>OX346259.1:9345700-11830700 GCA_947049275.1 Epinotia bilunana | reverse complement strand
CACCAATCCCGATTTCCTCTCATAATACCTAGACGAAATTGTCTCGAATTATCATTCTGGGGTAGGTATAAAATAAATTCGACTCTACAATTTCAAGATAAGGTTGATTGTTAAATGTGAGTTTGCAAAGTTTAGCGTCGTAACTGTCCCGGACATTGATATGTTATGTTGGATACACAAATGGATGAACGATAGAATTATTCAAGGAAATGTAAAAACTTTATTAGGTAGTTGATTTGACAACAAGTCCAAATAATTTGATGCTCCAAATAAAACGGCACTTTTTTTCTTTTTCTTCTGGGACACAGATCTGATTCCGTGCAGCCAATTTGGAATTATTTTGTTTTATTTTAGCCACATAATCTTAGGACGTTGAACCTTGAAATTTCTTTCGTATGATTCATTTCATCGAAGTGATAAATATGCATAAAATTGTGGATCCCTATATCCGTGTCTTAAGTAAACATTCAAGTAAGTAGGTACCTATGTTTTAAGTACTACTATCGGAATAATCTTGTTAAAGCATGATTATTTTACATCCTAAATCCTTAATCATGCAGTCATCTTAAAGAAAATTTCTCCTTTATTGTAACGTTCCCCTTTTTTACAATTGTTACAAAGCCAGTGTTAAAATCTTACAAACTGAAGGGTAGGTAATCAAAGGCTACGTACCTATGGTTTGATTTACTAATTATCTCTATAGGTACGTTATTTCATGAAGATATAATATCCATGCTGGTTAATTCCTCCCAGTTATTTCCATTTCTACTTATCTTAATTTCCGTGTCGTGATGCACTTGACTTGACCCAGATATGTGTACCTATATGTCTTAAGTAATCATTTTAATTAAAAAATCTTAACGAGCCTTTTAGAGAAACTGCACTCGACATGTAGGTCGAAATCGCATCTGGCTATTCCTAGATACTCGACGATAGAGAAAATAACATTAAAATAGTTGCGGCCGTATTCACAAACGTTCTACAAGCCCATTTTAACTAAAATTGCGTTAATATTCGTTTGTCCTTGTCTGTCACTTTGACATTGTGTTCGTAAGAAAGGGTCAAAGCACATTTTATTTAGCAGAGGCATTTTAAGTTTTATGAATAAGTGGGTTAGACTGCAATGAAGCTAATACGATATTGACATCTTGTGTAGACAAATGTATATTAAGCAAAACTCATGTTTCGGTCAAAATTTAAATCTGATGAGGATTTGAGGAATAGCCGGAATTGTATACTTAAGCACGCGTCAATAATTTAATCGTTCTCGAATTCAGTGAACATCATAGGTTAGTTATTCATAATTAATTGAGCAATCCAAAAATATTAAAAAATAAATATAAAAAGTTTTTCAATCCCAAAGTAATTAAATTATCTTAGCCTTACTTACCAAGATGATACCCATTGTGGGCATCATCATTTGAATCCTGGGTACACTCAAAATCGGCTGAACGTAATTATAATTAGACGAAATTTGGCATAGAAACCCCTATAAAACTTAGATTAAATTTATTTATCCTGCAAATTATCACACAAACGGGTGAAATTGGGTGTAGAAATTTATGCAGGACTTCACGCACAAAGACGCGGGAAAAGTAGGTCATAAACGAAATTGGACCTTACCGTACCTTATTAAAATTATTTATTAACTTGCCTTTGATATTATTTTGAACATATATTTTTACTATAAGTAGGTATCAACAAACGCCAATAAATTTGATATGAATGATTGTAAAACATATTACTATCTATTCGCAGATCCTAAATGAGAGATTGAGATCCTAGGGATTATTTCAATGTTTTAAGTTGCGACAGGTACCTACTGAAGCTAGACAAATAAAGCATGATGACATTCTGGTACAAAACCTCGCAGATTATCTCCGGTTGTGATATAGAGAAGCTTACCTACAAAAAGTAATAGTAAAAAACCTTAATTTGTCTGTGAACACTTTAAGCGGTAGGTAGGTACTGATTTGGGTACTCGGAATTTGGTTATGTCGTTAACTTGACGGAGAAATAAATTAATGTAAGTAGGTACCTATTCAAGTGATTATAGTCCTGTACTTGAAAATTAAAATGAAAAATGTTTATATTTCATAAGTTTTGTTCTGTTACAAAGGTCCGTTGGAGCTACCTAGTAAGTAAAGATATACTTTGTGTCAGACGTAGTCCCGCTCTTCCATCGGTACAAGTTGCTAAGATGAAATATTAAATATTTTACTTAATTTTAATTTTATATTTATATTTGATTTTTTTAATTACTCATCTATTTATTATTACTCACTATTTTAGTGCAGATTCGACCAAACTGGAACAGACTATTCCAGAACTAGTCCATACAACTTTGACGGCGAAGCATCATCCTTATACCGGTTTTGTCGTACCTTATCTAAAGTTTCTAAACTAAATAAGGTAATTCAAAGTATAAGTGTATGAATGTGTTGTGTTTTTGTGTGTTTACATTAAGAGTTTTATCTAAACGGTAGTGACTCAGTTTCATTGTAATTCAGTGTTCTCAGCCATTCAATCCAACTTACATTTGTGCAATTGCATTGCATAAATATATTTCTTCCTATTTACTACATTATACACGTGTGCGGATTGCGCTTTGTATTGCCTTTTAGCAAACATAGATTTGGTCATTGTAGTGGGGCAACGTTATTTTTTGTCGACTTGTTACTAAAAAGGTTACCTTAACAGATGGTAATTTTTGCTATGAAACAGGGGCATTTCACTCAGTACTTAACAGATCTCATACATTAAAACTTGCATGTTTTAGTGTGAACGTAGCTCGACAGATGGAGCTATTTCTAAAATTTGAATTAGTATTATTATATTAAGATGATCTGATTTTAAATTCTTATTTTATTTGTAAATGAATACATGATATAAACACAATAAGACTTTATTGGGAAATATCATGAATTATGATAGTAATTTTGCATTACTGGCAACCTTTGGGAATAAAGCACAGAATAGATTTGTTCTTCGTTCCATTCCACTAACTTTTTTAAAGTTCCTAAATTGTATCTATTTTAAACAGTTATATGAAAACAATCGTAAATGTTCTAGTACTCCGTTAAAAAATTACCAAGGAATATAATTATATGTTTTTATTTAAAAACAACAGCCCTAGTAACAAGTGCAAATATTGTGTGCATTAACAACATAAGTAATACAATTCGGTGCAGAGGAACGCAGTGCTTTGTTTTTATTTCATTCGAATGGCGGAGTGTGAGGTCAGAAATTCTACTTACGCTAATCTAATCGTAATCGGAAATATTATGATATCGCACTTTTTATTATTTTGTATATAATCAGTAACAGAATGTAAATCCGAATCCCATCGTACCCATTGGATTTTAAGACCCTGTTTCCGCCAGAGATGTGCAAAGCTGTATTTTTCCATTATGCAAATAATACTACTCTTTAATAGCTACGTCAGTATCAATCCTATGGAAACACAGCTACGCATATCTCCGGTGGAAACAGGGTCTTAAAATCCAATGGGTAGGTACGATGGGATTCGGATTATACATACATACATTCGCGCCTTTATTCCCAAAAAGGGTAGGCAGAGCACATGAAACGTGTGTTCCAGCGCAACTTTTAGCATAAATGTGGGTATAAAACATCGACAAATTGTGATATTGCAGTGATAGGTTGCTAGCCCATCGCCCACAACACACTTCAACCTTCTTCTTAATATATATATAATCTGAATCATGTATATATTATATATATATTTATATACATGATTCAGATAACTCGAGCATTGGTCAATAGATGGCGCTAGTACATGGAGGAAGCTGACGACTCTATCTCAGTATATAATAATTTCCTCTGCTATGAAATTTAGATTGTGCCCTATAAAGGGTTAGATACTTAACTTATTTCTTTTATTACTTTTTCCAGAAACATTACGCTACTTTAACTGCCAATAATAGGCCCGATGGCGTTTTCAATATTAATTTCGTGGAGACAGCAGACCAATTTAGTATATTGAAGTGACAGTTGCCATTTGCAACCATAAGATGCTTTAATGAAAACAAACTAAGTAGTAATTTTGTATTTGACCAGCTAGATGACATCATGTACTAACGATGGGATGCAACTGCGGGTCGTAAATATCTACGGTGTAGCAGGGCGTTACTAAAATAGAATGTAGCCGTTATACTTGATTAGTTTCATGTTTTAGAAATATGTATACGTTAAATCTCGTTTCTCATTAAGGCACATATGTACCTATAACTCCTATAAGTAGTGGAGCATGTTTAAGAGTTAGTATTTCCATAAGATTTTATGTGTTCGATATCGCAAGCTAAATATTCTTACCTATAAGTATAATTTTAATAATTGCTTATCAAAATGCTAATCTTGCTTTGTTAGCCCACCACATTAGTATTTTCTATGACTGTAGTCCAGAATCATTATTTTTTTAAACGACTACGAAAAATAGAGGTTGAGACCAAAAAGTTAGTCGAATCAAGCGATTCAAATTCTCTATACTTAAGTGTTTTAATTTTTCGTGGTGCGACAAAAATATACATACCTATACGATTGAAGTATGGGCACCTTTTTGTCTCACCGAGGAACTTTATCGACATCGAATTCAGTTAACTATATACTCACCAATTTTTTGACCACAATATTCCACAAATGTTCAATTTATTTTTACATATATTGCACCAAAATATAAAATGATGTAAGTACCAAGTACAACTTACAAAGTTTGATAGATGAAACTGTCTTATAGGTATGTATTTATGGAAAAGCAATCCTAGGTGGCATTTGCATTTAACTGTAAAATTTAATAAAAACGATTTTGAGCCGATACAATGGTATAATATTTATATTATTAAACGTCGCACTTCGGCTTAAAAGATAATCATAACAGCCCAAGTGTTCTGCCTCCTCGCCGCGGTATCATTTCATATCCTTATCTCAACTGGCGATCACGAAATTACTTTATGCCTGTATACCTACCTTCACTGAAAATTATGCAAAAACGTAAAAGGCATCTTAACATGTGGTGCCAAGCTATCAAATGCTTTGGTAACCGCTCCGATGATGGCAAAGCTAATTTTGCTAAGAGCATCGGTAGGTACACTTATGCATGTAAATGTAGCAGCATTCCTCGCAAGTTGGCCGTACTCGTGACTGGCTTTCTTTGGCAGGACTAGTATTTAGTAACGATCGCGATAGGCAGGCACTCAAGATAGCTCTAAGAACTAGAAATATGCTTAAGGATCATTGGGACGATAGTATGTGACTTTGATTGATTTAGTTAAGGTTCCAGCATGTTAATCTGTCGTGGGGAGAGCAATATCTCCTTTCAATAACCTTAGCGCGAAGGAGACAAATGGTCACAAGTCGGCATTCTTTAGCACGCTCTGCCTATATGATCTGGTGTCGAGTCCGTCTAATAAGCAAACTTCTCATCGTGACCATTTTGGCGTTTACTGAGCAAGTTTTTATTTTGATGTATGATGGAACGCATTAAAAACCTGCAACTTGCCTACAATGAATTAAAATACTCGTATGTCTATACACTGGCTCTATCTTCCATTCAGATATTTAATTTTAATCTACCTTAATCATTTCAAATTTGAACTTTATTTATAAATTACTTAATCCCAATTTATCCCTACCGACACTAGACATATTTAGCATAGTTTAGCGAAAACTAAATTTTAAAGACTGACCACTGTATTCCTCTCTGGATAAGTGGTGAAGTCACAGTTAATTTAGATTTATTTGTTTGTGTGTTTAATATTATTGTACAAACAAGGTAGGTACCTACATTAATTTATCCTCAATATCGCCCGAATGTGCAAGTGACGCACAAAGAAAGCGCACTTGCTGAGATAAATCAGACGCACTGACACCAAACAAGACCAACTGGACGCGATGATTCAATTACATACCAAAGTTATATGAAATTTAATTTAAATTATTACTTTTGTAATCAATGATAAGGGTTGACGTCAGTCCATATCATCCATATCCATATCAGGGTGTTTGGAGCACCCTGATATGGACCTAAAGGATAGTACATACCCATGGACTGCCCAAGAAACGAAGTATAAGTACTAGTAGTTAAATCATAACTATATATTTTTTCTGTATTTCCAAGTTAAGTAGTTATTTTATTAAAAGTAAATATTCTCTGTATGTAATCCTTATTTCAGTATACCTATTTGAGAAAATAAAAGGCCATGTTTGACTGGTAGATAAACTAAAATTTTGGTTCGTACCTATAGGAAAACTTCCACTGCAAATGTTACAGACTGGATTATCCAAATTATTAGTCTTGATTTCGTTCATACCTAGTCGGTCCCAAAGTTCTGTCACAAATGAAAATAATGATAAAAACAAAAGTAGCAATAAATTTTTAATAAATTATATACCGATTTAAAGTACATTTAATAAAGAATTAAAATTACTCAAAATTATTCAAAATTACCTCCTTTGTTTTTAATACAGGCCCTTAATCGGTGCGGCCAGTCGTCTATCGCAGCACGCACCATTTTCATATCTATCTCAGTGACTGCTTTTCTTAAAGATGACTTTAGGCTCTCCAAATTTTTATGTGGTTTAGCACAGACCTTCTCCTCTAAGACCTGCCAAATTTTATAGTCCAAAGGATTAAGGTCCGGACTAGAGGAAGGCCAATCTTCGTGTCTTATAAAGTCGATTTTTTGACGGTCAAACCAGGCTTGAGTGGTCTTGGCTTTGTGTGCTGGCGCAGAATCCTGCTGGAACACAAAATTATGTCCCGAAAATAGCGTGTTGGGCAGATCTTTGACAACCTTATCCAAAACTGTCTCTTGGTATACTTTCGCACTGATTTTGACACCTTTTTCGCAAAAATGAACCTCAGTTGGCCCGTAATAAGATACACCCAACCAGACCATCACTGATGATGGATGATGCCCATGTTACTCTTTTTCCTGCTTCTTCAGAGCTCCTAGCGTACACTCTATCATTCTGTTTATTGTACTTCTCTTCAATATCGAAAATCTTTTCGTCTGTAAAGAGGATATCACGGTGTCGATTTTTCGCGTACCGCTTTAACAACTTCCGGGATCTTTTAAGCCTTATTGTTTTTAGACGGGCATTAAGTAAGTGCCCACGCTTTTTTTTGTATGCTCGTAGACTAAGATCTTCGTTTAAAACCTTTTTGACGGTTTTTCTACTGACACCCATCTGCAAAGCCATCAATTTCTGTTTTCGGACAGGATTTCTTGCTATGCGCGCCTTGATCGCTTTGATCACTGCTGGTGTTCGTACGGAGCGAGGCCGGCCAATTATTTTCTTGTCCTCAACACTGGAGACTTCATTGTACCTATCAATAGTACGGTACACAAACCTAAGCGTTATTTTTAAATTTTTGAGCAACTTGAAAATCGTACTTGGCGAGTGCCCACAGCGGTGCAATGCTAAAACAGCTATTCGGTTTTCTTTCTATGTCCACTCCATCGTGAGAAATGGCAACGAATGACTGTTTTTTGTTTTAAAATAATTGTCAAACATTCAAAAATGGAATGCAATAAAATTTTCTTAAAATCATCATCTAAATTTAAAAATAATATGCCAGTGACAGAACTTTGGGACCGACTACGTAAATAGTTAGGATAATATTTAAGTTGCTAGTGCCTAGCCATCCCGCTATAGTTGATGTAGGTACCGTACATACGCATAGGCAAATTCCTGCAGACAAGACACTGAACATTCTGAAGCCCTAAGCTTTATCACGCGAAATATCAAGCGATATAACATGCGCCACGTTACTCCAGTTTAGAAATAACCTGGAATGTGACACGTAATTATAACAGTTGGCGGAATGCGAATATGAGATCTTTGCCTTCCCTGGTTCCGGGGAGCGCAAAAAATCGTGCCTGAAATGGAAAAGGTTCCAGCAAAGTTATATGTGCCAGTTATGGAGGCGCTGCCGTCAACGGTTAAAGCCAACTTCTGTACAGCAGATTTAGTTCCTTTTTTGGCCGCTGGCTGGAGTAAGCATAAGGTGTAAGTAGGTGTAGGTGGTCTCGTTGGATTGCCAGGAATCTGCGAGGCAAGAAGGGAGTTTTAGCGCTAATGAGTGTTCAGTAAAGGATTTGAATTGGTTTTACGAATCATATTTTTTGCTGTTTTGCTCCAAGTATCGTATGTGATGGGAAAGTGTAAGTAGGTACGAGCTAAAGATCAGGGTTCAATGTACTTAAGTAATTTAAGTGAGGGTGAGAGCTAGTGCTTCTTTAACAGCTGGCCTAAAATTTCAGCTTTGCACATGAATACATAGCATAGAATAATTTGCTTTCACACTAAGGGCGGGTTGCACCAATCCGTCTATAATCTTAAGCGGTGGTCGCTAAAAGCTGATTGTATGGAAAGTTTGACAAGTTTCTATGGAATGACAGCTGCCGGCGCCATATTTAACGTTGATCGGCCTGTAATCGCAAGTTGGTGCAACTCGCCCTTATTATTTTATTTTATCTATTAGTTGTCAGTTAAATTGTAACAGAATCAGGAAACACAAAGCAAACACACTTCCGACAGACAAATCCAGGAAATTCATAGGCGTCGCCGACATTACGATGTTGTTAAATTATTTAAGCACTGCTAATCCGTATAGTAGGTACTATTCCAATAAAAAGCACTTAATTTCTAAAAATATTGTCATTAGTGTATGAAACAATTTAGGAATATCACTCTGTTGCTAAACTAAATCACATCAATAGGTACTATTCCTAGTTTTAGCCACAAGTAAAGATATACTTGCATCTAACGACGTTCATTAGTTGCCTAATGAATGGCATCGCCTGCTACTAGGTGTTGGATATCATAATAATAAAACCTACGGTTTATAGTGGCATTGGTAGTTGTTTATAGTGCTTTTATGTAACACTGCTGTTAGCTAGATTACGTTCTCTAGCCTATATCGAAGAGAATAAGGGTTGTTTATTCAGTGTTTCCTATATAAGGTGTTAGGTTGGATACTTAATGCATGAACTGGAAACATGGGGACTTATGTCGTTTTAAAATAAAATAATAAAGTGAAGGTTTATGTTCATGGGCGACGAGAGTGCAGTGTCGCGTCTCGTGACGTAGCTATACACTCCTGCATAACTAGCATGACTGCGTTTACGTTGGACATGAAGACTTCCACACTTGCCAGTCAGAGACGAAAGCGTTCGTGCTAGCCAGGCGGCACTGCCACTTTCGTGTGCGCATGCGAGTGTGCTGACGTGAGCGCCGCACCATCCAACGCTTCTCAAACTTAGTGTGGCCCTGCCCTTATTAGTACTTACCATAGCGATCTCATTAAAAAAAACCCTTTCCCCAGGCAATCCCAACGACAAGATCCTCTACGGGCGCCCGAACAAGCGGCGCAGCGCATCCTTCCCCGCGCCGCGCTCGCTCGACCGCCGCCATTCCCTACGCATCTTCGGCTCCTCCAGCAAGTACCTGCAACGCTGCGCCTCCACCCGCAGTCTGCACCAAAAGCACAACAACACAACGGACAGCTCGTCGTCCACCGATTACCCGCCTAGCGTTGAATCCGCGTCGCCTAGTAAGATATAGTCGCTTTTGACCGCGTGGCTCGGTAGTCTAATTGGTATTGACGCTACCGCGTAGCTGAGTATCCTGGGTTCAAACCCCGGTAAGGGCAAAGGTTTGTGTGATGAGCGCGACTATTTGTTCCAGAGTCTAATAATGTTTTCTATCTATATAAGTAAGTATGTATTATCTATATCGACCTTAATGTATAACAGATAGATATGTGTATATTGATCTGGGATCACCAAGTCGAGCAAAACAGCGTCACGGCCGTACCATCCTTTTCTCGAAGCAGTTCAGGCCGTTTTCGACCCCCTATAACTTCGTTGTGGATAAAATTAGAAGCCTGAATTTTCAGTAACCAAGCAGGCATTGTATAAAAACACGGTACCTATATTTCAAATTTCATTCAATTTGAACCAGTAGTTTAAGAATTAACTAGTCAGTTTCTTAATTTTGTCACTCACTCACTCACTGACTGATTGAGTGACTGACTGACCGATCATCAAAACTCTAAGGCACTTCTAGCGAACATACAAGCTACAAATATTTATTAAAGTTAGTGTTTAGTGTGTAAATCAAGGAAAAACTAAAATATTATGCAATGTTGGTCCAGTTTTCTATATACACCTACTGCATAAATAATATATATATGTGACTTGGCAATCACACAATACTACATAGTTTTAGGTAAGTATGCAAAAATCCATAAATGCAGTAAAGTTGTCTGATTGCCAAGCTGCAGAATTGTATTTAGCAAGCAAAGAAAGATTAATAACAATGCCTGAGACTTGGCTATACAAAATATCTCACAACTTTTTACGGTGGAAGACTTTCGAGACTTGGCCTATTTTTTACATGGAATGTTTTTTTGGGATTTTAATGTTTCTATAACATTCTAGAGTAATGCGAGCCTAAAATGGACTTCCAACCAGCGCGGCTCTATCGCAACGGCCGCAGCGTTTTAGCCGCTGCGTCACTGTCGCAGCGGCTAAGACGCAGATCGATCGGCTTCCGAGCAGCGCGACTCCGGCGTCAGTCACAGTTATTAGTCCATACCTGACAGTTGTGCAGTACAGTTGATATATACGAATGGACCGATCAATTAAAAAAATATTATTAGAAGAACTAGTATAGTATGGAGCGAAGCGAAGGTTTTTGTAGCCCGTTTCACTCAAATCGTACAAAATTGCATGTACACACTAAATTTCTTAGTGCCTTGTCCTGCTCATCCGTAAATACGTTATTATCGTCCATTTTTTAGATATTCTACTCGATAATAACCTAAAAACCACGTGCGATCGCAGCAAGCCACGCGACAGTGCTTGCCCGAACATTGCACGGCCGCTACGGCCGTGCGTCACTGACGCGGCGCCACTGTCGCTGCGACAGTGACGCTGCGCTTGAACGTTGCCTCATACATTTCCGTACTGTATAGTACTATCGCTCTGTCGCCGCGTCACTGTCGCTGCGTTAGTGACGCCGGAGCCGCGCTGGTCGGAAGTCCACCTTAAACTGTCTTAATTGACCATATTTGTTCGGTTTGACGATAAATTAATCAATATGATGAAATAAATAAATGGTACGCGAATCAGAATAGTACAGAACCGCTGCCACCTACGCTTGTAGGTAGTAAATATTATCTCATATTTTTTCCCTTTCATGGTCCTTCGATCCGGATCAAACGTACCCGTTTTTAATATTTATTTCACATAATTCATTAATTTCAGTCTTGCACCCCTCTCCTACATACTTACTATATTCTTGACATGAATGTTGCAGAGAAAGCGTCCCTGCTGTCCCGCTTATTCAGACGAAGCGGCCGCAGCAAGCAGGCGCGGGCGATGAGCACCTTCTCTGCGCAGTTTCCGCCCACAGAGTGGTTCAACTCCAAGGCGGTGCATCTCCACTGCGTCGCTACACAGACCAACTCTAAGGTAGAATATATCTGAACCCTAATTTTGGTTTATGATTATCAGAGGCTATTGTTACCAAACAGATACATACTTTGGTACCTTTAGTACCTACTAAGCCAGCGGTAAATAAGTTTATACATAATAATGCGGCTTTTGTGTTTCTAGGAGTCACTGCAGAGCCAAACATCATACGTGTCATCATACTACGACGGTTCAGAGATTAGCAATCGGTCATCGACGCTCCCGCGGCGACACAAGCGACACCTCTCCACGGAGTCAGGACTCGCGGGGTCAGTCCACTACGACCACTCCCCCGTCCGCCACTCCAGCCCCAGCTCCGGAAGCCTGCCTCGCTCCACTCTCAGCAGGAGTTCCACTAATAAAACTATGCTTGACCATTTCGGATCCCCGCAACGAAACAGCGACCCTAAGCTGAGGGACAGTCCGAGCGGAAGCCTCAGAAGAGTGGACTACTCACACTCTGACCACGTCATGTCGACAAGCGGACCGTCGAGTCTCGAAAGCACAACTACACATCGAACCCCGAGAAAAGACTCGAAGAATGGATCAGAACAGAACTCTCCTATGAAAAGAAACTACAACACAAGCGGTAGCAGCGGTCACTCCAGTTTAGAGTCGCACATATCAGACCGCACGCTGAAGCCTTCCCCTAGTCACAGCAATGCACCCGGCCTAAGCAGAGCGCAATCTCTTGTCAAGGTCCAGAGTCTGCAAAGCTCTCCAAAAAGCCTGCACAAATACAGAAACAAACCTCCGATGGTAGGCGGCGAAACAAAAAACGGCAAAATTTCTCCCAGAACATCTCCAAAAAACTGCCCGAGTACTCCCAAGAAAACGGCAACACCACTCCACAACAAAGCTATAGGGTCGAAGGCCGAGAGCCCATCTCCGACCATGATGTCGTCCGCTAACGCCAATAATTCCATTACGCTTAAGGTTACCACAAACACGATATCTCAAAATGGTGGAACTAACACAAAGGTTTACGTACAAAACTCGCCCGTAAGATCCGTGATCACGTTCGAAAATGGAAAAGTTACTGAGACAAGCAACGGCAGCAATATTTACATAATCAATGATGACAGGCAAGTCGTGTCTGTGTCGCAAAACGGTGTCGGGAATCAAACGGCAAAAAACCCAACTGAAACCTCATTCGAAGCTTGCGTCGAGAAAAATAATCAGCTGTATCAAGATACAGAGCCAATCAAAGTCCAAGAAAATAAGTTCAATATAAATTCAATTAACGATACTGGTATGAATAACAATCGCAAGTTATCCTTGCAAATTGGTGCCACAAACAATAACAGTTTCATATACAAAAATCAATTGAACAATTCGAATGAGGTCGCTTCAAATCCTGCATCTCCAGCTATTCATAACAACATAAATAACTTGGACACTACCGCCAACAGTAACCCTTCAACTCCCACCAAAAGCTATGACAATATTATTGGGTCTCTAGGAAGTCTAAGGTACCAAAAAAATTCTCTGACATCGGCTAATGGTGGATTACAAACAAACATAAATTCGAACAGCGAATTGAAAAGCGTCGATTTACTAAAGAAAGCCGCAGCGTTACAAATGCTGAACGGTCGTCCGAATGTAAACAACCGAATGAGCTCAGATTCCATTGCTAATCTTCTTTCTAAAGGCGTTGAGAAACCAACCGTATTAGGGTCTGAGCCTAACTTGGCTTTAAAAAACCAAGACACGATTAAAGATATTAACACATCGACGGAGAAGATTAATAGCTTGGAGAATAAACAGAAGAGATACAGCCTTAGCCAGGAAAGTAAGAAGGAGAATCAAGATTTCTACAATTTTCCTAGCTTAAGTGACTTGAGCTTTAATTTCACTAGTTTAGCGGCACAAAAGATATTAAAAGGGGTCAGTATAAACAGTGTCGACACGCTGGTCGAATTAAACATGGCCGCCACGACAGAGAAACAGAACAACCGCGACGTCGCTGCCGTGTGCACCGACTTTGGTCTTGTATAAGTAGTATTAACTTGTTCATTTTGTTACAAATGTAAAATAGTAGGCTTAACATTAAAAAATAAGTTAGTTGCGTAACTTATACTTAACTACTTTATAACAAGCTTTAGATACGCACTACACGTAATATTTAGTTCAAGACCTGTATTCGTTTTAAAAATTTGTACTCCTCTACTTTTTTGAATATTTTTTACTGTATCCTTCTACTAAAAATTGTTTTGAAATTACTAACTCGTCAACAGAACGTAGATATTATTATAACAATATTCATACGAAACGTGTATTAGCTTAATACATAATCAGTAAATTCTTAGTTTGTAGCTCACTTTAAAGTAATGGGACAATAAAATGTACACCATGTGAGTAAAGGGGGCCTAAATCAATCATATTCCACAGAAAACTAGTGCCTATAATATAGTAATAAGATTGAATTTTCTCCTCACTGTAACTTCCATTCTACGTCCTCCTGCACCTAATATTTATCACACGTCTCCTACATTCAGTATATGATTCCCCACAACAGCACTTTTAATTGTGCCATCACAGATATCCAGTGTGAAAGTTGAGTACAAACTAGAATACCTGTCACCGTTCAGTGAACCAGAATCCATCCACCAATGGGAATTTATAAGAGTTTAATTAAACAAATGTCATGTTTAAGTGCCATAAATAAAATCATAGTAGAATGCATGATGTAGCTGAGCTGGCAAAAGATTGGTGTTGAAAATTTATATCTGTAAACATTAGATCTGCATGTGTCAACTGCGTCACAAAGTCAGGAAATATCACCTAAAAATTAGTAACAAAAAGTAGGTAGGTGTTTTGTTCCTGGGAGGCAAGAGGCCATAACAGGTCTCTGGTCCAATCGACATTTGATTAAGAGCACTAATATTTTTGTGAGGTTCTTGGAACAAGAGAAAGAAACTGTATGAAGTATATAAATAAATAATTATATGAGTTAAGAACAGCCCAATGGAATGGGAAATAATTTAACTTCCTGCAACCTAAATTAATTAATTCATATTATGCACAAATTAGAGCAGTGAACAGGCTTTTAAAACATTGCCCTGTGGCATTACTGGAAGAACCGTAACGAAAAAAAAAAGACTTTGTGGATCAGTTGCAGATACAGAAAAATAAAGGGTAATATTTATTAAATAATTAGGGAATGTAATCGGAAGTCAATGCATAGAACCTAGAATAAGTGTTCCATAACGCCATTTGTAAAAATGTATTAACAATAAAAGTTGATGCTTTTAAGGTTATTTTTTTATTTCCAAGGTTTTATAAATTCCATTGAAATACATATAATAGTGACTTCCATTCCATTTGAAGATATTAAGTTTGGATACTCTCACAAGCCCAGTATTGCTCATGATAAAAAAAACCTAGTACTGGAAACCCTTTTATAATCTGCATTGAAATTACTATACAAACAAATATGTAATTGTAATTTGTATTGCATAGTATAGTATACAGGATGTATTATCCAATTGGGCAGTGAGAGAAAATCGGAAACTATAAGAAATGGCGAACATCTTAGCAGTCACGAGGCTCAGGGCCTACCGCGAAACGAAAACGAACTTCGCTCGTGTATCTCAGTCTTTGTCGCTCGAACTAGCAAGTGCGACAGAGAGGGAGATACACGAACGAAGCTCGTTTTCGTTTCGCGGTAGGCCCTCTAATTTTAGAAATTAAAATCGGCCAAGTGCGTGTCGGGCCACGCGCAATGTAGGGTTCCGTAGTTGCCTGTCTGTCTGAGTTACATCGACACGCGCGCGACAACTAAATGGTGCAGTTTCATCGGCCGGGACATGACCCGAACTTAAAAGCCTTTAAAGCCCAATATCTCGCAAACGCATCCCTGAGTTGACAAATGGTTTTGAGAAACCCATAATATTTTTATATTTGTGAACAAGCTATCCAATGATACCCCACACTACTATGGGTTTAAAGAGGAAAAAAATTACATCCCCACTTTACATGTACCCAAAACTTTTTTTCAAGATTTTATTCTGTTTTCTTGGTGTGATTGATTCATATACCCATTCTGAATGAGAGTTTTCTAGTAGTAAGGGTTACTGAGCAAATTGTAAACTGCATACGGACAGGCGGACATGGCGAAAACTGTAAGGGTTTCTTGTTGACTACGGAATCATAATAAAAACTGCATTCGAAGATTTGAAAAAACCCTGATACACGGCCTGGAATCGAGCCCTGTCAGATCAGTCTAAATTCAGAGTTTGTTTTAATGTGAAAATGAATAGTGCTGGTTATAAGAACAATTACTGCTGTTTAACCCTGTCCCTACAATGTCTCTATTAGTGGCCAGTACATGATCAAATGATGATTAGAATGCTACAGCATCACATCCACATATGAGGGCTGCTCCAAAAGTTGTTAGCTGCTCCGGCTCTACTCATGCGATTACAATATTATTTATACCATTGTGAGGGATATTTAAGTACTTATTGAAGTGGTTTAAATAAATTTTTAGAAAACACTTAGTTTAATTTTTTAGTTCGAAGCATCAAAGCCTACCCATCAGTCATGAAAATCAGTAATTGTACCTCCACATATTATGTGCTGTCATTTTATAAACAGTATTTGTTAAAAAAAGCAATTGGTTTTTTTAGGTGCTGCTAATTACGAATCTCGACGGTTTTTTACATATAAATCGTTTTGATTGAGTAAACATTATTATGATTTAATAGGAGTCAACAATGAGTCTTTCATTAAAAGTAAAAGTTTCTGGTATTTAAAAAAATGTATATATATTTATAACACTATTTATTGATTTATACATTGGAAATAGCAAAAGAAACAGAATAATTAGTCCCGGGTTTTAAGTTCGAATTTCAAAGATTTCAATATAAAATTGCCGTTTTTTCTAAGCAATTCGTAACTCCATACAAAACAGCTTTCAGTTAAAAATATATAATAAAAAATCTATTCGCATTCATTTATAAACATTTCATGGCCAAAATTAGCATTGAAATATCCCTCACAGCGGTATAAATAATATTGTAATCGCATGAGTAGAGCCAGAGCAGCTAACGACTTTTGGAGCAGCCCTCGTATGTGAACTTGTTGACACTTTTGGACCCCTATTCTCAATGAAGCATTTTTAACCACTCATATATATGATTATACGAGGGTTTATTAAATAGTAATAAATAAGCCTATAGATGTCAGACTGCTGCGCAGGCCTCCTCCCATGGATGAGAGGGAAAAAACTCATTGGTTCGAGCCAGGATTAGAACACGCAACCTGTTTGACAGCTGCATGCCTGATCCACTAGGCTACTGTAGCTACACTCCTCATAACTACACCCCTCGTATACTGATATGAATGTCAAAACTATACAATCAAATGAGTGCTTTGAGATATGAAACTGTTGGTTCAAATGTTTTGCATGGGTCATATATTTGACATATTAGACATCCTGCTTGCCCGACCATGCTAAGGCACACTCACCTTACAAAGGGTTATTCATAATCTGTTGTTGGTTTCACAGACATGGCCTTAACATATAAGTTGTGTATCACTGTAAAACTAATAGAGGTTAGTGAACTATAGCTTGACTTTCAATATGCATGCAGTTGAAATAAATTCAGGAATTGTGTTTGTTGCGTAAAAATACAAAACTTTATTAAAATCTATATGTAACAAATCACTTAGTATTATTCAAGAGCAAATTCTGCTCCATAACACCACTTACTTGCGAAGGCTCTGTCTCTGTCTGACTTTTTATAGAATTCAGCCAATCATCAGTAGGATTTATTTTAACTACTTCAGGATCTGAGCTGTCACTTTTTTCATCTTCTGAACCATCTTTATTTTCTTGTCGTACAGGCTCATGTGGCGTCTTTATAGATTCAGTTTCAATAATAACATTCCTAAATTGGTTGGGAGTTTCTTCAGATCTTACGTTCAATTTTTTTACGCACACGCAGTTCTCTCCAGTTTTATGGCGTTCCGTTCCTTCTATAGCCAAATCTTCGATAGTCTTATAAGAATACATAAGGTCATCATCCGGACTTAATTGGTCCTCAAGGGTAAATGTGCTATTATCAAAATTAAGCTTCTCTAAATCGATTAAACCATATTTATTAATATTTTCTAGTAATGTGGACTCATTGTCATAAGATACATGAATGTTTTGAACACAGTTCCGATTCTCGTTTTGGCATTGTTTACGAATAGCATCGAGCTGCCGTAGCGTCTTCAGTTCCCTTGCCTTTACAGAAGCGTAAATGCGAGCAAATGACTGCTTGACTGTAGCTTTTAACTGAAATTAAAATACGCTTTCTTTTAAAATGATGTCAATTAACAAGCAAACCCGAAGTTTATGTTATAATTACTTACGTTTTCAATATTTTGGTCAAAATCATCGTCACTCGCCATGTTTACTTATGTTTTGTTTTTTAAGGTGTGGGTGTTACTAGTTGAAATTATTTTATTTCTACTGTACCATGCTGTACAAAACAGAGGCCCTACCGCGAAACGAAAACGAACTTCGTTTGTATATCTCCGTCTCTGTCGCACTTGACAGTTAGAGCGACAGAGAAGGAGATTCACGAACGAAGTTCGTATTCGTTTCGCGTAGCCCCACTGTTCCTACCGTAAAAACAAATTAAATCTGACAAGAAAACGGGAGAAATAAAGCTTTCTTTTGATACTTCAAATTCCAATGGTTGTCCACATGAATTCGAAAAATCATTAACGTATTTTTTGTTTACACGTGCTAAAGAAAGATAAGAAGTACAGGGATCCATAGAACGTTCAATGCACGAGGAAGCGCTAAAGTTGAAGGAGGCGGCTATATTTTATCGATATGGTAAGTAGGATATAAATATTAGAATTTAATGTACATTGTCGCTTATCCCAGAAATAGAAATTGGTTGATCAAAATGTTAATCTTAATACTGTGGGCAGCTGTATATTAAAATAATCTAATGGCGAAACGCTCCTTTTCTTTTATTATTAAGATATTTCTGGGGGCACGGCGGTGCCCCCGCCAAGTCGAGCAAAACAGCGTCACGGCCGTACCATCCTTTTCTCGAAGGCCATTTTCGACCCCCCTATAACTTCGTTGTGGATAAAACTAGAAGCCTGCATTTTCATTAACCAACCACGCATTGTATAAACACGATATATTTCAAATTTCATTCAATTTGAACCAGCGGTTTAAGATTTATAACTAGTCAAAGTTTCTTAATTTTGTCACTCACTGACTGACTCACCGATCATCAAAAGTCTAAGGCACTTCTAGCAGATATAGAAGCTTCAAATTTAGAACACAATTAGTGTTTAGTGTATAAATCAAGGGAACAATAAAAAACATTGCAATGTAAGTCCAGTTTACTAGATACACCAACTGCATAAATAACTTTGTAATCCGATATAAACATATTTGATTACAAAGTTCTGTTTGCAGTGAACGGGACAAAAAATAAAAAATAAAAAATGGGATATTTATAACACAATAACCCACAAAAAGAAGTGAGATCCCATAAAAAACATTCCATGTAAAAAGAGGCCAAGTCTCGAAACTCTTCCACCGTAAAAAGTTGTGAGATATTTCGTAGTACCAAGTCTCAGGTACTTACTATTCTTTATTTGCTAGCTAAATAAAATTTTATGACTTGGCAATCACACAATAGTTACTACATAGTTTCAGGTATGCAAAAATCCATAAATGCAGTAAAGTTGTGTGATTGCCAAGTTGCAGAATTTTATTTAGCTTGCAAATAAAGAATAATAAGAATGCCTGAGACAAGTCTCAGAGATATTTCGTAGTACCAAGGTACTACGAAATATCTCACAACTTTTTACGGTGGAAGAGTTTCGAGACTGCCTCTTTTTTACATGGAATGATTTTATGGGATTATATAATATCATTAATTCAACAGCTACACACGGACAGCTATACACGTCAACACGCAGACCCGAAGTTGGTCGGGCGGTAGACCCTAGAGCTAGACTAACCCGGCACTATACCGACGACATCCCGAACATCAGCCTGTACGAGATTGTAATGGCTCTTAAACAGCTCAAGAACAACAAGGCACCCGGTGAAGACGGAATAACAGCCGAACTCCTGAAGACGGGTGGAAAACCAGTGCTTACGGTCCTTCAGAAGTTGTTCGATTCCGTCTTACTGGAAGGGAGAACTCCAAAGCCATGGAACGGAGGGGTGGTGGTGCTGTTCTTCAAAAAGGGTGACAACACCCTGCTGAAGAACTACAGACCCATCTCACTTCTGAGCCATGTCTATAAGCTGTTTTCGAGGGTCATTACAAATCGTCTCGTACGTAGGTTAGATGACTTCCAGCCTCCCGAACAAGCCGGTTTCCGAAGAGGCTTTAGTACCGTAGACCACATCCACACGCTCCGTCAGGTTATACAGAAGACCGAGAAGTATAACCTGCCCAGAGGGGCAGTAGTCCACGAACGCTAGGCAGAGGCCTAGCGTTCGTGGACTACGAGAAAGCCTTCGATTCGATTGAAACCTGGGCTGTACTACATTCTCTCCAGCGGTGCCAAGTTGACTATCGCTATATCGAAGTGCTGAAGTGTTTGTACGAGAACGCCACTATGTCAGTTCGACTCCAGGACCAGAACTCGAAGCCTATTTCGCTGCAGCGAGGAGTAAGGCAAGGAGATGTTATTTCTCCAAAACTGTTCACCGCTGCACTGGAGGACGTTTTCAAAACTCTGGACCGGAGAAGGCTAGGCATCAACATCAATGGCGAGTACATCACTCACCTTCGGTTTGCTGACGATATAGTAGTCTTGGCTGAGACCATGGAGGACTTAAGTACGATGCTCGATGACCTAAATAAAGCTTCCGAACGAGTTGGTCTAAGAATGAACATGGATAAGACAAAGATCTTGTCAAATACCCATGTAGTACCAACTCCCATTACAATCCGACACTTTACACTCAAAGTTGTAGACGATTATGTATACCTAGGACAAACTATCCAGTTAGATAGGTCCAACTTCGAGAAAGAGGTCAATCGTCGAATCTGACTCGGCTGGGCAGCGTTTGGGAAGCTACGGCACATCTTTTCGTCCAATATTCCGCAGTGTCTCAAGACGAGAGTCTTTGACAAGTGTGTGTTGCCAGTGATGACATATGGCACTGAAACGTGGTTGCTTACTATGGGCCTCATAAGAAGGCTCAAAGTCACCCAAAGGGCTATGGAGAGGGCTATGTTGGGGGTGTCTCTGCGAGATCGCATCAGAAATGAGGCTATCCGCAGCAGAGCCAAGGTAACCGATATAGCCCTCCGAATCGCTAAACTTAAGTGGCAGTGGGCGGGGCACATAGCACGTAGAACTGATGGCCGTTGGGGCGGAAAGGTTCTCGAGTGGCGACCACGAACCGGAAGGCGCGGCGTTGGTAGGCCCCCCGCAAGGTGGACTGATAACCTGGTAAAGGTTGCTGGAGTCCGCTGGATGCGGGTGGCGCAGGACCGGTCACTTTGGCACTCTTTGGGGGAGGCCTATGTCCAACAGTGGACGTCTTTCGGCTGATATGATGATGATGATTAATTCAACATATTTTAAAATGTGACGACAGTTTGTTGCGACTATTAAGTTAGTTTAAGGGTTCTACAGATTACGTGATTTTAATGGGGTATACAGATTATGTGATTTTACCCCAATTTGTCAGTACAACATGTCGAAGTCATCATTTGGTGTGGCGTACAGATGTAACAATCCGACCACATGTGCATGCGATTTCTCAGTACAACTCGTTTGACAGTTGGATCAGCAGTGGCAACATGCCTCCAGACGATAGCAATTAGTCAGCTTCTGATAAATTGGGGCTGACAAGTCATGACATGTATACACCCCATAACACAATTTGTCAGTAACGAAATGAACGTTGATTGAAACGTTTCATCAAATGCGTTGTGTCGCCGAATTTTCATTTCATCGAAAGCATTTTTCAGTGAGAGAGTAATGTACCAAAAAATCCTTCCTAAAGGGTTTACCCCAACCAACGGGCAATGAAGAGGTTCTGTGTGATCCTATCAGAAATGAGGCTATCCGCAGCAGAACCAAGGTAACCGATATAGCCCTCCGAATCGCTGAACTTAAGTGGCAGTGGGCGGGACACATTGCACGTATAACTGATGGTCGCGGGAGTCCGCTGGATGCGGGTGGCGCAGGATCGGTCATTTTGGTACTCTTTGGGGGAGGCCTATGTTCAGCAGTGGACGTATTTTGGCTGAAGCTTCGCACGACTTACTGGTATGGATAGTCCACTGTCTCCTGGAAAGTTGCTTGTGATAACCCGGAGTCCATTATATGTCCGATTTAATTAACTATATATTATGTTGTTATATTTTCTATATTTTTATAAATTAGCTTTTGATTAAATTACCTTCTCATAATTTGCCTTTTCCTTCCTAGCGATTGCTTCTTTATAGCTAAGTAAGAATTTTATTTGTCAGGTAATTTTAGTTTAGTTATTTTAGTTAGTATTCATCCGTCTGTGTTTTCATCATATTTTTCAGACATTCTATAGTTATTTTAGTTCTTATTCTTCCTTCTCTGTTCATTGCTAGCTTGTTCAGTTCATTTTTTTTATCCGATTTTCTTGATTTCCTGTGTCTTGTTCCTTGTCTGTGTGACTTTCTTGTTCATTTTGTTTTTGTTGTTGCTGATTTTCCCTTCCTATATTTTGTGCCTTGTCTTTACGCCTATACGTTTGTCTACACAAACCAAGAATACATCTTAGGTAAATGCTGTATGAGCAATCCAAAAAATGGAGTTCTGGAAAAATAAGTTAATTTACACTTTTTTAGAAAAACGCTCATTTGTAAGGTTTAGATTTGCTTTATACCATGGTCCATACGAAGTAAACCAGTTGTTTTCGAAGGTTGGCGGTTCATCAGGTATGCACTTAGGGTTGCCGACTTTTTTTGGGTGAGATATAGTATTTTTCAGAAAAAAACGACTAAATTATAGTACACCGTTAAAAGTGCTTGGTACTTAGCTGGGCAATGTTGGTAAAATTGAACTGACACCTGCACGGCTATCACAAGACGGCGCGCGAGCTCTCTCGATTTTTCTCGCACTATCCGTTTTTCTCTTATTAGAAAACTTAGAAAGAGACGTATAGTGCGAGAAAAATCGAGACAGCTCGCGCGCCGTCTTGTGATACCCGTGCAGGACAATTTGAAGCACTTCGTATAGTTAAGGCCCTGCCAATACATAGTATTTTGGCGTACTATATATTTCTTCAGCAGTATATAGTAGAAAGAGTCAAAATATAGTACAATACTATAAAATATAGTACGGTTGGCAACCCTATATGCACTTGTCAAAACAGCCTCTCCTCACATTTCTTTATTTAGCCCTGATTGAGACAGCAAAGCGCTTGCTTTTTCAATCCTGTGAGATGTAGTGCGTTGCGATGACACCTTTGAATTCCTTTTTAGTGTTTTTGCCGCCGTTATGACTCCTCACCTCTTAAGTCGAATTCCCTTTCAGCTAATAAAGAAAAGATAAATAAATAAAAAAGGCTTTATCAATATACTGTTTTATTATTTCAGGAACTTCAAAATTATTCTTGGTACTTATACTTCTCCGAAATGAGTGAAGTCGTACGAGTACATTACTATAACTATACTCGTATATCTAATTCCATGCCATAGTACATAGACATTATAGACATCGGCGTGTAGTGCTTCTAGGAGTGATGTTGCCCTTGCTGTTTCTTTATTCAATGGTTTTCTAGTTTGTTAGTCAAGTTCAAAGCGAAGAGGAACTGGCGACGCAGCTGCCGTGTGTCATCATCATCATCATATCAGCGGAAAGACGACCACTGCTGGACATAGGCCTCCCCCAAAGAGTGCCACAATTACCGGTCCTGCGCCACCCGCATCCAGCGGACTCCCGCGACCTTTACCAGGTCATCAGTCCACCTCGTGGGGGGCCTACCCACGCTGCGCCTTCCGGTACGTGATCGCCACTCGAGAACCTTTCCGCCCCAACGGCCATCGGTTCTACGTGCAATGTGCCCCGCCCACAATCGCTGCCCTGTGTATATTTACACAAACCATTAGGAGCCACTTTTCACTCCTTAATAACTCAAAATCTTTTTAACATAGAAACATGAAATTTAGTTTAATACAGTATAATTTCATATGTACAGGTAAAACGGTTATTGAGATATTAACGTCTAAAAATCGACATTTTTATTACACTTAGATAGACCTAGAAAGTTGAAATTTGGCGTCCAGCTGGGTAACTGCGGATATCCAATAAATAAATAAAAAACGGGGAATTTTGAATTATTATTATTTATTATTATTATTGTTTATGTTTGTTACCATAAACAATAATAATTACTTTTCTTTAAAGGGATTTCCGAAGTGATGGGACTACTGTTATCCGGTCAGGATCAGGGTCAAGATGATGGTTTCCTGGAGAAATCGAGGGTAATCTTTAATTATTATAGGGGGATTTGGGTATTTTGTATAGTAACTCGTGCAATTGCTCTTGAAAAGCACCATTTAGTGAAGTAGAATTGTTATCTGGTCAGGATCTGATGTTGGAGTCCTGAAGGAATCGAAAGAACTCTTCATATGTTAAAGGCACACCTGTAGGGTTTAGGATAATTTGTATACTACTCGTGCAATATCTCTTGAAACAGTATGATTTCATAAATAACTTACTTTTGAGCAATAAATAATAAAAATATCTTTACAATTACATTAGATATAAAAAAGTAATGATATCCCACCAAAAACATAAATGTGAAAATGGGAACCAAGTTCAATTTTAAGCATGTGCGTGGTTGTGAACTTCGCCGACAAAGAATTGAGACAAATAAAAATATATATATTAGGGGACAATCTTACACAAATCGAGCTAGTCCCATAGTAAGCTCAGTAAGGCTAATATTTATGCTCATCACACAAATATTTGCCCTTACCGGGATTCGAACCCAGGACCTTCAGCTCCACTACCCACAAGGCTAAGCGGTCGTTAATAATAAATAAATAAATGGGTGCTAGGTTCAGTAGATAATCCTTAAATAAAATGTATTCTTAACGACGACATAAACAACAACAACTTAACAAGAACATAAAATTTCTTATCTTTTCTACTACAACAATATTTGCTACTTATATAAAAGTAAAAGTTCTTAATTTTTGAACGTCGAATTATTTACATAAAACAGACTACATACTTAATTCGTTTTCAATTTTGTTTTCTTCATTAGGTAAGATGCCTTCAGCCATCTTTTATAAGTTTATAGCTTTCTTTATTGTATGTCCCATCATCACGTGCCCGTTTTCTTCTATAAACATAAGTGGTTGTTATTTATTTGATTTTTTACTATTTACATCAGATTCGTGTTTCTTTCCATATAGTGTGAGGTCTTTTTGCAACATCGTGACGGTGTCCTTTGAGAATAATATAGTACCACCGTTGTTTGTAATTGAACTTACTGACATAAAGTTTGGTGATAACGCCGGTACGAATATGGTATTTTTCAGTACGCATGGGTTTCCTTCGACTTCTTTGATACTTTGATCTTATGGGGTCTATACATTTCATGAAGAAGAAGTTGACTAACTGCTATCGTCTGGAGGCATGTTGCGCTGCTGATCCAACTGTCAAACGAGTTGTACTGAGAGATTGCATGCACATGTGGTCGGATTGTTAGATCTGCACGCCACACCCAATTATGACTTCGACATGTTGTACTGAGAAATTGGTAAAATCACATAATCTGTATACCGCACTAACCTCACTTTTAGCTACTTCTGACTTCACTTCTGAAGGTTTTTGTGTTTTTAAGATTATACATACTGGATTTAGAATTTTAGAGCAATGAATATTGTTTCTAAAAATGGAATTGTGTGAAGTTTTCAGCATTTCTTCTACTGACATAATTTGTGTTCACACTAATAATACTATTATCTCCCAATAAGATATAAAAGGACCGCTCTGGCAACCCAGAATTAAAAAAAATAACAGTATTGATTTTTCGTTTGACAAGTCGGCGGAAGGAAAACATAGTATAGTTGTTTTCTAATCGTAAATGGATTAAAATATTTCGCGTCCTTTGAGAATTTGGCGTAGTGCTCCAAATTGTGTTTGAACTTCCAAAATGAGTGAATTAAGACACCGCGGGGGCGAAGGTGATAAAAACGACAAAGCGGAGACCGCTGGAGAATCTGACCATGTAACTATGAATTCTTGCTTCTTTCCAAATACGAAACCAGTTTTTTGTTACCGCGATACTTACATTACTTATATTTTTTAGGTTGATTCGGAGGAGGAGAAGGCGTTGGAAGATAAATATGTAGACGATATGGCGAAGAACTTGCCCCAGGGAACTGATAAGACGCCTGAAATCCTGGATTCAGCTCTTTCGGGATTGTCGTCCAGGTAAACCAGTATTCCAACTGAAACGCAAGATCGATTTTAATCCAAATGTAAATTATTACCAACCGGTGGGTACTAATGTATTCTTAAAAAATCTTAAATTTGTTATCTGGCTAGTCAAATTTAAGAAATACAATCCAGTCTTACTTATGAGAAATTCAGTATTTAAATTGGCTCCGATACTTAACCCTATTAATGCTATTCATGTAAGACAACAGTTGGAGTAGACAGTCCTCAGTTTGGTTGTTGTTTTATTGTTAGCCATTAACATCAAATTTAAATGGAAGGGTTATTTAATAAGGGTATACATAAATTACATGATGGTAACAATTACACAAACAAAAAGAAGGTCTATGTGCCTCATGCAAAATGCCCGTAAAGATTTAATTGGTGCTCTCTGAGGCTGAACCGGGCCATTACTATAAGGTCATTTGGCCCCACAATTATATAAATTATATTATACACTAATGGTGACTGCATTGTTTAATAATAAATACATTTTGAAAAGTGATAGTAATGCCTGTGTTTTTTCACCCTGTGAGATGTTGGGATTGAATAGCATTATGATATTTTTCAATTCAATTCAATTCAAATAATTTATTTTAACTATGTACAATTTTTTGACTTACTGAGACAATGTTTCATCTACCTACTCAATCACTACATCAGGCAGTGCCTCAAATTTATCCTTGTTTATTTTTAGTATTCAATAAAAAACAATTTTGATGGATGAGGTGTCAATTGATTTGTTATACCTAATTATCCAAGTGACATAGGTAGGTTCCCTTTTGTATGAAAAAATTTAATATGGCAGAGCTCACATACAAATAATTGAATGGCTTGAAACTAATCTTGTAATCATTCATTAATAAGAGATGTATAATTGTATGCTAAAATGTTATCTCATATCATATTGTATTTAGATGGAGGAACTGGGTTATCCGGGGGATCTTTACTTGGCTGATGATCGGAGCCTTCTGCCTCCTCATCTATGGAGGTCCCCTAGCATTGATGATTACGGTAAGTGCACTCATGGTCAGTCTCCTAACTTGTTTTTGCATAGGCTGTCCACGGAAGACGACAGTCCTTTCCTGCACTCCTTGCCTGTAAACTGTCACCGTTATGTATACTTGAGATTATTAGAGTTGGCCAAATCGCATGAAAGTAGTCCATTCAAAAAGCAACTCTACCAGCCGAGGTAGAAAATTCTAATGACAGTTTTATAAAAAGGTCACATTAAATAATCTCGACCAAACAGTCGACGTCAAAGTTACCTGTCTATATACTAGCTTCTGGCTCTGCGAGCTGTAGAAATTGCAAGTTGGTGTTTATTTTTTTTTCTAAAGCAGTTCCAAAAACTGAATCAACAAAAAAATATCTGTATAATTATTGAACCTGCTCATATAATTAATTGGTGGAGGAATGCCACCTGTGGAGACCAGCCGGACAATCACCGGACTTTTCCCAAGCTGAGACGGAGAACTTCGTTCATTCCCTCGCTCATTCAATAACATAGGTATAAGGTGCAAAAATCACGCGGTCCTTCTCCTACGCGATCGACGGATTCAATAAAAGCTGCGACACAATCCACCATAGTCTAGTGCTGCTTTATCCATACATTATCATGAAATCACGACCACTTTGTCAAGAGTGAACCACTGAAGAGAGAGTAGGTGTAATAATACGACCGTAGATACATAATATAAATGAACCACAGATAAAAATGTTTAGATAACAGCCATAGCATATTTTATCAACAGGAAATTCAAATAACTCCGTTGTTCTGTCACAAACATTAACTTAATATTGATTTATCAAAATATGGTTTTTCTATACTGGAAGGAGCGAGCGAAGCAAATGAAGTACTGCTTCAGCTTAGGGCGGAAATCGTTTTTCTATCCGATGGCCCGTTCTCCGGCTGTTCTCCTCTACAGGTCACATTTCTGAACTGATTCTCGCGAAATTTTGTGAGATACAATAGTTAAATATAGTTTTTATTTGCCGATCCACTTTTTCGAAATTCATAAAAAAATCGTTTTCTAGAAATACTGGCACTAGACGCCTAATTGTCAACTTTAACTCAATATCTTTATTAACGATATCAAACTACTTTAGGTAATTAAAACTTTACGACGTAATAATTTTTATATAAACCTATACTATTAATACATCTAGTTATGCAAATTAAAAAAGATTGAATGTGTATTTTTGAACCAGCAAGCAGGCGACATCCAGTTTTTCAATGTCATCCATAAACATGTACCTAATAATAACATAAAACATGAATTAACATAAAACATTTTACGTCACACCTGGCCATAATGCGAGTTTTACTGCAATCTGCGCGTACGTTAAAACTCGCATTGTGGCCAGATGAAGACGTAAAATTGTGTACTTACCACGGGCGGTAATTCGTAAAGCCCCAGATCGCATATTTATGGCCCTCACCTTCGGTTCGGGCCACAAACACCTGCGGTCTGGGACATTCACGAATTCACCGCCCTAGGTGGGTCATTGTCAGATTTAGGTTCGCGTCTTTTCGGTGGACATTGCCAAAGTTAAGGGCTTTAAAGCCCGTCGCCTCTTCTATAATTCTATGCGATAAAAACATATTATATATAAACATAAGACCTTAACTATTGGCTACTGAAAAGAAGATTTTTGTTTTACTGACTGACAATGACGACACGTACACTGACAGGTACGTAATGTACTATTAAATGAATTTTTGGATGTGTCTATTTTTTACGGGCAAGGTGTCTCGTTTCCAACATATGAAAAACTATAGGTAGGTATGTCATCCTCCAACCTTGACGAGTTGACATGCATAAACAAAGTCCAGTCATTTTAATATAAAGTAGCTTCTGAAAGTCTGAAAAAAATATTACTTAATATAAAAACTTTGATCTTTATTTTTAGTTAATTTACATTTGGTCTGAATGCAATACAAATATCTAAAGAGATATTTGTATTGCACACCTCACACAAACAAAGCAGTTAGAAAGAGAAACAATAACAAGTAGGTAAAGGTAGAAAACAGGCGGTCTTATCGCTGAAGAGCGATCTCTTCCAGACAACCTTTGGGTATCGGAGAAAGAGATAAAACTAGATTATGTAGTAGATGGTGCAGAGATTATGATCAGCAAAAAATCAAAATAATTATATAAATACACGTACACAAATAGATCTGATATATTATTTATCTATTTATACATGATACATGATTTTCATTCCAGGCCCCTATTTCACCAACTTGACAATTGTCACCTGACAACGACAATTTTCCGTACATTGCTGGTTATACAAGTAACCTAGCAAGCACCTTAACTTCTAGAACAAGCAATGTATGGCGAACTGTAAGTGTCAGGTGACAATTGTCAAGTTGGTGAAATAGGGGCCAGAAGTTTAATTGTAGATGGAAGTCATACCGCTTGACGCTGGATTGAGAATACCATTGAGAGGTTAGGGTAAGGTGTTATAATGGCGCAAGAGAAGAGAATTTCCATTTTTTTTTATATAAGTATAACGAGGGTGGCAAGCAAGCAGACACCGTAGCCTATGAACGCTTAAGATTCCAGAAGCATCACGAGCGCGTTGCCGACCCTTCATTTAATTGAGCATTCGTTGTCTTGATAGCTAGAGACTCAACACAACACATCCTCGCTGCAAAGATGTTTAAGAAATATAAAACACTACTGGGAATGGCGTTACTTTAGGAAAAAATGGAGCTACTTTGATCATTTAGAATGTAGTATAATAAAAGCAGAATTATTTGAAATTAAGAAGATTTCATTGAGTAAACAGCAAGATAGGTAGAATACTAATATTATTCTCTGCCGCAGTTAACCCAAAAGTAAAATCAATGATTTCGGAGAAAAACCTATTTGATCAAAGTCGCCCCCCTGAATCAAAGTAACCCCATTCCAAGGTAGCTCCGGCCCCGTGTTACAAAGAACGCAGGCAAACCGCAGGATAAAATATAGCCTACGTCCTGCCCGACGATCCGTTTTATAAACCAGTGAAAGAATTATTGAAATCCGATGATATTATTGAAACGTACAAAGCTACACACTCACAAAATGTACCTCTTTATAATCATCATCATATCAGCCGAAAGACATCCACTGCTGGGAATAGGCCTCCCCCAAATAGTGCCACAATGACATCAGTCCACCTTGTGGAGGTCTACCCCCGCTGCACCTTCCGGTACACGTACCGCGCCAATCGACAACTTTTCCGCCCTAACGGCCATCGGTTCTACGTGCAATGTGCCCCGCCCACTCCCACCCAAGTTTAGCGATTCCGAGGGCTATAGCTTCTTAAAACTGGTAACTCAGTGAGCTGTAGATAGTGTTGTGAATTTAAGCGTCGAGGCGTAAACTAAAAGCCTCGAGTCGCGACTACTGAGTCTAGAAGCCTCGAACCTTAAAGCCTCGACCGTATAAGCCTCAAATTAAAAGCTTCGTGTTGCCGCCATCGAACACATAAACCTCGAGTCTTTAAGACTCAAGCTTTAAAGCCTCCTAAACCTTCAAGGTTTAAGTCATTAAAGTTTAAAGCGTTTTAAGTCTTAATCTGTGTTTATTTTAGTATCATTAATTGGTTAATGATACTAAAATAAACACAGATTAAGACTTAAAACGCTTTAAACTTTACGCTTTTTACTTTACTCGGTTGGCCGATAGTGATAAGCTGATAAGCAACTCATCCGATAGATACATAAATAGGTAATTATTTACTTAATAACTATAGAATACTAGCCTATGACGCTCACTATTTGAGCTCTTAGCGCTTGACTCAGGCCTTCGAGGTTCAGAGCTAGAGCTTTTATCAAGCCCGAGTTTTTAAAGCTTGAGTTCTCTTATAAGCCCGAGCGTTAAAGGTTTTCTCTTAAGAGCTCATAAAAAACTAGAGTCGTTAAGGTTCGAAACCTTTTTTGAGCTCGAACCTTAAACGCTTAAGTCTTCAAAGCTTAAACCTTCAAGGTTGGCGAGTCTTTAAGGTTCAAAAGTCTTCAAGACTGTCTTTTAACAACACTAGCTGTAGATATCGCGTGCCAGTTAGTGTTGTTAAACGAACCAACCAATAAAGCTAAACGGTTACTGGGATACCTATTAATGTCTAATACAAATCGGCATATTGACCACTAGCTGACTGACTAAACATAATACAACACACCCTAACCGCTGTTAATAGAACTCGTACGATTTACTGTGAGGGGGAGATTCACGCTTACGGCGGTTGTGTTCGATACCAGTTGTGGCGATTTATTAATTACTGACGCTGCGAAGTCTAATCAACACCGTTATCGATGGATGCGGTTAATCAGAATTGACAACGTAGCCTTAGGCGCTCTTAAATACAATTGATTCCGTAGCATATATGATCACTCTTAATGTGTTCATTTCTCGCCAGGCATACGCCCCCATATTATAAACAGAAAACTTAATTATTTTCCGAAAAAATTAAGTCTTTTATTATGATATTTATGATATTCAGTTTGCCTCCCGTGTTTTATTATTTCTAATTGAATAATCTTAATTCAAGCATCAACGCCCCCATTACAAACATCTTACAGACTAACAAACATATACTGAGACGTAAGTTTGTGTATTCACAACGGGTAATAAAGAAAGCCTCAGATGCCTCTCGGGCATCTGGAACATTCTTTGGTGAGTATTAATATGCTGTTTGGTATATCTTATCGCGTTACTCCTCGCAGGTCCTCTGCGTGCAAGTGAAGTGCTTCGAGGAGATCATCAATATCGGCTACGCGGTGTACCGGGTGCACGGGCTGCCGTGGTTCCGCTCTCTCTCCTGGTACTTCCTGCTCACTTCCAACTACTTCTTCTACGGGGAGAACCTGATCGACTATTTCGGCGTTGTGATCAACAGGACGGTGAGTTCTTTGTCATTTTCCCGTAGGCACCTGCAGTTTTATGAGGGCGGGTTGCACCAACTTACGATTACAGACCGATCAACGTTAAATATGGCGCCGGCAGCTGTCATTCCATACAAACTTGACAAACTTTCCATACATACATATTTTCCATACATACAGATTTTAACGAACGCCGCTTACCATTACAGAAAGTTTGGAGCAACCCGCCCTTAGCCTCGTAAAATTACAAGTTAGTAGTATTACCACTCACCTCGTTTTGCGCAAGCGACCCAAAAAATAATGAATGAATGAACGAATGTTTTCAGCTTGACTACTCGATACTCATATGCTTGGCTAGAATTATTATACAGGGTGAGTAATCTAAATGGGTCTGTGAAAATAAATGTGGAACTAAATGACATGAGCTAATTAAATTTGTACTTAGGAGCCATACCTACGACTTGTAGATTTTTTAAAAACGTTCATTTTTTATATTGTATGGCAAATTTGTGTATTTAGAACCTTGGGATCATATAAAAGACGGTACGATCGCTAGGTTGTTGCACTTTTAGCACCGCCAGGGGTCACGTGTAGGGTAGCGGTGGGTATTATCAAATCGCGATTAGAATACATTACACTTGAGCACATATGCCGTTTTCAAATGAATACATGAAATGACATTGTTAATGGTAGAGTGTGCAGATTAATGAAAATAATTATTTCAGTACGAAGAAGATCTAAAGCTTAGGAAAATCATCATCATCATCATATCAGCCGAAAGACGTCCACTGCTGGACATAGGCCTCCCCCAAAGAGTGCCACAATGACCGGTCCTGCGCCACCCGCATCCAGCGGACTCCCGCGACCTTTACCAGGTCATCAGTCCACCTTGTGGGGGGCCTACCCAATCGCTAAACTTAAGTGGCACTTTGCACGTAGAACCGATGGCCGTTGGGGCGGAAAGGTTCTCGAGTGGCGACCACGTACCGGAAGGCGCAGCGTGGGTAGGCCCCCCACAAGGTTAGGAAAATAACATAAATTATATTACCTACTTAAATAAAATAAAAATAATGTAATATTATTCCCTCATAACTTAACATCATCGTCTTCAGAGCTGTCTGTATCATCGCCTGGTACAAAGAAAGTAAAATAGATAATTAGTGTGCTAAATAGTGTTAAATACACATGTTCACATTTGACAGCATATAAATAGTTTACTGCAGTACCTACCTATGTTGATAAGTACTCCAGTACGAGGGTTTTCCAAGCTTTCTCTAGCTTTTGTGCTAACGTTACTTTCGAAGTGTATTCTAATCGCGGTTTGATAATAATTTCTACGGACGTGATGCATCGTCGACCCCCAAGACGTTCATACATAACCTGGATTCAAACCGAATTAACCTCTTAAAAACCGGCATCTTTTAAATGTTGTAGTTGAAATACAAACAAACATTGAATCACGCAAAGGATGAATAATCGCAAAAGATTCTGCAAAATCCAAAATGCATCTCAGGCAGGCCGTTACAGCGGCTGGTTGTTTTGTGAAGAGATACTGCAATGATCACCATTCTTGATTTTTAAACATGTATGTAAATGATGTTTATAATGTGATGTTAATGAGCTTGGGAATTTGGTCGCGTGCCGTAGTTAACGAATCTATGGAGTCGCCATATGTTAAAAGTATAATTTTCGAAGTCAAAGTCAACGTACATATATTACACATTTAACACTTTCGCAACGCGGACTAAAAATGGAACAATTCACCAGAAACCGACAGAATTCGCTAGGCGTGTAAGTTCATACTACTGCCCGCCTAGCGGGCTCAGCCGGCATCTGAGCAAACACTACGAATGCCCGCTAGGCGGGTTATTGGTTGCGAACGTGTTATGAATAATAATGTCAGCGACTTTAATGAAGATGATATAATGTAAAATGTCTTCTTCAATTCTCCAATATTACTCGTAACTTCTAAATGAAGACTTCTTCTTCTGAAACTGGGTTTTAGAATAAGTGTATCTTTTTTCTGTTTATAATAAAATTGGTAGTAAAAATGGATTTTATTATGTTTTCTTTATTTTGCGGAGTTAAACGAATCCTTGATTTATCAATAACTCTTTTGTGTTTTGGAAACGATCGCTCCACGTCCACTGAAGTTAACGTTATATTCTCGAGGAGTTTTGTTGATAACTACATAGTATTAGGTATGCAAAAATCCATAAATGCAGTAAAGTTGTGTGATTGCCAAGTTGCAGAATTTTATTTAGCTAGCAAATAAAGAATAATAAGAATGCCTGAGACTTGGTACTACCTACCAAATATCTCACAACTTTTTGCGGTAGAAGAGTTTCGAGACTTGGTCTCTTTTTTACATGGAATGTTTTTTATGGGATGTACTTGACTACTTTGATTTCGAAAAAAATATTTTAAAAGACGACTCCATGGTTTTTTTTTTTGTTTTTTTTACCACGGTATGCTACCAAAAATCCCAAGTCTAATCTTATATATTATGAGTATTCATGGTCAGCAACCGATCAGTCTAACGAAAGTCTCGATGGCATGCGTGCCAGCAAGGACCATGTTTCCGAATTTATTTCTTTGGACCAGTTTTTTAACGATTGCCGCGATTAACGATCCCGTGTGCGGAAATCTTTTAGAATTACTATTGGGCAATCATAGGCATACAGTGAATTTATTTAGAGGTTTGACTGGGAACTCGTCCCAACAAGTAGGGAATATCCAAGATGGGGAATTCACTGCCAACGTCCTCCGTACAGTCGCCAGTGTATTGGTGACCATATTTGGGGCTATGGGCACCGACAAACGCATTATCAATGTTTTGGGTGACAATATCAACGCCGTTCTGCGCGATAGCTTCGTGAGAGACTACAACATCGGCCTCCGAAATGAAGACTGTCACCTCGGCAGCCTAAGACTCATCGCAAAACATGGACACTTAGTGGAGACTCACGAAACGGTCACAGTAGATGGATATGTGCTCAAGCTATTCAGGATACCTAACGACGGCCCAGTGGTGCTATTGATGCATGGATTTCTAGGTAGTATGGACGACTACGTGATGTCGGGACCAGACAATAGTATAGCATATATGCTAGCGAAGGAAGGCTACGATGTGTGGCTGGGCAATGCGCGCGGGACCAAATATTCCAAGCGACACTTGCGCCTTAAACCATCTCAAGCCGAATTCTGGGATTTCTCATGGCACGAAATCGGTTACTACGACCTTCCAGCTATAATCGATTACACTTTAAATATTACCGGCCAAGATAAGTTAAAATACATCGGACATTCGCAAGGCAGCACCTGTTTCTTTGTAATGTGTTCCGAGCGGCCAGAGTACAGTGACAAAGTCTCCCTTATGATTGCATTAGCACCGGTTGCTTTCTTAAATAACGTACAGTCTCCTATTATGCGTATTATTCTGCACGCGCCTGTACTATTAGATGTGTTCTCATCGAGAGAAGGCAGTAAACTATACATGCGACAAATGTGCGGAGGGCTGATAGAAAGGACGATCTGCAGTTACCTCATAATCTTTGTCGCTGGACTAAATGCACAGCATGTCGACACGAAACTTTTGCCGGTGATCCTAAGTCATTCGCCATCTACTGCATCAGTGAAACAGTGTATCCATTACGCGCAGGCAATCGCGTCGGGAGAATTTAGGAGGTTCAATTACGGCGTTGCTGAGAATATGCACCGATACGGGTCCCGGGAACCGCCGAATTATGAACTAGCGAAAGTAAGAGCACCCGTAGCTTTGATTAATAGTGATGCGGACTGGCTGGCAGATGATCGCGACGTCGCGAAGATAATGAACCAACTTCCAAATATTGTCGGAGTTTACAAAATTGAATGTCAAAAATTTGGCCATATAGATTACGTATATGCAAAAAACTTAAGTCAAGTGCTTCATATGCAAATAAAAGAAATGATGACTTTGGGATAACTTTGCATTCTTCGAGTTGCGAACGTAAATCATTATTAAGTTCTGCGACTTTGCTGTTACTTAAGTATTAAAGTAAAGTAAAGTAAATATTTATTTGTGATACATAGGTTACATAATAGGTGACAATAGAATAAAAAATACAGTATGCTGTGACCTACCTAAAAGGTGTACAAATGTTGAGTCTTACAAGATCTAAAACCGACAACTAATTCTAATTTTTATGAGCATTAGATTTACTTAAACTGATATTTTTATTACATATTTCACATATTTAGAAAACTTCCATCTAAAATAAACTCATCAATGCTGTAATATGCTCACTCTAAAAGTTTTAATTTTAATCTGTTTTTAAAAATTGACAAATTTAATTTATTTAGGCTTTCTGGTAAGAAATTATATATTTTGGAAGCCATGCCTAGTACACTCCTTCTCATCAAAGCTGTTTTGCCACTCACGGTTTGTATAGCATGTTTGTAACGGACGCTTCTCGAATTCATGTTTAGCCTTAAGGGACACAGTGAGGAGTTTCATTTGACAAAGACTGCAATCTCTTAAATATATAGGCAGGTTAGTGTGAGGACCTTGAGTTCTTTAGAATGAGGTTTGCAACTTTCTGTTTGTTTGAGGCCACATACGGCTCGAATGCATTATTTCTCAACACCTGCAACTTATTGGTGGAATTACCCCAAAATATAATTCCGTATCTTAAGATCGAATCGATGTAACCATGCAAGTAAAGCTGTTTTAAAGTCTGATATTTTCGAGATTTTATTGAGAACGAATACGAAACTGTTAACGCGCTTAAATAATGGCTCATTGTGTGGTTTCCAGTTTGTATGTATATCTATGTTTAAACCTAAAAATTTGGTTACGCTCATATATTTTTTTAAACGCTTTTATTATTATAATTAATGTTAATTAGGCCTTAGGGTTTTCGATTTTGATTGATGAAACTGCATTAATTTTGTTTTTCGATATTGATTTTTAATTAGTTAATTTTTAGCCAATATGCTACGGAAGCTAGTGCTTTATTAATTTCAGCCTCATATGTATTACCTACTGTCGGTGTCACTCTATTTCACAGACAGAAATTTCATAGAATTTAGTTTCTCAGAAATTATTTAATAAATTATTTGGTTCATATACTTTCAGTTTCAATATTATTGTTTCATAGACTATTCACTTGGTTGAAATATATTTCAGAGAAATTCAGTTCAATGTTCATGTCATTACTATACAGCGTGGAACGGAACGATGGACTTTCCCGCAAGAGGGGGATTATTGAGCGCTAGTACGTCACATTTTCCAGATAAACTATTTTTTTTGACGCGATTTTTTTTTAACCTTTGTATGGAGCGTTGGCCGACTGGAGCGACGAGCTCCATAAAAATGTAAAAAAAAATCGCGTCAAAAAAAATTGTTTATCTGGAAAATGTGACGTACTAGCGCTCAATAATCCCCCTCTTGCGGGAAAGTCCATCGTTCCGTTCCACGCAGTATATAAAATTATCAAATAATCAATATTATCAAACTTTTTAACTTTAGAAACTTATCAAACAGTAGAATTATGTTTCATGTATTCTTGTTTCGTAGACACAAATTTCGTAGATTGTTGTTTCATAGGAACTGTTTCATATAATATTTAGTTCCAGTATTTTCTTTTCATAAATTCTTATTTCTGAACTTATGAACTTCATTTAAATTTATTGAAAAGAAACTCAATGCAAAGAATTGTCTAAAAAGTAACGTAAAATAACCTACGTTATAAATCACTACAATCTAAATACCTAATGATTTTTTCACTTATATTAAAAATACCGAAAGCTTAATCATTACTTATTCAGATTTTAGTGTTTTTCTTAGTAGTAAATTGCCTAATTGTCATTAGTAGTAAGTTTTAATAACAAGTACACACGGATCAAGGAACAGGGGCTTAGTGGCAAAACCGACTCGGATCGCGGATGGTTTAGAGGAGGGAAGCGGGAACAGAGCTCCCGCTTTCGTCTTCGAGGTTATTTTTTTATAAAAGTGCGGATAAACTTGTTATTAAAACTCCCACTTCCATCTTCTAACCTATCCGCGATCCGAGTCATTTTAGGTTTCTTTTATTTTATTTAAAGAATAAATAGTTTAAAATTATATGACATGAATATTGTAATGTGTTAATTTTCTTTGCAGCAACCATCAATGATTTAATTTTGACGAAGAAAGTATTGAGCTACTGAGCCTTCTATGGAACGAAAATATTAAGCTTAATAAAATGACAAACAAAAGTGTATGGATAACAGGCTTTGAAAAATCTATTATATTAACTAAATATTATAAGGAACTATATTATATGGCCTAAAACCCTATGGCATGAATTTCGAAACATTAATTAACTCGACTATAAAAAAATCAAAAATACAGCTTCTACGAATTAAGTGCACTAGAAATTGATAATATGAGAAACATTTTCTATGAAGCAAAATTGTACGAAAATCTAGTATATGAAACAATGTACAACAACCATTACTGCTACTGTATTTTGCTTTTACTTTGCTGTACATTTTATGGGTGTCTTGCCTGTCCAATAAAGAATTATTATTATTATTATTATATATATTCTTTTTATCCTCGGTTTTCACCGGCGTACTGTTATGCACGGGCCTAAGCCAAGTGCATCACAGGGTAAGTATCATATCCTATACTTTGTGCTTCTCAAGTGACTATATCGTTTTGTGTGATCGTGCGTGTATGTGTGGTGCTGGTGGGCGTCTCCGAGTGCGTGCTACTGCTAGGAGGTGGCTGTGTGGCGGGGTTAGAGCGTGTGGCTGTTTGCGTGGTTGGAATTGGAACCTGTAATTCTTGGTCAGTTTGCAAGAATTTTCTTACAATTCGACATGTGTTGAGAATGACGGCTTTCTGGAGTAGATGGTATGTTTTCGGCGGTAGGTTTAAGGTCTTTAATGATTTATGTAATTGTTTTGGTATCACGCCTGTAGTGGATAGAACAATGGGTACTATAGTTACTTTTTGGAGGTGCCATATGCGGGTTATTTCATCTTTCAGTTCGATGTATTTGGTCAGTTTTTCAGCTATCGTAGTTTGTAAATTGTAAGTATTAGGGACGGCAATGTCTATTACTCTATTAGGTATCCAGTTTTGCTAGTTTTGTCTATTAATGAGATTTAGTGGTGTACATTTTCGGTCATTTTGGGATGTTGCTTTATGTAGTGGAGATGATTCGGCTTTAGCGAAAAAATATTGTCTTAAGGTTGTGACTTGCCTGTTATGTAGATTTATGTCAATAAGGCCCCTCCCTCCTTCTTTCCTTGGTAGTGTCATTCTCTGTATACATGATCTTTGGTGGTGTTTTCGAAGTCCATTCATTGTCGTGTTAATTTTACGTTGTAGTGCTTTGAGATCGGATTTTGTCCAGTTTATCACACCAAAAGAGTAAGTGAGAACGGGTATAGCGAATGTGTTTATGGCTTTTATTGTATTACGGGCATAAAGCTGTGATTTTAGGATTGCATTAACTCTGTGTCGGAACTGTTGTGTTAGATTTTGTTTTATGTCTTTGTGCTGTAATTGGCGTGATTGGTTGTATCCTAAATATTTGTAGGTCTCTTGTTCGTCAAGTGGATCGATCAGTTCGCCAGATCATAATGTGTAATCGTATTGATATGTCTGCCCATCTTTGATAGAGTTAATTTTACATTTGTCTATACCAAACTCCATGTTAATGTCATTGGTAAACTGTTCTGTCAAGTTAATCAAATGGTAAAGGTCAGTTTCATTGTCAGCGTATAGTTTTATGCCATCCATATATAGTAAGTGGTTTATATTCTCAGTCCGTCTGTCAGTGTCTGCGTAATGTATATAATAGATTCCTAGAATTTGTATGAGCCAAGAGTGAGGAACAGAATCGTAAGCTTTTTGTAATTTATTATTATTCTCTTTATTAATTTTTCGTCTTAGGCTAGGATTTTACAATAACTATATAAAAAGTAAAATATAAAAATATACATACAAAACATAAAATCATTATAAAAACCTAACCTAGGGTACCGCCGGCAGCGAGGCGGGGCTTAAGCTGCCGGTGGTCAGGGCGCCAGAGACAGGAACCTCCTGACCATCCGCGCAGTATCCAGGAGTACCGCCTTCTGTATCTGACCCTTGATCCAGCCATCTAGCGAGAGTCTCTTGAGGTGATGCTCGAGACTCTTCGCTATTAAACCGTTCGCTGAAACGACTATCGGGACGATGATCGACGAATCAACATCCCACATGGCGGTTACCTCGTGAGCCAGGTCTAGGTACTTGCTGGCTTTGTCCTTCTCGGCCTTCACGAGGTTCTCGTCATGGGGGATGGTGATGTCGACGAGCACTGCCTGGCGTTTCGATCGATCTGTCAGCACGATATCAGGCCTATTGGCAAAAATAGTCCTGTCCGTGATGACAGTTCGATCCCAATAGAGCGTGGCGCGACCATTTTTATTATTATCTCTTTATTCTTATTTCATCTTAAGTTAGGATTTTACAATAAATTTATAAAAAGTAAAATATTAAAACTATATACAAAACATAAAATCATTATAAAAACCTAACCTAGGGTACCGCCGGCAGCGAGGCGGGGCCTAAGCTGCCGGTGGTCAGGGCGTCAGAGACAGGAACCTCCTGACTATCCGCGCAGTATCCAGGAGTACCGCCTTCTGTATTTGACCCTTGATCCAGCCATCTAGCGAAAGTCTCTTGAGGTGATGGTCGAGACTCTTCGCTATTAAACCGTTCGCCGAAACGACTATCGGGACGATGATCGTCGAATCAACATCCCACATGGCGGTTACCTCGTGAGCCAGGTCTAGGTACTTGCTGGCTTTGTCCTTCTCGGCCTTCACGAGGTTCTCATCATGGGGGATGGTGATGTCGACGAGCACTGCCTGGCGTTTCGATCGATCTGTCAGCACAATATCAGGCCTATTGGCAAGAATAGTCCTGTCCGTGATGACAGATCGATCCCAATAGAGCGTGGCACGACCATTTTCGAGAACTGGCGCAGGGGTGTACTTATAGTAAGGCACTTCGGAAACCACAAGACCGTATAGCAGAGCAAGTTGCTGGTGAATAATCCTGGCTACAAGGTTATGTCTGTGCAAGTACTCGCCGTTAGCAAGATGACCACAACCGGAATATGCTTGAGTGACTCCCCGGGACGGCGGCATGCCCGACAAATGTCGACCGTACCGTCCTTCAGGATATACCTCCGGTAATTGTTCGTCATGATAACTTCGTCCGCAATTGCACAGACAAAACCTTCGGTTTCCCCGAAGAGATCCCCGAAACGTAGCCAGTTCACCGACGCGAGCAGATCTACATCGGGCCCTGTGAGGGCCTTGTAGAACCGCCCGTGTAGCTCCTTGCTCCTCCACACCGCTCTGCGGTCCTCGACGCTCATTACTTTAAGTCTGCGCCAGTTCTCGTTTGCCAAGGCGAGCGGGGTGAAGTTTCCGTCTACTGCTACTACGTCACGATGCATCCCACACTCGTTGTTTAGGAAATAATCCCTGAGACTGCACACCTCGCGGTTGTGGAGGTCTTTGGCATTTAAAAAGCCACGACCTCCACACTTCCGCGAGATGTACAGTCTCATAACAGACGAGCGTGGGTGTAGCATGCGATGCGCAGTAAGCAGTACTCGGACTCTTCGATCCAGGGCATCCAGCTCAGTCTGAGTCCACCTTAGTACGCCAAAGGAGTAAGTAAGCAAGGGCATCACCCAGGCGTTGAAGGCGCGCACCTTGTTGCCGCCCGACAAAAGACTATTAAGTACTTTGGTCAGGCGACAAAAGAAGCGCTCCTTCACCGCCCGCTTTACGCCCTCACCCTCAATACCCAATGACTGTGACATACCAAGATACTTATTATTATTATTATTACTGCCCTTCATTTCGATCAAGACTGTGCTATCATCTGCAAATAGAACCATTGGATATTTCGGGAAGGTTGTTGATATATACAAGGAATAACAAAGGAAAAAATGCTTCCCTGCGGAACTCCACACAATATTGGTTTCAACGAAGAAGAGTAAACCAATTCTCGTTTTGTGTTTCTACAAATCTTCGTGATTTATTATTTTGTATTATTTATTTATAAAACACACAGCGTAACAGTACATTTCTAATGCATTGCGGAATTCATAAATTATTACAACTAGGTATTACGATAAGTACGAAAAGCAAACCACACCAGGCCCCTATTTCACCAAATCGACAATTGTCGCTTGACAATGACAATTCGCTTTACATGGCTGCGTCGACAGGTGGTTATGTTGGTTGTTGGACAGCTTATTGACCCAGCAATGTACGTGGAATTGTCACTGTCAGGTGACAATTGTCAAGGTGGTGAAATAGGGGCCAGAACTTAAGTATAAAACAATAGTCATACAGAAAACAGAAAAAGACTTAACTAACGGGTGATAACAGACAGAAGACAGAATTATTTTATGAAGACTTAACAAATAAACTACGTACATAGACTAAAAAGGTTGTACAAAAAATAGTTGCTACCTTTTTGATGTTCTTGATTTTCATTTGTATTAGTTTTCACGCTCTGGTATTAGTCAAAATGGTGTCGAAACAAGAAGCTCTGCGATAACGTGTTGTACATTTTTTAAATTCTAACTTAAGAGCGTACAAACATTTCGCGACATAGTCGCGATCGTTGCATTAGTACATAGTAATGAATTTATAAGGAAAACTATCACGGCTAAGTAGGCATAACTAGTTACCGAATAATAGTCGACCAACTTAAAATGTACTTAGGAAGGCCAACTTCAGTAGAAATTCGGCCGACACAACCATGTAGTTGGCGCGCGCGTGTCGATGTGACTAATAAACACAGGCAACTACGGAACCCTAACACTGCGCGTGGCACGACACGCACTTGGCCGATTTTTATTGTACGTATGCCCAATCCGTTCGCATTCCAGTTCTTTAATCGGGCAGTTTGTCATCATAGATACGTTATCAATCATACGATGGGTTGTATGAGATTAATTAATTATGACGCGAAAATAGTTTGAGTTATGATGATAACGACTTCGTTTCCAGTGTCATGATCATTGATCGATAAGGCAGAATTTGCATGACTGGTTGTTGATGTTATCGGCGGTGTCCGTCTGGCCATCAGTTCAGTTTTAAGTGTACCTACATTAGAAATGCCATTTGCGTTTGGTTGAACCATAATCATCATCATATCAATCGAAAGACGTCCACTGCTGGACATAGGCCTCCCTCAAAGAGTACCAAAGTGACCGGTCCTGCGCCACCCGCATCCATTCCCTTTGGTTGAATACCAGAAGGAAATCTGACGCGGTGGTCGCCCGGATGTCGAATATTTGGTCCAAAAATGTCACAAACTTGTTCTGTAAAAGGCAAACAGCAGCATTTACCTTACCTACTTACTTATTTTTTAGAAATAAAGAAAGAAATTATGAAAAATATAGCAGTTAATTGTATTCGTTAATCGTAGCATGTTTTGTCTTAATATTACTGATCCTATAATGATTATAGCTATTAACAGACATTGCTAATACACTTCCTCCAAAACTTGTTTTCAACTATAAATTTCATGTGACCTCGATACAGGGTCACTCGTACGGAAGAGATATGCCCAATCTTTAAACCTTCTAGGAGCGGCAGCCCTAATGTATGCGAAACACAAGGATGCCATAATATGACTAATTGCAAGGTCATTTACAAATTCAATAATCAGTCCAGTTGATATAAGACAACGGTGGCACGCGTTCCTAACGCCGCATGATCCTGAAATTATTTATTTGGATCGGTTTACTTTCAATTGCCCCGGTGCGCGGACAGCTGGCGCGGCTGTTTTTGCCTCAGATGTCGAATTCATTAAGTAGTTTGGCTGACAAAATATCCACCAGAGGAAAACAGCTGCGATTTCATCGATGGAGAACTCGTGTCAAACATCCTCCGTGTGATCACTGTTGTAGCCATGAGCGTGGCTAGGACCCTCAATTCCGAGAGTAATATCAACAGTCTTCTCACCGAAAACATCCTAGCTACTATGCGTGAAACCTTCGTGAGAGACTATAATTTTGGCCGTCATACCAAAGAATGTCACCTCAGCAGCGTTCAACTCATCGCAAAACATGGAAACGTAGTGGAGACTCACGAAACTGTCACCGAAGACGGATATGTGCTCACGCTATTCAGGATACCCAGGGACGGTCCGTTTGTGTTATTGATGCACGGGTTAACCGGAAGTGCTGACGACTTCGTGATATCGGGACCGGAAAATAGTATCGCACATTTGCTTGCAAAGGAAGGGTTCGATTTGTGGTTGGGTAACGCGCGCGGGACCAAACATTCTCAGCGAAACCTGCGCCTGAAACCATCTCACGCCAAATTCTGGGATTTCTCATGGCACGAGTTTGGTCACTACGACCTTCCAGCTATGATCGATTACACTTTGAACATTACCGGCCAAGATAAGTTAAAATTCATCGGACATTCGCAAGGCAGCACCTGTTTCTTTGTAATGTGTTCCGAGCGGCCAGGGTACAGTGACGAAGTCTCCCTTATGATTGCGTTAGCTCCGATCGTATTCGTACATAACATCTGTATGTTATGTACGAAAGCGATCGGAGCTAACGCAATCATAGGGGACTGTTCCCCTATAGTCCGCGGTATGCTATCCTTACCCGGATTGTTAGGTGGGTTCTCGTCGACAGAAGGCAGCAAGCTGTATATGCGCGGATCGTGTGGTAGTGGTGGCGGGCCGATAAATAGATTCATCTGTAGTAACATACTGTTCCTTACCTGTGGGTTTAACTTAGATCGGATAAACACGACTATGCTGCCGGTAATCTTCAATTCTTCAGCCACTTGCCATCCCGTGCGTCGTCGAAACAAATTATTCAATTTGCACAAGAAATTATATCTGGAAATTTTAGAAAATTCGATTACGGTGTTGCAGGAAATACAAATCGGTATGGGATCTCGGAACCACCGAATTATAAACTAACTAATGTCAATACGCCCGTAGCTCTAATTTACAGTGACCGCGACTGGTTGTCGGATGTTCGCGACGTCGACAAGTTAAAGAACCAGTTGCCAAATGTAATCGAAACTTACAAAATTGAGCACCAAAAGGACTTACTCATCTGGATTACGTTTTTTCAAACAATATCAAAACCACAATTTACAGACGAATAAGTAAATTATTATAGTTTTTTTTTACAGATAGGTACAGCTGTTGTTAAAAAAATAGTAAACAACATAAAAAAATACAATCGATGTACATTCAGTTTTTACGTTCAGTGTTATGTGAATGGGTACCTTCGTACCTACTTTGAAATATTATTCACGAAAGTTTTCTAGCTATATTTTTTTATAGATCATACCAAAAACACTGTACCGCCGTGCGTAACCAGCCAAACGTTTGTCTAAATCGTGACGCATAAGACGCGTTAGCACGCATACGTTGCGTCTAACTCCGGCGTGGTCGGTAGTATACATATCTGTAATTGTTGATAGAGGCGCGGTCTGGACGCCAGCGGGCAGCGAAGCGACGAGAGGCAGTTGCAGTAGATTGATTTATCTATGAACGCCACGCTGCCTGTCTGCGTCCCGTCCGCGGCCTTAAAAAATAAAATTGTGGTCTATTATATTGTTCAAGGCTGCATGGAAGTTTAGTCAACTTTGAACAAGGAATGTAATGTATTGCTAATATATTAATCAGTTCAATAACCGTTGACCTATCCTATGACAAGGACTAGTGTTCAAAGTAACTGGGATAGAGTGTACGTTATGTACAGTAAACATCAAATATATGTATACATTTATCGCATTATGACAATGGGATAAGGTGCAAAAATTTAAACATATCTTTAATGTCGACTGAACCTATGTTATTTTCAACTTTTATAACTTCAATCATTTTTTATATTATGTTAATGATATTAACTGTTGCATTTTAGTTAAAAATACTTTTGTTCTTATGCTGTTTCTTTTGCTATAATTGTTGTGTAATTTAAAATGTAAATAACGCTTTCAAACTAAATTATTTATTCGGTATAAATTATGAGACTTGTTTATTGTAGTTTCAATAATTAAATCCCAGCGGAAGATTCATGAATAATATTATTCCTTTGCTATACCGCTAAAGAACGTGCAGGTCATTAGCGGAATAGCAAATTCTATCATTTATCCTAGCGGAGGTATTGATCTGACGATCCACTCCAGAGATACAAGATTATAATGTAAATCTTCTATTTGGGTCATTGTCAGATTTAGGTTCGCGTCTTTTCGGTGGACATTGGCAAAGTTAAGGGCTTTAAAGCCTAATTTTTGGTTAAACTCTAAACCCGCATAAACGGCGTAGCCTCTTCTATAATTTTATGCGATAAAAACATATTATATATAAACATAAGCCCTTAACTATTGCCCACTGAAAAGACGATTTTTGTTTTGCTGACTGACAATGACCCATTTATATCACATCGCACAGGTTAAGAAATAGTGTCGTGTACAATTACAAATAAATTTCGGAGAAGTGTTAATTTAACAATACAAATTTTTAAGAGCTCTTTCTCCAGACTTTTACCTGAAAGTTATGAAAAAATGTCACCTCAAATTCAATCTCAATACAGTAGCCATGGTCATCGGTGAGACTAGTAAGAAAATGTACTTGCGGGGTAAGGATTAAATACTATGTTGCTTATAATAATGATAGTCATAAGCATAAGTCATAAGGTTATAGTAACAGTAACTGCGCGAAATTTTTACGAAGTCCTCTGCGTCATCATTCAAGCGCAAATTAAATCCGGCTAGGTAACCAGGTAGGACGCTGGAGTGTCCCCTGGTAGACTTTATTCCGTTGCAATAAGGTTTACCAATGGTCAGTTAGCTGTGTTGTCGATGGTATGGTAGAGCTCTCAAGAGAGCTGAACACTTTAGTACCGTGTCGCTTTGACGTCATGTTTAAACTGCCATACGAAGTTGTCAAAACGAATGAAAGCGATAAAGTATCGAGATGTTTAGCTACTTGAAGACCTCTGTAGCCTAGTTGGTAGTGACCCTGCCTACGTAGCCGGAGGTCCCGGGTTCGAATCCCGGGAAGGGCATTTATTTGTGTGATGAGCACGAATATTTGTTTATGAGTCATGGATGTTTTCTATGTATTTAAGTATTTATTTATCTATATAAGTAAGTATATCATTGTCTAGTACCCATAGTACAAGCTACGCTTAGTTTGGGACTAGGTCGATTTGTATAAGGTTGTTCCCATATACCTATAAAAAAAAGAATGTAGTATTTGCCCTTAAAAGTATTGATATACTTGTTGACAGACTTATGAGTTCGAATGTAAGCATGGGAACAGATCTATTGCCTGGAAATAATTTGGTGGGTATGGTGGGTGGTATTAACCCATTCACCACCACAGAAAAAAATTTGAGGTGGCACCCATGCCACGCAAGTTTTAAGTATCTTGTTTGGACTGAAGTCAGTGGCAGCGAATGGGTTAAACGGGGTACGTGGAGTATTGCCTGACGCGGGCCTTCCTCGCATGTGTGTTAATAAAGTAACCAATGGCCATGTGTGTATGCAAAAAAATTGCTCAAGTGACTCATTTACCAAAAAAACCAAATCCAGCTTACCTGTCAGAACTCCATCCCATAAGTATTCTCCGTTGCGCATCAAAAGTAATACAGCGAGTAGTAGAGCTTTTGACTGTATAAATGCATCCTTAATCATTCTGCCGTGAAGCTCTTTAATAGTTCTCTCCGGCCGCGTGCAGACGGTGGCGTTGCGTAGGATGGATGGCAGCGGTCCGCTCTTTGCCCTGTGGAAAGAGGAGTGCCGCAAGGTTCAATACTGGGTCCCCTGCTTTTAGCAAATACCATATTTACGCTGACGACCTCCAGTTATACCTCTCTAGGGCACCCACAGACATATCTATTGCGGTCAATATCATCAACGCAGACCTAGAACGTATTTCTACTTGGTCGAAAAAGAACTGCCTTGTCCTTAATCCGAACAATGAATCCGAAAATGAGTAACCTCGAGACTTTGACTATCAGTAGTGTTGGCGAACCAATAGAGACGGTGGTAGAAGCAAATAAACTTGGCCTCCTCATGGACGGCAAGCTGCGCTTTGAGAACCACATACTAAATGTTGTGAGTAATTTTAACTGCTTCTACCGCCTTAAAGTTCCTTACAATGTTCGCGATTAAGTACGTACCTAAGTGTTGAGTGAAGCCGCCTTCACATTTGTCAGTCGTGTTGTGTTGTGATGCTCTCTGTCGTGATGGCTGCTATTCACAGTTATCTGACGTGTTATGACGCATTTTTATATCAGTTCGGTTTTGGTTCTCGGAGGAGGATATTCCTCGTCCATCTTCACGTCACAACACGACACTGGCGTGTGAACACTAGTCTGATGCGCTGTGTCGTGTCGCTGCACCGCCCCCCGCACCTCACCCGTTCTGACGCGGACCGGGATGCGACTTTACAAAGCCTATACTATCAGAGTCAAAGTGAGAACTTAACTCGATTAGCTTTTGTTTATGCAAAATCTTCACAAAACCCTAATCTGATATAGTACAGAATGCTAGTCTATTGCGGTCTATAACAGAATTTTAGACAGCTAAGAAAGGTGGAACCAAGAACATTGTATATTTTACACCAACAATTATGTTATAACACTTTTTTACGCATATAAATGATTATGATTATGATTATGATTAGCCATGACGCCGATTGTATGAGGTGAGCTTTTGGTGTTGCAAATTCCAACATCCTAGTTCAGTGTATAATTTTACTGAAATAAGATTTGCTTTTTTTAATTTAAACACAGCAGTGTAAATTTAAATCTACTATAATGAAATCATCCATTAGGTACGACGACGAGCGAAGCGAGGAGGAGTGTAAGGTAGAACTGCGACCTAATAGCGCGCGAGCCGAGCGAGCGAAATCGAAGCGATCCAACGTATCGTTTCTGGCGCTTCGCCAGCCGCTGCCGCGGCACGCTCGCTTCGCTCGCTTGGCTCGCACGCTGAGAGGTCGCAGTTTTTTTATCGTATTGTGGTACTGTTACATGTTTTACAAATTTATTACAATAATTATTTATTTATTGTGCGGTCTGAAAACTAGCTCTGTAGGTGTCTGACACCTCAGCATAATGCTAAGACAGCGACCGATTCACTGCCGCGAAGACACACACAATAAATGTGTCAATATTTTTCCTTTGTCTCTGTGTGTCTTCTGTGTAGTGAATAAATGTCTTCTTTCTTTCTTACTTACTATGTATTACACCTTAATAGCGATTATAATATAATGATTAATTCATATCGAATAATTCAGTATAATTGTCATTAGCAGAGATTCAAACGGTTATCAGTATATCATGATAAGATGCGAACTTTTGAATGTAGGTGTCGAAATTACAATAGGTATATTTATAACAATCTTTTTGGCTTTTAGTATCATTAAGCCTTACATTTTTGTTTTTTTGTAACCCAGTTGTAAACTGGACTTGCACTTTCTTGAAAACTTGTATTTAATGTCATGCGGTCAGCGAACGAAATAACCATACGAGTAGAAGTATTTGTAACGCCGCAAAATGGCCCCACAGAATGGGTGCCATTGCCATTATGCGGTGATGGGGACGGGGTGTCAAAACGATGCTAGGCGGCCGTTTAGTTCGAACATACGCAGACCGGGTTTTAGACACGTGTTTGGGTAGAAATTTTTAAGGAGCTCGCCTCCTATGGTTTTTTCTACGCTGCATGCGTTGGTTGCTTGGTTCAATATTGGCGAACTAAATCTACGTAGTGCATGCCGTTTAGTTATTATTTTTGTCGTCTGTGACTAAGTTTTATGCCAGAATTTCTGTAACGTCTTTATAAGGTTTTTCGATTCAGAAACATGTAGGCCTATATTAGTTATTTATTACATTAAGTTTTACTTTTCTGTATTTAGCTGCTAGCTTTATATTTGTTTCTATTTGTTTTATGTTTATAATGATTTGATGGATACAAATACTTTGATGGCTAGTGACTTATTACGTAAAACCTAAAATGGGACGGCGCGGCGCTCGGTCGTTTAAAAGCAATTTACTAGATTAGGTAGATACCTAATATTTTGTGGCCTGCTTAAACTTTGGTACAAATCGTTTTAGCAAACGATATAATTTACGTGCCTTATACTGATTGATTAACTAACAAAAATAAGAAAAATGATAGATTGACATTGACACCCATGTCTAATGGCCCGATTAACTAAAAAACTAACAACTGAAAAGGGATTTTTAGGAAAAGAATGCTACCTATAAGTAGTTCTACGCGCTACCCTTAATGTAGCCAAAAGTTTCTTCGTAAGTCGTTTATCGTATTGTTCTATCGCTTGGAGCTAACACCTATCATGTTATTTTCATACTATTTATTGGGCTACATTTCATGTTGAGGTTCATAGAGGTGACAGATCGAGCAACTGTCTTCAAATATGTTCCCTACAAAATTCAATAAATATGGCTTGTTTGGCCAGTGCCGAGGATGCAACGCAAACCACCTATTGGGAATTAATCGTCTCATTGCGGTTGACGTATTATACTGAACACAACAGCCTAATCCAATGTCCGTTTTGCCCACAGGACTACCTCCACTTTCTGGTGACGTACCACCGCTTCATCTCGTTCAGTCTGTACTGCGTGGGCTTCGTGTGGTTCGTGCTGTCGCTGGTGAAGCGCTACTACATGCGCCAGTTCAGCCTGTTCGCGTGGACCCACGTGGCGCTGCTCATCGTCGTCACGCAGAGTTACCTCATCATACAGAACATATTTGAAGGTCAGTGTCTGGTAGTCGATCACGCGTATCGCTTCATCTCGTTCAGTCTGTACTGCGTGGGCTTCGTGTGGTTCGTGCTGTCGCTGGTGAAGCGCTACTACATGCGCCAGTTCAGCCTGTTCGCGTGGACCCACGTGGCGCTGCTGATCGTCGTCACGCAGAGTTACCTCATCATACAGAACATATTTGAAGGTCAGTGTCTGGTAGTCGATCACGCGTATCGCTTCATCTCGTTCAGTCTGTACTGCGTGGGCTTCGTGTGGTTCGTGCTGTCGCTGGTGAAGCGCTACTACATGCGCCAGTTCAGCCTGTTCGCGTGGACCCACGTGGCGCTGCTCATCGTCGTCACGCAGAGTTACCTCATCATACAGAACATATTTGAAGGTCAGTGTCTGGTAGTCGATCACGCGTATCGCTTCATCTCGTTCAGTCTGTACTGCGTGGGCTTCGTGTGGTTCGTGCTGTCGCTGGTGAAGCGCTACTACATGCGCCAGTTCAGCCTGTTCGCGTGGACCCACGTGGCGCTGCTCATCGTCGTCACGCAGAGCTACCTCATCATTTGAAGGTCAGTGTCTGGTAGTCGATCGCGCATATTTCGTTTCTTCGTGAGACATATGGAAATAATGCTAATAATTACACGGTTCAACTCACTTATTAAATGTCACTACATGCTAGCATGAGTGTCTTCGCGGTAATGCTGAAGAGGAACTCCCGATGACTTCGAAACATGTCGTGTTGAGTTGAACCGTGCAATTATTAGCGTTTCTTCTAGCTTCTGCTAGCTCATCATATGAAACTTATAGGCATGTTTTATATGCTGGTGCGAGGTGCACTGGAAATGAGCGCAGTCTTCTACTTATGATTCGGGCAATTACAGTCCCAGAGCACATAAATTTGCAAATGCGTTGTTATCCCTGAGGACTATACATAAAGGAATGTCTCAAATTCTGAATATTTTCACTCGTGTTGTCATATTACCATCCTCAAAGAAGTTATATAAAGTTTGACCCAAACGCGACTAAACTCTCTTGCCTTTACACTTACTAACTCCAGTACCTATCTACGAGTAAGTATGAAATTGTCACAATAGCCACTCAACCGCTACTGCACGTTTTAACGCCGGCGGCTCATGACGTCACACTCGCATACCGTGTTGACGCTCCGGCAATTTATCATGCAAGTCCATTGTGCGACATGCGTGAATGCTTAATCATTTATCATTCACACGAAAGATTCAGTGCGGTCAAGTAGTATTCGTACATTCAGTCTCCTGCTGAAACGAACCCAAATGCATTACATTTTTGTCTTCTAACAAACTTATTATAAGCTGGATTGTCTCAAACCATGTTTAATCGTAGATTAAGTCCGTTAAATTCGGATTGTATTGTAATATATGACAATTCTGTATGGGATACCACCTGCCAGCGCTATATTTAACCCATTCGCCGCCAAAAATAATGTGAGGTGCCACGCCACGCAAGTTTTAAGTCTGTTTTTGGACTTCGTATAATGTCAGTGGCAGGTGGATTGCAAACTAACTTTGAAGTCAGTGGCAGCGAATGGGTTGAACTTTAACCTGTCTGTTAAATGTGGTCTGTGGCAACCAATCCGCCCTTAGAAAGAAAGAAGAAAGAAAGAAAATAAGTTTATTTGGCAAAAAATACAGAATACAACAATACAATACATATTAACATTTAATGAAATGCGAAAAAGGAGTCCACTCAGCACAATGTCGAGCCACAGAAGATGACTTAGGCTACAGCCTACGTAAAAACTACACATGTATAAGAATTAAAGAGTTCTGTAAAATTGACACTATCGCCCAATTAATAACGATCACTATATCATGAGTTTGGCAATGCATGTTTTAAAAAAAAAACACGCAAACTATTCTGTATCCTATAAGTTTGTAGTTTTTGTTATGTTCATTTCTCAATCGTCTGTAATCAATATACTGTAAAGTTAAGTAAAACTTCGCCTTGTTTACGAAAATGTACGCTTTACTTTTCTCCTTAATAACATCAGTAGGCAGTAGAGACGATTAAACGTCGCAATAACAATAGAATTACTTTACAATAGGTCATCTTAATTGTTAATACGGTTTAACCTATCCGAATGAGCCATTCCGACCGCGAATTGTACCAAGCTGATAAAGTTATCGGTCAATAAACTCTTACAACATCGTGAACTGGGGGTTAGGTTAGTCTTGCTTAGGCTAGGTTAGGCTACTTATATTTCGGTCAAACTGCTGCTACAAAGTATCGCTTGTAAGAGAACATAGCTTAGCATATCTCTGGATACACAGCCTTAGGACTCGACCAAGACTTGAGAGCTATATTTTAGTAGTATGAATGTACCTAGTCAAATGCAGAAAGGGTGTAGCAGGATAAGCCTTCAAAAATTGCCCCCAAAGCTTTGAGTTCAAAACTACTACCAGTTAGTGCCCCGTCAAATGAAAATAACCCCACGACATTCATTTAACCCTAAAAAGTTTAATTTTTTTTTCTCAAAAAGTGTATATAGGAAAATTATCAAATTTTTCATAAATGTTGCCGTGATCAATATATACTATCAAAAAAAAATGAGCTCTCTACTTACCTATTTTCCTAGAAAAAAACCTAAATTAAAAAATAAAACACCTGTATAACAATTCAGGCTCGTCATACTATCACCATTTTTGTACTAAATATTAACCAACTACCTATCTACATAATATGTAAGTTTCATGTAATTAACAAAGGTGGAACAGTGTGAAAATATAGGTATTGTTCAGTACGTACCATGTATGTAACACCTTGGTGACGACATTAGTAAAAAATATCGGCCCGCCAACCGGGAAGCCATCTGTAATCGATTTTGCTAAGGAGGATTAATGAAACTCATTAATACTTATTCGAACTAGTGTTTTTGTTTATTTTACTTTACTGTTTAGTAAAAAGGTTACTTACTCAGCATTTTACGTAAGTTCTTAAGTCCTGTAAGCGAAACAAATTAAAAAATATATGGCCCTCGGCCGTGATGCCACCCGTGTTCGATTTTTGAATATTTTTCATAATTCGCTCCTTGGCGTGAAGCTTGGCTGCTGTTTTAAAAGAAAAAAAAATGTCTGCAAATGCAAACAGTGATTTAAACTTAAAGAAAAGAAAATTAATTGCAAATATTTTCAAAAAACGAGTTAAGTCATTGTATGAACTGGCATTTAAATTTGTTATTACACCGCTACAAGAAAAAGCAATTACTAGTTAGTAGTTAGCAACTTATAGTTAGTTTGTTGTCATAAACAAGAATTTATGTCATGTTACTAAAAATTAATAAACAAAAGCACTTGCTCCAATAAGTATATATGAGTTTCATTAATCCTCCTTAGCAAAATAAAAAAAAATCGATTACAGATAACTTCCCGGTTGGCGGGCCGATATTTTTTACTAATGTCGTCACCAAGGTGTTACATACATGGTACGTACTGAACAATACCTATATTTTCACACTGTTCCACCTTTGTTAATTACATGAAACTTACATATTATGTAGATAGGTAGTTGGTTAATATTTAGTACAAAAATGGTGATAGTATGACGAGCCTGAATTGTTATACAGGATGTTTTATTTTTTAATTTAGGTTTTTTTCTAGGAAAATAAGTAAGTAGAGTGCTCATTTTTTTTTGATAGTATATATTGATCACGTCAACATTTATGAAAAATTTGATAATTATCCTATTTACACTTTTTGAGAAAAAAATAAAAACGTTTTAGGGTTAAATGAATGTCGTGGGGTTATTTTCATTTGACGGGGCACTAACTGGTAGTAGTTTTGAACTCAATTTTTGAAGGCTTATCCTGCTACACCCTTTCTTGACACCACATCATGTCATGCGAAAGCGCATAATATTATTCATACTTATTTGACGGTGTCCAACATTGAAAATGATTGCATGTATAGCATTGTACTATTTGTTATCTAATATCACTATCGCGCTGATAGCTATCTCAATTGATATTGATATATCTAATGGTTTACCTCCTACTCATTTGCCTAGAATTATTCTTTAAAAAAAACATATTTTAATCTGTTCGATGAATAATGAAAAAGACAAGTTTTTTAATAGCCTATCTCGAGTGAGTATCTGCATAATATGACCGTCATCGAACTACTGTGGAAAATGTCCATTGAACACCTCGAACATGACCTTATTCCGTTTCAACAGACTTGTGTCTAAACACGTCGCGATGCGTCGAAAGATAAACGTTTGCGGCATTGTCAGGGCCGTGCCGTGAAGCCTTTCAGAGACGTATATAGGGCGGCTGCGGCGGGCTTAGGGCGGTAGGGGAAAGTAGGGCGAACTAAACTTTTTAATAATGTACCGGCTTCACGCTACGCGAATTTAAATGCCTGAAGGAATCTGATCACTGCCATTACACAGTGCTAGTGTTACAAACGTACCTATTTAGGTGCGTTTGAGAGCACAACTTGTTTTTTTTACTTTTCACATTCATACATTAATATAAAATAAAATAAATCTTATGTGAACAATGGACGAAACCGGTATCTTGAATTAAAAAAATAGCCCAACCTTGGAACCTAACAAATACCTAAAATAGAAAAAATAGGGGCATGTTTTTGTTAGGATATCCCAATTCCATTTTCCATCGCCGATCTTACAACACATCCTGTAGGTATATTGTATGACACTTCTTTAGATTTAGGAATTGATTTCAATTTTCAAGTGCATACATAGCATCGGTCAGTTGTAAAAGAAAGTGCACACCTGTTCAAGGTATGTAAATTCTAAAGTCATAAGTGGCATATTTTTATTCGGGACATGCGAATCTCCTCGCTACGTGATTTCTTGAAACTATAAAGTAGTGAATCTAACGTAGGTAATATTGCATTTTCAATTGTATGTCACCCACAGAAATGTATTTAAGAGACATACTTGGAATAAAGTAGGAATTGTAAACAAGTCTCTGTCATTTTCCAGTAAGGTGTTTTGACAATTTCAGTTTCTCTCAGGGGGTTGGTGACTGATTCAAATTCTTAGTCACCAAAAAAAACCTATGTCACAGTATGCAGAAGTTAAAAATAAATACTACATATCATTGTGAAAATACAATAACTAAACAATTACAACATCAACTTATTGCACATCTGAATCTGAATGACAATAAAGTGACATAGTGTGCGTGAAATGTATAGTGGTGTGCGTTACTGGGGAGAATAGGGAAGATGTAGCTATAATATTTACCATTATTTTGTGACCAAAATGTTAACAAAACATAAAATAATTGTTACTGAAACGTTTTGACTTTATTTTATATTAATTTCAAACAATTATTACGATTTGAAGTAATGTGAAACGGAACGTGTTTTAATGCAGCAATGTCAAAAGTCAAAACTTAGGCGACTCTATGACATCTAGGGACGAACCACGCCACGGACAAACAAATATGGCGAGTAACACACATGAGTGACGTCACAGGAACTGTAGATCCGTTTAGGCGCGAAAGTTTAAATTGACAGTTTGTAACAGGGATTTTTGGCTATAAATTATAGAATTCGATTTTTTTTTTTTTTTTTTTATGATATAGGAGGCAAACGAGCAGTCGAATCACCTGATGGTAAGCGATAATCGACGCCCATGGACACTTACAACACCAGAAGAGTTGTAGGTGCGTTGCCGGCCTTTAAGATGGGAGTACGCTCTTTTCTTGAAGGCTTGAAGGTTATAACGGTCCGGAAATACCGCAGGCGACAGTTCATTCCAGAGTTTGGCTGTGCGAGGCAGAAAGTTTCGGGAGAAACGCACAGTTGAGGACTGCCAACCATCTACGTGGTGAGAATGGAAAAGTTGTCGCGTAGGGCGATGGCGGAAGGAAGCGGCGGGGATTAATCCGAACAATTCATCGGAACACTCCCCATTGTACATGCGGTAGAAAATGCAAAGCGAGGCTACATCTCTACGCAGTGCTAAGGGATCAAGCCGATCGGAAACACGCTGGCAGCCGACAATTCGAATCGCTCTCCGTTGAATGCGGTCTAGAGGGAGGAGCTGGTACTGAGGAGCCCCTGCCCACAGATGACAACAGTATTCCATATGTGGACGGACCTGCGCCTTATAGAGCTGTAGGCGGTGAGCCGGCGTGAAATACTGTCTCGATCTGTTGAGCACACCGAGCTTCATCGAGGCTAATTTGGCCTTACCCTCCAAGTGGCCGCGGAACTGGACTTCTTTCGAAATGTCGACGCCAAGGATTCCGATGCTGCTTATTCTTTCGTGGTCTATTCTACTTGCGATTCTTTCAAATGAAAGCAAAAATGAAAATATTGCATCTTCTCTATTACGATAACGTAGCTTCATTCGAGTTAGAAAGCCTTAAATCCTTTTGTTATGACTAGTAATGATTGAGCAATCATTAATTTGATGGCAAAAAATACATAGGAAGAGATTATGTTGACATAACCTTTTTAAAGAATTTTGATTTTACAAAAAAAAACATTCGTCAATCATTTTTTGATCTAATTACTTATTTTGCAGTCACTAACAATGTGATACTGATAAGGCAATAAGCGCCAATTAACGCCACTATTTTTGTTACATGCCACATATCTATTACCTATCTTATTGCTATATTAATCTCTATTACCTATCTTATTGCTATATTAATCTCTATTACCTATCTTATTGCTATTTCACTCGCGCTGATAGCTATCTCAATTGGTATTGATATCTCGAATCAGCACGGCTATCACGCGACGGCGCGCGAGCTCTCTCAATTTTTCTCGCACTATCCTATTAGAACACTTAGAACAAGAGGTATAGTGCGAGAAAAATCAAGAGCATGTCGCGGCCTTCCTATGTTAGAAGTGCAGAGGCGGATTAATTATCGACAGCGCCCTAGGCAAGCACCTCATCGGCGCCCGTCTATCGGCCATAGTTAAAAAATATACTTAACGAAAAAATTTTCACGCGCCCGATCCTTTGGAACCCCGCGCCCCTAGGCATATGCCTACTTTGCCTATATGGATAATCCGTCTCTGTCTCGAATGGTTTACTTCTTACTCATTTGCCTGGAATTATTCGCAACTGTCTACAATGGATCTAAGAATATCCATATCCTATAATGGACAAGAATTAACTGCGTCAACTTTAATTAGGCACAGTCGAACCGGTATGTACCAAAACACCTTGTCCCCGTTCAGAGGCGCATTCACCCTTATGACCTTGGTACAGTAACGCGACCAGAAGGTTCTGACATTGTAGCTCGTCTAGTTTTGACCGCGCTTGACCTTGGATTGTACGTATTTAATCTTGTTATTATAAACCACTTTTGTTGTTTTGATTCAAAATCAAATAAAGTGAGTTATTTAAAGCCATATTCCGCTTATCGACAGTAGACGATTTAATGGGACAGGAAATAGGTTAGGTTTGTATTTCATCCTGAAAAATAAATAAAAAACCTTCAGCAGAACATAGTTTGTGGAAAATTTCATAAATTTACAGTATCCACTCGGTATTTTGTAATGTACCTACTTCATATACAGGGACTGCCCCCAACTCGCCAACGATGTGTAGTGAAACTGTACACATGAAAACACTGGGGTATTTTTAGCCGAGGGCGTATAATCTTCTTATATGAAAGATTGTTACGGATTCCATACGGTACCGTATTAATATCTCATGGGCGAATGTTTTCTCTGCACCTTTTCAAGTGTGAATAGTGGTTCTGCATTGTTTGCTATTTTTATTAAAGAGTTTCAAAACAAAATCTATGTATGAAAATATCGTATTTCCAACGCCAGTATTCATACTGTATTTTTATCACTAGGCGGCATAATAGGGCGAACCTTTAATGGAAGTACGATTAACCACAAAATAAAACCGCATTTTTTTATTAAACCGAAGTAGCATATTAGTCGTCAATAAGCGTAGAAATAAACAATATACTAAGTGGGTTAACGGACGACGAAGCGATTCAAATTGATTGCTTGATTGTGTGTCCGATTCGGTTAGGTTAGTTATTACAAGGCAACTATTGCCGCTAACCAGTGATAGAATAGGCACAACCGTTTAGACCGCCTAATGTAGCACATCTATCTAGTCAGTTATTTATTTGATACAATTATCGAATTATGTCCAGGTTATCCTAATTTATTATACAAAAATTAAAAAAAATATTAGTTGTATACCATGGGTAACAACCTCTCATGAGTGACTTTGGGTCAATCATCTATTTTTTGTTTTTATTATGTCCCGGTACATGAGAAGTTATGTGACAGACAATAAAGAACATCGTTGCATATGGACTTCTAACGTGCTTACAAGATGGCCCATACAAGACGGGTTGAAAATTAGGGAAACCCCTCTCTTTAGCAAACTTAAACCCATAAAATTGCACTCTAAAAAAGTTAAAAGTCCTAAAGTCCTTTCGAGCGTAAACGAAATGTGGAGCTATATTTATTTATTTATTGCAAAATACAAATTTTAACAGTATTACACCATACGCCAAAGCGCTGATAAACTTACACAATACTATTAACTGTTATTATATATGAATTTCGCATAATCTGTTCATATGCCTTTTGGAATACATTTTTAGAAGATTGGGCTGGCAGGGTATTGGCGGTTTTATTAACGGAGAATACCTAAACCATTTCCGTTTCGCAGACGACATCGTACTTATCGCAGAAAACAGCGAACAGTTGGAAATAATGGTAAACCCGCTAGACGAGGAAAGCAATAAATTTAGTTTAGAGATGAACCCCCGAAAAACATTTGCCATGACCAATAGTACAAAAATACCTATAGTAATGAACTCGGGAACCCCGGATCTTTACCTAGGACGGACCATATCTTTTAAATATACTTTTTACATATCTTTTATCTTTTCGTAAATGGAACGACGTATGAAGTGGAACGGGCGCAAGATATTGGTCACTTAAGGAAGTATTCAAATCCAATCTTCTTACGAGACTCAAAAAGAAGGCAATGATACGGTGGTACTTCCTACTCTACTCTGCTGATGCCAGACCTGGTCCTTTACAAAAGACGTAATACACAAATCCAAGTTTTCCAAAGATCGACAGATCAAAGCGTGTGAGGACTAAAGCTAAATGACATTAAAATAAATAAAGATATCAGGAACCTAACAAAATTAAGAGATGCCGCTGAATTAGCCTGTAAACTAAAATGGCGATGGGTCGGACACCTAGCGAGAACAACTGATGGGCGGTGGAGTGAGAACATACTCCATTAGCGTCCACGTGAGGGCACCCGCCCGCGCGGCGGCGCTGGTGCGATGACATCGTGGAGGTGGCAAGCGCTACATGGACACGCAAGGCCAAAGAAAGAGATACCTGGAAGGGATTGGAGGAGGCCTTTGCCCGTAAGGTGGCATCCAGTGAAAAAATGAAATAATAATAATAATAATAATGAAATAAAGAGATAAAAAGTGAGACAGTTTTATTAGGCAGGCGTCCGATGTTTCACCCAATAGCCCAGCCACTAGTCCATCATTATCACCCAATAACCCGTTTCATTTAGATTCCATCAACCATCAATAGGCCCTATACTCCTCAGCGGATGCTGTCCCTGTGTGCGTCCCATGACACGGGCAGGGACAGCATCCGCTCGGTGTACTCCTTGCATTTTATTAAATTGTCAAAAGGGCCTCTACGTGTTGGCTCAGTTGGTACTTTGTAGGTACCTAGCTCCACGCACGCCTCCCAAAGGTCCGGGACGTCATTGTCCCGTGAGCGGAAAAAAAATAATAATAATAACAAATAGTAATATATATAGGTATCTAGTGAAATTTCATAATTATTATAGTAATATGCGGATGTAATATTGTTATGCTAATCTAGTATTATAAATATTATAATGTTACACTGGTAATAAAGGCAATTTTTTTTTAAAGAGACAAAACAAAACAAAAAATAACAAAATATTAAAAGTAAAAAATGAGCTTCCCAAAACCATAACAGAGCGGTACACAATTCAATCCATTTGTCAGCAAACAAATCGCAATCTGGCGCAAATGCAAGGAGTTCATTAGGGAGCATACATGCGCAAACAATCGTCGAGTGTTTATGCGCTACCGTGCGAGTCGTCTCTGTGAATATTGCGCTATATGAATATTGTGACTGTCTTTTTGTCTATTACAATGGAACCCTTTGTCCTTCCGCAGGCCTGATCTGGTTCATAGTGCCGGTCTCCATGATCATCTGCAACGACGTGATGGCGTACGTGTTCGGTTTCTTCTTCGGCAAGACCCCGCTCATCAAGCTGAGCCCCAAGAAGACGTGGGAGGGCTTCATTGGGGGTGGTTTCTCCACTGTTGTGTTTGGACTGGTTGTGAGTACTTTAATCTTCTAAATACGAACTTGTTGTCTTTTTCTGCCAGGCAATATTAAAACGCAGAGTAACTCCCGCCTGTTGGGAGTTTCTCTGCGTGTTCGCATCAGAAATTAGGCTATCCGCAGCAGAACCAAGGTAACCGATATAGCCCTCAGAATCGCTAAACTTAAGTGGCAGTGGTCGGGGTACATTGCACGTAGAACCGGTGGCTGTTGGGGCGGAAAGGTTCTCGGGTGAGGACCACTTACCGGAAGGCGTGGCGTGGGTAGGCCCTCCACGAGGCGGACTTATGACCTGATAAAGGTCGCGGAACATTTATTCAACAACGTCTAACGGAAGAGTTGAAGTATTTAATAACCTGCTATAACCGTAACCATGAATAATTGTTACATTATAGACTGATTTGCATTTGTCGACAAGCTGATTTTGGAGGTACAACTTATAAAACTTACTGCACCAAAACGTTACAGGAGCACTAAACTAACAAGAGTTGATGGATATATTGGATATAACTATTCTTAGCCAAACCGTAACATATAAGCGTAACATATCTGCTTAAGGCGATATGATTCGACGCTCTAAGCAATTTGAGGGGGTGAGGTGCGCGGCAATCCGTGCGGCCCCGCCCGTGCACCATGACCCGCTCGTCGAGCACGTGACCGCTCGGCAGCCATAGCACAGACGGGTCACATACAGTATAGTGATCAAACGATCGCCGTATATTAACTGGACCGTGGAAGGGTCAAGTTATTAGAGTTTTTATTTTATTTTTATTATTGTGTGTTGTTGTGGGCCTTTGTATGCCGCTTCGACCAGCAGGTGATCTATTGTGGCAGCCCTTTGTTTATATTTCACCGTTAAGACCCGTTGCCTCTAAGAAGTTCCAGATTCTTTGGGCGGTGATATGTTGTACCTCTTCTGGGTGCACTATGTGCCGCCTTAGGTCGTAGATACTTCTTTTGTGCATGAGTGTTCCGCAGGAGCAGAGAATATGCAATGCTGTTTCCTCTGTCTCCTGGCAGAACCTGCAAGTTGCGTCCTGTTTCATACCCATTTGAAACAGGTGCTTGTTTAATTTGCAATGTCCTGTCAGAATTCTCATTACTGCGCAGGTTTTGTGCCTTCTGAGTTGCAGTAGCTCTTTAGACAGTTTATTATTGTTTCGACATTCCGCGCGGGCGCCGCATTTTTTCGACATAGTAAATTTAAATAATAAGCTTTTTCGGCAAATTCCGGTATGAATTTACGGTAATAGTTAGCAAATGCCACGAAACGTTTAACATCTTCAGTGTTCTGGGGAACAGGATAATTCTTCATAATCTCTATTTTTGACGGGTCTGGCAATACGCCCTTATCTGACACTACAGGTCCTAAATAGAGTAAATCTTTTCGTAAGAAATCACATTTTTCGGGATTTAATTTTAATTTTACACTTCTGTCTTTCAAACACGTCCTGCAAATTTTTTTTGTGGTCGGATAGATTTCTTCCGAAAATTATGAGATCGTCCAAATAAACAAGACATTTTTGATATGTTAATCCAGACATGGCCATATTCATCAATTCATCATCGTGGAAAACGAATTTGGACTCGTCTTACACCCCATTGGCATTTTAGTCATCTGGTATTGATGACCCGAACAAAAAGCTGTATACTTCCTACTGGCTTGTTCTAATTCTATATTATAGTACCCCTGCTGGTTCAAATCTAAATGCGTAAAATATATACTACCAGACAGAGAAGCTAATACCTATCTCTGTAACGTTCGGAAGTGGGAATTTGTCATCAATTATGCAATATACTACTAACCGCCATTTTTTGTTTCCACTACTATCAGATTTCTTAGGTACCAGTAAGATTGGGCTGGACTATTCACTTTTACTCGGCTCTATTATACCTTGTTCTAACATTTTATCTAATTGTCTTTTGATATCCCCCTTTTGGGAGTGTGGAAGTCTGTAAGGTTTTACATAGGAGGGTTGTACATCCGGTTTCAAAGTAATTGTATGTTTATATATGTTGGTTGTAGTCAATTTATCCCCTGGCAAATAAAATATATCACAATACTTAGCACACAGTTTTTCTATGGATAATTGTTCCTCTTTATTCAAGTGACTAATTTTCAAATAAGAAAACACTTTTTTTACCCTTTCCGCATTTTTCTGAGTCTCCTTAAACATGCATACATGGTAGTCTGTTGCTTTGTGAATAGTCGGGTCTATTTTGCTAATATTCAAATCCTTTTCGGAAGTATTAAGAAAACGAATAGGTATCTTTCCATTACTAGGTCGAACTAGAGCACTAGCCATAAATAATCTGGATTGAACCTCGCACGCGCACACTACACATTTTTCTTCCATATTCATCGTAACATAACGTATAACTTCTGATCTAGCCGGTATCGTTAAAAGCTTGCTATTCTCAAGTAGCAGTAATATAAACTTACAGTCATAACTATTCCTTAAAGTCAAAGTCTTGTTGTTCCAATCAAGCACCGCTTTGTATTTTCTTAAAAAGTCTTGTCCTAAGATGCCGCTAGCCGAACATGGCAATGAATTAAAAACATAGAACTTATGATTAAGGCTAAGCTCACCATAATTAAGTCTTAAGTAAACATATCCAATGGCTTGGACTTTGCCGCCGATTCCGTTGACTACTACATTCTCGTTGTGGATTGGAATATTCCGATTATAAACATGTTTATACTTCACGGCGCCATAAGCGCCATGAAGAAGCTACCGCTCTGGTGTCAGCTAACCATTTTGTGACTAAATTGTTATCTAAGGATAATTCAACATAACCATGACGATTGCTACTAACTAAGATATATTGTTCAGTCACGAAAAAACTGGTTCTCGTTCTCGTGATCATTGTTTGACATGTTTGGTTCACCGGCATCGTCAGTCATAATTTGCACTCGGGGTTGAGTGCGTATCCCTTCGTTTCTGGGTTGGTTGTAATAAAATTGAGACCTACCTCTATAATGCTGGTACGGCCTAGCCGTTCCCCGCCCAGCAGCAACTTGGTAGTCACGTCCCGCGCCTCGCTGGTAGCCGCTGGATTCGTACCTTGGTATTCATAACCTGGTTGACGACCGCGTGTGGAGTATGACATACCTTGATATCCCCTGTAGTATGTTGATGGGTTTCTGAAATACCTCGAATTATAATTATGATGACGCTCCATCGCCAAAATACCATCCGACGTTCCCGGCGCACTTCGGTCAAAATCTAAGGCAGCTTGAACTGCATCTTTTAAGGTAGTGAAATTTCTTGCGGCAATTATGGTACGGAGTAGTGCATGCTCCCGGGATTTTTCAAGATTCTCAGTACCGGTACTGACGGGGAAAATACCGGTTCTTCGGTACTTTTCGGTACTGAGTTATAGAACCTTGTATTTTAAATTTGAATGATAAATTATTTAAATTAAACGCCGAAAATGAAGACTTACTAACACCAAGACCAACATCAACCATTTATTAATATCTCGGGTTCTAATTAACGTAGAATCACAAACTTTGTGACTAAATATGCATATTTGGGATCCAGGAATTCAACCAGATATTTTTTAGAGTCGAGTTCCCAAAGGATATCAAACGGAATCCTGTTCCTAAGCTTCCACTGTCCATCCGGCTGTCTGCGTATCAGCAATAGCTAGGCTGTTAAAATTTTCACAGAATTAGTTTTACTATTGCTGCTTTAACATACATTCAGAAAAATATGAATAAATTAAAAATTAAACAGTGCTCTCATACATTAAACGTAATTTGATGGCGTTTTTTTGCCCGCCCATATCAATCTGTATATCTTTAGAACCGTAATATGTAGACACTTGAATTTTCCGTAGATTATGTATTACTATAGCCTCTAGCTACCCGACGACTGGAACAAAGGCCTTCTCATCACCGTACCTAAGAAAGGAGACCTCAGTGTATGTGGCAATTGGAGAGGCATCACTTTGCTCTCGATCCCGTCTAAGGTGCTCTGCAAGATTATCTAGACAGATTATCGAGGGCCGTTGAATCGCTTCTTCGCAGAGAGCAGGCTGGTTTCCGACCCAACCGGTCTTGCACGGACCAGATCAATACCTTGCGCATAATTCTCGAACAGGCATCAGAATGGCAGAGGGAAATGTATTTGACGTTCGTCGACTTCGAAAAAGCCTTCGATACGCTGAGGTGGAGTTGCATCTGGGACCGATTGCGTGAAGTTGACTGGGACCGATTGCGGGGTCCCCGAGAAAATAACCAACATGACCATCTACGCCATCTACGAAGTACAGAAGTATTCCTGTAGAGTGACACACGACGGCCTCGTCGCGGAGGACATACCGGTGCATGCGGGTGTACGACAGGGGTGTCTTCTCTCACCTCTCTCCTATTCCTTGTTGTTCTCTATGGCACCATGATCACTACAATAAGCAACAAGCGCCGCGGCATAGAGTGGGGACTGTCCAGCGTCTTAGAAGACCTGGATTATGCCGATGACCTATGCTTGCTGAGCCACACGCGCCGTCATGCAAGCCAAGCTGGACGACCTACAACGAGAGGCAAAGGAGACGGGACTGAAATTCAATACCCGGAAGACCCAGGAAATGAGGTGCGGGGCAACAAGCGCTCTGCCGTTGCTCATTGGTACAGAGGCTGTGGAAAGGGTCCACAAATTTACTTACCTCGGTAGTGTAGTGTCGGAAACTGGAGGGACCGAAGAGGACATCGCTTCGAGAATCGCCAAGGCAAGAGCAACCTTCGCACAGCTCCGTCCTGTGTGGCAATCGCGGAAACTGACTAGGATAGTTAAGCTCAAAATATTCCGGTCCAACGTAAAAACCGTGTTGCTGTACGGATGTGAGACGTGGAAGGTTACAAATACCATTTCGTATCGCCTCCAGGTCGTCGTCAACCGCTGTCTTCGCCGTATTCTCGGTGTTTACTGGCCCGAGAAAATCTCCAACATAGAACTGTGAGAACGCTGCGGTGAGACTCCGATCGACCAGCAGTTCAAACGCCGCAAGTGGAACTGGATCGGCCACACGCTCCGAAGGGACCCTGAGCACATACCGAGGCAAGCCCTGGACTGGAATCCCCAAGGAAAGCGTAAACGTGGCCGCCCTAAACAGACCTGGCGGCGGACGATCATCGCAGAGGCGGAGAGCATAGGGAAGACTTGGAGCGAATTGAAGCGCGAAGCCCAGGACCGAACGGGATGGCGGCGCACTGTGGACGCCCTCTGCCCCATCTATGGGACGCAGGAACATAAGTCGCCATAGCCTCTATAATAAAGAGTAATAAGAATAAAATAACGTTAATATATTAGTGGGGCAGAGTGCTCGAACAAATTGACGTAAATCTCGACACGCTGGACAAAAGCACCAAGTTTTTTCAGGCACTTGTTAGGTCCATAGCTTTAACTTTTTAATAGGAAACAACTCCTCCATCGCTCATATTTAGTTTTATGGGGGCCATTTTGAATTATAGTTATTTTATTAATATCTCGAATTCTAAGTCACTTAGAATCACAAACTTGGTGTCTAACCCCCTTATTCATAAAACTTAAAATGCCTCCGCTAAATAAAATGTGCTCTGTCCCTTTCTGACGAATACAAATGTCAACGTGACAGATAAAGACAAACGAATTTTAACGCCGTTTTAGTTAAAATAGGCTTGTAGAACGTTTATGAATACGGCCCTAAATATACATATTTGGGGGTCAGTAAATTCAACTAGATAAGTATTTTATAGATATGTCAGCTACTAAATTACTTGAAAATACAAAGTTATAAAATATGTATATTTAGACACAAAGTTTGTGATCCTACGTTTATTAGAACCCGAGATATAAATTAATTAACTATAATTCAAACTGGCCGCCATAAAATTAAAGATGGACGACGGAGGAGTTGGTTGCTATCAATTTAAAGCTATGGACCTAAAAGTACCTAGCTAAAATTAATTTGGTGTTTTTGTCCAGCGTGTCCACATTATCACCTGAAACTGCCCTACTATATGTGTAATTGACAATTTTTACGTTGTTTGTTACGTCGTGCTCGTACTATTTGATGAAGGAAGACTGCTTAATAGGGTATATACATGCATTTTTTAAAACTATTCTATAAGTAATTATATAACCGGAAGAAAATATAACACTTTCACAATATTATTGAATGAGCTAAAAAATAATGAAAACTACTATCATTTTCGGACGATTAAAACGCCGCCATTTTGGCGCGCTCATTTTGTGACGTCACCGTGCACTTAGAATAAATAAACAACGAAGTGTTTGATTCACAGTTTTAGTAAAAGTGAGTTAATAAAGCTTGTAAGATCAATTTATTGTAACGGAAGAGCACACAAAGCTTATTATAAATATTGTATTGCCCCTATTTGTGAAAATAACACTAAAACTGCACCTGACATGATATATTTTCATATGCCCAAAGATGCAAAATATAAGGAAAAAGGGGTGTAAGGCGATGAGGAGATATAATGTATGTGTTTGAGTAGTTTATATTATTATGAACATCCTTTCGAAGTGATTATTAAATATGTTTGTACCTAAAATCTTTTTTATTACGACTCCCGAACAATATAAACAATAACCTAACCTAAAAATTTATATACTTATTCATAAAACTATTCTGATTCCCATTTTTTTTGTTATTAATGTTACCAAATATTATGATTTTTGTTGATCAACAGCTGACTACGAGTGTTGATTTTGATCACGAAACGTTTTAGCTAAGTTTCTATGTTTGCACTGTCGATCGAAGTTGAAAGAATTTAATCGTTTCTACTGAGTGTCCTACACAAATTTGTTTTATTTATAAAGATGTTCTCACCATGTAACATTCCTAATACCAACATATCTTTGATTAGGTATATAATGAACATATGTACCTATTAGTTTTTTATTCCACCTATTTAAGAAAGACACCTACGAGGTACGTACTTAGTCATCATGAACACATCAATTTCAGGCAGATTATCCGACTTTGCCTTGACAAAACCGCTTCCAGTCATTGTGGCGAGTCTTTTTTCCCAAGGAGTCACTGATTTCAGTTAATAATCCCTAAATAAACACTGATTGTTTATCATAAACAGCGGCAAAACAATGCGAATAACTTTCAATAATCAAACAAACGACCTGTTAACAGTAGACACCGAGTGCACGGTGACGTCACGATTCGCTCGGCCAATAGCGTTGCGTTTTGAAAATTTGCGAGGGAATTTGAAAAATACTACTTTTAAATAATTAAGTTTGTTAATAGAAACATGATCATTTGTAAAAATAATCATGTGAGTATATTTATTAAGCAATAAAGATTACTCATGATTTTTTTTGGCCATTTCTGAATCACATGCATATTCCCTAATAGGGAATCTCCGCCGAAGCTGTGTAATGGCACCCGCCTGAAGGTAGTGAGACTGCAACGGAATCTCATCGAGGCTCAGATCCTTACGGGCTGCGGTGCTGGGGAAGATGTATTTATACCGCGCATTCCACTGATACCGAACAACTTCCAGTTCCAGTTCAAGCGATTGCTGTTTCCAGTGAGCGTGTGCTTCGCTATGACCATAAACATAAACAAGTCGCAGGGGCAGACTCTCCGCGCAGCCGGCGTCGACCTGCGCACGGACTGCTTCTCTCACGGGCAGCTGTACGACTCACCAGCTGCGAACAACTGTTTGTGCTGATGCCCACTGGGGAAACTAAAAATGTTGTATATAATGAAGGATTGTAATTATATTGATATTAATGTAGTTACATTAACTATGTACATTGATGCGACAATAATTGTAATATTTCTTTATCGGCATTATGATGACCTTCGTGTCCTTCGAGAGATACAAGGCCGATATGAAGCACGGCGACTCGGCGAAGATTAGCCGCAGAGGGATAACACTCGCGCTATTCGGTCACGATAAGGCAATATTCCCGAAAAGGAGATGGATCACGCCATTGGAAGTTGTTAATTAATAAACCAATTTATAAGAACTGTTGTTGTTTGTACGACCCCACCCTCACTCCACACCTTTACTTCTAGAAATAATAATAATAACGAACGAGTTTGGTTGAATTCACTTGTAATACAAGTGAATTCAACCAACTTAGCAAGTTAGCACCAAATGTGATAATTATGTAACTTTTAAAGTTAGATTTTTGTTGATTTGGCGACTTGTTATGGTGGTGTTCGTTCTGAAATTTGACTTTTAGTTCGTTAATAAGAGTTTGAATTAGTGTATAGTACAAAAAAAAAGAAATTGAAAAAAATAACAAGAAATTTAGAGTCAGTACCGAAAAGTACCGAAGTACCGGGAATTCCCGGTACTGGCTCAGTACCGGAAATCTCAGTCCCGGTTCTTGGACTGGTACCGGTTCTGCACCCCCTAGTACCGAGTCTGCGATTACGCAGCCCGTCAGCAAAGCTGTGAATCGCTTGCCGCTCGTTTAAGAGCCGTAATATTTTATAATTATTGACATTATTGTCCGCCTGCGACAAAGTGAGGTCGACGAACATTTCCGTTAACTGTTTGCCGTAATCATCTATAGATGTTTTGCTTAAGCTTAAAAGTTGTTTTTGCAGAGCTGGTACAGATTTTTTTGGCAATAGCTCATTTTTGACTGAGACAACCTACTTTTTAAGATGAAATTTATCAACTTCGTTTTTGAATCTTCATCTAGCAGAGACTGATAATACTCGATGTTATCGATCAAACTTTGAATATCGTTTACATTATCGTTCATCAATGGTAATAAACTCAAAGCCGTTTTTAAGTTAAACTTCTCCATTTCTACTGCTTGTTCCTCGACAAATTCAGAACATGAGCGATTCTCAAAAAAAATGCCACTATTATTAATTGTACTTCTAGGAATTTTATGTTAACTATTTCCACTCAGAATCAGGAGCTCTTTCGACCCTGGTAGGACAAAAAACTGTCCCAGTGATATTTTTCCTATTGTGTTACCATTTACCTTATACTTTGTATGGTGGTAACACAATAGGAAAGTTCAAAAATGTATGGACATTTTGGGACACTTTTTTTCTCCTATTGGGATGGAAAGACATCGTGATTTTGAGTAGAAATAACAAAAAAGTTGCGAAAAATCTCCGAAAAAATGTAGTGGCATTTTTTTTAAAGAAACGCTCACATAAGTTTACAACGTCTTCATATAACTTATCAAATTGACGACAGCACTTTTCTATGAATGTAAGATCCTCGCCTTTAATACTTCCTTTTATTTTGTTCAAAGTAACCAAATATCTAGAATAATTATCATGCAGCTCCTGTGCTTTAAGTAATTCACTCTCTACAATTTGTCCTTTCCTTCTGCCAGAACCGCTTTTGATTAAATACTGCCTTAATACAGTTAACTGATTAATTAAATCGAGCAATTCCCCTGCCATACTAAATCGTTACTAGTTTACAATAACAGATATATTCGCCTTAAGCATTGTTACATGATATACTAATTATAAACCGATTAAGTTCTAGTCTTACTGGAGCCCGGTGTGTTCGGTCGGGTACATCGCGCATAACACTGTAAACTGCACTTCCAACTTGGTTGATCGACCGATTAATTATTCTATTACTTAAGCCTCGTTCTCCGGTTTGGGTGCCCGACGAAAAATAGAGCTCCTCAACGCGTGTCCTCGTATCTCCTCTCGAATCCACCTTTTATGGCATTTCTTGTACATGTAGCATGCCACACCAACACATATTACAGCAAATATGCACACCACCACGACGAGCAGACTGTTTGTGGTATTTATGCTCTTGACGACCTCGGCGCTGTTGCTAGAGCCCCGGCAGCATCCTGAGTGACAACAACCTCTTCTTTTGTTTGTGAAGACCCCATTCCGAAGTCACGCAGCACTTAAAGATTTTGTAGCCAATAATCACAACCAGCAAAATGAGTCCCGCGATGAAAAACACGTTCACTGTTTCATCGTAGTTTGTCCATTGCCAAAAGTGTATTTTTATTTTCCGTCGCGCACATCTTGTTACCTAATTATAAGTTAACACTTTCGCGCGCGATATTAGCGGCAGCGCGCAAAGCGCTGCGCTGGCAGGATCGCCATATGAGGACGAGTGTTCGGCGATGCGATGTATTGAAACAACCAGATTCTAAATACGACTGCCGTTTATTCATAATAAACATGTGTTATATGGGTTTGAAAGTATTAGTAAGCATCTTACACTACAACCGATATCACTCACACCATCATATACTCTTATTTTGGTGTAATTTTCTATTCATCAAGTTACGTAAGATTGGAATAGTGTCAGTTTTAAGTGCTGTGCAGTTAATATAATACAACATGGTACTCATATACCTCTACACAAACAGGATACCTACAACTGGTATATCGATTTTCTTTAAAAAACTTAATGATCTTCTCCGACTAGTAAGCCAAAAAATATAAAATATTATGTGGGGATTTTAATATAGACGCCATGAAAGGGTCAAATGTAGCAAAAAAGTTAAATAACATACCAGAATGTTATGACTTGCAACTGGTTAACAGGGAAGCAACTAGACTCACAGCACATTCAAATACCATCAGTACATCATACATTGTCGCACTGTGCTTTGCACAAAGGACTTATATTTATCAAGCGTAACAAGGAAGTTCGAACGTGAAGGTGGACGTATAAAAATGGACTTAGAACTTCAAAGATTAATTAACCCATCGTTATGCAGGAAATGGTGTTTGATGCCATTAAATTTTATGATGATGTTGTTTAAAAGTTCTGATTTATAACGATCATAATAGGTGTTAAAATGGGTTGTACGTTGTTTCATATACTACATGTTAGTAGAATTTTGCTTCATAGAAAACGTTTCTCTTTCTAGTGCACTTACTTTGTAGATTTTTTATAGTTGAGATAATTAATGTTTCGAAATTCATATCATAGAGTTTTAGGTCATATATTATTGTTCCTTATAATATTTAGTTAAGATAATAGTTTATTCAAAGCCTGTATTGTCATTTTATTAAGCTTAATATTTTCGTTTCATAGAAGGCTCACTGATAACTCAATACTTTCTTTGTCAAAAATTAAATCGGGGATGATTGCTGAAGTGGGAGTTTTAATAACAAGTATTTCCACTCTTTCATAAAAAAAATAACCTCGAAGACGGAAGCGGGAGCTTTGCCACAGAAACAAGAATTTTTGATAAGAAAATACTGGAACTAAATATAATATGAAACAACAATCTATGAAATTTGTGTATAATTCTACTGTTTGATAATGATAAGTTTCTAAAGTTTAAAAGTTTGATAGTAATATATATAGTAATACATTGAACTGAATTTCTATGAAATATGTTTCAACCAAGTGAATAGTCTATGAAACAATAATATTGGAACGGAAAGTATAATAATATGAACCAAATAATTTATGAAATAATTTCTGAGAAACGAAATTCTATGAAATTTCTGTCTGTGAAATAGGGCGATACCGTTAAAATGGCCTGCATTGTCTGCCCTACTGAACTTTTTCTGTCCCTTATAACGGTGTATGATGTAGTTTTTTTATCTTGTCGAGATTTACGCTGACATTTTTAGATCACTACACTCTGGTTGTACCTTGTTTTACCGATCATTGTTCTATAGAATGTATGTTGCGCAGAATTTTCATTTCATCGAAAACCATTCATTAAACTTTTCAGGAATGTTATAAAACAAACCTCACCTAACCTAATGGGTTCTACAGAAGGACCTAGCTGATGTAGCTGTACCTAAAAAGTTAACAGTTTCCGAGTAACAGAAATTCGATGAAACGAAAATTCGGCGAAACCATGCATTCGATGAAACGTTTGTCGGTGAAATAAGGGGACACCCTACACTCTAGAGTAATAACTTTGAATAAAACACGGCACGGTGTGTTCCAGATGGCGTACATGATGTCCCAGTACCCGTACCTGGTGTGCCCGATCGAATATTCGGACTCGCTCGGCCGCATGACGATGGACTGCGAGCCTTCGCTCCTCTTCCGCCTGCAGGAGTACACACCACCACAATTCGCCCAGCCCCTTATGAAGATTGTGAGTATCATCATCATATCTATCAAAGACGTCCACTGCTGGACATAGGCCTCCCCCAAATAGTGCCACGAGGACCTGCCCTGCGACACTCGCATCCAACGAACTCCCGCGACCTTTACCTTAACAGTCCACTATGTGATACGGTAAATATTGCGAGTACCAGGTATACTTTCAAACCCACGAACCGGTATCCGTCTTTGAGGGAAAACGCATTGAATTTCTATTCACAAAAAAATCCATTGCGGTCGCTATTTATGCTCGCGTCCGGAAGTCTTGAAAACTTCAAAATGAATGCAATTCGCTTTTATTTTGCGTGATATGACATTTCACACCGCTCACCGTCGAGTCGGACAGTTAGTCTGTTACATTGTTTGGTCTGTCGCATGCGGCTACCCCAACCAGCTACAATAACCAAGCTTTTATTCAGAACACTACGAATACGTTCTTCAATTTGTATTCCGTTATGACGTTATACCTGTTAAATAAGGTAGAAAAACTGATATGATAACCATAATTTTAGTATCGTTATATTATAGTATGGCAAACTAAAGGTAGGCATCGAGGCTACTAATTTCGATATCACAACATTCCAATACAACATATTGAGGTATGGCTTACTAATCGGTAGGCAAGGAGGCAACTTATTTCGATATCACATATTTTGGTACTTATTTTCCTATTGTTAGGGTTACGAAGTCAACAAGGAACCCTTATAGTTTCACCATGACCGTCTGTCCGTCTGCGGCTTAGCTCAGTGATCCTTACTAATAGAAAACTGTAATTCGGCATGGGTTTATAAATCAATTACGCTGACAAAAGGATAACAGTTTGACGACAAAGGCATTTTGAAAAAGGCTATAGTTGTTACATTAGAGCTAGTGTTGCACATATCATTAGTGCTCTAAAATGCGTTCAGAAACCAAACAAAAGTATTATTACAACCAATTTTACTATGAGAACTTTCTTGTCTGTGGTAGTAGGTAAAATCTGTACTTTAATGTTATCACAGTACATATACATCAAACCAGTTATCGATGCGTAACGTCAATTCAGTATGTTTTTTTAATATAAACCGCACGACATTTGATCTCGAGTGACATGAGAATAGGGACTTCATTAGTTTGTTTATGATTAAAAAATTGGTCTTGACGTAGGATCGAATTGCCGCCATTATTGTCGTCATTCCTTTTTGGGTGTTTCTCAATTACGAAAGTAGAATTGTCAAAAGTTGTTTGTAATCCATATTTTAGTTGAAAATATGAGTAGTAGTGACTCCGAGAACGATATGCACACTCCGCCGGATATCGTAAATGCAGCCATGATTGCAACAAAGATATTTTACAGGTAGCACTATAGTAGCCAATGCAGGTCATTTCCCTACGGCTTCTGAACCCATCTTAGAGTACTTATGATATGTGTGTAGATAAAGTAGTGTGTGCTCCTATTATGAAACGCGCTAACGCTCGTTTCATAAAACCACACTCGTGTTTTAGGGCCTCTAATTACATAAGGAGAGGCCTTAAAATATGAGTGTGGTTTTATGAAACGAGCGTCAGCGAGAATGGAATTTTGCTAACAATGTAACGTGCATGTTTTGTTCCACAGATCGGCATGGAGAAATTCAACATGTACCCGTTTATGATCCACTCCCTCGCGCTGAGCATATTCAGCTCCGTCATCGGACCGTTCGGAGGGTTCTTCGCTTCTGGCTTCAAGCGGGCTTTCAAGATTAAGGTTTGTTTGAACAATTAGCTTGCGAGCTCGTCGGCGAACCGCCGGGTTTACTCGTCAATAAATAAATAAATCCGACCGGTCACTTTGGCACTCTTTGGGCGAGGCCTATGTCCAGCAGTGGACGTCTTTCGGCTGATATGATGATGATGATGATGATGAAATAAATAAATATATTATGCTATGTATGCAGATGATACCTGCCTCGTGTATGCGGATAAAGATCTGAATCTCATAGAAAATAAAGTACAGGAAGACCTCACTAACATTCACGACAATGGTATCATAATTAACATCACAAAAACAAAGTGTATGTACATACGGTCACCGTACTGCGGAGATACCTATAGGTCGCCTCGCATTGTGGGGCACAGCTTCGAGTGTCTCCACGGTGCGCGGCGGCGGCGGGCTGGGGCCGGGGACGCGTGCGGCTGTGCCGAGCTGCAGGTGGTGGAACAGTACAAGTACTTAGGCCTGCTCATAGACCACAAGTTCACATGGCAGCCGCAGGTCAGCAGCCTGTGCAACAAGTTAAGATCAGTGCTTGTAAAGTTCCACCATTTGAAGTTTGTACTAGACAAGGCCACTATGTATACATTGTACTATGCGCTCGTAGACTCACTTATATCCTATGGATTGACAAGCTATGGTCGAACATTTAAGACCTACTTAGACAAAATAAACGCGTTACAGATAAGGTTCATGAAACTAATGGTTGACACAAAAACTAAAGTAAAATGTAAAAATAACACCTACGAACAGCTGTTCTTAGAATGCAAAATATTGCCGGTTCATGAAAAAGTAAAGTTGTTGCTGGCTGTGGAACAATTTTGTAACGACGAGTTTTAAAAACCTATTGTTATTAAAAGGCTTGTTAGAAACAGAGCCATAGATAAACTATTTTTGCCTGGGTTTACTAATTATTATGGCCAAAGACATAGAAAGTACTTGGTTCCGAAAATATATAACGATCTACCGGCCGAGATAAAAAGTGCAAGTGTCACAAAACATTTGTTTAAAAATAAAGTAAGCGATGTCTTATTCAATAAATTAAAAAATGTAATTCAGCTATCCTAAGTAACTTAACTGATTATTTGTTCTAGCATAAGTAAATACCGTGCCTACATATATATTACCATTCATACAGCTTTTAGCTAATAACTGTAATATGAATTAGGAGCATTGTCTGCCAACAAACCGCAATGTGGTTTGGCAGATTTCTATCTACCTTTAAGCATGTAAGGAAAAAAGAGCATACACATTTATTTCATTTTTATTTCATTTTCATTTCATATATGGGCGGACAATCTTACACAATGTCCCAAACTTAGCAAAGCTTGTACTATGGGCCGCTTCAGACCGGAATGGCAGCGGCCGGCAGCGGTGCGGCGAGCACTTTCAGTGTCAAATAATTTTAAACTTTATCTACATACTAAAAAGTCCAGTACCGCTTGAAAAGCTCGAAAAGGTCGCGCGGTGACGCGAGCAGCCTCGTGGCCGCGCGCGTCTTGGCGTACTGAACTGTTTTAGTATGTAGATAAAGTCTAAAATTATTTGACACTGAAAGTTGCCGGCCGCTGCCATTCCGGTCTGAAGCGGCCCTTAGGGTGCTAGACGACGATAAACATACAAAATGTACTTATATACATGAATAAATACTTAAATACATAGAAAACATCCGTGATTCAGGAACAAATATTCGTGGTCATCGTCATCACACAAATAAATACCCGTACCGGGATTCGAACCCATGATCTCTAGCTTCGTAGGCACTCTCACTACCAAACAAGGCTCGGTTGTCAATGGATCACACGTTTCCATATTAACTATTCTGTAAATAACCATGGCATGACATTCCAGGACTTTGGCGACGTGATCCCCGGGCACGGCGGCATTATGGACCGCTTCGACTGCCAGTTCCTCATGGCCACCTTCGTCAACGTCTACATCACCAGCTTCATCCGCACCGCCACGCCGCAGAAACTGCTGCAACAGGTACATAAATATACATCAATAAAACTTTCATGGCGTAATTGTAGTGCACCATATTTAAACACAAATTGAAGGAAGCATTTGTTTGGTTCTCAATCATAGAAGAAAACAACAACACGTTTTCAACTGTACGTCATATCGTTCGGTGTATGTTGTTGGTGAAGGCCACGGACCTTGATACAAAATCTGACTGCAACAGCTTCAGGCAGCATCGCGACATTTTCTTTTGTTTCTCCACCCCGAAAACCCAATATTAACTTCCAAAACTGAAGGTAGTCTTGGGAGTAATTTAATGTTACGTGTCGATTTTTTTCCAACTCGAATAACTCTAGTAGGTTCGGTCGCTGACTCAAATCAAAATAGAAGCAATGACGCCTAGTTTCAGTGTCCGAGAGGCAACCGGATGGCTCGCGGTATTTGAGCTCCCGAAGCGTTGTAGTGCAACCCGAACTGTGCCAACTTGGACTGAGGCGGAAATTGGAGGGGGCGAGGTGAAAAAAAAAATTGTCGACAAGTATTCGATTTAGACCAGCATTTCATCATTATTATAAACAGCGTAAACACTGTCAGACAACCGCTGTTTCAATCGGCTGCCTCGCGACTGAATTTTTTTTAAATACATTTTTCTATTTGCGGTGGGTAGTTCCACAACACTTCGGGAGCTCAAATACGTCGAGCCACCCGGTTGCCACTCTGAATAAAACTCGAGTTGACTCGACTCGCATCTACCGACTCGCTTCGCAGCAGCAGCCGAATCTGCGAGTCGACGAGTCTATTCTACAGTTAGGTATGCAAGTCGAACCGGCGAGTTATTTCGAGTTGCAAAGGAACTTCATTCAGATCAACTCGTTTAGATTCTGGTTCGAGTTATTCGGATCAGATAACTTGATTCGCCCGTCGCTAAAGTAACTTTCGAATTATTTTAAGATGTATTTTTTTTTGTTGTTCAGGTATACAACTTGAAACCAGAGCAGCAGCTCCAGTTGTTCTACGCGCTGAAGGAGTCCCTGGAGAACAGGAACATACTCAACATGGTGCCGTAAACGGCATTAGCGTATCCAAGGTATCTCTATTATAACTATTTGCTTTTAATGACAGTGCATTCGCACTGAGTGAAAGATCGTTGCGCTTTAGTTAAGCCTCACAGACTGACGAGGAGGTCAATAGTAAACTTGTCATTAGCTGTTAAATTTACTATTGACCGCCACCGCAGGCCGCACCACTGCGATTCAAGCCTTAGGCGTAAGAATAAAGGGCCAGATTTTTTTGTTATTTTTAAATATTTAATACGTTTTTAAAGTCACGTTTTCTGATTATTTTAGGAGCGTGACTTCATACGCGTGCCAGCTGGCCGATTGTGAGATTACCTAGCACGCAGATTTACTTATTATTTTATTCTGATTTTATCTTTGGTAGACCAAACAACGCAGCGATGTTTCAACCAGTATGGAATGGCTTGAAAGTGGAACATATCCCGCTATGTACCTCGACAGGAAAGCATACATTTTGTTCTAGTCTTATAATTGTAGAATCATTTGCCTTGAACTCATTCATGATTTTGCGTAAAATTATAGACCAAAAATATATTCATTGAGACTACTAAGACAAGGCAAACGAAACATACAATTAGTTAAAAAAGTATATAATATAGGTCTCCTAAAATATACGATAAATAATTTAAAAATTATAAAAAAAAGTTAGTGTTAATTCTAGATGTAATAGAAAATTTTATTGTTAGGTCTTGACACATTATCTATTTGAGTTTGTCTAATGTATGAATAAGCTTCTAAAACGACGATACATCGCCCTCAAGAGTCTTGAAAAATTAAGTTAGATGGTAAAATGTCGCCTTAAGAGTCCACAGTAAGCTCGGCCGAATTTCACCTTCCCATACAAACGAAGTTTCGTTCTCATTTTAAAACTACGTGTTGGATTGTGACGAAACTTTGCATTAACAATGACATGAGGTATATCTATGTCTGTAATTAGTTTATATGGTTCCAATTTATAAAACAAACGAAATACAGCAAAAACAAGTTTAGTATGAAAAACTTAAATTCGCTGTATTTTTTTTACTATGGTATCTGAAGCTACACAAAGTAATTACAGACCTGGTTATACCTCATGTCATTGTACATGCAAAGTTTGGCTACAATCCAACACGTAGTTTTAAAATCAGAGCGTAACTAAGTTTGGCTACAATCCAACACGTAGTTTTAAAATCAGAGCGCAACTGCGTTTGTATGGAGAATCGAGCTTACTGCGGACTCTTAAACATTCAAATAAATCACTACAGTATTATTACGGTGAAAGCAATCCTAATCTGGATCCTTTGTCATAAAGTCACAAGTGGAGTAAAAATTCCACGAATAGATCGTGGTAACATAATTCCATTTTATAAAAAAAACACCTTGACCATTTCTTTAGTAGATATGGTTATTGGTTGGTGGCCATGGTGGTTGTTTGGGGAGTATATATTCAGCAAACCAAAATCGAAGAACGCCGCTGACTTGGTCTATGTATTGGTTGTCGCGAACATATGTGTGTGGGTTGATGCCAACCCGATTGCATAACTATCGGTATGATTATGCGAGTTACAGATTGAAGTGGTGTAGCGATGTGCGCTAAATGTAAGGATTAAATCAATTCAAATTATTATTCAAATATTGTGGAAAATTGTATCTTTGTGAAACTGGGTCCAGAAGTGCTCTCATATTAACATGAACGTGGAAAGTTTGTATGAATATGGACCTTGGATTCGAATATTATCGTAACTCGTGATTATAAAATAAAATACTCCCTAATCCCGAATTCGATGCAGTACACGAATTTGCAATAATATTCGTGTATCCGACATCGAAATATTTTATATTGTTAGTAATTATTCTAATGTTTTCTCGAAATATATTTTTAAGGTATACTGGTTTAAATTAATGGGTAATCATATTAAATGTCTTATTATAGTTATTATTTGTTTCTGAAATCTATACGAGCCTTGTTATTTTTTTCAATATATAATCTTGATCTTGATTTTATCTGTATCAATACAGGATCTTATATTGATTATAGCTTAAAGAACGTTAGCGACTGACTGAGAAACGTGTTTTATAACCAATAATGGTATTGATCAGTTCTTATTCATTATAGTTCGTCATATTTAAATACCAATTACTTCCTCATTGATCATATTTTATTCAGTGATTGGATAAGACAGGGACGCTTTGCATTTGTTTTTTCGCTGACTGATATTGATATGACTGCGTATGTGCTAAAGTTTTTGAACCTTTACCTGATGTTAGCATACTAAATTTAACACAATTTTAAGAGCTTCCGTCCCTTTCTAACTTTTATGCAAAAGAGAGGTATCGGCATTCCCATGTTAGTATTTCGTATGCTAACAAACTTTTGTACTTGTTTGACTAAATTTACATTACAAAATTTCTGAATTATATATTTATGATTGCTATCGGAATTAGATTATCGGTGGAGAGGTTTAGGTGTCGGTATAATTGCGTGAAATAAGTAAATTAATGACGTTTTTCCTAGGACTTTTTGTGTTAAATAAATAAATAACGTTACACTCATTTTTCTCAAATAGTTTGGTAAGTCTTAAAATGTATTTACGTTTAAATACAATCCTATTATATTGTTGTAAAAGTTATTGACAATGTCTCAAAGAAATAAGAATTAAAAATATATTACAAACCTTCTGTTCATCTAAAAAAAGTTACATGTCTGAAAGGGACTATCTTTCCTTTAGCTATCTTTTAGCAAATGTAAAATTGCTAATCAAAATTGGCAATAACTTAACTGTTCTTAAAAGTTTAGGGTGATATTTACAATTTGTAAATGGTATTGATAAATAGATTATGTCGAACTTGGCTGGTTTTTTATTGTCGTTTTGACTTATATTTTTTGATTAGTTTGACGATTGAGACACAAAACGATACTTAAATATATGGTCAAGGGGAAATACCACTATGACGCAATTTTTGTGTTTTATTTTATTTTATTGTAAACTGAAATATCAGTTTTTTTGCAAATGTAAACTATTTTTCTGCACGCCGACATAAGCTGTTAAGTTTAGTGATGATGTTGTGATTTTACGTTATGTTGAGTTTTGCTTACTTTCGCTAGCTGTTAGTTATATGTTGACATTGTATACGTGCTAACTTTTTTAAATATATCCATTGTTTTTTAAACTAAAAAGATGGTAACATTGTGGTTGCTTAAATACAATCCTACTAATTACAGCATAATATTGATTTCAAACTTGATTTTTGTTTTTGTTTTAATTACGGTTTTTTGTAAATTTAGTAATATATTTTTTGTTTTATCGCTTCATTATTTTCGTGAAAACTGGGTCAAGGATTAAGTAATCTTAACGTAGAATGTATCTCCATATTGTCCCGGTTTTAGAATATTTTTGATTTGAAGGACACAGCCATCGATTTCAATTCGAGTCGTAACGGCTGCAATTAGGTACGGGTAATTTATATGGTTAATTTCAAGACTTGAACATCTAGTTTCCACCCGTTAGAAATTTGTGTCGTCAACTGACATAATAGTTTTCTGAAGAAGAAGACGAGTAGTAATTAATTACGAATGGTTAAAAATTCCATTAATTTTCATGTTACTATATGGTAGAAAACGGAAATCATTCTTGTGGCTGTTTTGTTCAAGGTATCGTACATTAGAAAGTATATTGCTACCGTACCTAGATGAGTTTCTAATTTTATTTTTCTCAAAATAAAATAGATTTGACTCATATTCCTGTTCTTTTTTAATTACCTGGTTTAGAATATTCGCTATTATAAATATCAAGTAAATATGTCGTAGTCGTGGTGTTATAGTGTGTATCATTTTTAGATCTTATGCTGGATTTAATATAGTATATTTGTTAAGTGACTGGGTGTTTCCATACGGGTCAGAATATTTATACAAATTATAATTGCAAGTATTTGTGAAACTATGTCGTTATGTATACCTATTCATATATTTAAAATAATGTTTGTCAGGATATAAGTATCGCATAATAATTTTATCCACGTTGTGCCTCATTTTTCGTTTGTTTAAAATTAATTAGCTGCCTACCAAATATGTAAGGAAATAGATTATATCTACTAAACAGCATCTTCTGGCGTCCAATAACCTGTTGGACGCCAGAAGATCCTGTAAACTAGATAAGTTTCCTAACGGATCAGATTAGCTCTCCATAGAACGTCTAAGCTCTGATGTGGAATAAAAGTTAACTATGACGTCAGCGTTTGTAATTATCGAGCCGCCTACTTTTTCTAACCAAGATTTTTTCCGTGTATTTTCAGTTTTTTATAAACTTCATTTCGCGATTACTGTGAAATACATCTGTATAAGAAACTAGCCTACTTGATTGCTCCAGAAGTATATCGTCCATCTTTATATTTTTGAACGCTAATATCGATGACTTTAGGTGCAAGTGGCATGAGACGAGGACGCGTCACGGACCGGGCGCGACTTTTCCGACAAACGCGCGTCGTCTGTAGAACAATGTGTAAAGGGCTTATGACTCAACTCCGCTCCCTAGTTATAGCAAGTCGACATCCAGTGTGCCTATTTTGCGTGAAATGGTGGGGTAGCGCTACTCTAACCACCCCAGCTCCTCTAGAAAGTTGGTGAGTGCCTTTGTGTTCCTGACTGCGTTCCGTAGTGTGTCTGGAGACCCTAGGTGCTTTTTCCTGTATACTACCGGCTTGCAGTCCATTAGAATATGTTTGGTCGTTTCTTCCGCCTCCATGCAGGCTCTGCACATGGGGCTGTCTGTGATACCTATGTTGAAGAGGTGTCTGTTTAGGGTGTTATGTCCTGTTATTATTCCTACTATCTTGCGTAGTTGGTTTCTGTGCGTCCTCAGTAGTGCGGTTGTGAGTTTGTTGTCGCGTTTTGACAGAATCTCTTTGGTCTGTCTGCATGTGTCTATCTCCTCCCAGTATCTTTGGTGTAGGTCTTTGGTGTATAGGTCAAGTTGATTGTATATGTAGCTTTGTGGCAGAGGTAAGATTGGTTCCGGTCCATATGCCGCTTTTTCTGAGCCTTTCCTGGCCAGTTCGTCAGCTGCATCGTTTCCTCTTGAGCCACTGTGCCCCTTGATCCATTGTATGGTAACGTTGTTTTTGTCTGCGCACACCTCTGTTAAGTTTTGGTGGCATTCGTATATCAAGCTAGATGTGATGTTGTCACTATTCAGTGCTTGTAGTACCGATTTACTGTCTGAGAGTATCACTCCGCTCCCTAATTAGGATGCTAAATTCAGGTAAGTGTCATAAACCCTTTACTATTGTCCGTTAGGCCCACACGTGTGTCCCTAGTGCGTCCGACGGGTTATATGGATTGGTTTTATTACGTCATTTCATTTTGCCCAATACTCTAATTCTTCTAGATGGCTTAAGTGTCAAAATTTCTAAATCCCGGTATGCCTAATTTTATTTCTCAAGACACTGGATTCTTAGAACGTGTAATGTTTTAAGATACAAAAGTTGTTAAAATATATAATTATAAGACCAAAACATTTTATTATTCAGCCAGCCAGCCGTGAGAGAAGAAATTAGACATTCTGGGATTTAGGCATATTGAAACAGTTATTTTGAAATCTAGAAGTGTTGGAGTATTAGACAAAATGTAATGACGTTGTAATGAAACTAACCTTTTAAAATTGATGTGTTGGAAATACTGGTTAGGGTGGATATCCACCCTAACCAAGTGTTTTCATATATATTTAACACCTCGAAAACTCGACAGCTAGACGTGTCAAATATGTACCTATATGAAGACGTCGCATCCTATTCAGAACTAGACAGACGTGTCCCCGTCAAGTCATAGTATCTAATCTCTTGTCTGTCGTCTGTTCAAGCGTTCTATTGCTGTTGAGCCATCAACCAACACATATACTCTTAGTTTATCACGGATTATGTTAACATTGATTCAACTCGCCTGCTAATATTTAGTTAATCTCAAACGAATTAAAGGGAATTATAATAATAAAATAAGTCATCAATCTTCGTCCTCCTAACCTTATCATTTATATCGTGATCGGCTACCATCTCCAAGTTACTGGCGTAGGAGAATTATAGTAATAAGTAAATTCTATTCAATGTTATAAGGTCACTGATTGTAAGTCTATTGTAAACTTTATTATACTGATGTAATTGGTGTCTGTCTGTGTAGTATAGGCATTAAATTATTTATTGTTTGTCTTTATTGTATTGATGAAGCCAATAAATGGATTCCTTAAATATGTTTTTGTATTATAACATAACACCTATACCTTATTAAATTAAATAAAAACCGGCGTACGTTGAATGAAAGGTAAATTGCGGTTTACGATTTATGACGTATTAAAAAAAACTACTGACTAGATCTCGTTCAAACCAATTTTCGGTGGAAATTTGCATGGTAATGTATATCATATATTTTTTAGTTTTATCATTTAGAAGTTACAGGGGGAGGGGGGGGGGGGGGGGACACATTTTACCACTTTGGAAGTGTCTCTCGCGCAAACTATTCAGTTTAGAAAAAAATGATATTAGGAACCTCAATATCATTTTTGAAGACCTATCCATAGATACCCCACACGTATGGGTTTGATGAAAAAAAAAATGAGTTTCAGTTCTAAGTATGGGGAACCCCCAAAATGTATTGTTTTTTTTCTATTTTTGTGTGAAAATCTTAATGCGGTTCACAGAACACATCTACTTATCAAGTGTCAACAGTATAGTTCTTACAGTTTCGGCAAAAAGTGGCTGTGACATACGGACGGGCAGACAGACAGACATAACGAATCCATAAGGGTTCCGTTTTTTTCCATTTAGCTACGGAACCCTAAAAAACATGTGAGTAGTAAGTAATCGTAATGATATCGAGAGTTATTGAGTAAGTACTGTCAACAGCATGTATGTGACAACAAAGCCCGCATAAATAATTGACAGGACTCTACTTCTAAAGTGTGGACACGAGAAAATGTGGTCGTATATATTTTATAAAATTTATTTATTATGAAATTAATGATAATATTTTTTTCTAATAATATACATATTAAAGCCGATGATAATACGATAAAAACATTATTCGAGTTTTTGGTCACCTTATACTACATGATGCTTTTATTAATAATGGAGAAGCATAATAGAAGGCAAGCGAGGAAGGGGAAGACCAAGGATATGTTACATGAAACTAATAAAAGAAAAGGCAGCAGACGTGTCGTATAAAGTGGTCAAGGAGGCGGCGCTAGACAGAGTCTGATGGAGGGAGCTACACCGACAAGAATCTAACTCTTACATTTATGATGATAATGAGAGACGGCACGGGTTTGCTGGTTATCAGTGGAGTTAGTCAGCTGTTTAAGAGTCCGCAGTAAGCTCGGCCGAATTTCACCTTCCCATACAAACGTAGTTACGCTCTCATTTTAAAACTACGTGTTGAATTGTGATGAAACTTTGCATATACAATGACATGAGGTTTATCTATGTCTTTAATTAGTTTATATGGTTCCAGTTTATATAACAAACGAAATACAGCAAAAACAAGTTTTGTATGAAAAACTTAAATTAGCTGTATTTTTTTACTACGGTATCTGAAGCTATATACACTAATTACAGACCTGGATATACCTCATGTCATTGTACATGCAAAGTTTCGTTACAATCCAACACGTAGTTTTAAAATGAGAGCGTAACTACGTTTGTATGGAGAATCGAGCTTACTGTGGACTCTTAACAAACGAGAGTATTAAACGCTTTGCAAATTGCGTGGATTTTTGAAGTTCACTTGCTTCAATAACAAGTCATTCAGCGAACTTGTAAAGTAAATAACAACACAGACGAAGGAACTAGACTTTAGTACTATAATGGCCGAAAGGTTAACGCTTTTCCTGCAAAACAAAAGACATCCACAGTGATGCGACGAATCGGAAGGTTTTACCTTTGAATGGTTGTTAGTGCGTTACTAATTTCAACGGAGTTCTCCGTGGAACCGAGGTTCCTTTCCTTGTATTTGCATGATCTCTAGCTGCGATTTGTTTGTATTTTGTTGGTATTACATTTTGCGAGCCCAATGTTCTTCAATAGAGCTTAAGGTTGGCATACGTACGTACCAAAGTAAGTTGATCAATACAATATAACGGTATCATTGGGCTGGACTGATAAATTTGGCACAACCATCAATGTAACGCCATAGAGACGTTAGAGTTGTCTCTATATGCAAAAAACCACCAACTTTTTTTTTGTGAGCCTATTAAGTGTCCCACTGCTGGGCAAAGGGCTTTCCCCGTGATCTCCATGCGTCTCTACTAGGTGCCTCTTCCGCCCAATTGCTGAAGAATACATCCAGGTCGTCCCGCCATCTCCGTCCAGGTCTGCCCCGTCTGCGTCGCCCATCATGTAGCACCCACTTGGTATTAGCCTACATGTCTGGATGCATGCGACAGACGTGGCCGGCCCAGTCCCACTTGAGCCTGGCAGTTTTCGCACCCACATCGGCTATGCGTGTTTTGGAGCGCAGAGTAGTGTTTCGGACCCTTTTGACACCTAGAATTCTGCGCTCCATCGCGCGTTGGCAAACCTTTAATTTGTAGGTACTTCTGGCTCTCAGTACTCACTGCGGACTCGACCATGTTTGCGCACCGTAGGTTAGAACAGGCAAAATACACATGTCGACGAGTTTCCGCTTTGTGACAGAGAAAGATTGTGCTTCTTTAGCTCTTTCATGGACCAGTAGCTCATCCAAGCGTTTTCGACCCGGCGCGGCGTTCGACTTCCTTGTCTTTTGCCTGTGGCTGAAAGAGACTAGCTGGCCCAAGTAAATATACTCGTGTACATAATGTATGATATGCCCGTCTACCTAGGGTTATAGGGCCTATTAGGTATAGTTGAGATTATTTAAGTTGACCTACTTTTTATAAAGAAATTATAATAATAATATATAATATGATTTATTTTTTAGAATTTGAATCTTTTACCTTGGATGGTACAGATGCTTTTTAAATGTACTACTTAAATGTAAGGTAGGTGCACCAAGGTAGGCCCGGCTCCTAAGATTACCCACCTTTCAAAACTCGCAGTTATGGTTTTCCAAACTAATTCCAATTTCGTGAGCATAATATGCGTTTATGGTCAACGTGCATTTTAGATCGTACACAAGCGCGCTTCCATTGGGAAAAAAAAACCTTATGCCGTGTCGTGTTAAAATATTGCACGTTTTATTATTTTCCAACCCTTACATATTTAAAAAAATATGCAAATTTTGTCAGTACTTTTTGTTAACTTAGGTGTTTTATATGTTAACATCCAATTATATGATAAATTGATAATACTGTTATTTTAAATTTATTTATGTATTTTACGCGACTTATTTGACCTGATGTAAAAGTCCCACTGTATCCCTAACTAAAAGTACATCAAAAAAAGAATGCTTGAATTAATAACCGATTTACAAATGTCATCATGATACAGGCTGATATAAAGAATCTCACACATGTGTTTATTTTCTAATTATACGTGTTATTGTGGTTTTATAGCAATTTTTCATTTTCATACTCCTAATAGAAACCCAGCCCACCAGCTATAATTTTGAGATATGTTCAATATTTTATAAACGCAATTTAATAATAAAAGTGACTAACGACTAGTTCTAGACGATAGTAATGTTTAAACATTGATTAAACGATTATTTTAGTAAGTAGTAACGGGCCTTTTTAGGCGACCGGGTGCCTAAGATGGCCCACTAGCAACATTTTTGAAATAGGGTTTTTTCTATTATAATAACGCATTTGTTAAATGTTTTGTTTCTTAAATAAATCATTACCAGTCCTATGAATGGTTCTTAACTTCTTATTTATTAATCATAGGTACTGTAATTATTTTACAAGGCTTTGAAATAAAGGTGGGCCTTATTAGGCGACGGTACCTTATTGCGACGCACTCTTGCCTGCAAATTCATGCATACTATTTATTTCTAATTGCTCAATACGTTTTAGTGACTGCATGTGAGAATAGACCTCCAGGACACATGTTGGTGCATCGTCATAATCGTCATTATTGGGGTGAATATGGCCTGCCCATCCCTACATTCAGTCATCACATCATCTGGTATTATCAAACCGCTATACTAGAATTGGCTTCGAAGTGACATTTTTGCCATATTTTAAACATGACAAAGTTTAGATGAACTGACAGCTTTTTCACTCTCAAACTGCAATGAGTATGGGTTAAATAGGTAGTAAATGGTAATAAATATATCTACCCTACAATCAGTAGACGGTATGTAACATCGGAAGAGGATCGGAAGCGAGTTCCGTTAGTTTTTGCACGCGCGAGCTAGGAGCGTGCGCGGGCGTTCCCACGCCGCTTGCGCAATGGCAGATCTCGATTCATATCGGTGCGCGTGCCCGCTGCCAGGCAGACGGTACGAGTATCTAAGAATAGACTAAGTTAATCAGTTTTGAAAAAAATCACTAGGTACTTTTTCCGAAACTCTTGGGTTTACCCTACGCATCTATCGAATAAGAAGAACCAATGGTAGGGTTTCAACATGAACTTCTAACGTGCTTAGAATTGGACCCATTCAATAGATTTAGATGTCATTCTCATCTTTGATCAAATGTCGGTTTTCGTAGCATAGTTGATCAAATCATCCAATGCGTATTAGAAGCAATATTCTAAAGACAACAGTGATTAAGACAATAGTTAAGGAATAGGTACCTGTATTATTAAGCCCTATATTTGTTTTCTAGATCTAACTCTGAATCAGTTCGCGAAAATCATTGCGAATGGAAACCCGCACCAACAAGAGTATTGCAAAGATGATATTTATTCACGTCGCGTCGCGAACGTATACAGAGTAGCTAAGAAGGGAAAGCAATTTGATTCCCAAAACACTTAATACAGGATAAAAGAAACCATGGCATGGCGCAACGGTGTGAACACGGAATGAGTAAGCGATTAATATTTCTGTTATATTAGACTATGTAACTTAGAGGTCTTACAGTCGGCAACATTAAGATCAGTATGAAACAAAAGGCAGTCGATTATCACTAGGCGTAAATAAATAATTTTTGTTTCGTTTTGTTCGGATGCAGTTGTTTTATCTGACGCGAGTTGGTCATATTTGTAGGTAAGTAAGTAAACCTATATTTACGTTGCCGCTTTCTGAGAAAAAAAAGTTCGATGAAATGAAAACTCGATTAAACAAAGCATTCGGTGAAACGTTTGTCGGTAAAATGAGGGGATCCCGTCTGGACCGCGTAACCTAACCACCAGTTTACAAACTCATTATTAAACAAACGGTTCGTACGGTCAGCATCATAAAAAATTAATATATATAGGTATATTAGGGGAAAATCTTATACAAATCGAACTAACCCTAAAGTAAGCTCAATAAGACTTCTGTTATAGGTACTAGACGACGATATATAATATAGTTAGTAGCAGCCAAAGTAGTCAAATATTTAGGTACTATCGTCTTTATTACTGTAACAGTAAGGATGTGTTACGATATAATATTTGGCTGCTACTAACTATACGATGCTGGTAGTACTATTTAGTAAGGCAGTTTCAGGTGATAATGTGGACACGTTGGACAAAAGCACCAAATTTTTTTCAGGTACTTGTTAGGTCCATAGCTTTAAGTTTTTGATAGGAACCAACTCCTCCGTCGGCCATCATTAATTTTATGGCGGCAATTTTGAATTATACGTATATCAATAATATCTCGAGTTCTAAATAACGTAGAATCACAAACTTAGTGTCTAAATATACATATTTGGGGTCAAGGAATTCAACTGGATATTTTTTAAAGAGTCGAGTTCCCAAAGGATATCACACGGAACCCTGTTCCTAAGCTTACGCTGTCCATCCGGCTGTCTGCGTATCAGCAATAGCTAAACTGTTCAAATTTTCATAGTTGTTTTTCTATTGCTGCTTTAACATACCTTCATAAAAATAAAAATAAATTAAAAATTAAACAGTGCTCTCATACATGAAACCTAATTTTGTGGCGTTTTTTGCCCGCCCGTAACAATGGATATATCTCTAGAACCGTAATATGTAGACACTTGAAATTTCCGCATTACTATATAGCCTCTATAAAAAAAAGTAATAGAAATATTATATACGTTACTAATTGGTTTTTAACATAACTTAAACCAACTCTAAGAACGAAGATGGTTACATGTATATGCAGTGTTATATAAGTATGCGGTTCAGCATATACCTACTTAGCATAAACAATATGTATATTTAGACACCAAGTTTGTGATTCTAAGTGACTTAGAACTCGAGATCTTAATAATTAACTATAATTCAAAATGGCCGCATGAAAAATAAATATGGCCGACGGAAGAGTTGGTTCCTATCAAAAACTTAAAGCTATGGACCTAACAAGTGCCTGAAAAAAAATTGGTGCTTTTGTCCAGCGTGTCCACATTTACGACAATTTGTTCGAGCACTCTGCCCCACTAATTTACTACTATGAAATTGTCAGTGTGTAACACAAGGTAGGTAGTTTTCAGACTTTTGAGACCGATACAATGTATATGTATGTATGTAATATTGCACACAAGCCACAGGTATGTGTGCAAGCCCACCCAATGATGGGCTGCCCGCCGTTGTGACTTGTGAGTCAATTATGGTATTAACTGTACCTACATAAGTCGAAACGGTGATTCACTCAGCTCGCATTTTAGCTGTAATGTGACCTTCTATTATGAAGAAATGGAGCGTAATAAGTTGGTTTAGAGGCGCATTTTAACCTTGGTCTTGTTTTTTTAGTGAGTGCCTAAGTTTAGGTTTGTCTTTGAAATTTAGGCGACTACTCTAGTAAAGATAACGTTGTAGGTACCTAGGTAACTATTTTCCATAGACTTCAATTAATTAAACTAATAAATGAAATAAATTATTTTTATTCTGCAAGTAGGCCGCAATGGCACTAACAAGTAAAATTTTACCAGCGATTCTGAAATATAGAAGACCACTGTCAAGAAGAAACGCCGAAACAAACTCAACAGCTTATTTATGCAGAATTTTATTTTTTACTTGGTAAGGCAGGTATGTCTTACCAAGTAAGGTTGAGTTTGTTGCTGTAGGTATACAGGGTTCATAGCGGAGGTTCATTGAACGTTTTTGGACCATATAAGCAAACACATAAGTAGAAACGAATCTTTAATCCATTACAAGACGAACCAATTTATTTGTTACTAACGAATAATAAACCAATTAACTATTTTTTTTATATATAGGTACCTAATCTTGTTTTTAAATATTTATTAAATGTTGTGTCTTGTAAGTGGGCAGAATCTTTATAAAGGATCAAATATCTTAGAAATATAAAAAACGGACAAGTGCGAGTAGAAGTCCCCCACCGAAAGTTCCGTACTTAATTAAATATATATAGTTTTCAGATTTTTCCCTGTTTCATTTTGATTTCCTTGAGTGTCGAAATATCCGTTTTTTTGCAGCATTAATCCGGCCGTATCTCTTTTTTTACGTTAACTTAGAAGTTTGATTTTTTCACAGCTTCAAGGGACTGTAGACCTGAGTACCTATATGATTTACAGACAGACGGACAACAAAGTGATCCTATAAGGGTTCCCATTTTTCCTTTTGAGGTACGAAACCCTAATAAATGAAATAGGAAAATTTAAAGTAGGCACCGATGCCTTGACTGACGATCATAAATTGTACATACTTTTTAACTTTATTTCATATCCACGTACCTATGACAATCGCGGTGTAATAAATTCAACATCAAGGGCCTGTTCAGTTAACTGATTCGCCCGAGAACGAATAGAGGTCATTCCAAGATTAGTCCCTAGCTTTGACGTTTAACCTAGATTAAGAGTCCTTATTATTCCTACAGACGAGCGTATTTAGCAAAATGCGTCCTATTTCTTTTAAGATTACGACGTAACTATTAAGTAGTATTTATTCAAAAACTGATAACGTAGTTTAATAATCGTTTCTTAAAATCAATTATGTTTATTGACAGTAAAAATATATAAAAGACCTTCCGAGTTTTCTTAATTTTTTTGGTGAAAACAGTATTACATTATATTTTTACCGCAAATTGTACACTGTAACTTTATGTTAACACATAAAAAAAACTATAGGACCTACGTTGCTGTTTTTTTTTAAAGACTTATAAATCAACGCCGCGCGCTTAGTCTCCGCCGAAATTTTTATTTAAGAAATGATTATTTTAGTACGTTATCAGTTTTTGAATAAATACCTACTAATAGTACGTCGTAATCTTGAATAAAATAGGAAGCAGTTTGCAAAATTCGCTTGTCTGTAGGAATAAGGACTTATCCAGCTTGAAGGGTGAAAACACCAAATAGAATAGGCAACAAACAATCACCGGTATGTAACTAATATGATTTAAGTAAGTAGGAAATTAAGTGGAAACTATGATCTTCGTAATCAATAAATTCAAAACTAGATCTCTCGAACCTGCTGTATTACGTATCTGGAAATCAGGTTCCCAAAATAAACTATCATTAATCAAACATCATCCGTATATGCCAATCCTTACGAAACTAGACAAAGCTTGTCTTCACTCCACAGTTTTAGCGAACTTAGGAGCGGAGCAAACATCTTATTTAAATCTATTTTGGTAGATACTTGTATTACAACCTTATGACAGGGTGTTGAAGTGTATTCTGGCGTGCACACTGTTTCTAGATTGGGAGCCTATGATGCCAATATGCCGATCATCGAACGATTTATTAGACGATTACCAAAAACCTGACCACATTTCTCTGCTAATGCTACCCTCTCGCTCTCTAACTAGTTGTTGCAGCTGTGCGAAAGGGACAGTAGGAGGGCAGACCACGTTGGGTACAACAATATGACGCGAAGTATTGCTTTCTGTGAGTGTTAAGTAGGTTGCTTCGGTTATGTCAGGTGCAGGCACGAGTTGAGCGGTTAGAGGTGCGACTGGAGAAATTTTGGTGTGACAATTGTTTTGCTTCAGACGATACTAATGGTGCTGCGGTATTTAATGTTGTTATCTTAGGTTATTTGTTCGCATTAAAGTATTACTGACAACGTATTAAGGTAATCTGAATTAACAACCTAAGATAACATTAATAATGTAGCAAAACAAACAGAAAGTAACAAAATGTTTTTGATCGCGTTAGTAACGTGATAATAAAAATAATTATGATGAATTTATATCACGCTTATTTCTAATGAGTACTAAAACGCATTTAAATATCAGATTTAGGTAGATTCGTTTGCTGTTAAGAATCGAGTGTCTTTCCGACCATAACTTCATATTCATAGTGCTAAACATAAGTATAGGTACAGTCAAGTGCAAAAATATATGTATCGATAACATATATCCTCTCATAAATAAGTACCAAAACCTCAATCCGCTGACATAAGAGTTAAGGGATTTCCCTCTACTTACTCATAAATATTTATTTATGAGTAAGTTGTATGCACCCATATTTTTACACTTGGCTGTACAGAATATGTTGTTGAAGGGCAATGGCTTAGGCATGCGCAATTAATCATCATCATCAACCTATAAACGTCCCGTAGGCCTGGTCTCATGGATGCGAGGGAATGGGCATTAGCGCCTACTTACACTTATCGGTCGAATGCAGGTTTCCTCACGTTACCATACAACTCAATAAAAAATGTTGTTCCGTGCATAAGTTTCGAAAAACTCATTGGTGCGAGTCGGGTTTTGAACCAACGACCGCCGTTTGACAGCCTCATGCTTAAAGCAGTAAGCTTCTAAAGCTACAGTTACCAATAATTCATAATATGCACCAGTGAATATCCTCGCTTATGCCCCTTTAAGTACGTAACCTCACCTCTAATCCGGGACAGGGTAAAATGAGTAATAATAATAACTCATTTATCTTGTCAAGCTATAAACTAAGCAATTGCCAATAATATGTGCAACGCAATGCCTTAGAGTTATAAAGCAGGTACCAGACCTCACGCAACGCTATCAGACGACAACATAAACAAATCATTATAATACCTTAGCTCCATAGATATCCTCTCGTTTGATTATGCATGTGTTGCGCGAGTAGCACACTTCGGACCGGCCAGCAGGAGACAGTGCCGACAGAGCTGTTGGGCCGAACGCACCGCTTTTGAACGCGAACAAAAACGTCAGAAAAGCGCGGGAAGGATCGATGAATGAACGACAACTAAAATACAGTGACTGTGTGTGATTTGAATTTGGAACAGTTTCTCTTGTTTTTAAGTTTTAAAAAGTTTTCTCTTGTGTTTTGAAAGTGTGCGAATTTGGTAGTAAGTTCTTTTTTATTTTGATGCGTGGTTATCTACGCGAAAACTTTAGAACAAAATATACTTTTTGGCAAGCACTGGAGGCTAAGATAGTACATCACAATAATTCATTCTGAAGACAATGATATTAAATTACATTGACATTGGGTACTGCTATTTGGATCCTAGATCATTTTCTGGGACGATATGAATGAGTTCAAAAATTTCCTATTTTCTGCAAGACTATAATATATATATGACTGACAAAAAACAATAGTCATAATCAAATCACATCACTACAAAAAATTTCACCCCGTTTTCAAACACCCTGTAATATAGGCTAATAATTAGTATGCCTTTTTTTATTAAGTGGAATGTCTTCTGAATAACTCATGAAAATTTTGCACTCGTAGATTAAAAACTCATTGGGGCGAGTCGGAACAAAAATAGATAACATAGGTACCTACTTTAAGAGATGCACCTTCCTAGGTATCTTATAAAGTTTTCATGCAAGTACGAGATCTAATTACCTAAATTTGCTTTGGTAAAAGTAAAGCACTTTTAGGTGTACCTTCGAAGTATTCATTCATAAATCTTCGTGCTTATTAAAACCTATTTACTTATTATAGAAAAAGATATTATCAAATCCCATGTACTTAAGCTTGTAATTGGTAAATAATAATCGTACGACGTGAGTACACCTACGTATTTATTTATCAATAGACGAATTAGGTACGCAGTATTTTATATAGCACAAGGCAGTGAAGCAAGCTCATCAGCTCCTTCGAACATTTCATCAGGTGCAACAAACGGTACATCGATCACTGCATAATGACCGCTGCCGACCGTTCAAACCCTGCTGTTATATGCCATGCACTCGTCAGCGAACGTGTTTAATTGTGACGGATTGAGAAATGTAAGGGCAGGTTGTTATCAGACGGCTTGGCTTTACGACCTGATATGTCTAGTTTTTTTGTCGTTCAGGTAAAAGGCTCAAGATTAGGGTTTGCAATATCCGCCCAGTTTTTTAATATTCGGATAATTGAATACTTCAATATTTATTATCCGAATATTCGGATATTTGAATAATTTCTGATAATTTTGGCATTTTATAAAATAAAACAAAATTAGCGTATTTAAGGTGTGTAATGCCTAAAATCAACAAGTCAAGTAACAAAAAACCTGAAAATTAAAAATACAACATGCTTTTATAATCATTATATGAGTTGTCATTATCGCACCAGTCGATGTTCGGTCGGTTCAGAGTAGGTAGGTAATACCAATAATTATTTTAGTGACAGGTAGAAAATCCGTCTTGTCTGCAAGCGTTTTTGTTGCTCATTTAAATACCTAATAATAGTAACATTAGTAACAATTCGTGTCTGCTAGATTTAATCAATATATTATGTAATTTATGTAAGTTGGTATTCAGGTACTATTTAATAAAATATAATACTTAATATGGAACATTTGTCTAAACACCTTATTTGGGCAATACAGATGGACATAAAACGTCATTAGTCATTAGTGTTTTTTCTCGTAATTTTTTTGAATTTTCCTGCTTATAAATGATTTTATTAGTGTTTTCAAAATATCCGTTTATTCGGATAATTCGCGGCTTAGTATTCGGATAATTTTGAATATTATTTTCGGCGGATATTCGGATAATTCAATATTCGGATTATTCGGACTGCAAACCCTACTCAAGATCATAAACAAAATAAGATGATCACTGGTCAGCGATCACCCTCCTAGCGCATTCCCGGTAGTGCCCTACACGACAATAGTTTTACGAAAGCGACGCAGAAGGTAAACTAGACCTTATTGGGGGTACATTACATAACTCCGAAGAGTCATTTGTACGAAAGCATATTATTACCGAATTTTATAATCCCGAAAACCTTGTTCACCTGTTTTTATATTTCGGGCTAGAATACTAACCTAACCTAACCTATTTTTAACCCCCGTCGTAAAGAGAGGGGTGTTATACGTTTAACGTGTATCTGTCTGTAGTATCGTAGCTCCCAAACGTGTGAAGTCTGTTCAGCCGTTTGAAGATCATCAGCTCTTTTCTAGTTGATGAGGGGATTTGACTAACTTCCTTACTGTCCGATCTATTCGAAATTTGGTACCGTGTTACTTCAATGATATTGAAAGTATATGGTAAGGTAAACATGACCTGATCAGCCGTTTGAAGATCATCAGCTCTTTAATAGTTGATGAGGGAATCTGATTACCTTCCATATGTCCTATCGATTCGAAATTTGGTACCATGCTACTTCAATGATGTTGACAGTATATGGTAAGATAACCATGACCTAAGATCATCACTTTAAAAAGGACAAAGTAAAGTAAAATTTAAAAATTAAAAACATCTCATCTCATTTGTATATTAATGGGTCAGCCGGTGGAAAGCCAAATACAATGTGAATAAATAAGTTTACTACTTACGTAGCAAAATAGTTTTTGAAATAATAATTTTTAAAACCCCTTATTGAACGAGCGAGCGAAGCGAACGAAGTTTTCCGTTTCAGCTTGGCTCAATATTCGTTCGTGTTTCCGGCTGTTCTCCTCTACAGTTCGCATTTTTCAACCGATTCTCGTGAAATTTTGTGAGCAGGTCCAATAATTATAAAAATATATATTAATAAAAAATCCTACTATATTATAAACACGAAAGTTTAGATGTTTGGATGTTTGTTACTCAATCACGCTAAAACGGCTTAACCGATTTGGATGAAATTTTAGCACGAAGATAGTTTATAGCCTGGATTATAATTTGTTTTATTTATTTATTTATTTAATATGTTACATGAAATTACAGAACTCTAATGCGTCACACAACTAAGATTAAACATGTTAACAATAGCATATATTATAATTTACTTTAAAAACAAAGTTTTAACCGAAATTTAGTACTCCGCCAAGCCACGAAAACATTTCCACATTTCTTTTTCAATTTACCACATGAACTCATTTCCGAGAGCAAATGCGTTGATTATTAGAGAAAAAAAAACCGAATCGCTGTATGTGGGCTGATAATATTTGAGGACTTCAGTCGATTCCACAAGGATCACCTTTGGCATTTCTAATAGTTGCTATTTCAACGGAATCTTATCAGAATCTGTGATATACTTTTGTACTTTTCAGTACATAATTGAGGAATTCCATAAGTCATCAAGTCATCAGTCAAGTGGTCTTCATCATCAATTTCACTCCACCAAATTTATGATTTCCGGGTGTAAATACACGAGTTATAATAGAAAATACCAAAATCACTACACGCGTGCCTAATATAATTGAGGAGTTCCCTCAATTCCTCATTGATCTCATCATCCAACTGAATTTTCGAAAAAAATGGGACCCACCTGGAAGCATATACTAACCAACAAAAAAAAATTACAAATCGGCTCTTCAATGACGGAGTTCTGAGGTAACAAACATGAAAAAAAATGAAGAAAAAAAAACAACTGAATTGAGGACTTCCTCCTTTTTTTGAAGTCGGTTAAAAAAGAGATGCAATAACAGTGTACACAAAAAGAAACAACATTACATTACACTCGAGGGCCTGGCATCCATCACCTCACAGAACTTCAAACATTTCTCACACTCGCCCAAACAGATCGCACTCCGGTGCTGACGCCAAGAGCGCATTTAGTAGTGAGAGAGCGCGGGGCAGTGGGGAGTTCCTACGCGACACAGTCCGAGCTGCCGGGACAGCAAGAAGAACGCGTCGCCGAGGCCTAAGAGCTATTTTGGGGACGTCTGGCACAAACAATCTCACTAGGCGGCATACTAGCTCAGGACAATCCGACTCGCCGCGAAGGACTCGACACGCAGTCAAACTAAGGGTCCGTCTGACCTCTAAGGAATTGTAGCCGAGGGTACCTAGCAGATACTTGGTTGGCTAAAGGAACGGGTAGTACCCATAAATCTTCTTGTAAAGAAACCTTAGGAAAGCTTTTTGCACTTTCTCCAGCATTAAGGCATACGTTGATTCATACGTTAACCATACGATCGACGCTGCCTCCAACTTGCTTCTAACCAAGGCGTTGTAGACTAGCTTGATTGCTAGTGGATCGTTAAAGTTACGCAAGTTTCGGATGACAAAACCGAGTCTTCGATAGCAGTCCGCAGCTAGTGATAGTATGTGCTCGTGGAAACTACCCCGAGATCCTTGACACGATTTATAATAAAGGATAGTTTTTATCCCGGGTGCACGCAGACGAAGTCGCGGGCGGAAGCTATATATTATAAATGCGAAAGTTTCGATGTTTGTTACTCAATCACGCATTATAAACGGCCCAATCGATTATGACATTTTACACGAAGATAGTTTAAAGCCTGGATCAAAATATAGGATAGTTTTTATCCCAGGTGCACGCAGACGAAGTCGCGGGCGGAAGCTAGTATTTTTCTTTTATCGATTCTGTTTAAAATTACAATACATATTTTTAATAAAATGTCAGTTCGCGTGTTCTACAACTCACAGAGCCACAAGGCTAATTGATCATCACCTTCGCCTATTTAATTGCGAAAGGGATGTGCATAAATTCATTTTTGTCTCGCTGTGACTCATTCAACTTATTCAAAATACCGTTGCATTATCTCATTGTTGCGACAAAGTAGTAACATGTTAATGTTACTAGCATACCGGTTGGAACTACAAATCCGCCCTAAATCCGGTCGGCATGACTAACAAGTGGTAGTAATAGTCATCACTCATCATTATTTCCCAACATTAGTTTAGTACGAGTACACAACTGCCCAAGCACATCGTTTGAAATTTAAATATGATTTTCCGCGTTTATATGAGTCAATGATTCAGCTAGATAACAATCATAATATATTATTATACGAGTTTCAATTTCTTTTGTGGTTTTGGGTTTTTACAGCAGATACAGATCTCACGGTAATTAAAGAGGAATTTGTATTTTGCATCCGTCTCAAATATGGTTGAGATTATTTAATGTGGTCGACTTTTTACAAAACTGTCATTGGAATTTAAATCTTTTGTCTTTAACAGTAGAGCTGCATTTTGAGTGGACTACACTGATGCAATTCGGCCAACTCAAATAATCTCAAGTATACGTGCAAAGGTGTAATAAAAATATGCTAATTAATTGTAAGAACAATGTTGTGCGGTGGAATGAACTGTTTATTTAGCGTTTTTTTATTCGTATCTACATACAGCAAGGCTATCATCCGTCTCTCTCTTATTAGAAAACTTAGAAAGAGTGGTATAGTTCGTGAAAAATCGAGATAGCTCGCGCGCCGCCTTGTGATATGGTTTTCAATATTTGGTATAGAGTTTCAGAAGCTTTTTTGAGAAGAGAATAAGAACTTGTACACCTTCGCCTGCGTAGCAACTCTGCTATTGAAAAAATTGAGAAAATATAACATTAGTCTTATATGTTCACTCAATACATGAACTTATTTGTATTCCGATCCTAGGTAAATTAAATTGCAACAGCTCTCTTAATTGAATGCTTTCAGATAGATGTAGAAAGAACACTGAATTCCAGTCAAATTTAAAATTCATTATAAATGTTATTTAAACTGTATTAATATACAGTACAGTACAGTTATTTGTAGCCCGTTGTCACCACGAGCTACATGCTTAATAAGTAGGTTTAATCGGTATTATATTATTTATTTATTTATCATATGGCAATATTGGCAATTAAAATACACTGTTTTAATAATCTTTAACGTTCTAGTTAGCAGCTGCACTCGTAAATATTTTAAAGCCTTGTGCTGGACCATCGTGTTTGGTTAATGGACACTCCAAGACGATATACCGTACAGTTTGCTAGTACCTAGCTAGATATATTTTAAAGATGCCCCACGAAAGTTTAAATTCGATCGTATAGATATTTGTAGTGCAATGTTCTAATTCTCACACAGGTGCTACTTATATCGTTTCAAGTAAATTGTAACAATTACCAAAGGGGTTCCAAAGTAAATACCAGGCGGAAATGTGAGAGATCAACGGGCCGCACGCGCAGCGAGAATGCGAGGATCGTGGCTCGTTATCTCGGCAGGACAAAACGGGGCTCCAACCACTTGCAGCACGTTTGACTGGATTAGCAATGTGCACAATATTCAAAACTGGAAGTTGAAACTGAAAACTGGAGGCAGTCTGGCAGAGATCGTTTTTTAGTGATAAGACCTGTGGTCTACCATTGTTTATGTTTAATTTATCTCTGTTTTTCTCTTTTAATATACTATTTCTGGTGAGCAATGAGCAATAAAGAGTATTTGTATTGTATTCTCAAAAAGGAACAAATATTCTAGGGAATTTCTGGAAACATTCACGAGAACTTCAGGCAAGTTTACGTTTCCTAAATGAAACATATAATGTGTTAGGGCAATGTTGTAAAATAACCGAGAACTTCCACTTATTTAAGTTTCGCAATTTTAGAATTTTCTCATTGGTGCATTGTTAGTCCGAGCACGACGTAAAAGTCTACTTTGTTACAGAATCTCGGTTACCTATCGCAATCACAAAATTTTGCTTCCCACTAAATAATCACTAAATAATGCCGTTTTCTCTAACTATGAAATTTTCAAGATTATTATAATACAAACCTAACTAAACTAATGGGTCCTACACGATAAGTATTTTAAACGAATAAAAATTCTATGCGGTCTTCGGGAAGACTGGTTTTTTTCCGAAATTAATATTCGGACAAACGATACAGTTGGGAAATGAAATTTAGTGATTACGATAAGGTACCCAGTATCTCAACATACAGAAGTTTGACGTAGCACCGACAATAAAATTTCAAAAACAAAAAAATATGCAAAAGTAGATAAGGATGATATCGCAGACATAATCTGACATCAGATTTGGAGATGTGATAGCCTCTTATTGATTGCCCGTTCAACGCAATAATAGTTGTCAAATAGAGTTCGTTGCAGTATTTATAACTAGCTTCCACCCGCGACTTCGTCTGCGTGGACTCGGAGTAAAAACTATCCTATATTTTAATCCAGGCTATAAACTATCTTCGTGCAAAATTTTATTCAAATCGGTTCAGCCGTTTAAGCGTGATTGAGTAACAAACATCCAAACATCTAAACTTTCGCATTTATAATATTACTAGCTTCCGCCCGCGACTTCGTCAGCGTGGACCCGGGATAAAAACTATCCTTTATTTTAATCCAGGCTATAAACTATCTTCGTGCAAAATTTCATTCAAATCGGTTCAGCCGTTTAACCGTGATTGAGTAACAAACATACAAACATCTAAACATCCAAACATCCCAACTTTCGCATTTATAATATTAGTAGGATAAACAGTTTTGAACAAATCTAGTAATTCATCTGTTGAAATTATAATGTTGATAAGATTACCAACTAGGTAACTCAGTTTAACATCCCGTATAAAGTTACTTAACACCTATGCGGTGAGAATCTAAAGCAGCGGCCATCTGCCGTGAGAAGTTCACTAATGTTAGACCAAACAACTTTTGGCCAAATGTTTCATTTGACAAAAGTTTCACCTATCGACCTAATGCATTTTTTTCTTAAATAGAAAACTTTATAGGATTACTATAAAACAAACCTAACCTAACCTAATGACTTCTATTTGATTATATTCAAAGAATACCCGAAAATACCAATGTTTTGACGAAAAATGCATTAGGTCAAATGAAACATTTGGCTAAAAGTTGTTCGGTCAAGAGACAGGACCCCGCCGTGAGATCCATTGTTGATTTACGAATGTGAACCGGGGTTTACAGCCTAGAACAAGATAATATACCTTTAAAAATGCGTGTTTTTAATGGATGTTGTTAAAAATAACTATAGAGAGAAGCAATTTTCGAAACTGCACACTAGGCCTTAACGTATTCTTTTGATTCAGTTTTATGGTCACAACGAATTAGGAATATATGTAGTTTAGTCAACATTACTCCTACCAATTCCTAGTGGCGGCACTGAAATAGTACAGTCAAGTGTAAAAATATGGGTGCATACAACTTACTCATAAATATGTCCCATAGCTCTTATGTCAACGGATTTAGGTTTTGTCACATATTTATGAGAAGAAAAAATCGATACATATTTTTGCACTCGACTGTAGATTTGAAGCAAGACCAAGACCAAGGGTTGAAAGTGACCCATTTCACCCGAGATATTTCTGGGGCTCGAACGAAGTGAGAGGGCCAATAGTTCAAGGGTGACATTCATCCATTGGTAATTTCACCCGAGTTAAACACTCTACTTTTGATTTCGACTGTGAGGAAAGTAGAATACTGCACGAACATTTTATAAAACGTTTCTTAAGAGTAACCAGCTAAAATACACATACTGACAACTTAAGAAATTGTTTAAAAAATATATCTAAATAGGTTAAATTATTATTTTTGGATTATTAATTCTATTAATAAATGTACTAATGTGTAAATGTAGGTACTCCGTGGCTGATCTTAACAATAAAATAAAAACTTTCCACCCTAGGGGAGAAAACGCAATTTTCCACCCGGCTATATAGAGATGAAAATTCTATTTAATTTTCTGCCTACCCCTTTTGGGAATACAGGTGTAAATGTATGTATATACAGGGTCTTCGAGATAACGATGTAGGAACTTAAGGAGGTGATAGACTGGACTATTAGAAAAGTTTGAACCTGACATGTCCAATCTGTGCTAGGTAGTTTTTTTTTAAATCTAGTTTAATATAACCTGTCACGCAAGTCACAAACGCCTAAAAGGTGACACTGTCATTCTTTCGCGTCAACGAATCCATTGGACTTAATTTCTTTTCTCTATGTGGTTAGGTTAGGTCAAGATGCGGTTGCGCGTAAGACCGCATTCGATATTGTTTTTCGCATCGCGTGATATCGCCAATCTTGTGATAAAAATATTGTGCCGTTGGCGAACTGGATAATTTCGCTGAGTTACAAGTGGTCATCCTAACAGAAATTGTACGGAACGAAATGCATTATTTCTATTTTTGTCGAATATGGCTCGATGGCGGTACATTTTGTTAGTTATCTATGTATAAAGCGGAACACTACTATCTATTTAGATATATTAATAATATTTCTATCATCATCATCAATGGCCTTTCTATAACACGACTGACTGACTGACTTTTCTATAACAGACCATACAAGCCAGTGTCAAGAAGAGAGTCAACGTCTTCCATGGCTGTGTAAGCCAATGCGGGGTCGGCATGCACGACCGCAAGCCTGGCAGGTGTAACTTGCCGGCGGCGAACAGGTTACACGTTGATGCCGCTTGGCTCGCTTATCTGCAAGTGTCTTGAACCACGCTTCATCGTGGACTTACGATCATCGAACACCATTTGTCCATTTGTCCCTGTCCACGGCAAGGTCCTCCCACTTGTGAACCGAGATGTTGAATGCGTGCATCTCTTTTTTTTTTTTTTTTACCTGACTGTTGCTATAATAGGACGAACCCAATATAGCGGTCGAATTGCGTGGTTGGAGGGTAGCCTGGGGAAAATCCAGGGGGAGCCTCCGGCACGACCACGCGGGAACGTTTGTACACTGGAATACTCTACGAGTTTGCGCTCCAGTGAGATTGGTTGAACGGTATCAACCGAATCTGGGGTGTGAGTGGTGTCGAACTACTGGGAGTTTTATCGCTGGTTCGCTAAAACCTAGCCTAGCTGAGAAGAGTTCAGCAAGAAACTCAGCTAGGCCCGACTTGGGTCGGACTGACTCTACCCGGTATGCGGCGGTACCGGGACGAGTGCATATCTCGCTTGGCACAGTCTTTATGCCGCAGCGGCGCTACCACGAATTTCGAAAGTCGAAAGTCGAAGTTCGTAAAACATTCATTCTTGTCACTCGAGTAAGGGAGTGCGATAGAGATGGAAATACCCGAACTTCGATTTTCGAAGTTCGTGGTAGCGCCGCAGCATCGGCCGGCCGACGCTTCTTTTGGCATCAGCTACGGCTCCAAGCAGAATACGCCGTGGCAAAGGCGATGGATGCATTCGATGCATTTCTATCAATACCTACCTAATCGATTGTGCTCAAATTACATATGTATACCTAATGAGCTAATAACTTCGTCATTTAACAGAGATAATACAATCAATACCTGTACCTGCTACTTTCAGATGTATTTGATAGTAAGCGTTCATAGAGGTCACAACAATATCCTTACTTTGTCTTGCAACAGGAAGTGACGAAGGTTGTAGAGAAAGGTCTGCTTCCTTTTAAGGGCTTCCCGCAATTCGAATATTTCTGACGTGATTGGAAGAAATTCCCTTCCTAGTAGGTAGCTTTTAATCGGTCTGACTTTTATTCATAATATTTACAATGTTGTTTATAACGAGGGTTAGTTGAGGATTCATTAATCGGACGTATTACTTCTTATGGCAACACCAGTGTGGATACAGCCGACGTCAAAGATATGGATACATTTGTGCCTTATTACAAACGAATAAGTACAACAATGTAATAGTACATTACTACAGAGGCCGGGAAGCAAGGGGTTGCCGGCCAAGAACATATAGACGGCCGAGCGTAGCGAGGTCGGATAGTTATGAGGCCGGCCACCCCTTTTCACGCCGAGGTATGTATAGTGCTTTTCTCAAACATGCAATGAAATAAATTAAAAAAACTCCAAGAAATCTAATTTTAATTTTCATGGCTGAATGCCGTGATCCTGTGCCACGAATTGTGGAATGGAAATTAAAAAAGACCATCTTGCCGGCCTAGGCCTCCAATTTTGAACGAAATACCATTACGGGTCTCTCGTCTCGCTGCGCCCGAAACGTGATACTTCGAAGCCCATTATGAAGAACACAACGTCAATATTTCATTGCATGTTTGAGAAAACTATATTGACTTCGACCCTACTTTCAGCATATTAACTCGCCTTAATGTTCCAGTACGTTTTAATATCTGTACAATAATAACGTACGAAAAAAATGTTTATAATATAAAAAATATAAATGCTTTAGAAGAAAATGAAAGCCAAACCAGGCATTTCAAGCAATCGGTACATCTGTATATCTGTATGTAAAAAATAAATTCGCGGTATTGATAGTAAATTTCCCCACTACACTCAAAAAAACGAATAGCTAAACTAGTTTAACTACTAGAGGAATAGCTAAACCGTGCTTAGTAGTAGCCAAACTGTGCTTAGTAGTAACCAAAGTTATGCTAAATTTACAAAACGGATTTTGGCAACTAGTAGCACAATTTTGGCAACTAGTAGCACAATTTTGGCAACTAGTAGCACAATTTTGGCAACTAGTAGCACAATTTTGGCAACTAGTAGCACTCAACGTTTGCCAGTCCCCCGATTTATGTTACTGGTAGCTAAAACTTGAGCTACTGCTAACAATACTTTTTTTTCAGTGTATTTTAAGGCCAAATTTGTGGAACAACGTTTAGTTCATTACAAGTCACGAGCCAACGTATGTCGTTGATAAAATAACGGCGGTACAAAAGACATCAACGAACTGACTAACACTCACATTGCATACTGCTCTATAAGTGTTATCTTCTTGACTTGTATGTCACCATGGAATCATCATTACTCATAAAGTACATCTGAAGTTGAAAGTTAGCTGGAAGCTGGCTTTTTAGGGTTCCGTACCCAAAGGGTAAAAACGGGACCCTATTACTAAGACTTCGCTGTCCGTCCGTCTGTCTGTCACCAGGCTGTATCGCAAGAACCGCGATAGATAGACAATTGAATTTTTAACAGATGATGTATTTCTGTTGCCGCTATAACAATAAATAATAAAAACAAGATAAAATAAATATTTCAAGGGGGCGCCCATACAAAAAACGTGTTTATTTTTGTCGTTTTGTCTGTCGCCAGGCTGCATCTCAAGAAAGGCGATAGCTAGACATTTGAAATTTTCTCAGATGATGTATTTCTAATGCCGCTATAACAATAAATACTAAAAACGAAATAAAATAAATATTTAAGGGGGGCTCCCGTACAACAAACGTGTTTTTTTCTTGCCGTTTTTATAGATAATGGTATGGAATGGCCGGTTTCTAGCTCCGGATGCCGATGTGAAAAAGTTTTCATGGGTCTTTACTTTTTAAAAAGGTTTACTTTTTAAATGTATCCTACTAATATTATAAATGAGAAAGTTTAGGTGTTTGGATGTTTGGATGTTTGTTACTCAATCACGCTTAAGCGGCTGAACCGATTTGAATTAAATTTTGCACGAAGATAGTTTATAGCCTGGATTAAAATATAGGATAGTTTTTATCCCGCGGGCGGAAGCATACATATATTACGAAAGAACTGTAGATATTTATTAAACAATCAGCCTGCCAATTGTAATTATATTTATGACTTCTTTGTAAAACAAGTTGATGATAATTACAATACCTACGCTGGTTTAGAGCCCTGCAGTCTTACGTGTAGTTACGAATATAAAAGTACCTTTGTTTTAAAATCGTTATTTAATTGATTGTTTTGTCTTGTTGGTGTTTTTTTCGTGATCGATGTATGATGATGATTGATGATGTATTCATAAGGATAAATTAAAAGTGAAGCGTCTCCAAATTGGTTTACGTTGCATAATGCTTTATGTGGTCCAAAAAGTTGCAATCATGTATAATATAATCAATATAGATAACCCCTTAAGGCTGTACATTCGCAATTTTCGTGAAAATGAGTTGTTTTGTAACCGTTTTATACATTATAATGTAACATTTTTGCGGTAGGAAAAAATATATCATAATCTGCAAGATATGCGACGGGTCATAGTTTTTGTAGAAATCCATTTTAACATTAAAAATTAGAGAAAAAAAAACTAATAACCCCTATTTTTTCACTTGTAACCATTTTACTGCTCCATTTTTTATCAGAATAATATGAAATTTTATAACTTTCTTCATACAATAATGAACAAGGGCATCATTTTCTTACATTCTTAATTTTCTTAAAAATTTACCTCATTTTCTGAAATATTCCGCCAAAGTTCCTACGCCTCCCCGTTTTTGTCCATACGGTCAGTGCGGGACGAGACACGTTGCATGACGGACCTGTGTCAATTTGCGCTGCGCCGAAATTTTTAAATATTTGTGGAAATTGTGGACTATATTTGTTGCATAGAGTGGACAATCCGTTTTGTGATTCGTATAGTAGGTAAGTAATAAACATTTGCGTATAGTTTAGTTTTTAGTGACAGACAGTTTTGTTGCATAGACTGGACAATCTATTTCGTGGTTTGTAAAGTAGTAGGTACTATCGACAAGACAGCTGACTGACCATCCGTGCACTTTATGTGCATTGTAATAAGGTTCTTGTATAAATTTATCTAAATCGGTTCAGCGGTTTAGGCGTGAAGAGGTAACGGACAGACAGACACACTTTCGCATTTATAATATTAGTATGGAGTATGGATATGGAAGTATGGATAGTATGGATTATATGTCTTTCCCGCTCACGGGACAATGATGTCCCGGACCTTTGGGAGGCGTGCGTGGAGCTCTGAGCCAACACGTAGAGGCCCTTTTGACAATTTAATGAAATGCAAGGAGTACACCAAGCGGATGCTGTCTCTGCTCGTGTCATGGGACGCACACAGAAACAGCACCCGCTGGGGTATAACCCCCTTATTCATAAAACTTAAAATGCCTCTGCTAAATAAAATGTGCTTTGTCCCTTTCTTGCGAACACAAATGTCAAAGTGACAGATAAGGACAAACAAATTTTAACGGCATTTTAGTTAAAACAGGCTTGTAGGACGTTTATGAATACGGCCGTAAGAGTCTATTGCTAGTTGATGGAATCTAAATAAAACGGGTTATTGGGTGAAAATGATGGACTAGTAGCTGGGCTATTGGATGAAACATCGGACACCTGCCCAATAAAACTGTTTCACATTTTATCTCTGGCAGACGGTGACTAACTAACTGCTAGATGGGACCCTATTAATAGCGACATTAAAAAATGGCCTAAGGGCAACAGTAGGTATGGATTATTATTATTACCTTTATATTTTTTTCACACTATCCGTCTCTCTCTTATTAGAATATTTAGTAACAGAGGTATAGTGCGAGAAAAATCGAAAGTATGTCGCGGCCGTCTAGTGCTAGGCGTGCTGAGGGCCTACCGCGAAACGAAACCGAACTTCGTTCGTGTATCTCCCTCTCTGTCGCGCTTGCTAGTTCGAGCGACAATGAGAGTTATTCGAACGAATTTCGTTTTCACTAGCACGGCTAGCACGAGACGGCCGCGACATAATCTCGATTTTTCTCACACTATACCTCTCTTTCCTAATGTTCTAATAAGAGAGAGACCGATAGTGCGAGTAAAATCGAGAGTATGTCGCGGTCGTCTCGTGCTAGCCGTGCTGACGGAACTACACCAATCGTAAGTAAATAGTATTACAATAGTAGGGACATCATTTTTGAACTTAATCAATTATGTAATTTATGATGACAAATATCACGTTTCAATTAAGCATGACGAATGTCACCCACCCACGACCACCCTTGCATTGGTAACGATGCGCGATGACGCGTCGGTAACCTTACCTAACGTAATCTATGTAACGCTTAATAAACGACGGCGGGTTGTGCGACTTGCGCGGGGAGAGGGTCGAGGCTCCGCCCATACGCTCAAGGACTTTAGCGGGTTGTAATATTATTGTGACTGGAAGCTACAGACAAAAGTAGACCTCCTTGCCGTCAGCAGGCGCCAGGTCAAATGCCGAATTTCACGCTGCGAGCTTCTGATCTTTATCGGACCAACTATTGCCGCGAGAGGTAAACCCGGGGCATCATTCTCTGAACTATGACGGCTATGACTATGACGCTTGGGAAAACGGTACTTGAAGGATCACGCAACGAAAGAGCTCCTGGTTATTTTTAGTTACCAGAGGATTGCGTAACTTTTCAAACGAGCGCAACTACAACTCAACTGTCATTTTCCGGTTGATTTAATCTACCTAACGTATAATGACATTTTTAGATCTACCTAACGTGCGGACGAAACGTTAAGCAATCGATCAGCTGATTATAGAGCACGGCTCGAAAACAACATTCGGTCACTTTCAACTGACATAAATAATTTAAAGGTGAATCGAATATTGTGCACAGTGTGACAACACCGAAAACATAGGTGAAAAGTTCATCGTTGCATGTCTTTCATTACAGCATCTCGAAAAAATAGCACAAATACTCGAGCAGCGGTGATAGAATTTGCCACTCTGCCACTTCAGTTAGGGTTGCCAGGTGTCCGGCTTTAGCCGGACATGTTTGGCTTTTTAGGGCTGTGTCCGGCCAAATATTCACGCGTCTGGTGAGATATGCTGAGATTGCGGAGGGATGTAGTTGTAGGTTCTAAGTAAAACCAGACATAGTTTCACCGAAGATGTTGTATTCTCGGTAGATTAAGTATAAAGAACAAGGTATACATTAGCTTATAGTACTTATAGATAGTTATTGCTTACTTGCTATATTACTCAATTACGTGCGTCATATGTTGCAGGGCGTAACGATAAGTTACCGTTAATGTGTTAATTAGGCGCATAGTACACCTTCCCCGGAAAGTTACTCTTCACCCCCGCAAACAAGAGAAAAAAAAATGTGACAGACGTAATTTCGTATAACATTTTTTTTTTTTGTATTGTATGAATACAATGAATGCCTTAAGACTAATTAGTAATTATATATTTTCAACGTACAATTTAGTATTATTCTTATGAGTTATGTATATCTGATTACTTTTTAAAATTTTTACATTTGGTGACATATCTTCTACCACCTCATATGGTCCAGTATAAATCGGATCTAGTTTATTTCCTACTTGGTTTTTTAAAAGTACAAAGTCACCTGGTTTGTATTTTACACTATTAATTTTCTTATCATATATATATTTTCTACTAGTTTTACTTAAAATTAAATTATTTTTAGCTTCTAACTGCGCTCTTTGTAACCTATACTTAAATTCTTTAGGATAACTTTCATAGTTATAGAGAGGGTCGACAGAAGAAATTAGATTATTAGGCAATCTACATATTTTGCCGAAAACTAGCTCATAAGGCGTATATTGTGTTTCTGTATGTACGGTTGTATTGAATGAAAAACACCAATAGCTTAACCAACTGCTCCAGTCCGTGCTATTATTGCTACATTGAATCCGGAGGTACGCTCCTAGATTCTTGTGCGTGTTTTCTAGCGCGCCTATAGTTTCATGATGATATGCTGTCGAATGTAACTTATTTACTCCTAATAACCTACAGATTTCTGTAAATACACTAGACATAAATTCGGTACCTTGATCCGTAATAATATCTTTTGGTAGTCCATATCTTAAAATAAAATTATTTACAAACGCTCTACTTACAGATTCAGTGTCTTTTCTTTCTAAAGGGTATGCTTCGACGAACTTTGTCAATTCGCACTGAATTGTTAATACGTACTTGTAGTTATAATTATCTACATCTAACGGTCCTACTACATCTAAAGATATCCTTTCGAACGATGTATCTGGGGTCGTAGTTATCGTCATTGGTTCTTTAATATATTTGTTAGTATGTTTGTTGTACTGACAATGTGTACATTTTTTTACATATTCGATTACATCACGGCTCATTCTTGGCCAGTAATAGTATCGTTTAATATTATTAAGCATCCTGTTTACCCCCGCGTGGCCACTGGTGGGTAAAAGGTGAAAGTCATTTAAAATTACTCTGATTTCGTGTCTATCATATACTTTCGTGACACTTCTCGTTACTAGGATCCTAGGAATATCACATTTATAATGAGCTAAGAATGCATTTACTTCCTTTTTATTGTGTTTATTTTTTATAATAATAATTTCATTTATATTTAGCTTCTTGCAAAATACTTCTAATTCCCTCGCTAACACGCCTACGGTAGATAACGATCGGGTTATTAGATAGATGCATGATTCACTTGGTACGTACATTAAATTTCCTTCCTTACTTATAATTCCGTTTTCACTTGTCTGAGTTAACTTGTAATTTGCGCTTAATACAAGTTCTACACAATCCTTAGGCGCTTTGATGATATCCACAATTCTAGGTTGATCAAGCCTATTGGTTGAGGATGCATCGGGCACTACGTCATTGCTATCGCAGATTTGCTTTGCGTGCAACTTCCGTGATTGCGCTCTCGTCATGACTGATACAACGTGTGTTCTGTAATTTTTTAAATCTTCACTATTCCTCGGTAAGCGACTCAATGCGTCTGCAGCTACATTGTTTCGTCCCGGGATATATTCAATGTCAAAAGTATATTCTTCTAAAGACAACCTGAATTTGGTTAGTCTGCTCGATGGATCAGTCATTCCGAAGAGATAAATCAATGGTTTATGGTCAGTTACGATTTTAAACCTTCTACCATATAAATAAGGTCTAAAATGCTTTGTGGCCCACACGACGGCCAACAATTCTAATTCAATAATTGGGTACCTAGTTTCCGCTGGCTTCAGATTGCGGCTGGCATACGCAATTACTTTTCCATTACTATTTGACAGTATACCACCTAGACCTGTTTTTGAAGCATCCGTGTGTAAGGTAAAAACATTATTACTAGAAAAATCTGGGTAATCTAAAACTTGTGGACTTGCAAGTACCTTTTTTAACTTTAAAAATGCCGTTTCACATTCTGGCGTCCATTTAAAAATAATGTTTTTCTTTGACAGTTGGTTCAATGGATAAGCGATGTTCGCGAAGTTAGAAATAAAACGTCTGTAATAATTAGCAAAAGCAACGAATCGTTTTGCTTCGTCTGTATTGGTTGGTCTTGGGTATTTATCTAACACCTCTACTTTTGCTGGATCGGGTTCTACACCTTTTGATGTAATTTTGTGGCCTAAATACATAATTTCCTTACGTAAAAATTCACACTTTGAGGGGTTAAGCTTAAGGTTAGTGTTCCGTAATCTTTCTAGAACTTTAATAAGGTTCTTGTTATGTGATGTCATAGAATTTCCTATTACAATGCAATCATCTAAGTAAATGAAACACTGTTTATAATTTAAACCTGACATGGCTATGGTCATCAGCCTGGAGAAGACACTTGGGCTAGTCCTGAGACCCATGGGGGTTCTCTTCATCTGATACATCTTATCGGTCGTAAAAGCTGTGTATTTCCGAGAGTTTTTGTCTAACGCAAGTTGATAATAACCTTGAGAAAGGTCAAGCTTTGAAAAGTATATGCTACCTGCGAGAGAATCTAAAATTTCAGTGATATTAGGCAAAGGGAACTTGTCGTCTTGAATTTTATTATTTAATTGCCTATAATCAACGACTAATCTCCATTTCTTTTCTCCTGATTTATCACTTTTTTTTGGAACAAGCAAAACGGGGCTGGACCACTCGGAAGTAGCCTCTTCAATTATGTCGTTATCAAGCATATTTTGTATCTGAGAATTGAGTTCTTTACGTAATGCATGTGGTATCCTGTAAGGCTTAACGTACACAGGGCTTATGTTATCTTTTAACTTAATCGTATGCTCTAGCAAGTTAGTAGTGCTGAGCTTGTCACCGGGCAGATGAAAGACATCCGCATACTTAGCACAAATTTGTTCTATACTCAACTGTTCTTCTTCATTTAAATAAGCTTTCAAATTTAGTAGAGTTAGCAAAGTGGTTACTCTGTTGACACTAATTCTCCCCGAGTCAAAGTTGCAAATATCATAACTACCTAAACTGTGCACCTCTAAACTTGATAAGTCTAGATTAACTGTCTCATCAGTCGTATTTAATATTCGTACTGGTATTCGACCTTTTTCTGGTTTCGAAATTACACCTGCGACGTAAACACCAGTCTTTATTTCTTCCGCTAATACTACGCAGTCTTCTCGCTGGTGTGCGGGTACGCGCGTGATAATTTCACAACGCGGAGGAACGCTATGCACATAATTACACGAATTTCCTTCAATCGGTACTAAAATGGACTGTTCGCAGTTCTCCAAGGTCAGAATATCATCCTTATAGCTTATATTTGCATTATAACGCTTTAAAAATGTTTGCCCTAAAATACCATCGGCAAAACATGTTAAATTCTTAAAAATATAAAACTTTTCTTGGCAAATGAATTCGTCAAAGTTAAGTGGTAAATAAATAAATCCCTCAGAGACTAAATCTCCACATATTCCTTTGATTGTAATTCTATCTTTCTGTATTTGCCTAAGAAGGTTAAGCCTATTTTGTAAACATTCATACTTCAAAACGTTCAAACTTGCACCACTGTCAATAAGTAGACTTAATTTATCCATACTACCTATTCTACAACTAACTGTAGCAAAATTATTATAACTAAATATACCGTGTGTCATATTATTCACGAAAAAACTGCATGTTGTCATTCTCATTCGTATTTACCGACGTAGAAGGCGCAGTGTCATCATGTATGTGTTGGACACGTGCTGGCGCGGGGCGCGGGGACCCTCGTGGTCCAAGTCCTCTATGTGCTGATGGCGCAAAATATTGCCGAGTACGTTGCCACGGATCGGATTGCGAAACATATGGTCTATTATTAGAATTGGAATAATATTGTGTTCCGTATGTATTATTCCTACCTCTATTAGACCTAAAATTCCCTCTGTAATGGGAATAACGCCCATTATTGTTTCTGTAATTATGACGAGGCTGCTGATTATGTTCATAATATGAAATCTGATCGTCTTTTGGTGATGAGATCTGCTCATCAATGGCTGTCCTAATGGCTTCAGGTAGAGACGTAAACTGCCTAGAAGATATTATGGTACTCAATTTGGGATCTGCGAGTCCATCAGCGAAACGCTTGATAGCCGACTTTTCATTCATCGGACGTAGAATGTCATACCTACTGTCGTTGCCATCTGCTTGAGATATGGTCAAATTGACAAAAAGTTCCTCTATCTCTGCTCCGAATGATTCTACAGATCGCCGTCCTTGCCTAGCTCTATACAACTGTGCCTGGATTGATTCTGCTGATTTTTTGGTCAATAAAAACTTACGCATATCTAAAACTAAGGCGTCTACGCTAATGTATGACGTTTTTAGCCTAAGTTTAGCACTTGACGAAGCTCTTGTTTTTAAGATAAAATCAATTAGTGTTTTGTGTGAGTCGTCATTGATTAGGGTACTGTACATTAAAATACCATCTATTAATTGTTTCGTTACGTCTTCTTGCCCCGTCATGACTGGTAACAGGGCGATTGCCGTTTTAATATCGAACCCTGGTTTAGCCATTTTATTTTCTGTTTGTGATTCCGTATCGAAAAATGACAATAATGTCTTAATCTTAATGTAAGTTTCGTTAATTTCCTCTATCAATAAATTACTCAACTGTATATCCGAAGAACTGAACTCTATCTTTTGTTCTTTTAATTGAGACACAATATCCGCAGCTTGGCTAATAATTTCATTCGATTCCTCTAATTTCTTTTTACCGATTTCTTTCTGTCGCCTCTCTGGACCCAACTTTACAATATGTTCCCTTAGTTTATCCAATTGGTCACGTAATTTCTTTAATTCTTGTAACATACTACATGTGTATACTGCGAAATGGCTAAAATATTAGATATCGTGTCTAAATAACTCAATTATATTACAAAATAATCTACATAAAACTTACATTAGAAGCGTGAACACGGTATGTAGGTCATGCTGACGCCGCACGACGTCGCGTGGTTATGGCCGGGCACGTGGCGGTGCGCGGGCGGGCTCGTGGAACTTGATGTGGCTGCATGTGGCTCGATGTGCTGCAGCTCTGGGCCGGGCTAACCCTGGACTCCCCGGAACATGGGCCGGGATAACCCTGGACTCCTCTTGATGTGCGAGCCGGGAAACCCTGGACAACGCTCTTCTTTGTTATAACGTTTTTTCTTTATAATGTTTCTTGTTTCTTGTTACCAAATTCTTCAAAACTGTTCGTCATTATTTTATTTGTCTCGTAACAACTTCAATCTTCTAGTCTTCGAGATATTTCTTGCTTCAATTTGCTTCACCGAATTCTTCATTTGCCTTGGTTCTCTGGTAAGGTCGCCATGAGATATGCTGAGATTGCGGAGGGATGTAGTTGTAGGTTCTAAGTAAAACCAGACATAGTTTCACCGAAGATGTTGTATTCTCGGTAGATTAAGTATAAAGAACAAGGTATACATTAGCTTATAGTACTTATAGATAGTTATTGCTTACTTGCTATATTACTCAATTACGTGCGTCATATGTTGCAGGGCGTAACGATAAGTTACCGTTAATGTGTTAATTAGGCGCATAGTACACCTTCCCCGGAAAGTTACTCTTCACTGGCCTGTCCGGCTTTTGTTAGGCTTTTTGCCTGGCGGCCGCGTAACCCGCGCGAGTTAAAACTTGAGCGCTAAGCGCAAGTAAAATGCTATATTATGATTATTATGAATGGTCCGGCTTTTAGAACTTAATGTCCGGCTTTGAAAAAGCTATAATCAGCGCAAAAAGGTCGGTCCGGCCTTTAGGGTAAAATGTCCGACTTAATTAAGTGTGAATGAGTGAGCGAAGCGAACCCCCCGTTTCAGCTCAGGCTTCGTGTATCCGGCTGTTCTCCTCTACTTATATGTCGATCCACTTTTGCTAAATTCATTAAAAAACGTAAATTTATAAAAAAGACACGCTCGCGAGTTGTACAGCCCACAGAGCCACTATTATAGTGTCGGTGTTATACCACCAGCGATTTGGCCTGATAATCGAAGATGACACCATAAAGTGATCTGGCGAAAGATTCGAGACCCTTCACACGGTTGCGTACGCGTGCGTCCCATACGCGATAGGGTATTAGCTTACAACGACCATTGGTTTTGTAACAAACAGCCTTAAACATGGTGGTTCTGCAAGGACACGAGCAAAAGCGACAATAGAAATGGTCTTACGCAGCAGCGTTTTTATAAACCTTACTAGCTTCCTCCCGCGACCGTCTGCGTGAGTGAATAGATAAACTACCCAAAAATTTTGTTTCGGTATATATTTGGTTCCATTAGCTTTTATCCCCATTTTTTTATTTTCCTATGCGGTTGTGTTACCAGTAAGTTATTTCTTCGGACGCATTAATTTCTATTCGTTTTGGTCGTAGACGCATTCTTTACCATGCATTTTGTCTCCTAGTCCGTATTATCCTCGTGTAATTATTTTACCTGTAGAACCAGTTCTAATCCAAAATGCGCGGTAGCGGCCGGCGAAGCGCCAGAACCGACTTTACGGATATTTTTTTTCGTATAAAGTCGGTTCTGGCGCTTCGCCGGCCGCTGCCGCGGCACGCTCGCTTCGCTCGCTCGGCTTGCGCGCTTTAGGGTCGTGCCTACACCGACCTGCCTTGGAGTAGAATAGGTAGGGTTCTGGTTATGGTCAGCTAAAAAACGGTTTTGGATATGTACCGTTTTGCGCATATGGCATTATGCGTGTGATTGGAAAAAAAGTATACCTAGTTAAAAACGCGACTGGAAAACAGTCCGTCTATCAACAATGGGAATATGAACTACATCGTCCAGAAAAAAATATCTGTTGGGGTAAAACGCTATTACAAAACAATCCGTTTGTCAATACTTGTGTATATGAATTAAATCGACTAAAAAAAAGTGGGGAAAAAAGCTAATAATGGAACAAAGAATATACGGAAACAAAAAAATTGGGTAGTTGATCTACTTATACACTCGTCTGCGTGGACCCGGGATAAAAACTATCCTATATTTTAATTCAGACGATAAACTATCCAACAAACCCCCTCATCCCCTCCCGCCACCCGCCTCCCGCCTCCCTCTGCCAACAAACTGTCCTGCAGTTTGGCAGAAGAAAATACTGTAAAACAAGGGTTGTTTAAGTGAATAAATTTTTCTTATTCTTATTCTTATTCTTATCTTCCTGCAAAATTTGAGCCGTTTAAAAGTGATTGAGTAACAAACATCCAAACTAAACATCCAAACTTTCGCATTTATAATATTAGTAGGATACAGTCTGAAGCCTGAAAGGGCAAACCATTGAAACGTTGAATCATTGATAATGACTTTATGGACATACTTATCTAATTTACCATGTCAAATAAATGATTTTGAAAATAAATAGTTCTTAATTGCCGTTTGGTTTGCGGTATGCACATTTTAAGAACTGCTGCGATTATTTTTTGCTAGGCGATGTTTAAGGTTAAAAATATCTCAAAATAATATGATAATGGTACCTATTTCCTAAACAGAATCGTCCGCTAACGAAATTCCAAACATCGATCAAAGAGCGATCAAAGTGGATTTTTTAATATGATAATGTTTCAGATTTGGCGTTGCTGGGGCAAGATGAAGAGACTGGGGCTACACATGCGGACGTTTTTCGTGGTGAGTACTCGTTGTTTGTTTTAGCCCCCGACGTTAACGCTCGGTTATATAAGTTTAACAGTGTGTCTGTGTCATTTCGCTGTTTTAGCCCTCTGGCCAAATCACGCATCTGCCAGCGCCGAGCAAAAGCAGAAAGTAGTATAGTGAAATAAAAAAAATGTGTGTTATCGTTTCTGCTAAGGATAGGTAGGCCGTTTTGAGTGCGGTTTCCTTTATCAAAAGTCTGTTGCGATCTTTCATAGCTAAATGGTTTTGTCGGGGGTATTACAGCAAATTATGAATCGGTCGTCAACATAGCCAATTAGGAAATAGTTTCATGTGGTTTAAGAAAAAAATAACGTGTTTAGGGCGTTGTCAACAAGGAACCCTTATAGTTATTACGCCATGTCCGTCTGTCTGTCCGTCCGTCTGTCCGTCTTCGGCTTAGCTCAGTAACCCATACAACCAGAAAACTGTAATTCGGCATGGGTAATAGGCTAATAAAATCTTGAAATAATTTTTTTTTAGGGTACCTCCTACACCTAAAATGGTTTTATTTTTCTCTTTAAACCCATAGTGTGGGGTATCGTTGGATAGCTTGTTCAACAATATTATGGGTTTATTAAAACTCAAATAATATAAAGCCCTAATTTTTGTACGAGTCATGTGTCCCCCCGTCGGCTAAATGGCTACTACTGGGGATGTGAAAAAAAATGTGGCAGTACTTACCTATCTCTTAGTTATAAGCCAGCCTAAGCAGCCAGTATCAAACTAACCAATGGTGTGTCCCGAATGATCTCAGCTTCCCATGAACGGAAAAACATGTAACTTTTTTTATAAGTACATTATTACTCTAGCTTCCTTTTAGGATAGTTTTTATCCGACTGCGACGATTAATTAATTTTCGGAAACATTTGACCTCTTTAAATTATTCATTTCTTCTGCTTCAAATCGTAGCCGCCATATCTGTCAACTGTCAGTGACGTCAAAATGGCGGGCTTGCCTCAACTATCCTACAGTAATAATTTCGATCCGGTGTTGTGATAGACCTTCACAAAACGCATATTAAATTCTAAAGCATAAAAAATAATCGATTCTGATATGGAAACTGATATGCTCTAAATTCGTATTGAGGCGTAATTTCAATAAATGTATCAACAAATTTCAACAAAATAACGTCAAACGTTAAAAGTCTGACTCTACCTTTTTTTTAATGGCATGGCATAACGCTGTTCTCGGGTTCAACCATGAAGTCTATTTGAGTTTCTGCAAGAATACAAGCCGAGTATTTGTCACGATACTGCACGGCTATCACAAGACGGCGCGCGAGCTCTCGATTTTTCTCGCACTATACGTCTCTTTCTAAGTGGTCTAATAAGAGAGAGACGGGTAATTCGAGAAAAATCGAGAGAGCTCGCGCGCCGTCTTGTGATAGCCGTGCTGGTTTGTCAGTATTTATATGTATCAGCAATAAACAGTATGTATTAAATCAGTATAGAACGGGCCTTTTATAAACATTAATTATCAAGCGCGTCTATTATAACTTCGTACTTCGCGCCATCAAGTTGACATTTAGCCAATGTAGAGACACAGAAATTGGCCAACATACAGGAAAATAATTTTGTCTTAAAGCCTGTCACACACATTCATTAAGTTGGCAATGGCGGGAACATACACAAGATTTGGCAGAATGTAATAGCACGGTCTGAAACATTGCAATATGAAAAAATAAACATATTACTTTAATATTTTTAATAATTACCTTTAATAGGAAGGGACTCGGACTCGCGTTATGGTTGTAGAACTTACCTAGGTAGGTTAGGTATAGTTTGGAAAATATAAATTGGCCATCTGTTGTCTACATCTACACTAATATTACCTCGTATGTTCATAAATTTTGAGACGAGTTTTGTCAACCAATTTGGAAAAAAAAAACTGGGAGGATAAAAAAAAACTACACAAATTTTAAATTTAGAATGTCATCTATTAGAAAAAATAAATTCAATTGTTATTATTCATTCGTTGTTCAAACGGCGAGAACTAAAGATTTGCGTTCAACGGTGATTTCTCTAAAGAAAGCTGGAAAAAAACCTATGGAGATTTTCAGGCAAATAAAATGTCTTGGAGCCAGCCGTAATTTTGTTTACTACACATTAAAACGGTACAAGGACACGTGTTCTCTTGATGACCGCCCGAGAAGTGGCCGCCCTCGTTCGGTTAGAACCGCGGCTAACATCAAGTTGATCAGGGAACGGCTTCGTCGAAATCCTTGTCGGACTCAAAAGAAGATGGCTCTACAGACCAATATTTCCAGAATATCGGTAAACCGGATATTAAAATACGATCTAAAGGTAAGGGCCTACAGTCGAAGAAAAGTCCACTATTTAAACGATCGTTTAAAAACTTTGAGACTGAATCGATGTCGGCAGTTGCTAAGGAGACACGACCACAAAAAGATTTTGTTTACCGACGAAAAAATCTTCACCGTCGAAGAAAAATTTAATCGCCAAAACGACAAAGTGTATGCCAAAAGCTTGAAAGAGGTCCCGCCTTTTAAGCGAAATGTTCAGCGAACACATCACCCAGCTAGTGTGATGGTATGGTGGGGTGTTTCGTACGAAGGTGCTACAGAATTGCATTTTGTCCAACAAGGTGTTAAAGTGAGGGCACAAAACTACCAGACTGACGTATTGGAAGGCGTAGTAAAACCACTATCGAAAACCCTTTTTAAAAATAAAGACTGGATTTTTCAACAAGATTCTGCTCCGTCACACAAGGCGAAGACTACACAGAAGTGGCTTAAGGACAATTTACCAGGCTTCATCAGTACTGAAGAATGGCCATCATCAAGTCCAGACCTGAATCCGCTGGACTATTCACTGTGGACTGAATTGGAGCTGAGGGCCCGTCTCACCCAAATTTGGAGTCGCTCAAGCGAGCCTTGTGTAGGGAGGCACAGCGAATTCCGCTGGAAAAAATTCGTGCCGCTATTGACGAATGGCCTGCACGATTAAAGGCCTGTATTCAGCAAAAAGGCGGGCATTTTGAATAATTTTTTTAAAATATATACGTAATATAATAGTTATTAATATCCTAAAAAATTGTTTAAATACATTAAATAGTTTTCGAGAAAAATGTGTTTCTGTTCGTCTCAAAACTTATGAACATACGAGGTACAAAGAGGAAAGATTTGATTGTTTGTTTTTGTTTGTATTGAATAGGCTCCGAAACTACTGGACCATTTTGAAGAATTCTTTTACCATTAGAAGCCGACATTATCCCTGATGAACATAGGCTACTTTTTACCGTATATTGTATACAAACTTACGGATACATCACTAGAATCTATTATAAATTAATTTTAGTACAGACTGTAAAACTGTAAAATTAAGGAAACTCCAGGTCTTATTTGCAAGCAATATCTATATAACCCTTATTTTGGTAGACGACTGTTTTTTTCTTAAATAAATAAATGAATTTACAAGGAAAACTATCACGAAGTAGGCATAAGTAGTTAATACGAGTGAATACCGAGTAATAGTCGACCAACTTAATGTGTACTTGGAAAGGGTAATTTTCGTACAAATTCGGCCGGCGCAACCGCACCGCACATCGATGTAACTAATGCAGACAGGTAAATATGAAACCCTGCACTAGTGCGCGTGGCCCGACACGCACTTGGCCGGGTTTTTTTTATATTACCAGCATGCGCGGTTTCTTTTACTTATCTGGAATACTATCGATATTATTTTGCATTTTAAATGCAAAAAATCATGTAAATGGTAAAAATGTAAAAAAAAATATGGCAAACAAAGAACTAATATTTCTAGGACATAGTGCCCAGTGTTCAACCAAGATATTTTATGACTTAAGTACATGCTACGATATCGTGATCTCAAAAAACATTTTAGGTACTTCACTGACTATCAGGATAAAATGGACTATTATGTATTGGCATTTGGCATCGAAAATACCACTGGACTTATAAAAATTATTTTATGGAGACAAGAGATGGAGATTTTTTTTTTTAGTTTTATGATTTTTTTATTTAGTGTTGACGAGGATAATGAGCCTTAGCAAATATGACATAATCAGATTTATAATATCTATAAAATAATTCGTGTGACACATACCTAATGTAAGTCTAACGTCAAGTACCCAAAGAAGGTTAGTTAATGAAAAAAAGCTCGCAACAGGATGTTCAAATCAAATGTGTAATTGAATGTAATTACATTTCAATATTGGGCCCGGGTCTATGACCGGTGCAGCTCATGTGTGGCCAATCGATTTGGTTTTGACTGCTATGTTTAATCGTACAGGTGACTATTAAAACGACTGTAACCCAATTTTTTTGTCTCGCTCGGTCGCTAGTGTTAGTTCGATGTGCTGTGCTCTTCGTCAGCGCACATACCAACTTACGACATTTATATAAAAAAACTAGCTTCTGCCCGTGACTCCGTCCGCGTGGAACTCGTTTTTACCGTAACTCCATACAAGCTTTCACCCCCATTTCACCCCCTTAGGGACTGATTTCCGGGATAAAAACTATTCTATGGCCTTCCCCGTGACTCGAGCTATCTCTATACCAAATTTCACCCGTACAAACTTTGCAGCCGTATTCAACCCGTTTAGGGGTGTTTTTTTTCAAAACCCTAAAATTACTTTTCTTGTATTGTAATAAGGAGTCCATACACAAAGTTTCAAGTCTCTCACTTAAAATTTTACTCCATCTCCATGCAAACTTTCAACCCCCTTTTTACCCCCTTGAGGGCAGAATTTTCAAAAATCCCTTTTTAGTGGATACTTACGTTACATAAACTACCTATTGTGATAAAATCAGCTTTCTAAGCTCAACGGTTTGGGCTGGGCGTTGATTTAAGTTGAGTCAGTCAGTCAGTGAGTCAGGACTTTTACGTTTATATATATAGAAGATGTATGTACTGTCAAAACGAATAATTATGACAGATTTCAGATAAATGAATGCTTAAACCTTTTTTCGAATAAACAGCTAAAATTTAGGTCACCTGCAGTTCTGAAGCAGTAGTAAATTTAGAAAATACCAGGTATTTAATACACCTTTTCAAGAATATTTTGTCATAGTATTTACATACTTAGTGTTCTACTAGACTAGACATTCGGTCTTTTATAAGTAAGTAACACGGGGAATGGTTCTAGAAGGCGGAGATATCTTATGTTTCGCTGCCAGAAGTTGAATACATTTCTGCCATTTCTTACTTATGGGCATTAGTTTTAACGGGTCTTTATTAAACAGGGCCTTAATGATTCTAGTCGACTCGCGTTAGTATCAAGTTTAGATAGAGTCCGCTTGCGAATTGTACGGGTCAGCTGGGGTATGACATTATAGTAACGTAAGTACTCGTAATTGCAACTATGAATTGTTTTGAAAACCAACCTGCATTCAATGCAAGTTATTTTTAATGCATTCAATTAACACGTTAGTAATTTTCATCAATACTTGACCGCCCAGATACTGTTTATTCATACAAAAATATGCAATAATTCGAAAACGAATATGTATCGTTCATTAGTTAATTTAGGCTGTTAATAAATTCTACTTGAAATCCTTTCCCATGGTTTCTGCCCACAAGGTACCGTGGAATGGGGTTACTTTAGGAAAAAATGGGGCTACTTTGATCATTTAGAATGTAGTATAAAAGGAGAACTATTTGAAATGAAGAACATTTAATCGAGTAAACAGCAAGATGGAATATTAATATATTTACTGTCACAGTTCACCCACACAAGGAAAAATGATGATTTCGGAGAAAAACCTATTTGATCAAAGTCGTCCCCCGAATCCAAGTAAACCCCACCCCATTCCATCGTAATATTAATCCAATAATATATTTTTTATGAAATTGTTGTTGAAATAAAACTGATGTTACAAAAAAGAAACATCTAATTAGTAGCCTAATATATTTCCTCAAAATTACTTATAGCGCAAAATTAATGGTAATCAATTTCGAATTGGAGGACGGGCAATAATCTCAACTGCAATAAAATTGCGCGCGCGCAATTCTTTCACCACGGTGCGCACTTGCGACACGCACTTGACACGCGGTATTGACACGTGACGCGACCGACGTGACCACTGGGCCGCTATTCCAATTGTCTTAATAAATAAATAGACAAAGATCTCTGGGATATCGCTTGTTTCATCGATCTGTCACTCCTCTCTTTGAAAATGAAATGGCAGGCCCCTATTTCACCAACTTGACAATTGTCACCTGACAACGACAATTATCCGTACATTGCTGATTCCACAAGTAACCTAGCAACCACCTTAACTTCTAGAACAAGCAATGTATGGCGAATTGTCAGTGTTAGGTGACAATTGTCAAGTTGGTGAAATAGGGGCCAGGTGACATAATATGAAGGGGACACGTCATGTCGGAGAGAATAAAAATTTGGTGAACTTGCGATATTCAAAAGGCCTTTTTCAATATTTTTATGTTATTTCATCTAAAACACTGTCCGGTATTGATAGCAATGAATACTTCGGAAACTTTCAGACATTTTTAAATTAGTAGGAATAACGAGGTCTTAACTTTTTAATAAGTACGATGATCAACTGAATCATATCATATCTAATCCAATGACAACTAGGTAACTTAGCAAAGCTCCTGACACACATTAAGCGTGCATTTGGGTAATGTAAACAACAGTTTTATTGATGCAATACCTACTGTAGCTGGCAGCTCGCTGGGTACCTACCTAACCTACCTTCAGAATTGCAGATATATTTGAGTATGATAATGACTTTTGTTTTTACTGCGTCACTCTTTTTCTGTTGCCTATGGTTAAAGTATTTTTAATGAAGTTATATATGACGCATAATCCAGTTCTAGGTTTCACACCGTGTCGTGTTACTTTAGTTTTACTACAGAAATTATAATTTGGTAGTTCTATAAGATGACACGGTGCACAGAAACATTCAGCCTTACCCACGTTTTATTTTTAAATACTGAACGATACAAATCCATTCTTAAACTTATATAAAATTAAAGGTTGTAAGGGACATTACATATTAGTTGTATGGAAACATTAGCACTAATGCACATTTGCGCAACTGAGCGAATCAATGATAAATTAATCCGACGAACGCGCGTCGTCTGTAGAACAATGTGTAAAGGACTTTATGACTCAACTCCGCTCCCTAATTAGGATGCTAAATTCAGGCAAGTGTCATGAGCCCCTTACTATTGTCCGTTATGAACACAAGTGTTACTAGCGCGCTTGACGGGTTAATTTAACCCAAACGTTGGTCACCGCGCCGGTCAGCGGCACAAATGGCCAGTACGGCGCCTAAATCATACACACACAAATGTTATAATACTAGAATCGATCATCCTTAATCGATATAAAAAATGCTGTCCCAAATACCGGCATTGGACGCCGCATCCGCCACCATAAGCGGCGCCTATTGCATATCGTCTAATTCGTCTGCATTACACAACACATTACGTGTCCTGGCGCTCCAGTGTCGCCGTGATCGCTTACTTTCTGAATCTCGTAAGACTCAATAGTGTAATTATATGTAAAGTAAACCTTGTTTTGTGCGGCACTGAGTTCGTTTTTCTGATGGGTTTTGAACGAGGTAAGAGGTTCTATAGAAAAGGGGCGATTTTAGGCTCCACTAGTCATATGATATTGTTTTCTTAAAGTATATAAAAGATGTTTAGTGGGTCTGTATCATAGTCTATGAAACAGGTTGTTTGTTTTTTTTTGTAAAAATATGATGAGATGGTTACAATAGAAACCAATACCTGAGTATCTCTTAATCGCTCGACAGGTTGGAGAAATGCATTCGCTACCTAACGTTTTTTGAGATAAAAAAGATGAAAAAGGAATGATAAACCAATGTAATGTACCTAATAATTAACGTCAAACTTAAACTCAATGTTTACAAAATTTCCGTAAAACGAAGTATCTTTTAACATTTCCATTTTAATTCGGTTATTTCCTTACGACCCTGACCTTGTGCTCACACTTTCTTTTCGTCAACTTGACATATAGCATACATATGTACTGTCGTATGCACGAGCAGTTATCGGCTATTATGCAAATGTATGCATAGCACGCCACGAGTCCACTTTTATCGATGCAATTTGCACCTTGTTACCATCACAAAGAGCTCATTTGCAGTTAACATTTTTGTTTACGTAAGTTAACAGTGAGCCTTAAGAATATTTATTTTAAGAGCTGTTTAATTAATAAGAAAAGTCGTATATTAGTATTTTAGTGTTATTTGAGATCTAATCGGTAAAATATAAAAATGTTTTAAAAAACGGATGGCAATTAATAATAATAGTCTGTTTTATGTTGAATAAAATGTGTATAATTAGCTAGATACAAATAAAACTCAAACCTCTACATAATCATTTACTCTACCTACTTATCTGGGGGCACCAAGTTTCCGCCCGCGACTGCCTCTGCGTGGACCCAGCACGGCTGTCACAAGATCACTATCCGTCTCACTCTTATTAGAAAACTTAGAAAGAGACGTATAGTGCGAGAAAAATCGAGAGAGCTCGCGCGCCGTCTTGTGATAGACACTGCACGGCTAGCAGAATAAAAACTATTCTAGGTATATATTGATCCAGGTCACAAAGTATCTTCGTGCACAACCTATTCGATTGAGCCGTTTAAGCATGATTAAGTAATAAACATCCAAACATCTAAACATCCAAACTTTCGCATTTATAATATAATATTATAAAATAGTGGTTATTAAACATATAAAGTTTCAATTGCATAGCTCTTAAGTATACTTTAGATTTTATTGATATCTAAAAAACGCCGATTTCGTTAGTCACTCACGTTGATCATCAAACCCATTGGGGTCCTAGAAAGTTGAAATTTGGTATGTAAGCTAGTATTAGTATGTAAACAACAAAAAAAATTAAAAATAAATATTTTTTACCCCCCAGCTTCTTAAACTAGGGGATGGAATTTTGTATGAGACATCCGCAGATTTTGATGCTGATGAATAATAAAATACATATTTCAGCATTTTCAGTAAATCATCCCCCACCCTTTAAATAAAGGGATGGAAATTCGTATGGGTTTTCTTTCCCATACACTTCTTTAGAAATTACCTAACAAAAATATCTCAGATCGCAAGTAGCGCCAAGCTTCCTACTCCACACGGCTTAACTCTACCAGCCACGCTCTACAAATTCTATACTTTTTAAGTATAGACCCGTCGCTTGTTAATATCATAATAAATTCATACCGTGTCGCGCGAGAGTCTATGCGGCGACCGGGATGTGCTCAACAAAAGTATACTTTTTAGCCAAGACGTAGAATTTGTAGAGCGTGGCTAGTAGAGTTAAGCCGTGTCTGTGGAGTAGGAGGCTTGGCGCTACTTGCGGTCTGATATGTTTTAACGCTGAAAACTGTATGAGCTAGGGAGTCTTTGCAAGCACATTACACGTAATCTTTTTAGTGGGTATCTAATTACAGTACACGACAATCGCCGTATATCACTGATCACTTCATCGCTGTTTATAAGACCCTTATCCATAACGCAACCATCCCACTTGTGCTGAAATAGCTTATGTATTTATATGAGCGCGTTTTTGTCGTAATCTATAGGTACAGTGAGCGTGATATAGCTAGTAGCATCCAAGGTAGCTAAATATTTCGGTACACGTCTTTATTACTGTAAGAATAAGGGTGTGTTACGAAATATTTGGCTACTCTGATATGACGCTGACTGTACTCAATTGCTTCCTATTTTAATGCAAGCTTAATCGTGAAGTATGGACAACCAGAGAAAAATATTTAAATCCGTATTCTCACATGATGATATGGCATCAGTAACGCAGTAGGTACAAACGACAACACTGTTAACTGACCATCCTGTGTTTATATAGAACCTTAGTACAATGCACTTATGGTGCACCGATGGTCAGTTAGCTGTGTTGTCGATAGTACTATTTAGCCATAATATTTTACCTTCTACGTGCAAATACTTGAGGCATTATTGAAAACACTAGTGTCACTTTATTTCAGTCATGACCCGCCACTGGCATTGCTTAACCGTCGTCGTGAATAAATATTACTTTCATACCCACCCGTCCCAAGGTTCAACTCAAGCCGGTTAAAAACCGTCCATGTTTGTAATCATCTCAAATGAATATGAAACCGCAAGTATTTATTCGTAACATTGAAGTATTATTATATATTCATATCCTACAGAAACTCAACTTTGGTCTCTTAACATTATAAACCTCATTTATTAAGAAAAACAGTTGAAAATGATTAGTACTTTGGGGTAGTCCACTTATGAGGACGTGACATTTTTAACAAATTTTGGATCTCTACAGTTATAGAAATAGGTCAAAGTTCACCGTATTCCTTAAGCTTTTTAAGTTGTCTTTTCAACGAATTCGTTAAAATAATACTTAATTATGTATCCTTAGGTACATATGATCATTATGGATTTATGGCACTCTTTGGGAGGCCTTTGTCCAGCAGTGGACGACCTTTGGATGATATGAAGATGATGATTATATATATATATACATAGATATAGCTTGACCTCTAAGAGATAGGAAACACCTCGTGTCCTTTAAAATCCATTACAAGTGTTTATCCATTATTCTCACATGTATTTCAAATAGATGTGATTTCATCTAAGTTGTAAACTTTCTTTTCCAAACCCGGTGTTATTGATTTGATAAATTGCTGGCATAAATTTTATGATAGACGTATTCCATTACGTTAATTTTGATCAGAATATTCAAACTTTCCCGTACGCGAAATTTCGAGTCTTGTCTAATCAGCGCATACCAGTTTTAGTTCTTTTATAATGCAATATTCCGTGTTTATTATACGGAAGGAAAACGAGGCGCAGCATTTTGATGTTGGTATAATAAGCTATATCTGAATATACATATATACATCATGTCATTGCGTCGGAGGAGTGCCATAGTGCATACCAATGCACAGCAGGATCACTATAGCTACCAAGCTATAGTGATCCTGCTGTGCGCGAAGTCACGCATCCCTATCGGATGAATGAATTGAATGAATTCCAAATTGCCCTGCCCCGTGTACGGTGAGCGGCTGGGTGATAGAGCTTCGTTATCAACTGACGTCATTTGAATCCCGAAGAGCCCAAGGTCTGCAAACTCTCGTTGCAGAAATATCACAATGCGTAATAACTTTGGCAAAAGCAATTTTCCTGTAACTGGCACATAAATTTAAATAACTAACGTGGAACTGTGCAATTTCTAAGTGACGTGACCTTTTGAAACAATGGGCAAAGGTTGCGTCCGCGAGGAGGTGGCCTGCTCCTGTTGGGGCACGAACGAAGGGTCAAGGTCAACGGGGGAAGGTCGTTGTTGGATAATACCCATATTATTATGCAATATTTAAATGGATTCGTCGAATTCGCGCGTTATTTTTTTGTAAAAATAGTATTACTAATATTTCAGAGTAGGAAACTAGTAGTAGGTACCGCTATAGCACGCGTACTTAATGATAATATTATAGCCGGTAGGTATTACAAGAAATTACAAATGTATTTTACAAAAAGTGAATATAAGAAGCTCAAAAACGGAAATGAAGACTATAATGTATTAACAGCAATTCTCTGTCATGTTATCAAAAAATAACGATTGATATTTACCTTTACGTAAACATGTATATTTTGATTTAGTGGTACGTTCTTATTACTATTCTTAATTCAGATTCAGATTCAGATCATTTATTCATAAATAGTATAAACATATTTATAGGTCACATTTTAAATAGGTACACACAGTTCATAAATATTAGGTGTTCAGTTTACATTAAATTAATATTATTACATTCCCTTGATATTAATATTATTGCATTCCCTTGTTAATTTACCATGTCAGCACGCATTTAATGAAATATCGCACTTAGAACGGAATAACGGAAATAGCGCACATCAATCTCGACATGGCACGGCAAAGATTAGGTAAAACGAGAAAGAACAATATCAAGGTCGCACCTCAAGGTTGTCGCGGTAGAAAGAAGCGGCTCATAGAAATTAACATAAACGACGATAACTATGAGATAAAGTCGACTAGCCACATTCCCGTGTTCTATTTTTACACCCATGGTACATATAGACAACTCACATACAGGGTAATTAAACGGGTCTTTAGAACAGACGATGAAATGTTGCTTTTCTTCTACATTAAGCATTGGCATATGTCAGTCACCCGCTTTGAAGATAACATTTTCATTAGACCATATCGCCCATAACTGTAAATGAATTGATAAAGTACCTACAAGTCAGACTCATTATTTCGTGCCGTATATATTCTATTATATTCTATACTATCACCCTTATTTAAAAAAATACAAATTGCTGTCATTTAAAACGGATTATGCCCCTTCCTAACAAACACAAATGTTAAAGTAAAAGTTACAAACGAATTATTACTACTAGTGGAAAGAGTAAGTAAATAAACAAAAATAACTCCGGTCTGCCTATTGATAAAAGTACCTTTAGTGTGCACTTATGAAGTGTGATATGACAATCATTTATCATTCTACTGATTCTAGTGATGACCTAATCATAACTACTGTTGCTGCATTAATTCAATAACGGCTTACATTCAGATAGAGTCATATAGTCATATATAACACTACATAGTATATAAAAACAAAGTTTTAACCGACTTCAATTTAGTACTCCGCCAAGCCACGAGAACATTTCCACATTTCTTTTCCAATTTACCTCATGAACTGATTTCCGAGAGCAAATGCGTTAATTATTAGAGAAAAAAACCCAATCGCTGTATGTGGGCCATTAATATTTGAGGACTTCCGTCGATTCAACAAGGATCACCTTTGGCACTTCATTAGTTGCTATTTCAACGGAATCTTATCAGAATCTGTGATATACTTTTTCAATTTTATGTACATAATTGAGGAATTCCATAAGTCATCTGTGGTCTTCATCATCAATTCCTGTAAATACACGAGTTATAATAGAAAATACCAAAATCACTACACGCGTGCCTAATATAATTGAGGAGTTCCCTCAATTCCTCATGGATCCCATCATCCAATTGAATTTTTGAAAAAATGGGACCCACCAGGAAGCATATACTTACAAATAAAATAAAAAAATTACGAATCGGCTCATCAATGACGGAGTTCTGAGGTAACAAACATCGAAAAAAAAGAAATACAACCGAATTGAGAACCTCCTTTTTTTTGAAGTCGGTTAAAAACAGTCGCCTCCCGCTATCTGTCCTTACATAGGGGTTAGATTTTTAAAACTACGCAACGGATTTTGATGCGGTTTTTTTAATAGATAGTGATTCAAGAGGAAGGTTTATATGTATAATAATTATAGTACCCGTGCGAAACCGGGGTGGGTCGCTAGTATTAAGTCATAGTACATATAATATGTATCAAACAACTCAGATGACTTAATATATAAGTATGTATTTAGGTAACACCTAATTGTATTTTTTATTCAATTCGGCAATAGATAGTTCCGGTTGTAAGTACAACGACATTGGTATCGCGGATTTCCTCCTTGCCATGTCACAATTTTATTATGCGCTATCTGGCCTAATCTGTTATTGTAATCAAATAAATAATTATGCATATAAAACGACCGGAGTATAATGCGGAGCAATAAGGCTGTAGACATAAACCCGAGAATGGCATTCAACAATAATAACTTCGGCCGTATTCATAACGTTCTACATAAATAAGCCTATTTTATTTAACTAAAAAGCCGTTAAAATTCGTTTGTCTTTATCTGTCACTTTGGCATCTGTGTGCGTAAGCACATTTTATTTAGCAGATGCTTTTTAAGTTTTATGAGTAAGGGGATTAGGTTCTGCAATTTAGCAACGCGGGGGTACGGTACCGCGTCATGCCTCTCTCACTACCAACACATTTAATATGTATCTCACTGTATCTTTCACACTTAGCAGCGCGGGCCCGCGCGGGCTCGCGCGTCATATCTCTCACTACCAACGCATTTAATATGTATCTCACTATCTCTATCACACTCAGCGGGCCCGCGCTTCACACGCGAAACGCACGACACGCGGCCGCGCTGCCAAGTTGTAACTTTAGCGCCGCGGACGCGTTTGGACCGCGTTCGATGTGTGTTTGAAGTGTAGTTTCAATGCTTTACAACTTGCGCGGGCCCGTGTAGCACACGCCTGCCTTTAATGATTGGCGCTGCTGGATAAGTAACACGTGTATAAAATTAGGGTAAGACGTGGAAAATACATGTTTTTGCTATCCTATTTTTATAAGGCTCGTGTATAGCGGCTTGGAATACGAACTTCACTAGCAACAATCTAATCGAGACTTGTAAGTAAATGATTACCCCACCTTATTTATTTATTTAATCTTTATTGCACTAAAGAATATTTTATAGTACAAAAGGCGGAATTAATACTATAAAGCATTCTCTACCAGTCAACCTTAAGGCAAAGCAGATAAAATGTGTTCGGATTGCTTTGAACTGAATATTGGATGACAATGCAATAATAAATCGCAAGGAAAATGTCTTTTATGTTAAGTTTTTTTGTTTTATAACACCCATTCTATACCTTACACACCGAATTCTTCACTTTAAACTCATTGCCCCAAAAGTCAGGTCATACGAAAGCGGTATGTACCTACCATATAAACTCGATTCCAAGTACTTCTCAGATTAAAGAAAATAGTATCTACAACATTGTTTTCTGTTTGAAATATGATATGATATGACCTTTAATCCCGTTTTAACCCCTTAGGGGTGGAATTTTTCCAAAACGCTGAAAGAACTTTTATTTATTCTGATAAGAAATCTTTATACAACGCTTTAAGTATCCAGCTCAAAAATGAGTGTTTCTCATCCAAAGTTTGCACCCCTTTTCAACCCTCTTAGGGATAGAATTTTCTAAAACGCTGGAAGTAGTTGTTTATATTATAATAAGTAATCTTTCTTCAGTTTCAAGTGTTTCCCATACAAATATTGCAACCCTTTTTAACCCCATTGGGTGGAATTTTCTAAAACGCAGAAAAAACTTTTTTGTATTCTAATTAGAAATCTTTCTACAAAGTTTCAAGTCTCTAGTTCAAAAAACTAGGTCTCCCCATACAAACATTGCACCCCTATGTAACCCCCTTTGGGGTGGAATTTTGTAAAACGCTGAAAGTACTTTTTGTGTTTTTTAATAAGTAATCTTTCTACAGTTTCAAGTCTCTAGTTCAAAAAACTATGTTTCCCCATACAAACATTGCACCCCTATGTAACCCCCTTAGGGGTGGAATTTTCTAAAACGCTGAAAGTACTTTGTGGTTTTTAATAAGTAATCTTTCTACAAAGTTTCAAGTCTCTAGCTAAGAGAATAAAGTTTTCCCCATACAAACCTTCCACACCTTTTTAACCCCCTTAGGGGTGGAACTTTATAAAACGCTGAAAGTACTTTATTTGTATTCTAATTAGTAATTTGTACAAAGTTTCAAGTCTTTAGCTAAAAAATCCAGAATAAGTAATTTTTCTAGAAAGCTTCAAAACCCTAGTTCTTAAAATAATGTTTTCCCCATACAAAAATTGCACCCCTATTTAATCCCCTTAGGGGTGGAATTTTCTGAAACGCTGAAAGTACTTTTCGTTTTTTTAATAAGTAATCATTCTACAGTTTCAAGTCTCTAGCTCAAAAAATAAAGTTCCCTCCATACAAACATTGCACCCCTATTTAACCCCCTTAGGGGTGGAATTTTCTAAAACGCAGAAAATACTTTTTTGTATTCTAATTAGAAATCTTTCTACAAAGTTTCAAGTCTCTAGTTCAAAAAACTATGTTTCCCCACACAAACATTGCACCCCTATGTAACCCCCTTAGGGGTGGAATTTTGTAAAACGCTGAAAGTACTTTTTGTGTTTTTTAATAAGTAATCTTTCTACAAAGTTTCAAGTTTCTAGTTGAAAAAATAAAGTTCCCTCCATACAAACTTTGCACCCTATTTAACCCCCTTACCGGTGGAATTTTCTTAAACGCAGAAAATACTTTTTGTATTTTAATAAGTAATCTTTTGACAGTTTCAAGTCTAGTTCAAATAATTATGTTTCCCCCATACAAACATTACACCCCTATTTAACCCCCTTTAGGGTGGAATTTTCTAAAACGCTGAAAGTACTTTGTGTTTTTTTAATAAGTAATCTTTCTACAAAGTTTCAAGTCTCTAGCTAAGAGAATAAAGTTTTCCCCATACAAACCTTGCACTCCTTTTTAACCCCCTTAGGGGTGGAATTTTCTAAAGCGCTGAAAGTACTTTATTTGTATTCTAATTAGTAATCTGTACAAAGTTTCAAGTCTTTAGCTAAAAAATCAAGTGTTCCCCGTACAAAACCTTAAACCTTTTTTAACCCCCGTAGGGATAGAATTTTCTTAGACGCTGAAATTACTTTTTTTTATTTTAATGTTATTTTTCTACAGTTTTAAATCTCTAGCTCAAAACATAAAGTTCCCTCCATACAAACCTTGCACCCCTTATTAACCCCCTTAAGGATGAAAATTGCTGAAACGTGGAAATTACTTTTTTGTATTCTAATAAGTAATTTTTCTAGAAAGCTTCAAGTCTCTAGTTCTTAAAATAATGTTTTCCCCATACAAACATTGCACCCCTATTTAACCCCCTTACGGGTGGAATTTTCTGAAACTCTGAAAGTACTTTTCGTTTTTTTAATAAGTAATCTTTATACAAAGTTTCAAGTCTCTAGCTCATAAAATAAAGTTCCCTCCATATAAACCTTGCACCTCTTTTTAACCTCCTTAGGGGTGAAAATTACTGAAACGCAGAAATCTCTTTTTATATTCTAATAAGTCATTTTGCTAGAAAGTTTGAAGTCTCTTGTTCTAAAAATAATGTTTTCCCCATACAAACATTGCACCCCTATTTAACCCCCTTAAGGGTGGAATTTTCCGAAACGCCGAAAGTACTTTTCGTGTTTTTTAATAAACAATCTTTTAACAACGTACAAAGTACCGTTTAAAGTTTCAAGTCTCTAGCTAAGAAAATAAAGTTTTCCCCATACAAACATTGCACCCCTATTTAACCCCCTTAGGGGTGGAATTTTCTGAAACGCTAAAAGTACTTTTCGTTTTTTTAATAAGTAATCATTCTACAAAGTTTCAAGTCTCTAGCTCAAAAAATAAAGTTCTCTCCATACAAACATTGCACCCCTATTTAACCCCATTAGGGGTGGAATTTTCTAAAACGCTGAAAGTACTTTTTTGTATCTTAATAAGTAATCTTCCTACAAAGTTTCAAGCCTCTAGTTCAAAAAATTATATTTCCCCATACAAACGTTGCACCCCTATTTAACCCCCTTAGGGATAGAATTTTCAAAAATCCTGTCTAATCCCTTGCCAACGTCATAAAAAGAAGTTCTGGTGTACATTTCAAGTTTCTAGTCCCAGTAGTTTCGGCTGTGCGGTGATGAATCAGTCAGGAAGTCTTCTTCTATATATATATATAGAAGATATAGATATAGTATATATATATATAGATTACGATAATTTGATGGTTTACTAATCATTTAGCATCACTACGTTATCAATTTGAACATGAGGCATCATGCCTATTGACTGAGTTTTAGTGTGCCAGTTTTAGAGCGATTATAACATATATCTACTCTTTTTTATATTCAATCATTGGATTTGAAAGACAAAAGCAGCGCTTGCGCGGCAGTGCGGGGGGGGGGGGGGGGGGTGGGGCGAGGTATCGCTCGCTAGGCCGGCTGCGATCGGCTCCCGCGGGTCAGCACGGCGTGGTTATGAAGTTCGCGCCATTTTAAATAGATTGTACTATTAAAATGCAAGCTGTACACAGAAATTTCTTACTTTTCATAATATGGCTGCATATATTTTTTTATAGTAGGTATTAGACTTATTTTTACAGACTCTAATTCAATATTAGATCTTACAGGACAAAAAACGCATATTACTTTTATAGCATGTATCCTATTCTTCTATATTTTTAGCTTTGTCTATTAACTTAAAGAACTAGAGATACTGTTGAGGATTTTTTAACTTTAATTCAATATCGACAAAGTAATAACCTAATTCTGGTTTCACAAAGAAGCTGCTTTAAAAAAAATCTACAAACTTAACAACATAAAGCTTCATACATATTAGAAACGATGAAGCTAAAACTTTGCACTTAAATTCAATATTCACAAATCATAAATAAAAATATATAAATACCTAATTTATGCTTAACGCTCGTTCTAACTTTTCATCATATATTGCAAATATGCTTAAAAATATGTCCGATGCCATATAAGCATCACTTTTCCATCTTTAGAATTATCAAAACTTTTAGGGCGAAAATCCGGTCCCACTACACCAGTAGTGGGACCGGATTTTCACCCTAAAAGTTTTGATAATTCTACATGTCCCGTCTGTCCGTCTATCCGTCTGCGGCTTAGCTCAGTGACCTTTACTACTAGAAAGCTGTAATTCGGCATAGGTACCTATAAAAATCAATCGGTTTCCAATCATGTCATAAAAAACGTTTCATAAATATTCGTTTTAAAAACAACGCTTGACAAACTAACGATTAACAAATTAATTGTTATTAATTTGATTTTAACAAATTAATTTGATTTTTAATTGACACTGACGGTGAATGCAGAATATAATGACATTTATTTCGATAAAATCATAATTCACCAGACACCAAATGTCGACTGCAACGTACCTTATAGGTAATTGGACTAAATCTGATGGTAAGCGCGAAAATAATCTAAGATACTTCTTTTTAATAGGTCAATATTGTAGATATATAAGCAGCAACTCTTAAGTAGGTATATTAAATTCATAATTTAAATCAGCCGTTTGCATCGTACCAGCACTATCAGCCTTAATAATAACGAAGGCGTGTCTCGATAGCAATGTACCTATATTGATATAGATCTCGTATAAAAACAATTACGAATCAATAAATCGACGGTGTCACTCTTGTCTAATTAACATGTTGACAACCGGATGGCGATAAACAAATACAATGCGTTGTCAACTTGTCAAGATGTTGAAGGTCCAAATAATAATTAGACATGGGTACCTACTACAAAAAATAGGTAGGTGCTGCAAATAAAACAGGATACCAATTTAACATACGGTCCAACATTCAATTTTCGTTTTAAACCCCAACATAAACATGGGATATTATACGTTTAACTATGTATGTGTATCCCTATTTAACTATTGTCTGCCTGTAGCATTGTAGCTCCCAGACGGATACCTTTTCTCATAAACACTACAGTGGGCGTAGCATGATTGCCATTTTATCACTTATCGTTGTGGTAAAGACGCCCATCACGCTCTGACAAGTATGCGAGTGCGAGAGTGACGGATGCCTTATCCACAACGATAAGTGATAAAATGGCAACCGTGCTACGCCCGCAGGTGCCACAAATTGTACACGCAGTAAAATATTTTGTGACAAGTTTCTGTCAAAAAAGATCATTTTTGAAACAAGCTTTTATTGTAGACTGTACTTTTCTGTATATAATCATCAACTACTCATTGAGACGATTCTAACGAGCCCAAACTCAACGGGGTTACGTCGGTTAAGTACCGAATTCCCATGGCCACCTTCTGTCTCCATCATCGGATCAGCTCGATGGTATCATAATATTGAATTGTCATCCAACCTATACTTATACCCAAAATTTCAGCTCAATCGGTCACCGGGAAGTGGGTCAAATTTAACTTGCAAGATTTGATTACAGAAACGGGACAGGTGAAACTAAATAAAAGCTTGTTTTCCTATTGGCAATTTTTCTAAACTGCAATGCTCCACTTTTATTGCACAGTCCTAATTTTTGCACAAAAGCATTGGTTCCTATTCACAACTCTCCACAAAAGGGATTCTTGACTCGGAGTTTTAACGTGTTTCATCATGCTTAGCAATAGGAATAGGCACAGAAGAGAAGAGTTAAAATGAGAAGTGTACTGAACAAATATGGTGAACACAGTTGTTGTGATGAATTGCGTATTACGTGCAGAATAATGCGACATATAAGTATACCTACCTACCAATTTTATACTTTACCTCTTCCTAAAACAGTAAAGGCCTTCCGTTTGTGATGAGATTGCAAAAAAGCAAAAACAAAATGAAACCACAATTGAAATTAAATAATGTTCTAAATGTATCGTCATAACGTAACATGCTAGACAAACTCACGCACCGAAAGTTAAAAGAGGGTTATAGATTCGGTTATGTCAGCTAGAACAGAACGCCGTTACCAAAACAATTGCCGTAAAGGTATGTGCGCGTGTCAAACGGAGGCTCTGTGCAAAACTGTAAATAAAGTAAATAATCGGCGTAAAAGCGTTTAAAAAGCAACAAAAGGCGTCGCTCGCGTTGCGAATAATATCGCGCGTTGTTCAAACAATTAATATTCCGACAATAGCCGTAATGGATGCAAGTGGAGCGAGGCTGCGCTGCGCACTTGCCTAATCCCGTTTAGATCATAAACGCCAAATACTCGAGCGGCATGCGGATCCACGCAACGCACAGGCAGGTTTTAGTGTCATGCGGACCGTCAGTACGGATCGCTCCGCACGGACGAATATGTATTAAGCTTAAGGAAGCGATTTTAAGTAATTCAGGGGGGTCCGTACGGACGACCGTCCGCGCGGACAGCTCTGCCATACATATTATACATAAGTACTAAGGGCCGCAATGGGGGGCGAAAGTGTGTATGCTATGATATAAACGAGTTCCAGCATACTAGGGATGTCGCACAAAATATACAATAAGCTTCCACAGCACATCCTTGCAAACAATGGAAATGATGTAGATTTTAACAGGAGTTTGAAGTTATTTCTTACGGAAAAAGCATGTTATACGGTAACAGAATTTTTGACTGATTGATTTGATAAATATTAACATACACGCTTTACTTAATCTTACTGTTATACCTCTTTTGACCTATTTAATTTAATTTAATTTAATTAATCAATTTATATCATGACATGTATTAAAATAACTATCTATTACTTGGTATGTCAACACAATACATGTTTTGACCAATATATTTGTATGCTGACAGGCATCACATAGTGATACGGAAGCTAATGTAACACCTTGTACATACCTATGTTGAACAAATAAAATCTTTGAATCCACGCGGACGAAGTCGCGGGCAGAAGCTCGTAGACTCAGAGGCGTCTTTCTTTACCTATAGCTATGGTGCAGGGTGTGCGTTGCACACGGGCGCAGCGGTCCTAGGGAACGCCGAGCGCCGCCCGCTACCATTCCATTTTGACCGCGCGCTTACTAGGGGGCGCTCGAGTAATGTTTGCACAAAGGCACTACATGGGCTAGAGACGCCTCTGCGTTGCGTAGTCTATACATCATAAATACCTACTAATATTATAATATAAAGATGAGACGTCCATGAGGCTGTAAGGTTGTAGGTATATAGGCGGTAATATTCGAAGCTGCTCAAACGAGTCCAAAAAATATTTCACTAGTATTTAAAATAGACCTTCAGGGTGGCCATTGGCTATATTTTGTCCCGCGGCTCCACCTGGGTTCTATGTAACACGCGGGTGGTGCCGCCCGGGCCACTAGTATTTTTATAATAAGCCCTTTAAATTTCACGCGCTAATTTAAAAATCCTAAACAACTTTAGGTACTTTCGTTTTTAGATGCTTAAATAACATTCACTCAACATTTGTAACCTTAGAGCCAGAGGTATTCAGTTTCGTCAAATCCATTTTAATGCAATGGCATTCTTAACGTTCTACGAGTATATACCTAAATCAATAAACACCTTTTAATACGATGACAATTCCATGTTCCTCATCTCAGATGCTGTAGGTACAAAGAAAAAATCTTTTTTGCTAATTTCAGTCATCACAAGTGGGCTAAGTAGCTAAATACGTGCAAAACGCCGGTGTTATCCAACTCACTACACGTATTTTGTAAACATGTAAACATTTAGTGTTAGCAAATACTTAACCCCCTAACCTCGGCGGAAATGACACCGGTGACACAAGTGACGCCAGGTGAAACAATGAGATGTCAAACATCCCGGCAAACGTTTAGAAAGTCTCCGTGATGACATACGGACAGACTGTACGGGCATGGAGACCGTTGTTTTTGTACCATTATTTGCTTTTTAAAAAAACTTAACCGACTTCAATTTAGTACTTCGCAAAGCCACATAGGAACACTAAGCTAATAACTAACTAGCTAATAGCTAAGCCTACCCATCTATTTTTTATAAGGGAGTCCCTCTGCCAACAAACTGTCCTGCAGTTTGGCAGAAGAAAATGCTGTAAAACAAGGGTTGTTTAAGTGAATAAATTTTTCTTATTCTTATTCTTATGCTTCCACATTTCCTTTCCACTGTACCACATGAACTGCTTTCCGAGACCCAAATCGCTTCATGTGTGCCTATAACATGTGAAGAGTTCACTGGTGTTCTCCAGGGTCACATCATCAGATCCTTTCAAATAAAAAAAGAATTTCCCTAATCGGTCGAGGTGTCTTCGAGTACTCGGGGAACATACTCAAAAAGTAAGATTCGGACGAATTGCGAACGTCCTCCTTTTTTGAAGCCGGTTAAAAATGGTGGCCTTTAATAGCGGGTGTTGAACCTATATAGCCACTGTGTCTCCTTGTGCGTATTCTTGCGCTCTAAGTCGTGCACCCTATATTGTGTGAGATTATAAATGGCTGCTTACAGTCTTAAGAACCCATTCAATCTGTAGTGTCTTGGGTAAACCACGACCAATCACTGAAAATACATTTGAAAATCGGTCAGCTGCTCCTATGATGGGGACATTTAAGTAACTAAGGACACTTTAGTTAGCTTCTACATTGTGCATAAACGTGCTCATTTTCAGCGCCGTTTGTTTAACGACCCTTTTTAAAACCACTTTAGCATAAACTTGTCTTTAGTTTTATTATGTCACATAACCGCAACGCGAACGTGTGCAATAATCTCGCGTATATTTCCACGCAAGGATATACTTGTTATTCAGGAGATAACATGTTGTTATCTTGATAATTTTCGAGTAAATCGGGTCTAGGGGCACATTAAGATCTACTTTACGTAATTTCGTACTTTGTGGTAATATCAAGTTATGTTAGTAGTTTCACTTTCTAGCTATACTACGGGTTTAAAAGGGAAACGATCTGGTTAAATATAAACAGTGATTAGTAACAAATTCACGTCTACAGACATGTTCAGTGTCTTTAATACCTACATATGATCCAGACTTTCACACTTTTAGAACAAGAACTTGAAGCGATTCAACAAAATTAATTTTTACAGGACTTTAATCTGTAGAATTATACTAAGAAGTACTAAACCAATGTTCTACAATAATTAAAAAAGATTCTAGAAACGTCGTTAATACCTACAATGTGAATATGAAATAAATATGATCTTAGTGCTGAATAGAATGGACTGGGTGTTTAGAATTATTACAAATTTTACCATAATTATACAAAGATGTTCCACCTCGACTCCATGTAGTTATTTTCTGTGAGATGTCAACAATGAAGTTATTGTTATTATCACAATTTCTGGTTTCCGATTAAGTTTTATTTAATTCTATTAAAGACAATTAATAAAAACAAACATAACAAAATTTAACCTATAGATTAAAAAAATGGCATAAATCGCCGTCAACGGGCAAGGTGCCCAGAAAGCTGGCCGTATTTCCTCGCTGTATAGCGATACTAATACGCTGTGTGAAATAGTGGCCAGCCCTCTGGTCGCCCGAGGCTTCTATTAAGCGCGTCGCCAAATCTTTATATAGCCGACGCGCACTTGGCCTCCATGGCCCCAAGGTTTCAACGCCAAACGCCACAAACAGGTAGCTGTTTCCTAGGACGGCATATTTGCGGCGCTTGAGGCTTTCGGCCGAGGATGCCGCAGCGCCAGCAGCGGCGCTGGTGCTTGGAACATGGGACGGTGCCAGGGTATCAACGCAAGTAACATCCCAAACTAGCTGACCCATGCTCCAAGGTACCAGCGTCATTCCGTCAGGCCTCTTGCCGTCGTCCCTGGCCAGCCCGCTGGGCTCGAGGACTGCCGGCACTCTCGCACTGACAAGAGCCCGACGGATGACATCGTTAATACTGGCGTTAGTGGGAGATCCTACCAGTGCTCCGGACACAAGAGAGGTCATGGCGGCCCAGTATGTCTACCATGGCGCCGCATTGACAGCGATGTGGCTGATTTGTTGATGCCCCCAAACGCAAGCCAGCTTCCAGGCGGAAGGTGGTGTTATCTAGAAAAGTAACTATGTTTGGAGAGGGTAGCGCCTGCAGCCACAGACCCGACTCCCACTCCGCAGACGCAAGAAGGCGAGCACGGTCTACCGAACTAGTTGACGTATCTAAAAGGTTTTTCCGTACTAGCTGACAGAGCGGCTCGTCCCATTGCCTCTGCGAGCAGGGATTGGCGGGCGGGTCCGCGTCGGGACAGGTTATGGACCAAACGTTCTTGGCCTCGGAGCAGTGCGCGGCCTCCATAGATCCAATGGAAGGATCTAAAATTTTCTCTATAAGGCTTTGAGCACAATACCCAGGCCGCCGAACCTAATGGGTAGGCTAGCCTGGGTTCATTGAAGATGGATGTGAGTGATTCTACGACTAATGTATCTAATTTTGAAACCAGTGGGGTATTTCCAAAAATGGGTTCCGTGAAGTATATATGTAAATTTTGGGACGAAAAGACAATGCCTAATGATTGAATATGCTGAATGAAGATTAAGTAATTTTGGCCAAACGGTGTGATGTTGCTATGAAATTTTGAATTTTTAGTCGATGAAGTTTTCAAAGGATTGATCTAAGACGGATCTAAGGAGGTGAAGCGATTCTTTGTTTATAATTTTGATACCCGGGGCGAGTTGTCTAAAAAGGTCGATTGTATTTTCTTTATCTGGACAGGAATCGGTGATAAAAAGTTCGCACTTGGAGAAATTAAGCGATAGGCCAATTTTTTTCCGTGTCTGTGTTAATTTTTTTTTAATTTTCGAGGACGGAAATCGCTTCTCCGCCGAGGGTTCTGTCATCTAAAATAGGAACCATACGTTATTGTTGAAACTACCTTAAAAATCAGAGTCATTGGAGCTACGGTGGCATTGATATTTTCACTCTAACAAGGTGTTATATGCTTTCGTTAGTGGTATTTAGTTAGTCTAAGTTAGATATTCTGTTAGTATTTAGGTCAAGTTTAGGACGGATGCTGGCGTGGAACGCTACCCGTGTAGACATAGTGTAGATATATACTAGCACCGTCCCACCTCCAACGGACTACTTCTAAAGCGGGTGCAGCGGCGGAAAATGCCGAAAATCTGAAACGCATTAAATATAGGAGCCTGGGCAGAGAGTACAACTTTGCACCCATTGGCGTCTAGACCCTCATTCCATGGGGTCCCAGTGCGCATCGCATAAGTTATTTGCGGAAATCGTGAACCGTCCTGTTAATATAATTGGGGACCGTAGAGTTGGCGGCTTTCTCATGCAACGCATGAGCACTGGTGTTTTCGTATAATTTGTATTTAATTTATTTTGCATGGACTTGTTCTGGATTAAATACCTAATTATTAGTAAGTTCTAGTTACTAGGCGTTTTTATCGAATATAAAGGGTGAAGCGTTTTTGATTGGGTGCCCCCTTTCAGTTGTTTATTTTCTTGAATTGTCATATATGCAGATGAAATCATCTCGCACAATATGGTATTCAACCGATAGCTAAATCAGCAATTTTAATGAAACATCAAAATCGCTTTGTAAGTAGGTATTAGGTATGAATTTAGGAAATACAGGCTAGGGGTGTCACCATTCTTTAAGGTCAAACAGCGACCTTTTAGGATTTGTATGTAGGTAAGTAGGTTCTTTTTATACGAGGCCGAAACGTGGACTTCAAAGGCCATAGCAACCTATCACTGCGATATAACATTTTGTACTAAAACTGGCATGGGATCATTATAGTTTCATGTTCTGTCTACCGAGCTACTCTTTTTGGGTATAAATTGAAAATCTCAAAGTTTCATACATATATTACTGAACATTGACCTAGACAGGAACAGATGATATTTGCCTTGTACTTTTTAATTAGTGAGTTTCTTTGCCCGGTAATCAGCCATTCGTGGTGGCTCTCTCATTATTGTAAAAAGTTCCTTAAAATGCAAAGAACGGAAGGATATAGTAAAGTTATCAATCAATTGAAAGGATTATAGAAATTTCTTGTATAGAATTAAATAACTATATCCTTCCGTTAACAGCATCCGATTTCTGCACATTTGAGTCCACAATGGAAAATGTGTTGAGATTGCACCAAAGGCCAAAAAAAAGTTATAGTTTAAATGGTGATTTCAATGTAAATTTGCTTGAATCATCTAATACCTAATAGGTACTGTCAAATTTTTAAGTTTGTTTAAATCTTCTAATTTGTACATTTTTTTCTTTGAGCCTACCCGGGTAGGTGTAACTAGTGCTACCTGATTAGATAATATTTTTTGCGACTGTGAATATCCGGATAAAAAAATTAAACAAGCATCTTTCTTACCAGCACACCTATTGACCCGGCCAATATACAATACAGTATATTGGCCGGGTATGTAAGTGTTCTTATTCTGCTGACTGAGCCCAATCACGAAAGAGCCAGGATTTAAACATTATAACTATTAAGTAGTGAATAAAAACCACGTAATTAAGCTAACAGAACAATTACTTAGTTTCCCAGATAATTGCGAAGTCGACGCAATAAAGTTATGTCACCCCTACGCCCCGCACGCGCACTTCCGACGCAGATCTAGGTCTCGTAATACCCATTCTTCCTATTTTTTACCAAACTTTGCCTTAAGCTTTCTAAGTTTCATAATGGTTATTGTTCATTGTTTTTGACAATTTTACATATCAAGTAATGAAAAGGCTTTGCTCAAAATTGGTGCCTTTTTTGATGGCACACTAACGCCACCTTGTTAGATGTGTAGAGTACTTCCATACATACAATAGTTACCGTAAAATAATGAAATGAGTAGGGTGAAAACTGACATTCAAACCTCGATAACATTTTATTTTTACTTATACAAACTGAATGGTGAATATAATACGTGTTCCGGGCGTTTGTATTTTATTTTTTATTTTATTTTGGGTAGTTCCATTTCATAACTTTGACGATAAACAGGAAAACCCACCTTACCTCGTAGTCCCTCGTAATTGGGGTGAGATGGGTTTTCATACAAAGGTGATTTTTGAAAATTGTTGGATCGATTTGTTTTTATTATGAGTATTACTATTGCTCCATTTTAAATTGTAATACATTATTTTTGTAGCAGTAGCCTTAAAAACCATCTAACCCCCCTTTCATACCGTCTCTCCTCATTCATAGCCCAACTCTCCCCGCGAACCCTACACACCCCATTTTACGGTACTACGGCAGCTCAGCTCTAAAGTACATCCGCCTTGAGATATGCGTCCTAATCTATAAAGCGTATCTAATTATGAAAACTGAGAATATGAGTTACTTTTAAGGCGCCGTAGGTTCAGCGAAGTTAAGCAGAGTTTTTGAAAAAATATAATGCGTCTATTTATAATAATATGGTTCCATTCAAACGCACCAGTTGCCCATACATTTCCAGCAAAGCTATTTAACTATTACTTACAACGTTTTAAAACTCAAACGGTTAAAATAATTCGTCAAGTGCATAAGATAACAAATCAGCATTAGAGTTCATCTCATACAAACCAATTATAAAATGCGCAAGTCGGGCTTCTTTAACAATTAATTTTTATTTCGTTTCGTAATTTAATATATCAGCTATAGTCACCTTATTCTAGACTTGCTTGGAATTTATGCTGACTAGATATAAAAGAGTAGAATTAATTAATTAGCTTTAAACCACCTTCATCACTACGTACAGAGTTCTCTATAGCACAGGGAACAGTATATATAGAGCTGGGAACCATAACATAATATAGAACTATTGGCGAAGAATACGCCCCTCCTGCCTATACAAAGAAAATCTGCATACGCAGTAACAACGAATGGGGTGCTTAATCGTGGTTTGATGAATCTATACTTATAGTGGTTGATAAATTTGAATAGCTTTTAGCCAGGTCGTTCCACAAGCCCAACCTATCCTTTCTCAGTTTGTCTCTTATAAACCGTAATCGGCTGTTGATCATTCCGGTCACACAGTTGAAAGTGATCGTAGGCTTACACCTGTAGAATAATCGCGCTGATAGTTATGTATATGTAAACACTTGGTGTTAGCCGTGTTAGCGCCTAGCGATATGTCAGGAAAACCCCAAGGAAGTGTCGTATTTGCTTTACTGAGTCTAGTTTTCACCTGGGAAAACACAAGTGTTAAACAAGTTGAAACTTACTACAATGCTTGTTCTAAGAGGAAATGTATTGTGTTTTCCGCATCCTACTAATATTATAAAAGCGAAAGTTTGGAGTTTTGGATGTTTGTTAACTCAATCACAACAAAAAATAGAATAGTTTTTATCCCGGGTCCGAAGTCGCGGGCGGAAGCTAGTTCTTAATAATTGCCTTATTTGTTAAATCAATAGTCGCTTACAACAGCTACAAGTAAGTATGTTGTATTCAATTGATATTACTTTTAGGTATGTCGGCAAATATCAAGTTAATCGCACTTCTATTCTATGGTTCATTACACACAAATGCATATCCAAATTCATCATTCAATATTAAACAAGGAAATGTAACAACAAGATAGATAAACCGACTTGCTTTCGTGTTCATGATAATAGTGTAGATTACATGATTTTTATCTAGTAGACAGAAAAATTGAAATTGATCCAGATTATTAAAATTATAATTTTAAGCAAATTGAAGCCGGAGAAGCGTAAGCGCACATGGACATGGCAGAGTCTTAATATGAACGGATATAATTTTAACCATTCGAAATAACAAGTACATTTGGAGTTTACCAATTTAGATTGGTTAATTCAGATTTGACTTTAACCTCAGGTTAAGTGCCTCATTCCAGTGTAGTTAATCGGGCCTTAAATAAGTCATTAAAACAATTCGCGAATCAGACTAATAACTCTCGGGGCCACGGCTGCTGCCCCGATCTTAAGTCTCCATCTGCTTCGGTTCAATTGTATAGAGCTCTAGATCTTAACACTTAATTATCGAAATGTCAACGCCTCAACAGTCAGCCTTCTGTCACAATGGTGCCATAATTGTCACATTAGCTATCATGCGATTACGGAACGAGGGCAGACGGTAGACGCAGTGACAGTGACAAGAGTTAGGATCATGTGTGAATGCGATACTATTACCGTTCCGTGTCAAGATCTCACTTAGGACAAGGCTAAATGAAAGGTTACGAGACATTACTTGAATGGGATGTTCATTTGTCTGTTTGTTGATTAACATGTATTTTTGGTACTGCAGTTTGCTATAGTAACGTTTTAATTACTGGAACAGTTACAGGTCCATGCCAGCTGTGCTGCTCGTTTTATTGTCGCCATTCAAATCTAACAAGAAGTTATTGCATCAGTTTAATTGGTTTTGTGATAATAATTCGGGTCATTTAATTAATTAGGAAAAGTAATTGCTACAGTAATAATTGCAAAGTTTCCGCTTGGTTTCTCAATAACGCACACCTAAAGCCTAATGATACAGGTTTCCAGTGACATACCTAATCACCGCGTCACAAATCTGCTTTATGGTTGAATGTCTTATTTAGATGAATGTACTTTGGTTATTTTCCCTACAGAACTGTCGAAATATCACTTTCGCTTTTCACGTCGTGAATTATATTCATTACTGCTTCTAAAGTGAAACAAACTGACAAGTTTTTTACTAAATCTTTATCTATAAATATTTTAAACACTGAAATTAATAATCAAATGCCATTTAACATTTCTTTAGAGTACTTATGTGGCTAAAATCGAAGATTTCGTACGTACCCAACCTAAGATAAGCCTTTATTTCTCAATCATCTACCATTTTGATACTGTTTTGGCTGCCATGTGATACAGTGTACTCTTTTCAGATAGCCTGGCTGTCCCGCGGCGATGGATACAGTTGTCCCTACGGCCAGAACTGCGTGAGCACCTACGAGCCGGCGCCGCCCGGGCGGGCCCCGCTGTGTGCGCAACCCGGACTCACTTACTGCGTGCACCCAGAACCCTATCCTGAGTGAGTATGCTTCCAGATAGTGTGTGGCTCTTGCGCGGCGATGGGTACAGTTGTCCCAAGGGGCAGAACTGCGCGAGCTCATTCGAGCTGATGCCACCCAGACGGGTCTGCCTGCACCCTGAACCCTATCCTGAGTAAGTGTTCTTCTAATTTCTTCCAACTAATTTACACAAAAAGGTCGAGTTTTTAGATTATTCGCATGTGTTTATATGTGGCCTTACATTTCGTTCATCCTCTTTGATATTCTTCCACGTCGGTAATAAAAACAAAGGATACAGGGAGCATACAGGAAAGTGGCAATGTTAGCTGCGAGCTAGGTTTATTTCCACTAGGTTTCGATTTTAGTCCGTCACAACGGTCACAACGAACTGTTCGTTTTCAAAAGCACTTTGAAAAAGTACAACGCTTTAAAACTAACCTTCTTGTCTTCCAGGCACATAATCCGCCGGCTGATAGAAGCAGGACAGTACGACATCACCACTCTGCTCTCGGACGAGAGTCGGGATGACTTCAACACCAACAAGAAGGTGGACTATGGGTACGGCTACGGCCCCAACTCGCTGCCCAACGTCGACCAAATCTCCATCGTCAACGAGCCGAAGAACTACAACACGAAGTTCCAATCTCGGTTTAATAACGGTAAGTCCACTTCCAATAAACTGCCGTGTCAGTGCGAGTACAATACTTGTCCTCGTTACTGACACCTGTATTCTCTAAGACCCTTTGTGTATTAAGCCCTGAGGGCAAAAGCTGTACAATATGGTCCTCTAACCGCAAATTAAACGAATAGGTTATACAGGCACCTATATCGCTCCAGTTCATTCTATACAATCACAGAATTCTTTATTTGTCAATTTGACTGTATAAATAAAATTAGTATTAGAGAACCCATGCGTAAGCCCAACAGCGCTCAGGTTTTTTTCCCGAGAATGATAAAAAACTCTATTCCTATTGGCAGCGTAATCACGAACCGTTCCTTAGTCGTCGTTAGATAGTCTTTCGTGATCGGGATCCCATCAGAAAATGATTTTCTCATCTATCTTTACTTACCTCTAATTTTTGTTTGGTTTTCAGAAATATTCTCCCAAAAAACTCCGCTTCAACCACCTTCTACCGTAGACCCTTCGCCCTACAACATCAATGCCTTCCAATCTTCGAACTTCTCCAAGTTCGGGTTCCAAAACCCCAACTACTGGGCGCCTAGCTTCGACTACGATAACAAGGCTTATCGGCCGAGCCACGTCTACAACCAGAATGTATATAACACGCCCTTCAACCAATATGACAGCGCGGATTGGTTCAGACAAGCGACAAGCGGAGTGACGCAGTATAATCCTAATGAATTTTGGAAGTAAGTTAGTTTATTTACATAAAGCTCTAAGAATTACTCACGAGGCAAAACTGTCTTTACACTCTTGTAATTTATGAATTCCTTCATCATTATATTCTTTTTTTTACACTTAGTCGCAGTCACGTCGGACCGAAATCTAGGAGATTAAATAAAGAGTTAGATGGAGGAAGAAACACCGACAAGAGTCTAACAATAAATTTAGTGACCAGTATCTTAAATTACCTCTAGGGTTTTCGAATGCGCGTTACAACATATCAACTATCATCATCACCGTCAAAAACTTACGCGATTCCTGGAGCTGCAGAAAACTATCATCACGTACTGACAAGTGATTCTTAGTGACGGATGCCATGTCTGCAGTAAAACGATACATAAACGCGTCCGTAAAGATATAAAGTAGGGCATGAGAAATAATCCTAAGCTCCAAAATGAACCGTTTCCCAGGTACCCGCCCCGCGCTGAAATAACCGTGCAGCGCTCCGTGACGTTTCCCACACGCAGCTTGACGCAGCGCCACTCGCGGCGCCGGCGCAATGCGGAGCTCGTGCGCGCCGCCGAGCAGAGGCAACTCACCGGCGCCGAGGCGCTCAGGATAGCCTTGGGGCTGGCCAGGTAATGCTTCATTTTTAGCGTGTTTTCCCTTAACTGAGTGATATCCATAATGCTTACCACAGGCTGACTAGCGTAAGGGTGAGTAACCAGAGCTGTGCGGGGTTGCGTTGCGATGCGGTGAGCGAGGAAACAACTACCAATAGCGTGGCTTACTGCAATAGCGCATCGCTTATTATTGGTCCAATTTTTCCTCGCTCGCCGCCTCGCAACCTCGCAGCTCAGGCCCCGTATCATGGTCGGCCTTATCACGCGATAAGTGACAAGATATAGCGTCCGGTCACTGGCTGACACCGTTCGATAGAAAGAGACTGACACTAACTTGTCACTTATCGCGTGATAAGGCCGACCATGATACGGGGCCTGGTAGATAATCATCCTACGGGTAAGTAAGCAAGTCAAACCGCCAAACGTTAAGTTTAATAGTAGTACCTACCTATGGACGCCTGCGGGTAGGAACAGCACGTAATTCCGAAGTGGCATTTGTCCGAAAGCATATTTTTCCGAATATTATATTTATGAAATCCATATTCCAGTGAAGGAAATTTGAAGATCTCCTAAACGAATCTATTCATTTGATCTAGCGAACAGAATAGTTCGTCCTACGTTTACCGGAAATTGGCATTGTGAAACCTCAAACAAACGAGTTTTCGGAATTTTTGTGCGTTCCTAGCTCCAGGCGAGTTACGCGCGTGATGCGCGTTTTCGACTCTATGTTGACAAGTGCATGTTTTAGTCATCGAGACTAATCTCCATTTTGAAATGTCCAGCGCAGAGACATCAGCAGATCGTCCCAGGCGGCAGACGCCGGGCACGGAGGAGCTGTGCCGCGCGCGCACCGACTACGTGACGCCGCGCGCCGCGCTCAACAACAAGGGCAGCTGGCGGTACGTCGTCAACATGCCCAACAACATGACACAGCTCGTGCGCGCCGAGATCTGCACGTGAGTACAGAACAAGATGGGCTGTGAGCTGTGAGGGAACTGTACGGTCGCACCTTGGCCGCTGCGATATATCTGATGGCAACTGTACTATGATGGTAGATAAAATGCTCGTATACTCTGTCTCTAACTACTAGTGGCTTTGTGAGCTGTAAAACACATGACTTTTTTTTCAATTTTTAAGTTATTTCGTCGGTTAGCGACCAGGTAATTTTATGTGCGGGTTGGCGACCACTTAGCTGAGTTGGTGAACTGAAAGGATATTTCCTCGGTTTTTTAGGTAGATTTCTATTCTAAAACAACAACAAAAGTGCATGTATATACAACTAATTGTCTCAATAGGGTCTGTAGAATTGATGTTATCTTCAATAGAAAAAACCTTCTCCTTCAGGTGGTCGCTAACCGAAGGTGGTCGCGTAACCAGCGTAATGACCCTACCACTCCCAATACCTACTCCTACCCACATTTATGCTAAAGGTGGCACTGGACACAAGTTTCATGTGCTCTGCCTACCCCTTTTAGGGATAGAGGCGTGTATATATATATGATTGTATTTTTTTAATAAATGACTCGACAAAAAATCGATATAATTAACGTGCCTGCTCAGAAAATTTCACGAGAATTGTCGAGAAATATGACCTGTAGAGGACAGAGACCGGATACCGCCGGACGAACAACTTTCGGCCCAATCTGAAGCATACAACTTCGTTCCCTTCGCTCGCTCATTCGATCATACTAATTTCGCAGAACGTCTTCCTTGTTTCATTGCCATACAAAATCTGAAGCCGTCAGCTATATCTCCATGAAACAGAGATAACCGTCTATTCAAAATTCAAACTTATTACCTGCCACCTTGGCAGGTAATAAGTTTGAATTTATTTATTTATGACGGCTGGCGCCTCTGTTTCGGAAGGAGATCAGGGGGCCGATTTTTGACTTTCGAGCGCTCGAAAATAAAATAAAAGTACATGCTATTGTAGTGTCATAATCACAGGCACTTACTTTCTACCGATAGAATTGAATACGAGTGGTCAATACCGCACGTTTTCAATTTTTTTATTGTCATTTCAAAATAGCATTTCATAATTTTTGTCAGTTTTTGAGTGAAAGAGTCGAGAGCTCGAAAGTCAAAAATCGGTCCCCTGTTATCGAGTTTACTGTAACTCAACCTTACCATAGTATAGTCAGCAGCAGAAGTAGCTAGTGTAGCTAGGCAAAAGAACACGCTCAAAATGATTTACGCAATCCTAAGGCACTGGTCCCACCGCCGGCTAGTAAGCTATAAAAGTTGGGCGAGTAACGGTTCATTGCGTGCTGACCAGGCACAGTCTGATCAATCGACCTTTACAGATCCGCAATGTAATACTACTCGCCCAACTTTTCTAGCTTACTAGCCGGCGATGGGACCAGTGCCTTAGTCTCTTGTCACTTTCTTTTATAGGTGTTGGTATTGATTAATTTGCTGTTTCATTTAGGATGTTATTCTACACAGCTTGCAATCGTTTGTAAGTCGTAATTAATTAAAAGCTTTTATATCAACTCACCCGATGCATTCAGTGTGTCTTCCATACGAACTTATTAAATATAATAAATGCGCCATCTATTGGATACTCTGCAAACTGCCTGTTCTCCATTCCTACGTAGAATGCCATCTATGAAGCAGTAGCGGGATTAATAGAATATAAGACGAGCTCTTTTAAACATAATATTGAAATATAATTTAATGTTATTGTTTCAGGTCAAGTCAATGCAGCAACTTATGTTCCGTGCCAGTTGGCTACAGTTCGCGATGCGAACAGAAATACATACAAAAACGACTAGTAGCCCTTGAGTCCAGTGGGCAGAACTTATATACGGATATCTTCTGGATACCTAGTTGCTGTCAGTGTACGATAGTATCCAACAATACTTAGAACCCTTTTATTATATTTCCAATAAGTTTTACAACATGCGAAGTAACGTTTTTATATGTTGCTTCTACTCGCCACTAGATGGCAGGCGAATAAAAGCGGAACGTTTTTAGTTTACAATCACTGCCTTTACAATTTTAAGTATGAAATTTAATATTATACGAAATTTTATTTCAAGTCATGACATTGCTTATTACTTAGGAATAAGTTTATATTTTTTTCTTCCTTCTAAACCTGTTTATCAAGCGAGTTTGAAATGCTTAATACTAGATGGCACTATTACCAACAATAACTAGGGTCATCACAACGGACACGTGTGATCCCGCCGGTCAGGACGTGTGATCGTGTGATCCCGCCGGTCAGGAGCGTATAGTTTAATTATAAAGCAAAAAATATTTTCGCGAACCGAATATAACATCAAACTCCAAAAATAAGTAAGTAGTACGCGCGGAAACCATGGATATCCAGTGTTTTAAATCCTTAAATGTAAAATAAAAATGGGGGCCTGTGGTCGGGCTTAAATTGTATTCTAAGAAAATTATATTAAATTAAGGCACAGTTTTAGCGCCCTGGGTAATTTACTTCTCTCTGGGCGACAGGCTGCAGGTACCATTACTTGAGCGATTTAACTAATAACTGAATTCGGAGGTAGTATTAGGTACTTTGGACTAGCTATGCCGTTGTTTTTACCCTCCGAACTGAGAGTTGTTACAAAATTAGGGGTCAATTCACATCAGGGCATAGTGTTTTCGATATTTCTTACTCTTCCCTTCATGTGAAAGCGAGCGGGTGAGCTCTTATTTGGCTGGCTCCAGATTCTGTGTGAAAACGCTCTATAAAAGAATGTAACATATTGTTTGGATCCAACAATATACATGGTCCTAAGGCCCCTTCCGCGTTATGCGGGGCGGAATCTGTATGCGGTATTTTGTTACCGCGAGCTTACTGAAGTCACCCAGATTTCCTTACTTGTTCGTATACTGTCAATAATATATTTCCGCTGTATATTATACAGGATGTATTATTCAAACGGGGCAGTGAGAGAAGGGAGAATACGTCATTTTCCTGTGATTGTAGTAAATACAGGGTTTTATAGCGATAATTGTTCCTTACATTCAGCCCTATTAATTTACGCAAAATACGAACTCCAGTTTTTGGATAGATTTGATTCCAGCGTTCGATTCCCGGCCGTGTATGAGGATTTTGTGTATGCAGTTTTTAAATGACTAAAATTGGTCTCGTGACTCCTAAGAACAAACTGTATATCTAGTAGTTTCGGATTTTCCCTCACTGCCTTTTTTTAAATAATACAACCTGTATAGCGTGGAAATGGGGCGGTATGCTTGTTTGCTACCGCCTTGCTTCCGCCCATCCCGCGCTGATCAGGAATCACTCATTGAAATGTAGGCGAGCAGTAAAGAATCTGTATTGACATGAGCAGTAAAGAAGCTTACCTACGTAGGCAACGTACTCATAGCAAAATAATACACTTACCTAGATACAATTCAAAAATGTATTGCTACTTACCAGTCATCCTGTATTTGTGACCATAAGATTAAGTATTGAAATCGGAGTTACGACCAATATTCAAAGCATGACGCGTAGTTGCATTGTCCAAGAGGCAACCGGATGGCTCGCGGTATTTGAGCCCCCGAAGTGTTGTGGAACCGCCCTGTGCAACCCGAACTGAGCCAACTTGGACTGGGGCGGACATAGAAAAATGAAATTTTTTATTGTCGCGAGGCAGCCCATTGAAACAGCGGTCGTCTGAAAGTGTGTACGCTGTTTATATAATGAAATGCTGTTTCAATGGAATACTTGGCGAAGTTTTTTTTCGCCCTCCAATTTTCGCCCCAGTCCTAGACATAGGCATCATTTATTGGTAATAAGGTATTACAGGTCGTTGTTTACAATTGTACATTTATTTGTAGATTACGTTAATAAGACTGTGCCATTCCATTACAGTTGGTATATATTATTATTAATTTTTTTTATATTCCTAGTTGGCTCAGTTCGGGTTGCACAGGGCGGTTCCACATCGCTTCGGGAGGTCAAATACCGCGAGCCACCCGGTTACCTCCGGGACACTGAAGCTACCCGTCATTGCTTTAATTATAAGTTTATGTAGTGTGTTGTCACTTTTGTCCTAAAGACAAGTATTATAATTGTAAATGCTTAGTTACGATTTAACCAAGTATTAATAACTTAAGTGAAGCGTTTGTAAATATTAGTCCCAATTTAAATTAAATTAACTTCATTTGTGATGTGCTTCTTAGTATTATGTGGTCTTTTAGTTGTAATTTTATATCGAATTGTAAAATCCATACTAATATTATAATTGGCAAAGTACGTATGTGTGTGTTTGTTTGTCCGTCTTTCACGGCAAAACGAAGCGACGAATTGACGTGTTTTTTTAAGTGGAGATAGTTGAAGGGATGGAGAGTGACATAGGCTACTTTTTGTCTCTTTCTAACCCCCTAAAATGGGGGTTAAAGTTTGTATGGAGTTACGATATATAAACGACTTCCACGCGTACGGAGTCGCGGGCAGAAGCTGGTATTTAATAATATTGTAAATAATAGCATTGGATGGGGGGTGAAAGTTTGTAGGGAGCTACGATATAAACGACTTCCACGCGTACGGAGTCGCGGGCAGAAGCTGGTATTTAATAAAATTGTAAATAATAAGCATTGGAAGTTCCTCCGATGTAAAGCCAATGATATCAAAGCATTAGTATCATCTTCACGCAGTTCTTACAATTGCAGGTATTGTAGATAAACTGCTAACAATGAAAAGAAAGTTAAGTCTAAGTTATAAATAAATTATTATTTATTTAAGGTCGGTAAATAAAATGATTTACGTGTACAGTTCTATCAATAGATTTTTTGTTATTTTATCTTATATTCATAGTAGTAAGTAGACGACGTAAGCTACGAATTTACTTTCAGTCTTTGACACGTTAAAATGTCCTTCGGATTTGGGTGAAATCGTTTTTCTGTTTACAATGTGGAACCTTTCGTTTCGAGACACTTTTAATGCAAAACCTTAAAATAGATTATGTTTTATATTGTTCTCAAATGGGCTTAAATTTGACTTTTGTACATTTGTTTTATTTCTTATCTCTTAAGTCCCAAGATAAAATAAATTCCTACCAAAAAGTTTTGTTTCCTTTGGACATTATTTATACTAAGTACCTACTATTACCCGAAACACTACCTTTATCTCTGTAGGTATTATTTGGGAAACGGCCTGAACTATTCAAAACCTGGGAAAATAAATAAATAAAACCCCTTCGGACAACAATTATATTTCACTCATTAAAATTAAAAAATTATAAATATTATAAAAAGGTTTAATTCAAATTAACCCGTCATCACTCTATAAATTATTTAGAAAGGTTTTCCCCGCGTCCGCCACAAGACAACATATTTTCCGACTATAGAGTTAACGAGAGGGGCACATCTGCAAGGGTCGGAACCCTTGGCGCACCCTTGGGGCTGAGCCTACCTTAACAAATTTTCTCTTAAGCTGTAAACATGTTCTGTATTTCCCGATTCAGTTGTTTTGCTTTGAAGATCAATGAAAAGAGTGAAATTCTATCTAGGTTTTTATTACGACGTATTTCTTGAAAATGGTATTACTAGACTAAAATTTATAATTCTACTTTGGTACACTTCATAAGCATTAGAAAACCATAAGTGTTTAGGTCGTTATAGCATGCACAACAATCTCAAAAACCCCAAAACAAAAAATATGTGGCGAAAAGCTTACATTGTCTATCCAAAACACTTAAAACTCGAGCTTGGAAAAGTTGAAGCAAAACGTCGCTACGCATAAAAGTAAAAGAGGAAGGGAAAAAATCAATGCTTGCATTTTATGTTCTGTGCGTGTGACAGATCGGTTGTCATGGCAACCGCGACGGGGGAAGCGTTTGGCGCGAAAAAATGACGTAAGTGGCGCAAGGAACCAACAAAATGGCGTCTGTTTTGCCCGCGTAAAGTCGACGCTTACCGCTGCTTTCACACTTGCGACGTTCTGTGTTTGACATTTGGGAGTGTGCGTCGAAGAAGAAAGAGACGGAAGATGGGGTAAGGGAGCCGGTAATCGATATTACGCACTTTTGTAGCAATGAAATTGGCGCTCCGCGGTGCAAGAAAGCTTTGCGCGCTGCAATCTTATTTTAAAATGTTGATAGTACGTTGGGATACTATAAAAATAATGCTCTATTTATTCCATTAGACTTAGAAAAAGACTAAATTGCAAATATTACCATGTGACTAAATATACTATCTGCATATCGTTTAAAATTAATTACTACAAACTTTTTGGTTTGTTAAGATATAGGTATTCAACTAAAATCAAGCATTCACTTATATCAATAACAGGGATGTATAATTTATCATAGCTGAAGGGTTGCACCAGATATTCATTATCGTGTATAATTTGTAGCAGCGTTCATAAAAAGTGTAATTAATGTGTCTCCCAACAGATGGCGCAGTGATGAGTTCCACAACGACCGAGGACGTAACACGCTGGAGAGCGGGTGAAATGCTCATGAGTCATCGCAGGGGGTGCGTACTGCGTTGGCCAGTCGCGAATATCATATTACTCATTTCTAGAATTCGTGATTGTAGATACGAATAGGTACGTGCGTTATAAATGACTAAGATTATTAATCGGGAATATGCAGATAAATAATAAATAAATAAATAATAGGGGACAATGTTACACTAATCAAACTAGCCCTGTAGTAAGCTGAATAAGGTTCGCGCCAGATGTAAGCGACTCTTGAGTCTAGATTATTATGAGAGTAATTCCGCGGTGACGAAAATGTTAGATGGAATGTAATTAATCGTTGGTTGTTAGTAAACTGTCGCGCTCTTAGTTATATTCTAAATATTCACAATTTATAACAATGATTCTTAATGATTTTTTATAGTCATAATTACTTAGTCATAGACCGTAAGCCCACACCCAATACACCTACGTCTCATGAGTCATGACAACGTGATAAAATGCGTGGCAGCAGGTCGAGAAAGTTGTGCTGAGCAAGAACGGAATAAAAAAATAAATTTAAAAATTGGCCGAAAGTTTGAAAATCGTTCACTTCCGGTCAAAATTTGTGTTTTTGTTTACGGTACCCCCCCCCCCCAATTCAATTCCGTTACGTAACAAGTCTTCAGGGTAATATTCAGAAAAGAAAGATGAGTGGTATTGTAGATACTTTTTAATCATAAATCTGCATTTTTTTAGTTAGTTTAGTGTGGTTTCAAGGAATCAAGAAATTTAATCATCTATGAACGGGTTTCGGTTCCATTTCTTAATACATTCTATTAAGGGTATTTAGAACAACGGCCTGATAATATTACAAAGAACTCAGGCGGACCCACGGAATAAAATATGGCACTTATGTGTTAAGGATTATTCCTTACCTATTAAAGCAGATGAAGCGTCTTTCACCTTATTTAACAAACAAAAAGTATATACAAGTAGATAATTTACGTTAAAAAAGTCAATTAAATCTAACCTAAATCTAGATAAGGCACACGGGGGATTTTTAGAATACAACATACATTTCACAGACATTTCTTATTTACTATGAGTATCAGGGACCGTAATCTACTGGGTAGTAAGTAAGTAAGTAAGTATAATACAAGACGATAACTAACATTAACTAAATTCAATTAAAACAAGTTAAGTAAATCTAATAATTTACTTTAAAAACAAAGTTTTAACCGACTTCAATTTAGTACTCCGCCAAGCCACGAGAACATTTCCACATTTCTTTTCCAATTTACCACATGAACTGATTTCCGAGAGCAAATGCGTTGATTATTAGAGAAAAAAACCCAATCGCTGTATGCGGGCCGATAATATTTGAGGACTTCCGTCGATTCCACAAGGATCACCTTTGGCACTTCATTAGTTGCTATTTCAACGGAATCTTATCAGAATTTGTGGTATACTTTTGTAGTTCGAATGTCTGGTATTGTTGGTGTCAATCACGCATTCTTTCGCTTTTTGTTCATTTTGCGTGTAGGATTATATGCAGTTTGCACATTTTGCGTAGGTAGTATTAGGTATACGATTTGCGAGTGGTGCACATTTTCCGTTTTGTACATTTTGCTTATGTACAGTCAAGGGCACCAATATGTATACACCACAGTCTCAAAAATATGTAGGCAGACCTTATTTCTGCAAAGTATACATATTTATGAAACTTTGAGTGTATTCATATTGGTGTCCTTGACTGTATTTTTGATTTTAATACGGTCCGCTTATTTACAGTATGGAGGGCAAAAATCGGCCTCGCGTATTATATAATATTTACATAAGTACTTATAGATTTTTTCGACCTTTTTTTTCATCCGGTGGACGTAATATTCAAACTCCTAATTAAAGCTCGCCTTATCTACTCGTATAAGTACTAATATTGTAAAGAGGTAATGTTTGTAGCTTTGTATGTTTATGTGTAGGGTGTAATTTCCAGAACTATTATTTATTTCAAAAACTCTTTTAACAGAATATCGAATGGATGAATAGACACTGTATATCCTGCAGGCTCGCTTACTTTCTTTGTAAGACACGGGCGGAGTGGCGGCGGCAGGATGTCTACTAAATGAGTATGGATTAAGAGACATATTGCTAGATTCTTAATTATCTCTAAAACTAAATTTACCTAAGTATATAATAAAAAAGAGAATCTAAATATCATATACAACTGGAGGTAACACATATAAATCTATTACACATATTACACACTCTACAGAGAAATTTTTCCTGTCTTTTTTTTCCTTTTACGTACATAATTACATTTGGATTTTCGTTTGGATGCTAGTGGTGATCGACCCTATCTCGCGCAACGTATCAGCGTTGCAGATATTGCAATTCAGCGAGGAAATGCCGCCAGCATCCTCGGCGGTACAATGCGTCGGGGCCTTTTTTAATGTTTAACTTAGTTTTAATTTAATTTAGTTAATGTAAAAATACAGACAAAAAAGTAAAATTGGTAAAATTGTCAAATTGTATAAACTTTTAGAAAATAAATTAGTTAATTTATTACATCCTTAATCCTTATATTCCATTTCACAAAGCCTATTGAAAGATTTCTTCACGAGAGGTATAAGTAAATTAGTAAATAATTGTAGTCTCTTGTCAGGCAATGTACCAGCAAAAACATTATGACGTATTTTTTTTTCAGTAATACAATTTGGTGATGTCGCGAGCGGTTGGGCGCCGCAAGTGGTTCGGATGTGTCATTTTTCATCTGCAGCCGCGGGGGTGCGGATGACAACTACACTTCCATCGAAGCTGATGCAATCTTTGACGTCTCGTTTGGCCAAGTCAAAACAACTTTATAAAACAGTATAAAGTAAGTAAGTTTTTGTAAAATAGTGTTCATAGGTCGGTAAGTCACTTTTCACGACCAAGAGTATTAGAAGCCCGACTGCGAGGCTGTCATGAGAGTTTGTTAAATTCTTACCGTCCGCGTCACACACAATGCTTTTTAGCATATTTTGCGACGAAACAAATGAAAACTAATCGCAATAAAATTACATATATATATATATATGTCAGTCATTCAGTATCTGGTGATGGTCATCATCATCATATCAACCGAAATACGTCCACTGCTGGATATGGGCCTCCCCCAAAGAATGCCAAAGTGACCGGTTTTGCGCAACCCGCATCCAGCGGACTCCCGCGCTTTCCGGTACGTGGTCGCCACTCGAGACCCTTTCCGCCCCAACGGCTATCGGTTCTACGTGCCCCGCCCACTGCCACTTCAGTTTAGCGATTCGTGGGGCTACGTGGGTTACCTTGGTTTCTGCTGCGGATAGCGTCATTTCTGATGCAATCACTCAGAGGAACTCCCAACATAGCTCTCTGCATTGCCCTTTGGGTGACTTTGAGCCTTCTTATGAGGCCCATAGTAAGCAATCACGGTTCAGTGCCATGTCATCACTGGCAAAGTGCTGGTCAAAGACTCGTCTGGAAATTAACGCGTGAGAACTTATTGTGTGTCGGCCGAACGGGTAAGCGCCGCGGATTGCATGGCGTTTGCGCCCTTTATCTCGCTAACTCGAATGGCGCAGTCAGTCTCGTACTACGGCATCCCCCCCCCCCCAAGCCTCGTCCCGAATATCTCACCATTTACGGTCACGTGACACCTGTGGCGAGTTTAACAATTTTTCCCCATCCCAAAAAGTGCACAGCGCCGCTAAAAAAGTTTTCACTTCAAAAAAACTAAATTTGAATTGGCAAATAATTCTAGGTATAAGTATATAAATTAGTGAACTTGCTCACAAAACTTCCCGAGAATCGGTTGGGAAATGCGACCTGTAGAGGAGAACAGCCGGATATCAGGACATCTGGACATACAAAACAATCTCTATCTCTAATGCTGTGTAAGCAACAATTGAAAATAATATGTCGTAAAGATGCAAATCTTTAAAAAACATACATAGTAGTTATACCTAAGCTATGCACAACATATTGAGTTGTTAGTTAATATACCCAATTCAGCAAATCTAAAAAATATTGGTTTTTAGCAGGTTAGCAGAGCCCGTAACATTGTCGTCTTGGCTATTACATGTACCTATTTCGTTCTTCATTCTACTTTATATACCTACATATGTAAAGTTTGGACGTTGTTAAACAATCAAAAAATTAATGGATAGAAGCTGAAAGCTAATGTTCTGCTGGAAGGTAAGGTTGCTTATATTACTTAAAATTACTGAGAAGTAAAAATATTATAATTGCTCTAGCTCTTAATGTTGATTACTGCTCGCAGCCTTTGCTACTTCGCTGATAGAGGTAGCTCTTTCTTTCAGTATGCAGTTCTAATCATCCCTTTCCACAATAATTAACCCTTGTAACGAATAGGAAGTAGCGGCTTCTCACCGTATCTAGCCGGCAGTTCAAGGAAGGTGCGAAGAGGGGACTTGCCCACCTGTGCAGACCTAAATACTTGTGTATCAATTATTGCCGTGTGTCAAGTAGTCCACCTCTGGCTCCTCAGCCCAGATGCGAGGGGAACGCACAGGGGTTCACCAATCACCCTCCTCGCACCTTACATCCTGAACGCAAAACAATCGGAAACATCAACCTGTCGCGAATAGGGATGAATGTCGCACCCTCTCCGCTAAAATTGCAGAATAATTTTATTATACACCAACCCTTTTTTAGGTTAAGGAAAATATGGACCTTCCGCCGTGTTTACGGCGGGAATCGCGTTGAGTCCGTTTCGCGGATCGATAGCGACGCGAAAGCTTCGTAAACAGATCGAAGTCGGCACCGAATCGAATCCCGCCAAATGCAACGACAGCTGTGCGTAGCTCGTAGCGCGTAGCTGTAGCGGCGCCTATTATTATTATTTGTAAACAAGCGTGCGCGGCGCGGGGTGCGTGCGGCGTCACGTGACCGCGCGCCATTGGCCGCCGCGGCAGCTGCGGCCCCCTCCCCGGAGCGCCGCGCGCGCCAGTCCGCCGCCGACCCGCGCCGCGCAACCACGCGCGATACAGCCCAGCGCGACGCTACACGCGCGCAACTGACGCGATCGCGAACTCCGATTCCCTTTTTTGTTTATTTTCGCGTCCTTCGAACCGCTTTGCGTTACCGAGGCGGCGAACGAAGACGTCGCATGGATCGAGCCACGAGAGAAGGTACCGCCGAATTGAAAAGTTTGTGCGAGCTTTCGAGTTGTGGAAGTGTAGTTTCCGAGGAAGCTTCTGGTTTTTTGTGCGTTTTAGTCGGAGGCAGCTTGTCGGCGCTGGAGCGTGAAGCGCGCTGTGCGCGTTCGCGTGCTTCCGCCGGAGCTTTCGTTGTGTGCTTTCGCGAATCGATAGCGACAAAGCATTCATCGCATGACGCATCGGCTGCTGCCGCGGGTGGATGATGTCACATCATTTAAGCCCTTAATTGACACCAGTTTAAAGTGGGAAGAATTGACGATTTTTATCGATGTGCCCCTAGATTGCACTTCCTTTAGTAGAATTGCGAAAGGCCCTGTCCCCTTTCCTCTTTGGCATTTACCTCTGCACACCGCACTTCATACATTTCCCACATCCCTGTAGAGCGTTCAAGCAACCCGCTTGTTCTACGCATTAGCCTCATTTTCCCTATCCATCTTTACCTATCTATCTGTATAACTTTCTGCCTACATACCTAACAACGAGAGAAAAACTGCCGATACTTGCCATGTGCACTATTCTCAATGTTTGTGATGAAGATCGATTTCAATTACGATGTTTATTTACTTATGTCTACCAACTCAAATTGCAAAAGGGAAAAGAAAAACTGTACTAAAAAAGATAAGGCTAGGCAACTGCCTGAAAGGAATGATTGACTGGACATTACCTACATTAAAGAAAATACCAATTAGGAAGATACATGAGATTCAAAAGAGTAATTTAGGATGAAGAATCTCATTACCATTGTATTTTGGTAACTAGAAAAGTCCAATTACAGAACTACGGGTACATACATTCCAGAAGACTCATAAGGAACTTAGTTACCCAATCGAGCTGGAATTGAAGTTTTTATAGCTTCTATTTCAAGACAGAAACATGCGTCAACCATCGTTAACAAGCCCTAGAACTTTACGCACAATTTACTTTGTACGCCCAAGTTAAATTCAATTTAAGTAAATACTAGGGCTTCAGAGACTCAGTTTTATTACCGAACATTCTGCTGGCTTTCTTTAGAGCTGAATTGAATCCACTAGTTTCGCGCTAGCGAACGTAGGTAGCAGTTGTCGGAACTTTTGTGAACTACGTATATATTCGGGAACTGAAAGCTTGAACCAAGATAAATAAGAAGGAAGAGGCATCAAGATCAATAAGGAGCTTTCAGAAAAACCTTTCTGAAATGAATATTTAACGGTTGAACGACAGAGAAACGATGAATCGTATTTCGCGAATAATACTTTTAATTATTTGTATTGTGGTCGATAAGACTATATTGACTAATAACTAGGTATTGTTTGCTTTTATACAATTTAGGGTTAAAGTACTTTCAGAATTTGAAAGGGAGGAAATTCCTTTGATCTGCAGATCAAATTAACTTGGGTCATGAGGAAGACCACTCTAAAATATGCAATATGTCTGCTCAAGCCAAGTCGAACATTATCGTCAGAGATCAATACTCATGCTTGAAGTTGCGAAGACCCCGGTCCCACGGAATAATCAAATAAATAATACGCCTTCCTCCCGTGAATGCGATAATGGGGAGTCAAGTTCAGTGAGGCCAATGAAAACAAATAAACAAATTGGCCAATTTCGCCCGAGCTAACTGTTGGTACATCAGCGGCTGGATTGTGCAATGCCACATGCTTCCTTTTTAGTTGAACAAGCGAGTTATGTTTCCTCCGGCGGTCTAGTTTCGGAAATTTTTCATTGTTAACCATTTCCTAAGTTCGTAGGAAATCTGAGGAAGCTTCAAAAGGATATACGATTATGACGACCGGTTAGCCTAGTGGGTAGTGACGCTGCCTACGAAGCTGAAGGTCCTGGGTTCGAATCCCGGTAAGGACAAATATTTGTGTGATGAGCATGAAAATGTGTTTCTGAGTCTTGGATGTTTTCTATGTATTTGAGTATTTATATCTATTAAATATATCGTCATCTAGTACCCGTAACACAAGCCTTATTGAGCTTACTATGGGGCTAGTGCGATTTGTGTAAGATTGTCCCCTTATATTGTCCCCTTATATACATTCGAAGTGAAGATTTAAAAAAGAAACATTACGATTGAAATCTTGGCTTATCGGATAGAAAATACAGACTTATTTGTAGCAAAACACTGGTATACCCGAGTTTTGTATAGAATTCCATGAGTCCTAGTAGTCCTACTTATTCAATGTGAGCTATGTTTAACGTAATTATTTATATCACAAAAACTTCAACCTAACTTCGACTAAGGCTTGTAGATAAGCATTTAAAACGATGTTGTGCCAAAGTCTGAAGCGTCTTTCATCCCACCCCCAATTCTATATTGCCACAAGTAATATCTTAAGTTAATTCTTACTTTCTTGAAGGATAATCCCTCTCTTATTGCTTGAGAGCAAACTGAAAGACGCTTTCAGTTTTCATAACGTCAGCGATATACACCGCTTAAAGTGCCGCACTTTTAGTGTAAAGGTATATATTCTCCTTCTATACTTTTGCTTTTCGTCTAGGAAAAGTTCAAACAGCGCTGCAGGAAAAAGTTTTGGTGGAAATGTAATTGTGGGGAATATTTTAGCGAGAGGGGGCGTCGCGCCGGTGAACGCTCTTCTGCCAACGGACTATTGGCAAATGTCTGAACATACCTATTGATTGCTAGTGTTATTAGAATTATTTCTTCCATTCGAAATGGAAGAAATGTTGATCCTTGATTCAGATTTGTTTCTCCACTTTGATCGTCATCTTCCAAAGCGATTTTGTTATTTGTACGATTGATTTTGTTGATTGAAACTGAACCATGGGTGAAAAGAGGCGGACTTTGAAATATGTTCTTAATAGAAACTTAGTTAAATAAATGAAGTCGATCCTGCGACAGTTTTTAAAGGAAACAATACTAAATCATACAGTGACTGTAATATGCGACTTCCTTTGAACAATTCCATCTCATAGGTGTAAGTACAAAAAATGCTCAATTTCCGATGTCGCATCCGATAGCACAGACAGACGTGAGCACAAAAAATGTTTACAAAGTGCGTTTCGCTTGCTTTACTTTGCTGGTAAATCTGAAGTGTAAAGCCCTTATTGTTGGGTAGATAGAGGTTGAAGTTCCTTGGCATCCAGTTGAGATGCCGTAGGGTACGAGTGCTATAGTTTTGAGGCATCAGAAAAAGTGGTAGTGTGGGAAAGATGGTTGTGAAAAAACGCCACATCTGCGGCGCTATTCAACCGGCTGAATGGGATGGAACGTAACTCTATATGGAGAAATCGCGCCTTATCAAATTGTGGACTAACCTTCATGTTCGTCTTTTGTTTCTATTGTTTTTCCTTCTCATCTTGATTTTGAATCATATTGCGCTGCTTACTAACAAATTGGTGCATTGTCGTCATGATTTGTCTTTTTATTTTACTTAATGATTAATACTGTATTCATAAAATAATATCATGTCAATTAATTAACCTTTTACATAATAATTACAATATGATGATAGTCAAAGTCAAAGTTCTTTATTCTTAAATGTATGGATATTATAATGTCCATGTTACTAAATCTGTTGGATAGCGCTGTTGTTTCTTGACAATAGCAACTTAACAAACATAAGTACATTTTACTCCTGGCAAAGCGTATCGGGCCAACTGCCTATTTATTATATATCTTCCGTCCTTTAAACGTCATGTGCATATCTGCAAATAACACCCGCCGAGAACCGAATCGGCTCAGGCACGGCAATCAGGCTGATGTGCGTATCCTGTGTGATTACTAGCAGAATACACGCCGCGGTGAGAAAGTTTCCATTGCATGGATATGACGAAGTTTTAATAATCATTGTTAACTAACAACTCTTCTGACAAACCGAATTAACATGTATTGTGACGCAAAACACGACTAAGAGTTTGCTGCCGACTCCTTGACGCAGTATCTAAAGTGACCTGACTTCTACGTCGAGTATGAACTTACATCGGCTAAAGGGAGACCACACAGAGTGGTCAAAATCAACCTCTTTTGATCTTGTTCTCGTGATTACTAGCAAGACACCTCTTTTGTGTAAAAACAAGGACTGAAGAATAACGAATGTGAAATTAATTACTATTATAAAGTTGAATACCAATAGGGCGAAACTCAAAAATATTATGAGAACATTGCATTTATATTTTTGCAACTGACCTTAAATGCGAATAAATGACAGGAATATATTTTATCACTGATTATCAGGTATGATCAGCGGATATAATCAGTTTCCGGCGCGCGCAGGAAGTGTCGCTTTGTGAAGATTGATCAAATAGTGCCAGTCTGATAAATGATTTCAAAAGTTAAACCACTTAGCTGGAGGTTGGATGACATCGAATGAATACAAAGCAACTACATAATGCTGTACATGTTACTGGAGAGAAGCATTTAGACAATCTCATCATTTACATTTAAAATTTAATCGTGAAGTAGTTTAGACGCAGAAAATAGATGGAGTTAACGGGAGAGTTAAGAGACAAAAACTTTTGAATTAAATTGTTTCCTGAAGACATTAACGGTTATGAAATGTTCACCTAATGATGAAATGGACTCTGGAAGTTCAACGTTTCTGTTCCTCCCTATTGGGTATTAGTGAATTCACTTTTAATAATCTAATTTTACATACTGTACAGTCAGTAAAAGGTAAGCAAAATAACATGAAAAAGTTATGTGCATGTTATATACCTCCTGTACCAGAGATTTGTCATATACAATGTGGAACGGAACGATGGACTTTCCCGCAAGAGGGGGATTATTGAGCGCTAGTACGTTACATTTTTCAGATAAAAAAATTTTTTGACGCGATTTTATTTTCTTTATTAAACCCTTATTAACAACGAGTACGTACTGTCATGCTGTGAAATGTATGGGAAAATAAATAAATAAAATAAATAAACAATAGTCTTGTTTCGGTGATTGAGCATTTCGTTTTCGTAGCTATTTATTTAGACTCCTGTCCAAACTTCATTATTATAATCAGTGATCGTAACTTTTGTAGCATTTTTGGTGCAGCGTAGTGTTGTTAACGGAATTGGTATAGACAATATCAATCCTAATGCTTAATTAGCGTTAATAATTTTAACCTTAAGTGTGCGCAGTAAGCTCGGCCGAATTTCACCTTCCCATACAAACGTAGGTACGCTCTCATTTTAAAACTACCTATTGGATTGTGACGAAACTTTGCATATACAAGGACATGATGTATATCTATGTCTGTAATTAGTTTATATGGTTCCAGTTTATAAAACAAACGAAATACAGCAAAAACAAGTTTTGTATGAAAAATTTAAATTCGCTGTATTTTTTACTATGGTATCTGAAGCTACGTAAACTAATTACAGACATAGATATACCTCATGTCATTGTACATGCAAAGTTTCGTTACAATCCAACAAATAGTTTTAAAATGAGAGCGTAACTACGTTTCTATGGAGAATCTGGCTTACTGCGGACTCTTCATTAACAATTTGGATTGATATTGTCTATACCAATTCCGTTAACAACACTACGCTGCACTCAAAATGCTACAAAAGTTACGAAAACTGATTATAGTTCACTTGTGTATTTAATGTCCAGGGTATCAACTACGTTTTCTCATAGAACACTAAGGGCAGGAATTTTATTGACCCTTTTATAAATACGTCGTTCTAATGCGCGGGAATACAAAACCATATCGATCTGTTCTCCCCTCTCGCTCATCGTACCGCTTTGTGCCTCGTGCGCTTGAGTACAATCTTGTGAACACGAGTAGCCAAGTTTGCGTTGGGGTTTGGGTTAACTTTAAGGTATTGTTATGATAGTGTATTAAGTTAACCGCTTCTCGGTGTTCTTGTGGAATTAAAATAATAAAGGCACGAAGAACTAACTCAAAATTTTAATTTTACTCGCGATTTAGCTTACGTTTTTTCATATCAAGTTTTGAATAATTTTCAGCAAAGTAGCACCAGCTACTTCAAGTCAGCCAACGAGCTCATTTCATTATGTTTTGAAAGTTACTTCTGATTATATCGACTCGAGAACCAGTCCGGCGCGGCGGTGTTTGTCTCACCGAGAGTTTATGTCGTCTATTTGAAATTAGAATTAGTCCATAAACTGAAATCAAGGGCGCGATTTCAAGTTTACAGCCGAGGATGGCCCAACATCTAAACAGCGCTGCGCTGCGCGTTGCACAAAAAAGCGACAACATCCGATGCTAAAAATAAGCCATGTAATTACAACGCAAAGCTGAAAGCGCAACGCTTTCGCTGCAAGCGGTTGTACGGTCGCCCTTGACAACCGAGACCCAGATACTATCGTGTTCCACGCACACACCCTCGCGAAACACTCACATGCAAGGATCAGACGAATCCCTATGCACACATAAGTGTTTTCACCAAGTAAGCACACGTCCACACATGGCTTAGAGCTGCGTTCCGTTTGGTTTGGAGTGAGCTTTTAATCTTTTTTTCTCGTTCACTCTTTGTGCGCATCTACAAAGAGTTTCTGCCTTGTGATTACTAGCGGCGTTTGACGACGCAATCGCTTGCTGAATATTTTCTTGAACTTGAATTTGGAATTATTTTGATTCCATTTAGAACTGGCTGCTTTGGATTTGCATAAAAAAGACAGCGTTTGAATAAAGCTAAGGCGATTGCGAAAGGAGTTCAGACGTATAGAGTAGGTATGGATCAGATTTAGGAACGAATATTTTATGTAGTTTATGTTTTATGTTTGCTTACAATTATTTGTTATAGCTGTAACGTTTCCCATAATTACATGCCCTAATAGCGTTATGTTTCTGATGCCCTACATTTTTCAGATTCGGTATGATACCCATTATACCCTTTAGACGTTATGATTATGGCACGAATCCCGAGTAGGTATTGCTATGGCAAAATCGTTTGAGGAAAACGTTTAGTACTTTCTTGAAGAAATCTTCTTTCTCTTAGGAATTAAAGGTGTTGAACATTTACTCAGTTTTCTCGTCATGATCACGGATATATTTCTTTCGGTCTCCCTATGACTATATATATATTACCTATACTAGGTGTGTAAACACATTAAATATGCAATACATCATTACAATTCAGGTCTATTGAGCATTGTCTATAAATATATCAGATAACGTCCGCAATGTTAACGACAGGCTATCAATGAAAGCTTTCCGTTCGTTATTTAAATTTAGAAAAACTTGAATAGATCTGATTGGCTGAAAATAACCGATGGAATTCAATTCCAATAATAGATCATTTAAAATTTAGAATAACGCTTTAGTGAATGGAACGCTTAAATTTAGACGTCAATTGGATTAAATATAAGTTTGGTTAGTTACATAATATTATTTTTTTGTATACCTATATATTGCTTTGATTTGCTCTTGTCCACCTGGTGGATTTAGACATAGACATAGACATATTTATTCAGTAAACAATAAAAGATTGTGTTTGAATTTCTTACAGCTAACAATATAATATCTTATATCTAATAACTAATAACTACGCTCCTATGTATGGTTGAGATTATTTAATTAATGTGGCCGACTTTTTATAAAACTGCGATTGGATTTGGAATCTTCTTTCTACCTTGGACGATAGAGTTGCTTTTTGAATGGACTACTTTAATGCAATTCGGCCAACTCAAATAATCTCAAGTATCAGTAAAGGTACCTATGTCGTGTATAGTGGCTTGTTGTCTAGGTTTTGTAATGAATGACATATTTTTTCCTTTTACTTCCTATGTTCCAATTCAAATGAGTTAAAGAGATAGGGAATGAGAGATAAACTAAACAAATATGAATAAATTGATCCATCGATAACTACGTTTCATTGATACTGAATTGAGTTATTGATGATGAAATAAAAGTTAATCAAAATAGATACTACTTACTGACCTATCTTTTCATATTATTGAAGACACAGTTTCAAATCAACAAAAATAGTTCCCTTAAAATAGTGGAGCCGAAATAGTGGCGCTTTACTATGGAGCGTAACTCTATTTATAGTTTGTTTACACAGCATAACCCGGCCATCGTTAGTTTCCGAGGAATGTTCGGCATTCTGTCATAACGAGGACTCCCGAAATCCGCCGGTTTGGCCACACGCGCCCTGGTTGTTAGCAAATTTCATTAACTAGCTAATGAATTTAATATAAATGTAATCTAGCTAGTTATACCTACTTACTAAATGGGTAGAAACTCGTTAAGTTTTGTATTAGACTATTTACAACTTTCCAAACACCGACAAATACTATTAAGTACGAGTAATTTAAGGCGATTTATAGCTAGTGCGGAGATAGGTACTCGAGTATTATCTGTACATAACTCAATTTGAAATATTCACGTTATATCTCCACTGTTAATTACTACAAATATCTATATAGGTACCCATTTTCCAATCTAGAGTGGCACCGTTCAAAAAATTAGCATTGTAAAGATACAATTTAATTTGACTACTTTGCCCAAAGGTTGACTGATGGAGAATGCTTACCGCAGTAAGTTCGCCGCTTGTACGATACGTTCTAGTTTTGTGCAATAAAATTAAATAAATAATCACACCCAACCATTAAAAGTCAAATGAGGGTCTTGCGCTTGCGCGTCTCAAATAAAAATACTTCCATACACCGAAGTCACACTAAGAAAAAGGCTAGTATGTACTAAAATAGTATTTTATGCAATCGTTATATAATGTATGCTTTTTCAGTCGAGTACCACGTTAAGGGGCATTTTTAAAAATTCGTGTACCCAAATAGCGTGAGTTGTTAAATAAAAATTACCTCAGTGTCAATTTTGTGACGACAATTAAGTATACAGTTTGTATACAAATTCACTTTTTCTTTTCAATTTATAAATGCTATGCATATACACGTTATTTACATGTGAAACAAGTTCAATTTCATATAATTGGAATGCTTGATTGTCGTCACAAAACTGACACCGAGTTAATTTTTACTTTGTTAAATCACAACACTCAACTCACGCTAATTGGGTACACGAATTTTTTAAGGTACGAGACTTAAAAAGCTAATTATTTAACTGATGTATACAATACTTTTTCTACGAGTCAACTGAACTAATTAAACAAACTTGGTATCTGTTGAAAATGAAGTGCAACCAACGGCTTTTTCTTTTTTGTGCGTTGATGTCTATTTACCTTTTTGACGTTCTCATGACGGCGTTCTATTGGTCAAATACGTTATAGTTCAGTAAAGGCGCCACGTGATTGGTCCATTTCATTTTAGTTCTCTCAACAGTTATAAAATGTCGAGTTGGGAGCGCCATAGTAAAAATTATGTGATTTAAGTTTGGTGTACGAAGTCTTAATTCAAACATTAAGGTCGACGAGTGTAAAAATATATTTATATACGCATACACACACAAACAATTTAACAAATACACATCATCATAAACTTAAGAGCCGGGCTCTTGTCGGTGGAGTAATCGCCATTCTGTTCTTCTCTCTGCCACTGTTTTGAGCTCTTGATACATTACATTGACTTTCTCTTTAGCTTGGTCCAGAAACGCACGTCTTTGTCTTCCCCTGCATCTCCTTCCTTCTATCTTTCCTTCAATTATAGTTTTTATGTAATTGTCATGTATCAGGTGCCCCAACATATTTCCCCTTCCGTTTTCAATATTTTTAAGTAGACATCTTCTTTCTCCTATCAAATTTAGAACCTCATCTCTCTCCAGGCCCACATTTCAAATGCGTTGGTTATTAGAGTCCATGTCTCGTTTCCGTACAACGCTTTGCTCCAGATGTAAGGTCTTAATAAATCGTTTTCTGATATTTCGAGATATTTACGCTTTTAATATTTGCTTTTTAATAGCATTGAAAGCTTTTTTGGCCATGGCTATGAAAATATGAACAAATACACTCACTGTACTTTTTCTTTTTCTTTTAAGTATATATTACCTATCCAATGTTATTTTAATTTGAATCCATGCAATGTAAATGCAATTTTATCTCCTGCGATACAGACAAGGCCTTAGTTCAGGGACCGGTACGTGTAAACGATTTTGCTAAATAAATATGTTATGTCTTATAATCAGAGGCCGAAATTCTCATGGCACTTTCGAGCTGTCATAGGGACTTCTCATTTATCGACTTCCGATATTCATATTATATCGATACATTATATAACACAACATATTGAAGCAGATTGAAAGTAGAGGTAATCAACAGGCGGTCTTATCGCTAACTATATATGCAACCAAACGAAAAGAATGAAAAGTTAACATTGTCACATTTAATCAGTTCAGTTCAGTGTTTTATCAATTTCATGTTCAAAGTCTGTTGAAGTGCTAACAAGTGTTTCAACATTAGTTTCTCTGTAAAAGAAATAGATAGTCATATTTTTTTCCAATTTATCTGGTTACCTCTACTTTCAATCTTCTTTAACACGTTCACTGCGGGACAAATCTTAAAGAACTTTCAACTGGTGCGGTTGAGATCGAATCAGCCCAAACCTAAGCTCTTTTTCAGTGCGGGTGAGGCCTAATCGACCTCGAATTTCAGTAGGTAATTAAATTCTTCATAACTTTGCCTGTACTCGGAATAGGTGTTTTTTGTTATGTGCTATACATTCGTCACTAAATCCTTAAAATACCCTTAGCTTCGCCTTTGGTTCTGACCTTTGGTTAAAGAAAAAATACCTAAAGAATCTTTAAGGTCTTTTAGGCCTCAAAACGCACTAAATTGTATCTAAGTCTAGTGAAGGGAATGGCAGTTATCGCTAAACTTTCGATGATCATCATCTCATCGACCATCTTCGATACAATATTTCAGACGTCATTTTAAGTTAATCTAATGCATTTATGCTATACAGGGTGTAACAAAAATAGTGGGGATCCGTTTAAGGGCATAATTTTTTTTTTCTATGGGGCAGGTCGTCTGAGTCGGCCAACCCTCCATGCAAAGTCCAAAAATTTTTCGCGTCAAAAATTTTTTTTTTCTACTTTTTCCTGATCAGAACACGATACCGAATATGCCCTTAAAAACAATTAAATTCACAATTGCAAAGACTATCTGTAAAAAAACACTATCCAACGGTCACGATCGTTGTCGTTTTTAGGTTATACCTATTATTTACGTAAAACACGCGTGGTTCAATATCGATAACTATGGCCGCACTAACGTGAAGCAGTCAACTCCCGCGCCGCCCGCGTCCCGCTCAGTGCGGCCTTGAGGTCACTTTCTTGAGACATTAATAAACCTCAACCCGCACTGAGTGAAAATAAAATATATCTAGTGCGGTTGAGGCTTATTAAGACCTCAAACGTTTTTTTTGTACCAACGAGTCCGGCTTTGGAAAACATAAAGAAATGTATATTTGACTCTGTCGTACGCCTTGTAGTTAAACGGCAGCAGTTCCAGCACGAGAGAGATAACACGAACTTTTAGCCCCGCACCAGCGTAAAGTCGAGATTGAGGCGGATTTGACTCAACCCGCAGTGAACGTGTTAATATGTTGTGTTGTTTAATGTATCGATGTAATATGAATATCGGAAGTCGATAAATGAGAAGTCCCTACGACAGCTCGAAACTGCCACGAGAATTCCGGCCTCTGCTTATAATACTTAAGTGTTTACTATAATGCGATGCAGACGACGCTCATTAGCAGGCATAATATCAATAGAAAACCGTGTGTATTCACCATATCACGATATTCATCAAAACGCCATAACCGCGCCATATCTACTTACTCTACCTGCAATCATGCACCCTGGGGCGCGATTCGACTTATTATATTGACAGCATGTGACTTGGCCACTATATGGATTATTTTGCGAAAATTACGATGTCATTGGGGCAAAGCATCAAATTTTGCTTTTACGCAGAGCCTGATTGAATTTATAAAATCTTGAGTGGGTCCAATATTGGAAAATATTTGAAAATTTATCAATTCAATTTTATTAAATTCAATTTAAAAGTATTCAATGATAAGTACTAGGACTACAGTAGGATTTATAATACACATAGACATTTTACAAAATGTGGCTATTTAATAAAATACTATTAATGATGAAGTAGCCATTCGCAAATCTCAAGGAATCACTGTACGTTAAGCTGTCAAAAGACAAAATTGTTGTTAATAAAAAAAAAATGGTAATCTCGTGGAATTACAGCCAAGTTACGAATTAGGCAAGGCAATGTCACGACCTGTTAAATGACAACGTCGAATCGCGTCTGTGCTCGTATCACAAATGTTCCCCGTCATTACAAGATAAACGGTGACGTCACGGGTTGACCTCGATGCGTGCGTGCCTTAGCGCCGCTAACGATTTTCCGCCTCCTAAGCCTTTTGCAGCGATTTTATTTAAAGCATTAGACTGATAAATAAATGGTAGCTTTCAATTATTACATATACCTATGTATATTTACTTATCGTATGTCCTTTTGAGAAGAAAGTTGAAGGTAGTAACTCCGCCTTAAAGGATAATACTGTTAGTGTCAGTATTTTGCTAACACTTACTATTTATACATAATACTTACAAAAAATTAGCTAATTAATGTAATTAATGAGCAGGTTGTCCTTTTTTTTTTTCCAAAATATATCTTATTACTTTACTTACCTACACCAAACGGTAAGTGAGCCTTTTCATTTTCCGTTTTCAACCGTTTCTTTCCTCATCAGACATCACGAAAAGACAATAGAAATTCGCAATAACAATCGAAAATTCGGTCATCATTCCATCGATTCCGCGCCTCAAAACAGAGCACCGCGCATGCGCGACTGCTGCCAGTAAACATGTCCGCGCCAACCCATAACTTGCGAATTTCCTTGCAATTCCTTTCTTATTTCAAATTAAGAACGCGGCGCCTAAAATAACGACTCCTTTCGCCACCTCGTAACAGGCTTCAATTTTTTTTCGATATTTAAACTTTCAGGTCTATTACATAAAGCTGTTTTTTCAGCCAGCGCTTGGTTAAAGGAGGAATTGTAGAAACAAACAGTCAATAAGCTAAATTTATTTTCGTTTCCTACTTTTTTAATCGCGCGACTTTTGTTTCCTTTGCCTAATGGAATTGAAATTTGATTTCTTACTATTGATGTTTATTTATTTATTTGTTAATGGCATTATCTACTTTAAATCATACTTACTGCATACTCCAGAAACAATAATAATATTGGAGCAGAATTTAGTCTTGGTACTTATTACGAGTATCGAATAGCATTTTCAAGGATAATTCATACGTCTTCGGATTCTAGTATACCCGTACGTCGCATTCTATGAATTCGTTCGAATAGGTGCATTGTTCATTTTCTGCCGCCTTTGAACTACTAGTAGAATTAGTGACAATAAGTCGCTTGATTAGCTAACTAGGGTAGAGGTTTCTTCGTCTCATATAAGATATATGCAGTGTAGCGGTGTGAAGCGAGCCGGCCATGCAACGCGTATAAATCGGACTGGTGGGATGTTTACAATATGTATATATTTATGTATTACATAGCTATGGCATAGGGTATGGTGTGGGTACGGTAGACTTCTTCAAGAGCCGATTAGCTTTGTGCCTATGATTCTTTCGAATCTTTTATATCGATTTTTAGGGTTCCGTAGCCAACAAGGAACCCTTTTTTCCGCCAGGTCCGTCTGGCATGACGCCGACCAAATGGTAGAATACGTTTATGAAATCATTTTTTTAGGGTGCCTGCCATACGCGCAAAGTGGGGATGTTATTTTTTTCTTGGTAATTCCATAGTCTGGCGTATTGTTGGATATAGCCAGTACAAAAATATTATGGGTTTCTAAAAACTGCTTTTCAACTCAGTGGTCCATTTGTGTGAAATAGCTTTAAAGTCCAAATTCTTGTTCGAGTCGAGTGTCCCCACCCCCTCTCGGCTAAATGGCTGCTACTGGGAATGTGAAAAAAATCATGGCAGTAGAACATATAATTAATTTAAAAACTATATCAGGGCTCAGTACCTCTGCTCAGTAGCCGTTACTAGTTACCGAGTAATAGTCGACTAACTTAAAATGTACTTGAAAAGGCCAACTTTCGTACAATTTGGCCACAGCAGCATTGACTTGGCGCGTGCGTGTCGATGTAACAAAGACAGGCAACTACGGAACCATACACTGCGCGTGGCCCGACACGCACTTAGCAGGTTTTTAGTTATTTACCATTGGTGATCGTGTTGTGCCAATTTCAATTATCAGTTTGAGTTTCGTCGTAGCACACTATCAAGAAAACCCGAACAATAATTCGACTTTTATATCAAATGATTTTTGAAAATATATCTGTGACAGACAGACAGAAATCGAGGTGAACTTCGTGTTCCGAGGAACCAATTTTGGGACGGAACAGTAATTATGTTGCTAGTAAATACTTATTTCTATAGTAAACAATGGCTATATTGGGGTCCTAATCCTAACCTATATATCCTTACCTAATACGTTTATTAAGTACTTCCCTTCTTTGCAAAATCCATACGCGTCCCCGATACAAATAATGCTGTCATATAATGTTTGTAATATGACCACAATGTGTAAAGATGTGTTTGTTTGTTGCAGACTGGTGCAGGGCGCCCGGCTAGCGCCGCTCTCCCACCAAAAGACGACACCCACAAACCAAAGCCTCCAGTCATATCTTTCGTTTAAAATCTAAATATAAGCACTATTTTGTAAACCTTTTAACGATAAACCGTAAATAGTATACGCTAACTCCCAAACAGTACAAATTAATTTAAGTCTGAAGTAATCGGTATTTACATTAAGAAGAACGAACGAGCGAAAGAAAAATCTATCAACGACCAGTATTTAAACGTTCCAAAATAATAGATATCGTTAAACGAGTGCACAAAATATTTATCGATCGTTAACGCAGTCGACGCATTTTCTAAAAATCAGCCAAAGATTTTATAAAACCGTAGTTAAGACTCGTGTGTAAAACTGCCTCTCGGGGATTTTTTATATTTATTTGTTAGTGATTAACGAAATTGTGATTAGTGTAGTGTAAACCAGTGTGCCGTATAACCGTAAATTAAGTGCTATTTAGACGGACTTTAACCAATTAACTTTAGCCAGTCAGAGTACAAATATCAAGTTCCAGTGCAGCGAGTGTTCATAGCGAGATAGACTTACCTAGTAGAGCTTATTTTTGTAAAAACCTTTACGTGTTAAGCGTTTGCGGTGAGGATGAGGTTCCGTCGCGGGAGGGCGCCATGAGCGAGGCGCTGCGCAGCGAGGGAGGCGCGGAGGCGCACCTGCCGCCTTTCTCGACCTTCGTCGGAGACATGGCCGAGAACGAGCAGCGCATCCTCGCGGCCGACGCGCGCCTGCTCGACCCCGGCTGGGAGTACTACGAGCGCGGCGACGGCGTCTCTGTCATCGCTAGCCAGGCGCAGTACCGCCCCTGGGAGTCCATGCCCATCACCGTCGGCGCAAAGGACGCCATCCTGCGCGCCGGCTTCTCCTCGCCCCTGGACTATCAGTCCGTCACGCTGCAGCCCATCAACAAGCTGCCGTCCTTCCAGAGCCAGTTCCAAACGTTCCCGGAGACCACCGTCATACCCGAGACGGGGCTGCCGAGCGTGACGCCGGTGCCGGTCACCGCCAATACCACGCCCAGCGCCAGCCCCAGCCATCTGACACAGCTCACGCAGCTGACGACGCCGTCGTCGCCCGCACATCTCACCACCTTGGCGCAAGTCACGCCGCTGTCCACAACCCTGACCACGCTATCGCCCGTCAACGCTACAACATTCCATACTCTCACGGCGGTGAACGCCAGGAGTTACCCTATTGTCCCGGCGCCGTTGCAAGCCCGGGAGCTCGCCCCCGCCGGACAAGCGTACATTGATGACCGGCACATACAGCTGTATCAACCAAATATAGCCACTATTAACGCATTTCCCACCCAGAATGGTATTTTACACCAAAACGGGACAATAATCCATCAAAATGGAAGCTTACTACACAATATTCAGAGTCCAACTGTAGTTCACGTGTTGAAAAACGAACCGTTCGATATGAAATCGCTCCAAGAGAAGTACACTCCGAACGGGTTGCACCATAGTAATTTCCAGAATCCGATGTTGCTAGACAGCGGGTATGAGAAGAAGAACGGTTTCGGTACCGGGTCGTCGCCCACGAGATCGGATTTTAGGAAGAAAGAGAGGCGGAAAATGCGAGCGAACAGCTCGGAATCAGACGGGTCTAATATGGAGATGGGGTCGGAGAGTAGTGGGCAGGTGGCGGCCGTGTCGTCTACCGGCGGCTTCAAGTCGCCGCTCCACGGCGCTCCGCCCATGAACACTGGGCCCATGGAAATGGACGATATATCTTCAGAGAAACAGGTAAGAACTTATGTCGAGTAAATGCATAACCTTTTAAGAACTGATCGACAAACTGTATAGGATAGTAAACATTTTCTTCCGAATCCCGTTAAATAATTACGTACTTAGTGGGCCTTGTAGGTTCACACTAAAATTATATCCATGTTGGGAAAAATCTGAAAGGCAACTAATGTCTCTTTCCGCGAATTGGCGAATTGCGTAAACAAGTCGCCGGGGAACGCAAAAAGCCGACTGAATATTCGAGGAAAGATATTAGAATTCTCAGAATTTCATCCGACTATACGGCGTTAAAAGTGGATATTCGAGAGATCCCGAAAAAGAGAAAGTTTCGCCGTAATTCCACCTTTTATTATTCGGGGAGCAGTTTTTATTCTCAGTTCCGAGTTTCGGAATGGCCGAACTCTCTGTCTTCGCGGCTATAAATTTAATAGTTAGCCGATTCGGCTGCTCCGCCAATAAATTAACTTCTTCTCTCGTTTAAAACACAAATTAAAGTGGGGCGATTTACGCGTGTCCTGCTTAGAAAATTTTATGAGTCCCATTCAGCAGCGAGTGCAATTAGGCGGCAGTTTGAGGGCCGTGCCCGCGCGGCTTTAATTATATTACCGCGCGAAAATATTAGCGGCTCTTATCTTGAATATTCTGCGCCGTGGCTCCGTATCAAAGAAAAATGATGGGATCGCCCCGACTATACCTCACAAGAAAACGACCTAGGGATCTTTCATGTCCCGCGTATTTGATATTACTACAGGAAATACACCGTATACACATTTCCGGAGAGCTGCATATGATTAGCTTACAAAATTATAAATAAATTATTATCGTTGTAATTAACACGAATTTCATCATTATTAAGAAGCTAGCTGCATTTTTCTCTTTGCCGATCATACGGGTAAAAAAGCTTAGCCTAAGTGCTGTAGAGAGAGACGGCATTCCGCAGAAATGTCAGCGCTTCCTAGTCTAATAATGAACACCTTGAGACAGCTGCCTTATACAATAGGCACTAATTATCATTGCCTATGGTTTTTGCCCCGCTCTATTTCAGATGTTAGTTGTTGATGTTAGTTATTTATATGATATAAAGAATATACGGAATTAGTTATCATCCTTCAAAATAATGATAAAATCATTTATTTATTACTCTGTATAGGATATTTATGTCAAGTGTTATAACATCATACTTAAAAGAAAATTACAAGGACTGTGTTATATTTTGAAGAGTGTACCTATGTAGAAGTCAATAATACATTTTAGAGGTTATCATTACAGGCATGAATAATTAAGGTTTTAATGCAACTTGATAAGTATAAAATTGAATAAGTATTGCACTCAATCGCTCTCAATACACTAGTCGGCGAATGACAGACAGTCAAAGTGTGTGTCAAGATAGTCAATTTGAATGCCAGTAGTGCAATATCATAGTATAATTAAACGCCGTGACTTGTTAAAAGGGTGGAAACCATGAGGGTACAAATAAGAGTAACTACAGTGAATTAATGTTTCTTTGGAACCCCATTTAGATGTCTGTGTGTTCTATCATCTATAATTACTTAACTACTGCTCCAAATTATATTTTTTGCATTAATCGTATTATATTTATTACTATATACTATATTTATTACGATGTATATACTTATTACAAAATACATTATATTTTTGCATTAATCGTAATTTATCTAAACATGCTTACTGCCAATCAGTTTCTTATTTATGGTAATAAAGCGTAAAGTTGATAAAGAATGCACTATAGATATTGTTTATAATTTTAATCGTAGCTGCGATTTGATCCCTATGCAACCAGCGTTTTGATAATTTATCATTGCGTGAGTGCACTTTTTGACAGTTACATGTGAACTCATTATTAGCACGCCATTTCTGAAAAGTCAACATAATAAAACTCTTAGTCATGCAACATCAGTCGCTGTAATTATTATATTTTAAAAGCTTTTAATCAAGCCAATTTGGCTAACATGATAATTAGGAGCTTTTAAAAGCTTCGTGTCTCCAGCGAAATATATTCATTAAAGAATCGACGGTCGCGCTTTTGGCCTTTTCATGTCCCGTTTGAACGTGCATTTTGCAAGTTTTCAACAAAATATTACAACGCTGTTCAATTGAGCATATTTAGTTGGAAGATTTGTCTTGTGCAGTGAACTGATTTCTTTCTGGTAATAAGTGCGGTATAAAACTCACGTGTGTCTAACACTGTCGCCACCCCCACATTACACGCCGCGCCGGGTGAATAATCGGGAAAACCCTCTTTCTTGAGGATAAACATTCACGTCGTCTCGTCATACAATTTCGTTTTATTCTAATTGAGTCATATATTTATGCGTATGCTATTAGAATAAACAAAACTGTCATTTTTATTTCAATTTGCATGGACTACTCTGTGTTGTTTTGGCTTAGGTGCGTAGCTACTTTGTTTCTGAACATCTGTGTGCGTTACAAAAAAAAATATTTGATTCAAATTCAAATGAAGCGTGGTAGTTTTGCTAATAAGGTGGAAAGTCGACACATAGCTGAAAATAATATAATTATAATACTTACACCGAAGTTAATGACGTATAAAATTAGCAAAGTTAACGATATGTATATTATCATTATACATTTTTAATTTGCTAGTTATCTTTGCTGTAAAATGGAAATAGCAACTGAATGGGACATTTGATTTGATGGGCATCAGGCGAAAATAGATGCTAACGCAATTTTTCAATTTAGCAGTGAACTGTTCTTTAATTTATCCTAGTTTATTATTATTCATACTTGCAAACTTTAAGATATTAAAACGTAAATTATTCCTTGATTGAGTATCCTTAACGTCTTTCACATTGTTATTTCAAATTTAAAACAAACGGTATTCCGTATTCCACGATCGTCAGCTGTTCAGCGGCACAATCAGCCCCGATTGCGCCCGAAGATAACCGAGTCATTTGGACGAATGAAATTGCACAAAATGGCGGCGCACGCTCCACAGCTGTTCTGCTTTTTTATGATGGTCGAATTAATTCATCATTACATTACGTTACATACATATTTTATACGGAATACCACCCAAAGTTTGTTTATAACAGCTATCGCAGTTCTTTTTAAAAACTTGGAATACGTTTTTCTAAAGGCACAGGCCGCAGTAAGCTCGGCCGAATTTCACCTTCCCATACAAACGTAGTTACTCTCTCATTTTAAAACTACGTTTTGGATTGTGGCGAATTTTTGCATATACATTGACATGAGGTATATCTGTGTCTGTAATTAGTTTATATGGTTCCAGTGTATAAAACAAACGAAATACAGCAAAAACAAGTTTTGTATGAAAAACTTAAATTCGCTGTATTTTTTTACTTTGGTATCTGAAGCTACATAAACTAATTACAGACATAGATATATCTCATGTCATTGTATATGCAAAGCTTTGTATCCCTTATAGGGATAAGTTCGCCTTTGTACTGTGATCTATTGTGTTACATGTATATTCTTTAACCTGTTATTGTGTACAATAAAGTGCTTGCATACATACATACATACAATCCAAAACGTAGTTTTAAAATGAGAGCGTAACTACGTTTGCATGGAGAATCGAGCATACTGCGGACTCTTAATACATTAAGTCCACAATCGACTGCATTCTGAGATGAGATGACACTGATATTATTAATTTACATTTATTTAGATACCATGTGAATAGTTTTATAATCATACCAATACCTTAAACCTTGGCTCAATTCAACATATATGGCTCAATTCATAATATAGCATCCACGTTCATATTTTGACAGTAACTATTAACCAAAACCATACTTAGTTGTAATTCTGTAAGAGTTGATGTAGCTACCCTTAGTACCTACAGTTTGTCCATCAGAATTGATATATGTATACTGTAGTATTCTCTACCTGGCCAAATTGGTCGTTGACGCCCATATGACATACCGGTGTAATTCGCAGACCAAGAAGAAGCGTAAGCGATGCGGCGAGTGCATCGGCTGCCAGCGCAAGGACAACTGCGGCGACTGCGCACCATGCCGCAACGACAAGAGCCACCAGATCTGCAAGCAGCGACGGTGCGAGAAACTCACTGAGAAGAAGGTCAGTCACACTCACTAATCCAAACTATCCATCGTCAGCATTGAACACTGTGCTCATGGTAGATTATAGCGCCTAATACAGCTTCGCTTAGGGCTGTATAATATGATAGCGGGTCGACATTTTTTTACCGCATATGTCGCATGTGTGTTGTCCATACTACGGATTGAGATGAAATTCGGTATGGAGATTATAGGGCGATTGTGCACTACAATGAATTTTATACTGTCCGGCAGTCCGTTTTTTTACTGTCCGGTATAAATGTATGTAAATGTCGGACGATAAAATTCATTGTAGTGTACAAACTACTATATACATTGACGTGATATGATCTATTTGCTTAGAGTTGCAACCTCCTTCCTTGCCAACCTCTAACTTTACTCCTGCCTGCTACGTCACTGCCATTCATGATTTCCCCGTGTCAAATAATGTACAATTTTATGTTTATTAAAACCTGAATAGTACAGGTTTTCTCATTATTTCATACATTTAATGGCGTGCCATATCGGACCGGCAAAAAATCGGACTGCCGGACAGTAAAATTCATTGTAGTGCACAATCGCCCATAGCATGAATCCCGGAGAAGGTTTTTATTCTACGAGTTCCGCTCGGACAAAGTGGCGGGCTAAAGCTAGTAGAATATAAATAAAGTTGCGTGGTCGTACACACCACCACCAGTTGTTGCCACGATAAACCTTATTTCGAGGCAACAGTGGTTAAATTCGTGAAAAAACAGATTTTATATCCTCAAAGATTGAGTGTCAACTGCCAATCTATAAATAGCAAACGAATAATTTATAGAAATCGTATTTTACAGATTTTTTACTGTATTGGGAACTGTATAAGTAAATACAAACGCTTGAACTAGGGTCCCCTGTGTTTAAGGCAAAAAGAAGGGCAGTAGATGACAATTTTTAAGCATGATCTTTCAATTAAACTTAGTTATGATTATCGACTCAAATTATGACTGACTGAGGTAACAATATAAATGAGGTAACAAAATTGTCTACATTTGTCTCAGATGTGTGGCCGAAAACGATCGTCCTATTAGGGTCACAGTTACACTTTAAATGACGCTATATTTCTCTCACTATTTATAGCTTTCAAATTATAAACTTAAAACAACTGAAAAAATCGGTACCTTAGATCCAAGCAAGTTACACAGGGGATTGTACGGAGGGATGGTAAAGCGTTCAGTTAATTATTCGTAGCTGTACCATGAATTAATATTTTATTTACGCCCAAACACACAGCGTATTACTTATTGCAACATTGGCCCTCGCCAACTTTATTCAGTCGAGTTTGTTGCCGACTGGCGACGCATTGCCAATGTTTGCCAAACATCGAACGCACATTGTAATGCTTAATATACCAAGACCTTGGCAGTTGAAATTCATTCACAGGTTGCGATAATTTTTCCGTCGTGTCATGTTTCATTCAATGTAGGAAATCTTGAAGTAAAACTTGTGAGTGACGCAAGTGAGGTATGACTTATTCAACGGATTATTTGTATTTATGTATTCGATTGCGAAGTATAAAGCTAATTCTTATTTTACGCTGCAGGAAGTAGGCAATTATTTTTTAAACTGTATGAAACCTCCATGATTTCAGATACATTATATGTATTAGAGTATGACGAAACAGTTCACTCACGTTTTAAAAATAAAAAATAAAAGTAAATAAAATTAAGTTTAATGCCACATTTGAGTTTACATGAAAAAAAAATGGAAGACTTACATAACTTAATAAAAAACATAAGGAATACAAAAAATAACATAAAGTAAACCAATTTAAGCCTACTTAAATTCGTGGTAAAAGGGCAATTAAGTACCCGTCTCAGCCGTTTGCTGGATATGTAGGTATAATACCCAGCGCTGATTTTCAGACGAGTCCTTTTCCTACAGGTCGGTCGGTTTTAAGGTCAAGTATAAGCATAAATATGTAAGCACCGTGAACGCTCATGATTAAGGATTACGAATTGATTCAAAATATGTCCATAATATTTATAAGCACAGAGGCTATAATTCGGTATTTGCAAAAGTCAAATCAGTTTCTTTTTATGAAACGTCAAAAACGCTCGTTTAGTATGGAATTTGTATCGATTACTTGCTTGTGACGTCACAATCAAACAACGGCCTTATTGTTAGTTTTTATGAATTTGAAAATCTTACAATAGCAAACCGAGTTTCCGAGTATTTTCGTAATGTGGCTAGTGAAAAAGCAATTTATTTTCACTGTTGTCAATACCCTATTCTAGTTAATTTTTCATCAATTGGGTTTGTATAACTATTGCTATTTCTATAAGTATATTGAATCTTTAATCTTTCTATATTTAATCCTAAATCTTAGTTTAAAGATGAGAGCATGTGGCTTCGAATAAAGATTTCCTCACAGCTGTAGATACACTTTTTACATCAGTTCAACAGCTAAATTGCAAAAAGATTGCAACAGCCGCTTGTTTGCTTCGAAGTCCTAACTGTCTAGGTACTATAAATGAAACTGACAGACATCATTTCACAATAAGACTGCAGTATTCTGAAAGTATATAATATGTACTATAATAATAATAAGTTACGGCATTTTACACACTTCTCAAAGTTAACTTTATTCGGTAAATCGAATTCACATCTCAAAAGGTCACATTATTCAGTAAGCACATTAGATCTACCTGCTATTGTGTTCTCCTAGTAATGAGCCGTATATATTTGCCACGACGTCGCATCAACATTTTATTTTTCCTTGGGAACTAGGCGAATAAGTCGTCAGCTTTAATGAATACAAAATCGAAATTCAAAACAAAGACACTCGTTACCATAAAATCGTAATAAAAAACATAACCGCCGAGTTAATAGCCCGTGAAAAGATCGTTCGTGCTACTCTTTCAAACCTGCTCTATTATCTGTCTCCTTTTATTGTTTTCGGTGCAAAAATAATGTACATTTAATACAGGCATCTAGCGACTCATAACAAAAAAGAAAAGAATGTGATTCTTTTTTCAAATCTCCAACTTTCCTTTTTCACAATTCAAACGCCCGAAAAATCCGGCCAGTATTTCGCGGGAAAGTTTCGACCGAAGAAAAAGCGTCGGTACTCCACTTAATTTACGATTATAACTTAACGGCTACGAAGGAAGTTTAGCAAATTAGTTTTAAAACAAGCACCGTAAAGCTTAGAGGGAGGCAACCCCCTCTGTAACACCTTTACTTAGCTCACCTAATTACAAATCATCTTGCGAACGAGAATTGTATTAAGTTAATCCGAAAATGTGGAGGTAATTGATAAAGGGTAAAGTAGGTTTTAAGATGAGCTCAATCAAAAAGGCCACAGAGTACCTACACAAAATATTAAATAGAAATGTAGAAAATAGCACGTAGGTAAAAACTTGTGGCAATCTTATTTGTAACATAGGTACGCTCAAAACAGCTAGTTAACGTTTAAAATAATAAAAATAGAATCCTGATTTCCATTTCGGTACACTTAATTTTGGTTTAAAAGAAGGAAAAAGATAAAACATTTCCTGCCTTGGATACTGGGCTTTTAATCCATTTCTCAAAGGCCGGGTGCGGCCATTAAGTCTATGATCTTTGACACCTGGCGTTTATCTTTCGTTATCTGTGACTACATTCATTACTTTGCTCAAATAATAAAGTTGGCCCAATGTTTAAGTCAACGTCTTGAATTGAAGTAGAGTTTTAGTTTTTGTAGCACAAAGATTTGTATTCGGGCCATAAAAGGTTTTGAATTAAGTGATTACAACTAGTGATGGGGATGAATGATTACTAAATAAAATATTGAGCGACATTTTTATATTCCTTTCAACCATGTCACACAACAAAAAGCAGCAACTCGATCTTTTTTCATAATAATCCACACCGTTTCCTTTGATTGTTAAGATATGACATATTTTCGCATTTTATCTCTCACTTATGTAACTTTTTTACAAGTACATTATTACTCTAGCTTCCGTATAGGATAGTTTTTATCCGACTGCGACGTTAATTAATTTTCGGAAACATTTGACCTCATTAAATTATTCATTTCTTCTGCTTGAAATGGTAGCCGTCATCGCATCGTATCTGTCAACTGTCAGTGACGTCAAAATGGCGGGCTAGCCATAACTATCCAACAGTAATAATTTCAATCCGGTGTTGTGATTAGACCTTCACAAAACGCATATTACATTCTAAAGCATAAAAAAATAATCGATTCCGAACTTATATGCTCTAAATTCGTATTGAGGCGTAATTTCAATAAGTGTATCAACAAATTTCAACAAAATAACGTCAAACGTCAAAAGTCTGACTCTTCCTTTTTTTTAATGGCATGGCATAGCGCTGTTCTCGCGTTCAGCCATATGGTCTATTTGAGTTTCTGCAAGATTACACGCTGAGTATTTGTCACGATACTGCACGGCTATCACAAGACGGCGCGCGAGCTCTCTCGATTTTTCTCGCACTATACGTCTATTTCTATGTTGTCTAATAAGAGAGAGACGGATAGTTCGAGAAAAATCGAGAGAACTCGCGCGCCGTCTTGTGATAGCCGTGCTGGTTTGTCAGTATTTATATTTATCAGCAATAAACAGTATGTATTAAATCAGTATAGAAGGGGCCTTTTATAAACATTAATTATTAAGCGCGTCAGTATTAAGGCGGTATTATAACTTCGTACTTCGCTCCTTCAAGTTGACATTCAGCCAATATAGAGACACAGAAATTGGCCAACATACAGGAAAATACTTTTATCATAAAGCCTGCAACACACGTGCATTAAGTTGACAATGGCGGGACACAAGATTTGGCAGAATATAATATTTACGCGACGCGAATATGGTCTCCGAATATGAACCCATTAGCAATTTAAGAGACTATAATTATTATATTCATTTCTAATTGCTTTCAAAATATATATCTGAGGATCCCGTGGGACCTTAAATGTGTATGGATCTGACTGAAAATAAAAATTAAATATTTAACTGAGAGTCGGAGTGACTCAAGATCATTTCAGTCATCACGTTTTTATTTATTTAATATAAAACCGTGTTAAAAATATGTAGAGAAGAAGATCAATAAACATTTAATGTTGCAGCCCATAGGCTGGTTTCTGGCAATAGATCCAACAGGTAGGACATATCCTACCTGTTGGATCTATTGCCAGAAACATCTACTAAACTTTTACCCCTTATTCATAAACTTAAAATACCTCTGTTAAATAAAACGAGTTTTGTCCCTTTCTTACTAATTTAAATACCAGATTGACAGATAAAGTCAAACGAATTTAAACGGCATTTTAGTTAAAATAGGTTTGTTCGACGTTTTACTTGATAGGTTAAATTAGAACTACCACGACATTACCATGCGACCGAAGTCGCAGGTACAGCTAGTTTGATATTATATTCTAAGTTTAAACACAGCTGTTATATCAAACTGAAAACCACCTTAGTATAATAGTTTTTTTTTTTCAGCTACATTGTATCTATCATATGTCGCCCTCATCGCCGCACGCGCTACGGTTGCCGGGCCGGGTGTGTAATATAACATTGATTCGTAAATCCAACAGAAATAGACTTACACATGTTCATAATCGACATGTGTAACGGATATAATAGAAATTGTAATAGTTTTATGTAAAGTAAATGACACTCAATATTTGAGTTCATACGTATAATAATAATTATTAAAATATGATAGGTATTGGGTTATGTTTCCTTATAAATCCAGTGGCTTATTAAAACTACATAGGTAACATAGCCTATAGATATAAAATCAAGAGCGAATATGTCCTTTTTAAACCGTGACATTTTGCTGAGGTTAACGACAGCTGTACTATCGCTCAAGTCTTACAATATAATAGACACATGCTCAATACTGATAAAAAAATCTTTTTTTCATTGTACCTATCACATGTCGCCTACGGCGGCGCACGCGCCACACAGCTGCCCCGTCCTCCAATCAGCGCGTGCGGTTCCGAACGGACCGCCTTTAACATTTTTATCGATCGGTACCTACCTTTTGTTGGGCAAAGGTGTTTTTCGGTTGATTAAGATTGAATTATTATGGTTTGATAGCGTGATGTAGTAGCAGTTGGTTCATACGCAAGGTTTTTTAAAAAAGCCGCATTTTGTTTTTAAATTAAATTAAAGTGAGATCGTGAGAGTGAGAAATTTATCGATTTTAAAACGATTTTGATCATTAATTCATTACTTTTTCGTATTTCTATATGGATAAAAGATCAAAGCTTGATTAAATTACGTGATTCGTAAGTAGTAGCAAAGATCATAGACCAATATAGATCGATATCTCTTTGGAAACATCGTAGTAGTTCAGAAAGCATTTCGCGATGGCGCTACTAGGCTCGCAATGAAAAAAGTATCGTTGAATTCGTCAAAATGTTGCATTTTAGTGTCCTAAATCATCATATTAATCAATTTGAAGGCATAAAATACATCGTTGCAACAACATAACACGAAAATAGCAAAATCAAACAAAGCAATTTTAAGTCAGTCACTAGTTCCATTCATTGCAAGTTTATCTAAGCTGAATGGCTACGCACGTGTATTGCCGTCCGCTAGATGGCGCATATTTAAAAATAACGCTCAAGAGTCCGCAGTAAGCAGCGCTCAACTCCGAGTTGAGACCACGCGCTAACGAACGGTTTAAAATGTTGTTGTTTCACCTAAAATGAGACAGGGCGCTATAAATAAAGCAAGAGCGCGCAAGCGGGGAGGCGGAGCTAGCTAGAGACGTCACAGTAAAAATATCGCAGTAAAATATCTTCATACAACGGCTAAATTTTTGCGGTAAGTAAAATATAACAGTAGAACATCTCCATACCAAGATTATATAAACATTATTACCATATTACCGTACGCGTAGAGAGCGGTACAACTCACATTTTGGCAGGTGTGGCGTAAAGTATAATATGTATAGGCTATAAGTTTTGATTTGCCAACAAAATGAGTAGTTACAACAATTTTGTAACTTTTAACGACCTAGTTACGTCGACCGTGTTTCTGATACCTACTATTACTGATGAATTTTCGGTTCCTTTAATTATTGTTCCATAAGGCTATGGTTATTGAAAAAAACCCTAATTTAGGCTTAGATACCTTTAATCTGCGAATAAGCCAGTCTTATCTTATCTTATCTTATCTAGATGAGTGCCCTTTCGGATGCACTTCGACCCAGCGGCATCTTTTGTGCTTTTAATAAGCCAGTCAGTCACCGACCAATTTTTTCGTGAAAATAAATAAGTCGGTTTTGTGTAAAGATACAACCGAACATTTTTAAATTGATACTTTTTATGTCACCTCTGTCAAATCAATGTTATAGCATCAACTGTCACTTGGCCATACTGACAAGCGGTCATAGGTGGCCAAAATGGCGGTAATTTTAATTTGGCGTGGTCCGATTACTTTTAAAATCGATATCCCGTTGTTTTATTTTATATACTACTTCGGTGACAAATAAGGGTATGTTCCACCAGATATCAAAATGATGATCATATAAACATAGACTTGATAGGTTGAAAATTGGGTGTATTGGATAAAATAAAACTGAATCATACAATGTTGTGTTTTTATTTTTAATGAAAGTATAAAAATGCGCTTATTTTGAAGAACTCACGTATCGGTAACTTTCTAGGTAGACGTGGATCTATAATTTCAGGTAATATGCATTCCAATAAAAATTTCTCATTTTATTAAATATGCTGTCCCAGAATCCTGTATCCTTTTCAATTTTTTCGAATAATATTCCCTTTGGAGTCCACACCACGAAGATACAGTATCTTTTTTTGAAATATTTAATTGACCTTGGACTTGATAAAAGTAGTTATGGTTTCGCTTCAATTTTATCTTCTGAAGATCACTTTCGTCCATCACACAGAAATTATTTTTTTTCTTTAAAATTGCTTCTGTTGGCGTCATATTAGCTGCCGAAGCTGGGCATTTGATTTCCACAATTGTTTCATTGTCTATGACTCCGTCGGGACTCGCGCCTAAATACTGGTGTTCCTCGAGGATGTATAACCCACAAGGTGATACTTGCACTCCGAGTGCAGCTTCAGTCTCTTTTAGAGCGATGGGCTCATTCTCATTGCCGTATTTCGTATTATTTATTTAGTGCCGGCAGTCCTCGAATCCAGCGGGCTGGCCAGGGACGACGGCAAGAGACCTGACGGAATGACGCTGGTGCCTTGGAGCATGGGTCAGCCGCTAGTTTGGGATTCTACTTGCGTTGATAACCTGGCACCGTCCCATGTTCCAAGCACCAGTGCCACCGCTGGCGCTGCGGCATCCTCGGCCGAAAGCCTCAAGCGCCGCAAATATGCCGTCCTAGGAAACAGCTACATGTTTGCGGCGTTTGGCGTTGAAACCTTGGGGCCATGGGGCCAAGTGCGCGTCGGCTTTATAAAGATTTGGCGACGCGCTTAATAGAAGCCTCGGGCGACTAGAGGGCTGGCCACTATTTCTATGTTTCTTGACCTCTACGTTTTTGTTACTAGCAGCAGCGCATACAGAACAATAGGAGTTCCGTATTCCCAAAAAGAAAACCTTTTTAGTTTCATACCCAATAATGCACGCTAGCCCGGATAAAGAATTATAATTGCTGGTACGATACGATCTCTTGCCCCATGATGCGTCCGCTACAACAGTGATGCTAGGAACGCCATCAGCATCTACGTTTCCTTTTTTAATTGCCATCTGTTTTTCTTCGAGTCCTGCCTCATACATGCTGTTTAAAGAGATCTTTTAAAACATCTCCTAGCAACATATTCTCTTTCCCAAATGATTTCTCCGCCATACATGGTATATCTAAATGAGCGCAAAGCTCATCTAATTGGGAAAAGCCACTACCTGAACATACGACTGCTTGAACAACATTTGTATTAATTTTTGACTCTAGTTTTTGATTTTAAAATGCTTCTTTTTTGCCACACATTTTGCATATGAACAGAAAAGTTGACTGGAATCCGGATCTCAACTCCTTCACAAAATCCATATCTTAAAAACTGCAATTAAAAGGACTATGATCCACAGCCTTCATTTGTTCAAATAAGTATTCAACATTGAAGATTCGTCGACCAGTAAGTTCAGGTATGACTTCCTCATTGTTACCATCATCAAATTCTACTTGTAATGATGGTGTCGAGGACGGAGTACTCGGACTCGAATTTCTGAAAGGAAAAAAGTTAGATTATATTTACATCCATCACGCAAAGGTAAACGGTGAAATAAAGATATTTGATACTGCATTATGTTATGAGGCGTACACTACTACAGACAACTCCTAACGGCGGCGACGCTATGCAAAAAATAGGTTTCGATTTTCGGTGCGCATATTTGCGCTCGACTACACCTGGTCCCTATACCACAAAACTTTACAAGCGTACAATTTGACAAAATTGACAACTTTTTCTATGGAAAATTGTACAATTTCGTCGAATTGTAGACTTGTAAAGTTTTGTGGTATAGGGGCCTGTACCGTACACTGTGTGCGCAACGATGTTTCGGTCGGGCACGTGCGGAGCCCGGGGGTGGGGTGAGGTATGTCTGTGCGTGGTTATTCTGTATGGATTTGTTGGGTAAAAATAATAATAATAATACTAACCTGCTAAAATTTAGAGGTTGAGGCGTAGGATCGGTATTGTTATTACTAGACCCCGGATTGTTGTGGCACTGATGTCACAATAGGGTGATTTGGGGAGTAAATGGAACAATATTTGTTAATACGGATTTATTAAGATAAGATAATATAAAAAATACCATATAGTGTTAATGAATACGAAATTGTAATTATTATTTTTTGGTATACATATTATTGCGAATCTTCCTATAAATAAATTGTCAGTTGATTAAAATATCGACGTTGCTCTCAGGGCTTCAAATAACGTTAAAAAGTTGGAATCGTTACCACTGTCAGACAGATTTAACGTTAACTGGTAACTAACGTTAAACCAAGTATCGTTACCTATACTACTTTTTACCGGTAAAGAAATGGTAACGTTACCTAACACCTACCTGCATTGAGCTAACGTTAAGTCAAATGTATCTTTAACTGTTTTTAACGTTAGTAGGTAACGTTAATAGCAGCTTATTTAACTTTTGATTCCATCGTTAGTAATAGAGCCAGTGCCAGTGTTCATTCACGTGCATGCGTCGCCGAGTGCGGAATTTATATTAGTACCAGGAGTTTATTTTTCAACATGAATGGATTGCCAGAAATGGGTAAGTGCAGTACCTATTCCTATCCTATCCTATGCTATTAAACGAGCAATATTTGTATATATATATATATTTCAATCAGGTTCTCGGAAACGGCTCTAACGATTTCGATGAAATTTGGAATATACGGGTTTACGGAGGCGAAAAATCGATCTAGCTAGGTCTCACGTCCGGGAAAATTAGTTTTCTCCGTATTTTCCCTATTTTCACCCGAGCTGAGCGCGGTCGCCCAGGGACTTAGTATGTAACAAGCTACTTTACTTGGCGGCCATTTTTATTATTCTTAAATCATTTAATACGAATTACGAATCCGAGGTTGGATTTTCAGTGACCGCCATTTTGAAATTCTTTAAATACGGTCCAAATTCGTTCAAAATCGATACCGGGGGGTCCGAGGGACCTCTTAACACGAAACCGAGCTTGGATTTTTAAAAAAGTCGGCCAACTTGAAATTCTTTAAATACGGCTTGATTTCGTTCAAAATCGATATCTGAGGGTCCGAGGGGCCTCTTAATACGAATCCGAGGTTCGATTTTCGAAAAAAGGCCACCATCTTGAAACTCTTTATATACGGTCCGTTTTCGCTCAAAATCGATATCTGAGGGTCCTTGGGGCCTCTTAATACGAATCCTAGATTGGGTTTTGAAAAGTGGCCGCCATCTTGAAATTATTTTAATACAGTCCGATTTCGCTTAAATTCGATATCTGAGGGCCCGAGGGGCCTCTTAATACGAATCCTAGGTTGGATTTTCGAAAAGTGGCCACCATCTCTAAATTATTTTAATACGGTCCGATTTCGCTTAAAATCGATATCAGAGCGTCCGAGGGGCCTCTTAATACGAATCCGAGGTTGGATTTTCGAAAAGTGGCCGCCATCTTGAAATTAATGTAATACGGGCCGATTTTGCTTAAAATCGATACCTGGGGGTCCGAGGGGCCTCTTAAAACGAATTCGAGGTTGGATTTTCGAAAAGTGACCGCCATCTTTAAATTCGTTAAATACGGACCGATTTCGTTCAAAATCGATATCTGAGCGTCCGAGGGGCCTCTTAATACGAACCCTAGGTTGGATTTTGATGTACAAAACCGAATGATTAGCGGTATATTCGATATATATATCGAGATTGCATTCCGTATATCCATACCTACTGTTCTTAAAAAACCTAGGTATACGGTAAGTCAAAAATTCGCAACATAGATGCATGTGGAAAAACCCTTTAAGAGTACGGTACGGAACCCTAAATTTGTGCTTGTTCCGACAACCACTTGACCGTTTTCTTATTGTTATCGATACAGTATTAATAATAGATACCTATCAAGGTGGTTTTCCATCGGAGGGGCGAGACGAGACGAGGCGAGACGAGAATTGAAACTTATATGGGACTTACTCGCGCGCGCGCGGTGGAAATAGGTAGTAACTCCCATACGATTTCAAATCTCGCCTCGCCTCGTCTCGTCTCGCCCCTCCGGTGGGCAACCACCTTTAGTCGTAGTTAATATAGTCACAATAATACAATGCAACCACCAGCACTACTCGGAACAAGGTCCCTATTTTTGACAAAATAAACAATGATTACTAACCTTCAAAAGCTTTTTACATTCGCCTATGATGCAAGTTGCCGTACGATCGTTGTGAAGGTCGTAAACCCTGTACACCGCATTTTTTTACGGCCCATGTTAAATAAATCACAAGTTCACAACTATCACAAGCACAAGGCACAAGACAAGACACGAGTCACAAACTGTGTGTTACCTCACAATAATCGCACAACCGGCACAACGCAAATCCGCCCGCATACAACTAGATAGTGAAGCGAATTGAAATGAAATGTATTACTAGAGGTTAGGATTTGTAGGGTAGGTATTGTAGATAATAGGTATACGCTCTCTCTTCACGCTCATAGTCGATTCGATAGCCAGTTCACGTCCAGTGTACGAAATGGCAACAACGCCAATCAACCAGCGCCGCGCGGTGAGCGCGCGCGCGTCTATCGGTAGCGCGGTGTGGCAACGTAGCATTACCGATTAATAATTGAATATTAGTATATTACATTACTAATACTTACCAAGGGCTGTAAAAGAGAGAAAGGCCGAAATCGCAACACGGCTAGCACGAGACGGCTGCGACATACTGTCGATTTTTCTTGCACTATACCTCTCTTACTAAATGTTCTAATAAGAGAGAGACGGATAGTGCGAGAAAAATCGAGAGTATGTCGCAGCCGTCTAGTGCTAGGCGTGCAGGTATTAATATGCGATTTCGGGCTTTCTTGTTCACTGCCGTGCTGATTACACAATTTTACGTTTTCACCTGGCCATAATGCTAGTTTTACCGTACGGGTAGCGTGCGGTAAACCTCGCATTATGGCCAGGTGTGACGTAAGTACATTACGTACCTAGGGCGGTAAAATTAAGAACAGCTCATATCGCGGACATCTGTGTCCTGAACTTCGGTAAGGGCCATAAAAAAAAAGCGATCCGAGGCTTTTTTTATTACCGGCCTTGGTGCGTACACAATTTTACGTCTTCTCCTTGGTGCGAAAGTGTGAAGTGAGGTTTGCCGCTGCACCCGTGGGCGGTAAATCTCACTTACCACCCGGAGTGACGTAAATACGTACCTAGGGCGGTAAAATTAAGAACAGCTAAGATGGCGGATATCTGTGGCCCAAACCGAAGGTAACGGCTATAAAAAAGCGATCCGAGGCTTTTTTTACTACCGCCCTTGGTGCGTACATACACAATTTTACGTCTTCCCCTTGGTGCGAAAGTGTGAAGTGAGATTGCCACTGCACCCGTGGGCGGTAAATCTCACTTACCACCTGGGGTGACGTAAAGTACATTATACGTACCTAGGGCGGTAAAATTAAGAACGGCTCAGATCGCGGGCTTTTGTGGCCCAAACCGAAGGTAACGGCCATAAAAAAAGCGATCCGAGGCTTTTTATTACCGCCCTTGGTGCGTACACAATTTTACTTCTTCTCCTTGGTGCGAAAGTGTGAAGTGAGATTTGCCGCTGCACCCGTGGGCGGTAAATCTCACTTACCGCCCGGAGTGACGTAAAGTACATTATATGTACCTAGGGCGGTAAAATTAAGTACGGCTCAGATCACGGGCTTTTGTGGCCCGAACCGAAGGTAAGGGCCATAAACAAGCGATCTGAGGCCTTCTTTATTACCGGGCGTGGTGCGTACACAATTTTACGTCTTCTCGTGGGAGTCCTGGGTGTAAAAGTGTGAAGTGAGATTTGCCGCTGCACCCGTGGGCGGTAAATCTCACTTACCGCCCGGAGTGACGTAAAGTACATTACTAAGGGCTGTAAACAGGCGAGGGTTGTAAATATGCGATTTTTTTCGGGCTTTCTTTTTTACTGCCCATGGTGAGTTGAGTACACAATTTTACGCCCTCACGACGCGCGAGACTCACATTATGCTTATGGCCAGGTGTGACGTAATAGTACATTACGTACCTAGGGCGGTGAATTCGTGAATGGCCCAGATCGCTGGTGTTTGTGGCCCAAACCGAAGGTGAGGCTTGTACGCTGCGCGTACGGTAAAACTCGCATTGTGGCCAGATGAAGACGTAAAATTGTGTACTTACCACGGGCGGTAATTCGTAAAGCCCCAGATCGCATATTTATGGCTCTCACCTTCGGTTCGGGCCACAAACACGTGCGATCTGGGTCATTCACGAATTCACCGCCCTAGGTACGTAATGTACTATTATAGAACCAAATTGTGTCTGAATTTAATTCAACTATACATATATTATTAAAGTAGTACATGAATCCTACAGAAAAAAGGTTTATGTAAAGCATAATACACATTTACAAAATAATCCTGTTTAATTCTGCAATTGAACTTGAACTCTTTCCGCGTGTATTAACGATCACATTCGCTCAAATAAAGAACTGCAAAGGCACGCCTCGAGTGGTTTGCAGTTCGCATTCAAGGTCGCACACATTACCTACCTACGCAGATTATTTGTAATATTTATATAGTCTCCGACGATGTACTAGTAGGAAAATGCGACTATTCACGGTGTAATAATGGCGTAAGCGGAAAAAAGCGCTAAAAATTAATAAAATAAACATATTTTAGTAAAAACATGCCAAGAATTTAGTACATTTCTATGTTTGATGTCTCAATGCTTCATAATTATTTAATGATAAATGTCATCATTATAAAACACATACGACCAATTTAACAGGTGATTTCCTACTTAAAGTAGTTTAGTGTCAGTTTAGCAGACTAAGTACCTAGTTTGTAATTAGAGATCCATCTGCAAATCATTGTAGTAACGGAAGTAGGTAGGTACTATCGACAACACAGCTAACTGACCATATCGGTGCACCTTAAGTGCATTGTAATAAGGTTCTAAATAAACACAGGATGGTCAGTTAACAGTGTTGTCGTTTGTACTTTATTATTGGTATGGTTAAGAAAGAAAACGCTGCTAAAATACTGCTAAGCTAACACTATACTATACAGGGTGGAAAAATCTATGGCCCTGAAAGAAAATCAACTTAAATCCTTAACATTAGTGGCGTGCTCTACATAAAGAAAGTCAGAATGTGGGCTATTTCGATTGGACTTTTTCAAAAAGTTACATTTTGGAGCTGTTTTTTTTTCATGATATCTTAAAAGCCTTATTAACAACTTTTGTAATTTTAAAATATTCATTTTTTTATTCAAAATAACACGTATGGGCTTGTCCAGAAATCATGTGATCATATTTTGCCTACTTTTGACCCCCCTTTCCAGATCACGTGTATTCATCATATTTGTATTAGTCAATTAAAAAAAAAATGGTTTTAATTTAAGCCATCTCACGCTACGTCATCTAATCTAATCTAATCTAATCATGGACCTATAATACTCAGGACAGGCTATACGGTTTGCCATAGCGAGGGACGGAAAGCCTCCTATGCAGCTAAATTAAGAACCGGTCTTAAAATGGCTGATGACTTGCCATAAACAACCTACTCAATTTGGACGGGTAATTAACACGGGGAACTATGACACTGACAATTAGTGATATTTCCCTTTCTGTCACAATTATCGAGATTTGTATGCTAGCATACCAGCTCGCTCGTACGTGGAATACCAAGCACAGCCTAAAGCCACAGGCTAAAGCCAGAACCCTGAATGTTCAGTTACATATAGGGCATAATATAGTTTAAAGGTTTTTATGAGTGGATAATTCATAAAAACTTAAAAATACTGCAATTTCAGATTCACGTTTCAGATTTACAAATTTAATAAGTTAGTTTACAAATACATGCGATTGCAGTTACTTTTGTAGTTTCTGCAAATAGTAATAACAAGGTAGGTACAATGCACTATACGATGTATTTGCATGCGGTTAGTGTTAGGTGTACAATACAATACACTAGAAAACTATACGAACGGTGGAGCGGTGATACAAAGTCTATGAAAAAATATTATTTCCAGTTACATTCATAAATTTGTATTTATTGATAATACAATAACCTACAAAAAGAAGTGACATCCCAAAAAAAACTCCATGTAATAATTACAACTTAGAAAGCTCACAACAGCTTTCGAATAAGAAAAACCGCATTCAAATCGGTCCATCCGTTTGGGAGCTACTATACCACAGACAGATACACAGATACACAGACACACATACACGTTAAACTTATAACACCCCTCTTTTTGCGTCGGGGGTTAAAAATAGGCCAAGTTTCATAACTCGTCCACAGTAAAAAGTTGTGAGATATTTCGTAGAGCTGTCAAACATTATTCAGGCAAACCAGGAGAAGCGTATGTTTAACTGCGACCTTACAGCGCGCGAGCCGAGCGAGAACCGCCAGAAGCGATTTTTTTACAAATACTTACATCCGTAGTATCCATACGTAGGATACTTAGGTTTAGGACCAATGGCCATGAGGATACATACTTATTATGACAAATAATATTAGGGATAACACAGTAGGGCAATCAAATTTCATCCAAAATAAATGAAGCGAATCATAAATAGGGTCCTTGCCTCCTAAAAACGTTAAGACAAATGATCGTTATGGCAGACAGCGGTATGGATGGAATACAAAAATAGGATAAAAAACGTTATGGATTACAATATAAGCAGAATATAGAACGTAGCCATGTTGAATGTTTCCTTAGTTCGGTGATAAAAGCAAGGTCAAACTGACAAAAGGAAAGTTTAGGTAAGATAATAAATAATACCTATCTCAAAATTTCTGTCTACCCTATCTAAAAGCTGCGCCACTGATTAAGATTAGCTCAATTTACACAGAGGAAATATACTTGTAATTTCTCTAACTGATAGAGTAACCTGCAAAATCATTTGGTACACATAACATATACAAAGAAAAAATTAACCGTGATCGCATGTAGCCTAAGGCTAAATTATAATGAATAAAACTGCATTCACTGATTTTGTGAAAAGCTTACCCGAACTGACTGAACTGAAATATTCACTGCACTATTTAATTCTACTAAAACATAAAATCAATATTAAGGATAACATCTATCCAATAAACATTTACCCCCTTATTCATAAAACTTAAAATGTCTCTGCTAAATAAAATGTGCTTTGTCCCTTTCTTACGAACACAAATGTCAAAGTGACAGATAAGGAGAAACGAATTTTAGCGCCATTTTAGTTAAAACGGGCTTGTAGTACGTTTATGAATACGGCCGTTAGCCTTTAAAATAGAATTAAGTCTAAGGTAAAGCTTACCTGAACTGGACGAATCGTTATCCTTAATATTGATCCTATCGATTAGTAAAATTTAACATGGTGATTATTTCTTGAAAATGAGAGCGAGAGAATGAGCTGTCAAGGGTTTCCCTTCAGGGTCCATAGATTTTTTCACCCTGTATATTATCTAACATGTAATATTGGGCATAATAAAAATCAAAAACAGGTAAGGGTATAAATCTCTCTATTTTGCAATTTTAACGGATTTTGGTCTATTACAATTTAATTACAACACGCCCACAATCTGTCTACTTTGCGCAAAGGTTGACTGGTAGAGAATGCTTACGGCATTAAGTCCGCCTTTTGTACGATAAGTTGTTCTTAAGTTCAATAAAGATTAAATAAATAAAAAAAAATGAACCGAAAAATTAATTAATGTAAACAAAGCAAGCATCTTCCTCTAGTCTTGAACCAGTCCATCATATACTACATATATAATAAAATAGGATACAGAGTAGGGGGGCTTGTGTGATACCGTGCGCGCCGTCGGCACGGCCGGCCAACAGCGGGCGCGCCCGCGGTCTCAAGCTCATGCGAGAAACCTCCGGAACGTACAATCTCACTAGGTACACGATATAATTAACAAACCTGCACGGCTAGCACGCGACGGCGCGCGAGCTCTCTCGATTTTTCTCGCACTGTCCGTCTCTCTCTTATTAGAACACTTAGAAGAAGAGGTATAGTGCGATAAAAGTCGAGAGTATGTCGCGGCCGTCGTCGTGTGCTAGACGTGCTGTGAGCGCGGCTCTCACAGGACGGCCGAGCTGTGTCGCGGTGAGATAAGACTATCCGTCTTTCTCTAACTAGTAAATAAACAGGCTAGCGTGTTTTCTTATAAAAAAAAACTTTTTTAATTTCGGAAAAGTGACGACAAAAAATGCTCACAAACAGCCGGATAGCGGAACACCGGACTTCGTGACAGACACCGGACATACGAATGATTTTCGACCCAAGCTGCATGCGAGCTGATGCATAGAACTTCGTTCGCTTCACTCGCTCGTTCGATAATCAAATCACAGAAAGCTAATACGGCATTCAACATGGCGGTCAAGGGAGGTCAAGGCCAAAAGCGCTCCAAATTATTGTATGTGCTCTGCCTACCCCTTTTGGGAATAAAGGCTTGAATGTATGTATGTATGTAATATGTTACTGTCAAAAATTTAATTTTTGGTACAAGCTTTTATTGCCGACTGTACTTTTCTGTATACCATCATCAACTGCTCATTGCGAGCCCAAACTCGATGGGGTTAAGTGGTTTTATTACGGAGTTCCTATGGCCACCTTCTGTCTCCATCATCAGATCAGCTCGATGGTACCATAATATTGAATTGTCATCCAAATTATACTTATACCCAAAATTTCAGCTCAATCGGTCACCGGGAAGTGGGTCAAATTTAACTTGCAAGATTTGACGGACAACTTACATACTTTTATACGTACATACGAACAAGTCAAGTTAATATAAAGCTTGTAAAAAGTAAAGGCAAGCAAGAAGGTAGGTAAGCATGCTCTCCATTCACATTGCACGATACCTACCTACGATATCGTTGCAGGCCCTAACGTTAACGTTGCCGAACCATACACCGATATCGTATTGAATAATGTGAATACCTACGCTATTAAAATGTGACGTGTCAGAAAGGGTGCGCAAAAAACATTAATTTTTAATACCTACTAGGCTACTAACTGACCCCGGGAACTTCGTATCGCCATACAAAATGTATGAGAAAATTGATTCCATGTTTTAATAGTTACCTATTCTGCTATTCTGCTATTCGGTACCATCCTTTCCTCGAAGCAGTTCAGGCCATTTTCGACCCCCTATAACTTCGTTGCGGATAAAACTAGAAGCCTGCATTTTCATTAACCAAGCACGCATTGTATAAACACGATATATTTCAAATTTCATTCAATTTGAACCAGCGGTTTAAGATTTATAACTAGTCAAAGTTTCTTAATTTTGTCACTCACTCAAATCAATTTGTCCAGTTTTCTAGATACACCAACTGCATAAATAACTTTGTCATCGCATATAAACATATAGGAGTACAAAGTTATATTTGCAGTGAATGGGATAAAAAATTCAAACGGTCGCAGCATCAGTTGTGATAGCCTCGCGGAAAAGTAGGTACTTAATTTACGCTATAATTTAAACGCATCACGGGCAGCGGGGCCAGCACAACTGACGCCGCGACGTGTATCGTGACAAGAAAAAATACAAAAACAGGTTACAGGAGTTGGGACGCGAACCGGAGTACTCAGACTTGTGAATCAAACACCCGAACCACTCGACCAAAATCAAATGGCCGCACGGCCCGAAATTATGAATCTTATGTTAGAGGTGACTACTTAACAACCTGCTTCACCGCTAACTCGATAGATGGCACAAGTGTAGATTGAAACAGCGCCATCTGATATAAAAAGATGAACTACGAGGTACCGGCGACGATAAAAAGATTTACGCGTGCCTTGTAGCAATGTATGGAGAGAGCCATCTTCCTTTTCTCTCAATAATCTTTGGTAGTAGGTAGGTAAGGTAGGAACAAATTTTGGTACAAGTAGAGACAAGGTTAGTATAAATTAAATGCGTCACCGTAATAGAAATACAACACTGATTGACAGAAAGATGAATCACTTTTACTGAAATTCGGCTGAAGTCGTGATTTACGTTAGCTAGCAATAAATAAAGGTTTTTAGCTGAAATAGTTACGTTTAAGAAGCTCTACTTAAAAGGTTAAGAATTTCTGAGAAAAATGGTTGCATTGTTGCCAGAGGGTTGATTACGGAACTTTTCCAACGTACGTATGACAACTCAACTGTACCTAATTTTCCCATACAAAAAAATACATTTAGATCTACCTGACGTACCTACGTACAAAGCTAGGAATTAGGAACAAAATAGTTTTAAACCTGAGTTAGGTATTTCTTAACAGAGAGATGCGGTGCCCAGTTCTGAGGAATTCTATAGTTCAATTGTTTTTTCATAATGTTTTGTACGATAAACTGTCAACGTGGATTTTCCTTGAAAGGTAAGTAAACGACCTTTCATGTTTCTGATAGATAATAAAATTCTCGCGGGTAAATAACATGGCATGTGTACATGTACATAAATGGGCGCGCGCCAAAAAGTGTCTCGTGAAAGAATAACGCTTTCCTTCGTGCAAACAATCTAGCAATAAACATTACTAACAAACTTGTCCATAAATCTACGTTTATCGCCCATTTTAATTGCTTTTTTGTTTTCTCGAATATTCCGTGTACCTACAGTTTAATCGACATTCTTTTTCGGCGCGGATTTATGACACAGAAATATGTCGCCATCTTAGAATTAAAACGAATTTATTGTCGTGATTGCAATTTGATTATGGTTTATGACTTTTATTATTCCATTTTCATCGCTGTAATTTTGTTAAGACAATTTCTTTGGAGTACTTTTTTGTTGCTTACCTCATTTATAGTTCACAAATCAGCATAACTTATGTTGTTTTTAGTATTTGATGGTCCTATAAGCGTAGTTAAAGTCTAACCAGTGTCCCATAAAGACTTTATTCGAATTCTTTATAGCCAACAAGTTTTCCAATCAAATTAGGCTGTAAATTTTAGGTATATAATAATAAAGCTGGTAACCCCGTAAATGCATAGGTAAGTATAATACCTTTATTATACTTACCTACGCATTTACGGGGTTACCAGCGTACTTTTTTTTACATTTGACACTTTTTGGTTGTGACACGACTAATGTAGTAGATTATGTTGTCCTATCGACCAATGTTGTCTAAGTAGAAATCTATAATTTATCGTTTCTAAATTCAAATACGGATTCCCTTTATTTGAGTGACAAACATTTTGGCAAAGGAATTAAGAGCTGGCCGGTTGACCGATATATCACTGTCAAGCAAAAACTTCGAACGTGGAACCACGTGAGTCCACCCAGTGGGTCGGGCGATTATAACGGTCGGCGGGAGTTTACACTTTTGATTTTTTCTTTTTTCCCGCACGTGCCGCTGAATCAGCCGGCAGATGTTACCGGTTCTCGGCGGTTTTTGTGCTATCAGCTGATGTAACGTAACGGGTAGGTCATTAATGATGCATCTTGCATGCATGACTAGCCGACTATTACGTGTAACAAGAATTTTGTAATTGATTTTTTGTCCGTGTGTGTTCGTCATTACGTGGGAAATTAAATCTATAAGAATTATCCATAGCATTATATTTACTATCGATATGAATAATATTGTAATGGTAATAAAACGCTTCTATGACAGCTGTTATAGTTTTATTCATTTCAAAAAACTTACGCTGTGATGGGTTAATTTCATGTCGTACAGACGACGCCTTATTACAAAGGTATAAGGTACAAGAGTGTAAATATATTTTGACGCCCACCGTAACTACCTAGTAATTGCAATATTATAAATTATAATATAAACATCAACCTGAATGATGAAACACATGTATGAATGAACCTTTATATCTTCTGCTACCTTCGTAAAAAGCTCGTACACCTATTCATTAACACAATGCTTTGTATAACGTGCATTAGTTGTTTATTTTTGCGCAACATATTATTTAGAATTTAGAGGAGTTTTTTCTCGCATTCCACTGCGCTCAACTCACTGTGCAGTTTTAGTTTGTGTTTGTAAATAGCTTTTAGCTTTTAATGGTAACATATAAATTGGCATTGTTATGTGAGACGGTTTTATGCACATTTTAGTATAACGAGGGACAAAATATTGAATAGTTGTACATGCCTATGTTAATGGTTATAAATTATACCCATCTAATCTAACATCATCTAATGTATCATCCCAGTTCTCATTGTATCATCCAAGATTGCTGGATATCTTTATTATTACCGTATAGTAGTAATAAATATTGTTGCATACTCTGAACATTAGGAAACTAATGGTTAGGATTATTATTGAAATAAAAAAACACCCGTTTACTTGTCAGGTAGGTAGTTACATATTACCTAATTCTGTCATCCATCTTTATACTTACAGGTTTTTTACCACACATCATTTACGAATCAAACCAGATGAATTGTCTGATTTGAAATTAATGAAAGGATTGTTATATATTATTAATTAATGAATTTTATTTATTGAATATATATAAATAAATAATTTTATAATAAATGTAAGCGACTGGTAGATTTCAATAATTTCGTTAGGATGAAAAAGTGTTTTAATTGTTATCTATGGCTAGTTTCATTAAATATATTATTTCCAATTATTCGCGTCAGACATGAAAATGTCACCATTAAACAATTAGCTCCCAAAATCAATATTAAACAAAGCATACATAAGAACTAAAAATATATTAGTAGTTTAAACTTTTTCACACCGGATTAGGCCGCGCCGGCAGCTGCATTGATTTTTTTCTTCGCTCATTTCTTCAACGATAAGTGGAAGTACTTCCACTCAGTAAAAAACCAAATTCAAATGATAAATAACAAAACAAATAGTGCTTACACTGAAGAAAAAAAAATATTCAACGTAGTACAGTATACCTGTTTTAAAAGCATGACCGCGATATGCCTGCATCAAAAGGACCATTGTCGGTAGATAATAAAAATTTAAATAGAGAATTAAAGCTGTGTTCGTTATAAAACCGTTTTTAAAGACCGGTTCTTAGCATCAGCATTAATTTAAAAGTTCCTATTTTAAAAACGGATAGCGTAACTTTTTAAATCGCCTGAATATTCATCTTGCCAGCCAGTTGCAAACTCCGAGCGGGCGAGCGAAAAATCAATACTTTTTCTGAGCAAAGACTATCCCAATGCACGCAACTAATTCATACAGCCTAGAACACGATATAAATAACTCTATCTACACACATTACCGACCTCTTTTCTACAGTTACACACACATGCGCAGACAGGTCGACCAATGGCGTCCCAGTTTTATAGTGTATGTGAAGTGCCTGTCCAAGTGTGTGTAAGTGCGTAAGGGGTGCGTCGATGCACCCCTGACTGTGAAGATACCAAATCGAAGGCGATGCATTTTATTTTCTAGCTTTCGCGCCCACGATTTTACTACCTATATTATTTTTCTCCCCTATAATCTTACACTAATTTATGGTTTGCAATAAAATCATTGATAAAATATTTTTCTGAAGAAATAAAATGTTTAGATTTAACTATACATATTTAGTGGAAGGGCGGTTTTAACAGTTTTAGGAGCTTTTATTATAACAAAAAAGTATCGTAGCTATATACTTATCCATAATCGTTGTTTTCGAATGCAAGAAAAATATCTGCTATTTAAATTTAAGTATTTTCTTTAGATAGTAAATCCTTCTGGTTCTCTCCGTATGTGATATTTCATTAATAGTAAACCCTGCAAAATTCACCGAAAATCCATTTCTGCACGTATAAACATTAGTTCAAAGCTTGCGTGCGTGAGCTAGGGGTGCGTTCAGAAGCAGCACGGCGGTAAAATCGAGCGTGCCCACGCATTCACTTCCGCGCCCCAAGCGCTTAACGCATCTCTAATTACTGCCTTCAAGAGCTTTTAACACATATTTTTTTCTAAAGGTGCGTGTGTTTGGATTTCTAAGCTGCCAGTATTTTATGCCAGGATACACGACTTTTTATTTTTCGAAATCGGTTATAGGACGTATGGTTTGCGGTTCAAAATCAAGAGAACGACGTTAGCTAGACGTATTTTTCGTCTCTCTCAATATGAGTTCACATTTACGTCACAAATATTGTGCATTATAGTAATGACACTGCACTTTACATTACGACTCATAATAAATGGCTTTTACAGCTCCCATGACGATTCCCCAATTCCAGTACGATTCCCAGGCGAAATAGACTGATGGGCAAACCCCATGGCAAGTCGACCTCTGTCCTTAGTTTTTCATTTTGTTAATGTACTCATTTCGACTAACCTTAGGTAGGTTACGTAAGGTTAGGTTAGGCTAGGCTATCTAGTTAAAACATAATATAAAAGTTGAATTTTCGCCTTATACATGTTGGTAAGAATGTCCGTATTATATATTTTACAAAAATCAGGGACGGGGTACTTTTGAATTATTTATAATAGGTAGGTATCTGCAAAACATAATTTGCAGATTGTATGCTTATCACTCGAAAACAATTAAATTCTTCAAGATAAAAGTTATATACAGTTTTGAAATGACCTTTCCACCCCTCCCACTGCCACACTGGTATAAATGGTAAAACCGATGTAACGATAAAGTAATTAGTTATATAATATATATGTCGATTTAATTACTAACTTTTTATAGACCCTGAAATAAATAAGTGATTTTTTTATCTAGGTAATAGAGTTGACGGACGCTGCCTTTCTAAGTGACCAACTATTCAAATTAGAACGCCCCCTTACCTCCCCCGTACATAAAAACCTAACCTAAATTAAATGCTTCACTAGTTCGCACACAGGCGAGTTGCCAGGAAACAAAATAGGTTTTGAAACTAAATCATCTAGAAATGCGTGGTTCACTAGCTCTCTATAAATGGACGTGCCTACGCAACTAGCGTTCAGCACATGCGCTTCATTACGCCCGCCGGCGCAGCGTGAGATCTCATTCTGCACGTTTGAACATGTTAGCGATTTTTAAGGTTATATACTGGTTACACTATTTTATTTATGTGGTTGACGGTTGCGATTCAGGAAAATTGTGCGCTACTAATTCAATATATTTTTCGCGCTTTTCAGTTTTCGTACTTTTGTGCCACTATATTTTTCCATATACCATAAAACTTATCTATATATATACATAAACTTAAAAGTCCTGACTGATTGACTGACTTATAATCAACGCCCAGCCCAAACCGTTGAACCTAGAAAGCTGACTTTTTCACAACAGGTACTTTATATAACGTAAATACCTACTAAGAAGGGAATTTTCAACAAAATTCCATCCTCAAGGGGGTAAAAAAGGGGTTTGTAGTAAGTTTGTATGGCGATGGAGTAAAATTTGTGTATTTGTGTAGACTTGAAACTTTGTGTATAGACTCTTAAGTAATTTAAGGGTTTTGGAAAAACCCACTCCTATGTGGGTTATATATAGTAATAATAATAGTATGTATGAACCGATTTAGATAAAATTTGTTATATAGATAGTTTGAGTGCCGGGGAACGACATAGAATAGTTTTTATCCCAGAAATCATCCCCTGAGGGGGTGTAATGGGGGATGAAAATTTGTATGGAGCTACAATATAAACAAATTCCACGGGGACGGAGTCGCGGGCAGAAGCTGGGAAGAAGCTAGTTAAATATACAATTTCAATGATTAATTGTTAAAAACGTATTTCACGGTGTGTTTTAGAATTCAATATTGCCACGATGTAGGGTAATTTCGCCGGTTAGCGACCACCTTATTTCATGTGCCGCATTGCGACCACTCAGATAAGTCTGTGAACTGAAATAATATTTTCTCGTTTCTTTTTTAGGTTCCTTTTCTGTAAACTTTTTTTTTATACGGCCGACTGTTTGTATGTATGTAAGCACTTTATTATACACAATAACAGGTTAATAAATATATATAGGTACATATCACACGATAGGGTTTGAATTGTTAACGTCTTTAGATAATTGAAAAACCTACGGTCGCTAACTGAAGCCTAATGGCGTAATGATCCTGTTTTGTTAGTAACCCCGTTAAAATTCTCCGTTTACCCATGTCGTTGTATCTTGAACGAAAACAAATCCTAACCCCACGCACCTTCCTTATGTTCTCTACCTTATTTACCTAGCTCAATTAGCAGGCACATGCCTATGTGCTCCCCCCGGTGTGTGCACAGCTTAAGGGCCTGCAGGGAGCACGCGTAACCTACAAATCTGCTGTAGGCCATTGTGGCATGTACGACCTGTTTGAGAATGGAAAAAGATGTATTTCCCCCGTTTCTATTGTCAAATAAAAAAGTCATAGCATTCATTGTTTTTTATTTTAGAATTGAAACGGGGTCTGTTTCAAAACGCTTTAACATTTATTTATTTATTTAATATTTGTTGCTCAGAATAACAAAAGGTGGATTTAATGCCGTACGCATTCTCTACCAGTCAACCTTTGGGCAAAGCACAGATTGTGGGATTTGTCGGCGGTTCAGTTATAAACACACAGTGGATACATAATACATGACAAATATATACACATAATACATGACAAATATATACACATAAATACAATACAATGACACAAAATAAAATACATGCAAATATACAGACGAAAATAGGAAACAGAAACACTAAGAATCTACGCAATTTTTCGCAATTGCGTCTTATAATCGTATTTGAAATTTGATATTAGATGGAACAAACAGAAATTTAGTGAGTTTGGAATGATTGTAACTATCTATATACTCGTTTTTATGCCTTCATTCTCTTGTTTCCTGATTTTGCTAAAGTGAAGACCAAGAATATTTACATACAGAATCAGTAATCCTAAATAGAACGTGAAGAGTATAAATACAAAGGCCTGCCTGTACTTGTATCGTACCTCCTGTATAATCAGGAATTTGAACTCTTGCCTTTGAGCCCAGAATTCTGAATATCATTACTAAGAAATACTCGGTATAATTTTAGTCTTCACGGCTCGTTAGGTCAGCGCCTGTCAACATATGGGCGAAAGCACAAAACGAGTAAAATTTTCCGTCCAAGTTGGCAATACTTCATTCCGATACAGTTTCCCTACATATTCCCGTTTATTTTCATACACAAGTGAGTCATTGCGGCTCTCATCGAACAATCAACGGCAGGCTAACGACCTGCAGCCCTTCTGCCACCAGTCTCGGCGGACCCCTGGAGTATCAAACAACACGCCCTAGGTGCGCGTACAGCCTGATTTCCACTCTTTTTTTTACATTTTAGCAATATTCTTTATTTATATATGTACATCATCGAATTCCGCTTCTTTTAAGCCTGTCACAGACTGACGCGCCCTGGCCGCGGCGGTCAATAGTAAACTTGTCATTACCGTATAGCTGTACCGGTAGCTGTCAAATTTAATACGCACCTGTGTGTGATCCAGAGGCTAGTATAAGTTGCACCGAAACAAAACTTTACGATCGCGTTTGCGTTTTACCCTCAATTTGTATGAGAATTGACAGCTAAACGCGAACGCGATCGTAACGTAACTAACGTAAACTTATACTAGAGAGGTCTTAGTGTTCCGTGCTAAAATTGGTCCAACCTAATAAAATAACTACTTACTCAAACATTTCTACATTTTTGCATAGGGATGAACAAGTTTCGTGTCTAATTTTCCATTGTCCCGATAATCTTTATTAATAATATATAAAGCTAACTGTTGTCTCGCTAATTTCGCATAATATATAGAGAAAGATGTCAAAATTAATCATGAAAAATGTACCCAAGTATATAATAATAAAATCGGCCTATATGATACGTCCCACTGCTGGGCACACGCCTCCTCTCATGGATGAGAGGGAAGTATATTGGCGAAGAATATCGAGCTCGAAACTAACTGCCGGGTATAATTACATAAGACCTAGATACCCATTTATTTACATAAAAGTATCGAGTTATCTAGTTGCACTAGCTGGGGTTGCAGGCAGGCCAGGCTCGCCTGGGAGGGGTTGCAAGTTGGTTATTGTGTGACCCACGCACTGATAGGTAAATTGCAGTTTTTATGCACCGATGTAGGGTACGAGGGAGATCGTAAACGAGGTGAATAGATGCGTCAGCTTTTGATACGCGCAATTAGTGCAAGGAGGAAATAGTTTAATGGGGGATAAATAAGAGATTAAGTGCGCCTAGGTAGGTACCTAGGCGCACTTAATCTCTAAGTACCTACTCGAGTATGTGTGAGATTATTCTCATTGTTTAGATGGTTATGGGTAGAAATATTGTTGCTGAAAGACAGCCCTTTTGGTATGGGTTTATTTAAATTTGTTCAAAATTTCTTTCAGGCTATAATTTAATGACACATTACATCTTCTACCCATTATTTCCTTACGATAGATTTAGAAAACAATTTTAGACAGTTATGGTAAAGTTATATTAAAATTATCATACGTTCTTACTCGTTTTATCGATGAGAAAGTTTTTAGACTTGCTACAAGTTATAAAGAGATATCGCCGCCGTGGTTTGCTATCGCAAAGTATTTGGGACTTGATGAAATATTATACTTAAGACTTAAGGTTTCTAAGACTTTACAATAATATCTTTACATCAAATAAAATAAAAGTTCTCGTATCATACCTACATAAGTTGTTAAACTTGGATTTATAATGCATATGAAAACCTAGTAGTATTTTTTTAAAGCTTTTATTTAACTTGCAATGTATGTATGTAATTTGTTCGGGTGGAATCTTTGAACTCAATTTTGAAGTAGATATCTTCAACCGATTGAGCTGTTTTTTTTAATAATGTGTAACAATAATGTCTGTATGTAAATTATGTATTGCACATAAGACAAAGGTGAAAAATACAGACAGAACAAGTTATACAGGTAAAAGTGCAAAGGCGAACTTATCCTGTAAGGAATTTCTTCCAGTTAACCTTATAGCTTTTCAGTTGAGAACAGGGAACGAACATAATAAATAACGTTATGTTTTCTTTATTTTTTTTATTTGAGCTCATGCTCAACATGTTTTCAATATGCAATAAGCCTGCCACAGACTCCGTGGTGGCCGACACCGCCAGCCGCGTCAGTTTGTGACAGACTTTTCCCATTGCCATGTTTCACTGTGTTTCAAAAACGGTACACTGACAAGTCCACCGAATATATTTCTGTCGTTAGTGTATTAGAACACATTGAAACTTACAGGGCTGCCACGCAATCTATAAACCGATATTCTCACGGTAATCGTAATTAAGTGACAACAGCACGTAACGCGAGCCCGGCGGGAACGGTAAATCATAATTTACGGTTCAGCACCGGTTTTCGAACGTCGCCCGCTTCCGTCGACTCAACACTGCGGATACACCTTTATTTGATTTACGCGCCGCTTTTTATTGAGCTACTGTTGCTGGCGGAAAATTTAATCGTACTTTTAAGAAAAAATATGTCTATGACGATAGTAAATGAAGATATTTTTTATTTTTATTTTTTACTAGCTGTTCGCGAGGCGTTGCCAGCTTATTACGAAGAACGCAGGCAAACCCGCGGGATAAAATATAGCCTATAACCATCCGGAAAGTCCATTCTACATGCAGCTTATGCAGGTGAACGAATATATGAATCGGATAAGCGGTTCCGTAGATTACCCGTTTCATACAAACTTATATTTAAAAATATATAAATAGCATAAGTACATTTCTTTTTCATCAACACAACACATGAATAAAAGTGTTAAATAAAGATTACAATCAAAACTTTTGGAACACATTTTACTATCCACAGTAAACTACACAGCAGTAAGTAATTTGACACACATCTGTCGCGTCATTATTGTCTACGCGTCATCTGCGCGCGCAATGCATCCTGTAGCGTTCAGCTGCGCTACAAACGCAATGCGACTAATATAAACACTTAATTTTATATTAATAATAATAATCATACATTTATTTGATGCATCTAAGGCCCATAATTACAAATACCTAATACCTACAATCTACAATACAATACACAATTATATTCTTAAAAACTTAAAACACATTATTTAGGCGTAAAATACGTGACACTATCATGTTTAGCCTTATTTCTAAGTGTTTTTATTATTATTTATTATTACATCCTGGTTCTTTAATCGCGTGAAGTTATGTGATGTTTAGAAAGTCCTTCGAAAATTTGTTCCAAATAAATGATAATATTTTGATATGTTTGCTTTGCTGGTCAGCAGGTAGCCATTGAAATAAATAAAAAATATAAAAACGAAGCGGCTTAATTAAACATTTTAGATGTTCAAAAAATAAAAAGTACGGAGAATAAGTTAACTGTCAATTAATACAAAACGCAGTGCTCATTTAGCATTATTATTATACCTATCGACTAAACTATATTTAAAAACAAACATAACTGATTGAAGAAGTGTCATAAATAAATAAAAGTGCCCTTTAGATTGGCAGGTAGCCCTAAGAAACTGTCATGTATAGTGAAGTAGTATTTTGCAATTTAAACTACTTACGTTCATTAATGTAACGGCAGTCACCATCGTTTAGTCATAAATTTACGTCATATTTTGTATATTAGGTTTGTAATAAAATCATTTATGATTTATAACGAGTGAGTTGAATAAAAAATGAACGGCCAAGAAAATCGTTCTCAATGCACGATCCATCACTGGGAACAGGCTTGCATTTATTAATTTTTGACATTAAAATGCCCGCCATCTTGAATTGGAGCAGCTGTTGGGGTTGATGACCTCTTTTTTATGGCACACTCAGGTAGAGCTCGACCCATAGAAATTGGATGTCTTTTTGTGCGTATGTGTATTTTGTGAGAATAAAAGGTTGAAAAATAAATTCGTGTCGTAAATCCTGATGAACGCGTATAAAAAAGCTAAAATTTTTATTAACTATTTTTTGGAAACTATTAGTAGCAATTTTAATGTCTGTATTTTTTCTTCTTCACTTTCCTACACATATATAAGTTGTATTTGTTCATGCGATCATGAAACAAGTATGAAAACAGGTCATTCGTAATGTACATACGCCATTTTGATACTCGTAATACTCATATGGTGCAAAATAAGTATAACATTAAGTTCCTGCTCTATCAAAATGTCAGTAGTCTATCAAAGGTTAGTCAACGGGACTTGATCCGGTTGACTAGTCCGCTTTATTTCGAGCAAGAATACTAAGTATGCACTAACAGGACGTTTGCTAAATGTAACATCATTATTTCCACAAAATTAAAAAAGGTAAACAAAACTGCACACGGTCGATTTACCAGAACGAAGTTGCAATTTTGAATAAAGTAACTTTTTATTCGCTCATGTTCCAATACAATGTCTTATTCAACAACTTGATAGCCCTTCTGGGTACACGATACTTGCATCGATTGAATGCAGCGGGAGTTGTGCAGAATTATAATTATGTTGCATGCACAGGTTCAATTGGAATGTCTTAATAGGTCAGAGGATTAGCTTTGCAAAAACGACTGCACAAAAACTATAACTTTGATGGCGTTCTGTAGATGATTATCAATGCAGTTCAAATATGTACTTAACATCATTAAACACTAACTTCACGCGACAAATGTCCATTTTTATATGGCGTATTTCATCAATAAAATAAATTCAGTAACATGTAATGAGCGTATTATACTACTGCGTGTACTCATTGATATATTGCTATTACAATTAATGCGTGTTTTACGTATCCATGGCGTTATTTCAAATAGTTTAATACCATCCATTTTAACTAATCCTATTGTCCTTGAAATGTGTTCAAACTGGCATCAATTATAACGTGGCATTACGGAACCTTAAACGTTAGATCGTAAAAAAGTTAAGCTATGACTACTTTTTGCCAGCAGTCCTGCGAGGCTATAAGTAGATAATATTTTTTTAACAAGATTCCAGTTGGCAACACATTAGCGACACGTGTCTCTCTGGGCGGGCTGACCACTTACCGTTACAGGAGGGGAGCTTGGCAACAACGTAAAAAAACACAACAAATTGATGACATCGTAGAGAATTTCAGTTTTGTTTATGACTTACACGCAGTACAAATTTCAAGAATGTATGAGCTAGTCCGCTTCTCTTGTACAAGTGAGCGTTTCTTAAAAAAAAGGCCACTACATTTTTTCGGAGATTTTCTGCAACTTTTTTGTTATTTCTACTCAATATCACGATGTATTTCCATCCCAATAGGAGAAAAAAGTGTCCCAAAATGTCCATACATTTTTGAACTTTCCTATTGTGTTACCACTATACAAAGTATAAGGTAAATAGTAACACAATAGGAAAAATATGTATGGGTCAGTTTTTTGTCCTACCAGGGTCGAAAGAGCTCCGGATTCTGAGTGGAAATAGTTAACATAAAATTTGTAGAAGTACAATTAATAATAGTGGCATTTTTTTTGAGAAACGCTCAAGTAGTGATTGGTTAGTTATTTTCTAATACAGACGTAATGTCGAATATCATCAGTACGTAGATTTTTCAGAATATTTCAATCAATACAAAATCAGTAAAAAGATTAATCGCATCAAAATGTCGTTGGCTGCAAAGCTGGCCAATTATTATTCCACAAGTTTTTATAAAATTCCTTAAGCACTTGCATCGTATCCGGCCTTAGTTATCTATTTTACTAAGATTTCATAATTTTAAAATAATAGCTTTTCCACCAGTATAGTAATAAATGGATTAAATACAACTATGTATTGTTATTAGAATGGAACTGGCTACAATAACGATTTAGTCCCGTGACGTAACTCTTGTTTGACCTCAGCCAACGTCTCTCAGCGCAACCTTTTATCAGCGCGCAGCTGCGCACAGGCAGGTACACATGCTGTAGTGACAGCTGCCGACGGATTTACGGCATTCTTCCATTATACCCGATTAATGACGTACAAGCTTAAAAAATATTCCTCTTTTGTTTCTCGTCGATTGTCAGATACCTGGTTTTAAGAGTGAGGTCAAAATCAATGACCATCAGATGTATTACAAACCCGCGATTAGAATGGGATTGGAATAGCTGTCAATTCATATAAACTTTGACGTATTTATATGGAAAAACCCTTCCGGCAATGTGTAACTCGCTTTATGAGCCCGTCCGGCATGTAAAACCACCCTTAGTTTTTTGTATGTGTGTAATTTACACAAAGTAAATTGACAGAGAAAATTTGCTGTCGTAGTGGTCATTAAAAATGCGAAAAAAACGAAAAGGGTCTTAAATTTCCGAATTCATTTATCAAATCATACTAACTTTCAAAGTTTTGCGTTTCAAGCCGAAGGCCGTAAGGTTGAGAAGTCATGCAGTGTTTTCTTGTATTATTATTATTTAGATATTACAAATTATTGTACCGTTGACGATTATAGTATTAATTCTTATAGATTGACATTATTTTGTTTATAATGCAGTGTGTTTATGAGACAAATAAATACCTATCAATATCTATAAAGTGTCCTCTAAAAGCCCGAGGTAAATATTAAATAATAAATAAATAAATAAGTATCCCCTAATATTTATTTATTTATTTATTATTTAATATTTAACAATCTTACACAAATCGACCTAGTCCCAAACTAAACTAAGCTTGTACTATGGGCACTAGACGACGATATACATACTTATATAGATAAATAAATACTTAAATACATAGAAAACATCCATGACTCAGGAACAAAATTTCATGCTCATCACACAAATAAATGACCTTACCGGGATTCGAACCCAGGACCTCTTGCTTCGTAGGCAGGGTCACTACCAACTTAGGCTAAAGCGGTCGTCTCCGGTCCGCGTTCAATTCAAATACGAGAAAGTGTAACCCTTCGTAATACGATTTGTATCGGTCCTTATGCTTACTCATCGAGCAGCGCTCCTTCCGAAATCAATCGTTCCGTATCGGAAGCGGAGGCGTGGCACGGGATTACTCCATTTCGGATCGAGTTCTGTTGAACGTTCTTAACGAGACGCTACACGGGCCGATATCGGCCGGACTGCATGCAGGCCGCCGCGTGATTCGGCCCGTGTGCATACGTGTCCGAAGCACGGCGGCCAGCCAAATCAAGGTCACTCCATACTAGATTTTCTGTGACGTTGCTTGTCCTGCCGATTTCGCTCGTGTAGTGTCTCCTATAGGACGCACAAATACTCTCTAACGTATTGGACGATGGCCTTCGTCATCATTTCTAGCACATCGTACAAACGTAATTAATTTAAAGGCCTCTCGTAAAACGCAAATGTAACGTATCATCATCATCATATCAGCCGAAAGACGTCCACTGCTGGACATATGATTCCCCCAAAGAGTGCCAAAGTGACCGGTCCTGCGCTGCGCCACCTGCATCCAGCGGACTCCAGCAAACTTTACCAGGTCATCAGTCCACCTTGCGGGGGGCCTACCTACGCCGCGCCTTCCGGTACGTGGTCGCCACTCGAGAACCTTTCCGCCCCAACGGCCATAGGTTCTACGTGCTATGTGCCCCGCCCACTGCCACTTAAGTTTAACTATTCGGAGGGCTATATCGGTTACCTTGGTTCTGCTGCGGATAGCCTCATTTCTGATGCGATCACGCAGAGAAACTCCCAGCATAGCCCGTAACGTAACGTATACTTGAAAATATTGGAATTAGCCGAATTGCATCAAAGTTGTCCATTCAAAAAGCAGCTCTACCGTCCAAGGTTAGAAGATTCCAATTCCAATGATAGTTTTATAAAAAGTCGGCCACATTAAATAATCTCAACCATATCTCTTTCCTTTACGCGTTTCTATCCACTTGCACTGTACAATCAGATTAGTCTTATAGAATAGAAGCGACAAAACCATCTCCGACAAAGGCATAGTTTGGTTATTATTAATACCACTTTTGCCTAGTTGGTAGTCGCCATGCCTACGAAGCCGGCGGCCCCCGGTTCAAATCCCGATAAGAGCATTTCTTGAGTGATGCGCACAAATATTTGTTTGATTGGACGGTTTCTATGAATTAAATTCTATAATAGGTATTTATTTATCTATATAAGTATGTATGATTTGCTCAGTGTGGGACTAAGTAGGTCGATTTGTGTAAGATTGTCGCATTGTATTAATTATTGAATCTAAAGGAGTAATGTATTTGACCATGTTTTTCTTGTTTCAGGTAAGCCTCCAGTTGTATTTCAGACCCCACAGACATGCTGGATGGCGACCAACAAAGAGGTAACACAGCTAGACTTAATCAGAGTTCCGTTACTTTTAATTTGCACTTCAACTTTTGTTTAATTACAAACCCAACAAAAACCAATTTCATTTAATTGTACCTTATTTGTTTTAATTGTATCTTGAACAGGGCGTAGAACAAACGAATTCAAATATTGTCTTAATTATTCCGTCTTGTCACTTCGTTGTGTACTCTAAAATAAATCTTAACTCCATCCAATACGACTTGAATTTGTTTAGAGCATTGGGCTTAGGCACGTTAATGGCCGAATGAGTCATCGACGAGAAAAGTCGAGGGTGGAAATGCGATGTTGCAGTTTTCCGCTAACGTAGGTACACGCGAAAATAATCCTTATAGCGGTAAACATAAAGTTCCATCAATTATATTCCGTAATACTACTTCCACGTTTTTGGGTGCATCGTGACATTTAAAGACATTTTTAAAGGATCTAAAATAAGGAAACACGACGCGATACTTTTCATAAATTACGACTTTAAAATTTAAGTTTAAAAGAAAATACTGACTGTCGATGCCAATAGTTTTAATTTCCTACCTAGTGCTATTAAGTAGGTAGGTAAATATTATTCTTGTTATCGATTTAAAACATAGGTAAAACGGTTTCATCCTTGGATACTTTAAATTGCAACTCCGTAACTTGACTGGACCAATCTTTATCCCTCCGCACATCACCAGGTGCAATCTTCGCAAATTAGCGAATAATTTATCAGCTATTGTGCGCAAGCGCTACGAAATCGCACCTTTGTTGCGCAAAGCGTCATGCGCAGCGCACAAAAGACTTTTACCTGGTCCTTTTATGGTTTTTTGTTTATACTTACACGATCTTATTCACTATCTGAATCGCTGTCAAATGTCACTTTGATAAACTTTATTTCAATCCTCAATTATCTTTATTCTTCTACGTGTAGAGTTTATATTTCTATGTTCGATTGTTGTAAATCTTGGAGCAATGGTGCAGATAAGAATTATTACTCGGAGCGAAGCTGAGAAAATTTATCATGTCCCAAGAATAATAATATAAACTTACCTAGAGATTGGCGCTGGCTTTGACGGTGGCAAAAAGGAAACGAAAATGACTACCATAATTTTATTTGAACATTCGTTTTATTTGTAAACACGGTAAATATTGTACGACCTTACATAGTTTTTTTAGGGACCTTAAATATTGTACGGACTTACGAACTACGAATATGTTTAGCGTACGAAATTCGTTTTCATAATACTCGTATTTTCAGTTGAAAGTGTACACAGTTAGCATAATGTGTACCTACCTACCTAAATATTTGAAATTCGAACATAGGTAATTTAAGTACCTACCTAACATTCAGATGTCACTGAAAAGGATTAACCGCAAAATAATCACATAAGAAAACTTAATAAATAACCAAGTTACAGCACTTACATAGCGGTCACTTTATTAATTCCAAAAACGCAAGCGTGATAAGTAAACAAACATTCCTTGCTCTCTTTACGAGTCCGCACCACAAAGGTTAGCAAAAGAAAGATGGCGGGCGTCCGGCGGCGCGCTTTCGCGCCACATCCGCCGAAACCCGACGCCGGCGCAGCCTGCACAGCCTTGTCCGATCGATTACAACATGGATACACGCACTCTAAAAAGCTCGGCCACGGTCATCGAGGAAACAATTAAATATTCGAAAAAGCTTCACTATACAAAATCTGTGGCCTAGACAGCGCAAATAAAGAACTAAGTACTAAAAAAGTCCAGACTAAAAAAAGTTTAAAAAATAATGCATCCGATGCGAAGATTTGAAAATATGGGGTTGCAAACCTCGCATAAATAATAAGGGTGTAGACCCCAATTATAATAACCAATAATGGTAATTTTCCCGAAAAAGGATTAAAAATATTGTCAAATGGAGAAAAAAGTATAGCAGGGGAGATTAAGTAATCATGAAGTTATAAGTGTCCAAAGTTTTAAGGGGGAGTATAAACTGTCCCTTTTCCACAAAACGCACCTTCATATGAAACTATTGTCATCTACTATGACGCTCGCAGATTGTGACGTCACGATTCTCTCTAACAAGCAGTATTAAAACGGTTCTAGTTTCGTAATTCTTTGAGATATCTGAATGGGATTTTCGTCACTAGGCATATTTTTTGCCTTCTTTCTTTTGGAGTAATAACAAATTTAGAATCTACATCCGTATTTAGAAATACGTATCAAATATTCCTAGGTAAGTACGGCTTATTCGATGCAAAAAAAAACAAAGTACCTACCTTCAGCATTATTCATAGTAGTCAAAGTAGATAACTCAAAATATCCAAGTCAAAGCAAAATTATTCAGAATGCCTAAGTTTAGGCCAAATAAATTCCATTTACTTAGTCCTGCGATTAAATAACAAAGTTTTATTTGAAAACAGTACCTTAACTTATGTATCCTTAGTCCAAGATGGATGCCCTTTCCGATTCTACATTAAGTGGCTTAAGTAAATGTTTACTTTTAGTAATGGATCAAACGATAATATATTATTAATCGTCAGTAAAATAAAGACTAAACATTATAGGTCGGAATTATAATGGAAAACCTTTGTCCCTAAACCCCTGTCATTTCTGCTGAATTTAAAAACTGTACGAAAAAGTATTCAATCCGTGTCCCATTCAGTCGATAGTGCAGAGCGAGACGCCGGCCAGCCCGTCCCCCTCAAATGACACTTCCAAGAATCGACTAAGCTTTGAAGTCCCCACACATAGCACCGTTACTTTACAACTCGCTTTCGTTTTTTTTTCCTTTGTTATTATACCACCCCTCTTATAATCCACGTGAATTTGTATTTTGTTTCCAAAATAAACTTGCAGTTATCTCATTCCGTGTATTCCAAGACTCGGAATGAGACGTAGTTCAAAGTTCACTGTCTATTAAAAAAAAATCTTTATTTCAGAACATTAAAATTCCATACAAATACAAATATCATTTACATTCACAAATGATTATCTATTTAACGCTTAAATCAACAACGGGTTGAGTCGATCCTAAGTCGAATATCCTAGTTTTTTTTAAAATTACATATATAAAGTAATGTATAATGCTAAGGAACAGTGTTGGATAGTGGCGACATTGTAGACCGAATCACGGGTGCCAACATTAAAAATGAAAATGTCGGCTTCGGAACTCACTACCGCGCCACCCCCTTCCAAATGTCGACGAACGGGGGAGGTGCGACGTTGCCAAAACGGAAAGTGAAATTTCGTCACACTCTCCCTCTCATTCACACACACCAACACATGCGCACTATCCGTTCATTGTGCGTTTCTGTGCGGCTGTGTGAGTGTGTTTCGGCAGACAGTTTTCGGGTGTGTGTGTTTGTTTTGATGGAAATAAAAGGTTGGTGTGGGTGAGAGGAATTTGTAAAGCGTTGCAATGTATAGGTACGTTTGCTTCCGCGTTCGATCGAGTTCGCAGACGATGGTCGCGGCGGACAATTAAAGTTATTAAGCGAAACGAGACGGTTCTTTTGGAAAATTCCAACTAGTATTGAAGCCCGCCATCTTGCAATTTCGTTAAGAAACACTGTAGCTTCCGCCGCTTCCGGTCCTATGGTGACAAAAAAAAACATAACCTTTGCCTTAAACTTCGTTGTCTTATAAATTAATTTCACACTTTTTTAGATATCTTTTTTTAAAGTTGTTTCTAGTAAATCCTTCATAACACAGCGCATCCTAGGCCCCTAGGACGTCAAGTGTCATCCTGAAGGGCCCCGTTTTTCGAAAGGGAGGCTCTTCAGAAAGCTCGAAAACAGGGGATCCGCTAATTTGTGTAATTGCCTGGTGCTTATGACATGTAAACATGCACAAATACCACTTATTCTTCCTTCTTTTGAATATGCTGTGATTCGTGATATGTCTATACATATGTAGGGTTCTTACGGAACGTAGGTTGTACATACGAAAGCTTACAATTGTTTCTTGTTTTGATTGGATTTTTGTTTCTAAAATTACCAAACCATGTAAAGGCCTCTCTCGTGCCATATGTACCGTATGTACAACCTACGTTCCGTTCCTATAGCCGCTAGGTTTTATTAGGAAATATCTCACTCATAACATAACAATCTAATCTTAGGAAATGATTCTAGTGACGGCTACAAATTCTTCAAGCGCTAACCGATTAGAATATTCAATGTACACCTATAAGTTATATAATTGAAATTGTATAACTAATATAACTAATTATAGACTCCTTAACTCAAAAAATCTTTAGAATTTAAGATTAGTAGTTAAGAAATATGTATGCTACTTTTAAAAAAATAAGTGAAATAAACAGATTAATTTTTTTTTTTTTTTTAATGTAAATAATTTCTCCAAATAGGGTAAATCGCCAATAACTGTATTGTATTGGCAATTTACCTTACCTATATCTATTTGGATTAATAGCGTACTGTTTCCTAAAATAAGAAGCTGACCATACCTTCAAACAGACAAATACTATGACACTCCTACCGAAAAATCATGGTCTTATTTTTCACTTTCTTGTATTCGAAAAACAATTTCTTGTAAGAAAGCAAATACTCGATTATAGGCTAGACGCTGGCAATTTGTCGACTTGGCGTAATTTGCCCGGGAAATTGATTTTTTATGCCATTAAAGGGAGGTGGGAGGGAGAGAGCGTAGCTTCGCTTCGGGGTATTCGAATATTGCAATTTGCGATTGTAATAGTATAGCAAAGACGATTTGTAGTTGTATAGTCAAGGTAGGGTTACCTGGGGTTAACCTTGGGTCGTTGACGACTTCACATGTTACTCGAAAGTCTCAGAAGCTAACCCGGTTTCAGTGTTCATTTATAAAAATATTAAATTTCTGTATCTCAAACTGACTATTGCAATTTTTTTATCTTTTTATAATAAAACTCAAAGTTTATAATAAGAGCCGCGCTGGGCTGTCTACTAAACGAAATATGAAGTTCATCAAAACATAAGGTGTTAGGTATTATAGACAATGCTTAAAACGTAACTAATTACGACTAAAAGATACATTAATTAAACAGAATAAACTTAAAGGATTAATGTTTACGAAACAAGATAATGTTCATTTAAATGATGATATTGTCTTAACAAAATCACCTATGACCAAATAAGAACCGACATATTGAAAACCTCAAGAAAATAGTTACCTATTCATTCATCAAATCTAATTCCTAGTTTAATCCAATAAGTAGAAAGGCGTAATGCATATAAACAGTAAACACCTCTTTTCAAGTTACCCCAAGTGTACCACATCCTACCCCAATGGACCAACCCTGATAGCTCCTAAACAATACAGATAAAATATATATTATATGTTAATATATCTATATATTTATATTAGTGGAAAACCTTACACAAATGCAGCTAGCCCCACATAGTAAGCTTAATAAGGCTTGTGGTATGTATGGGTACTAGACGACGATATATTTAATAAATGTAAATACTTATAAATACAATAGAAAACATCCATGACTCAGAAGCAAATATTCACGCTCATCACAAAAATATTTGCCCATACCGGAATCCGAACCTAGGACCTTCAGCTTCGTAGGCAGGGTCACTAGTATCACTACCCACTAGGGTAAAACAGAACACAGAACAGATGTACAATCGAAGTGCATATCCAAACGTCTTAAAGGAAAGATATTTAACCCGAACGTTTAGCATCCGCATAGTTTCCTAGCTCCAACCCCGAATCGTTCAATACACTGATGCCAGACTAGACAGACGCACACTCGCGCTGCAATGTCCGCGTGACCTTGGTGCGAGGGTGAAAGTCCCCTCTACACGTGCCTTCCTATTTGGAACTCGCCCGCCATTTCCCGACGCGCTCCAAATTTCAAAATTGGAATCGAAAATTTAACATTCGCTCTCACCGGCTAGTGTTGGCTAAATGGAGTTTAGAGGTTATGATCGTTCCATTTCACCGTGACGCGGTAAAAATTTCAAAATTGGAATCGAAATTTTAACGTTCGCTCTCACCGGCCAGTGTTGCCTAAATGGAGTTTAGAGGTCATGATCGCTCCATTACACAGTGCAATGACGGGTAACTTTTTCAAAATGGGAATTGAAGTTTTAATGTTAGCTCCCGGCCAGTGTACGGACTAATGGAGAGAAGTTAAAGGTCATGATCGTCATTAAAAAACTCGCAATCTAACGTTCATCATCAAGCTCCTATAGTTTTTTCTGGCAGTGCACTACGCGAGCCCGAGGTCCGCAATCTAACGTTGAAGTTAACATGTCTATAAGACCCATACATAAGTTCGGTTTGGTAGCCATCCAACAGTTTGTCGTGAAAATAAATTGTATGTATGTATGTATGTAAGCACTTTATTGTACACAATAACAGGTTAAAGAATATACATGTCACACAATAGATCAAAGTACAAAGGCGAACTTATCCCTATAAGGGATCTCTTCCAGCTAACCTTTGAGCAATTGAGAGGAAGGTAGGTAGACCGAGATAGGCAAACTTATACCGTGTACAAAAACACAGAGAAAATGAAAACAAAACCTAATAGGTATTAATTCTAGACAAATAAAAACATGCCAATACATATATAAATATACAGTATAAAATATAATACACACTATATATATCGCAAATATACAATAAATAAATAAATACTATATTCAACCAATTGGTTTGGATATCCAAGATATCATCACGATGATGGCCGCAATATCTTGATATTATTAACACGTTCACTGCCAAGAATCGCTACGCGCTACGCTCGTAGCCGATCCCGTGGTTTTCCTCGTATGTAGCGGAAAGCGACTACGGCGTAGGCGCCCGCTAGGCGGGTTCCTGCCAGTGAAAGTGTTAACCTACAATTGCTAGAAGTGTAGATAATTTATGTTAAAAAATCGGCCCTGTTTAGTATTTTTACCAACTTCCAGTAGCCTTGAGTGAGCGCTTGAGCTTAAATCATTAACCAAACACGAAAGTTTTACTCATAAAAAGTATACGTAAAAGTCTTACCTCCCTAAAAATACAAGTGTCATTATCATGCAACCTCCTAAAGTTTCATCAACGCCTGAAAGCGCTACGCGAGTAATAGAAGAGTGCTACGCCGTAGGCCGTAGTGGCGCTACGCGCTCTATTCGCGCGCAGATCTGAAGCGTCTCGACTTGGGAAATTATAAAACCGAATGTCTATATGGACTGTTTGACATGTAAAATGATAGCTGACAATACTTTTAAAGGTGTTTTTTTATTTGTTTAATTCGTTTGGGGACTTTGAGGTGTGTGCGTGTGTGTATGATGCGAGCGTGCGTAAATTTAACGGAATTTCGTTTTTTTCATCAAGATTTTACACATAACATTGGTTATGATTTGTCATCCTCCTAGCGTTATTCCCGGTTGTACCCTAAAGGAGCCCGGGGTCCGCTTTGACACGTAATCCCAACATTGGTTATGATTAAACTTGAAAAACTGACACCTTTATGAGTAACACTTCGCAACACTGAACATGATGGAGCTCAAGGAACTCCATATACTATTTACCATACATGATTAAATTGTGCACTTTAACTGCGAGCAACAATTACACAGAAGTACCTACGTGTACCTACACAGAAGTCCAAACTACCTGCGGATGCTCTTGCTCCCTTGTGAACGTGATGGTCCCAAAATAAAATGCAAGACGCTGGCCGAAAACGCCGGAAAAAAACAAAACAAACCATGTCCGACTGAAAACAAAACCAAAATTCAAATTCAGAACAGCGCTTGACCTTGTCGGTACAATATACGGGCACAGATAAGGCATTAATCTCGATAACTGGCAGACGCGCGGCAGACGGTCCCCTCCGGATCAGGCCGGAGGGATGACGACGTCATTTAGGGGCGAAACCCGTGTTTTGGTGTTCAATTTGTACAAACAAAACACGTGGAATTTTTAATCTATGACCTTGTAAACATTGCGCAACTGATACTCCTAATACTGATACGCCATTTCACCAACTTGACAATTGTCACCTGACACTGACAATTCGCCATACATTGCTTGTTTTAGACGTTAAGGTGGCCGCTAGGTTACTTGTGGATCCAGCAATGTACGGAGAATTGTCGTTGTTAGGTGATAATTGTCAAGTTTGTGAAATAGGTGCCAGGTGTGCGCGTAGATGCTGGTTTCGAATGGGACTAGGGTCGTCAATATACTTTCACTACCAAGCAACCGCCTATCGGGCGGCTACGCCGTGGTCGCTTCCCGCTTTATACGGGAAAAACCACGGGATCGCAACGAGTGTAGCGCGTAGCGATTTTTCGCAGTGAATGTGTTAATTTTTTCACGGTGTAATAGTTGTGTGATCAAAGACGCCGTTTCCCGAACTTTTTTCTATATACTAATTACATTTTGTATATAGAATAAACTTGTGGTAAACTACGCACTCAAGCGCACTGAAATATAGCTCTATAAAGCAGCATACCTAATAAATATGATGTAAACAGAGTGCGAGACCAAGTATACATTTCAGAGGATTACGATGAGTTTTAAGTTATACTCGCCGGAGACTGGAATCTAAAGACAATTTTTATAAATTAGCTAGATAAAAGATGACAAAATAACTCCGGAAATACATTGCTTGATTGAAAACCTCTAAAACAGCCGCCCACTTCCATTCTCGGAAACAATTTGACCCACGTCTGGCCCGCGTCTGGGCCCGGGACCCCGGGATTACAGGTCACGCCGGGACCAGCCGTTTGTAACGGGATTGGTGAAACCGATCGAAAGGGACTTCCAGGAGTTTTTCCCTGCGGATACAGAAAGCCGAGTTGTGTAAGGTCCTCGTTATTGTTAGTCAATGGGAGCGTGGGGGGATAGCCGCAAAAACATTGTTCCCTTTCCAACGTTGGGTTTCTAAGTAGATTACAGCATTAACCGAAAGTTGTAAACTAATCCGTGTCCGGGAAAGGGGTGAAAATAAAGTTTACGTTTTCTTTTGACATTAGTCGTAATGACGCTTTTAATTAAGCAGTAATTGGATTATGAATCGCACATATTGTGCAAATAATACTTGTTACTGGGCCATGGACTAAGGACTATATTAGATCTCTTATGGCACCCCAAAGAAGAGATGGAATATTCGAATTGACCGTTTCGATTTAATTGTGCAGCCTATGAAGGTTGCTTTAAGGACTTTATGTCAAAGTAACATGGCTTAAATTCGAACGAATAAAAATTGTCTTCGTTCGAATTCAGCCCATATTGCTTTGACATAAAGTGCCTTTGTCATACACTAGCGCAGCGCCGAGGACTAGGGCGTTTCCATTAATAAAATTTGCTTCAATTGCTTCACATTGCTACTCACATGAAAGGCAGGCAGGTTGTTTTAATATTGGCCCAGATAATATTGGCAATATTATCTGGGGTACGGCAGTGCCCCCGCCAAGTCGAGCAAAACAGCGGCACGGCCATACTATCATTTTCTCGAAGCAGTTTAGGCCGTTTTCGACCCCCCTTTAACTTCGTTGTGGATAAAATTAGAAGCCTGAATTTTCAGTAACCAACCAGGCATTGTATAAACACGGTATAATTCAAATTTCATTCAATTTGAACCAGTAGTTTGAGAATGATAACTAGTCAAAGTTTCTTAATTTATCACTCACTCAATCACTGACTGACTGACTGACCGATGATCAAAACTCTAAGGCACTTCTAGCAGACAGAAGCTTCAGAATACAATTGGTGTTTAATGTATTAATCAAGGAAAAACTACTATATTTATAGTATATAGGATTACAAAGTTACATTTTCAGGGAATAGGACAAAAAATTAAGAAGCAATTGTAAATGTTATCCCATAAAAAACATTCAATTCAATCTTTATTTGTTTGCTAAATAAAATTCTGCAATTTGGCAACCACACAACTTTACTGCATTTATGGATTTTTGCATACTTAAAACTATTTTATTTTTATGATTTATTTTAAAATCTAAAGATCTGGCTCTACGAAATATCTCACAACTTTTTACGGTGGAAGAGTTTCGAGACTTGGCCTCTTTTTACATGGAATGCTTTTATGAGAGCATTGTTGTCCGAGAAAATATTTAAAAAAGCGAGTAAGTACCCAAGTATGCAATGCTCGTCCACAAAGGTCTAAGTCCGCGAGTCGTCTGCACCACGGGATACCGCCCCGCCCCCGCCGCGATACAATCTGACATCTTGACTTGAAGCCAGTATACCAAACAATAAACGCAGTCTTGTTAAAAAAACTCAGTACAATTTGCCTTCGGATTGGACATAGACAATTCGCAGTGAAGGGCCTTTGGATAGCACTATTCTGCACAGGCAGACGCGATATTTCATTGTCTATAAACTATTTTCGCTACATCGAACACTGAATCTAACTTCTACGGATGTAGCAGGCAGTTTCTTTGCGCTGTGAAAAACTTAACGGGCTCAGTCTCCGGCACGCGCGACGCAAATAGACTTTCCATACAAACGTAGTAAACTCAACGGGCTCAGTCCCCGGACCGCTCGACGCAAGTAGACTTTCCATACAAACCTAGTAAACTCATCGGGCGCAGTCCCCGGCACGCTCGACGCAAGTAGACTTTCCATACAAACGTAGTAAACTCATCGGGCTCAGTCCCCGGCACTTTCGACGCAAGTAGACTTTCCATACAAACGTAGTAAACTCAACGGGCTCAGTCCCCGGCACGCTCGACGCAAGTAGACTTTCCATACAAACCTAGTAAACTCAACGGGCTCAGTCCCCGGCACGCTCGACGCAAGTAGACTTTCCATACAAACGTAGTAAACTCATCGGGCTCAGTCCCCGGCACGCTCGACGCAATTAGACTCCCCATACAAACGTTGTAAACTCAACGGGCTCAGTCCCCGGCACGCCCGACGCAAGTAGACTTTCGATACAAACCTAGTAAACTCAACGGACTCAGTCCCCGGCACGCGCGACGCAAGTAAACTTTCCATACAAACGTAGTAAACTCAACGGGCTCAGTCACCGGCACGCTCGACGCAAGTAGACTTTCCATACAAACGTAGTAAACTCAACGGGCTCAGTCACCGGCACGCTCGACGCAAGTAGACTCCGCATACAAACGTTGTAAACTCAACGGGCTCAGTCCCCGGCACGCTCGACGCAAGTAGACTCCCCATACAAACGTAGTAAACTCAACGGGTATAGTCCCCGGCACGCTCGACGCAAGTAGACTCCCCGTACTAACGTACTAAACTCAACGGGCTCAGTCAACGGCAAGCTCGACGCAAGTAGACTTTCCATACAAACGTAGTAAACACAACGGGCTCAGTCCCCGGCACGCTCGACGTGTTGTTTGTTAAAAAAACTCAGTACAATTTGCCTTCGGATTGGACGTAGACAATTCGCAGTGAAGGGCCTTTGGATAGCACTATTCTGCACAGGCAGACGCGATATTTCATTGTCTATAAACTATTTTCGCTCCATCGAACACTGAATCTAACTTCTACGGATGTAGCAGGCAGTTTCCTTGCGCTATGAAAAACTTAACGGGCTCAGTCCCCGGCACGCTCGACGCAAGTAGACTCCCCATACAAACGTTGTAAACTCAACGGGCTCAGTCCCCAGCACGATCGACGCAAGTAGACTTTCCATACAAACGTAGTACTCAACGGGCTCCGTCACCGGCACGCATTTTTTTTCTGTTGTCCGACCTGTTTCTGCTGTCCGACCTATGTAGATATGGCGGATTCCATTCTGTGTACAAAGTTTCATGTTGTTCCAGATTTTCGTTTTAAAATAAGAACGTTTGTATGGAGAGACTAGCTCCTGCCCGCGACTCCGTCCGCGTGGAACTCGTTTATATCGTGGCACCATACAAACATTCATCCCCAATTTCCGGGGTCAAAACTATCCTATGTCCTTCCCCGGGATCCAATCTATCTTCATACCAAATTTCATCTCAATCGGTTCAGCGGTTTAAGCGTGAAGAGGTAACAGACAGACAGACAGAGGCACTTTCGCATTTATAATGAGTATGGATATGTATTTACCTTCGACGAACGGTGATGGTATATGCGTCTAAGGTGAAAGGATGTTTGTATCTTTAACTCAATTCTGTAACCTAGCAAGGAGATTGGGTTGTCCCGAAGGAGATATCAAATCACTCTTCGTTTTTGTTTAACGATTTCTCAATTGGACACATCACAACTGATGACTTGACATCACAAAACCACTAACGAATGAGGACATTATAGCCCAAAGATACCTCCGATGCTAAATAAGTAAGCAAGTCTGTAACATCCTATTATGTATTTTTAGAAACGACAACCGGCTATTATATAGCATTCTGTCCACAATAAAGGAAAGTGGAACGTGAGTCCTTAGTGAGCGTCAATCGCTGTCGCCTCGGGCGTCGAGGCGACGCCGCTCCGGGTTCGCGGCGTAAACAAACTGTAGCCTTTATTAATCACGGGGACATTTGATTCACTTTAGATAGCTACTGGATTCTATGATGTTTATTCGAGTCAGTTTTATTTGAAGTTAATCACTGCACTTCTACAATATTTTGTTAGATTTCGCCCGTATTGACCACATTAACCGCTTACGTCAGACATTGCTTTCGATTAAAAAAACGCACTCAAATCGGTTGTCACAGACAGACACACATACTCATTTTGAATTTATAATACCTACCTCTCCTTCGCGTCGGGTGTTACAATTATAAAAAAATGTTCATCACCGGGACTAATATCCCTTCAACTATTTTTACTCGTAAAATTTCATATAATATTCTATGACCATCCTGATACATTTGCGAAACAAGAAATATTAGTCTTGAAAAACAACTCTACTAATGAAAATAGCAACCTCGCACAAAAAACTAAGATCTCGCCTTTTCAACTTGAAAAAAATATTTTCCCTCATTCTCGGAGAGCTTTTAACTATTATTCACACTTACTATTCTCCGTTTGTTTTGCGGTTCCAGAATATTCGGAATCCCAAATGGCGGCGGCTTAATCACCACGCGTCGTGAAGTTTCGGTGATTAAAACAAAAATATTGCACTTGTTTTTGTTGCAGAATCACATACGTTGGTGCAATATATTTTGGTCATTTAGTTATCGAAAAAAAACGTTAGCTTAGAATGTCGACGACGATAAGATCGTGAAACGGATCTTTACCGTTTTGTTGCTATAATGTGTTGACGTAATCCTACTAATCCTACTAATATTATAAATGCGAAAGTTTGGATGTTTAGATGTTTGGATGTTTGTTACTCAAACACGCTCAGTTTAACCGATTTGGATTAAATTTAGCACGAAGATACTTTATTGCCTGGATTAAAATATAGGATAAATTTTATCCCGGGTCCACGCAGACGAAGTCGCGGACGGAAGCTAGTGTATATATTGAATGTTCAAGCTCACTTTTATTTAATAAGGTCTTGCCTCATTTGACTTATTACAGCAATTCCCTATAATGCGTACAAATGAAACTAGAAAACAAAGTGACATACCCTTATCCTCAGGTTCATCATCTGACCGTATATCTTTATGTAAATCCAATCCCTTTGGCCGTGAAACCTTTTTCAGAGGTCTGAGAGCCGATGCCGGAGGGACCGGGTCAGGGCGGCCCTTGAACCCGTGTGCTTATGTTTACTCCAACGTGTTTACAATGTTTACACTTTTGTTTTGGACTTGACTTCAAATAAAAATCGGATGAAAATTATATCACGGATCCAGTCTACTATAACATTAAACAAGCCGGTGGCGAATTGCTAAATCTGGGGTCGTATGTTCTGGATTCTCATTTATATATTAAACCTACCGATACCACACCTGCGACATCTATGTAGAACAGCCGTCACTCTCGCACTCTCATACTCGTCAGCACGTCTATCATGGGACCGCGGCGACATACTCTCGATTTTTCCCGCACTATACCTCTCGTTCCAAGTGTTCTAATAAGAGAGAGACGGATAGTGCGAGAAAAATCGAGAGAGCTCGCGCGCCGTCGCCTGATAGCCGTGCAGAACGCGAAGAGTGTTTTAGAGATAAACGATAAAATGGCAAATAGATCGACGTTTAAGATGATGAAGTTCATTCAATTTTATAACTATTGTTATTATTATTATTGAATGATGACTTAAGTAACTTAAAACTGCCGCAGTATTGGTACCTAGTAATGGTTTCAACTGAAGGTACACAAATGCATATGTATGTCAATCTCTTTGTGACATCACGCACTACAGTGGAGCCTAAACGTCTTCAGTTTGGCGGATTTGGTTTTGTCGTTACTTTTACAGTTAATTAGTTCTTATGTAGAAAACAATTTAATTTTAAATTTATTTATTTATTCAACTTAAAAAGCTACTCGAATGTGCGGCAAATTAATACAGCACATCCTGACATATAATTGACACCGGCGCCGCTTTACTCATTGTTCCTTAATAACGACGATAATTTTATTGTTATCGCGATACAACATTACAATTCTGCTGAGAACTGTTGCAAGCTCTTCTTCACCACATTTTGACGATATCAAATGCACTCTATCGGCTGAGAATAAAGTTGAAGATCGGATAATAAACCTAAGCCTCAAATTTTACAAAAGTACTGCTACAAACTCAATGCAAATTTTTTGCAGGTTCATATTCTCACGCAATCGTATGCCTAATGAAAACAAACCTTGCACAGAGTTACTAAAGTTGTAATTTGTGTATATAAATGGGAAAGCATGATGTGAGGTTGCTGTTAAATCAGAATCGAACGCAATATGACTCAGAGCTGAAGTTAGGACAATGAATGACTCACCGATCGCCTTTTCACACGAATTCCAAATTTAAATAATTTGAACGCTGTGATTGACGTTGCTTTGTGCGTTTAGATTATTTTTTATTGTGACAGTGTCAAAAGATTCAGGTCGATATTTTTATCGAAAGGATTTGTTACTTTACAAAGAAGAACATAATATACATATTTGGAAATAAAAAATGTTTTACGGCTTGATAAATCAGCATCAAACAACGCAGAGTATTCCAGCTTTAGATCATTTCAGACAACTCCAATATACATAATATCATCAGGTGACAACCAAAACTCGCTAAGTAACAAATACCTACTTAAATCAAAGGTCGTATTTCGATATTGAGTTTTGAAGAGCAGTGACAGTTTTGATAGTGACTTTTGGTTGTCAACAGGCGATATGTTTGTAGAAATCCATGATTAAGTAGGTACCTACAAACCTTTTTGCAATTTGATAATTATCGACTTGTTTCAACATTTTATTAAATACCGGTCTACGTCTAATTTTTACAGTACAGAGTCGTATACAGGGTGTTTTATTCTTTTGCTTTAATTTTTAGGGCAGATTCTTTACATATTATGTACATAATTACTCAAAGAAACGTATATCCTAACTCTCACCGTTTCCAAAATATTTCAAATCGAAATTTAATCACTAACTTAAGTTAAACCAGTGTAAAATCTTCTTAATAACGCACAACGTTTAAGGTACTAACGTAGTTGACACCAAATTGACGCTAACTCTTCCTTAACTCTAAAAGACCTTCTACAATAGTCTGCAAGTAAATATTAAACTATTTTGTATGGAACCTGGAAAAAAAAATGTTTTTTTGAATATCGTTAAACCGATATACAGGATAACTTATATAAATATACCAAGCACTGTGTCGAAGTTAAAGCAAATGAATAAAAACACCCAATATACCACAGAAAAAGTTTAAAATCAATTCCCGACATTTCATATTGCTTAAATGAGATTATATCGATATCTTAAATGTATCCTATCACACCTATGATTAGCAATATTAGTATACATATATTTATGCACATACATGTCATAGCTCGAATTGGCAATCACGTGGGCACGTTCGAATTACCCGCCTAAACATCGATCAGGTTAACCAGACCCTCCCAGGGTTGATGGGGCTCAAATTGCCCTGAAAGAATCATTATTAGGGGTATAAGGCACAAGTCACACGTTCTTAGGATATTTAAGAGACGGTCTTTTAAATAACGACGGCGGGGGCGCTGAAATAGGTATTTGTCTGTCTGCGTATTCATATGCACCACCTATCCGTTATCATTAACTTTGTATGTTGGTCACTCAATCACGCTGAAACGGACGAATGGGTTTAATATACTAGTATCACATATTAAATGTATGCTAGTATTGAAACATGGGATACTTTTTATCTCGGAAATCATCCCCCAACGGGACAAAATTGGGGTGAAAATCTAGTATCGAGGTAATAGCTGGTAGTTTATTTTTTAATGGTATGGTTAAAAAAGGGTATGTACATATTTGTATAATGAGTAGGTACCTACTAAACAATATGTTTGTTTGTATGTAACATTGAACACAACAACGCGTGTATCCGTCATACGCTCTTATTATTTTATTGACCGTCCAATCAAACTCGTCGAACGAAAGTGTACCGGCTGTCTATTGTTTAATGCGTCGAGGACGTTTTTATCCGCCGCCGACGGACGCTCAATTCAGCGCAATCACTACACGCACTGGTCGGGCATCGGAGCGCCTCTAGCGGCGAGTAGCAGGATTACACTGGATTTAATATCCGTAAGGAAATAAACGAAGCCAAAATGCTTCTTAATTTAACATTGAGCAATGTGACACTAAATAAGTTGAGACGATAAAAAAGTACCCATGTGTGTAAATACTGCAAAAATCTCAAAATTGTAAGTGACCTCTTTCAGCTTACCCACAGAATAAATAATTGTACCTACTATTTGGCTTCATGATTAAAATTATTGTAATGTTCTTAAAAATGTTTGTCTGTACTTCTACTACTTACAAAAAATAACAATAGGTAAATAAAATGTTTAATATAATGTAAATAACTGGAGCTAGGTTTTTCCGAAACGGTGTCAGTCATTCCGGAAAAAAGGTGCGGGGAAAATCGGTTACCTACATAACGTTTTCAGTGCAAGTGAATCTGTGCATCGCGCGCTTAATTCAACAAATTGATCGCCTTCCGCTGTCGGCGGATACGCCATGACTCGTGACGCACAGACACAATTGCGGCAAAAACAAAGCGTGTATGTAGGTTATATTATACGCGATAGAAGATGATGAGAAAAATACAACAACAATAAATTAAGTTTAAATAATGTTATGCCCGCCTATTTTTGTTTCAGCATACGCACAATAAGCCATAAAAGCGGTCTACCACAGTTTGAATTCCATTATGTTAAGTTTAAAAGGGGACTACCTACACTAAAACTGCACTAGGTACACATTTTTTGACTGTTTCAATACAAATCCTTATGTTTCTTCTGCAAATATATACTTTGTATAAGGTTATACTGAATAATATAATCATCATGACATTTTGCCTAGGTACTTACTCTAACCTCTTAAAGTTTACCGTGCCAAGGCCTACCGAGTACCGACTAATATTTTGCTACATAAGGTTATGCACTGAATCAGCGCTTTGTTCAATAATATCATCTGACATCGCTGAAGTGAAAACAACTCGTGAGCATTCTCTTATAAGGCTAGGCTAATTTTTCATGGGGTCGGCTGTCTGACTGATTTCCAAGTTAGTAAGCAAGCAAACAAGTAGGATAGAACTTATCAAGCCACTGTTAGTTGAAATTGCTATCTCGCTTTCTTACAAACCCAAATTTTTAAGTAACCAACGAATGTTAAAGTCATTTTGTTATTAAAAAACAGGTCTAATATACGTTTAAATGATACGGAAGTGGCCTTCAAGCTTAAGTGAAAACAGCTTATTCCTATTGCTGCAAAAAATCCTAAAAGCACCAACAACGGACAATTCACCTTCAAGAAACGAAAGTGGAATTTCAACAACATTTCTAACAGAATGTTCCTGAAAGTTCCGAGCTTTTATTCTGTTTGGAAAGTTGAAAACAAAAGCTCAAGAAGTTTATCTTGTAGAATATCCACAATATTTACTTTGTTCACAAACCTAAGGATCAAGTTTGGCTTTAAATTACCTGGGGGCCGTAATTTCACGACTGGATACATTTAATCAACGCCGAATCTGATGATGTGATGATTTACATCAGGAGAGGTCCTGATTTGGTTCCTTACTGCACTTTGTCATTTTGACACTTAAGATAAGCAGCCAGTAAAACCAGCAAGCATTGAAAAACAAAAACGATGCGAAAAAATATATAATATATTTCCTGGGATTACCCGTATTGACTTTCGGTCTTTACCAATAGATACTCTTACCAACAATACTTTAGTATCGAGGCTGTCTTTTGAGTTTAATACTGCAAGCCCACGTGGAACGCCAACCCCTTAACCGCGGTATTGCAACTTGAGTTGTATTGACACAAGCCGTCGAGAGAGCTGCAAATATCAGGTGTTAATATTAAGGTGCATTTGACGTAGCGAGTTTCAAGATGTATGATCGATCTTTGAATGTACCTACCTCCTACGTATCGATTTGCATTAAGGCCGTGCATTGGAAATTATTGCGTGCTTTGAAACGCCGTTCTGACTAGATTAAGAAACAATGAGGTCTGATTTTCAGATATATGATTCTTGACTACATGATTGTTTATCTGATTTTATCGATACATGATTGCTTAAAATTTCCTCGATAGAAAAAAAATCCAAAGTTGGGTCTGTATTTTCCTTTTTTTACTCAGCTTACTCAAACGATACATTATTTTACGACACAATCAAGTTAATACTATAGTATTTTATCTCATCTAAAATCTCACTTTATGAAATTTTAATAAAACGTCTAAGTATTTATCGAAATTTTTCCAAAAAATCCATTCCCGAAGAGTGTTACATCTCTTTTCCTCGTACGCAGAAGGCAGTAGGGGGCGTGTTCGATTCAAATCAAGGCATCGCCATAACAGGATTTTGTTTTACCATTACCTACACATGCTAATGGAGAAGCATTTGTAAGTAAAACATGAATAATAGCACTATAACAATTATCAAAAGTAAGTTGGTTAGTATTACTTATTGTACAAACACTTCTCTTTGTAATCTACGTTACTATTTGATGACTATAAAATGAATTGCTATCGGTGAGCATCTGTTATATTAACTCACTGTCACTACTGCTTTAAGCTACTGTGTATAGTACTTAAGCTGGTGATCTTCCTATATAAATAAATAAATAAATAAGTGTGATCGTAGTAATCTAGGTAAGTAAGACTTAACTACATAGTTATGGCATAACACCAATACGTTTCTGAACGCAGGATATTAATGACCTCTCATCTTGTATAGAAAAAAATTGTATCTCACGATTGAGCGTCACGTTCCAAATTCAAAAAACTCTTTCCACGCTAGCGTATATAATGAACTTTTGAGCGCAGATTTTGAGCTATAAAGCAAGCCTTTCCGAGCCGGTGAGGTGAAAATAACTATTACCGCTCGCTTTCCCGAGTGTCGCGTCAAATCGCATTTCACCGCCACCGCTGACTCGATACGCTCACCGCCCGATTGCTTTTCACACACTACCAACCTTTTACCTTCGACCTATTACTTAGGTAGCCAACCTCGTATTCTTGTGGGCTCTTTACTGCAAATCTAAACTTTATGCAGATGAAGTACGGTTGGATTTGCTGCGATAAGTTTGCGTTAGACTTGGGCAGTGAAAGTTAGTAGGGGTGTAACTGAATTTAATGTATGACAGATTTGTCTAGATAAAACTTGTAAGTTGTAAATCCATAAAATCATTAATAAAGCTTAGGCATAAGGCCGTGAAAAATAATCTGAAATTAATCACATACAACAAACGCACATTTCACCCAAAATTAAATAGTATGTACCTATTACTTAATTTCTTTTTATTATTTATGCCCTTACAAAGTTGGCCCAAGCATTTGATAAATAGGTCAGTTTCTAATAGTTTAAGTATAAATGCTACAACGACTAGACAAGATAGAATGTAAAGTACGAAAATACTTTCGTCCGTCATAATCCTAATAGCTAATATTACCAAAGTGCACGTTTGCGTAAAAGAATACCTAATCATTTCGTTTAATCCGCGAGAATCTCAAAATGTTTGAAATTCTCTGACATTAAGGTCCAAATATGTTCATAGGAATAGCTTGACACAATTAGTTATTATATTTAATAAGTATTAAATCATAAGCATTTCATTTTTTTTAAATAAGAAGGTCTAAAATATAACTATGTAGTTAAGTCTAGAGTTCACGTTCAAAATTTGAACGTGAACTCTAGACTACGGTACGGGAACTACGGTTGCATTGTGTTTGAATAGTACGCTGCCGTAATTTTGTGGTATCAATTTCTTAGTTGTACGTTATGCAAATATGCATGTTATTCGTGACAGTATAAATGCGTGTAATATTTGCGTTTTGTTATTTAATAACACATTGCAACCGTAGTTCCGCAAATTACTCGGCGCGCCATCTGTCGCCGAATAGCGGCACTAAACGCGTGGTGCAATTTATCAACGGCTAAAAACCGTGCACAGAAACAAAACGACCAATTAACCTCAATATTTTCACTATACAGATTAACGGTCGAGATTATCTTGCGTTTATTATCTTGTGCACCTGCCTTAACCGATTTAAACTGGCATTTACATCCATCATGTTTAAATTTTGCTCGGGATGTCGAATGTTATATCAAATACTGTTAAATAAAGAGTTAATGATTTTAAAATCACCGGCGTACTTTTGATTTGATCAAATGGCTGTTCTTACTTTTTATAATGATCAGAAAAAGATGGATTCTTAAAAAATACATGTGCGTATACTTACCCGTCATACATAAAGCTTTACTATAACACTCAATTTAGTCTTTATAGACTACAGACCTAATGAAGCCAGTGCTTAAGCGTAGATTATTACCTTATCAGACTGAAAGCAAGGTAATGGTCAGACTGAAAGTTTGAAAGACTGGAGCACTGAGTTTAGGTTAGTTTTACAGCGTCAACTTTGAACTATTTGCATTTGCAATATGAACAAAGACATCTTTATCATTGTTCCATTATAAATAAGTGTCAAGCCACCCGTCGCGCTAGGGGATTAGATCATTCGTACTGTCTCGTGCGTGGAATGTGATGGTGCGAAGAAAGTGTCGTATTGGCGTGCGCGACCTGCCCCAACCCGCACCCACGCAGCGTGGGTGCGTGAGCCGTGTGTGGAAATAATTGCCCGTAAAATAGTTTTATGAGGGATTCGGAGTTTGCTGTGATTTAGCGTGATTTGTCTCGTTACCTCTAACCGGAACAATTCATATGATTACTACTTTAAATATATAATGATCTTGTAACAAAACTACCTATATGTGCGTGTATCAGAAAACTTAGGAAATGTAGTATTATACGATTATGATTGATCAGGAATTCCAAGCGTCCATAGGCTACGCGTGTCTGCTTACTACTAGAAGACCTTATGCTTGTTTGCCACTGTCGTAGTAAACAAAAAACGTAGAACACTGGATTAATAACAATATTAACGAAGTTAGACAAAACTGTATACAAATGAAACATTCAGCTCGCTTAGGTAGTTAGTTCAGAACTAACTTGGACACACAAAACTCCTAATTAAATGAACTAACGAGGAAGGTCCAGAGCTAAAGTCAATGCCATAATTGAGTATCAACTCGCTAAAGTTTTACTGCTTGTAAATAAGTAATTTCGCGTCCTAACAGTGTTAGCGCAGCTGTAAATGGTTAACTGTGGAATTAATTATAGCTAACTTCATTAACATTATGACCTTAATCGGTAACAGATCAACTAATATAAAAAGTGTGTTGCAAAATTAAAGGAGCTTAAGCAATTAGATTAAGCCAACTTACTGTAGAATATTTTTATTCGCGTAGGTATTATTAGTCGTTTTAATATACGGAAATTTAGTATCACACCATATATAAGAGCACATGAAAATGTCACTTACTACCCGCTTGAATAGACACTACCTACAACCACAACCACAACATAAAAAAATCCACAACGGTTGTCTCTCCATTGTAATTATAAAACTTGCTATTTGAATGAGAATAGGCAGACAAGGAAAGCACGATGATAGAAAGAGTCGAGAATAGAACAAATGTCGTGTTCTAACACAAAAACAGGAACGAAACGCCAGGTGTGCGGACCATGTGCCGTAACAGCAACTATATTTATTCGTATACATCTCTCCAATTTAATTTGTGGCTAGGAAATGCTCGTTAGGTTGCTGAACTCCAATGCAATGACAGCTGTCAATGGGATTGACAGTTGACTAAAAGTGTAATACTTATAGGGAATGTTCAGCTGATGTCACAAATCGTTTGGAATTATGAGAAACGGATAAAACTTTTGTGTTAAAAGGCGCTCATTTCACGTATTTTATGTCTATTTAACTTTAGTTGTACAATGTTAATATGTAACTCGAATATTTTTTTATAGTTTATACATTTAATGCCATTTAAAACGGCAATTTTGTACCACAATATAAATTATACGTAAATGGACGTTAGCGCCACCTAGCGGCAAGTAGCGGAATCGCTAACCATCTCACGAAATTTTAGTGGCGCTACGTCAGTCGACAACACTGTGCAGCAGTTCCATTAAGTTTACATAGATGGCGCCCGCGATCTCTTGAATAAATGATGTTTTCAAAGAAACTATGTATTTTTTATCAAAATTAATTATTTTTACCCAGCGTAATGCAATTTATAAATAAAAAATAAATAGGTAGATGAGTACATTTTACAACAAGCGTGATGGAGAAAAAAAGACCGGGTTGCACTCCGGGAGTGCCGGCAGAAGTGAAAACTCAATGACATTGTAACAGTTTTTCGATCAGGTCACGTGTCCGTCTTACAAATTTTCAATTTCAACGTGACCTGACGCGAGTTCAAATTTTTTTCCCCATCCTAAAAATCAACTTCCATCCATATCCATACGTCTTACGTCTTACGAATCTGACGGTCGCGTGACCTGACGCGAGTTTAACATTTTTCCCCCATCCCAAAAAGTGCACAGAGCCGCTAAAGAAGTTTTCACTTCAAAAAAACCTTGAAATTCATCAAAACATGAGACAATTCGTGAGATCTCTGGATCTGTTTATGACCATGGTCATTGCTAGATACATTATTTTCATTGGCATTTCCCTCATTGAAATTAACATTTTAAACAAAACCCATTTACTAAAAAACTAATCTGTCGCCATCTAACCCTATCCATCGCATGTCTGTTCATTTCTTTTGTGTTCTTTATTTTGCTTTATGTTAAGTCCGTGGTGTGTATGTTGTTTTAGCTTATTTTGGGGCCGGACGGGACCTTGCAGACGGTGAAGAGCGAATCGCGCCGAGGTCGAGGTCGCGGGCGAGCCGTCTCTACACCCGTGAGTATATCTTCCTTCTTTTGTTTTCTTTATTTTCCTACCGTTTCATTTTCATGTGACTAATAACTAATTCATTAACATTTATGTTCCTAGTCGTTTGTATTGAGTGTTGTTACGGTAACACATTCATGGCGTAGGTAAGTATAGCTCTGTCGGCTACGGCGTACCTAATCAATGTGTAAGATGAGAAAATGGTTAATAAGTAGGCGTGCAACATTTGTGTTATGTGCACTGAAAAGGTTACGGTGAAGATGGATGGTATGGGTACCCTATCAATAAAATGAAATTGTAGGAAAGATAAAAGGAAATGAGAATGCCGAAAAACGAGTTTAAGTTTCCTGGAGTGTAAACCAAAATGCAGAAAAGCTATTACAAATCATGTACGCTTTTTATAAAAAATGCATACAGATGCCTACCAAAGTTAGACAAACCAATTAAACAAATGGCAAACAAAAGTAAAACAATATCCAAATGTGACCATAGCATTTCAAACAACCAAACCATGCGCTGTTTACAATCGTCAATCGAACGTAAAAATAACCTTTGAACTTGTATCGTGAGTACTGCAGTAATTATGAGCGACTGAATGAACCTGCGGCGCCGGTTATAGCCGATTGGACCGCATCCATGGCTTGCTTTTAAATACATTTTGTTGACTTGCCCGCAAGACCCTAAGTAGTTGCAGTAGACATAGAAATCACTGCGATGTTGTTAATAGCATTGCGTTTCTTTGACTTTATTTGAGTTTCTGTACGAAACATGTAAACGACGATACCGGGCTGTTATACGCTACGCGCTAACGCAGCTCACCCCGCCGGTCACCCGTCACGAAACTAGACCTCAACTACGCTTAGTTACTACGTATCGCGGTGTCAAGATATAATTGTGGGTGAGCGTTGAGGTGAGCTTAAAACAAGTTAGAGAATAGGGGGGCTGGTTTAGAGGGGTCGCTGACGTGCATGCGCCAACACCGAGTTGCATAAGCGTCCATCGGATCATCAGAGGCTCTAGTATAAGTTTTACCGAAACAAAACGTTACGACCGCGTTTGCGTTTAGCTGTCAAATCCCATACAAATTGAGGGTAAAACGCAAACGCGATCGTAACGTTTTGTTTCGGTAAAACTTATACTAGAGCCTCTAGCTTGTTTACCACCGACATGCTTGTTTACCAAACATATTATTTTGTTACAATAATCTATCGTTATCTCCTACCTATAGATACTTACATATTAATGCACTTAGCTAGATCATTCACATACTAAAATGTCTCGTGTGTATTTTCGGTGACCACAGAAAAGGTTACACAACGAATTCTCAAACCTCGATTTATGTAAGTTAACTTTGGTTAGAGTTTGTCTTTATCATTGTTTATCCTGCCTATCTTTATCTTCCCTAATTTCAATAGTTTAAATTTAGAACAGATCTGCTGCTACGATCTACGATCTGTAGACTTAAAAATATATATTTTGCCAATTTACCAATAGCTTTACTCCTAGGAATAAAAAGACAAATGTCAACTTGACAGCTACGACTAATGCAACGAAACGCTTGCTTGACGGAAAGTATTTCTGAACTATGGACGAAGGTTTACAATGAATTAAAAGTGTTATTTAGTGTACAGTATTAAGTGAAAGTGTCTCGGGTGCATTTCCCTTGGATTGTGAAGCTAAAATGCAATGGAATACTCTCGTGACCGATGGGAAAATCCCCGTACTTAAGGTAATATGTAGATTGTAAAAGTGGTCTCTCGGCTCGGCAACCACGAAGCCTTTTCGCTACTAAACTAGCTTATCCCTAACCTACGAAGTGTTACAATATATGTAAGTGCAGCGACAACTCAATAATAATGGTACCGCCGAGTTGATCTGATGGGGACCGAAGGTGGACGTAGCAAATCCTAAACCCTCACACTCACCAACACCCTCACTCCTCACACGCCCAATGACACCCTCTCAACAAGATATTGATGACTGAGCAAAAATAATCACAGCCGGCAATAAAAACTTCCAAAAACTTAATTTGTGACGGAAAGATTGTCTTTAGTACCTCTCTGCCATCCCAACCTATCCGAGGCCAAAGTATCGCTACGTGTACTACGCCCTAGAATAGCAGCATATTTGCGCTTTGTAACGGAAATCGCTCGTAGAGATATGATTTATAGTGAGTCAATAGGCAGAGACCTTGAATGGGTTACAGCATCGTAACACTGAATAGACGAAAAATACAGCCAACATATAAATAAAAATGAATCTCAAAATCCTAACACCGAGACCAAATAATATGAAGCGGCAATGTACACACCCGGCGGGATCCAATCGTCGGTATTTATACTATTTATTAATCTGTGAATGTCCGCTGACTTTATCCGCATTCGGGCTGAAATTGAAAGTGACCCATTTGTTCGTTTTCGTTTGACACGTCATTGCGTAATAAGTTCCACATAGGTGAATGTCAAGTGCAAATCGGCTATTTTGTTTCGCGGAGTATTTGTATCAGAGAATAGGTTAACACATTCATTGCTGAGAATCGCTACGCGCTACACTCGTAGCCAATCCCGTTGTTTTCCTCGTATCTAGCGGAAACCAACTACGGCGTAGGCGCCCGCGTTAACTGTGAATCTGATAATTCGGGCCCAATCCCTGATCGATTTTTTGATCTATTGCAATCGTATACGATATGAGTCAACTTAATTCAGGTGCTCTCTCTTGCGTTCGTGCATAAACTAAAAGTGTGTGAGTGCGACGCACTGGGGGTCAATCTGAGGGAACCGTAACGCATTCCAATTTAATTATTTTGTGAGCTATCACTTCCTGCAGGGCGACGCGGCCGCGAGAACGCTCATCCTGAAGAAGTATTATTGAAGGGCACGAAACATGTCGCCCGTAGTCACAATAAACAAAGAAAGAAAGAAAAACCACTTATTCTTTAAAGCAAACATAAAATAATTAATAATAACATAAACATAACGTAAGACGCACAGAGAGGTGTGCACGTTGTATAAAGGAGGCTCTAGTATAAGTTTTACCGAAACAAACCGTTACGACCGCGTTTGCGTTTAGCTGTCAAATCCCATACAAATTGAGGGTAAAACGCAAACGCGATCGTAAAGTTTTGTTTCGGTAAAACTTATACTAGAGCCTCAGAAATATGTGCGATAGAGAAAAGGCTGCGACTCAGCATGTGTTGCTATTTTGCAGAGTCGATTGATAAACTAAGGTATATAATAACAGACACAATAAGACAGAATAAGAGAGTGAAGCATGTCTCACTCTGATTGATTGTTCTAAGACTAATCCGGAATGCGATACTGTCTTTTACAAGCTTGTAAAGTTTCACCTGTCCCGTTGTCTGTAATGGAATTTTGCAAGTTAAATTTGACCCACTTTCAGGTTTCCGATTGAGTTGAAGTTTTGCACGAATATGCAAATCGCGTGACAATGTAATATTATGATGACGTGGAGCTGATCTGATGATGGAGCTGGAAGGTGGCCATAGGAACTCCGTAATCAAACCAAATGACCCCATCGAGTTTGGGCTCGTTAGAATCGTCTCAATGAGTAGTTGATGATGGTATACAGAAAAGTATAGTCGGCAATAAAAGCTTGTACCAAAAATGACATTTGTGACAGAAACTTTTTAAGATTACATGAATGCTTAGCCAAGTTTAGCGTTACTTCTGGCGTTCGCTTCTACGTGCCGTGTCAAAACGAGAGCGAGCGACAGATACAAAGCCGATTTCAAGTCATATATATAATGAAATGGACCCACCGTGAGGTCTTTATAAAAGTTAGTATATAGTTATTAAAAAGTTATTCCGGGTGTAACACCTAGGTATATCGTACCCAATTGAACGAGCGAGCGAAGCGAACAAAGTCCTATGCTTCAGCTTGGGCCGAAAATCGTTTGTCCGGTGTCCGGCTGTTCTCCTCTACAGAGGCTCTAGTATAAGTTTTACCGAAACAAAACGTTACCATCGCGTTTGCGTTTTACCCTCACTTTGTATGGGATTTGACAGCTAAACGCGAACGCGGTCGTAACGTTTTGTTTCGGTAAAACATATACTAGAGCCTCTGGTCACATTACTCAACCGATTCTCGTGAAGTTTTGTGAGCAGAATTACGTAGTTTTTTTTGTAGATCCTCTTTTTCGAAAATCAAAAAGAAACATTAACTATTTTTTTGGAAAAGACCGCCCGGATTCTACTGATCACAAAGCCACTAGTTGTATGAGGTAATTACTAATTAATTAGGTACTAGATGATAAACGTAGCATCGCGTCGCGCAGCGTCGAATCTTGCTACGGCGTAGCCACCGTAACACTCGTAGCGTAGCTTCGATGATACGAAGTTACAATAGTTACCTATTTTCTTTCATAGGCATGATGCCTCATGTTTATATTGATAAAGTAATGATGCTAAATGGATAGTAAACCATCAAATTATCGTATTAAAGTATAAATTCTATAATACATATAATTAAAATCATAAAAAGATATGAACCATGAAAGTTTAGAAAAAATATGCTTTTTTTTATTGTCCAAGAGTAAATTTAAAGCTACCAATAGAATCCTTACGCTTTTATAGAAACAAAATTGTATGACAACTATGTACTTAAACGCAGTATTTCGCGACCGAAACAACAATTTACCTGATTTTCCATACAACGATTAGTACAAATGTCAGTTGTGACGTCATACCAGTGTGTCTATCAGCATGAAGCGTTTTGGCGAGCCAATCTTTGTCTCAAACATTTGTTCCTCTCCAAAAACTAGTTCGAATGACATCATAAAAAAATCTTAGTCACCATCCCTATTCTGATTGTTCTGAACGTGTTCGTGGTTCATGCGCTCCCTCTTTCGTAAGCGCATAGCCAAGCGTGAGTGAGCGCGACTGACTGAGTTATAGATGGGTTTGTATCAAATTAAAATACACTATCTATGTATTGCTGATATGCTAACCCTCAGAACGCGAACGTTGAGATAGTTTATGCATATTGTAACTCCACTGCCCACCCAGGGGTCTCGTTCTGACCCCGGCTATTCCGACGAACTTAGGGTCAATGTATAAGTAGGTATGCTAGAGATGATTTACATCTGATCATTTTGGACTTACAGTTTGATTTGAATGTTTTTGGGCATTGGTTCAGTTACCAAACATCGTAAATTTAGTAGCATTTTCGGTGCGTTAACGGAGTTTGTATAAACAACTTCAATCGTAATGGTTAATTATAATTAGCGTTAAAAATATCAATATTAACCTTAATAAACAATTTAGACTGACATTGTCTATACCAACTCCGTTAACACAACCGTGCTGCACCGAAAATGCAACAAAATTTACGATGTCTGCCAATTACATAGTAGCTTGGCGTTGGAACTATATAAGCGCTCGAAACTTCATTGCACTACCCGAAAAACCCTCCTGAGGGAAGCGCCTCCTGGGTTCCTGGTACTAATAGTTTTAAAATTATATTCGAATGCGAAATGCTTGTCTCACATTCACCACCGGTTTCTGTTTCTAACCCCTGACGTAACGCAAAGAGAATGTAGTGAAATTGAAACCTTTATCTGGACCCTGAAATGGATTTTACACACTAAATAACACAATTTTTATCTAATCTCAATACGCTAGTTTTTTAAATGGAACCCCTTCTGGTTTGAGTTCTGCAGGTCGATCACGTAACACATTGTACGCGCATCAGAGGCTCTAGTATAAGTTCTACCGAAACAAAACGTTACGAACGCGTTTGCGTTTAGCTGACAAATCCCATACAAATTGAGGGTAAAACGCAAACGCGATCGTAACGTTTTGTTTCGGAAAAACTTATACTAGAGCCTCAGGTGCATCTAAATGTCACTTTTTACATGGAAAAATACATTTAAACTGTCCTAATGCGCGTTCGAAACGTTACGTGATACCCCTCTGGTTTACGTCACCGTATTTCAAAAATTGTAGTGTCATATTTGTATATGAATCAGTGAAACGTATAAACGGCTTGTGTGGTTGCGCCATTCAATTTGAATACTTATACCTACTATCGACGACACAGCTAACTGACCATCTGTGCACTTAATATGCATTGTACGAGTAATAATAATAAGGTTCTATATAAATACAGGATGGTCAGTTAACTGTGTTGTCGTTTGTACCTGTTTTTATAGACATACTTACCTTGATGTGATAATATTGTGTACCTATAATGTTTTGACCCTATAAAAAAAAGGTTTACTATTGAGAGGCATAAAATCATTAATACTGATATGGTTACGCATACAAACCCCCCCCCCCCCCCGGGGTCCTTCCAGAACCAATAGCAACGTGGTTTAACAACTATCATTCATCTAAGAAAATAAGTCAATATTGTAATAAATGTTTTCACAATAATAATAAATGCATTGTAACAAGGAAACTGAGTTTTATTCATTTAGAAAACTGAAATTATGGATAATGACATATGATACTGATATCTATACCAAATAATTATTATCCCAAACAATAGTATGCCTAATGTATATTCGGCCAATACCAATTAGTCTAGCTAAAATTATGCTAATAGCGTAGTATGCCAGAAAAACAATAGGCCCAAATATTACTATGCGAAAGTACTATTATGGCACAAATAATTACGCCAAACCAATTATGCGAAACTGCATAAGTCTAAAAACCATTATGCGATCCAAGGGGATGCCTAAAAAACCGGTCAAGTGCGAGTCAGACTAGAATGTGGAGCAGCCCAACTGGGGAAGTAGCTCCGCCTTGCAGAAGACCACAGCCTTTTTTTTTAACGTTGGGGAAATGCATTTACGCATCCCGTCCTATACGGGGAGGCAGGACGGGTATGACAGACTAACCGAAACTGGACTACCGTCTAAAACCACCAACGACATCCGGCTCCGCCTTGTAAAGGGGGGCGTCGCAGGATCGCTCTTCAACTGCGTACGTCCCGGCGGGCGGCCCACAGTAGCAGGCCGCAGACATTTCGAGGCGTCAGGTAGGCGAGCGCCTCCAGTCCTGTGGAACCTTTGTTTACAGGGCTTACCCCAACTCCCTGCATGGTTCTCCTACGGCGGAGGCAGCAGATGCGCATAACGCCTGGCTCTGCTTCCAGTCCGTCGTCGGCGAAGCGGATCCGCGAGAGGATCGTTTTCGCGAGGCCGCTCCGCAGCCTCCTTCTGTGAGCTGTGACATTACGTCGTCACAGAAGCAGGCCATCGCTCTCCACGCCTCCTCGCTGTTGAGCATGGCGTTGATGACACTCGACAGTGAGAGGTTTGCCCCTATTGCCGCCTGTAAAGAAGACCACAGCGTACTACTACTTCCTCTGTTAGTAGTGTTGTGTTCCTGGAGGTGAGCAAGGTCGCCAGACCTCCCGAGGATGCGTTGTGTTGAGGGCGAGGGAATTGTTCTTCAGCTGTCAACACGGCGAACCCTCAAACATATCAAGGGTCGGCAACGCCTATGTTACTCCTTTGGAGTTGCATGCGTCTATAGGCTGCGGTGTCCGCTCACCATCAGGTGGGCCGTACGCTTGTTTGCCACCGTCGTATAAAAAAAAAAATCCGGGAAAACTTAATTTAGAAGCGGACTGCCTAAGCAGAAGCCCAGTTTTTGACTGTAACGAAAATTCAGATGAACAATTAAAGGTTATGATCTTGTTCAAACTGGAAGAAATTATAAGAGATCAGGATGAAAATGAAATAATACAAAGAGAAAAGGAGGAGCTTATTAAAATGCATAATGTATACTTAAAAAGGGTCAAGACGAAGAACAAAATTCTGTCAGAAGAATTCAGTATAAAACTCTTAACAACTATACACGAAGACCTATGTCATATGGGATAAATAACAAACTTAGTCTAGAAATTATGTCTGATGATTTAAATTAAAATAACCTAGGTAGAGATACCGTTTTATTTTCCTGTAATATTTAAAATAATGTTAATCTTATGTAATCATTTCAACATTTTCCTTCATACATCGAAATTTATTCACTGTAAAAAAAGATGAAAAACCAATTTAATTTGATACCCCACTTGACCCAATTAGTAGACTTTGAAAGTTTGCCCCCGCCCCCCTCATATCCTCAATTTTTCACAGAAAATATAAATATATGTTTAATTATTTCCTTTTCCATACACGTGCGTTAGGCTCGTTTACAACTATTCCAAATTTCAAATTGATAGCACAAGTAGTTCTTGAGATATTTAACGTTTTGACAGACAGACGTACAGACGGACGAAGTCGCACCATAAGGGTTCCTTTTTTACCTTCTTGGTACGGAACCCTAAAATTACATGTAATACTACGTTTTATCAAGGAATAAATCAGTATTGCAGGTAGATATGAAATGAAATGATTAATTTTGCAAAACATACACTACACTGCAGGTGTTATAAATTTACATGTCAGTAGAATTAATATACATGAGGGCATGTCCCGCCATAGTTTGGCATGCAACATATAAATTCTAATTTAAAACGTCATAATACTAATCTATTTACACCAATAATATATTTATACAATTTATCAAAATATTCTTTCAAGTTATAAAATGGTTGAGTAATTAAGAAGGATTTTAATTTTCTAGAAATTTCACCAATATTATTGCATTGCTTTATGTCGTCATTGAACATATTATAAACTTTTAAACCATAATATTCAATACTTCTTTTAAAATGTACATAATTATTACATTTTGGTAGCTGAATGTCAAAATGGTATATATGGCCGGGATTATATAGTGATATGCAGACGGTTGACGTGGAAGCACAAAGGCAAGGCTAACGAGAGAAACAGCAAACGGAATCAAAGCCATCTGGAAAATTGGATATTTCATGTCTGATCTAATCCAGAAATACGACTCTTGGTTGGAATCCAACTCCAGTGGGTCAATTGTAATTTCATGGGTGGGACCCACCCGATGGGTACAGGCTGTTTCCTGGTCATCACTTCTCTCCTCGTCTTAACGTTATTCAGCCGAGTAATTGCGTAACTAACTGTCATTTTCACCTACAAAAAATTACAGTTTATGTGTCCTAACGCGCATCCGAAATGTTACGCAATTACCAAGCTGGTTGCGGTTCCTAATGAAGCCCTTGGGTTCGCCACACCCGCGGTCCGCCTACTTGTCTTTGTCAATGGAATCCCCTAAAGTACTATTTCGCTCGAAAAAAATCGGATGGAAATCAGTTTTTATAAATCATTAATTTAATAGTTATCACTCCATTTCATAGTGTTCCGTAATCAAATATATAACATTTATTCACGGAATCGCCTCAGAATAATCCGTTTTCGTCCGTCTAGCTGTCAAAGGTGTCCATACCTCAAAAACCAGGCAAACAATAGACTAGAATTACTAACACAAGCTTCAAATATCTGAATATAAATCTGTATCCTGTGCGGTTTGGCTTAGAATAGCATCACTGCAATATAATATAATGTACTCCATCATTTAACCTACAATTGTTAGACGTAAATTAAATTTTCATGGTGGTCTGCCAAACGCTTCTGAGAATAAATAAATATTAGGAGACAATCTTAAACAAATCGACCTAGTCCCATAGTAAGCTCAATAATGTTTGTGTTATACGAACTAGACGACAATATATTTAACAGATACTTAAAAAGATAGAAAACATTCAAGACTCAGAACCAATATTCAGGCTCATCAAACAAATATTTACCCTTGCCGGTATTCGATCACAGGATCTTCAACATCGTAAGCAGCGTCACTATTACACACGAGGCTAACCTGTCGTCAAAATACTCAAATATACCAGTGAGCCGTGAGATTATAAATATAGTCTTTGTGTCGGTCAATTCCCCGAAATTAAGCACTCGCCGTGTACGTTGACGAACCTATTCTTCCAATAATTTGGGCATCATAAAACTAGCTGGCCCTCGCCCGCTTAGTATGCGTCGTCAGCGGTCCCACGCGAGCGGCGCCACGTGCTGGCCTAGTTAGAATATAAATTGCACCCCATGCTAATTGCTTCCACCTAGGTTTAGGAGGGAGTTATCATTGCATCCATATTGCATAGGCCGTCGTGTATACGATGCACCAGCCAATTAAAAATACAGGAATTGATTAATTAGATGGATTATGTTACATTTTTGTAACGATGTTCCTTTTAACGCAAATTACACTCCAACGCGCGGCGAATGGAAGCTGGGCCGTCACGTCAAAAATTTAGCACTTCTACCCTCAGGGTTCAGCCACGAGTTCTATCGGCGCAGACAGCGACATCAACAGCGGTGACGTGAGAGCGAGAGGCCGTGGTCCGATCTCTCGCTCCCACGTACGGCGCACCGCTGCCGCTGCCGCAAGTTGTCACGCTCACACTTGCTCTTCCGTGAGTGTCGTGTCGTGGTGGGCTGACACTGCTCAAAGCGGGCTCCAGATGCTGCTTCAATACCAATTTTTTGCCTAGAATAGGTTATCTGAACTCAGTGAACGGAACTTGAATCCGAACGGTTGTCGCATCGTGGGAATCCGCGACACCTCTCGTTTATAGCATTCATGAACATGGCTGATGGCATACTTGTTTGCTTAGTGGTGTAACAATAAGTATGAAATCTTTAAGCATATAAATAAATAAACAAATTAAAATCACTTCACTATAAATGCAAACCTGCTATCTAACGCTAGTTCGGGCATAAATTGAAACCCGCCATAATGAAGACGCATAAAGCTGCAGACGGACTAATCGCGGCCATCTTGCGGTTGCCATGGCAACAGACTGCCACCTCCCCCCACTGCCCCCGATGCACTTCCTAGCAGTGGGGGTGCACTGATTAGCAGTTTCGGTGGAATTATTGTAGGAGGGATGGCGGTTATAGAAAAAGTTTAGTGTGTGCTTTAGAATATAAGTTTTGTGTGAGGTAGAAAATTCTTTTGGGATTTAAATTGCAAGTAAATTAAGTACCTATAACAAGTAGCAGAAAACAATCTATTCGAAAACAAAAAACTTGGATACAATACAAATACTCTTTATTGCACACCTCACGCAAACAAAGCAGTTAGAAACAGAAACAAAACAATAACATGTAGGTAGAGGTAGACAACAGGCGGTCTTATCGCTGGAGAGCGATCTCTTCCAGACAACCTTTGGGTATCGGAGAAAGAGATAAAACTAGATTATGTAGTTAGGTAGTGCAGAGATTATAGTCAACCAAAAATCAAAATAATTATATAAATGTGTATTTATTTATGTACGTGTGTACATAAATAGCTCTATATATAAAGATACAGACACAATCATACATTTATACAAATATCACAAATAAAAATATATAATACATAACAGTCAGCCAAAAATTAATAATAGTACCTATAAAGACCCAATTTTGTTTCGGAATGTGTGCTCTCTGATGCCTACCTACTTAGAACACTAGACATAGCAATTCTTTAAGCTGCTGCAGTATAGTCGTCCAAAATCGTGTAACTGAAATATCACTGCAATTTACATTTATTTACTTACCCACGGTGTCTTACCGTAACGAGCATAAAAACGGCGAATATTCGAAAATGGCGCTAACTTAAATTTATTTTCCAATATGGCGGCCGGCTGGCAGGCGAAACTCGCCCGTCCGCCCTCCGAATTATACCAGCTCGGGCGAAATTTCCACAGCGCACTTTGTAATTGCAAATTTTGCCGATTCGCGCATGCGCCCTGCACCGATCAATACCTACTTTATTATTGTTTTTTACTGAAATCACTTTGCGCGCCAAAATATGAAAGCTCACGTTCGAAAATCAGCAATTAAAAGTTTTCTTTCTCAAAGAAATTGGATGGCAGAATTTAATTTAATTTTCGAGCGCAGTATTAAAGGGGTGGTGGGTGGCTCCCGCTGCTATTGGATAGTTACTCTAAACTATTACTACGAACTTATATTAATGCATTATACTGCTTCCTCTATGCAGAGCTCCGAATTGGTTTTGTATAATCATTTCAAAAATAGCTTTGAAAATCATACATTTTGGAACGGCTTTATTATAATTTTACAGCGATCGTTCGTAAGTCTTAATTTTCTGTCGATATTTGTTCGCAATGTTGGGATCGTTAAATATTTTATTCCTCAGTTTCGTTCGGGGGAAGTGACTCGTATTAATACCGGAACAAACGGACGGTCTCAATTGATTCGTAAATACGTAATTGCGTAAAGAATTTACCGAGCAGCCACGAAGTGTGATAGTCGGATTAGGTATTGGATACACATATTAAATCAGGCATAGTGGAAACCGATTTTTTTTGCTGTTGAAAATATGATTTTTATCTGTAAATATAGTAAAAGATGAGCACTTATATTGTGTCCTTCAGAAGTCAACATTCGGTCGTTAAAAATTCTACAGAGCCAAAGAAAAGCAATTTTACCAAATTAAAAAAGCTGAAAAGCGAAAGGAAAACTTTCCGAAGTCGCCTTAACTCAAGGCTGCCAATATACAAGACTCAAAAAAAAGTACTTCACAACAATGGACTATTGTACCGGCTGTCTGGCACTCACACATGCAGAGGCCCTCCCTTATCTGCGCATGTACATGTAAATGCATATGTTTTCGTGCATTCTCAACTAACTAGCCAATATGCTGATTCGGCCAGAGAGACGGGTGAGTATCCAAAGACCTTTGAATCGAAAAAATCCGCAGGAGCACACTGTTACACTTTTATACCAGGCGCAATTTCCAAGGAGAGGAATTTGCTTTGCAATTTGCTGAGAGAGATTGGCAATTTTTGAACGGTACTCGTTCGGAATGCGGGATTTTTCTTTTTAATTAATGGCAGTTTATCACGTGCACGTGGTCGGTGCACATTAGGGACGCGGATGTGGTTAACACTCGTTGATATATGTATCTACTTTAATTTTAAATCAGCGTTTAATCTCATTTTCTCGGTTAAATTCAAATGGCTTTTTCTTTGGGGGTTTCACTTTTCTGATAAATCGTGGTCTTCGTGAAGACAGGTAATTTAAATGATTTCGGTGATTCTATAAAAGTATACATATTACATATCTAACATATTCTACTATAACTTACCGCATTCTGTCATTTGCTATAATGTAATACTTTAAAGAATTAAGAGAGGACATTACATAAATAGAGACGGAGAGAGGTATACATTAATATAAAAAATACCTTGCAATACTTTTTGCATCTAGTAGGAAGGTATCATACATCGCAACCATATGCGCATTCCTGCTTAATTTCATTTAATGTTCCTTAAAAATGCATGTTAAAGTCATAAAGCCGCGTGGATTGCGACATTTACAATAGCAATGGAAATTCATACGAGGAGAATGTGCCGTGGAAATGTCAAATAAGACTTTTATAATAGCACGAACACGAATTGTGAAATTTATTGTGCATAGCGTGGAGCGACATTGTAACGACCTTCAAAATTAATTTCTTGTAAAATATGGATTTATACGAAAACCTATTAAGTAGATTAGACCTACGCTTTTGTTACATCAATGCCATTAAGCAGATGACTTACTTGGCTTGAGGAAGTTTTGAATTTGTGTAATTTATTTAACATTGCCCTGGTAACCAAGAATTATTACATAAAGAGGGTATAATTTATTAACAAAACTATATGAATTAAAACATATCTATGAACAACTAAAACAATAGTAATACTCATGTCATACTTAATCTAATAGATCCCCGGGACGGCAGATAACCTGGCGTAAATGTGCCCAATATGCTAGCGGCATTACCCCTTAAATAGGTAGTTTTACATGCTGACTAGGTAACTTAATTATTATTAGCATTAATTCCTAGGTTTCCTCTAAAGCGGTTTTGCCACCTACACACAAGACTAAAATTGCAAACAAAGGCTCACTGATATTACAAAATGTCTTGCTCTGCCTAGCTTTGCTGTTGGAGAACCCCCACATGCAAGAGTCGATAGCAGGTAGGCCTGATTATGCATTATGCAATCAGTGGATTGTGCAATCAACCCTCCAAGTACCCTCGGGCAAGCCGCAGGGTGCAACAAGTGAACCCGAGTGTCACCTCCTAATAGGCGATTAAAGCCTGCCCGGAAGATAAGCGTTTTATTTCCTGCCACGATCTTGAGTCTCCCGTCGTCACGGCACGCCTATTCTAATACTTTGCTTTCAGCAGTAAGTCTTGATTTAGAAAAAAAACGGAAACGCATACTTGGATCTGATCGATGACACGTCTGTCAAGCACCTAATTACATCTACCTCCCTCAAGTCAAGAGTCTGATCGCGAAGTCTTTAGCGGCGTGATGCGAGGAGGGCTCCAGTTAGTGCGTTCATTTTGAGATCCTGCCCCCCTATTCTGTAACTTGTTTTAAGCTCACCTCAACGCCCTCCCACAAATATATTTATATCTTGTCACCGCGATGCGTAGTAACTCAGCGTAGGTGGAGGTCTAGTTTCGTGACGGGTGACCGGCGGGGAGAGCCGCATTAGCGTGTAGCGAATAACAGCCCTGGAGTCTTCCGCACGAGCGCACAGATGGTGGTTGGCACAAGAGGTGGTCGCCTTGAGTTTGAGGTTCTAGTGAGTTACCGCATTAATAGGATTACCTACCAGATAACTCAATGGTAGCGATTTCTCCGTTCTCTGTTCATCTTGCTATCGAAGTTTCGTAAACATGTAATATCATTTTTCTCACTTGTAAACAAACCTAAATCTGGGACTTCGGCTATATATCAAAAGTGGCAGCTGCCTATCTATCGCTCAGGCTAGGCTGAAACACTAGTCAACTTAAAAATAATCCGGCACTAGCAGAATACAAGCAACAAGTGCGCGGTCACGCGCCGACCACACTACACCAGCCCACTAACTACACAGCGGAACCTTTACCTACCGAAAAAAAACTAGATTACTTATATAAAATTAGCGCTTTTGTACCCGACCTTTTCTTGAGATTGTATGATTCTAGTTGTCAGAATTGGACATATCGACTGTCATTTTTTGACGGCGAAAATGATCTAGTAGAAATATCCTAACACTTGTTCGAAAAGTTTCGCCAAAAATGCACCAACATTTGGAAGCGATGCGCTAGCGCACCTAGGTGCGGGTTTGTTCTTCGATCACCGCTTCGCACCCTCGCACAACTCTGGTGGTTATATACACACCCTTAGGCTCCCCTCGTCAAGTGCCATAACTGTAACTGATTTTGCAGCATTTAGATTTTGTTTAACAAAAATTAAAGTCGTTAACATACCGAGCACTCACCTCAACCATCCGAACACTTGTCATCGCAAATCAATCTTGTACATAAAGATAAGGCAAAAGAGAGCAATTTATCAAATCCATATTTAAAAGGAATAACACGAATCAACCGACTTTGTACAAGTTTTGTATCTTTTTCAATTTATATAAAGTGAGCTATCTTCTGCCTGTGCTAGTCGGCGTCGCCGTCGGTTTCGCAGCGGCACGTTCTGCCCTAGCACGGACGCGTTGAGTTTTCACACGAATCTCTTTGACAACCACTCTGTTTGCGTTCGCAGTCGAAAAAATGGTATACCTGGTCCGTGGTGTACCTGCTATTTTGAGGTGCACCCTGAAACGATACCTAAGTATACTTGAATTGTGGATATAACTTGATCGAGACCTGAGATGTAATTTTCACTTAGCTTTGAGGGAAATCATCTTAATAAATAAGTAAATGCGTCTTGTTGCATATGTGTCCTTTATCATGACACTGATGTCATGAGAAATAAAAGAGTTGCAAATATGAAGACTCATGTAATTCAGAAACCGTCCAAGCTACGAGCAACGAGGGTCCATACGTTGCAGATAGTAACGGAACTACTAAAATGCATTAAAAGAGTCTGAAAGAGCGCAGAAAGTGTTTTAAATAGTTAGGAAGAATGTTATGTTACATATTGCCTTTAATCTCAAATAAAACTAAGATACGGAAAATAAATTACACACACATATGTATTATACTCTTGGTAGATAGGCAAGTACGCGCTATGTCGAGTTTAGACCCATTGCAATTACTCGAAGTTTTTAATTGAAATGTTTCAGAAACAAACAATTTGTCGGAAGTAGCTACCTACTGACAAGCAAGATCTATGTTAGTTTCTATGGTACTACCTACCTGTACTATTTAGTAATAGTACAGGTAGGTGGTACCATAGAAAACCGGTAGTACCGTAGTACTAGTATAAAACAGATCATCAAAGATTTCGCTTTAGCAGCCAAAGGTGTCGCAAAGTTGCCAGAAAATGAGACGTCTTGTGGCCCGGAATAAAACCAGAAATCACTGAACTTTTGTATTGATTTAGTTAGGTAGTTGTTTGACAACTTAGAGATCTAGTGTTTAAATCAGTTCAGACAATGAATATACAATGAAAAACATAGTATACATTGCATAAACATGGGCACATAAAACGGTTATATGCCTACAATGTAGGCCGCCATGAATAATGCATGGCAATGTCAATTTCAAGAAACTTTTACGACACCATTTACATATTATCTACCGTGTTACAAAAAAGTTATTTTAATGTCCCGCGACTTGTGCCATATCATTTTGTACTTTTTAAACTATTCCAATTAAGATCAGTGCAGGCAACGAGTTGTTTTACCAGACCAGACCGCTTCACACAGACTGGTAGACACCACTTTTATGCAGATTTGCTGCAAATTCAAAGATTCATCCCCAAGACGCCCATCGGGAACTAGTGAAAATATGCTTTATGGTATTAGAAAATGAGTATGTATCTTTATTGTGAAGACGTAAAACCCGTGACCTGAAGTATGTGTTGCGAAATTTCAGCACAATTTGGCAACATAAATATTGGAAGAGCAATAAAACGGTTGGAGGATTTTATGCCAGGCGCAAGGAAGTAATCCTCCCATAAAACAGATTTGAGAGCGGCGGGTAATCCGAGATATATTAAAAGTCGACTGCTAAGCCTCTTAAGCGTACATACGTTGTGTTATGTGCCTTAATGGGGTTGCAATTAGCGAAGAGTATGTGTAGATGAACAGGGCATTACTGGTTGTAGGAGACTAAGATCGTCTGGTAGCCGAAGGCTACATGGGGTCATGATACACATGATGCAAGATGTTCGGATCGTTAAATATCTTCCACGTACAGGGTTTTAAACAGCAACACAAATGGCTACGATAACGACTAAATTAATTACACAACTTCTTGCACGTCTCGTTAAGACTAAAGCATTCTGACTCAAAAACTTATATTTACTTCCAAACAGTTAATACTAAAGTCAAAACAGCGCAGCAGAACGTACACGTCTTACGCGTTTTAACTTTTTCCGGGCGAACGGGAAATTTAATTTTCTTTGGGAATTGGTATCCCGGGGCCCGTCGATGCAGCAATGAATCGAGTTAGCTCATAGAAACTCCTATAAATACCTATTTGCCGGCGCTCTGAGAAAATGTTAATAAGATCTTGCTTTATGTTGGAGAAAATCTTCATATTTCACTTCTTATACAGGCCTAGAATGTGTCGGGGAGTTTATGGGAGGCAGGTGTCCTATACCGGACTTACTAAATGTGACGTCAATAGTCTTAACCCAACTTTCCTTCTCACTTCCCGAGGACGTAAAAAAAGAGGAGAAAATTGTATGTACTTTCCACATTCCTATTCGATCAGTCTTGTTCCGAATAAAAAATTGCTATAATTAGACACACCCACAATGTCATTATCAATAGCAAACAATTTTAATATACTCGTAAATCAGCGCTATCGAAAACAAACACAACCAATAAATTTGCCTTGAACTGGCAATATCAATTCAACACTAAATCACTTAAAGATATTTTAATTAAACATCCTCAATATATCAGCGCGATAGCGGGGGTGGCGAAATTAATTTAAAGTCGATAATATATATATCACGAGCGAATAACAGAATTATGTACCGAATTGCATATGCCTTACCTCTGAATTGTCATAATTTAATCAATTACTTACGTAGTAATCCCCTTTGGGACGCCCATGCTTATAGAGTGGAGCTAGCCTCCAAAAATATAAGTGGTAAAAGAAAAACTACTAGTAGTCGGCACGTACGTAGCACAGAATTTTCAGCTTCATAGAGGATCTTAATTCCTAATGTCTCACAGTAATTTGAAAAAAAAACAAACTGCATAATAGTTCTGACCAGTTAAACGGCTTAAGGGGCTCCAGCTCCCAATGACCTTTGATCTGTAACTGTCGGTTTTTTCGTGTTTTTTATGGCTTAACGTATTAACAACAACGAGGTTTACCGAAAAAGTATTTCATATTTACTTCAAAACTCACAGTTTTCGGGATATATGGCACCAAAATTCGGCAATTTCAAGCCAATAAACCAGTTTTTTACACGTAACTTTTGTGAAAATGAGTTAAAAACAAAAATCTCTTGTGGGTTGTTAGATAAGGAACAATAAGGAACAGTTATATGTAGATTTCATATATAAAAGTGCATAAACAACATACTAATATCGAAAACAGCTTTCCTCGACAATGTTTGAATAAATCTTTAAAAAAAAAATATCAAAAAAACTCATGCAAATGTAGATAAAGGATTGAAGAACCGATAAGTGTTTGTGCCATAAATATATCTATTGTGATGACGCAGGAATATCAACTCAAAAATCGTCAAACCTAGCCAAAAAGCGTGTGCAGCCCCTTAAGTTTAATCGCATCAACCTACCGTAAGCATGGATAAAGAATTAGGTAGGCACTCAATAAATACATTGTCTAAACTGAATTCATCGATGCAATGCCCTGCCGCCATGCATTTGCAATCTGAAATAATCATTGCATTAGCTGGTAGTATCAACCCTGCATTTCAGTAGTTTAAGTATTGAAACGCCCATTCGATCTAAATGTACTGAAACAATCGATAATTCAGGACAGATATTCGGTATGCAATTCGGACCGCAGGCAACCTACGGGCCTAATGCGTTTCCTAGGCCTAGATATTTCAGACAGGCTGGCCAGATTCCCCCTGCCAGGGGGTCGTCTACCCCACCAGCCACCCTGTAGCGCTTAATTTCCGCATAGCATCATTAATTGTAAGACGATATTTGGCAGGTTGGTCGTATTAAATGTGTGCGTTATATGCACGTCATTATAGTCTAAGATTTAATGAAATTGTCGACATTCAGCCGTGTAAGTATATTATACACATATATAGCTATAGCGAGGCCTTATACATACTGTAAAATGTGGGAAATTATAACTCCCATTATAATAATGTTTTAGTGCTCTATCCTAGAGCATTGGTGCATAGATAAGCAAGCATACTGAGCAATAGGTCTACGGATTTAAAAATACTCAATTTAGTAAGTATCGTGCCCCTGTAGTATATAAAAAATAAAAAATAAATGGGGACAATCTTACACAAATCGACCTAGTCCCAAACTAAGCAAAGCTTATACAAACGACAACACTGTTAACTGACCATCCTGCGTTTATATAGAACCTTATTACAATGCACTTAAGGTGCACCGATGGTTAGCTGTGTTGTCGATAGTACTATGGGAACTAGACGACGATATACATACTTATATAGATAAATAAATACATAGAAAACATGACTCAGGAACAAATATTCATGCTCATCACACAAATAAATGCCCTTACCGGGATTCGAACCCGGGACCTCCGGCTCCGTAGGCAAGGTCACTACCAACTAGGCTACAGAGGTCGTCAGTAGATACTGACATACATATAGATCCATTGATTATATCTCCTGTGAAGGGTATAGTAAACACTTACCAATTTCCATACACAGTAAACACGAATATTAGCCGGTAAGCGCGAACGCGCGCCTGAAATTGCATTCTGCAGTCTTCAACCGAGGAAATGGACCTGATTGGACGCCTTCCTCGATTTATGCACTCTTCGCGCGTTTACGAACTTATTTCATTTATTACAAATTGTTGTTTATGTTAGGGGCAGGAAAATGTGCTCACTGACCATTCAATTCAATGGGAAGACACAAAATCATTCACAGTTTATATATGAGATGTACAATTTGATGTACAAATAGGATGCCTGAATGCAGAATTATAATGAAGCGGATTAATCATGGAAATAAAGATGCAATTTCTAACTTGAAATAATTATTCCTGCACATGGAATTTCTACGTTTTTATCTAGTTTCACCTGGGTATATTTTAATTCTAATTTAATAGAGGAACTTTATCAAAGTTAACACAATCGTCATAATATCAGCTGAAAGACGTCCACTGCTGGACATAGGCCTCCCCCAAAGAGTGCCACAATGACCGGTCCTGCGCCACCCGCATCCAGCGGAATCCCGCAACCTTTACCAAGTCATAAGTCCACCTTGTGAGGGGCCTACCCACGCAGCGCCTTCCGGTACGTGGTCGCCACTCGAGAACCTTTCCGCCCCAACGGCCATCGGTTCTACGTGCAATGTGCCCCGCCCATTGCCACTTAAGTTTAGCGACACAATCATAGATAACCTAGAATGCGAGCAAAACAGTGCATCCGTCGTCTGTGGCGCGGCATGCAAGCCCGGGAAGTTGTAAATGCCAAGTTTGGCCCTTTTTGCAGCCCCACAAAGCGGAACTTTTAATTACAACCATTGTGGAAAAACTCCGCGACAAAGAACTTTTTCTAATGAAACTTCGCACCGCCATTACTTGCGTAAGTTGTAAATTGTCTGCGGTGTTTAATGATCTGTTATAGTAAACTATGTTATTAAAGGATTAGCAATTATGCATTACTGGTTTTAGAAGTAAGATCAAGCACATACCCGTACATACACTGACTGCTTGTGTGATGTCTGCACATAATGCCGATCAAATTTATAGGATATACGAGTTAACCCGAAACTAAATTTATTTTGGTTTATAATTTTAGAAATATCTACCATACTTCAAGTCAAGCTGATTGCTCATCAATATTGATGATATAATTTCAAGTTATCTTGTAACGTAGTTAGTAATAAAACCTACAGTTAATTACCGCTAAAAATAATATTTCTCCAATGATACAGCAGTTGCTATGCGCCACGCCCGGCTCCGCTCGAAATATTTACTCAGAAAACTGAGACGCCGCCCTGCATAAATTGCAAAGCTTCACATTTAATTAAAAATCAACATTTACGTTCAATTCGATCCCATTTACCCATACATTATCTTATATTTTCTTTAAGGTTCTTGGAAAATTATGGTATGGTTTTTCTTTAATTACCTACTACGTATATATCATTTTTATCGTTTGTGGATTTCAAATGAGGTATCATATTTTTCGATTAGATCAATTATTACATTAATAAATATTTTCTTTTATTTTATTGCGTAATAGTGTAACATTTCTTCTCTTCGTTGTTGGCAAGTTTCCTTAAAAGGAACTTGTAAACCCCTTTGAAATACACAATCAAACACTATATCACTATATGTTATAGTCAAACCTTTTAGCATTTATTAAAAGTTTAATTTAAGGTAAACAATTCAGTCATCCCCGTAATTATTCATAGCATTCGGGATATTGACCGAGTGGATTTTGTTTTCTCTTTATTTTTTTCTCCGACGCGGTCAAGGCTGCACTGCAACCAGCCGGCCGCCTCGCCAGCGAGAGTGACTGTTACATTATTAATAACGAATAGAAAAGTAAACTGCATTCTACATTTGAATTCTAAATGTTAGTCCCGCCGTTTCGTGGTTCAGTTCGTGTTAAATATATACCCGAATGGTATTAAATTAAGTTCGTACGATAAGGCATACGAAATAAGAATCGTAACTTAACACTTTCCAAGAACAAACATTATTTCCAAGCGATAAAATACAAAACTCCTAACTTCAACAAATCTATTTGAAGCAAAAGAAACTAACAAAGCAATAAAAGCGAAATAATAGTTATGGAAATAGTCTTTCATTTTCCACGAAAGAAAACTCCGCGAAACTACCGACAATATGAATGAAACTATAATATTAGAAAAGTTTCGTCCGGGGAAATGAGAAAACGTTGTACGAACTCGTTCGTCTAATACACGTAGTTATAAACTTGTTCAATAAATATCGAGTGGTGGAAGACGGCCGTCTCGCTCGCGCGCCCTGAAACTGCCCTCGTTTAATTGCATATTCAGCTGTATAATGTTGCCCACGGCCACATGCCCGTCTACCGTCTGCCAGACGTAACGGCATATACCCGTAGCCACCACATTTCGTATTAATGTGGATGCACACGCTGGCAACTTCAATCTTGCCCTTGAAATTAAACTCATTGGTCACTACAGACAGAAAAGAAAAAAGTCGAAATCGTAAATTCAAAAAAGGAACGGTTTGTTTTTAAAGGGTCGGTACGTTTGGATTCGCTCTATCACGAGGCAAGTGCATAATGCCATCCCGCACCGATGCATCGAGCAGTCCGTCAGTTGCACAATCGATAACAGAACCGATCTATTTGCCTAATATGCGGGACGGACTTGTCAAGAGGAATCTTGATGCGCTTCGAGTAGGACCATTTATTGGCTCTCGGCGCTGGCATATTTCAAGATGAGGAAACATGATGTTAACTGAAAAAAAACATTCCATTTTTTTAAACAAGAAAAGCTTTAGCTTTGACACGACAGATTACAGATAGTGTAGTCTCTGCGACTTTGGTAAAATTGATGCATCACATCCTAAGATATCAGGACATTGAACGTTGCCTCCATGCAGTGGGTTTAGGTACTCGTATGAGGCATATAATGTACCTCGTACATAACATAAGCGATTGTTATGATAATACTGGCTGCAATAGACGCAAGAGCGATGAAATATTGGCCTGTTTTGCATAATTAACATCTCGCATCGCCACGAGTTCCGTGGCTGGATCTCGCGGCAACTTAATTGCTCATTACCGGAAATGGTAAAGAAAATAAACTTCCGAAATGTCAGTGTGGCAGAGGCTACAATTTCATTGGTTGGATAGAACGTTTGATAAGATAAGAAATTCGGTTTGGGAAATTGGAATATGCAGTGTCCCAGCAACCATACGAAAAAAGCTGTAGATACCATAGGCACAGGTATGTTATTTCATTGCAGGAGAAAAACTGAAATATATTTCCTGTAAAGTAAAACTAATCTTAAAATAACTCCCCTTTCACTACCTGATCGATATTGTATCACAGTGAGAAAAATATAATTAATAAAATATAATTTTCTAATAGTTTGAAAGCTGTGGATTAGTGCAGGGGCGTTCATTTAAGGATTGGTTCGACTCTACCTACTTATGAATCGAAAAATATTTGTCACTAAAGATTTGTGGATAGATGGATGGAGCAATTGTGTGTCAGTTTAAGAAGTATCCATTTAAACAGTAATTATTTTTTTAGTACAACACATTACAACTACCTTAAAAAATCACTGTGATTTAATGGCCTTTCAATAGTTTCAATTATAGAGACCTGTGATTCCTCGTGTGTCAATTACAGAGGTAATTTCATTTTAAGAAAAAAACCAGTTATTTCACGGCGTTTCAATTTTAGAGGTCTTCGATGCCTCGGTGTTAATTACAATAAAATAAAAACATGTGATTTAACGGCTTTTCAATAGAGGTATTCGATGCCTCGTTTGTCAATTACAGAAGTCATATTAAGAAAAAAGTTCAGAATCGAAAGTATCTAAACATTAATTATAGAGGTCCCGAAATTTCAATTGTAGAGGTTTTTGGTACCAAGGGACCGGTACCGGACATTCGGTTGCAATTATAGAATCCCAATTATCCAGGTACCAATTAACCAGGCTTCACTGTACTTCTGAGCAAACTGTCCATGTTTGGTGTCTCAACGCAGCTTCTAAAGTTATTGGGAAGTAATTTGAGGGATCGCAAACAATAAATGAGGGGGGGGGGGGTGTATATATGGAAGCCCTAGGTGTGAGAGCGCGACGCACTGATAACAACATCTAATTTAATTTAATTTTAATTGGTTGTGTTAAATTACAACCTCGGCTAACACCGCACTAGATTTGTCTTCTTTTAAACCTCGTAGGACCTGTATTCTAATAAGAATGAGTGCAATAGACATCTTCCATTTTAAGTTTCCAATTTAATCTGTTTAAATATACGCTTTCTCGTGTACCATTCAAGTTACCAAATCGTTTCAACGTATTTTCAATTACCTTAACACGCTCTTTAGTGGCAATGCCAATACATTCTTAGTTTACAAAAAAAAACAAACATTTATTTTACCCATGTTTAAACGGAAAAAAATGCAAAACAAGTGAAATACCTGTACTTAGTGGCCATTAATATCGTCTGGTCGCGTGCCAGTCGCCTGTTTGCTAATTCCCTGGCAGAATTTGAATAATGCTTCATATTTAATACTACTTAACTGTTAGGGAACAATGGTAGTTAGAACATTATTTACCTACTACTTATTATGCTTTATTTCATATTTTGCAATAGGGGTTTAGCTTTAGTGGCGTGGCCTGACGAATATAGTCGTCTGCTAACGAATACTTTTTCACTGGAAAATTATGCTGCTGGTTTATAAAAAATAGGTCCTCGTTACGTACCTACTTACTTCTACGATACCAATTTTTGTAGTGTGATTATATGTATGTAGTTCTATTGGTTAGAGTTTGCTTCGGGGTATATATACTGGAGTGAAATTCCCTAAAACAATTATATATTTCATGACGGCGTCGCAAGACATCACCTCACTGGTCAACCCACCTCTCACCTCACCTGTCACCTCACGCCTCACGCCTAATGCGACAGACAAGATAATCTTACCCCGATACGTCACATTTATTTAATTTGACAAAATATTGGCTTTGTACTTATGTTTCACATATACGATTAGCAAAGTTCAATTGTTACTTTAATTTATAATATTTTGTTGATTATAAGCCGCTTAAAATACTCTTAGAATAGTTTTAATACATACTTTCCGTCGATGTGTGTATCGATAACTAGAACACCACTAGGGGTGAGATGATTTGACAGTTGTACCTTATTCACTAAGCGCATTTGACAATTAAATGACAGGACTGGAATGGTACGATTACCAAGCAAAAACCCTCCCTGGTTGAGCTAAAGGTTGACTAGTAGAGAATGTCTTACTGTACGGTGCTGAGTTCGCCTTTTGTATACTTATATATATATATATTTTATACCACGTCGGTGGCAAACAAGCTTACGGCACTCCTGATGGTAAGTGGTTACCTTAGCTTTTGGACGCTTGCTTGTATATGTAAGGGTGAGTCTTCACCAAACCTGTGCGAGGATGTGAGCGAGGATAAATGGACCAATGGGAAGCGACCCACGAGCCCGGCCAGCCGCGCTATTGGTGTTTTTTTTTCTTCGCTCACCGCCTCGCAACCTCGCATAGCTCTGCACGGCTAACACAAGACGGCGCGCGAGCTCTCTCGATTTTTCTCGCACTATCCGTCTCTCTCTCTCTTATTAGAAAACTTAGAAAGAGAGGTATAGTGCGAGAAAAATCGAGAGAGCTGGCGCGCCGTCCTGTGATTGCCGTGCTGGTGGATACTCACCCTTACAGTGCAATAACGTTTAAATAAATGAATACATTTTCGTTGTAAGGAATTTCCTTATAACGATACATCCTGACGCAGATGAAATATATATTCGTAAGGTACCTACCTGTGTACCTTTAAAGGCCTTCTACACGATCGGAACCAACCGCCAACCATCGTGTCCTTGATCGGAGGCTCCAGTCGACCGATAGCGTTCCAGATGGTTGGGACCAACCGCAGATCAGCCCGTCGCGAGAGATGCGCTCCCGATCAAGGCCGTTGGCATCAACCGAATATCGGTCGGAACAACCGCTTTCTACACGGTCCATTTTTATATCAACCCGATCAAGGACACAATGGTTGGCGGTTGGTTCCGATCGTGTAGACGGCCTTGTACCCTGGTACGACATTCTTATAGATCGGGGCCGCTCCCACTTAAGTCTAGCTCAACCGGGCTGAGTGGCTGTGGTAGTTGTCGTAGGTGCATGTGCACTTGTGCAGTTGTGGTCATAAATTTGTTTACAATTTTGCACCTCATCCTACTAATCCTACTAATGCGAAAGTTTAGATGTTTGGATGTTTGTTACTCAATCACGCTTAAACGGCTGAACCGATTTGAATTAAATTTTGCACGAAGATAGTTTATAGCCTGGATTAAAATAGAAGATAGTTTTTATCCCGAGTCCATGCAGACAAAGTCGGAAGCTAGTACCAAATAATTCTAATTTAATAGAATACATATCTTTGAAGTCGACTCTACCTAACGAAAGAGAGACTTGAGCTATAACCACGAACTTCAATGTCGAAGTTCGGATATCTCTATCTCTATCGCACTTATTATACTCGAGTGACAGGGATGCAAGTACACGAACTTCGAGTTCCGATTTTCGTGGTAGCGCCATTGATCAACATTGGGCAAATACAAAAAAATGTATATTAGATAAGTAGGTAATCATATAGGTAAATACTAAATGGGTGGATCAACTATTTACTGTCACCAGTTGCCATGGTAATGTCTCCTGATCCACTTTTTAAAACTGCGATTTATGGGTTTTAAATCACCAAATGTGGGGTTTTCTTGTCAAGTTCGACCCCTTTTTGTATCTTTCTTGACAAACTGTACTCACTTTTCTGACAAACTGTATTTTTTTCTCCTGGCTAACGGGACAGAATAGCAACAAGAAATAGTTGATTGGCCCAAATAAATACTCACGTTCGAATTTGATATTTGAATTAAAAGCTCATGAAATTATTTACTTACTTACCCAACAAAAAAAACATAACGTGTAAAAGTTACTTAAGGCCGAAGCGATTATAAAAAAATATGTTATTAAAAAAGTTTACTCCTTAAAAAAGAGTGTAAAGAACTCCATAAGAAATGTGTTTACACGCTACAAAATACTTATAAGAAAACCTAATAAAGCTCTCACGGTAGCTATCTGAAATTTGTAATTTGTTTATCAAGCGTGCTATATACGTATGAGTTGTAGCGTATCTGTGGTGCGGGGTGAAGTGCGCGGGGGACGCGGCGCGGCGCGCTCCGGCACACCGCCAGTCTTCAGTCACGTGCGACGTCGCTGCCACAACGCGCTTACGTAACATATCGATTCAATTGCAACTATCGATCCTAACACGCAAATCACAGACGGTTTGCCGCGCGAATTTGTTGGACTTTTAAACTAAGTTTCCACCGCGTGTGCTGTGATTTTTCAGTGTCGGTGCACTGTCATATTGTTGGATTTTACTCATCAGCTGTGCTGAAGGTTTGTTTTCTTTTTAAATTAAAGGGAAAATGAAACCGGTTTGGTGCTAAATCGCGTCTAGGCAAAGGAAAAGGTCAATACTCCGCGAGGCACGCGATGGTATCGATGGATGTGGAGCATTGCACGTGTTGGCTGCAGTCTGCAGACGCGTTTGACGTGCGATACACTTGAAGAAAAAAACAAACGTAAAAGTTTGAACTGCAATTTTTCGTTACATCCGTTTCCTGAAAAAAGTAATTTAAAGTTTTAAAGAGCGCACACATTCAGTGATTATATTCATTTTCCTTGTGTCGTAAAAACACTCGCAATTGTTTTAATTTCGATTTAGTAGGAGGATACGTAGGTATTTTATGTGGTAGGTATATGCAATTATGCATGGATTAGGATAATGAATGAACGCATCATACATGTAGGTCTATTCAATTTGTCTGAAGAACATGATCCTCAGTTTATTACGCGTTTATACTTGGGTGCCTAAGTAGGCATCGGCACGTAGTTTTTTGGTGCCCGGTTCGTCATATGGCCATGACAGTGGGCTGACCTTTCTTGTCCAATCTAAATTAAGTATGATTAAATTACTAGAATGTACATAGTAAAAAGGTTTGCAGATAGCGTTATTGTTTTATGTTTACGCTACGAGTTCTACGAGTAAATACATTAGTAAGTACAGGAGAGAGCCCACCGCCCAGAGAGAGGTTGGTTCTCTTGTGGCAGCTATATTAAAGAATATCATGTATGTACCTACCTTCATACATGAATCCTTGAAATCTTTCATTCAACCCATTACTCACACACTATGCAACGTATCGCTGGGCTGTCAAATCGCATGAAAATTTAAGTACCTATAATATTTGCAGGAACCAATGCAAAAAAACTCAAACGGCTGACTTACGCCGTACTCGTCGGTACCCTTGAGAAGATAAGCATTTAATTCTGATGATGATTAATCTACTAATGATATAACTACTGTTTTTCGTCACCCACTTGAAATCTGTTAATTTCCCTACTTGAATAGAACTAAATGCCGCCCGAAAACACGGTTTTAAAGGTTCTATCACAATCATATTTTGTTGCGTTCGTTCGTACCTACTACCTAAACAGTAAAAAACATTCCATTTCTGATTCATACATCTTTCCAATTCCTTATCGCCAGAGTACACACAGATACGACTGCAGCCACAGATAATGCTTATCTGACGTCCTCGTTTTTGAATCGATTTGTTTTTATTTTAATGGTTAATACGATAACGCACTATTTTTTTAACCAACGTTGGCCTTCGTACCTAGTTGCCAGTTAAAAGAGCCTTGACTATATTTACCGTGCAATGATGAGACGTTTTGAAAACCAACTAAATTTAGCTATTTCCTTGTTTAAATCATTAAGAAACAAATCGTAATTGCTGTTTGATTATTAATTTTACTTTATTGTACATACATACCTACTTACTTTATTAGTTAAAGATTTGTAACGTAGAATATAATAACGAAACTTCTGAATAGATATAGAATTTAAAGCAACTAAAATTAGTAAAAGGAGACTTATTATAATTAGATTAGCAACTTAATTGTTTACACTTTAGAAAATAAAAGACCCTTGATAGCTAATTAGATGTATGTATTATATATGATTTACTATTCTCTGCCCTCAAGCATTTGTTTCCCGCATCCCGCAAGAGCCGTAACTTCCCTATTGCCTCTGCTCGAAATGTCATTGATTCTATGACGTAGGTTATTTACAGCGCTCGTTGCTAATATACCGCATTCCCGAAATACCAGATTTTGCAAAATACCACATTCTTGATTTATCACATTACCAATATACCAAATTTGCAGTATAGGACATTCGATATAAGTACTTTTCAACTTTATAACCTGGTGTAACGGGAATATGGTAAGCCCAAAGTGTGATATATTGATAATCCGATATTTTGCAAAATCTGGTAATTCGGGACCCTTCCCTCTTCTCTCATAGATTTTTCAAATCGTTTTTTGTTTCTCTTGCACTCATTTTGTTCTGTTGTTCCAAATTGAGAATAGAAACCGTATGGGGCATTAGTCTCGCTTGTCGCCGGCCAGTGCTGCCGGCCGGCGTGCGTACAAAAATTTAGGTCAGGCCGTTTCATTCAGTGCCCGATTGCGTCGGCTTGATAGTAGTGTAAATAAAAACACGTGGCGATGCGGTCAACCCACGCAATTTGGTCCTACCTTAATCACGATCATCAATTCATCAGCATATATACCTACGTCCCACTTTCGTGCCGTCTCTGTCTTCCCCTCGTCTTTAGTTGTGCCTCCTCATGAGGATTCGTGTATGAGATGGTTTACCTTGATATTCCATCATACACTTACCTTAAGAGTTAAGGCCGTTACAGCAGTGGATGTGATGATCTCTTTCAAACAATAGATTTTGGTTATGCACAGTCATGTCTTCGAGCAAACAACTAAATATCGCCAAGTCCGATGAATACTTTCGTAAGCACATGATACTGTCCAGTCATAGTCCCAGCATAGTTAAAATAAACAAATTTTATGAGACATTCCTCGAGGAAATTGCGTAGGTTTTAGTTAGGATCGAGGGTCCAAAGGAGGATCTGAAATTAAGGTTCGATGCTATGAAATGATGGTAACAAATACCTCAAGAATCAAATCTTGCCGTGTACAAATTCCAACAAAAAAATAATCTCAATGAAATCTATGTCCCGGACGCTATAAAAACCCAACCCAATCAAACAACGGTGTTACGAGCAAAATCTGCTTTCATGAGATCTAATTGAGTTTTCTTGATAAAACGCTTACGCCCAAGGCCGTTGTCGTTTCCTATGTGCACTGTAACAAAAGTTTGTCGAAATATTCCTAAATTATGTTAGGTTAACCTCGTAAACCTTAACGAGATTTAGGCCCTGCCTACCTCGAGTTTCGATTTCGTGCCGTCTCTGTCTTCCCCTCGTCTTTAGTTGTGCCTCTCTCGCTTCAGCGTCTACATGAATACGGTCATTCTATGCAGTTAGATAGAGAAGGTTTGGTGTCTCTTGCCTTTCATTCGAACCCATAAAAGTAAGGCTCGGGAATATTGGAACTGGAATTCATTTCGATAAATTTCAGAATATTCTACGCTGGAATTCAAGATATATATAGAAGTTTCGTCTTTGGATAGATATTCGTTTTTTGACGATGACAATATTCTACCATGTACATAGTACATTTCATTAACAATTAGGCTATACTATGCACAATCATTATCTAATCACCAAGTCCATAATTAAAGTTCCCAAAACATCCAAAAATGAACTACCTCGTGAACTAGGCGTTGAAGACTAATTAGACGCCTAATGTTGGAATCAAGGATTTATTGTGAACTAAAAAGCTTTATTTATGAGCTATAGCGAAACAAATTACTCGTTCCCCACTAACTTTATAGCTCCAGACAACGTCGCAGTACGACTGTTATTTTATTTTTAAAACAGTTTAAACTTCGCCATCAAAAGTTATTGGCAGTATCGGGGACGGGCCATGAATTTACGTCGGAATTTTTAATGTAAGCCCCCAGTAAACCCGTCTGCAGCAAAAAGCGAAAATCAATATGGCCACCGAGTCCCGTAATTGGAAAATGTACGATGAAAGCTATAAATTTTCACTTTCCGTGCATGCCTTTTCCTCGTTGCATTGCCGAGTAAATACAGGTATTTTGTATAACACGATTTATAATAGCAATTTGTCATCATTTAAGAGATAAATATTTCTTGCACAACTTTTTAAAAAGAGTTGTCTTAGTGCAGTTGCTTATTTTAAAAGACTGTATGCACAATACTTATATTATGTTACACACTTGTCGACACTTGTGTAGTCACTTGTAGTTATCAATGTTATCATATCGGAAGTCGACTTCTTTCAATTGACTTCAATCGCTGACTTCAATTTGATAATCATGCGATGACGATACAGTAACCAGGTGAACGTAACGGGTTTCTTTACTAATGTCACCATCCAACACTTCATAATACAATATAATGGTGACTTTACAACTCTTGTATCAATTACAAACCAGCTCAGTCAACGATCACCCCCTGATCGACCGATTTTTGACTTGAAGGCTCGAAAATTAAATACCTACGAGTAAATACGATTGTAGTGTCAAAATTGTAGGCCCTTGCTTTCTACCGATATAATTTAATACGCGTAGTCAATGAATACCACTCGTTTTTAGGGTTCCGTAGTCAACAAGGAACCCTTGTTTCGCCATGTCCGTCCGTCTGCCTGTCCGTCTTCGGCTTAGCTCAGTAACCATTCCTACTAGAAAACTGTGATTCGGCATGGGTATATAAATCAATCACGCCGACAAAACAGTATACTATAAAATTTGGAAAAAGATCTCCCCTACACCTAAAGCGGGGATGTAATTTTTTTTATCGTCAAACCCATGGTGTGGGGTATCGTTGAATAGCTCGTTCAAAAATATTATGGGTTTTCTACAACCATTTTGAAATCAGTAATTCGTTCGTAAGATATTGGGCTTTAAAGTCCTAATTTTAGTTCGAGTGTCTCTCCCCCCCCCCGGCTAAATGGCTACTACTGGGGATGTGAAAAAAAATCGTGAGAAAATCTATCACGAACAAGTACGCATAAGTAGTTACCGAGTAATAGTCGACCAACTTAATGTGTAATTGAAAAGGCCAATTTCGTACAAATTTGGCCGAAGCAACCGCACCGCACGTCGATGTAACTAAGGCAACTACGGAACCCTACACTGCGCGTGGCCCGACACGCACTTGGCCGGTTTTTTTTTTTCAATTTTCTATGGCTATCTCAAGATTGCATTTCTACATTTTTGAAAGTTTTTGAGTGAAAGACTCGGGCGTCAAAAATCGCCCCCCAAATTATACTTATTCTCTAAACAGCCACGCTGCATACAATGCCGTCATATAGATAGTGAATTCATCCCATTCCTAGCCTAATTGACGGAACGAGCTCATATCAACCCGAATTAGCACAATTCTGCGGCTAAAACTCACTTGTTTATTGTTGTTGTGGACATTAAACTCGTTTTAGACTTGCAATTTTTTATAAAACATGATTAAAATGCTCCACAAACAGCTCTCTTTTTAACTGGGGAATTTTCTCCCTGGAGATGTCTATATGTTTGCTCCTAAACGGCGCAATTAATATGCCATGTGTCGCTACTATCATGATATGTTTTGGCTGTAACAGTAATCTGTTACAGCCATAGGTACTTTTATGATAACATTGTCAATATTGCACAATGTTTATGTTTATATGGTTCTTGGAAATGACTACTATGGAAATAAAAGAAAATCGCAGATTTTTTCGTGAATTTGGATCATTCGCCGAACAGCCGAACACTGTTGATTGAACAAAAAATCATTGGGGTTGGGCTTCAAAATTAACGCGAATTGTAACTATAAACATTTCTAACTTTTATTAAATGATTGTACCTACTCATAGACTCCTATACTTTGAAAAATACATTGATATGTCTTATACTTTTCAAAAAGCTCCAGAATAAAACATATGAAGCCGCATCATTCATAACACTTGCATGCAACTCCGTAATTATGACAAATGACTGCTTTACATTCTAAAAGAGAGTAATAAATCACGTAAAGAAGTCATTTCCGACGCAATACATCACTCATAGTCGACTAACATAAGGGAACGGGCAAGTAGGTCGAATTTCCCGTGCTTTCACCGCTTTCTAACGCGTGCTTTTTAACCAGGACAATTTGTTTGGGTCAACAATACGTAAACGTACTTATCGGCTAGTATGTCACAGATACTGGAGGTATGTCTTATGGTCGTGATGCCACATGCCACAGATGAGCATTTTATTTTCAGTAGGTATTCGATATTCACACGGCACATCACTAAACGAAAGACAAGTCATGAATCTAATAGATGCATGCTTCTTTATGATCTATTAGCTAAATGAATATTCGTGTGCGCCTAATGAACAAAGAAGCATCTTAACTAAAAGTTTAAAATGAGACACCAGATTTTGAGAAAAACTGAAAGCAATTAAAATATAGGGAGAGGCTGAGGCCACATATTGATACGAATCGACAACTATAAGTTGTAATTTTGTACCAATATTGTAGGCTCACTCTTTATTTTATGTGGCGGAACATACCGCTAATTCACGCCGCTGTCCCACCTACATGAACATCCCTTTCTGTACCTCAGTTTTCCCGTTTACTCGAAAAGGACGGCTAGTTTACAAGAGCCTAATTAATCAGCGTTTGTTTATTCGAGATAAGCGTAAATAGTAAACAAATGCATCGCATGTGGTATAAATGTGAATGGGAATGCGGAGGCGGCTGCCGCGCCGTCTGCGGCGCCCGTCACCACGCCCCATAATGTCCCTGCAAGGGCACCGATGAAGCGTGTAATATAAAGCGGTCACAGAAACAACCTTGTTGCCTTAAGAAATGAGTTTCAAGCTTTTGTTGTCGACTGTACTTTTTCTTCAGTAAACTATTCGTTGGGATTGTCCTAATAAGCCCAAATTTCTTCTGAATCGAATAGTGGCTGAAAAAAAATGCAAATTTTGATGACACCTGTAAATACTAGTTAGCATTATGTCAATAATAACTGACCGTGAGACCGTGACCGATAGCATGATGCATTTCTAGCGAAGAGTCTCTGTTACTAAGCTACGCGACAATACATGAAAAGATTAATAAACTCAAGCGCACATGCGCATAATATATCCAGTCGTACATACGACTGGATATATTATACGCTCAGGTTTGGGATTATTCTAGAGGGATAATGGCTTCTGACGATACATCAGGAATGAAAAGGAGATCCGTCTATGAAGTTTCCTAGTCGGCAGTATTTTCCATTATATAACTAACTTCTGCAGCGAAAGTACTCGTAAGGCTTCTTCGACATTATATTGACACGTAACACACGTGTATAACATAATGGTAAACTACGATAGTCCGGTTACAACCAAGAACAGGTAAAGTGCGGTAAACTTAGTTACACAATGAGTTATGCCTGCCACTACCTTTTCGACTACGGCCAAAGACATAAAGACACCGTGAAGACATAGAATAAATTCGTTCATCGTAGTATCTATTCCGGGACACAACTGTCGCAGCCCCAAAAACCGCGTTAACCGACCAAATCGAACATTCACCTCGTTGTTTACAAACAGTTCATTCACAGGCTCATATTCCCCCGGGCAAGATATCCCCGCCCTTGAACCCGTCACGCGCAGGACTACCTTAATCAATGTTCTCGGCAACGGATCAAATTCAAAAATAGAACTCTGAATTGGAACGGGCATTTGACTTGAGACGCGCGTTTTCAGGTCAGCAATTTTTTTAAAGCATTTCTAAGATGAGGATGCAATTTGAGACAGCGGAAACGTCGGATCTTGCTCTCTCACTTTTTTCCAGCAAAGAGAGAGATTCATACGGTTTACATCAAACTATTCGTGTCACACCCCTGCTAAGCTCAAAAAGGCTCGGCAATTGGAACGGGCTATATATCCCATGTATGTCGCGCAATGTTTCCTTCGTCGAATAAGAAAACAAACGTATAAAGTTTCTATGATTTTTGCTTTTTCATTTCCATGTTTATTCACTTCCCATGATGCGAATGGCTTTCTTGTTTTCAATCATTCAGTTTTGAAAAACAGAAAATAATTTTATCACACCAAGTGAACTAGCACTTGTCACCACTAAACTTCACCTGTGGCGTGACGTGTCCCCAGGAGGTCGATTACGTGTTTTCGTGTTTTAAATCGGGAACTTTCTCCTGTTTACACGCTCGTGCGGGGCGTCGAGGCGATGTGAAATATGCCATGGGACACGCGTGCCGGTAGGGTTGGCCACATCAACAAAATGAAAATGAAAATTGTGACTGACAGTAATCGCTTTCTTAAAGATATACATACATACCGAACTTAAACCTTGTAGATAGAATACTGAAAAGCTTGAATAATGTACTGCCACATTTATAAAAACATGAGTGGTAACCCTACATCGGCAGACAGATACCAGACGGTTCTTGAATCAGCGTGCGAAAGGGCCATTTGTCAACAAGTATTTTAGTAGTCAACCCCACGCTAGTTTACATAATTTTACAAATGTACGAAGATTAAATATGAATAATGTGAATACTTAAATGCACGGAACATGTAAACACAAAAAAACAAGAATAAGATTAAAGCTGAGTACCCACCAGAGCCGGCAGGCGCGGCGTGGGTAGGCTCCAAGGTGGACTGATGACCTGGTAAAGGTTGCTGGAGTCCGCTGGATGCGGGTGGCGCAGGACCGGTCACTTTGGCTCTCTTTGGGGGAGGCCTATGTCCAGCAGTGGACTTCTTTCGGCTGATATGATGATGATCCACCAGAGCTGTGCGAGGCGGTGAGCGAGGAAAAAATCCACCAATAGCGTGGCTGGCCGCGTTCGCGCATCGCTTCCTTTTGGTGCATTTTTTCCTCGCTCACGGCATCGCAACCTCCACATCTGGTGGATACACTGGATACTCACCCTAACACCTGGCTTATGTGATTTGGTTTTTAGCAATCTGCTACGCTATCATTGTAATAACATAACACGACCCTAAAGCTGCAAACGCACAGAGAGCGGCGCGGCGCGGTGCGGTGGGGAGGCGGCTTTGCGGTAAAAGCGAATGCGGTCCGGAGGACGTCGCCAGCACCAAAATCCCGCCCGGTATTCGCGCGGGATAGCGTCGCGGTGGCGGCGCGTGTGACATATCAGGCGATAATCGACAGTTGACAGATTCGGAAAGATCAAAAATGTTATCCTGAGATTCAGATAGCGATGACGAGATTTGGGTCTTACTTGCCTTATGGCAAAACAAAAAGAAGAAATCTAAAAGGACATCCGGGTCCATTAAATAAATAAAAAAGAGGAATAATTGGAGTATTCCATCATTTATGCCTTCTTATGAAGATCGTTTTTACACTTATTTTCACATGAGTAAAAACAGTTTTGAAGAATTACACGACATCTTAAAACCAAGGATTGTTAAGCAGGGTACTAAGTTTCCCCAGGGAAATACATTTTACAGTTGTACTCATTGTTAAAGTTAATAAAATCTGAAATGAAGTTGTAAAAAAATACAACTTGTTGCACCGCTCCCAGCACGCCTCCGCGCCGCGCCGCCACCGCCGGTGCGCTCCGGTGCATTGACAACTGCGTAAAGGGGTGTGTACATGTCATGATTTGTCAGCACTAATTTATCAGAAGCTGACTAATTTCTATCGTCTGGAGGCATTTTGCGCTGCTGCGCTGACCCAACTGTCAAACGAGTTGTACTGGTCGGATTGTTACATCTGTATGCTACACCCAATTATGACTTCGACATGTACTGACAAATTGGGATAAGATCACATAATCTGTATACCCCATAATACAACTTCCAGCCGCAAATCCGCCCCGCGCCGCCTCTGCGCCGCGCTCGCCTATCTGTGCACGCGTTTCACCGCCTCTACGCCGCTACCGCCTCCGCGCCACCACCGCCACGCTTTTTTCCCGACCGGTTTTCTATGCGGACCCTTTCATAATAGCTCGAACATTACAACCGGTACCGCCTCCGCGCCGCACCGCGCCGCTCCACCACCGCTGTCAGTGCGTTTCGGCCTTAACCCAATAAAAAGCTAACTGGTAAACAGAAGTAGGGAAGTAAGTATGTAGATCGGAGATTCTGAAATTGACCGACAAAACCATGGTGATGATTGATAAGTTGATGACGTTGAGTATTTAGCATTTCCCATTAGACAACACTCTATTCCATATAAGATGAGAAAAATCGTCCATTAATCACCATGCGATTTCAAGGAAAAAAAAATTGAAACGCAAAAACTTTAGTATTGTTATGTTGAAAAAGCACCAAATCGGAATACGTAAAAGTAGTACAATAGTTCCCTTTGATAAACAAAGAAACGTAGACGAAATTGTCCGTTAAAATTATATAATGTTATCTGAAATGAGGTAGATATATTTTATTTATAAATGATTGCCAGCCCTACAACGGCAGACAGGGACCAGACGGCCCTTGAACTAGCGGGTAACGTGTGGAAGGGCCATTGCGAGTGCGTGGCGAGATCGCGATCTTTTACATCGGGTTAAGGCACTCACTACCGTATCTGATTTGTTTGCCAAATTGCCAACTACTACTATATACGATAGTTTTATTTACGTATACGGTATTTAATTCAAGAAATGGCAATGAACCTATGATGTTTCAAATCATCTGGGAGTTCTTTCTCAGCGCTATCGTCTCTTTCTACGGTTTCTAATTAGAGACGGAGAGTCTATATCGCCGCGGCACAACTCGCGGGTCGTGATGAGTGTTCTCGCGGACAGTGTGCGAGCTGATAAAGCCGCAAGAGCACCCTTCCTGAAGAAAAACTTCCGAAAGGTTCGTAATATGTCGCCCCCATTACCTGAGTTTAACCATTATAATTAGTGTGTTTAAGGGGCCAGGCCCTATCACCAACTAGTGGATATACGTACATATGGTCCTTTGAACTTGATCGTGTTTAGTGTGATGGCCTGATGGCAAAGAAACAACTCATAGACAGGCTTATTAGGGCCCATAGAGGCACTTAAACGGTGTATAATATGAGTTAACATACCAAACGACGCCCACTGCTGGCTGATATGCCTCCCTCAAGGAGTGCCAAAGTGACCGGTCCTGCGCCAACCGCATCCAGGAGTCCTCCCGCGACCAGGTCATAAGTATACTATGCATAAAATATGCTATCTGCGGATGAAAATTGATACTCATATTCATCAATTTTCCGAAGACTTGAAGTATTTTTTAGATAGTTTCACGCTTTCTAGTAGTTTGTCTTAGTTCCTGCTGGGTGGGCTTTTTAGACTATCTTCAATGAGATTACTATTTAACAGATCTTACCCTTTCTCCCGGCTCTTCGTTATCTTGTTGATAGGATTCCTCTACAGATTTGTACTTTTTTTTTCCTCTGTGTTAGTTAGTGTGTTAGTAAGTACTTTAATCGCTTGAATTGTAATCGATACCCTTTTTGGTCAACGATAACGCTAGAATTAGCTTTTATTCACAAAAGAAACGGTGATAATCTAAAGATTCGCTCCTTACAAATGCTCTCTTGTTCAGAATGCAGCTTCCTTTCCCGTGCTAAAGCTCTTGTAAGCCGTCGATCCCCGTGATACCTCGAAAGGAAAAGCTTCTTTAAAGCTCTTCAAAAACAATATTGCGGAAAGTTTAAAAGTTCACGAGTTGATAACTAGTTTAAACCTCGTTACAGATAAACTTTTGCTTGTAAATATCATAACTCGGTTATGTATGTATAAGTACATATTTAATGCTTATCAGATATTAATTCCATTGAACACATCTTGCACCTGACTCGATCGATCGATTCTCTCTTCGAACGGAAATGTTGAGTCCAATTGAAATACAATGTCGAAGATGTCGTCACGTGTAGGCATACACGTGACATCAGGTTTATTAAAGCAATCGAACGTTATCCATGACGGGTAGTAAACATCCCTGACCTACCGCTACCCGGCTTGCCCGGTGCCCGGGCTGTCCGCTCGGGTCAACCGGGTCGATAACCTCTCACACCCGGACATTTCTCGAGATCTCACCATTTTCCGGTTATGTTTTTTCACAGTTTTCGAATTTAAGTAGGTAGGTGCTCGTATTGCTCGATGCTTGATTGAGACGGTTGTGTCCTTGATCGCGCTTGTTTCTTAATTTTATGGCGTTTTTGAAACAATAAAATAAGACGAGTTCCTTTGTTTTTCGTATCGTAAACTCCGACGAACGTCGTTTTTCAAAAATTGTTTTCATGTGTAATTTAGATACTATATTTCTTCTTCGGTCCTACCCGAAATTGTACTAACTTATTATTTTTAGACAGGATTAATAGTTATTATATTATGTACATTTACATACGGCTGCCTGAGGTGTGTTGTACCGTTGCCGTTGTTGTCATTATCTTATTTACGCTTTATACCCGTTCGGTTGTATACGTAAGGCTTTAATATCAAATATTATGTTGTTCATGACACGCTTTTATTGCTATTATGATTTGTATATTTTTCTTTAAGTATTCTTAACAAAAAAGATATAAAATAGTTAGTCACTATCTGATTTCGTAATAATATTTTTTAATAAACAAAATATGGTCCTTAATTGCTTTACCTAAGAGCGAAAAAACATTTGAATGTTGAATTAATTTGTCTGAAACGTTTGTAAAGCTAATTCTCAATTAGTGAAAATGTAAGCTGTTTGCTTTAAGCCTTTATTTTAAATATTTGCGTCACAAGTAGCAAACATATTGTTCCCTAATGTTTTAGCTGTAGTTCCTAATGTAACTTTCTAAAGTTTCCTTTGACTCACTATGCTTAATAGCTACAATCTCCGTCGCATATTTAACTACGTTTAGCGTGTTGTTGTTTATGAATTTCAAGTACATAATTAACAGTTCAACTGGGTATATAACGACTCTAAATTCATGTATATATTTAACAGTTCAACTGGGTATATAACGACTCTAATTCGTGTTTAATTATTGGTTACAGGTCTTGCAAGACATCAAGGTAAATATGGTCTGTTCTCGCCTTCGCTATTTCTCTTTAACTCTTCTGCATTCTTGGCATTTTCCAATTTATTTCGTTCTTTTTAGTTTGTTCTTATAAGTTTTTCAATCGATACGATGGCTGTGCTGTTTTCTTTATAGTTTTGTTTTTCTTGTCTTTGCTTTAACTGTCTAGTTGTATTAGTCTACTCTATATAAGGTAAGTGCATTGTTGATGTTATCGAATCATTTATTTTTTTGCATATATAGTGCCCTGTATGACAGCATATATGACAGAAATGCTCGAAGTATATGACAGTATATGCATAATCGCAAAATACTGTCTGTTACTCCATAAATATATAATGTCTTTATACCATAATATAGTTGAGAATCGTGATTGAAGAAACTCAACACGTGAGTTAAGGTCTTCAAGAAAGATTTATTTTATTATATTTAGAGACGTTTGAAGCCCTGTTTTTTTTTAATGTGTACGTACATACATAAAGCAGAAACATAGTATGTTCTTACATCCGCGAAGGTTCGATACGTAGGGCGGGGGCGCGGTCGATGGGGCAACGACCCCGCCCAAACCACCCCCACTTATTTATTTATTAAATTCCCTATTGTTTCGAATTAATTATTAGTCTGGAAACTTTAATAGCGCTGTAACGGAAGGATGCGAGATTAAATTCGGGTTTTTTCGCCTTTAACTAAAATATTCCTTTTCCACTGTTAATACATGGAGAATCGAGCTTACTGCGGACTCTTAATAGAGTCCGCAGTAAGCTCGATTCTCCATACAAACGTTAGTTACACTCTCATTATAAAACTACGTGTTGGATTGTAACGAAAATGTAATTAGTTTATGTAGCTTCAGATACCATAGTAAAAAAATACAGCGAATTTAAGTTTTTCATACAAAACTTGTTTTTGCTGTATTTCGTTTGTTTTATAAACTGGAACCATATAAACTAATTACAGACATAGATATACCTCATGTCATTGTATATGCAAAGTTTCATCACAACCCAGCACGTAGTTTAAAAATGAGAGCGTAACTACGTTTGTATGGGAAGGTGAGGTCAGACACACTACGGAACGCAGTCAGGAACACAAAGGCACTCACCAACTTTGTAGAGGAGCTGGGGTGGTTAGAGTAGCGCTACCCCACCATTTCACGTAAAATAGGCACAATGGATGTCGACTTGCGGAAAAAGCCCAGTAAAACTAACTAACTAACTAACTATGGGAAGGTGAAATTCGACAGAGCTTACTGCGTACTCTTAACTAGACGATGTAGGTTTTCATATTTTCTTCGTACTTGTTTGTTCGGTGTTGTATGTATTAGTCGGGTTGGTTCACTGAGAGATTACATACACAAAATCATGTAGAGCTACCTACATTTAGACATTGAGCAGTTCCTACAAGTAGTAGGTACGTTAGTAATGCAGTTCTGAAAAAAGTTACTGGAAAAATAACAAAAATATTACGACGTTAAATCTTTAAAAAAAAAAACTATCCATACCATGGAGATTCCGGACTTCCTATCTATTCATTAAAAAATCTTTTTGAAATCAGTCCAGTAATTATCGAGTCATCGCGGAGATTACATAAGTAGGTAGCTACAGTTGGCAAAGTGGTTGCGCACTCTCCTGTATAAAAGTGTCTATCTATAAATGTAGAGTGGGATGGCAGGGCAAACTCGAGAACTATATAAAATCGTATTTATTTACATAATATACGTCTTCATTCGTACCGATCGTCTTACAAACTGAATCATACGTCAAATCATTCACCGTTCTAAAACTATTCAAACCACGTTCGATCGTTTACTTATTCATCATCTAACAGCCAGCATCATACAAAGTCATCAAAAAGTACCAATCCCACACTCGGCCATCCTGCAATCATGAACTGTCCCCAGTCATGCACCTTCAGTCACCTCACTTACCCGTCGTCAGCACTCATCTTACTTACGTCGTCATAACACATCATATTTACACCGTGATACAAAAATACATCAGAAATCCACTAAATACTCATTAACACACCGAATAAACAATATCTGTACATCCAAAAACATAGTAAATCGTCGTAAACACATCCGAATAGCGTCGTCGTGCCCGCTTCGTAGAATCTTGATCCAGTCTTATCACCTCCTTGGTGTGAACTCTTGTCAAGGTCACCGATGCTGTAGTACTCCACCCGAGAGAACCGCTGCAACCGCGACGTCTGGTTCCACATTCTTCTCTCAACATGAGTTTGCTTGTAGCGCAGCACGTCGTGCACGTCTATGGCAGTATTTAATGCAAAGGAACTTTTATCGTTGTTGGCTTCGTCTTTCATCTTTTTATGTTCCTGCTGCTTGGAGTAAATTTCGCTATTTTCATTTTGACTCGTGATGTCAAACGTCAGTTCCACGATTTCTTCTTTTTTCGGCTCAACGCTTAGCGCAACCTCCATCAATGTTGACGATTCTTGCGCAAAGGGCTGCGCATCACTGTAGTCGTCGTTGTCGTCAATGTTGTCATCTTTATGATTTTCAGGCATATGTTCTGCGCTTAAATCACCGTTGCTAAATTCACTTCGTATCGCATACTTCAATTCTTCCCAGTCTCGGAAGGAATCCTCAGAGCGTAACCAGAGAGCCGCCGTACCGCCGCACCTCTTTTTGGCGATTAAAAATTGCTGCCGCTCCGTCCACTGGTACTGTAGGGACTTCTCTTCGACTTCTTTTATAAATGCTTCCACCTCAAAGCCGTCCTCCGCCGTGAACAAGGGCAACGTTAAAATTTGATGATAAACATCCGTTTTCTCCATCTTCCGTTTTCTTTTATACAAAACTTTCGTCTTAAAGTCGTTCGTGGTTTTCTCGCCGTAGTTCCGTTGTCGTCGTCGTCGTCGTCGTCGTCGTATTTACACTTCGTTTCGTCTTTGCCGTCGTATCTTCGTAGTCGCGTAATGTTTCCTGGATCCTGGACGAGCCCCCAAATGTAGAGTGGGATGGCAGGGAAAACTCGAGAACTATATAAAATCTTATTTATTTACATAATATACGTCTTCATTCGTACCGATCGTCTTACAAACTGAATCATACGTCAAATCATTCACCGTTCTAAAACTATTCAAACCACGTTCGATCGTTTACTTATTCATCATCTAACAGCCAGCATCATACAAAGTCATCAAAAAGTACCAATCCCACATAAATACAGGGTTGCGAAGTTTACTATTTTGCTGACTGTACAAAAATACAGATGATAACTCTACTTATCAGTAGTGTGTAGAAAATACATATTTCTATCCACTGAAAGATAGCCATTGAATTTTAGTGCCTGGTTTGGTACACTCCCTCGTAGATTGAATTTGAGTGAACCGAGCAGTTTCGAAAAAGCAAGAGAATTATGGATGAATTCCGAGAAAAAAACGTCCAATTACCTACGATCTTATTATATTTCGACTTTTTCTAATCATGTTTTAATCAGAGCTTTTGACAATAACCATGTTGTTGTAGTGTATTTTAACTAGAGATTACACCATTAATGTCATTAATAATGGTAATTTAACATAATAATGGAAAATAACTTAAATAGCCGATCGTATAGCCACTAAGCACTAATAGAATCTTAAAAGCCAATAACAGTCGGGTACAAAATGTGATCCGTTATTACACCACAAATAGGATAGTAATAAACCAAATATCCGTAATCAAACTTCAACGTAGCATTACGAGTTATGCCCCAAAATTCATAATTCAAGGATATAGAGTCCAATTTAACATTGTTTTTAAGGTCTTCCCTCCTTTTCCATCGTATGCCTACTCGCTCACACGACAATCGCCAACTGAGATTCTATTTACAAAACATTCGAGGCGACGTTGCCGTATTGCGCGGGAGTGAATGACGTCACACATGTCGTCCCTCTTTACACCTCTCTGTCTTAGCAGAGGTCGTTTTCCAGACTTCGTTTAAGTAACGAAGGACGACATACGACGTTGTTTCTAATTAAAATTAGGTTCAAGTTTAAATTGGTGTCTGTAAAATTACGTTGCAAAGTTTCCATAAAGAACATAGATTTTTACCCCGACATGGATTTTTAAGAAAAGCTTTTTTTACACCTACCTATATATAGTCTGAAAGGAGATTTTGGTTGTACCTATGTTTTGAGAGATCGCATCCTCTTCAGGGTTAGTTGTTAATATATTAACTGAAATTATTGGGTACCTATTGTTATAATATTGCCAATTATTCAATTACAACTCATATATAAATTTTCATTCAGCTTCATATTAATAATGTTTTGAGCGCTAGTTGGTCCTATTGCCCATCGGCCGTTACCGCCAACGACACCTTTTAAATCATAACCCCCAATATCCGCATTTTTCAGTTCAAGTTCATATTTTAGGACAGTTTTTAACATGACTCACAGTTGGGTCGTCTGTCATAATATTAATCGAAATGACGTCACGATGTTTTGACACCGCAGCGGATGTTTAGGAAATATCCTGGCGAACTATTAGCAACTGTTGCCGCAATGGCTTTTATTTAATAAACATAGTTCTATTGTCATTGTATAGCATAACTTCCGAGACATAACGAGACATTTATTAATGGTCAGTGACCCTGGAAGGGAGTCGGGCAAAGGAATACAAGATATATTGGTTTATATAACCTTATCATCAAAACAGCACGCCAACTTTTCCGCTGACTGCGACATCGCGTCGGACGGAAGAAAATATCTCAATTTTTCGCCCTATTGCAAAGGAATAAGGTGCAAAAGTGTATATCTTTGACTTTGCCTGTGCCGATATCAGTTCTAGCTTCGTCCACCTGATGCATAACTTTATAGCGCTGTATTGCGGAAGCAAGCAATTCCGACAAATCAAACTAGGAAGGCAAAGCAAAGGTCCCGAGTTATTCGTCAACAATGGGTGGCCTTCGGCTCACTCCATCTAAGAGCCTGTTCGATGGCCGTCTCGACTCGTGTGGTCAATTTATTTTTTTGATCTGTATCGGCTAGAATTTGATTGTTTCTGCTAACAGACCACTTGTTAGAAGTTATCGGTATAAAATATAGCCTTTATGAAAATATTTTAGAAATCGGATGAGTCGTTTGGGAGATAACCCCCAAAATAGGAACTTACAAAGCTATGAACTGACATTTTACTTCTATACTGACATATATTATATTACTACTCCTTAAACTACCTCTTTATTATTAGTACTTATAGAAGTAGGTACAGATAAAATATAGACAATGCGAAAAAGCTCATTTAAAATCGTATCAATATCGGTCTTGAAAAAAGCATGATAAATTTGACTATAGACATTATATAAACTAAATTGAACAATAAATTGTCCGCTAGCCATTTTCGACGCTGACATTTCCGATGGTGCGCCGAAGTAAATAGTGACTTGTGCCCTTGATATATGGATCAAAATAGATTGTGGAATTGTCTCTATGTCAGTTAAATTGACGGCAATTTATCTTGTATTCAAGATATTTTTTCTATTAGGGTCACAGAAGGTAAGGTAACGTTCAGTGTAATGGCGGTCATTAGGAGTCGCGGGTTAAATCAACTCTATTACTGTTACAGGCTTTTAAAAGGACATTATGTATTTATGATGACATTTACCGCTTTATGGTCGCCATGGAAGTCATTGACTTTTTAATAGATTGTCGTGAAGACAAAATTAAACTATTGAAAAGTTAGTTTAATTTAATTTGGTCGTATAGGCTGTTAGTAACCAGTCCAAAAACCAGATGCAACGTATTCATTCGTATATTCGTATTAGGGAGAGATATGCAACGTAAACTCGAGTCAAACTTTACTTTTTGTTACGGACCTCTTTCAAATCGGTTGATGACCAATCAACCCAATTTGGGACTACTATAGTTACGTGATCAAAATACCAAGATAAAATGGCATTATTAATGATTCTCACATGGTTATGTCCATATCAAACCAATTACTTAAATGTATTGTCTACTAGAACAGAAACAATATATCTATTATGACCACAATCCAAGAGCCCTGTGAAGTTAAATGGAACACGTCACGTCAGTAATTGTTATCTTAAATTAAATTTAACAAGTGCTCTATCAAATTTTCAATTCAACTCTTCAGATACACAATATACGTAGACTATAAGGACACGTTGTCCTGGCGAAGTAAGGTAAACGTCCCAATGCTTGCCGTCTTAATGTTCGTAAAATTATCTCCGACACCTTCCTAATTGTTTGTTTTGTTCCAAATTCAAGTAAACTCAAGTGTCACGTAAGCTTGCTTATATCGCTCCGCTCGCGGCTCCCGCTGCGTCCCGGAATAGTCTGGTGCACAACACACGTGCCCGATACACCTCGTGAGAACTTAGGCTAGCATCCAATCATCCAGTTGGATGCTTCTTAATCCTACTACCTTTTGGAGTGACGTTGTCGTCTTTAAGGAACTGCTATGTAAGAAAAATAGTGTCGACAGGTGGACGGGCAAGAAACTGATCCTTAAGGATTTCGTTTTACCTCACGAGCTAAGTAAGGTTCAGTTAGAAAAGTAGTTCGTTGCACATCCCTGCTGGTCGATATCTTAACGTTTCGTTCGTACGTTAGGTAGATCTCTTCTTCTTCTTATTTAAGAGCTAAGCTCTTATCGGTGTAGCTCAAAGTAGGCCCTCCATTTACTCCGATCCCACGCAACCTTGACATCTCGATACGCTCTCTTTTTGAGTTGCTCTGTGTTGTTTATTCTAGATCTTCCTCTTCTCCTTAGGTAGATCTAAATGTAATTTTTTGTATGATAGCCAGCTTAACTGTATGAATATTACAGTTAAGCTGCCTTATGGCTCGTTCGAGTTCTTCTATGCCCCTGTGTAGATAAAACTAACTTTCCAGACTTTACTTATCTTATCGCTATTGCTTTGACCAGTCAAGACGCAAAAATCTTAATAACAACCATATAATTTACGCCTAATGTAGCACAAAGGTAATAAATATTGACGATTTATAATTGAAACAAAAAATCCTGCACCGTGGCATCAGTCGAACAATATTTTCATAATAATGCTACACTGGCTTTCGGGTTGTACACCTAAGATATGGTTGACCTTTGTATTTACATAGCTTTTACTGCCGGTTTTATTGCGACCTATTTTATAGTCGATCTCCGATCCGACACAGAGTGGATTTTTTGCTATATTTGAATAAAAATGTCTTAGCTATTTTTGCATCAAAAGATGATGTTGTTATTTGACTGTCTGAATTTTGCTAAAGCTTAGCTAATTTGGTGAGCTATATGGAACCCAATCATGTACATATATCGTCGACCGTATGATCAAGATAAGGGACAAAATGGCCGAAATTAGTTAAGTAGGTATTCTCTTTTATTTTTATACGAGAAAATGCTATGAGAGAAATTTAGATTGCTATTAACATAGTTACTTTCTTTGAATTGAAATAATACGAATATCTTTCTTTGAAAGAAAAATCATTATGTCACTACCAAGAATGAAATTAATCAAAACAAAACAATTTCTTCGATGTAACTCCGAGCCGGTTAGTTGTCTGGCGAAATATAATAAGTGCTTATACCCAGAAAAATTTAAAAAAATCCAAATTTTATGTTATGATCGTAGTTTTTCGCGCAGTTTCGCTCAGGTGAAATTAACTTAAACCATTACGAGCAATCTTGCCTTATCAAGCAGTTAGTGAAAAAAGTTAAATATAGGCGAAATAGTAGAGTACGATTTAATATCTAATTTTGAAAGTTTTATTAGTTATATGGCCATTTGCCAATTTTTTTTCAACAATACCAGGCCCATATTTCTTAAACTTGAAAATTGTCGCCTGACAATGAAAATTTGCAGTTCAGTACAGTTTCTAAGTCTAAAAGTAGTAATAATCCTTAGTGACCATAATTATTTACTTATCAACGCAGAATCATACAGAGAAATGTCCGTGAAACTTAAGGGGAGAGTCTACAAGAAATTCTTGACAAATCAAGTTGGACTCTATGATGTTAAGGCATAACACTCTACTATTTTTGATAGATATAGATAAGCTGAAAAACGAGACCAAGAGAGGCTCACTTTGTCTTCAGTGTGTACCTCTCTTACTGATTGCCATATTATAAAATACCAAGATATATACGTATTTATAGATATATTAATTCATACTAATATTATAAATGCGAAAGTGTGTCTGTCTGTCTGTTACCTCTTCACGCTTAAACCGCTGAACCGATTGAGATGAAATTTGGGTTGGAGATTGTTTGAATCCCGGGGAAGAACATAGGATAGTTTTTATCCCGGAAATCATCCCCTGAGGGGGTGAAATGGGGGATGAAAGTTTGTATCGAGCTATACGATATAAACGAGCTCCACGCGGGCGGAGTCGCGGGCAGAAGCTAGTTAGTTACCTTTATTAGAAAGGGACACACTATCAGAAAAACTAAGTATCTTCCAGATCGCGTTTTCGGTCAAAGTTAGGGCTTCCTGTTATACGTAGTATCTCCTAGCTCTATGGAATTCTCACTGTCAGGTGACCATGTCTTCGTGTTAACTCCGTGGGCATAGATAATAAAACTTTGTAGACCATAGACCGCATTAACCTCCTCGTTTATTTTATCGCGTCCTATTTCTGCGGTGATTAATTATTGCCCTGTCCGATAACAACGCAATCTAATGAGGCCTCACTTTCTCTTACCGGGTTAAGTTATTTTTAACTAGGAAAATACATGGTAAAGTCTTATAGTTGTGATAAAGTCTTATAATGTATAGACAGTTTTCTATTGTAATAATTGGTTTCGACAAAAACAACTCACATTAGGAAAGTTATACATATAAGTACATATTTTTATATATATGTTGATTCTGAACTTATGATACTTTGGTGAACCTAACGTTAATTTATTAAAATTGAATGCACCTCAGGTACAGTCGAGTTCAGCAATATCTATATTTACACCAATGATGTTATAAGTATAACAAGTTTCTGTCAAAAAATTCATTTTGGTACAAGCTTTTATTGCCGAGTCTACTTTTCTGTATACCATCATCAACTACTCATTGAGACCATTCTAACGAGCCCAAACTCAACTACTTCCATTAAGTACTAAATTCCCAGGGCCACCTTCTGTCTCCATCATCAGATCAGCTCGATGGTACCATAATATTGAATTGTTATCCAAACTATACTTATACCCAAAATTTCAGCTCAATCGGTCACCGGGAAGTGGGTCAAATTCAACATGCAAGATTTGATTACAGACAGGCAGACAGACAACGGGACAGGTGAAACTAAATAAAAGCTTGTAAAATAGAGGAAGATACGTTGTCTATACGAAATTCCGTGTTTAAAAATGGCTACCAAATCTGACAGCATATGTTTCCATTGACGACGCGAAACTGAGGCAAGTTGGTGCAATTGACTCAGTGTGCCACTTCTCTAGCGCTTATAACCTTTTGTCTGTATAAGATATTGGAGAACTGGGCTGTACGTAAGGTGTAGTATAGATACCGTGAACTACCTATTGATAAAATACTAAACATTTTGTCTATTGACACTTTTCAGTATTTTGAATGTTAACTCATTCGGCGCGCGGCATAGAGCGTACCATTTTAACCGACTTCAAAAAAAGGAGGAGGTTCTCAATTCGGTTGTATTTTTCTTTATCATTTTTTTTTTTCAATGTTTGTTACCTCAGAACTCCGTCATTGATGAGCCGATTTGTAATTATTATTTTTTGTTGGTAAGTATATGCTTCCAGGTGGGTCCCATTTTTTTCAAAAATTCAGTTGAATGATGGGATCCATGAGGAATTGAGGGAACTCCTCAATTATATTAGGCACGCGTGTCGTGATTTTGGTATTTTCTATTATAACTCGTGTATTTAAGATGAGTGGAATTGATGATGAAGACCACAGATGACTTATGGAATTCCTCAATTATGTACTTAAAAGTACAAAAGTATATCACAGATTCTGATAAGATTCCGTTGAACTAGCAACTATTAGAAGTGCCAAAGGTGATCCTTGTGGAACCGACGGAAGTCCTCAAGTATTATCAGCCCACATACAGCGATTCGATTTTTTTCTCTAATAATCAACGCATTTGCTCTCGGAAATCAGTTGCATGTGGTAAATTGGAAAATGAATGGGGAAAACTTTTCGTGGCTTGGCGGAGTACTAAATTGAAGTCGGTTAAAACTTTGTTTTTAAAGTAAATTATTATGTCATAAGTAGCGATAAAACTCGCGTAGCAACTTGACGCGCACGCGGGTCATGCGCGCTGAAAGGGTTGGAGTCATCAACTGCACGATTTAATTAGAACCGGACTTTAACATACATTTTGATTCCTCTACAGATATAATTTTTATTGGCTCTAAATTACCACTACACGGATTTAATTGTTTTAGACTGCCAATGAAATAATTTGAGATTCTGGAACGAATGAATTTCGCAAATAGCTGTTGTTATTGTTGCTGGCCCATAAATATGGTAGAATGTTAGCTCCTGTCAGAATTATCGCCGTTAAATGTTTTAATGGCAGTTCTGGTTTGTTTGGTAAATGAAATTAACGCTGTATGAAACCGAAAAAGCGGATTTTAGTGCTATTGTTTTGTATAATAACGCCCAACCTTGCACATTCTAAAGTAGAAGTAGTAAGTATAAGTATAATTGTACCGTTGTTCGCCCAATTACACATTAAAACATTAAACATATAGGTACAACAGTCATCTAAGTGTAAATGTAATAACTACTCGTACAACTTAGAAAAGTTGAAAATCCCCCGACATTTTCATTTTAAAGTATCCAATATCTCAAAAACGGCTAAACAGATTTTCATGAAACATCGCTAAGAACACTCGGGCTCACAACAGCTTTCGAATAAAAAAACCGCATTCAAATCGGTCCATCCGTTTGGGAGCTACGATACCACAGATAGATACACAGATACACAGACACGTTAAACTTATAACACCCCTCTCCTTGCGTCGGGGGTTAAAAATGTACGTACTGTTATTTGAGAAATATAGTTTTTATATTCTATTCTATTCATTTTTATACTATGCAATGACTAGACCAATAAATACTCAAAAAACAAGTGAAATGAAAAGAATTCTAAAATCAAACTGCTATTTTACGAATTTACTAAGAGGGATCTATCTATCGACAGTGGTAGGGTATAAAATAGAGAAAAATAAATGAGTAATGACAGCTGCAGACTTTGTTTGGATTCCTGAGACGTTTTAAGTACCTAAACTATTTTGTAACTAGAGCCAAACACAGCATGTATGTAATGTCAAATATAACAGAACTAACCACAAACAAAACTACACACATTTTACTCGTTTACGTTCGAGTTCCACAAATTTCGTTAATTTACGATTTGACGTTGCGCCAAAAAGATCAAAGATGCCGTGGCCTTGGCCTGGCTGGATACTACAATCGTGTGCCCTATTACGTGTCGATAGAGATTACCTTCCTATCGCTATGCATTGTCAGCTGGGGAAGAACAAAAAATCCTTCAATACGGTATCGATTTATCGAGCCCGTTGAATGTTATTCGGTTTACTCAATTTCAATATCGGTACCTATGTAGCTATGTTAACAGTTGTAGTATTCGCATTATCGAAATAGGTAAGTACGTGACGAGTAGAAGCATTTTAAAACCCAATTAAATTGACGAATGCAGGAGTACAAAGTATCTTTTGAAACTTTCAAATATGCAAAATTTAGGAATGGGATTGTAAGTTAATTAATTTCACCACAATCAGGTCTTGACATCTGGGATAGATTCAGCTGGTATCTTACACTGCTTTTGGATGTCTGGAGAAGTTGGTGCTCTTAACGCTCTTTAACTTCATTAGAGCACCCGGTTTTCCGTTCAATCAGCGTTGCCTCAGTTGGCCGTCTCTACATTGTCTTTCTCCAGGTCCCTTGATGCTTAAGCGCCGTCTAGGTAAATATTTAAACGAAGTTAGGAATACTTACTCCGGCGGAAACCAAACTAACTAAGGAAATCGTTACTATTGCTATTTCCATCATGTTCCCATGATACCGAGTTAGCTACTAGCACGAGTATTTCTACACCCAATGACGCGATTCATGCGTACACCAACACCACGTCATACTTACGAGACTTCTTATCGGCAAAAAGTTTATGTTACCTACTCGCATCGTTTCAAACGGCGATTCCTGATCTTTAAAAAAGAAGATAACGCTCGTACGGCAATCGTAGGAAAACAAATGCAACGCCGTGAGAGATAAACTGTAATGAAAAGACATAGTGAAATGTTCGAATAGACATTCTATATTTGCTAATATAAACGGTGTTACAAACTCATTACTTACTTGGATTTAATGAATCAAACATTGGCTTTTTTGAAAACATTTGACACATAGTGAAAAGGGGTAGTGTTTTTGTTTATCCTGATTAATAATCTGTTTCATCAAACTACTGCCAATCTACGCTACATCTAACTAGAACTGGTAATACCAACAAAATAGTTGCTTATCGTACATTAATGTTTGTTTGTCTTTTGTATATACTTGTGTACGGAACAAAGCCCCGGATGCACAATGCCTTTGCGGGTGAATTACCGGGCTTTGTGCCCAGATTGTGACTTATTGTCTGCCCTGGACCTGAGAATAGATGGCCTAAGTTTGACGTGACCTGAACTTGCAATTGTATACTCAAAACATCGGTGTAATTAATTTACATATTTTTAATGTTAATTCTGGTTTCAACATGAAACATTAGATATTTATTTAGGTACAGGCGCCACTATTTAAATGGTTTTTAATTTAAAGAATTATCAAAGAACGATTAGTGATTTTCGAACGTAAATTATTCTTAAATAATGATGTACACCAGTGGCATTTAACGTAGGAATATGATACCTGCCTGGCCATTAGAAACAAATCTTTAATAAAAACATCTGGCCGTTCAAACATTAAATGAACCATGAAATCCTTAAAAAAACTGCATTTCTACTATCCATTGTGTTCATCCATATCCTTAATACGTAACATTATATTTCGAATCCACTCGAAATCAGTTGAAGTGCAGCCAAGCGCACAAGTTTTATAATTAGATCAAGCATTTAAAAATTATATGTACTTGAACTTTTTTGCCTTTGCATTGTGTGCACCCTACCTACCCTACACCTTCATCGTGAACGTCAAGAATTATGATTATGAAGGGAAAAGCAAAAGCGCGGATAAGTTTGCGAATTCTGCTCAACTTACTCGCATACTCGTATAAGAAAACGACGCACGGCGGCTTTATGTTATCATGCTCTATGTTACGTTAACAAGTACCTACTGAACTGACTTGCAATATATATGTCGCAGTATAATAGTATAATCCGCCGTTGTAAATAACAGCTAGCTGTTATACAAAGCAGCTCTGTTTTTTAATACGGCGGGTTGACGATCTGGCAAATTGAAAACCGCTGAATGAAAATCCGCTGGAATGTGTTCGGCGCTAATCGTTCTTCAATACTAGCGGTAATGTAATACAGCGGAAATTTTTAGTTCCCATTTTGAATACTCGCGGCGCTATCTGACATAATAACAACAATGGTGTCGGCGAGTTTCAGACGTTATAATTATAATACTTATAATGTAAATTAAAACGTCAAAAATGGCTATGGATTCTGGTGTTTGGCGGAATCCAACAAAATATTAGCGGGATTGTCATTACGATACGTTCTACAATATAGCGGCAATCCGCCGAACACATTCCAGCGGATTTTCATTCAGCGGTTTTCAATCCGCCTGATCGTCAACCCACCGTATGGTAAAACAGAGGATACATACATTTCACTAGGCTACCGTAGGCGTAGCGTAGGAAATATTTAATAAAGTCAGTGTATCTTAGGGTACTTATGGACCAAATTCTTGGCCAGTAGTTAGCGTGGTTAATAGGTAGTAATTAAAAGTTCTTTTAACTACTACCAATTAACTAGGCTAACTACTGGCCAAGAATTTGGCCCTCACCCTATATCTGAGATATAATTTTTGTTTGGTGATAATATTCTTTACTTCTAACGAATTCCTACAACTAGCGGAGTGTTGATGGGTATCAAAGTCTACCAAAGTGATATTGAGTGTCAAAGTGCCTAATTAAATATAATTTAGCCGACTTGCTACGCATCCAGCCGCACATAATGAGCGCACGGCGGTTGAGCACCGCACATTCCTTTTAATTCGTTCCGTTCCTCTTGTTAATCTCAATTCAAACGTCATATATTCTGGTTTTATCTTTTCAAGAATAACATATTGCTTAATTTAGTGGCAATACATTATCTTATCTTATCTAGATGAGGGCCCTTTCGGATGCACTTCGACCCAGCGGGATCTTTTGTGCATTTGCCCTCTCCTTTATGCCTACTCCCAAGCTCGCTCCATCGTTTCCACAAAGCGGATGATGCAGCTCAGCGGGAGCACCTTGAACTCCCTTGGTTGCGGATAGTCGCTACCAAAGTAATTCATTCTTTGTCTGGCAAGGGCATGACATTCACACAGTAAGTGTTCCATGGTCTCATCCTCCTCGCCACACATTCTACAGACTAAGCTGTCCGACAGTCCCATCTTGGCCAAGAGATCCTTGACTCCGAAGTGACCTGTGAACACCCCAGATATGATTCTGAGTTGCTTCCTGCTGGATTTCCAGAGCTTGTTAGTCCAGCCCGAGTCCACTCCTTCTATGAAGAGCTTAGAGTGCCTTAAGCCCGCCTCATTCCTCCACTCGTGTTGGTGTTTGGTTTTGGCGTAGGCTTTAAAGGCCGAAGTTATGGTTCTCTGCGAGAGTCCCACAAATGGTTCTGGACCTACAAAGTGATTTGTAGACCCCCCTCTTGCAAGCTCATCCGCTCTTTCGTTGCCGATGTAGCCCTCGTGCCCCGGTATCCAAACTAGTTGCACCTTATTGTGCTTCCCAAGCTTGTTCAGTGCCTGGACGCCATTATAGACTAGTCTAGAATCCACTTTCGGCGCCGTAAGCGCTTTAAGGGCCGCTTGACTGTCGCTGAGGATATAGATGGTCTGCCCTCTGGTTTGCCTGTCTATATTCTCCTGTGCACAGGCAATTATGGCGTATGTCTCCGCCTGGAAGACGGTTGCCAAACTACCCATGCTTACACTACTACTGTAGTCAATCGCATAAATGCCTGCTCCCGTACCGGATCCCATTTTAGATCCGTCCGTGTACCATATACTGTCTTCGACACCAGACCTCGGTGGTTCTAGACCTTCGGCCCATTCGGCCCTGGATGGAACTTTTGTTGTGTAGTTCCTATGGAATACATACTTGGGTAGCATTTTGTCACATCCCATGTTTGTTATTCTGTCTAAGAGACTGTCAGTCTCCATGTTTGTGTGCTTAGTCTTTGGCTTGCTGTCGCTCCACAGTCCAAGAGTTCTTAGTCTATAGAGCGATTTGCGCGCCTCTGACTTAATCACCATGTGAAGTGGCGGTAGGTCCAGTAGGACTTCTAGCGCCGCTGTAGGCGTGGTTCGAAACGCCCCTGTTATAGCCATGCATGCCGATCTCTGTACTTTGGTCAGGGCATCTCTGCATGTGCTCATTAAAGTCCTTGGCCACCACACCAGGCTACCGTACAATAATATGGGCCTCACCATCATGGTATAGATCCACTTCAGTACCTTTGGGTTCAGTCCCCATGTTTTGCCATACGCTGATCTACACATTCCAAATACCCTGAGTGCCTTTGTAATGGTGAGATCTGTATGCTTCTTCCAATTCAGTTCCTTATCCAGAGTGACACCTAGATATTTCACATCGTTGGACAGTTCTAGTACCCTCCCGTACAGTTTTAACTGCTGTACGCCGCGAAGGGTCCTTTTCCTAGTAAAGGGTATTACTACAGTTTTGCCTGGATTAATGGATAATTGGTGCCGGTCGCACCATCTCTCCACTGTCTTCAGTGCCTTGTTCATGATTTCTGATACCGTGCCTGGGAACTTCCCACTCACCAGTATTACTAAATCATCAGCATATCCTACCGTGTGGGTGGGACCTTTATTGAGTTCCACCAGGAGTGAGTTCACCACCAAACTCCAGAGAGTTGGTGAGAGTACCCCACCTTGCGGACATCCCTTTGTGGCCGTGGCCGTTATCTCATCCCCCAAGAGAGATGACTTTATTAGTCTGCCATTTAGCATGTTGCCTATCCATTTACAAATGGTCGGCTCTACACCATGTTTTGCAGCTGCTTCGCTGATAGCTTTATACGTGGTGCGATCAAACGCTCCCTCCACGTCTAAGAAAGCTGCCAGACATAGTTCTTTATTCTCTATAGCCTGCTCAGCCTTGGTTGTTACCAGGTGGAGTGCGGTTTCCGTTGACTTCCCTGGCTGGTATGCACATTGCAGTTCGTGCAGCGGATGTCTCCTTAATGGGCCATCCCTTATGTGTCTATCTACCAATTTCTCCAGTGTTTTGAGGAAAAACGACGATAGACTTATCGGCCTATACGATTTGGCTTCACTGTAATCTGCCTTACCTGGTTTGGGTAGATAGGTTACTTTTACCATCCTCCACACACGCGGTACGTGTGCGAAGGCCAAGCACGCCCTGTACAATCTGCTAAGGTGCGGGATTAGTACATTAGCGCCTTCTTGTAGTAGAATGGGGTAGATTCCATCTGGCCCCGGGGCTTTGAAAGGTTGAAATGTTGAAAGTGCCCACTTTATCTTTTTATGATCTACTACCTTTTTAGACGTGTCCCAATTGTGTCTCGTTGTACTTGTGGTTTGTTCCAACGCACTAATTGCACCGTCGTCTGTTACGCTGTCGTGTATTACTGAGCCTGGGAAGTGTGTGTTACACATTATCTTAAGGGTCTCCAGCCCCGTTTTCGTCATTCTACCGTCATTGTCCCTGATGGATGTGAGCGGTACCGACTTTGTGGTTGCTAATGCCTTTGTTAGTCTCATTCCTTCCGGTATTGACTCAATCTGATCGCAGTGATTCCTCCATGCTCTCCTTTTGGCTTTCCTCACAGCCTTGCTGAGTTCTGTGAGTTTTTGTGCATAGTACCCGAAGTCATTGGATGACTTTGCGTCATTAAATATTGCCCTGGTTTCCCTCCTGAGCTTGACTATCTCTGGGGTCCACCATGGTAACTTTTTAGCCAGGGTTTTCTTTTCCGGGCAGTTATTAGTGAAGGCCGTGTATACGGCTTGTACTATTTTGTCCGCTTCGAATTCTATGTCAATAATAGAGTTTAGCTTACCTTTTGGGTCTCCTAGGTCCACTTTGAGATCATTTCTAAAGGCCGACCAGTCCGTGTTCCTAGGATTCCGTTTACGTACCGTATTTGTTTTTATTTTAGTTTGGTACCTAAAGCAAATGTATCTGTGGTCCGAAAGGGATATGTCATCAGATACGTGCCATGAGTTGATTTTGTTGCTAGTGTTGTTAGTAGCCAACGTTAAATCAATAACCTCCCCCCGCCTAGAGTTGACGAAGGTAGGTTCATTGCCTTTATTCAGTATTTGTAGAGAAGAGCTTACCAGGAAATCCAGTACCTTCTCTCCTCTCCTGTTGACATCTGAGCTACCCCAGATGACATGGTGAGCGTTCGCGTCGCAGCCGATGATCAGGTTGGTGTTCGCCCGGCTGCCGTATGCAACGAGATCCCGCAGTTGTTGTGTGATGGGATCCGTTGCCTCGTAGGGGAGGTAGGCTGATGATAGTATGAGCTCCTTACCCTCCCCCTTGTTTAGGATCATCACCGTGGTGAGATCCCTGCAACAGAAATCATGTAAAGGCATAGCGTTGATGCCATTTTTGACATATATACATGTCCTCATATTATTGTTATTATCTGGACACAGGTGAACAATTGTTCCTCCCGTTCCGCCTAAACCTCTTATTTCACTTTTATATATATATGGTTCTTGAATAAGAGCAATATCGAATTTATCGCATTTTAGCTGCCTTGCCAGAAGGGCAGTGGCCGCCTTGTTGTGTTGTAAATTAATTTGTACACACCTTAGACCCGCCATTGGCGCTTTTATAATTTGGGCTTGCTGAGGTCGGCAGCCTCCTCCTGGACAGCCTCGTCACAGGACATGGGAGACATGGAGGCCCCCAGGTACAGCTCCGCCAATCCCCGCAGGTCCTCTGAGCCGATCACCGATAACGGTGATGACTCTCGGGCCCTGCGGGATTCAGCAAGTCCGTACCCGGAGCCCGCCCTGTTCCCGTCCTCCACCTCTGACTGCCCCTCCCCCTTGGCTACCTCAGCCCCCTCAGCCTCCCCGTTGGTGCCAGGCACATTGCCTTCCGGAGGTGTGCCCTCCTCGGCCTCCCCAGATTGCGGAACCCCCGCGCCCTCCCCCGGCGTCGGACCCCCCGCGCCCGTCCCCGCACGAGTGCCTTCCCCAGCCCCCTCAAGCGCCCTCTCCTCCGCGTCCTCTAGGAGCTTGAAGGAGCTCAGGTCGACACCCGTGTGTAGGTGGTAGCCCGCGGCCTTGATAACGTCGGCCGACACCCGGTCCATCAATATGATGCGCCTGGTGTTCGCGTCCGATGTCAAGGTGTCTACCACCTTCCACTCCTCCGTGTGTAGCGCAGGATTGTACCTCTGCAACACACGGAGAAGCAACTTAACGTCATGGCCGCCAACTATCTTCGTTTTCCATGCCATTTTGACAGGTTTGGGAAGATCCTTGGCGTCCATGACCCTCAGGCGCAGGCCAGCAATCTCCTCGCTTCCGATTGCTGACCTGAGCCATGTGACGGACTCTCTCCCTTGGCAATTGACGTGGAGAGCGCCCGCCACTACGTTGCCGAGAGTGACTCGGGGTAGGGGATCCGGAGCGTCAACCAAAAGCTCCAGAATGAGCCCCTGGATGGCGCCCAGATGCCCCAACCCGATCTTCTCGGCCGGAAAGGCCTCCGGGACGATGGCCATCCTCTCGCTTGCAGCCACTTCAGCGAACGAAGCTGCAACTTTCACTCGCTTGGAGTCGCTGACAAGCAGAGAAGAGTCGCCACTGGCTCCCAGATGCCTCTTCTTTTGCGCCGTCCCTGGCCCCGAAGTGGGTGCATCCTGGGAGGTGCCCTCGCTCAGTGTCTGAGCCCTCGCCTTGGCGTTGTCTCGCCTCTTCTGCCTCCTGCTACTGACGGCTCCTCCACCGGACCACGCATCCGCGCTCTGGGGTGCGGACACGCTATCAACGGCGCCCGGATCGTCAGCAGGATTCGGAAGAGGACCGGCCGGCCTGTTGCAGATGACCACAGTTCCGCTGACCTCCCCTCCGGCACCTGCGCCAGCCGGTCTCCTTGCGGGGACCTGCTGGGTGTGTCCGCTTTTCGACCCGTGGGGAAAAGTTCGAACGGTGCCTCCGGTTTGGACCGCTCCCACCATGGCCTCTGCCTGAAAATGCGCCTCGCGCCTTCTGCGTCCTTGCGGACCCCCTTGCTCGGCTGTTACCCGCTCTCGCTCCCCTGTCTGGGACAGAAGTGCGTGCCGCCGGTACAGCATTTGCGCTATGCGCCTTGGCCTCATCCCTTGCGGGTACGGCTTTCCCTCCTTCCGTCGTCTCGGGTTTTATGGTATCCATGTGACCTTTGACCTTGCTTCATCAGTTTGGCTCCCCACCCACCACGGAGCCCACACCCTGGGGATGCGTTAGCGCATCAGGGCTACCAAACTGACATAGCGCCCCGAGAGTATGTTGTCTGTGAGTCCGCACGGTGCCGAGCTACTCGTCATCTCCTCAGACGACTCGTAACCCGTGCTCCGCCGACTACAGACCCCATACCCCAGGACACTCGCCCGTGGCCATCAGACTGGACACGACAGCCGATTGATCATGGCTGGCTAGGCCATGACCGCCCGTGTGAGGTGAATCCTGAGCCAAAGAAGAGTGTTGTCTCCCAGCAGTAACTATCCCGACCGCTGGTCGACTCAGCTTCCAGGATCTCCCTCTCCACCCGTACGGGTCCCCGCGCACGGCACAAACACGCGGGTGGCATTTTACCGCTAACCATCCTTCTTTGTGGATGGAAAGCCCGCTGCGACATGCCACGTCATCGCTTACGGCTGATTAGACGGGATTAACGGGATAGGATGGGTTGGGATATACAAGTATAGGCTCAACTGATTGTTTCCGTTCTGCCTGTTTCTAACGGTAGAACCAGGCAGCTAACAGGCGGTAACCTCGTGAAGGAACCCAATCAGTTTTGCCTCGAGGATCTTAGCAACTGTGAGCTCCCCCCGAGGCCATCTACCATGTTAGCCGCCGGACAGGCCGCTACCATAGAGACAGACCCAGCGCAAGTAGCGACCGGTCGCAAATTTTCCTGGCCCCTGGACCTGCCTCCGCCCATACATTACATTTACTTCCATAAACACCTGGGTAAAACATGATTTTTAATTTGTTGGATTCATTATTATGCGGCATACGTATGTATACTAACTAACAACAGTTTCCTTTTTTGAATTAAAGTGTGAGACAACATTCTCAGTAAAAATGGAAAACTGAAAAACACTGAAAAATACTTTTGATACTCGTCGACCTTAATGTTTGAATTAATACTTTTTACTATGGAGCTCCCAACTCAACATTTCATAACTGTTGAGACAACTAAAATGAAATGGGCCAATCACGTGGCGCCTTTACCGAACTATAATGTATTTGACCAATAGGACGCCGTCATGAGAAAGTCAAAAGGTAAATAGACATCAACGCACAAAAAAGAAAAAGCCGTTGGTTGCACTTCGTTTTCAATTGATACCAAGTTTCTTTATTTAGTTCAGTTGACTCGTAGAAAAAGTATTGTATACAATAGTTCTATAATTAGCTTTTTAAGTCTCGTACCTTGATTAGGCCACTCAGCAAGCTTCGGGGCCTAAACGTGGTACTCGACTGAAAAAGCATACATTATAAACGATTGCATAAAATACTATTGCAGCTAGGGGCCAGATGAGATTTAATCTTATTTCAACGTGTTAAAGATTGTCAGGGAAAACCTTTCCTGTATATTTGTAGTACCTACTTACTTTTAATTTATATAATCCTGTTAAAATGATTCCATGTTCATCTTATTAGAAACCATTCGTGCGAGGTTCAAGGTTACTGGCTGGTCGTATCCTACCGGGGGGCAATCAGGACCCTCGATTCATGAAAGGAACAGTCCATTGAGATAGATGAGCCGTGTATTAATACGAAATGGCTCCATATTGTCATTATTGTCGGAGTGATGTTTTTATACCATAATAAAGTACCTACATAGTACATATATTATTGTTGATAGATTGTAATTCCTTAATGCTTTTTAATCATGATATATGTTTATGCATGTTGCTAGGTGATTATAGCAATCACATTATTATACTCGGCATGCATTGTTACATCGGTCATTCATTACTGATTAACTACCATGTTACGGCATAAAAATGCTTGAATTCGGTTACTTAGTGGCCAGTAGAAGACATTCACTTTCGTCAACCATTCATTTTGTATTAATTTTGCGTCGTCAGTTTCTATTGTTTTAACTATACTTATCTCGAAGTCAATTTTGAACTCAAGAACTCACCGGTCTTAATAGAACTTTATATCCGCTAGACCTTGTAAACAAATAATTTCAATAACAAATGTCAATTTAAAAACATTCCCTTACTCGTTTCTTGAATTCCTAACCTAGCCAGGCCAGTCCCGTTATCAGTACCAACAAATGACCTTCTCGTTGTCCCCAGAGCTACCGAGGCCGAAAGCCTCTAGGCGGCACCGCAGGCGTCCCCGGCCCCCCAGGCGTGGCAGTGCCCGTCGGGCTGAGCCCCGGCGTGCCCGCAGCAGCGTCGCCGAGCCCCGCGCCGGCCGCGCCCAGTCCCGCGCCCACCACGCCCGGCATGAAGCAGGAACACCCTAGTCAACCCATGGTTAGTCACATCCTCAGCTACCGGAGCTGCCAAGCCCTTGGCCGGTGCGGGCCTAGTATGCTACGCACATTTTTCTCAGTGTTGTAGAGCAACTTGATTTAACTTGTCTAATAACGATTGTGCTCTTCAAGGATCGTAGAACGACGTAAGTGCTGTCTGCCAGCGGATTATCCATTTTGTTTCGTAACATTGTTTCGACAACTATCATAGGCTTAAAAGTAGTAAAATAATATAATGCATTTACTACTTTTAAAAATAGCTATGAACTTCAAACAATGCCATTATCGACACCTGAGAAAATAAAAACCTTATTAATTAAACGACATCCAACGAGTTAAGGAACCAGTTAAAGCAACATGCTAATAGCCCATTATTACGTTACATTTATGTTAATGCCTCCAATTATGTTAATGATACCGCAAATATTCCTCATTTGTTATTTACCACTAATTATAACGTGGATGTCGTCTTTGTTTTGTTTTAGGCTGTGAATGTCAAATACTAGTCCAGTCAATGAACTGACAACTTGTATGGAAAAAATTACAATTTTGGAAATTATTTATGATAGCTTATTTTTTATGTGTAACGGATATAATATGTATCAATTAAATAAACTCAGCGACAGAATCCGACAAAATTTCAGACATCAACAAATGATAATAGCTAGCTTCTGAAAAGTCAGAAAAAATATTAATAAATATTTTTGTCTTTATTTTGGTTTATTTACATTTGCTCTATAATATTCAAGATAAATCATACAAAAAAAGACAATGCATGCTTCATTTAAATCTACATAATTACTTACGGGTGGAAAGTTTGTCGGATTCTTGAATAAAGCATCTTAGAATAATATTTTAAAATGATATCAACGAAACAAACGCTATTATAAATTAATGTTTTTCAAAACCGTATTTTTCCTGGAGTGTATATGTTTTAACGCGATCTTTAACGTTAGTTATTCCGTATTAATTAGGTAGTGACCGATACAACTATTTATTGGTAGGTATATGAAATCAACATTCATTGAACTACGGTTGGTCTACAAGAATACAAGAGTATATTTAATACAGCAGAAGTCAAAGCGTGCCCGCGCTACTGCCGCGCTGCTGAGTGTGATAGAGATAGTGAGATACATATTAAATGTGTTTGTAGTAAGAGAGATATGACGCGCGGGCCCGCGCTGCACACGCGTCGCTGACGCGGCGGTGTGAATATACCGATTCAACCGCGCCCGAGACGCGCAGCGCTCGACACGCGCCGCGCACGACACGCGTTCGGTGGGTGGAGGCCTTTACTCTCCATTTGATTACGCGCTGACGTAAATGAGCCCGCATCACCAATACGATGTCAATCAAATGCCAATACGTCAGAAACGTGTACCAAGATTAAGCTCCAGGGAAGCGACAAAGTACCTACTTACTACGCAAGTACAGTCAACCTCAGCAAGCTGCAAAAGTGTACATAATATATTTGACTTCGATAAGGGTCGCCAGGGCGCTCAACTCTCCATACAAACATAGATTGGTGACATGCTAGAATAACATGAATCTTAGTATACTCGTACACACTCAATGGGATACGCCATATTTAGGTCGAAAACTATTTTCTGTTGCTAGAAATTAAAATAGAAATAAAGTAGAGTAAGTATAATGTTTTTAATAGATAGGTAGTTCTTAGGTTTAGTTGCTTCATTTTTTAGGGCTCCGTAGTCAACAAGGAACCCTTATAGTTTCGCCACGTCCGTCTGTCCGTCCGTCCGTCCGTCTTCGGCTTAGCTCAGTAATCATTGGTATAGGGTCGGTTCGCCGGTTAGCGACCACTTAGCCGAGTTGGTCACTTTAGATTAATAAATATATACATATTATATGTACACGCATAATAGATGGCATTCGTATAGGCCCGGAGTATAGTCAAGTTTTGAAACCAACAATAAAATATAGCACTTTCATCCATAGATTAGTCAAAAATATAGAAAAGGTTCCAAAATAGAGAATTCGCTAGATAGCGACCGCTTTCGTCGGTTTGCGACCACCTCTTAACTGGTTTGCGACCAACTTTGAAATAGTACATTGTGATACAAGTGATGCGGCTCGCGTGAATAATTCCGCCTCTGATGTAATTATTAAAGCTCACGCGTTTCATACGACGATTTTGAACACATTTTGCTAGGAAAAATCCTTTTCATAAGATGAAAATTTTATAGGCCTGCCAAGTTATTTTCTTTACTCACATATTGTACATCGCCAAGAATTTCCAGTGGCGTCCATTCTATTTATCACTTTTCTAGTCACCATGAGTAATTTGCTTTTATAATAACCAAACACGCATAAACAATGTTTACAAATATTTTTTTAAATGACCTATAATGGCGCGCAACAGTTTTTTTTCGTGAAGTTTGCGTAGTGCGCGCGCATGTGTCAAGCCAGACTTAGATGAAATCTCTAAACAGCCAATACAAAATAAAATAAATATTTTCGTTTTAAAATGATAAAAAGTGAATACTTTTACTAAATTAAACGTTTCTATATCATATCCAAAAAGAAATAGTCAATTAATGAATAAAAAGGATTTAATTTGTTTAGTCGAGTATGAATCCATTTGCCGAGAATTAAAAAAAAGCTGTAAATTCTGTACAACCCGGTTAATTTAAGAATGCACCGTGCATATACATCTTGCTGCAAGGTGCCAAATGGGGTATATACATGTCATGATTTGTCAGCCCCAATTTATCAGAAGCTAACTAGTCTGGAGTCTCGTCTGGAGGCATGTTGCGCTGCTGATCCTACTCTCAAACGAGTTGTACTGAGAAATTGTATGCACATGTGGTCGGATTGTTACATCTGTACGCTACACCCAATTATGACTTCGACATGTTGTACTGACAAATTGGGGTAAAATCACATATATATCTGTATACCCCATAACACACGAGTGTCGTAATGTTATAAAACACGCTTGTTTAATACCCAGGATTATGAGCCTAAAAGCGACATGATAAGAGGTACGTTACGAGCAAATTTGTTGAAAATAGTGTATAAGTAGGCACCAGAAGACACATCAAAGCCTTCGATTGCGAAGACGGAGCAAGAATTCTAAACTAAGCAAGATTTTACAACCAACCTCCCCCTCCGCCCCATCTTTTCTTTTTGTCATTGCCGTCGTCACTCCATGTTTGTACATTTTCTTTATGACACGAAATACAATACGTAGCTAACAAAATGATTATCTACTGTTGCTTTTTTTTGTCTGTAAAATGAGCGGTATTGGAGGATAATATTTTTTTTACTATATGTTACTAATTACCATCGTCAGTTGTATTAACTCATCGTCCTCCTTAAATTTTCCCAGTTCCATCATAAAGAAGCTCGGAGACCGCTTTAATGCCGTAACCCAAGATTTGGCGTAGGCACTGCACTAGTTTTACAAAAGCGACTGCCATATGATTTTTCTACTCGGAGAGAAAGGTAGACCTTGTTACGTTTTTTAATGCGCTTATGATGTCTATACGAAATGATTCAGCTATATTCCACCGAACTGAAGTCGAAGGTGAACTTGCAGAATCGGTCTCTCTTTACAGTCTAGCTTCCAGCGAGTTACAGTACTTAAGTTAATACTTTTAATCATCATAGGCGCTATCCACACTCACAGCCACAGTCCACTACGTAAAAGCATTGAAAATGACACTTGGTTAGAAAGGTTAAAATAATGTCTGGCTTTTAAGTAACTGTCCTTCAAAATCAGAATGAAAGAGACATCAATCAAAGCGATCTTCTAGAGATGGCCTTTTCTGTCAAATAAAACAAATGGAATCGTGGCCCTGTTTTTCGCTCTTGTAGGTGAAGTGAGACAGCGATACATACTTTTCATTCCGACCATAGCAAGTTGGTGTGACAAATTGCATCGACTGTAGCGTGCCTGAAGTAGTGCCACGTATTCTTTTTTCTTGAATGCTATAGGCTTTACTCTTCACTTTTACACATCGCAGAAGTGGCGTATTTAAGATTGTCTCAAATAGGAAAAAACATATTCACAAACTGAATTCAAAATGAACTGCGGCGCTACCACAAACTTCGAAAGTAGAATTTCGTAATACATTCATCCCTGTCACTCGAGTAAGGGAGTGCAATAGAGATGGAAATACCCGAACTTCGACTTTCGAAGTTCGTGGTAGCGCCGCTGAAAGTTGTTTAGATTTAAATCTAATTAAAAATACATTTATTTTAAATACCAACATAATTAATAATCACCCATTTGAATCAATCACGGTAATTGATTTTGATGTACGAGGGTAAATCAAAAAGTTCTTAGAATAAGGGTGAAAAACAAAAGAAAATCGTTTACTTATATTTTATTTTTCTACATAGTCTCCTTGGAGTTCTATACACTTTAGATATCGTTTTTCAATTTTTTTTATTCCATCATAAAAAAAAGTTTTTCCTTGGGTCTCGAAAAACTCCACAGCACCCACTACGGCATCATCATCAGGAAATTTTCTTCCGCGGATGTGCTCCTTTAATTTCGGGAATAGGTGGAAATCACTAGGAGCTAAGTCCGGAGAATATGGCGGGTGGTCCAACAGCTTGAAGCCAGCTTGGCGGATCGCAGCGAGTGCCAATTGTGAGCGATGAGCCCCGGCTCGTGGTGAAACAGCACGCCCGACGACCACTTTCCCCGGCGTTTTTCTATGATCGCCTGCCGCACTTTCGGGATCAATTCTGTGTAATAGGCACCTGTAATGGTTTTTCCTTTCGGAAGGTAGTCAATGAATAGGATTCCTTCCGCATCCCAGAATACAGAGGCCATAATTTTACCCGCCGTCGGAAAAACTCGAAATTTCTTAATAGGTGGAGAAGATGGTCGTTTCCAGGACATGCTTTGCTTTTTCGTCTCGGGATCAAAATGGTGAGGCCAAGTCTCGTCCATGGTTACAAATCGAGGATAAAATGCATCCGGGTCACGTTCGATGATTTCGAGATTCCGCTTCGAAACCTCTACACGCTGTTCTTTATTAACCTTACTTAACATTCGCGGAACCCATCTTGCCGAAACTTTTTTAAACCCTAAAACATCCGTCAATATTGATTGCACGCTACCAAAAGAAATGTGTAGGATCTCTACTAACTGTTGAATGCTAATTCTTCTATCCTCCAATACCAATTTTTCGATTTTCGCCACGTTTTCATCAGTAACAGAGGTGGAAGGCCGGCCGGAGCGAGGGTCATCTTCACAGTTGGCCCTACCTCTCTTGAATTCGGCAACCCAGTAAGCGACCGTGGAATATGGTACAGCATTAGTACCTATAGTCTGCTGGATATCCAAATGAATTTCCTTAGTGGACATTTTTTTCAGACACAGATACTTAATCACGGCACGTAACTCATTTTTCTCCATAATGCAAAATTTTGAGCGATTATCTTCACAAAATAATTAATTATGTCGCAATGGTACAAGCAATCAAATACAATTTGCCGCCATAATTATGTCATAATGACAGCCAAATAAAAAAAAAATAACCTACATCTAAAAAGGTTTTACCACTATGCAGTTCTAAGAACTTTTTGATTCACCCTCGTATTTTGCATTAAAACATTATTTCGACAGAAATTGGCATTAGGAATCAGGCCGTGCACTTTTAAAAAATAAGTAGGGACGGAAGGGAGCTATTGTTTTGATAATTTGAGGTTGTGGTGAAAATATTTATTGATTTCCTCGCCTTTTTGGAGAAAAACACTAACTATACCTTGGCCTTGGCGGGAATGGCAATTCAAGGATTCGTAGAAAACTATGTGGTCGCTATCTAAGCTCATACGCAATTATTCATTTGGGTTACCGACCACCCCATTTTACTGAAATCTATTTTAATAATATGCTGAAAATTAACGAAATTCTAACCGTAACTAAATCATTTAAGCAATGAAACTACAAAATTCAGTTTAATACTAAAATTAAGTGACATAACTTACTGTTGCGCGCCAAATGTCGCTTTAATTTTTTTACAGTTTCACTGCTCGTCAACGTTACGGAGGCCATGTGAAACTAATGGTTTTTTTTTCTCGTTTTGGGTTAAAGTGTCGGTTTTAAAGTAATAATATACTTAAAATTTAACTATTCAGAAATAGTTTATAATTGATACTTTATCTTATTGGTTTGTAGAAATGATAATATCTTTAGTTAAAGAAGCCTAGTCAGTCAAGTGGTCGCCAACCGAAGGTGGTCGCGTAACCGGCGAAACAACCCTATAAATCGATCACGCCGACAAAACAGAAGAATAAATTCTTGATAAAAAAATCTTTTTAGGGCACTACCTAAAGTGGGGATGTAATTTTTTTCCTCGCTAAACCCATAATGTGGATATCGTATGTATCGTCGGATAGCTTGTTCAAAAATATTATGGGTTTATTGAAAATCGCCCCCACCTTTAGCGTCCATGTTGAGAAGAGCGGGACTGATTGCTATAATTATTAGGTACATTATGTGTACAGCCAGTTTCTCCGGCACAGATGAGTTATGTGAGCCGCTATCTCTTCCGCTTGATTTGGCATTTGTTTCATGGTTGTGCTAAATTAAATCGCGCGAGTGGGCCGATCTCGCGAGGTTCACGCTAGAGCGATCCGTGGAATAATTAGAAATAGCCATTATGAGACTTAATGAGTTAATGAGAAAAGTTGACACAGTTTGCCTAGTCCGCGATAAATGTTGATACTGCCTGAAAACGGGGAACTACGAGATGATACCTGAGAACCAAGGCACCCGAAAATCTGACTGAGATGTATTTTGTACTATACTGGCTTCGCCCGCGCCCGCATTGCAAAAATTGCAGGCAAACCCGCGGGATCCGAAAAGTCCAATTTACACATAGGTGAAAGAGTTATTGAAATCGGACTAGCGGTTCCGGAGTAATCTCCGGAACCGCTAGTCCGATTTAAAGTAAGTTTCAAGTAATCAGATTTCAAGTAAGAGTTTGTAAGTTCATAAGTTGGTATGTTTTGGGTAATCCCAAAACATACCAACTTATAAACTTACAAAGCTCATAGACTCCTATTAGATTTCATATTTATTTTCTGTATATTTTTGTACACGGTAACGGTATAAGTTTGCCTATCTCTTTTTACCCACCTTCCTCTCAATTGCTCAAAGGTAAGCTGGAGGAGACCCCTTTTAGGGATAATTTCGCCTTTGTACTTTAATCTATTATGTGACATGTATATTATTTTACGTCAAACCTGGCCATAATGCGAGTTTTACTGCACGCTGCGCGTACGGTAAAACTCGCATTGTGGCCAGATGAAGACGTAAAATTGTGTACTTACGAGTACCACGGGCGGTAATTCGTAATTCACCGCCCTAGGTACGTAATTTACTATAACCTATTATTGTGTACAATAAAGTGCTTTCATACTTTTCCTCGTTATAATAATATTATAGACGAGAGAGATGTAATCTAGTCTGGACGCACGTTGACGGGACATTCGGTACTATCAATGGAATTTTGTACCTATTATAAATGTAATTTAGTCTGTAGCTATAGTAACGTACAACTGCAAAACGAGCTTTATCATCGTTAGGACACAAGTTACCTCTAATGGACACCATATTCAATCACATTTTGTCATAACAAATCTAAAAAAAAATTGCTTGTGGGGATCAGAAAGCTACAATCTCGCAGACTTTTCCTCGATTGGAAATAGAGTAATAAAAAGGTTAGTATGTAACTATAAACTCCGTAAGTCGTATCGCGCGAACATAGGGTTTACCTACTACTAGAATTTAAAACAACCCCCGCGAGAACTGCCATTAAGTTGGATTTTTTAAATTCGCGCGCTCATCTTCGTCAATTTGCAAGCATACGGCTCGTACGTTTAACTCCAAGTTGGTTCAACGTTTAAAGTATACACACACACACTTATTTTCACAACGTTACTTTAAAGTGTTTACTTTATATCCACTTTCAACAGAACGGATTTTCTGGAAATCAACACAACGAATCTTCAAATCAATAAAGGGTCTGCAACGCGCTTGTGATTATTCTAATATAGCTGATATCGCAAGCGTCCATATGCTACGGTGTCCTACTTACCATCAGGCAGACCGTATGCTTGTTTGCCACCGTCGTAGTATCAAACAATACTTTTAGTGTATATAGTATATACTTATAGATACCATATCTAGCGATTTTCGGCCTTGTTTACTCAAACCAACCTAAAAATATAGATTTTTCTCGTTTGCAAAATGTTCCACGTACAGGCCAGCACTGCGAGTGAGCTTGGCACTTTTTTCGTTTAATTTTGCGCGGCGAGTAGAGTAGATAGAGTATCAAAATAAATGCTGGTTTCCAAACTATCGTCCGAAAGGCTACGAAGTTGTTGACAAACAAATGGGATGGACGACGGTTAATTTCTACGTATGATTTATGGTGAGGATGATTTTGCATACCTCCATGGAACTTTCTCTCCATCAGATACTTCGTTTAACGAAGTTCGTTACGGTAAGCGTTATTAGGTATTACATGACACGTACATTAAAAACATTTTTATATACAAAATCGGAACACGTAGACCGTCTCCTCATTACCGACCATAAACAACCCATTGTTATCGCAACCTCGTTGCAGACTTTACTTTTAATTACGGGCGCACGTTTATAAATTAAACGACGCGTTCTTCATTTGAAATATTTCGAACTTCGAACGAAGTTACAGGGATATCGTACTTTGCGTAATTTGTTCGGAACATGTCAGGCGTTGAATAACTATCGCTACGGTAGTACTCTTTATTATACTGTGCTATCGCGAACACGATATTCGTGCTTTTGTTTACTTCAAATTGGAGTTTGTCTAAATGGCGTAAGGTCGGGTTTCAAATGACGTATATTCGAATGGAATACGCGCTTTCAAAAGTAAATACCTCAACGTGCGTAAAGTTTAGTAATTTAATATCGTTGCGAGTTTTATTGAAATTAATTTCTTACCTGCTTTAACCATAGAGCGCAGTCGGAACGTAAGTTTTTTTTTAATTATGCCTTTATGTTTGAAGTATGTTAGGCTGATCCTTTCTTATAAAGTTACTAGCTTCCGCCCGCGACTTCGTCCGCGTGGACCCGGGATAAAAACTATCCTATATTTTAATCCAGGCTATAAACTATCTTCGTGCAAAATTTTATTCAAATCGGTTCAGCCGTTTAAGCGTGATTGAGTAACAAACATCCAAACATCTAAACTTTCGCATTTATAATATTAGCAGGATGAAATAATAAGTATGATTGACGTAGGGATTGTACTTGCAGCTAAGCTATTTTTGTAAAGATACAGGCTATTCAGAGATACGATACGACTGTGTTTGAACTTTGAAACCCACATGTCTTCGATTGTTAAAAATATTACGCATTATTATTTAGAACATAATTAATGTTTTATTCGAGGTCCCAATAATAAGACATTTAACACTTTCGCGACCAAGAATCGCTACGCGCTACGCTCGTAGCCGATCCTGTGGTTTTCCTCGTATGTAGCGGAAAGCGACTACGGCGTAGGCGCCCACTAGGCGGGTTCCTGGTAGCGAAAGTGTTAAAAAAAGACGTGTTTTATTTATCATGGCCAGAATATATATAGGTAGTACATTATATAAAACTCCTTAAAGCGTTGTTCAACTGTCTTCACTTTGTTTTTAGGGAAAGAACATTCCGCATGTTAAAGAATTGACTGTTAAAACAGACCACTAACTAGTAAATACAATATATAAAACCACAGCTCTGCCAGCTTCTTAATAGCTATCGGCTGTCTATCGCTTCGCTATCACACTGAATGGCATCTGGTAGAATATTTCTCTAGAAAACGCGGACTATGGTTTGGAATTTAAAAAAAATAGAAGCACAGTGCATCTATGTAACTAAAATATAGGGTAAATGTCCCAGTGACGCCACTGGCTTAATACATGCCACTTTAAAAATGAGAACAATGGGTGTCAAGTATTAGGCATTATTTAGTATGACGAACCTTACCCGGGCATTGGCCTCGGGTACAAGACGACAATTATTTCATAATAAATACACAATAACCCTAACGTTAATTTTAATAAAAATCCACACATTTGCATACATTAGCATCCAGCCTAAACTGGTAACCTCGCGACTACGGGTGTTCACACGTGTAAACAATGTGCGAGGTCCTCCGGCAGCCTCGACCGCTTTGCCATTGTGAGGTGTGGAGAGTACTCGGGTAGGTCAAGAGCTGAGGATCATTTCATTTCCATATGCTTATTTAATGCAGTCTAGGAATTATAATGGCAGATTCTAAGAATATGTATATCAATGATATACTGTATATATAATAATAATAATAATAAACCTCTCACCTCTCTTCCCCCCAGCTTTCTGACCGGTGTTGCCCTTAGGCCATTTTTAATGTCGCTATTAATAGGGGCCCATCTAGCAGTTGGCGAGTCACCGTCTGCCAGAGATAAAAAGTGAGACAGTTTTATTAGGCAGGCGTCCGATGTTTCACCCAATAGCCCAGCCACTAGTCCATCATCTTCACCCAATAACCCGTTTCATTTAGATTCCATCAACCATCAATAGGCCCTATACTCCTCAGCGGGTGCTGTCTCTGTGTGCGTCCCATGACACGGGCAGGGACAGCATCCGCTCGGTGTACTCCTTGCATTTTATTAAATTGTCAAAAGGGCCTCTACGTGTTGTCTCAGTTGGTACTTTGTAGGTACCTAGCTCCACGCACGCCTCCCAAAGGTCCGGGACGTCATTGTCCCGTGAGCGGGAAAGACATACATAATAATAAAGCCTTTATTGTTCCTTGACTTAATGCTAACAGGTTCTTTAAAAAAAAACATGCAATAAAACTACGTACTCTATACATTAAGTTGTGGCCCCATTTCGGGTATAAGCCTCCTCCATCTGTTTCCATTTTGCCCTATCTTTCGCTATTTCAGTCCAGTTACTACCCGCTACTTTCTTTCGATCGATACATGTATACTGCACCTGTATGAAAATAATTGTAAAATATCCATCAGCTTTCGCTCAAATTGAATAATATATTTTTCTTCCAATAGCGGACGTCTTTCGGGTGATATGTAGATGTTGATTATTGTAGCAAATGTATATTATACGTTGTTGTACTTATGTATTTAGTTTTATGACTCTTCATTAAACATCATAAAATAACATACCTAGAAATAATAGTGTACTTAGAGCGTTTTATTGAATATACGTACGTATATGTAACTCGTAGTCCATGCATTATCAATTTTACTCAACTGTTCTAGTTAAACGCTTTTCTGTATCTCATGGAAATTAGAACGTTTCGTTTCGACATCCACGAAGTAGGACACCTCAATGTTGCGGGTCTCCCCGACTCGCTTACGACATATTCTAAAAATAACTTGACAAAACTGCTCGTCGCAAATGAAACCAGTGTTTCTAATGAGAATAATAAAAAAAATGCTCATCACACCGTTTAGCGTTGTCCTTTGTTTCCTAAATTAAATTATTCCTACAAAAAGGCCAATGAGGGACTCGAATACTAGCTGCAATAAGTAACATTCTCTCATGAGGCTCGAATCTTTGTTGATTTACGTGGAAACGATTACGAAACGCGCGTGTAAATTTGTTTAAGAGTTCGCAATAGTCATTGAGCATTGTTTGTCCGCAGGCCCCAATGCCCTTCTACGCCGGTGATCCCAACAGGTTCCCGACGACCTGGCAAACCGACCCTACACAAGGTAAATATACTAATTATGCTTGAGATGTACGCTCACATTCATTTTAGAAATCCTTTGGATCCTCTTATCCCTTTACGACTATCGTAAGGTCTCTTTTCTTTCGTACTTATACGAAGCCGAGCTCTTTTCAAGAAATTGTCTTTTATTAAAACTAGCGACCCGCCCCGGCCCGGCTTCGCACGGGTACTATACATATAAACCTTCCTCATGAGTCACTCTATCTATTAAAAAAAATCGCATCAAAATCCGTTGCGTAGTTTTAAAGATCTAAGCATACACAGGGACAGACGGCGGGAAGCGACTTTGTTTTATACTATGTATTGATTACGTTTTTTTATTAATGGATAATACTATATACTAAACTCATAAATTCTCATGTATCTCCAGGTTGGCAGAACCAGTTCATCCAACAGCTTCCAACGCAAACCGGCCAGACAACCCTAGATTACCAGGGCAACCACACAGCGTACGCCACGTCACCACACTACCAGGCCAACACCACATACACCGTCCAGAACGTCGCCACCACCTTCGACGTGGCCAACAACACGTATTATCAGGCGGGCGTCCAGGCCGTGCCGGCCCAGCGACCGCCGTCCAGTCGGGCGTACACACCTGTGCCCTCACCCCGCGCGCCCCATTACCCAGAGTACCAACAACAGTACGCGCAACAAGCGACCACCCCAGGAGTCACCGGCGGCAACGACTCACGGCCCGCCTCCGCTGCCTCATACCAAAGTGCCGTTCCAACTACCTCCGCGCCAGTCTACACCGTTAGCCAACAAACGTACGAGCGCACCGACTACCAAGAACATAGTGAGGAGTACAACGGCGAAAATGGCACTGGAGAATCCAGCAATGATACTTCATCGCAACAAGAAAACACACCGAATGGACAGCATTCGGGAAACGCCGAGCCTGGGTACCTGCAGGGGAGCAGCGGTCCGCGAGCTTCACTAGATTGTAGCGGGTACCCGGGCGGCTATAATGGCGGACACCAGTATAGGGAGAATGGGCAGAGCCAACAACAACAGCAGCAACAACAACAACAACAACAACAGCAGCAGCAGCAGCAACAACAGCAGCAACAGCAGCAGCAACAACAAGATTGGCAACAGCGCCAGTGGCAGCACAACCAAAGAATAAACCAACAGATGCAGAACCAGCAAATGCAAAATCAACAATTACAAAACCAACAAATACAAACCCAACAAATACAAAACCAGCAGATACAGAACCAACAAATACAAAGTCAGCAACAAATTCAGAATCAACAACAACAAATTCAGAATCAACAGCACTTGCAGAATCAGCAGCAAATGCAGAATCATCAAAACCAGCATATGCAACAGCAGCGCGAAGATGCAGAGCAGCAGCTGTTTTCACAATCCGACCGTGTCAACCTTAACTCTCGTCTGAAGACCATGATCCTCAACAAGCAAAGCCATGTGCGCGACGGATCTGGCACGCCGCCTGACAAGGGCGACCCCGGGGAGGGCCCACCGAGACCCCTCGACGAGAGAAAAGGCGGAGCCATCGCCGTGAACGATGACAGAAATACCACCGGTCATTTTTTATCGTATAGCCACCATCTCCGAGATAATTACCGCTTAGGCGAGCAGTACCCTGCCGCTGGTAATTATTCACAGAACGCTCACGCTTACGGCGCGAGCGAGTTCGGAGGTGGTGGCCACCACGTATGGGAGGGGGGCACAGAAGTGCCGAGAGGTTACGATAAACACGCTAAGAACGCGAAGACTCAAAAGCTGCCGTCCTACGCGGACGTGCGAGGACAGTACGGTTATCCGACCGTACCGTGCGAAGCGCAAAAATATACAGAAATGTATGGTAGTGATAGTTTAGGTTACAATCAAACGGATAATAAAGACTTCCAGTCGAAAATGGGCATAGGGCCGGTGTCGGAGATGAATCGACAGAACTGCGCGCCGTCGCGCGACACCAACGCACAAACCAGGAACTACGATCAGAGGGAATACGACTCTAAATTCAGACATCCTTCGGCGCCGCTAATACCCAAGTTAGAAACGCCAGACACGTATCAATACCCTAAAGACCAGTCAAGGCTTCCACAACATCTAAACCCAGCTTATTCCAAAAGCAAGGACATTAGCAATTCCTATAGGGAATACCCAAACGGCGTAGCCCGGCCACAAGGCACAGCGCTACCACCTATTTCGACTATAAAGCAAGAAAATTTTGGTCAAAAGGCGCAAAATTACCAGAATTTTCAGAACTACCCGTACGAGAGAAGACTAGAGGCTGAAGTGTATCCAAGGATACAAGAAAACATGGGGTTTCAAAAGTACAATCGGAATTACGTAGAAGAACAAAAACAACAACAAGTTAAAGAATTGGAGAATCGAGTCAATCTCGAGAGGCCATCGGAGCCAAAACCGCCTTACTATATAGAGCAAATTAAATCAGAACATTCTCCTCCAGGGCATAAGATATACAAGAACTTGAGTTACAATGTTCCGAAGAGTCACGAGCCTTATATGTTCCCTGGAGACGGGGGTCCGGCGTCTATCAACAACGAGATAGGCTACTCTTGTTGCCGGCAGGGTTCCACCAAGAAACCGCCGCCTGAACACTTACGCGATGGCGCATGCCCTGGTCTCCAGACCAAGGATGAAATCCTTGACGACGAGCCTGAGGAAAAAGACGCTAAAAAGGCAACAACCCCGGTTCCAGAAAAAGTTAAAGAGAATCAGTTTAATTACTCTAAGGAATACTTAGACAATCTGGAGCGGTTAAGGAACAATTCGAGAACGGAGGTGCCTGACTGCAACTGTTTTCCTGCCGACAAGAATCCTCCAGAGCCTGGCAGCTATTATACTCATTTAGGTAATTCGTTTTTAAATATATATTTTTTTACAATACCTATTAAAAAAATCTTTACATTAATCATACTTTCTACACGCAGCACGCACGCATTCAATGTCAAGTCTTTTGCTTTATTATTTCACCGGAAATTGTCGTCATGATACTTATATGTCATTGTTCTTTTATTTTTAAAACTAAATTTACATTTCAGGATCAGCAGCAACCCTAGCAGATCTGCGCAAAGAGCTAGAAGGACGTACGGGGTTATCAAGCAAAGAGTTGCGCATCGAGAAAGTGTGTTACACCGGCAAGGAAGGGAAATCGGCCCAGGGCTGTCCCATGGCTAAGTGGGTGAGTGTATGGATCCCAACGACTATTAACTTATTTTTTCCATTGACTTTCAATGTCGCTATCCGAGGAATTTTGAACCGCTAGTTTTTGTAATTAAACCTTTTTTCTTGCTCCGTTGCTTTGTATATTTATATTCTGCCAGGCCACTTGGGGGTTTCCACACAAAACAACCGCTAGTTAAACCCGTGCGGTCCGATTACAGAACTTTCATTGTTACCTACTCAATCATAGATGGCGCTAGTACGCGCGAAACACCGCTACTCAACAACAGATGACACTACTTTTTCCTGTAATGAAACAACCCATTTTCAGGTGATCCGTCGCTCAAGCTACACAGAGAAGGTTCTCGTGGTGGTGAAATGCCGTGCGGGCCACAAGTGTCCCACGACATGGATAGTGGTCTGCCTCGTGGCTTGGGAAGGAATTCCTCAGTCCGAAGCCGACCTAGACTACACGCTGTTGTCACACAAACTCAACCGCTATGGCTTGCCTACCACCAGGCGGTGCGCCACCAATGAGAATAGAACCTGCGCTTGTCAAGGTAATAAAAGTTACAGGTTACTTCAGATTTGTTTCTAGATGTCGCTAGTAGTCAAACTGTTAACTAAAGGGCTAATTGGTTTTTTAAGGACAAACTTTGACATTTGGAATTCTAAGGAAGATACTAAGCCCCGTAAGGGCTCAACCTTACTTAAACAAAGGCATTTGTCACTTAAATGAATAAGGGATTAGCCGTTTAATATCCCTCGCAGAATTACAACCGATAACCGATACTTATCTGTCTCTTCAGGGCTAGACCCAGAATCTTGCGGCGCTTCGTACAGCTTCGGCTGTTCCTGGTCGATGTACTACAACGGCTGCAAGTACGCGCGCTCTAAAACCGTCCGCAAGTTCCGCCTTTCTGTCAAAACTGAAGAATCAGAGATTGAGGAGCGAATGCACGTGCTGGCAACGTTGCTGAGCCCGCTTTATATGAACCTGGCCCCGAAGAGTTTTGAGAATCAGTGCCAGTTTGAAAAGGAGGCGTCGGATTGTAGGCTGGGGTTTAAGCCAGGGCGACCGTTCTCTGGTAAGGATTGAGTATCATAAAGGAGCTCCCCAAGTTCTGTATGACATGACGTTCTAGTCCTTCGAAAAAAAAAAACAGATATTATTTTCTGTCCCCTTGAAGAAAGTTAATTATGAACTTTGAAGTCACTCGTTGTTGTCGCAATAGCGACACAGTAGTTTACCCGGTGACCGCTAGATGGCGCCGGCAGTCTGTTTTACCAACGGAGCAAATCGTCGATAAAACGGATCGATGTCCGAACTGGGCTCTTTCCTTTGAACCAGCGAACGCTGTGCCACGATATTTGCATCATCGTTTACTTCGTCACTGTCCCAACACCTGTTACTTTGTATTTATCAAAATCAGAGATAGATGTTATTCGAAAATAGCTAGTCTGTTTTTGTTGTTGTTTCTGATTTATGAATATGTTATATGGGTGGAGATTTTTAACTTTTTTAGTGTCTATTTCTAATGGGGTGTATTTAACTTAACAAAAAATTCTGTAAGTAGTGGCCTAGGGGTCGATAAAATGAACTTAATTACTATCCTACTATCCTACTATCCTAATCCCCCATCCCTTTCCAGGAGTAACAGCGTGCATCGACTTCTGCGCGCACGCGCACCGCGACCTGCACAACATGAACAACGGCTGCACGGCCGTGGTCACGCTGGCGCGCCAGCGCGCGCTGGCCCGCGCGCCCGACGAGCAGCTGCACGTGCTGCCGCTCTACGTGCTGGACGCCACCGACGAGCACGGCTCCAGGGAGGCGCAGGACGAGAAGATCGAGAGCGGCGCGCTCGACGTCTTGGATAAGTGAGTGGTGATGTATTTACTAATATGTTACCCTACTACTTGGGAGATACAGGTTAAGTTTAAGTCAGTTTTAAAAGGAATGATTGCTAAATATGCGAATGAGGAGCGTCTACAATGGTTACAAAAAACTTCCTTAACGTATTATTTTATTGATTCCAGATATCCAATGGAAGTGCGCGTGCGTTCAGTCCCCCTACAACCCTGCCGCCGTCACGGCAAGAAGCGGAAGGACGAAGAAACGGCTGACCCAAACAACTCCATAAACAGCCAACAGAGTCCCAACAGCCAGAAGAAACCCGTGTGTTCTCCCGCACCGCGGACCCCGCAGCCTGACCCTCGAAATAACCCGAGTCCAAGGAGTCAAAATAGTGCTTCCCCTAGAGCGCTCACCCCCGCTCTCAACCAGTCCAACACTTCAGCTTTCACCAACAACGCGTTCAACTCTGCATTCAACCCCATGCACAACTCCACAAGCCTCATGAACCCCAACTTAAGCAACCCAGCGCTGCTAGACATGGCCACCATGATAGATAACTTCACTGATGCCCAGCTGCAAAGCAACCAGATATCCAGCACGGTTCTCGATTCTCCGTACAATTCGTACGAGCAAAACTACAATTTGCACCACCAGAACGCGCTGTATCCTAACCATGTCAATAATCCGCCGTTGGTGGAAGGTTGTCAGAATCCTAATCCCAATCAGCTTCCAACTTTTGCTCCCGGTCTGCAAAAGAGAGAACAGTTCCCGAATCCACCGAATGGCACTCAGTTGAACCCTTCGCAGCACCAGTGGCCTGATTTTGCTAACGCAGAAATGTTTGCTAACGTGGTCAAAGAAGACCCTGATTCCACAACGGCACATCTCAACGTTCCGCCGAACAACTACAGTCCAGACTCCAATAGAAGCGAAACAAACTCTGACCCGATGCCCCAAAAGAATCCCACGGAACCAGACAAAAACTCTCTTATAGCAGACCTATCACAGAAACTTCCAGACTTCGATATGCCAAGCTCACCAAGACTGACTGAGATTTCACAGAAATCGCAGAGCACCCCGCCCTCGCCGGCCCCTTCTCAAGTTCCTGAATTAAAATCTACAAATAACAATACTGAATTAAATACTTCCTTAGAAAAACGTAATAGTGTATGGAAATCGCCTGAATCAAAGAATTGGGATCCTTCCAAAAGCAAAGAACCCACGACTCCAGAAAGCGAGAACTCTTTGTTCAGAGTTCCAAAAGCGAGACCTCCATCGCGATCACAACACGTCAATCCAGCCGAAGGCATGGAAAACACCACGTTCTTGAAACCCTATCCGCCGTCCGAAAGGCCAACATTAGTCCAAGGATACGAACACAGAAGTCCATACGATAACAGGTCACCGAGCAATACTGCACCGCAAACTGCCACCTCACAAGCCAACTATACCATCAGCCACGATAATAATCAGAATATGGCCGCCGCGAACAAACCGACCGAATTCTCCGGCAGCAACTTTCAGGCTGTCAACCAACAGCCCTACGGAAACCAGGCTCCGATTCAGGGTTACGGCAACTACCCGCAAGTCGCCAACGCCTACTCCTTCCCGCCAAATCCCTACGGCCATTTTAATCCTTACGAAAACACGTACAACGACTACAACAGCTTGGCGTACTACAACGCCGAGAAGTACAAAAGGGAGGAGCTGCTACGAAACCCCCACTGCTACAACTCGTACGGGTATCAATATAACCCAAATTTTGCGCCAAATTTTTACCAAAACCCAAGCCCTAACTGGTGCCAGTCGTCGCCCAACTGGTGCCTGTACCCGCCGCCGTTTACCATCCCGTACCCGCCCGAGCCGCCGAAGGCCGAGCCGATCGGGGAGGTCACCGAGGTGACGGACAACCTCGACTGCTTCAAGGACGCCCAGATGGGCGGCGTCGCGATCGCCCTCGGGCACGGCAGCGTGCTCTTCGAGTGCGCGAAACACGAGATGCACTCGACGACGTCCGTAAAGACGCCGAACCGGATGAATCCGACAAGGATCTCGCTGGTCTTCTACCAGCACCGGAACCTCAACCGGCCGAAGCACGGGCTCGAGGAGTGGGAGGAGAAGATGAGACTAAAGAAGCTGGGGTTGAGCCCGACGGCGAACGCGGGCCGGGACTCGAGCCACGCGTCGCCGGCGAGCACGCCGGGCCCCGAGCAGAGCGCGCCGTCGGGCTCGAGGTGGAAGAGCGGCGAGTCGCTGGGCGCGCTGCTGGAGGCCACGCGCGCGGCGCGGCGCAGCGGCCAGGTGCGGCCGCGCGCGGACACGCACACCACCACGTCGTGGACCACGCTGTTCCCCATGCACGGCTGCACCGTCACGGGGCCCTACCAGGAGTCCGCCACCTGACGGCAGCCGCCCGCGCGGGCCCAAGCGCGCAAGCCCGCGCCCGAGCCCGCCCCCGCCCCCGCCCCCGCCCCCGTCCCGTAACAGGGACACGTCGCCTTTCCGCGTCCAGAGAGAATAGAGTGTGCTTTCCGACTTTTGTAGTTCCTCGATTTATAAAATTTACATGTAAGTCGACCGCGTTCCTAGCGAACCGAGTGAGTTTCCGATCAAAGATATAATTTTAAGTTATATTTTTTAGTAGTGTTTATCGCATTTCAGCTAGTCTTACGTTACTATGTTAGTATCGAATCGTGTATCGTCGAGGTGACCGTGATCGTGTAGATTTGTTTTTGTATATTCTTGTCTTATTTTCGTTTACCGAAATCGATTTGTGGCCCTTTTGGATCTAGTTTTATTATTATTATTTTACATTCTACGTTGTAAAAATAGAATGGTTAGAGTACGTTTTGTCTGCATATTTGTGGGTGTTTTCTAATACAGCGCAGTGCGTGTGCGTCGCAATGATCTCAACTACTAACCTGTATTTAGCTTACGAGAGTACAAAACATCGGACGGACACAGCCGCCGCCGCGAGGCGACGCATTCGGCGATCGTTTTTATTGATATTTTTGTACCTTTGTTTGTATTTAAGTTGTTTAATTGTATTTTAATTACCATTCCTCTGTATTGCTGATCGTTTATTTAGGCGTATTTATTATTATTACTGAAACGACAGCTCGTACGACACGGTTAGTACCACAAAGATATGAGTGCTTTTCTATTAGGTTAGGACGTGTGTATTTTTAACTTTTTAGAATATTTAACTTATTTGTATTGTATTACGTGAACCATTGTCAGATCATTTCCTTTGTAACGGTTTAGTGTTACTCTAGACATTAATATATTTCCTTTACGTCATCATATTAAATGATCGCAGTTGTGTTTAGCATGTTCAAGTAGCCTTCTTTACTTTTCACTTACTAGTGCCTGCATGTTCGGCCGCAGACCACGGTCTGCACTTTCGATGTTAACTAAGTAATTGCCTTGTTCGTTTGATCAAGTGACGCGTCTACTAACTTAATCATCAATGTAGACGATAAAATTTTATAAATTAGGTACATACAATAAAAGATGAATAATAAATTACATACATTTATATAAGAATAGAATATTTGCAGAAAACAATTGTCAGGCGCTTGGAAAGATTATAAAGTAGGCGTATTATTGAAAATGAATGAAAACACACTGATTAATAGTTATTAATATATAATTAGCGTAAGAAAAAGTTTGTTTTAAAGATTAAACTATTGATATAGTTTATATTTTTTACGTGTACGTATTTATTGAATGGTAAATTTATTGGGACGAACGTGAAATTATTTATAGGTTTAAAGTTTTGATGAGCAAAACTTATAAAAATTAAGCAATATTAGACATCGGAGTCTATGTACTTTGTAAGGTAGGAGTGAAATTACAATTAACGAATGGTGCGAATTGTCGTCGGTCTTATGGAAATGCTTACCGTTTCAAAATTACCAACATTTGCCTAAAATTGTATTTGGATATTATTTGTGTAGACGTGGTAGGAAGTCTTGCCATTGCCAGTTGCCAACGGCCGCGCCTTCGCGCGCCGCGGCCTAGTCCACTCCTGGACTACACATATCAACCCAGTCGCAATATGTATAATGATAGTTACTCGTTACAAACAAACCTCGTTTACCCTACTTCCACCGACCACGTTACTATCAGAATGTCTTCTTGGTGTATGTTTTGTGACTCGTCAATTTTAAGTATACCGATTTTTGATCGTTCTGTGGTACTAGCGTTAACACTGAATCGTTTATAACTTTATACGCGTTTTGCACAGGCAAAATTTTGACACCAAAATTGTAAAAATAAAATTTGTAGCGTGTGTAAAGAAATCATGTATCATCGGTCTTTTATAAGCGTTGTATCAGTTAGGTCACTAGAAACCTGTGATATACCCATTAACTTGCGAGTGCTTGGACTGCTTGCAACTCTTCTGTGTGCATGAAAGGAGAGTATTTTTCATCAAATTCTTAACTCAAAACCAAAAACGACCAGTATTGTCAAAATGTTGTAACCAAAAAGCGTGACGTTTTTTGTTGATTTATTTCACCTGATTGTAGGTGTTATAAATGTGGGTTATTACCATGTGGTTTTTTACAATTTAGGTTACTTTACGCCCTGTGCGCTAATTTAAGTTACGACAAACCTATTGTGTAACAATATTTTTATTGTCTTCTGCCAAAACAAAAGAGTAATCGAATGTGTCATGTAAATAGAACTACCATTATTTATTAATACAATAATTTAAAAAGATTTTCGTTTTTTTACTTCCCCATTTCCCTTTCATTTGTAGGAGGAACATGAAATAAAATAAGAACTTAGTAAATATACATTTTTATTATAAAAATACAAAAATATTGCATTGCAAGAATAATAATGTTGATATATGAACCTACATTGTTTGGAATGTATAATAATGTTAGGATACCTTAACAAAAAGGTACAATTGTCTTTAAAATAATACCGATAGATTTTATACATTAATATTTTAACTTTTGAGCCGGTTTGAGCATTTGTTTTCATTACTTATAGGCACGAACCACATGAAGAATTTCGAACATGACTCTCATTAGTAAGTAGTAGTCTCATTGTAATCGACAAATGGTAACTTGTTGGTAACACTAATCATCAAAAAATACCTATATTATGATTATGAAGCTGCCTTCAATAAACAGTAAACGTACGTAGCCTGATATTTTATAAAATACTTAGGTACGTTAGGTGAGGTTTACTACAAAAACTAAGATTAATTTGAATTGATACTGATGCTTGCCTTGATAGCGTGTGATAGAAACTACATCTTCTGACCTTTAACATCGCGATGATGATCGATGAAGTGTGAATATGATAAGGTTGCAAATATGAGAGTATTCTACGAATCATACTCAATTGCACTGAACAATCATGTCAATCATGCACATCAAGCATATTTATTCGCTTTGATTAAAATGAACTTTCCTATTATGCTCAGTTTAATATTGATCTTGTTTTCCTCCCGCTACAACATACTCAAAAGGTGATAGGTGTCCTAAAGATACTTAAGACCGCTTTTATGCACAGAAATATTTATATGTATCTACAAACATATGCCATTTCATACTCGCTTGACAGGCCTTAGTATCATGAGCCACCATGATGTTGAGCGCGGTTAGCAGTAAAGAGAATATCTATTAAATTAAGGCCACCCCGTTAAATATACCGTATCAACGTCCGGCCTTATGATTTTTTTTTAGTAAAGTACCAGGATCAGATAAGTCTAGAGGTGGTCGTGGTGCATAGCCACTATGATATTGGTGAGTGCAGTCCGCGCATCACAGTTGGGGAAGCTGTCGAGGACCTCGCAGGCGGTCGCGATGTGTTCCCGCTGGAGCTGCTTGGTCTTTTCGATGCCATCGCCTTCCAGCACGGCTTTGTACAGCTGACGAAGAGAAAAAATATAATTATGTGGGTATACTCAAATTGCTATAACACTAGGCTTTGTATCTGACTGCCGAAGGAGAGGAGGGTTATTGAACCGTAGGCTCGTACCCGGCGCGTCTAACTAATTTGTCAGTGTTAAAAACGATAAATAAAATGTGCTTTGGCCCTTTTTCTTACGAACACAAATGTCAAAGTGACAGATAAGGACAAACTAATTTTAATGCAAATTTAGTTAAAACAGGCTTGTAGGTCGTTTATGAATACGGCCCGTTTGACTTATCCGTGTGCTCTGTGCTCATTCAGAATTAAACAATACCTGTATCTAAAGTTAAATAATTGTATTGTAGTTTAAAACTTTATCAACACGACAAATGATTTAATAAATAAGGTATTTATCAATCAATGCATTTTATTAAAAGTTCTTTTTTACTTTGCCAATTGTCACGAATAATAAACGAGTAAGTAGTTTGTCAAATAATGATTTATAATATGATGTCTTTTCAAGTAAATAATTTGTCTAATGAACTATTTTTTATGAAACAATTAATTTGTTAATCGTTAGTTAGCCAAACGTTGTTTTTAAAATGAATATTTATATAACGTTTTTATGAAATGATTGGATACCGATGAGACGTACGTAACGTATGAAGTTGTATTTTTTTCTCAGGTTTGGTTTTGATTTCATTAGTTCCGTTTCGCTCACACGTCCACTAATTGTCTGCAACTGTGAACCGATTTCAATCGTACCTATACGAGGAACTAGTTCAATTCGGCCCGTGAAAGGATTTCATTCCTTCTACTTCTTAGTTCCTGATCGAGTCAATCCTAATGCCTGGACACTCGGAGCTTCATAGTAAGAAAAAACAGATCAAGTGCGAGTCTGACTCGCGCACCGAGGGTTCCGTACAAACTATCAATTAACTCAAGGTTAAGTAAATGTCACTATATTTGACAACTTCATTCTGTAGCTGGCGCGAATTTATTTGACCTGCTATTGAAAGATGGGTATCTTCCCATCCCCATTCATTCTAGAAAAATCTTAACAGCGCGATGTAGGAACGGGGTCAGCGCCATCTACCGGCCCCATTTGGTACTAACGTGCAAGGGCAATCAGCTTAGTATGTATGTATGTATGTGTGTTTTAGCGATTATTGTTTATCACGTGAACTCGTCTTTCAAAAGAAAAAAATACTTATAAAGTTGATTAAATTGCAAACTTAACTAGGAAATGATTTTTGAAAATAAACCAAAAAATACGCTAGATATAGAAAAAGTTATACTTTTCCAGTAATATTTATGTTTATCTTAATCACAAGTAATTATTTCAAATTTTTCGCTTGGATAACTTCAGAGATAGGGGGGGGGGGAATGGTATTTTTTTTACATTTTTAATTTTTTTGCCCCCCTCATATTTGTCATTTTTCATAGAAAATTAAAATGTATATTTAAATTTCTCATTTTCCATGCACGTGGATAACTCTCATTTAAAAATATTCCAAATTTCAAATTGATAGCTTAAGTAGTTCATGATATATTTCACTTTGTGACAGACAGACAGACAGACAGACAGACGGACGGAATCGCACCATAAGGGTTCCTTTTTTACGTTTTTTGGTACGGAACCCTAAAAACGCCATTAGGTAGGTACTCACCGCGCGGTAGTCGACATCGTGCACACTCCTCCGACCAGCCTCGATGTATTCGTACAGCTCTGGACGCGCTTGCAGAGTGAAGGCGAGCGGGGCTCCCACGAGCGAGAAGCTAGAGGGCTCCGGGCCTGAGAACGCTTCCAAGTCCAGGAAGGCTTGCCAGGCCAAGGCTAAGTGGCAGCCGAAGAGGTAACCCTGAAATGGAAAAGGTTGATATGCGAATTACTTATATTCCTGTAACATAGGTGCCGGTGGGAGGCTGGAAAGGGAATGGTAGAAAACGCGTATTATAATTTGAAAACCAAGGAAACCATGATATGTATAAGTCAATAAACGGGGACCAACAACTTGCCTCAAGAAATGACAGCAATAAGAGTTCTAGAAGTCATGCTACATTTATTTGTCGTGTATTGCAATGGATGGAGCAAAGGGCCCTGGCTAGTTTAAACATGCAAATGACACAAAGGGCCTATATAAATACACATTGACGTCACGAGCAAACCGGCACATGCCGCACTCGCATTTGTGCCTAATACAGATAGGTACGTACGTTAAAATTTACAGACTAGGCGCGTATAGCTCGCCAACAGGCATATCTCTCTTACCAGACGACTACTCTTGCTAATGCTACCCTTACTTGTCCCAGAACACTTTTGTCCATGCCATACCATGTTACGCCAGTTAAAGGAAGCGTGTCGGTGGATCACGCAGTCATGTTAAAGTAGTACATTGTTCATACCTGTGTCTGTAGGTTGGGCTGGTGGCCGGCTAGCTTGAGCGCGGCGGAGCAGCTCTTGCCCAGCAAGGCGCCAGCTGCCAGCACGTGACGCGCCGCCCACTCGCGCCGTGCGCGGCCCAACACGCCAGTTAGAGGGAGAGGGTCGATCACGCAGTCCCATTCTGTTGATGAAGAAGACAAACACACACATATATATATTGTGATTGTATATATGTATTGTGTATTGTGTTATTGTTGTTGTGTGTGTTGTGCTTTCTTTAAGGCTGCACATTCGAAATTTTCGTGAAAATGAGTTGTTTTGTAACCGTTTTATACATTATAACGTAACATTTTTGCTGTCGGAAAAAAATTATCATAATCTGCAAGATATGCAACGGGTTTTAAGTTACGTATCTTATGCCGCGTTTACATGCACTCCGTGCAGCCTGGCAATCAGCTTGGCATGCAGCCCGGCAAGCAGCCCGTGCACTTCTGCGGCCCAAGCAGGCTGTTCACACGCTCGCTGGCGTGCTTGTGTTGCAAACATAGGCGATTTTTTTATCTCTGGAATATTTATATTAGGGGTCTCATCTTGTTGGGTCCCACTGGTAACCCCCCAGTAAGAGCAAAATTTCTTTCTTTGACCATTTTTAATCTTTCAACGACTCAAATTCCGACATGTTTACTAATGTACGCGAGCGTGTGAACAGGTACACAAGCACGAGCACATTCACCCTTTGATCTGTCAAAAAACAGACAGCCGTCCCGATCGGCGACATTCACGAGCACGGGCACGGGCGCGTGCACATTCAGGCTGTTCACACGCTCGCGCCCGTGCCCAAGCACGTGAATGTCGCTTTGAACGCGAGCATGTGAACGCGGCATAAAATTAAGTACAAGGGGTTTACTCTGTTTAGCATAAATAGTAGTACCTAAATTGTCCAAAGAGGTCGGTAAGATTGTTTTTACGAACAACAGTCTAACCCGGCGCCGAGGAGTTTTTGAACACCGTGTTAAATAAAACCTCTGCATGGTAACTGCCGTTCTCTGACGTATGAGTGACAGATGACATGCAATATTATGCTCTTTGATGCAAATCTTAAATATTAACTCCCAGCTCCCTTCTTAGTTGTATGCTTTAGTACAATAGTAGGTACCTACAGTAAAAGTGGAAGGTTAAGAGAAATTGAAGGCCAACCAGAGAAATCTAAACGCGATTAGCCTACAAGACATGTTCAGTGTCACGACTCTCGGTTAACGTTTTCGAATTGTCCCGGTAAAAAGGGGAGGGATTTTCTGGAAAGTAGGTATCTACCTAGTCAATTCAGTGAGTAAATATAGGAATATAAAATCCATGCCGCTGATTTTGAACATAATAACTTTGAAACTGCTTACAAAATTTCACGAAAGTCGGTTAAGAAAATGCGACCAGACCCCGTATCATGGTCGGCCTTATCACACGATAAGTGACAACATAGAGCGTCCGTCTCATTTTTTTTTTTTTTGTTCTCTGCTTATCGGCAATCAGTCCGAAGACTATAAGTCGATGTGTGCATTAGTACGGCCTGGCAATCCGAGTGTGCTCTCCAGCGAGAGCATCTCTTTTTTTTCAAGTCTGAGGCTACGCTCTATTTTGTAGCTCCAGGATGTTATGTCGTTTCAGTCGCCTTGTGTGGTTCTGGACGCTCAGTTGTTGTGCTAATTTATTGGGGTGGTTAATTAATCGCTGCTTGTATTTCAAGGAAATGTCTCGGAGCTCTTCCTTTACTGTGCCTATTGACAGATGTTCATGCAGTTCACTGTTAGTAATATACCATGGTACGTTTGCTATTGATCTCAGGATCTTATTTTGTAATCGTTGTATGATGTTAATGTTTGAGTCACTAGCGCAGCCCCACAATTGCACGCCATACATCCATATCGGTTTTAGTACAGCCTTATAGATAAGTAGTTTTATGTCCATTGACAATTTAGCATTTCTTCCCAACATCCAGTATAGGTTTTTGTGTTTGAGTGCGATTTCGTTCCTTTTGTTTTTTATATGATTTTTCCGTCTCATAATTTATTGACGACCATTAATTAATCTATATGACGACCTCTGTACCCTAATTGTTAGTGACCCTGCCTACGAAGCTGGGGGTCCCCGGTTCGAATCCCGGTAAGGACATTTGTTTGTGTGATGAGCATTAGTAGTTGCTCCTGAGTCATGGATGTTTTCTATGCATTTAAGTAAATATTTATTTATCTATATAAGTATGTTTCTCGTCTGGTACCCATAGTACAAGCTTTACTTAGTTTGGGACTAGAACGATTTGTGTAAGATTGTCCCCAAATATATATTTATTTATTTATTTTATTTATTCAAGGGCCGGCACAGATAACACAGATCTGGAAAATACAAAATAAAGTGTTGTCTTTAATTTAATAAAACGATTTAACGATACCTAGGTAAATAAGTGTATTCCATCCACCCAATTGAAGTACCAAGTATTCAAACTACTATCAAGTTTTCCGCAGCACCTTGATACCGCCGCCGTATGTTTATTTGTAGGGCAAATTCCACTCAACTGTACTTAGTATTCAACAAGCATTCAGGCCGCAAACGACGCTCCTTGTGAATTCTAACACATCAAGTAGACGACCTCCTTTGTTTTCATCAAGTTTGATATTATTAGGTTACATATACAAATGCTTTCATGAGATAAAACGTTGTGTATTAACTATTGTACTTATTCACTCTAGCTAGACTGTTTAACCGGGTTTATCTGACGATAATTTCATGTCCAAAACCTACCTCAGGACCCTCGTCCTTCAGGTATCTACAGAGTGCAGGTCTACTAGCACTAGCAGGTCGCCCCAGTCGGCCAACACTCCATACAAATGCAAAAAAAGCGTAAAAAAAAACATTTTAGTTTTTTCTTATCAGAACACGAACTACCTGCTATGCCCTTTATCGGTTCACACCCTATTTTTAGGACACTGTATAATACTCGTACAGTCTATAAGTTTAAAGAAATAAGTACCTACCTAGCTACCTATTTTCTTTGTATTTGTTGCGGAACCCAGGTAATCTTATGGTCCCCACCCACTATCAGTCCGCCGGACGATATCAGCCTGTCAGAACAAAAATTTGACAGTTCCGAACAACTGACAGGCCAGGGACTGCAGGCGGACTGATAGTGGGTGGGCCCCTTTAGTTTCAAATCATTAAGTTATTAAAATATAATATACTATAATCATCATAGTTTCACCTGCTGGCCGTGGACGTTTAATTTTATAACGTTACTTAAATTCAGGTTCAATGATACGAGAGTCAGAGCGTTTTCCGCATTCTCCAGGAGGTCTCTCCTTGTTCGTCGCTTCAGATTCCAATTAAATGTCGATGTGTTTCGCCCGTTCGCTTCCACATGCGCCGAGCGATAAATGAGATGGTTATGTGAAAGGGGTTCAAAAGATCAAATTGAGGCCCAGATTACACGTTTTCTAGTATGCAAAAGCGTGAGCATCGGTTACTTCGTACCCCACGTCACCTCTTGATTGGATACGGTGTAATGCTTATCTACTTATTTAATCATTTCCGTGGTTCCAATCAATGAACAGTTAGCATGCAGGGCGTGTCGCGGAAGATGGCTTTATTGCAGTATAAGTACTATTTGTCAAGTGAATACTGCATACAAATGTGCAATCAACAGAAGTACAAACTTCCCCGTGCGTAGTACAATATGTCAAAACAATAAATAATAATTATATATATATATATATATATATATATATATATATATATATAGGGATAATCTTTTATATAATTAAATATTTAGAGTAGGTATGTTTTTCAAATCTGCCGTGTGACTGACTGTTATCTACTTTATACCTGTTCTTTAACTTGGACATAGCATTATCCCAAAAGTCCATTTCTTTTGGCAACCCTACTGACTGATAGCCACAAAAGACCCGTCTTTAAAAATAAATCACGGTTATTTCCCACCCACCACGTACCCGTCCCGTGTGCATATTGAATGCCTTTTAATTTAGCAATAACTTGCCGGACTGGCGGATGCGTTCAAGGCTGCCCACCGCTCTTTCGAAAATAACTCGTAGCTCATCCTCGTCCTGAGATGTAATGTATGAACTGGCAAGACATTGAACATTAAAAAGACACTGGCAGAACATTAAAAAGTAAAACTGGCACCAACTTATACCTAACCTAATTATTCCTATACAATCAATGTAATCCATACAAGTTATTGACGGAATAGATTCTGTAGGTAACAGATATGGCTGAAATTTAATTTTACGTCTTACCAAGCATTGTGTTTATGGAATTATGATCTACTTTTTACCTACACAATGTCATTTCTCCTCGTTGTTTGAGCAGCCCAACTGGGGAAGCACCTCCACCCTACGAAAGATCGCAGCCATAATAACACTACTTGCTCTACTCACTACTTGCTGTAGATATGTGGTGTTGCGTTCCTGTTCGTGAGTAAGGTCGCCACAGCTCCCAAAAATAGACTCTTTATAGAGCGAGGGACCTGCGTTTTGTCTACCACAAACGAATCCTCAAATCAATAACGGGTTGGCAAGGCGCATGTGACTCTTCTGGAGTTGCAAGGTACTTGTTTACCTCCGCCGTGTTATAAAAACACTATTAAACTTGTTGGAATAATGAATGAATGATACTGTAATGTAGGTGAGGATACCTATTATTCGACGGACATACCATTTTGAATGTGGTTCGCGCACACATTCTGAAACGTGAAAGCGAGCGCACGAAACAAAAATCACTTTAGAATAAATTGGTAAGTATATCTCGAATTGACCTCATCACGTCTGCTATTAGATAAAAATATTGACTCAAAATTCTGGTTATTTTTCTGTGCTATTGGTACATACCTTCTCCATTATGATCGCATATACGGATGTATGAGTTTGCTTATTCGTTCTTACGCAAATACGCTGAACGGAGAAACTCCACGAATAGGTATTTGTTCTTTATTCGTTAAATAGACCGAGCGCGAGTCACACGTAGGTAATTAACGCATCATTACCAACTTAAGTCGAAGTACTGATAGCGCTGACGGCGCGTAGGGTTGATCGGAATTTGTATTGAGTTAAGTATAAGTTCCTAGTTTAGCCACCCGCATGAATAACTTTGCAGAGAGGTTTTAGCGGTAAACTTTAGCGTGCGTATGCTTAACCTTTCGATTTCTATGACACGATTAATGTACTCGCAGTGTAGTGAATGTTAAAATAAATACCCGTGGGTTCACAGGCTTGGCTTTGGGTGGCGTACAAGTAGCGAAGCACCCGCAAACCCTAACATATGACAGGGCATAGATGTTCATTTTCTGGCGTGCGCATTTTCATACCCGCTTCCCTTCCCGTGATACACGTCGGCGCCCGATCTGGGCGTGCATAAATATATAGGTATCTAGTACTTATGTAGTACCTAAAAAGTTCACTAACATAATTGACTTTAAAAACAAAGTTTTAACCGACTTTAATTTAGTACTTCCGCCAAGCCACGAGAACATTTCCACATTTCTTTTCCAATTTACCACATGAACTGATTATCGAAAGCAAATGCGTTGATTATTAGAGAAAAAAACCCAATCGCTGTATAATATTTGAGGACTTCCGTCGATTCCACAAGAATCACCTTTGGCACTTCATAAGTTGCTATTTCAACGGAATCTTATCAGAATCTTTGACGTACTTTTGTACTTTTAAGTACATAATCAGTGATCGGAATAGGCAGAGTATATTTACCTACACTTGGTAGAACATAGATAAAAAGTGGAGACTTCCTTACGACTACATTTTTTTGCGGGATAAAGTCCCGGGAATTTACCGAATAATTAATATTGTTCTGAATAGTACAAAAAACAATACAAACTGCTTCAATACAATAAATAGGCATAAAATAAAACAACCAATATATAAACGAATTCTTCTATATTTATTTTTAATAAACTCTCTTTATGTACAAAATTATTATTATTTTACTAAATCTAAATATAAATAACATTGCAACTTAATCTACAAATACAAAATTATTATATTGATTTAAACTAACACCATTTTCACACATACCTATTATTAAATGAAAACGGGACTTAATCGCGTAACACTTATATTTATATTTGGCCCAAGGTTTCGGATGTCACATTACGTATTACGTCCGTAGTCAGAGGCATACTGGTAGGGAGTTGTGTCAACATTTTCTAACTATACGAGTTTTTGGAATTACCCGCACTTGATTTTCATTAGTTACTTTTATGCTAGGGTAAGTGCTACGCGATTAAATCCAGTTTTCATTTAATTTACAAAATTATTCGTCACTATCAGAATCAAATTCATAATCATAACCTTTATTCATTTCAATACTATCATTATTCTCCTGGAGATGATTGAAATATATTACTATAATTTTTTCCACATTTTCAATTTTCAGTCTATTTCTTTTCACGCTTAAAATCCACTTGTATGTAGAAAATGACCGTTCAACGTGTACAGATGTGTGGTGCAAAATTATAAATCGAATCATCATCTGCATCGATCCCTTGAACAATTCTCTCACTTTTTTCTCTAACAACGTCATAGTCAGGATTGCGTTCTATAACTTTCTCTAATTTATTTTCTATTATTTCGTTCGACGACCAGTTCAAAACACATCTAACGTTGTCAATAATATCAAAATATTCTGCTAGCGATAATTTAGACTCTTGTAATTTTGTAAGTGCTACTTGAATTATTCGATAGTTTTCGTGAATAAAATTTAGTTGGGATTGAATATTTTCTTTTCTAAACGCGGCTTTTGCTTTTCTTATAGATATTGCTTCATTGCTATTAAGATTACCTAAAACATCCGATATTTGTTGAAAATGTTCCGCATAGTACGACGTTGCCTTTAGCCATGTACCCCATCTAGTAATTACTGGTTGAGGAGGTAGCGGTAAATTAGGGTACATATCCTTAAGTAGTCTTACTCTGTTAGGTGATTTTAAAAATATCTTTTTTACATTGGCTACTAAATCATCAACGTTTTCGTATTGAGAACGTATTTGTTCTGCCACTCTGTTAAGGGCATGTGCTAAGCACGTTACGTGCAACATATTTGGAAAATCGATTTTTAACAAACGTCCGGCTTTTACCATGTATGCCACGCTGTCAGAGCATAACATAAGCACATTGTTAGATTTTTCTTCAAATGATTCTCCCCACATTTCGTTTAATGATCCGTTCACAAAATTTGCTATAGTTTCCCCGTTTACCTTTTGTAACACTTTACATGCAATTAAATACGGTCGAGTCGCTACATTTTTTATTAAAGGCATCACTAATAAATGAACCACATATCTTCCTAAAAAATCAGTTGTTTCGTCAAGAGATATCCAGACCTTATTGTTTCCTATTGTGTCGTATATATGTTTCAATCGATCTTTATAAAATTCATCTAGATACTTTTTCCGTAATATTGATTCAGATGGCACTTTCTTTTCTACGCACACACAACAACCACTGTAGCAAACATATTTGCCAAAAAAAGATTGGAACGCAGAATTATTAACTTGCGACCAAGGGATGTTACCAGTGATCGGAATAGGCAGAGTATATTTACCTACACTTGGTAGAACATAGATAAAAAGTGGAGACTTCCTTACGACTAAATTTTTTTGCGGGATAAAGTCCCGGGAATTTACCGAATAATTAATATTGTTCTGAATAGTACAAAAAACAATACAAACTGCTTCAATACAATAAATAGGCATAAAATAAAACAACCAATATATAAACGAATTCTTCTATATTTATTTTTAATAAACTCTCTTTATGTACAAAATTATTATTATTTTACTAAATCTAAATATAAATAACATTGCAACTTAATCTGTAAATACAAAATTATTATATTGATTTAAACTAACACCATTTTCACACATACCTATTATTAAATGAAAACGGGACTTAATCGCGTAACACTTATATTTATATTTGGCCCAAGGTTTCGGATGTCACATTACGTATTACGTCCGTAGTCAGAGGCATACTGGTAGGGAGTTGTGTCAACATTTTCTAACTATACGAGTTTTTGGAATTACCCGCACTTGATTTTCATTAGTTACTTTTATGCTAGGGTAAGTGCTACGCGATTAAATCCAGTTTTCATTTAATTTACAAAATTATTCGTCACTATCAGAATCAAATTCATAATCATAACCTTTATTCATTTCAATACTATCATTATTCTCCTGGAGATGATTGAAATATATTACTATAATTTTTTCCACATTTTCAATTTTCAGTCTATTTCTTTTCACGCTTAAAATCCACTTGTATGTAGAAAATGACCGTTCAACGTGTACAGATGTGTGGTGCAAAATTATAAATCGAATCATCATCTGCATCGATCCCTTGAACAATTCTCTCACTTTTTTCTCTAACAACGTCATAGTCAGGATTGCGTTCTATAACTTTCTCTAATTTATTTTCTATTATTTCGTTCGACGACCAGTTCAAAACACATCTAACGTTGTCAATAATATCAAAATATTCTGCTAGCGATAATTTAGACTCTTGTAATTTTGTAAGTGCTACTTGAATTATTCGATAGTTTTCGTGAATAAAATTTAGTTGGGATTGAATATTTTCTTTTCTAAACGCGGCTTTTGCTTTTCTTATAGATATTGCTTCATTGCTATTAAGATTACCTACAACATCCGATATTTGTTGAAAATGTTCCGCATAGTACGACGTTGCCTTTAGCCATGTACCCCATCTAGTAATTACTGGTTGAGGAGGTAGCGGTAAATTAGGGTACATATCCTTAAGTAGTCTTACTCTGTTAGGTGATTTTAAAAATATCTTTTTTACATTGGCTACTAAATCATCAACGTTTTCGTATTGAGAACGTATTTGTTCTGCCACTCTGTTAAGGGCATGTGCTAAGCACGTTACGTGCAACATATTTGGAAAATCGATTTTTAACAAACGTCCGGCTTTTACCATGTATGCCACGCTGTCAGAGCATAACATAAGCACATTGTTAGATTTTTCTTCAAATGATTCTCCCCACATTTCGTTTAATGATCCGTTCACAAAATTTGCTATAGTTTCCCCGTTTACCTTTTGTAACACTTTACATGCAATTAAATACGGTCGAGTCGCTACATTTTTTATTAAAGGCATCACTAATAAATGAACCACATATCTTCCTAAAAAATCAGTTGTTTCGTCAAGAGATATCCAGACCTTATTGTTTCCTATTGTGTCGTATATATGTTTCAATCGATCTTTATAAAATTCATCTAGATACTTTTTCCGTAATATTGATTCAGATGGCACTTTCTTTTCTACGCACACACAACAACCACTGTAGCAAACATATTTGCCAAAAAAAGATTGGAACGCAGAATTATTAACTTGCGACCAAGGGATGTTACACAAAATTAAAAAATTTACTAAGTCGAAGTAGTATTCTTTCTCAGTATTTTGTCGCCTGCCTTGATGTATGGCTCCATTGATGTGCCGATCAACGTTGCCTTTCTTCGTGGCTTTGAAAGAGGTCTCGCATTTGGTGCAAAATATGATACCACTTGCTTCGTCATATACAAGTTCCGGATTATTAACAATCCAACTAGTGACTAGTTCGGGTCTCACTTTGTTCGCCATGTCGACAACAAAAATTATATAATATATTCCGAAGCGTACCTGAAATAAATTATACGAAGTGTTAGCAATGAGCTTTAAATATTTCAGAATGAAGGGTAAGGTTTCTCTTAACCTATCGACGCGAAATCGGCTTTAGCCGACCAAAAATAGCTCGTTAGTATGAAGACGCGTACGCATGTTCATACTAACGAGCGATTTTTGGTCGGCAGTATGTACAAAACACATTTGTAGAAATATTAAAAATATTTGAGACGCGCATTATCGAAGAGCTGAACTTTGTGTAGCAAAGCTGCAAATTCCCATCAGAATCAACACGTGCAAACTTGCAAATAATACAAAACCCCATTTTAAGGTACAAACTTCAAACTCCGAGTACAGTTTACAACCGTTTTCTCAAATTTAGTTGTAGTCTGGCAAGTATATAGTGTTTTTCGCATATATTTATGATTTAAATCTTTACAAGCTTACACGTGTCTATTTACCTCGTATGTTCATAAATTTTGAGACGAGTTTTGTCAACCAATTTGGAAAAAAAAAACTGGGAGGATAAAAAAAAAACTACACAAATTTTAAATTTAGAATGTCATCTATTAGAAAAAATAAATTCAATTGTTATTATTCATTCGTTGTTCAAATGGCGAGAACTAAAGATTTGCGTTCAACGGTGATTTCTCTAAAGTAAGCTGGAAAAAAACCTATGGAGATTTTCAGGCAAATAAAATGTCTTGGAGCCAGCCGTAATTTTGTTTACTACACATTAAAACGGTACAAGGACACGTGTTCTCTTGATGACCGCCCGAGAAGTGGCCGCCCTCGTTCGGTTAGAACCGCGGCTAACATCAAGTTGATCAGGGAACGGCTTCGTCGAAATCCTTGTCGGACTCAAAAGAAGATGGCTCTACAGACCAATATTTCCAGAATATCGGTAAACCGGATATTAAAATACGATCTAAAGGTAAGGGCCTACAGTCGAAGAAAAGTCCACTATTTAAACGATCGTTTAAAAACTTTGAGACTGAATCGATGTCGGCAGTTGCTAAGGAGACACGACCACAAAAAGATTTTGTTTACCGACGAAAAAATCTTCACCGTCGAAGAAAAATTTAATCGCCAAAACGACAAAGTGTATGCCAAAAGCTTGAAAGAGGTCCCGCCTTTTAAGCGAAATGTTCAGCGAACACATCACCCAGCTAGTGTGATGGTATGGTGGGGTGTTTCGTACGAAGGTGCTACAGAATTGCATTTTGTCCAACAAGGTGTTAAAGTGAGGGCACAAAATTACCAGACTGACGTATTGGAAGGCGTAGTAAAACCACTATCGAAAACCCTTTTTAAAAATAAAGACTGGATTTTTCAACAAGATTCTGCTCCGTCACACAAGGCGAAGACTACACAGAAGTGGCTTAAGGACAATTTACCAGGCTTCATCAGTACTGAAGAATGGCCATCATCAAGTCCAGACCTGAATCCGCTGGACTATTCACTGTGGACTGAATTGGAGCTGAGGGCCTGTCGTAAGTCTCACCCAAATTTGGAGTCGCTCAAGCGAGCCTTGTGTAGGGAGGCACAGCGAATTCCGCTGGAAAAAATTCGTGCCGCTATTGACGAATGGCCTGCACGATTAAAGGCCTGTATTCAGCAAAAAGGCGGGCATTTTGAATAATTTTTTTAAAATATATACGTAATATAATAGTTATTAATATCCTAAAAAATTGTTTAAATACATTAAATAGTTTTCGAGAAAAATGTGTTTCTGTTCGTCTCAAAACTTATGAACATACGAGGTATGTACAGTACGGTAAGTATAATGTAGGTAGGTTTAATACATTACACGGCCAAATTATGAGCATAGGTAAGTGACTTAAGTCAATAGTCATAGTTCGTGACCATATATGAAAAAGGTAAAATTTTTAAATAATAAATAATATTATAATATTTTATATATCTTACCTTGAAACTTGGTAGTTTTGCAGTATCCGTGGTGTTTTCAGTGTCCAGTAATCGCCAAATCCAATCAAAGCAAAATCGGTGTCCGAGTTCAGGCCGTGTGTAATCAAGTATAGCAGGCGAAATTCCAGTAAACAAGCAAATGTCAAATATCGAAAAAACACAGTATCTACACTTCCGTACGTACTCGACAAGGGATAGTAAGAAACTGATGTCAACTTTCTATTTCAGTAATGCATAAAAAGGGTAGCAGGTAACAGCGATAAGTGATAACGACATCTGCTTTGTCTTTTAGACGATAACAATGGAAAGTACAATTAACATAGTTGATAGTAATACTGTTATTTCTATCTCTTTCACTTAAACACAGCTGGTATTGGTGTAAAAGAGACGGACAAGTTTGAAATAATATAAATACAATAATGTTATATTATCACCTGTAAACTAGTACAAACTTGTAGTGTTATGGTTACTATTTAATTTAACGTACATTGGGGATACATTGTGAGATTTTATTTATTTTACTGATTTTTAAATCCGGGAAGTCCCGGAAAAAAATTTTATCGCAAGGAAGTCTCCACTTCATGACTTTGTTCTACCAAGTGTAGGTAAATATACTCTGCCTATTCCGATCACTGTACATAATTGAGGAATTCCATAAGTCATCCGTGGTCTTCACCATCAATTCCAACTCCACCGAATGTATGATTTTCGGGTGTAAATACACGAGTTATAAAAGAAAATACCAAAATCACTACACGCGTGCCTAATATAATTGAGGTTTTCCATGAATTCCTCATGGATCCCATCATCCAACTGGATTTATGAAAAAAATGGCACCAACCTGGAAGCATATACTTACAAACAAAAACAATTTTACGAATCGGCTCATCAATGATGTAACAAATTAATTCTGAGGTAACAAACATTGAAAAAAAAAACCATTATAAAAAAATAACCGAATTGACCACCTGCTCCTTTTTTTTGAAGTCGGTTAAAAATGGAAGAATTTTTGGCTCGGTTTTTTCGCGCTTTTTATTTATATATAGCAAGATGTAGGAATGAAATGATTGGTGGAATTAGTCATGAACACTGACCTGTATACGGCTCTCCGTCCCCGGCGACCGGCCGCGAGGGCAGAGGGTTGTTCTGCTCGTCCCTTTCGCCCAGGAACTCGGCTTCAGCCAAGTCCCTGACGGCTGAGGACATCAGCTCCACAAGTTCTTGGTTCCTAGTTAGAAGGAAAATGATTAAAATAGAAGTACAAGAACGAGGCCAAAAACCCTCTAAAGATTTGGTGATTTTAATCCCACTGAATCGCAAAGCAATTTAATTTGTTTTTAATAATTATATTTCTGTTTAATAGAGCCGTGTCCAGAGTTGTAAGAGGGGGTATATTCTGTTCCTTTTCCGTAAAACCACAGTATAAAAGAATAATACAGTAGGTAATCAGAGGCCGTTTAGGAGCGTTCGTTACCTACTTTCGCTAGATGCGCAGGGCTGTGTCACGTTTGTGGCTTGGCATACCTATAATACTAATTTTGCTTTTAAGTATGCAAAGTATTTCTATTACAGTTTAATAGACAATATTGTGTACACAAAGTAATAATATTATAGATAGTTAGGTATGTGTTTTTAGTTTCCCACTTCATCGAATATTTTATTACCACTATACTATGCCTAAAATATTTCCTAGTAAGTATAATAGTTGCTAAACTGCACTAGGTTAGTAGGTGCTTAGTTACAAGCCTATTCGACTCCTTTTGATATAGTGGCACTGGCGGCTCGCTGTCTTCATACCTACGAGGCGGCTTCCTTTGACGTAGCGAGTGAGAACGAGCGAACACCGCAACGGCGCGGCCCCGATTGAAGCATTCTCCATCATTCCCGAAGGCTACGTGTGTGTGCATACCGAACACGCGCGCATGTGTGCAGCCGTGCGATGTACCTTTGTTCGAAGTTTATCTACTGTTCCTATACTGTGGTAAAACGCACCTTTATCAAGAAACGATTATCAATTCATTTACTATGAGTTTTTCTCTCTAACAAGCCATGTTAAGACTCTGGCCTCCAATATATATAGTAAAATACACAAGTTTTGGTGGCTAAACTGGTTTCATCTCTTGGAGATGCACCGCTTACATTATTTATAACGAACGGTTACGTGACAACGTAAGTTGACAAACTTGTCATTCATGATATTTTTTACGCATAAACGTGTTTGTTGCGTAACGAGGCTCTGATGTAGCGTGAAAGCGTTTTTGACACGAATTCCGTACGATATTAATGACCTGAATTGGACTGGATATTACCTACTAATTATGTACGATGCAAGGTTATTGGATTTCGTTTAGCATTGCAGATTTCGAGGTTATATCATGCAAGGCAAGAGGGATATCTAATTAAGTTTAGAAGGGGGCAGCGCGTACGTAGACCTCGCTATATTTATTTGTATACCAGTGGCGGAGCGTGAAGATTTTCGATGGGCAACCCGGAATAAAAAAAGTTGTCAACTAGACGGTGCATAATAGGGATGTCAAGCTTTCTATTTCGGTGTTCCTTGAACGAACAAATCGCACAATGCGCACACTTTCGCTGCTTTCTAGTAGGAAGCAAGATTTATATACCCGCTAGTAAGAACACGGCAACATATAAGTCGGCTCTGAGGATCACTAGTCATGCACATAGTCCGTAAAGTTAGAACTCGTGGCTAGAAGTATAAGGTGTAATATAAAGTTGAAATCATGGGAAATTACTTACTTTCCGACTAATAATTAAGGCTTGTATACCCGCTAAAGTCCTTGAGCGTATGGGCGGAGCCTCGACCCTCTCCCCGCGCAGTCGCACAACCCGCCGTCGTTTATTAAGCGTTACGTAGATTAAGTTACAGACGCGTCAACGCGCATCGTTACCAATGCAAGGGTGGACGTGGGTGGGTGACATTCTTCATGCTTAATTGAAACGTGATATTTGTCATACATAAATTACATAATCGATTAAGTTCAAAAATTATGTCCCTACTATTATAATACTATTTACTTACGATTAGTGTATTTCCGTCAGCACGGCTAGCACGAGACGGCCGCGACATACACTCGATTTTTCTCGCACTATCGGTCTCTCTTATTAGAACATTAGGAAAGAGGTTCATTGCATCATGCGAACATTAGGTATGTCGCGGCCGTCTCGTGCTAGCCGTGCCAGTGAAAACGAAATTCGTTCGAATAACTCTCATTGTCGCTCGAACTAGCAAGCGCGACAGAGAGGGAGATACACGAACGAAGTTCGGTTTCGTTTCGCGGTAGGCCCTCAGCTCGCCTAGCACTAGATGGCCGTGACATACTTTCGATTTTTCTCGCACTATATATACCTCTGTTACTAAATATTCTAATAAGAGAGAGACGGATAGTGCGAAAAAATATAAAGGTAATAATAATAATCCATACCTACTGTTGCCCTTAGGCCATTTTTTTATGTCGCTATTAATAGGGGCCCATCTAGCAGTTAGCGAGTCACCGTCTGCCAGAGATAAAATGTGAAACAGTTTTATTGGGCAGGCATCCGATGTTTAATCCAATAGCCCAGCTACTAGTCCATCATTTTCACCCAATAACCGACTGTACGATACTGTTTAGAGAACCGTTTTATTTAGATTCCATCAACTAGCAATAGACTCTTACACCCCAGCGGGTGCTGTTTCTGTGTGCGTCCCATGGGACACCAAGCGGATGCTGTCTCTGCCCGTGTCATGACACGGGCAGAGACAGCATCCGCTTGGTGTACTCCTTGCATTTCATTAAATTGTCAAAAGGGCCTCTACGTGTTGGCTCAGAGCTCCACGCACGGACATCATTGTCCCGTGAGCGGGAAAGACATATAATCCATACTATCCATATTTCCATATCCATACTCCATACTAATATTATAAATGCGAAAGTGTGTCTGTCTGTCCGTTACCTTTTGTGTAAGTGTAAAGTTGTTAAGTTTTAAACTAATTTTCGGTATATTTATTACGTTCTACTTCCTTGATTTGATGATGATGGCGTGTACAGTCAGCATCAGATAGTTAGTAGCATCCAAAGTAGCCAAATATATCGTAACACATTCCTTACTCCTACTTATAGTAGGAGTAAGGAATGTGTTATAGTAACAAAGACTATTTCGATGAATGTACGTTCCGATATATTTGGCTAACTTGGCTGCTACTAACTATATTATGCTGACTGTACAGAAATCGGCCTCGGGTAAATATATACTTATAGATTAGTTGTACGTTAACCATACTTTGTTTCATATCAAATAATAACTCTGTATCGAACTTGGAGTTGGCATGCAACCCATAGGTAGGTACTTACAATATTTGCCAAGCCCACTATTTTTATTAGAACTTATTCTATTAACACTTGACAGTCTTTAATACGAGCAGATAAAACAATATTGTTTCTATAATTGTTCATGCTCCTAAGCAATAGATATTGTAAATATATTTACTAATAAAATGTCTGGTTTTAGCGATTTCCCAATTTTGATACTGTTTAGATATTTGATACTTTGATAGAATAGGTATTTACTTGTGTATTCTTTTTCCTCTTCTCTTGTAAAATTTCTTGATATTACGTATTTTCCTCCTGCGCTTATTTAGCCCCAAAAGACCCAAAACAATTATTGAAAAATTTGTGAGACCTAAGCTAACACGTACTAACTCTAGTATCGTAAGTTTGTATGTTACTAACAATCTATGGGCAAACTGGCCTGAAATAAAGAATTTATTATTATTATTATTATTATTTCCCATCTTGAACTAAAAACAAAATCTAATCTATACCTACGTAAATGTTAATTAGGTACAAACGCCAACACAGTTAACTGACCATCCTGTATTTATACAAGAACCTTATTACAATGCACATAAAGTGCACGGATGGTCAGTCAGCTGTCTTGTCCATAGTACCTACTACTTTACAAACCACGAAATAGATTGTCCACTCTATGCAACAAAATTATCTGTCACTAAAAACTAAACTATACGCAAATGTTTATTAGTTACCTACTATACGAATCACAAAACGGATTGTCCACTCTATGCAACAAATATAGTCCACAATTTCCACAAATATTTAAAAAATTCGGCGCAGCGCAACTTGACACAGATCCGTCATGCAACGTGTCTCGTCCCGCACTGACCATATGGACGAAAACGGGGAGGCGTAGGAACTTTGGCGGAATATTTCAGAAAACGCGATAAATTTTTAAGAAAATAAAGAAAGTAAGAAAATGATGCCCTTGTTCATTATTTTATGAAGAAAGTTATAAAATTTCATATTATTCTAATAAAAAATGGAGCAGTAAAATGATTACAAGTGAAAAAATAGGGGTGACTTTAGATTTCTTTTTCTCTAATTTTTATAGTTAAAATGGATTTCTACGAAAACTATGACCCGTCGCATATCTTGCAGATTATGATATATTTTTTCCGACAGCAAAAATGTTACGTTATAATGTATAAAACGGTTACAAAACAACTCATTTTCACGAAAATTTCGAATGTGGAGCCTTAATAAGAAAATAAAAAGCCGTAAGGAAGCCAGTTCGCTCGTCACCGAACGCCGAAATGGTGTAAAGTACCTAATGTATATTTTGGAATCGATAGGTACTAGAGATGTAGCAAAAAGTAATTGCCATAAACATAAGTAAGTACCTACCTATAGTAATTGCATGGCGGAAATACCTACTTCTCGACCAAGGGAATACGTATACGATCTTGTACAACCGCGGACTGTAATAATTTGCCACGAGCTAGACAGAGCAAAAGCCTCTTCAAATAAGCAGGTAATGACAAAAAATTGTGCATTTAAAGATACACTGCGTAGTATATTATGGATAAAGAACGCCGCTCTATTCTACTGGTGCTAACATTCACCGCGGCGGATAGGCAGTTTCATTCCTTTTGCATAATGAGTAGGTAGTACCAGACCGTAGCTTGTATTTTGAATAATGGATACCTTAAAATAAAAGATAATTGGCATACAGGTTTTGGAGTTTCTTTATTGTTGTTTACTAGTAGGTGAAACTTGTTTTCATAAATGTCATGTCATGACATCTATCCATCTTTATTGTACTGGTGACCTATGTAAAATGGCAGGTGCATCATCAATACAATTTATTCTTTGCTCCTGTGGCCGCATGTATGGTTATTTCCAAAAAAACAAAAATTATGTAGTACATCCACCATACCCAAGAATGTCACTTCAATCCCATCAAAATATCAGTGCGTCCCGCTCACAAGTACTTGACTATACGGTGCACAGTTCACCAAGATGATATCAAAGGGCAGCAATAAATCAAATCGCGTTCTGAAATTGGGTGTGTATCAAAATAATAAGACAAATGTATTATTAAGTACCTACAGTTACATATGAACCAGGGATGTTGCAGACATTCGCATCCGCATCCGCAACCGCGGTTTACCGCATGATTTTGAACATCCGCATCCGCCTCCGCATCCGCAAAAATTGATGCGGAGTTTTTGCGGATGCGGATGTAGTACAGTTCGCAACCAGATAGGGGCCAACACGGCGCGTGCCACGCGCGTGTTCAGAATTTTCGTCATTAGTCAATAAGAATCTTCATTTCGTTTCTGTAATCTGACGATTAGCCGTATTCGCTATAGGTGATGCTTTAGGTTTGCAACGATTGTAAATCAGTCGCAACGTGTTCGAGTCCTGCGTGACCCTAAAGACGTTGCGTATTTATGTTTTTGAGGGTTTTGCCTCAAAATCCGCAGCCTTGAAATATCCGCGGATGTCTAAAAAGTCGCATCCGCGGCATCCCTGATATGAACACAGGAAGACAAGAACAGCTATTCTAAAATAGATTTACACTCGATACGATTTTTAAGAGAACTTTAATTTTACTACACATACAGACCTACCACTCACACCGTAAGGCAATTAACGAAAACGAAACGTTATTAAATTTTAACCGACGAAAAAAATGGAGGAGGTTCTCAAGTCAACGCGTATATATATATTTTTTTTTAATGTATGACCACGCATAACTTTTTACAGAGTAGTCCGATTTTGATAATTCTTTTTTATTAGAAAAGTCGGCGCCAAACAATCAATGAACAAAGATTACTCCAAACAAGTACAAGTTACACCAAATCAAATTAGGGCGCGACCACACTTGATTGTTTGGCGCCGACTAAAAACTACTTAGGTACACTTAGATTCATTTAAGAACTTGGTTATTAAGGTTAATCAAAAACTCAAAATAATTACAAAAATATATACTTAGGTATACTTACAATAGTTTAAGAACTTAGTTATTAAACTAAATAAAAAAGGTTTATTATTTTTTGCTTTTCATTATTTTTTCGGCGGTTTAATTTTTTTGTTAAAATGTTTTTATAAAATCAGGAAAACGTATACTTAAATAATATGGTGTTGCCTCCTATTGCTATTAAAGTAATTACAACACGCATTTGTATCTAAAGGTTGTACAGTCAGAATCAAAAGTAGCTACGCAAACGAAGACGTCTAGTATTTAGGAAAAGGGAATAAAGCTGATTTTCCACCGGAGGGGCGAGACGAGACGAGACGAGGCGAGGCGAGAATTGAAATTCGTATTGCAAATTTTCAATTCTCTCCTCGCGCATCTTCGGTGGAAATAGTAAGTGCCATACAAATTTCAATTCTCGTCTCGCCTCGTCTCGTCTCGCCCCTCAAAATCAAAAAAACAAAATCATTTTTTTTATTCTGCAAATAGGCCACAAGGGCACTTTTACATGTCAAACGATAATTTACAATAAAATAATAATAATCTTACACAATAATAATTTAAAATTGCAGATTAAGGACCGATATAAACGGTTAACAAACTAAATGTACTAAGTTAATGTAAACAAAACAAAACTGCAAAATATGACCATTACATTCGATATAAGATCTGTATCAGCATTAACAAAAAGTTAATTCAGTATTCCAGAGATGTATAAGATCTCTGAGCGTCCAAATACAATTAATAATTATTCTAATATTCTAAGAGATGTATACGGTCTCTAAGCGTCAAAACAAAAAAGGAACATTGTCAAAAAGTAGAACGTTGACGCGTGATGTCAAATGTCAGTTCCACGTTTTCTTCTCTTTTTTGTTCAGCGCTTAGCACAACCTCCATCAATTTTGACGATTCTTGCGTAAAGGGCTGCGCGTCGCTGTCGTGGGTCAATAACTCGTCGTCAATGTTGTAATCTTTATGATTTTCTGGAAAATAGTCTTCATCATGATTTAATGGGTCGTCGCTGAATTCGCCGTTGCTGAATTCTCGTCGTATCGCATGCTTCAGTTCTTGCCAGTCGGTGAAAGGATGTTCAGAGCGTAACCATAGAGCCGTCGTACCACCGTACCTCTTTTTGAATCATACGTCAAATCATACACCGTTCTAAAACTTTTCAAACCACGTTCGATCGTTCCTTATTCATCATCTAACAGCCAGCATCATACAAAGTCATCAAAAGTACCAATCCCACATGTATTTAGGTATATTCCTAATAGACTACTCCTGGCTTAAAGGCATTTTTGTCGTTTAAGAAATCGTCGACAGTATAATACGCCTTGCTTAGCAAATTACTTTTAACATGAGAGTTAAATTTACTTAACGGCAAATTAACAATTTCGGTGGGTATTTTATTGTAAAAACGTATGCAAACGCACGAACGACGTGCTAACCTTGCGGAGACGACTGGCCTTCACTGCGATCTTGTTTTAACTACAAAGTCGTGGATATCACTGTTAAGTTTGAACTCGCGAAGGTTATTCCGCACATACTTACATGATATTCTCAAGAATGTATTGGCATGCTACAGTAAGAATGTTTGCCTCCTTGTCCCTCCGGTGGAAAATCAGCTTAAGAGCATTTGAAGCCTTCGATTGCGTAGTTACTTTTGATGCTGACTGTACCTATATATTTACTTTTGAAGCTGACTGTATTTGATGTCGCCTGCTTCCTAGCGATTCTGATATATAGATATCAGAATCGCTGGGAAGCAGGCGACCTATCGAATGGAAAGTAGTCACTGACATTTAGGATTTAGGTCATTTGTGTTTCCACTTTGAAACCCTTGATCTAAGCTTTCTAAACAATTACCGATGATTGAGATAACTGTGTGCTCTGACAAGTGAGAGACATAGTGAATAGGCTAGTTTTATGTATCATTAGAAGTCATTATTGGTAATAACGGATTTATTATGATTATGAGGTCGAGGTTGAGCTGCGTGGGGCATTGAGTACAAAACCACATCGTGAATAACCATCAACAGACATGCAATTTGCGTAAAAATTACTTAACGGATTATTGTCCTTAAACGATCGCTGACATCGAAAGTGAATGGCTTGAACCATACACAAGATGAGTTTAAAAGGGATGTGGCTATAGGTCGAAAGGAGAAGCAGAAACCATAATTAAAAGTTGTTTTGTGGGCTGAATCTAAACCAAAGGGCGTATCACGTAGCAAAGACCCCATTCTCACCCGGTTACTTCACAAGTTCACAACCACGGATCATTAATTCTGTGATATGCGTTCACACCGAACTTAAAATAGGTACCTGCCTACACAGACTAATTAAACAGCCACTAATGTCGAATTGAACTCGCACACAATCTAGGCAGAGTGCAGAGTTCCGTTAGAGTGATTGGTCCTATAGAAAGTAAACACGTGAAAAAGTAACAACGTAATGTACATTAGCCCCAGGCCCCAAACGCGCGAATGGGAGTCCCCGTGATATCCGTGATATACTTAATCCATCAGTGGCGCTGGCAAGCCGTCATCTTGTCTATTCCGAGATGACTGAGCCCCGTGTCGTAGGTACAGCTGTTTCAGAGGACCACGTAACCCAAACCAACTCCCGATTGTTTTATGTATGGATATACGCTACGCTACCAATCCATCCAATCGTGGTATATATTTTTATTTTATTTATGTCAATATGGAACAAACGGTCTTACACAAAGCATTATTACAATACAATACAAATACTCTTTATTGCACACCTCAAAACACGAATCAAATAGACATAACAACTTAAAAATAGAGGTTAACCACAGGCGGTCTCATCGCTAGAGCACACATTACACTTTTTTCTCTTACCTATAGTTTCCATTATCAAATACAAAAACATTTATACCCGTGTGGTGTCGGGTTAGAATTTCACCACCCCCTTTCTTCCCATGGGTGTCGTAAAAGTCGACTAAGGGAGCAGGGTTAGTGTGTTGTGGGCGATGGGCTAGCAACCTATCACTGCGATATCACATTTTGTCGATAAATAGCCACATTTATGCTAAAAGTGGCGCTGGAACATACGAAACGAATAAAGGCGTGAATGTATGTATGTAGTATGTATGTATGTAAAAATGTATATACCATGTAGCACGAGAAAAACAAGGTACCTATATCTAGACGTAAGTAAATGGATGTTATATGTACCATTGCAGTACCACTTTAACTTTTTGGAAACAGTGGTACCACCCAATTATCCATCAAATACTAAAAAAATAGAGATTTGAAAGTGATCGTACTTAGGCATTTTCAAAATAGGAAGCTAATTCACGGTTACCTAACTTTTCACTTTCACTTCATGTATTGTGGTAGCAGTGTCAATATGGCTTAAAATTGGACAAGGTTTACTGAAATCACTAATGACGCTCTAATAAAATGACATGTTTAATACATAACGGAAGGTTTATGATTACGGTTACCTACGTAGTGAATCAATCAAATCTGTCCTCTCAGACTCTTAGAAAGTTAACGCAAAAAGGAATTCAAAAAACGATGACGTATTATATGTACAAGCCCTTAGGGGGTATCCTATCGCAATCACTAAATTTGATTTCCCAACTGTATCGTTTGTCAGTTTTCATTTCGGTAAAAAGTAAATTTTCCCGAAGCTTTTAATTTAAGATATTTTAAAGTCTGTGTGACCGCCTGTTATCTACCTATACCCACTACTGTACCTAATCCCTATTTTCTGTATTCCTTACTTCTATTTATAAATGCGAAAGTGTGTGCGTTTGTTTGTCCTTCTTTCACGTCGCAACGGAGCGTCGTATTGATGTGTTTTTTGTATGGAGATAGTTTAGAAGCTGGAGAGTGACATAGACTACTTTTTCCAGCGGGAAAACATCTAATTCTCACGGGAAAATTCAATATGTTGCATTTACCTATAACCACGCGGGCGAAGCCGCGGGCATCAGCTAGTGTATTTATAATTTTTGAGGTGTGCAGTAAAGTTTATTTGTATTGTATTGTATTTAGTAAAAAAAAATACCTTAAGTTAGCAAGCTCCGAGCAAGAGTTAGCCAGGAGGTAGTCGCCGCTGAGCAGCGCGATCTTGTTACCAAAGGTCATGTCGTCGGGCTCGGCGACCGAAAGCTGCCTCGTGTTCATGTTGACCAGACCTTTGTGGACGAGGTGGGATGTTCGGATCATCTCCGTCACTTCTGCTAACGCGCGCTGGCTGTGGACAAACGCGTAGTGAGTTACTGGAACCTGAGGCTCTAGTATAAGTTTTACCGAAACAAAACGTTACGATCGCGTTTGCGTTTTACCCTCTATTTGTATGGGATTTGACAGCTAAACGCAAACGCGTTCGTAACGTTTTGTTTCGGTAAAACTTATACTAGAGCCTCTGTTATATATTAGGTAGTCCTCTTTTTCGATGACGGTGACCCTAAAGTGTCGAATTTTCTATTTTGTTATAATAACGATCACGCCCCGTTGTACGCATTCTGACCCTACCTAAGTAAGGTTGTTGGTGAATTAATTCAAACGGACGTATTATATGCCGTGTGCAAAGCAAACTGTCCACTACTGTTACTTTCGCCAGCAGATTTTGATGGAAGGCTGGCACGCCATTTGGAAAACTGGTCACGTTGCGAGTGGGAGAAGAATTACCTTAACGTCTACGTTTTATCATGATTCTAAGAGCTCTTTGTGGGTGCGGAATAATGACCGTACGTGATGTGGTATTAGGTACAAGTTGTCAACGCCGTCAATGGTAATGCACACCAAGATCTTCAATGCTTCTATTATTTTCTAGGGATGAAGTTAACATAAATAAATACAATTTAGGGGTCGTTCTTACACAACCTAATTATGCCGTTATTATGGACACCGCTAAGGGCTAACGGCGCGGCGGCGTGGGGCCCGCGTCGAAACACAAAGATATGGAACACCATCTCATATAGAAAACGGCCTAAGGAGTGTTTATTCGCGAGCGCTTCTATATATATGTATATGTCTGACAGCACGCAAGTAGTCCCAAACTAAGCTAGGCTTGTTTTACATATATTAAGACCGCGATGGATACTGAACTCGTGCTCATCGCACATTAATTATTTGCGCTTACGGAGGTTCGAATCTTAGTAATGGTAGAGGGGCTTCGCAGCTAGGGAGGTGACCCTAGCTCGGCTTTGAACTCGGCTTCCTGTGTCTTAAATCAAGATGCCTTGGCGTTTACAACATTGCCATGTGTACATTGAATCATTGTGGAATCGCGCCACCATCACGTGACGTCGTGACGCCGAAGGACTACTAATCACGAAATGTTGCGCACGCGTTTCCTACACTGGTATTGTCAATGCTTGCGCTACCGACGGCGAACCAGTGTAAGTCGGACCTCCGTGTGTTTATGATGATAACAAATCTCGTGGTCAATTTATACTAGAATCGAGGTGAGCTGAGTCGGGAACAGATTGTGAATTATGCTCCTACTGTGAAGTTTCACTGTTGTTTGCTTACATTGTTAGCTGCGGAAACATCTGGGTCGTTCTAATGACCGTCGAAATGTTGTTAAACTTCAAATAATGAGCTGTCAAGTGCATTCGGTTGTCTATTGTCACGTATTTTTACAAGCTTTATATTAACTTGACCTGTTCGTATGTACGTATATAAGTATGTAAGTTGTCCGTCAAAATTTGGAATCCATGTTTCAGTCTCTTGCCGTTATCCGATTGGAGACAGAAGGTGGCCATGGAATTCAGTATTTAACCGACGTACCCCATCCAGTTTGGGCTCGTTTGAATCTTCTCAATGAGTAGTCGATGATGTATACAGAAAAGTACAGTCGGCAATAAAAGCTTGTACCACAAATGTTTTTTTTTGACAGAAACTTATTTAAGTAAGGTTCAGATTCAGAACTCATAATTTCTCCTTTGTTAAACTAGCCTTAATAGATGTAAAAGCAAGCACAATGTATAATTATCCTATTTACAGCATCTTCGCTTTCGTTTTTTATAGTCCAACGTCGGCAAATTAACATTCAACTGGTCAACGGTAAATAGACAGCGCAGTAGATAACTTTTTATTTTTCAATGGGAGGAAAATCCTTTATAGATACCTCCGCGCCGCGGGGATAGCGCGCAGGTTATGTCGGACTCGCCCCGACTAAAAACGTCCGATGGTCCTCCGCATTTCGCACGGCTCTGGGATATCCTATGGAACGCACCAGTGCCGCCCCAGCGTGATGCCTCTGTGGGTCCTATCTTTTTTTCAACGATTGCAGCCCCGAACTGTAACCGTGTAGTGTACCACCCCGAGGACCCCTTTTAGTCGCCTTGTACGACAGGCAAGGAGATACCGTTGCCGTATTCTAATGCCCGGGCTACAGGGCGCACCGTAGGTAACCTGACGCTTGCGACTCAAGAAAAAACACAAGCGCGTTGCCGACCCTTTATTAATTTGAGGACTCGTTGTGTTGTGCAGACATGAGATAAATATAGGTCCATCGCTCATACACAGCGCATCCTCGGAAGCATTGGCGACCTCACTCTAGGTACACAACACGACATATAGAGAAAGTAGTTGTGTTATTAATGCTGCGGTATTCGGGTATTCTGTAAGGTAGAGGTAGTTCCCCAACTACGCTCCTCCAAATATGAGCAGGATGCTTCCCATTCTGCTAAGAAATAAATAGCTAGTCAACTTATTTTTAACCCCCGACGCGACGAAGTGAGGGGTGTTATACGATTGTCTGTGTATCTGTGTTTCTGTCTGTGGTATCGTAGCTTCCAAACGGATGAACCGATTTTCGTTTACTTAGTTCTTTTGTGTCATAAAATGTATTATAATTTAATCCCGAGTGTTCTTAACCATGTTTCATGAAAATCTGTTCAGCCGTTTGAAGATCATCAGCTCTTTTCTAGTTTATGAGGGGATCTGGCTGTGGCTTGCCGCCTTGGACACCAACAGCACGATGAGCCCCCACGCTTGCATGTTGTTTTTGTTAACGTAATTGCCTTGGAATCGGCTCGGTGAGTTACCTGTGCAACACGCCGGCGGCCTTGTCTTGCGCAAGGTCCGGTATCTCAGGGCTGTGGCCTGCCGCCTTGGACACCAACAGCACGATGAGCCCCCACGCTTGCATGTTGTTTTTGTTAAAGTAATTGCCTTGGAGTCGGCTCGGTGAGTTACCTGTGCAACACGCCGGCGGCCTTGTCTTGCTCAAGGTCCGGTATCTCAGGGCTGTGGCCTGCCGCCTTGGACACCAACAGCACGACGAGCCCCCACGCTTGCATGTTGTTTTTGTTAAAGTAATTGCCTTGGAGTCGGCTCGGTGAGTTACCTGTGCAACACGCCGGCGGCCTTGTCTTGCTCAAGGTCCGGTATCTCAGGGCTGTGGCCTGCCGCCTTGGACACCAACAGCACGACGAGCCCCCACGCTTGCATGTTGTTTTTGTTAAAGTAATTGCCTTGGAGTCGGCTCGGTGAGTTACCTGTGCAACACGCCGGCGGCCTTGTCTTGCTCAAGGTCCGGTATCTCAGGGCTGTGGCCTGCCGCCTTGGACACCAACAGCACGATGAGCCCCCACGCTTGCATGTTGTTTTTGTTAAAGTAATTGCCTTGGAGTCGGCTCGGTGAGTTACCTGTGCAACACGCCGGCGGCCTTGTCTTGCTCAAGGTCCGGTATCTCAGGGCTGTGGCCTGCCGCCTTGGACACCAACAGCACGATGAGCCCCCACGCTTGCATGTTGTTTTTGCCATTGTAGATCAAGTTCCTGTTGGCAAATTAATTTGATGGTTGTAAGAAGACTACACAATCGGTAGAGAAGAGGATTTGGTGTTTGGATACTGATTTATCGTGCATGACATTTCATTAAATGGATTAAATATAAATTTAACCTCCTGAGGCCGCATAAAAAATAGTTATGTTATGAATTTTATTTATTATATAATAAAATAAAGCTACGGTAGCCTAGTGGTTCAGGCATACGGCTGTCAAGCGGCGGTCGTGGGTTCGAATCCCGGCTCGTACCAATGAGTTTTTCGGAACTTATACCGTTAGCTTTTCGGTGAAGGAAAACATCGTGAGGAAACCGGTCTAATCCTAATAAGGTCTAGTTTTCCCTCTGGGTTGGAAGGTCAGATGGCAGTCGCTTTCGTAAAACTAGTGCCTATGCCAAATCTTGGGATTAGGTGTCAAAGCGGGCCCCGGGCTCCTTTAGGGGCACAACCGGGAACAACGCTAGGAGGATGATGATATTATAAAATTAAACGAAACAAAACAAATGAAGCTCGCCTTCCTTTAAAATTTTACGTATACTCAATGAACCATCTCGTTTCTCATCCTTTTTGTAGGAACCAGAGACAGGAGGTTAAGCTAAAAACGAGTAGGTAGGTAGTGGTAGGTACCTACTACTATAAGTTAGAGTAGTGAGTTAGAGAAGACTATAAGAGTTAGATTTAGTAGTTAGCCTCTAACTACTAAAACTAACTCTAGTCTTCGTTATGCCTTACAAAACAGCTAATCGGGCGTTCCACAGCCATAGCCTCGATTTGATGATTGAAAAACTAAAACAATTATAATTTTGGATGTTCAGCTGTGGGGTACGTCGACAGTCCTATCCCACTCTATGAATGTCTATGGCCAAAAAATTACAGCTTACGTCTTCACTTAGGCAGTGGACCTTCTGTGCCTTAAGATACCTACTATTAATTATTCTATGATAATTACTCAGATACTCCTTTTAAATAAGTGTCATTGACGACGACGTAAGCTGTCATTTTTTGGCCATTGTTATCGAAATAATCATCAATTTTGGAAAAAACTGGAAAGTTAGGATTAAGTAATAAAATACATGAATACAAATTATGTTTTCGAAAAACAGTTCATATTTTGTAATGGGATTACTTCTCTCGTCATGTTAGCAAACTGTTGTAAAATTTAAATTCGTATAACGGTGTGCGATCAATGAAATGATGTTGTTACTACGTAAAACGGAACGTATATATGAAACGTCGTTGTGTGCGATACGCTGTACAGCCCTTGCAAAACCAGGACGGGAGGTTGTCCCATAGACAAACAGCGTTTCCCGCCAAATTGACAGTGGGATAGGCCTATTATGTAGGTACAGATGCGCTAGACTTATTGTTTGACATAAAACGTTTTCGTAAGCGTGATGTAGAACAATCATACTCTATACGCAAACACAAGTCTCAGCGTCTTACAATAATAGTCCGTTTTCTTATGGGAAACAGTATGACATTTTGGAGTTAAGCAATGCCATTTGGTACGAATGTTATACACATCCACCTGAGCCCAAATGGCCCGGTAGCCAGTGATAACTCCGCGACAGGTGGGGGGAGGGGGGGTCAAAGTACAGAGCTCCTGGCGCTCAGAAAAAAAATTCTGGCGGATTAGTTTGGACCTTTGAATCAAGTTTGGTGTCGTTATCGGGTTAGTAGGTGATGCCCAATTCATTCCTCATTCCAGTTTTTTAGGGTTCCGTAGCAAAATATGACACAATACTTAAAATAATAAACTTTTTGTAGTAACGAAATTCAAACAAACGCTCATATTTACATATTTTTGTATTAAACTTGGTTTATAAAAAATACTGCCGAAAGCCCATTTAATGCAGATTCTAAAAACATTAACAGTAATTATACATTTAACTATTCCCCTAAAACACTGGTATGGGGAATGAATTGGGCATCATTTAGTTCCCTGATAACGACACCAAACTTGATTCAAAGGTCCAAACTAATCCGCCAGAATATTTTTTTTCTGAGCGCCGGGAGCTCTGTACTTTGACCCTCCCTCCCTTTCAATAATTTATTTTACATAAAAATAATTAAATGTATAATTGCTGTTAATGTTTTTAGAATATGCATTAAATGAGCTTTCGGACAGTATTTTTTATAAACCCGGTTTAATACAAAAATATGAAAATATGAGCGTTTGTTTTAATTTCGTTACTACAAAAAGTTTATTATTTTAAGTATTTCGTCATATTTTGCTACGGAACCCTAAAAAACTGGAATGGGGAATGAATTGGGCATCGCCTAGTTACACGATAACGACACCAAACTTGATTCAAAGGTCCAAACTAATCCGCCAGAAATTTTTTTCCTGAGCGCCGGGAGCTCTGTACTTTGACCCCCCCTCCCCCCCACCTGTCGCGGAGATATCACTGGCTACCGGGCGATTTGGGCTCAGGTGGATGTGTATAACATTCGTACCAAATGGCATTGCTTTACTCAAAATTTTATACCCCTCTATACAAGCATTTCCATAAGAAAACGGACTATAATAGATGTCGCTAGGCCGCGCCAGGTTATTGGTCCATGGTCTCTCTCAGGTTATTGGTCCATGGTCTCTCTAACTAACTACAAACTTTCAGGGCCTTGTCCATTTATCATTACGAAGTAGACGACAGATAATTAGTTAATCAGATATGGTATAACAATTGCATACTCGAAATGTATATTATTATTATTTACACTTGTAATGTATGGAGGTGCAAGTCGTGCAGGTTTTTAACAAAAACACTAAATCCTCATAATCTAATACCTAAATTATCTGTTTTTGTTATAGATTACGAAGAAGAACCATTACAGGAGTCATTTCATTAAAAAAAAATAGAGGTCTTCGGTGCCTCATGTGCCAATAATAGGAGGTCCCTTTTAAAAAAACCGGCCAAGTACGAGTCGGACTCGCGTTGCAAGGGTTCCGTATATCACAAGATTTTAAACAATTTTTTTACTAACGGAGCTATTTTGACGTTTCATAAAAATAAGCTGATTTGATTTCTGTCAAATACCGTATTAAGTCCGACTCACGCTTGACTGCACATTTCTAATAGGTTTTCCTGTCATCTGTAGGTAAAGAACTATTTTGTGTATTTTTTTCAAAATTTTAGACTCAGTAGTTTCGGAGATGAAGGGGGAATGGTCATTTTTTGGCTATTTTCTTAAATAATTTCTGAACGAATTATTTTAAAATTACAAAAAATATATATTTTAGATGCACACAATGAGTTCTTTCATTTGATATGTGACACGATGGTATATGCAAAACTTTTTTTAATCTTCTCATTTCCCCCCCAAAAGTGGCCCCCATGTTTAAAATTCATTTGTTTGCGTTACATGTTCATCTTTGGGTCACAAACTTACATATGTGTACCAAATTTCAACGTAATTGGTTCAGTAGTTTCGGAGAAAATAGGCTGTGAAGGACGGACAGACAGACGCACGAGTGATCCTATAAGAGTTCCGTTTTTTCCTTTTGAGGTACGGAACCCTATAAATTAAGGGATTTAACATCGTTTCAATTATAGCGCTCTTCGATCCGTCGTATGTCAATTACAGAGGTAATATTAAGGACAAAACAGTTTCAAAATCCAAATGTCAATTATAGAGTAGAGGTCCCGAAATTTCAATTGCAGAGGTATTTTATTGCCAAGGGACCGGGACCGGCCATTTGGTTGCAATTATAGAGGTTTGTATATGCCTCGTGAGCATGACTGAAACGCATACAGCCAATAAAGAGACCGGATTGAATTGAAACTACGTAAACAGATTCAGTAAACGTATCTAACACAAACGTTAGGTATTATTTAATTACACAATTATCCACAGATCATTTCAGAGATTTTTCTAGATACTTTAAGTAGATCGATTTAGATCAAGGTATAAAATAAACCACAGCAAAATAACAACAAACTAATAATCAAACACCTAAGTTATTACTGCATGTTGTAAATCGAATATTACGAAACGTTGCCTCGCACGAACGAGCTCTCGCGCGCAAAGAATAGGTAATTAATTTAGGACATTAGCAATGTGCGTATATATTTACCGATCGATACAATAAATTTACTTGGTGTTGTTTTCTCGTTAACGATTTTGTGGGGAAAACCGATATGGGAAACCCATCATCCATGTCGTGTTCTGTGATTAATGCTCATTATTGTTACTTTTGTAACGTTCAAACTGCAAAATTCAAAAAAAAACAATTCAGGCGCGCGCGCGCTTTTATTTTATACACATATTTTTACATGGAAAAACTACATTTACTCCTACAATTTATCAATTATTTTAATTGTGTAAAGGCAGGGTGTGTGTAGCGATGTGCCTAGGTACATTATTATATTTATTTAATTTCAGTTATTAAGGGGCTCCACGCGCTTTTTGGCTAGTTTTGACGAGTTTTGAGTTGATATTCTATATCTATATCTAAACTATAACTAAACTATAGATATATTTATGGCACAAACACTTATCGGTTCTTCAAATCTTTATCTATATTTGCAGTTTTTTTTCATGATTTATTGAAACATGGTCCAGAAAAGCTCTGTTTTCGATATTAGTATGTTGTTTATGCACTTTTATATATGAAAACTATATATAACTGTTCCTTTTTGACGTCTCTAGAAACCCACGAGAGATTTTTATTTTTAACTCATTTTCACAAGTTACGTTTAAAAAATGTTTTTTTGGCCTGAAATTGCCCAAGTTTGGTGCCATATATCCCGAAAACTGTGAGTTTTGATGTAAATATGCGATACTATTTCGGTAAACCGTTGTTGTTAATACGATAAGCCATAATAAACACGAAAAAACCGAAAGTTACAGATCGAAGGTCATTAGGAGCTAGGAGCCCCTTATCAAATAAATAAATAATAATATTAATAATGTATGACATCGATCGGGTGTTTGTTAATACTTACTTGGCAGTCTTCAGCAAAGGATGATTGCTTCCTACTAATTTCCGAAGGTGTAAGGCAACATTCGCAATTTCATCACTCATAACCCATCGCAAGCTGAGAAAAGAGGTTGGGTATCCCACTATTTTCTCTGCCTCGCTCACTGCGCGGTTCCAATCTGGCTTAGATGAGTGTTGAGCAATCGTGACACCTTGGGCTTCAGATGTGCTCAACTCCCTTCCAGAAGGTCCCCGTAGTTTCGACACACCCGCGCTTGACGAACAAACTTTCACCAAATCGGCCCTAACGATACTTCGTAAACGACTCAAACTCATTTTGGTGATTTTTTAACAAGCCTTAGTAAGTTTAAGAAATATTTAGATTTGAAGAATTTCCAAACAGCATTAACACCAAAATCACAGTGAGAGATCTAGCACGAAACACAATTTTGCGCACTGAAGTATTCTAGAGTTTATGCAATCATTGCATAAACGAGAATCTTTCGTAAATAAACTGGCGAGCGAAGCAGCGGCGCAAGAGTTGTCCTCCACTTTCGCGCGCAAATAACCAACTGACAGTATAATATAAGTAGTATAACCGACCGACCGGAACTCGAAATAGCCAAGTGAATGAATGGTGAGCTAGGTGAATGTAAGTAAGGTGATGAGGTAACTGGAGGTAAATGGAAACAGTGTTTTTGGCATTTGTTGTCATTATACAATTTATACATTGACGGTGGCGCTCGCGACACTAATAAAATTTGGTTGCAGATAACTGAGGAAGTCATTCTTAAGTTAAGGGCCATATTTATTTTTAAGGGATAATTATTTTTAAATATAGACGATATAAACCCTTTAATTTCTATAACAAAACGGGTTACCCACTTCTTTAAGGCGTATTTGTTCGTCAGGCATCAGCACGTATTCATAAGCAAGCAGATAGTACAGTCAAGTTCAAAAATATGTATCGATTTACTACTAATATTAATAAGTATTATAACAATAAAAAGAATATTATACATGCGAAAATGTATGCTTAGATGTTTGTTACTCAATCACACTTAAACGCCTCAACCGATTCGGATAAAATTTTGCAGGAAGAGTTTATAGCCTGGATTATATTATAGGATAATTGAATCCCGGGTCCACGCAGTAGACTCCGTGAACTGAAACCTTAAACCGCTGACATGAGAGCGATAGGACAAGGACAAGTAGAGACAATGAGTAATGGCCTGTATTCACTTTGATTAGTGATTAGTGCGAGTTCATACAAAAGCTACTCACACTCGCAGCAAATGGTATGTACTGGCACTAATCACTAATCAAAGAGAATACAGGCCATAAGTTGTATGCACCCATATTTTTGAAGTAAAAACTTCTTTAGCGGCGCTGTGCACTTTTTGTGATGGGAAAAAATTGTTAAACTCGCCACAGATTTTTCAAGTCACGTGACCGTGAAATGCGTAACGTGAGATTCAGTGTTGCCAATTCGGATTTTTGAAATTCCGGAGGGCGTAGCTAAAAATTCCGTAGAATTCCGTATTTTGCCGCTGTAAAAATCCGTAGATCTACTGAATTTTTAGGGACGGGCGGGGTTATACTGATAATTAAAGCAATTCGTGCAAAATTATTCACTGACCATTCCAAAATATCAAAAATGCACAACGTTAATATTCAAGTTTTCACTTCTGCCGGCACACCCGGAGTGCAACCCGGTCTTTTTACACTTGACTGTAGGTACCTTACCTACCTAGTTCTCAAGTAGATATAATAATATTTAAATTATTTGACTTGAGCGGATATCTCGGTAGCTTAGTTGGAGGATTCAGATAAAATTCTAATTAAGTTCGTCACCGCTTTTTTTTGTAGTAGCCAATTTTGTGTAGGATTGGGTACCTAGTGTGTACACAACTACACACTCTTACTTGGAGCGGAAATGACGACAGAACGATTGAATGAGGACTATTATGATTATGAGTGAATGATGCTAAGACCAATGTTGCCATTTGTTACGTTTACGCACTTATAGTAGTTTTCCGTAGTGCATGAAAATATATCTAAATCTGTAAAAAGAAAGCTACTAAGGGAACCAGGAAAACCTTGTATATATTATTATAACAAGTAAAGTGAGTCGATATATTAGGTATAGATATTTTAAATATACTGAACTTCTTAATTATTTTAGCTTTAAACTTCAAATCAAAGGGAAAAAATTGTCGCTCCGAGCCACACACACGTAACTTTGTTTAAAGTATATAATAATAATGAGTATATAAGACCGGTAACAGAAAAAGAAGTAAACCAATTAAAAGATGGATTGGATGACTTCAAGTCTATAGGGGGCGCCACCTGCCCCCCTAGCACACTAGGTTTTATGTCCGACGTAAGGCACTGGTCCCACCGCCGGCTAGTAAGCTAGAAAAGTTGGGCGAGCAGCATTACATTGCGGATCTGTAAACGTCGATTGATCACACTGTGCCTGGTCAGCACGCAATGAACCGTTACTCGCCCAACTTTTCTAGCTTACTAGCCGGCGGTGGGACCAGTGCCTAAAGCATTCGTCCCTCTTGCACTCGCATATTTGCCAGAATGGGACGAATACTTTATGTCCGACATAAAACTTAGCGTACTAGCCCCCCAGGACCAGGAAAGCCATTAATAGAAAGGAATCGCAACAGTTGGGAGAGGCCTATGTGTCACAAGACACGCTGACCACTAATCCGGACAATTCGATGTGTTAGTTTTTAAGTAAATTTGTCTATGAATATAATGTGATACCGTTTTAGTTTCGGTAATAAATGCTATTATGATGATTATGATATAAGACCGCATGTCAAGAGGGTAACCAACGTACTCACTGAAGATAAAAAAGGCCCCCCCTCCGTAAAAAGTCAAAGCTACAACAAACTTATACTATTACTCCTCCTCCTCCTCAGTCGTACGCTCTTAACAGTGGTCGTGGTTGTTCCGATGGCGTACGAGGTTGAGCATACGCGTACATGGTTAATCTTCGCAGGTCATTCGATTTAGGCTTAAACTGCTTTCCTGACGTCTCTCCCTCATATTAGTATAAAAGTATAATACCTAATTTAGTAATAGGGTCTGGACAGGGAAACATGGGACTTTTTTTTACATGGCAACTTTTTATATGGCAACTGTAATATAATTGTCAAATGTGTCAAACGTCTTAAATTAAGATGTCCTAATCTTGATACTTGATAGGTAACTAAGAAAGTTATAACGTAAATACTTCTCCTACTCGCCGTTCCACGCGCGCTAAGAGACCCAACGGCCGCTATTTAAACTTCGCGGCATAGAAGCCCTTAAGGTTGACATTCGTGAAGCGCGCGCCCAAATGTCGCGCGCTGCCGGCTTCCGCCAATCAGTCTATCGCTGAGCTAGGTACCGACGCGCATCGCCTATGATCGTAACACTGTTTAAACCTAATAATTACCTGTTTACCTATTAATACTGAACCTATAGCCGGGGCTAATTCGTTTCTGTGTTTAGTTACTGATAATAACTTCGTATAGTGTTTTTTTTGTGTTTTAATAACCTAGCCAGTGCAAATTTTGTATTAAGAATTAAGACTCAATAATAATAAACTCTAGTTTCCCAATTCGCGTCGATCTATCATTTACATACACAATAGTAAGATGTTCCATTATAAATTGGACTGTTTTTGCTTTTTAAGAGAATGAAAGGGCAGCGTTTTGCTAATATCATTCACATTGAAGAAGATTATAAAAAGTTCAATTCTTATGTCTATGTCAGTGGTTTTGATTATTCTTCTTAAATATACTGAATAAACAATAGAATAAAGTTAAAGATTTTTCTACCATATACGACTATAGTTATATACTTTCTTCTGCTTGATCAGTGCATTGTGTGAACTTAAACATATTTTATCGCGTTATATTAACAAAAAACAACACGTTGTTTTTTTGCCACTTTTATAGTCTCATCTTAGTCATCTTCCCCCGGCCAGACTACTACATTGTAATAATTTTTGACATAATAGCAGTCTTTAACAAATGCATACTGGTAGCACTGACTCCATCTTATCAACCAATGAGAAGCGTTGCAAATTCTGACATCTGATTTTTTTTTTAGTCAATCGCGATTCGCGCTCCACCGGCCGTCGTAGTCGACAATAGAAAGGTCACTACGTATCGCCGGCTTTCAGTGTCCCAATTGATAAGATAATTTTATATACATTATTTTTCTCGTGGTTTGATAATAATTATCAGTGAAATAGTGAACGTTAAGAAGTGTTGTCATCGGAAAAGGTCTTGCAGCTTTTTGCGCTTACTCTAAGGTGAGATTTCGGATTTTTGTGTGGGTAATAAATAGTCTAAACGTTTCTGGGCTGTCTGGTGGCCACGTGCATGAGTACATACGTGTTACAGGACTGAGGTGCAGCTTGTCTTACCGTTGTGTTTACTCTTTGCATCATCCACCGGCATATTACATCGTCACATATGATAAGACGCAAATCGGTGGTCCCCTAAGGACAGAATAAAATTATATTCGTGATGTTGTTATACTGTTATTGTTTCGGTACATTTGACACAACTCACTAATATTCAAGACTACAACTGTTTGAGATAGTTGACAAGTATTTTTTTATATAGGTATTTTTCTCAGCATACTAATATAGACAGCTGTCAGACAAAATCGATTGTAATATAAAATTGAACTTGAAATTATATTTTCCATGTTTCACATCCAAAATCAAAATGAATAAACTAACATACACATAATCATAATCATTTACTTATTGTCAAGACTACAGTCTCTAAAAGCTCACATTTAAGAATAATAGTTCCAACAGTTTATCCATTTCGGACATAATTTCTGTCTCAGTTTGATTTCCCATTGAAATAATAAGAAAACATATCCTATATTTGCAATCCACCACAAGATTTACAATAACACAGCGAATATTTTAAATTCATTTAGAAACTTAAAAATTCACATAAAGTACCAAGTGTTTACAACCACTTCAGAACTGGTACAGAAGAAAAAACCTCTGTCTTTGGTTCTTCTGGCCCTCAATGTCATTGCTGGTAGCGAGATGGGCTAAGCTTCAGAATTCTGTTTCCTAATTAGTCTAATTTAAATCAACCTGTATTCTGGTAAGTTGATACAAATGTTTTCTTAAAGAGTTCTGATTGGTGGATGTAAAACGGTGAACTGTTTTGATTGGTCAAATTAAAACGTTTTATAAATCATAAATATGTATACATATTTTTCCTAAGGGCTAAATGTACTACTTTAGTCCTGCTTGCTAAGCATAATATGACGCACTTTTTGAGCATGAGTAGTGAAAAGTATAGTAACTAATTACACACAATAATGGAAGAGACCTTCAAACTAAAAAAATAAGCTCTAATAAAGCTCTGCTAACGTGAAGAAAACTATCACAATCTCTTGGATTTGGCATCATTAACATGGCGAAGTAAGTGAGTTCTACAGACAGATTCGGGGAAAGGGACAGCAGGAAGCAAAGGCCCATAATGTTAAAATTAAATGAATAAATAAATAAAATAGGTAAATAAAGACTTCCCAAAAGATATCTTAGAAATTAGAAAAGAGTTGAAAAGCATACAGCAAGAGGAAATACAAAAAAGCAAGATAACGGTATGATAAGCTCATAGTAAAGGAGAGACCAATCCAGGGGAAAGGCCAGAAAAACGGAAGTGTTCCCCATCCAAAACACCGAAACTCACACATCAAAATAGAGTATATGCAAGGCAAACGGCCCCAAACAAATTTAATAAAACAAACACACTTGAGTTGAGTTCACAAGTCGTTCTAGGACCAACTCATTATCTGGTATCAACAATCAATGACAATTAAAACACAACAGCCCCCGGAAGACAAACAAGACAACAACAGCTACTGAACATGGATCAAAGAAACCACCTTCCCCAAACCGGCCGGTCACCATGGGGAAATATGACAACACGACAACCATCCAGCGTGTTCAGGAAACACGAAACTCCACATTGCCTCACTTAACGTTTTTAACCCTCAAATCTAATGGATGCTGCAAAACATCTGAGGATTTCAAATGGGAAAATGAAGCAATCAAAATGGGTATTGGATACCTAAGTCATCTCAGATTCGCAGCTGATACTTATAGTCCTCTTTGCTGAAAGCAGCAGAAAATTAGAAAAAATGGTAAATCTATTAAGCAAGCAAAGTGGAAAAGTGGGTCTTCTGATGAACAAAGATAAAAAAAAACTTATGACAAACGGCAACACATGCAATTAAACTTGAAGGAAGGACACTTAAATACGTAAATAAATACATATGTCTAGGAAAAGAAATGTCATTTGAAGACAAAGACGAAGAGGAAGAGGTAGAACGCCAAATAAATATGACCTGGAGAAAATACTAGTCACTCAAAGAAATAGTGAAAGGTGACTTACCGCTCCACCTGAAGAAAACAGTGATGGATACATGTATTTTACCGACCCTCACGTATGCTTGCCAGTTGTGGTCATACAATACCAAAATAAAAACAAAACTAGTAAATTGCCAGAAAGCTATGGAAAGAAGCCTCCTAAAAATAAGAAGAAAACACAAAATAAGAAGTGAACTTATACGAAAACACACCAAAGAACTAGATGTCTTAAACTACGGTAAAAAGTTAAAATGGCGATGGGCTGGCCACCTGGCACGATTGAACGATTAACGTTAGACTATAGAAGTGACGCGATGGAAAGGACCTAGCGGAAAAAGACGAAAAGGGCGACCTTTGAAAAGGTGGAGCGATGACATCATAGCTGCAGCAGGAAAGGAATGGATGGAACGAGCTAAGGACAGGGAAAATTGGATCAAACTGGAGGAGGCCTATACCCAAATAGGGGTTCCTATCCAAGAAAATTAATATATAACACATACATGTAACACTAAGTGATGGGAAATAAAAGGGACTATTATTATTATTATAAGCCATTCCAACCTGAATAATATTTTAAATAACCGAGTTGAATGTTTTGGGGAATATTCAAATATTGACCTTATACTTTAAGCAAGAAGGTTAAAATTGTAATGTCTCTCAGTTTTCATTCATTACTATGCACAAAAACTCCCTAAAATTTTCTCTATTTCAGGGATTATTTTCAATCTCAGAACCACTAACGGAGAATTCATGAACGTAAATCTAATGTATATATAGTTTATAGTATATCTAGTATAGTATAAAGGAAATTGCTAACAGGTTTGATTGTGCGAATCTAAAACATTGGTCCGACCAAATTAAAAACAGCACAGTTTTTAGTATAGATACTTTGCTGGAGTTGCGTATGTAGGTATACTGCAAACTAGCTATTGTGAATTAGCCGTATAAATGTCCCAATTGCTTATGTATAAATGCTAACACTAGATTAAGATATTTGTTATGTTACTAACACTCTATGGATACCTTGTATGTACGAAGTAAAGACATTGAATTGAATATCATCATGAACAGTCAACCCTAAAACTACTATATTCCAATTTTGAGACTTATTTTGCAGACATAAGTTGCGAAACATATACATACCTACATATCTAGACATTAGTGAACAGTACAGGCTGACATGTCATGGAAACATTGTGTTGATGCAGCGCCTGCAGCAACATCAATCATCACATCAGTCATCACCCTTGACGGAGATGCTCTTGATAAGACTGGGTTTATATTATCTATTATATAAAATCGAAAAACCAGAACGGGATAAAACACGAAGGAACGAGCGAGATAGCGCCCTACAAAAAACACGATCTCTGGCGACACGTTTCTCAAAAACAACGCAAGTAACACGACAAATAAATGTTAGAATCAATTTTCTGGATATTACCTTAGAATAAGAGCATAAAGGCTCCCGATTCTGTTGTGTATTTTTTCTACAATCACGTAATGAAATCTCGATAACATTGACAATTTGAAACGTAGGCCATTGTTCGGAAATCTTCGGAAATGTTCGGCTAACGTACGAATCACATTCAGGCAAATTCCATTTTACGTAATTTGATTATATATCTGAGACTACATTTCCATGTTAGTATAATCGTTATACAATTGATTCGGCTTAAAAAAACATACTGTTTATAAATAATAATGATTAAAACTGAACTTTGAAATTACGGTTAGAGAATTTTACATGAAATGGAACGTACGCGGTCCAACCTTCCGTCACTGTCACTGTTTGTTACTTTGAAAATTTGCCTTTAATTATTATTTATCGTTTGTTATCGTGTGCAACAAGTGCTCTGATGTTCGATCGGTCGGATATACTACCGAACAGTACCTGTAGTCCACCGTCAAGATTAAATACTGGCCGTGTCTTATCCAAACTTGACATTGGCGGAATCATCAAGGCTTTGATGGAGCCATATAGCCCCGAAAATTGATTGATTGAAGTGCTCTGATCGGCTGGACCTATTGTTTTCTCATCTGGACCTTGATTCGGTTATTTACGACATGCTCGGTAATAAATTACAAGACCAAGTGAGGAATGTTGAGGTCCGACGTCGCACTAAGGTGCTCGATGTTGGAGATACCATTAGTTGGGCAGGACACCTTGCCAGGCAGAATGATGGTAGGTGGACCAAAAAGGTGTTAGATTGGTGGCCACTTCTAGGTAAAAGGAGCGTCGGCCGTCCACCAGGCTGATAAAAACATTATTTATATGCACGTGAGCTCTTAATTATTGACCACAGGAGAGACGAATTTTGTTTTATGAACTGTGTAATAACATATGCCAACATAACACATGCAAACGATCCATGGAGAGAAGTTTATTAAAGTTAAGAAAGCATACATAAACCTAGAAATGAAGTTTTTTGAAAATGTAAAAAATAACAGATGCACTTCACCAAGCACTGTGCCTTAAGTGGAAATGGGCAGGCCATATCGCCACATATAAGGAGAAAAGATGGGCACTAGAAGCAAAAATATGGTCGGGGCCGAAAGGCAAAAGAAAGAAAGGTAGACCGCGAAGATATTGGACAGACGACATAACCGAGGTTTCCGGACCTAGCTGGATGAATTTGGCCAAAGATCAGAAAAAATGGCATGAGATGGAGCAGGCTTTTACCCAAATGGGGTCCATATAAGAAAACATATATATTTATTATAAAAACACAACACAACTTTTTAGATTAGTGAATACTAACAATATGGAAAAAATAAAGCTTAAAGAAATAAATTTTCTGTGACACCTCGAATACAAGATGTAATTTAAATTTTGTTTTTATTCTATTCGGTTGATAAATTAAACAGTGAGTGTCTTGAATTTGGAATTTTGTGTTCAGTAAGCGCAATCAAAGTGCGTATATTCCAAATTTCCAGTTCAAAACATTGTGCTATGCAGATAAAAAAAGGAAATAAATATTTATGCATGTATATAAGGCCTGCAACACCCTGCCGCGGCCTGTGGTGGCGGACAATAGTAAATTTGACAGCTAATGAAAAGTTTACTATGGTCCGCCGCGGCCAGGCTGCGCCACTGTGATGTGGGCTTAAAGCGTATACGGCTATAGCTCGCGCTTGGGCTGTTGACGTTGCCGAGTACTTTTTGGTGGCCGCAGAGTACAAGAGGTTTTTTTAATAGGGGTGTAGACACTTAATTAATAATCAATAATGTCATATTTGGTCTAAAAAGAATTAAAAATGTAGTCAAATAGAGAAAATTAACGCAAGAGGTTAAATAATCACGAAGTTAAAAGTGTCCAAAATTTTAAGAAGGGGTATATTCTGTCCCTTTTTCGCAAAACGCAACTTCATATGAAACAATTAACGCTCGCAGTTCGTGACGTCACTAGAAGACGGCAACGTGCTGTGTCCCATCGCGCGCGACGCGCTCTGCGGCAGCCTCCCAGTTTGTGATGTGACAAATTGTTTGCGTTTTCTCTCTCTAACAAGCAATATTGAAACGGTTGTAGCTTCGAATGCTTTGAGATATCTGAATGAGATTTTCGTCACTAGGCATATTTTTTTGCCTTCTTTCTTTTGTCAACGCCCGTATTACTGAGTTTCACGTTGACATTTTAATAAAATGTACTCATATGAAAATATATACTCTTTTTTATCTCCATATCGTCATGATGCTTAGCAACGGCTAAGCAGGGCTCATGAACATAATGCAATTGTGACAAATAAATTCATTCACGCGGGTGGAGCCGCGGGCACGTCTAGTTTTATATAATATCATCATGGCACTTTCCTGGTAGAGAGGGATCTCAATCACATATAGAGTAAAGCGCCATTTACATGGCGCAACAACTAGTATGTGATATTCATTACATTATTGGGGGCTACAGGCTAGCGAAATACGATGAATTCAATCAAACCCTCATTGTAATAAAACTCGCATGCGAGTTGTTGCACCATGTAAATGGCTCTTAAGTTGTAGTATTGCTAATTGTTGGATTGCTTAGGTACTTAGCTTCTAAAATACGAGTATCTACTTTAAAAGATCTTAACTCTTGCTCTGTCCTCGTTCCAACCACCACCACACCCTCATAAAGTCAAGAGTCAAATTATTATTAAAAAAGTTATCTCTGCGTTTTAGAAAGTTCCACCCCTAAGGGGGTTAAATGAGGGGGGAAAGTTTGTATGGAGGGAACTTTATTTGTTGGGCTAGAAACTTGAAACTTTGTAGAAAGATTACTTATTAAAATACAAAAAAAGAACTGTCAGCGTTTAAGAAAATTCCACCCCTAAGGGGGTTAAATAGGGGTGCAATTTGTATGAAGGAAACTTTTCCTTTTTAGCTAAAACTTGAAACTTTGTATACAGATTACTTATTCAAATATAATAAAGTATTTCCAGCGTTTTAGAAAATTCTATCCCTAAGGGGCTTAAAAAGGGGTGCACGGTTTGGATGAGAAACACACTTTGTTGATCAGGAAACTTAAAATGCTGTATAAAGATTTCTTATCAGATTAAAAAATAGTTCTTTCAGCGTTTTGTATGTGCACAAAAAAGTACTTAAAGCGGTTTGGAAAATTCCACCTCTAAGGAAGTTAAAAAGGGGTGCATGGTTTGTATGGGGAGCATTGTTTTTTTTAGAGACTTGAAAATTTGTAGAAAGATTACTTATTGAAATATATAAAAATTACTTTCAGCCTTTTAGGAAATCCTTCCCTAAGAGGGTTAAAGCCGGGTTCAAAGTTTGTATGAAGAGCAAGACATTTTTCAAAGTAAGAGATTTGTAACTTTAGGTTTAGACTGATTGTTTGAAGACTAGATAACTAAATTCCACGTCTTAGAAATTGATTCCATAAGGGGGTTAAAAGAAATTAACCCCCAAAAGGGGCTAAAAAGTTATAGGTTTGTAAGGGGAACGAGACAGCTTTAAAGTAAGGGAACTCTAACTTCGGTCAAAGACTAGAAAACCAAATTAACACCGTTTTTTTAAATTCATCCTCTAATGAGGTCAACAGGTGTTGGAAGATAACAAGTAATTTTTGAAGTAAGGGAATTTTTAGGTCATACATAATTATACTATATGGTAAGCCATTTATTAGTCAAAATATCCGACTGCTAGCAGAAAAGTAGGTTAGGTTAAGTTAGAACCACGACCCTTACAGACCCGAACAGCTACCAGAAATCTAGGTTAGTTTAGGTTAGAACTGCGATGCTCCCAGAACCGAAAGGAAAAGAAGGTAATGTTTAATTTAACCTGCGAAATATTTTGTGAATTTAAAAAGTTGTATTATACGAGTTAAGTTGTGGTCTCTACCACACCGGTGCGTTACGCTGCGTATATACGCGTTGACGTGTCGAATGCGTCACGTATTCTTCATACATTTTGCTGCGTTTACGGTGCGTTAGCGTATTTTGAGCAGCGGTGTGGTCGCTCCTTTACACCGTTAAATGGGGACGGCGGATGGAGATGGAAAGTTCTACGTTTCTTAGCATTAGATAAGTGCTTTCAAAACTATACAGCTATACAGGTAGCCCGGACTAACGTGAGTAAAACTACAGGACGGATTTAGGCAAAAATGTCCAGTAATGTCTGATACATTATGAAAAAATATACAATTTACGCAGAAACGTCTTGATGATTCTTAAGATATTTGTTTTTGTAAAAACGGAGTTTTCAATTTAGCAATTTAAACTAATGAACTCATCTCAACTGTCACATTTTCCGCTTAATCCCTGATTAAGACCATTGGAATGATATAGGATAGTTTTTATCTCGGAAATCATCTCTTAAGATGGTAGAACTTTGTTTGGGTCGGCGATAGTTAAGGTTTCGCCTACAATAATTTAATAGCAATCATTTTTCTAAGACGGTAACACTACGCGGATGAAGTCGCGGGCAACAGCTAGTCACGTATAAAGTTGTGCAATATTTATCTTTAGTTACCATTGAACTTCTGATAAGTCTTATTTGTAGGTCAGGCCAAGTTAATAATGAGATTGTGAAACCATCTGCAAACAGAAAAGTTGGTATTCAAGCCCTGCATTAACAATAAAAAAGAGAGAAGGTAATTGTTTATTTGAATGACTTATACTTGTTGTTTATGCACTCTGACTAGTTTTGAAATGGGTATTTCACTTTCACTCAATGTTTTCGAGTCTGGTAAGGTAGATTTTGGGAAAGTGCTGTTCTCAAGTGACAAGCTTCTGTTTTGGACAGCCGAGCAGAGCGGACGTTGCCCGAGAGCCCTTCTCGTCCTTCCCTAACGCCATAAAATTAAATAGGCCGGTGGTCAGTGCCAAACAGATATAGTTGCGCTCGCGTTTTACGCAAGCACAACCATATTACGCGCGACTAAAGGCCTCCACCCACCGAACGCGTGTCGTGTGCGGCGCTTGTGCTGCGCGGGCCCGCGCAAGTTGTAAAGCATTGAAACTACACTTCAAACACACATCGAACGCGGTCCCAACGCGGGCCCGCGGCGCTAAAGTTACAACTCGGCAGCGCGGCCGCGTGTCGTGCGCGTCGCGTGTGTAGCGCGGGCCCGCGCTGCTGAGTGTGATAGAGATAGTGAGATACATATTAAATGTGTTGGTAGTGAGAGAGGTATGACGCGCAGGCCCGCGCGTGCCCGCGCTGCTGAGTGTGATAAGAGATAGTGAGATACATATTAAATGTGTTGGCAGTGAGAGAGATATGACGCGCGGGCGCGCGCTGCACACGCGTTGCTACACGCCTTGTGGTGTGAACGACACGCGCCGCGCACGACACGCGCCGCGCACGACACGCGCCGCGCACGACACGCGCCGCGCACGACACGCGTTCTGTGGGTGGAGGCCTTTACTCATTGAGTCATCCCTTCGATTTTTTGAATTTGTGCCGGGTTGAGCGTGTGCGCGGTGTGTTAATATATTGTAGGTCAAAATAGTGAGTGCAAAAGTGCGTGCAATACAACTCTTCGGTGAGCCCTTTCCATTGTGCACTGCCACTATAGCCGGCGCTTATCTGCGATTTTCCAGGACTTCCCTTTGAAGGCTAGACTACTGAGGCTAACGCCGGTCAAATCTATGTAGCCTATCCATCTCATTTTGCCAAATCGTACTCTTAACAGTTAGACACCACACCAAGACATAGGGCAACTACAGCTTGGGAGAGACTAAAACCTAAAATATATAGCACCCTGCAAACTCGCAAACAACCTGTCACCTCTTACTGGTGACGGGGTGACAGGTACTAAAACCAACGGGCAAGAACATCGGCACTCGACGCGCACATTAGGGATATAGAGAATATAACTGCACCCCTAATCTTAATTCATAACTTAATATTTGACTGCACTTATAATCTTAACTAACTAGTTACCAAGATACTATTTACTATTGCATGAAGCCAAACTAGTCAGTGAGAAGCATCAAGAAATCCCTAGGAAACATACGGAAATTCCCTCGTAAAAATAAAAAATAAACACATTAACAAAAGACCATTACGCAAAGCGTTTTCTTATACGTGGCTCCTCCAACATCTGGCTGGGCATCAAAAACAACACTCGGGTAATTACCTTACAAATATAATAAAGCTTTGTACTCTTCCGAAAATAATATTCAGCAGATAATAACAACGGGTTCCCATCAAACCTTTCTGCTAGACAAGCTGACTAACGGGCAATACAAAACCATTTTTCAACACTAGGCTATTGACGCAGAAAGGGTCTGATGATATTTACGTTTAATTTAAAAGTAAGGTTCAATATTTCATATCTAATGTAGAATCTCGCATTTTACGTGAAGTTGCAGTACATTTTCGCCGTGAAACGTGACGGTGAGACCTATCGTGTCAGGGCCTCTGGTGTGACCAAATGTAAAATTATAGACCTGCCGATAGGCTTTTAACTCGAATTTTAATCCACGTATTATAGGCGCTAGACTGATAGTGGACGTCAATAAAAGGGTCGGACACGTGTGAAGCTGTGACTCAGATAATAAACAAGAGACGCTCCAGAGTGCAACCTGCACAACAAATTACTGCAGGGCTAAAAAAGGAAATTTGCCCAATACCCAAAGATGGCAACTACCTCTACCGAGCCAGAGTGGATCAGCTAAATTTCTCTTACTAATAACGAAAAGGAAACCAAACTCCAATAAACCGGGAACGAAAAAAAAAAATACCTACAGTTTAAGTGACATGAAAAATAAATTAAAAAGGGAATAGCGTTGATTATGCAAGCCTCAGAAGACGGGACCACTTTACGAATGGATATTTTTTTATTTCAAGGACGATGACGTCTGGAGAGACGTTAGCCATCATCCCGGAGGGGATGATGGCTAACCCACGAAAACTGGCAAATTAAATAATGACTGCCGGTCAACTCTCCATGTGACAGTGTTTGTGAGACAATGTTTAGTGTGAAGTGATAAATTGTAAAGTAATAGTGTCGGTAGGTATCACGTATATTCTATCAAGCAGCAAGTCATTCACCCACATGGATGCCTACTGGAGGACACAGGTTGTCAATATTTTGGGACATGATATTCAAACGCACCAGGGACTTCGGTAATTCCAAAGCAACGAACGGATTCAAACCAAAAGAAAACGGCAAACAAAGGCTAAGAAAACAACGACACAATAACAGCAAAAAGCTTAGTTGGCATCGCAGCATAACTTAATCGCAGTCATTTACCCTTCTATACATATTTACTGGGCACGATGCTGGTATACGGTCTGGTTTTCTTACCTCGTTCCTCATCCTGACTGCAACAGCCCCACACTCCTGTTCTGTACTTATTGGCTCACTGGTGTCTCGGATAGGTGGGTCAGTTTACCGTGCCAGGGCGGCAGAGGACGAGGCAGCACAAGAGAGAGCCCGAATGCACGCCCTGTCTCGGAACTGGTAGTTCCGGACAGCGACTGTTAAGGTTCCCATACACCCCTTTCGGTGTCTGCCCGTATCGTGCCAGCGCGTGCTCTCGAGCAATGTCAAGGAGCCTACTCGTCGCTCCCTCCCGGGCATGGCCAACTGCTGGCTGGCTGAGTCACCGGAACGGGAACGGATCGGAAGTGCTGTTCTCAAGCGACAATTAGGTACATTCTTTAACTGGGAAATGGATATGCTGTGTCTATCTCACTCTTACATTAGAGCCTTATGAGCCAACATTACCTATTCACAGCGTTAATAATAACGCCATAACTACAGAACGAATAAGAGGGGAGGAGGAGTATCCATATATATATACGGAATAACATTAAACACAACATTATACAAGGACAATACATAAATGGTAATAACTGCCTATGGCTACACTCAGATAAATTTAATCTAAATATTGGGTTGGTATATAAACCTAGCGATACACATATGGAAACGTTTTTAGAAGATTTTGAAGGACAACTGCCTCAGAACAAACCATCGATTATCTTTGGCGACTTTAATATAAATTTACTAGTAAAAGACAGAGTTTGCAAAACTTACATAGACATGCTTAATGAAAACGGATACAAGACTATGAATAAAATTGATGAACAATATTCAACTCGCGAAACAACTACAACAAAAAGTATTTTGGACCATATTATAACGAACGTGAAGGACAAGTTTATCAAAATAGCCTTAATTGACTCTTCCCTATCAGACCACAAGCAAATTATTCTAGGGATGAAGAAATGTATATCAAAGAAGCCAAAATCGCACAAAAAAGTACAGTATGGAGCAATGGACTACAAAATTCTTAATGAATTAGCGGAAGAAGAGCTTTTGAATTTGAACCATACTGGAAATCAAAGCATCGAAGATCTGCACATTGCAATAAGGGACTTAAGCTAAACGAAGCACTACCTTAAAAACTAAGATATCTAACCCACCAAAGGAAGACTGGATCAACAAAGATATAATTGAAAATATTAATAAACGAAATGAACTGTGGCTTAAGTTGAAACAGTCTCCGAAGTGCGCAGCGATATCGTCAAATTTTAAAGTTCAACGAAATAAAACTACCATCCTTATAAACAAGACTAAAAACAAATATTATAACGATTCTTTTGAGAAATGTAAAAACGAACCTAACCTAAATTTTTGTCTTGGGATTTTTATTGACTTTAAGAAAGCATTTGACACGGCCAGCCATCCACTACTTTTAGAAAAACTTAAACATATACCCCCTTATTCATAAAACTTAAAATGCCTTTGCTAAATAAAATGTGCTTTGTCCCTTTCTTACGAACACAAATGTCAATGTGACAGATAAGGACAAACGAATTTTAACGCCATTTTAGTTAAAACAGGCTTGTAGGACGTTTATGAATACGGCCGTTAGGCATCACTGGCACTGCTCACAAAATTATGGAATCTTACCTAAGCACACGGTATCAAATAGTGAGAATAGGTAATGTACAAAGCAGTCCCCAAATTATTACCTGCAGCGTCCCGCAGGGATCCATAGTTGGCCCTCTCCTGTTCTTAATTTACATTAATAGCGTCTGTCAAGTACCTTTGCACGGAGAGATAAGCTTATACGCAGATGACACTTGTATTTTTTATTTCGGACAGTCTATAAAAGATATTATAACATTAGCACAAGAAGACCTCAATAACCTTAATGAATGGTTCCAGTTCAATTTACTCACTATTAACATAGCCAATACCAGTTATATATTATTCAAGTCAAAAAATAAAAAAAAATACTAAAGACATAGAACTGAAAATTAATCAAACACAATTAAAACAATATAGTGAAGAAAAATATCTTGGCCTAATATTGGACTGTGACTAATCATGGAAACAACACATAAATAAAATCCGATCAAAACTCACATCTTTAAGAGCCTGCCTCTACAATACAGCACACTGTCTTCCCCGCCGGGTACGTTACACGATTTATAATTCACTAGTGAAATCCCATTTAAACTATTTAGTTGAAATATGGGGCTGTGCCACTAAAACTACTCTTAAAAATCTGCAAATCGCTCAAAATAAAATAATTAAAACACTTTTCAGTTATGATTACTTAACTTCTAGTTGCAAAATTTATTTAGAAACAAAAATCTTAAATCTTAACCAACTGTACTTTAATAATGCCTGTCTGTTGATTCGCAAAATAATAGATAACAAAATCCACTCACAACTAAGTTTTACAACTAAATTACAAAAAGGCTTACGACCTCTACGTAATTCTAACGATCTTTGTCTTCAACCAGCTAGAACCAAATGCGGCAAAAAAAAATAGATTATGAAGGGGCACAGTTTTACAACAGCCTACCTAAAGATATTAAACAGTGCAAAAACTACAATACTTACAGGCGAAAACTATTGGACTACGTAATTCATAATATCTAAATCCGGCCCTGGCAAACATTCCACATGGGAACAAAAGATAATGCACTATTAAGAAAAATATTTTCGCTCAACTCAACGTGCATGTGTTTAAAGTTGAAAGTGCAATACGGCTAAAGTGTAAAGGATGAATGACTAAGCAACAGTTTTTAGTTAGTGAGAAATAAGTAACTTATAGTTAATTTAGACATACCCACATGTTTATAAATGTACAACTTTACTTGTTCGTATTCCTAATTTTACATGTACCTCCTCGTAAGTAATGCTCGTGAACGACATGTTCTGGTTTTTATTTTAAGTATTATAATTTGTTAGTTACCTGCATGCTCACTCATATTTGATGTTTTATCTTGTATTTTCTCTATTTAAGTGAAATGTTAAATTTCTTTTGAGAAAAAATAAATTCTTTAACCACAATTAGTTTCGCGTAGGTAGTTACTTGAACTGAAGTCAGATTGCCTACTGATAGTCCCTTGTCACTGTTAGACGTAGCACACCCGAGGGTGCCCCTGCACTCCGCCCCTCTTAGTCTGAGACTAGCAAACAGGAGATATTGGTCCAGGATCATGCTCAATAGCCCATAATGACATGTGCCCAGCAGTCCACATGCCCCTGCGGCGCTATGATCTATCTAAATTTTTCTCGTTGTATGCTGATGCGGCATGCGTTTCGGGAGGGTTGTGTTTGGCAAAATAGAGCTCAAACTAGTGGCACTTTCGCACCTTTCAACTACCGCACAAGTCCGTCAAATGGTATACCTATAAAATAAAGTATGTTGCAGGTATGGAGTGGGAAGGGCCGCCCAAGCAAGGCTTGTACGACCCCCAGAACGAACACGAGGCCTGCGGCGTCGGATTTGTGGTCGCTATCGACGGGAAACGGACTCATAAAGTAAGTAGTTTAATATACTATGACGGTGGCACACAAGTATGAGGCCTGCCATCAGGCCGCAGCGTCTATAGACTACGGTGTTTGTTTAGCATCAGGTAGCCAGCCTATATAAGGTTGCGTCTCCAAAAGAATCACAAGCGTTGCCGACCCTTTATTGATTTTAGGATTTGTTGTATTGACAGCTTTGAGGTAAATGCAGGTCCCTTAATCTCAACAACGCGCATCTTCGGTGGGTTTATGACACTAGTATCACGATTCTAAGCCTATTAATTTTACATTATCTATGCATTGGTATTAAAAATGACAAAGGGTAATCCTGTCAGCCTAATGATACTATAGGTACCTGGTGATATATGTATATGTGAAATCGTATTACTACTCAAAGATTTTGTAGTCTTAGAAGTTATTGCTTCGTATGATTTTCGGAATTCACCAAAACTGCATTGCCTAGTAAATTCAAATTATTTACACTCCTTTATGTAGAATAATTAAACTTCGCATCATATTTCCGTTTGGATCAGGGGCATACGTCTAGTCGTGCTTGTTTTTTTTTATATATCTTCCTCCATTTCCATTTAATTATACGCACTAAATACTGTCATAAGGTGATAGCGTAATTCTTGTATAGGTACTTTTGTACGTTTTTGGCATAGCTCTGCTTTAATTTATCATGAGATTAATATAGTGGTACGTAATAAAATAAGACAGTGTTTGTAGACTTTGTAGACATATTTTATTACTTTACTTCATTCCATATATCATTAGAATTTTAACGGACAAATTCGTATACGTATCTTCGTTCATTTAAGATATCAAAGAATTTAAGATATCAAAGGGAAATATTTTACTTATTTCTATTGTTAAGTGCATTTCAAACATAAAATAATGTTTGCTTTTAAAATTCGTTTTCGTAGAAATCGCATGAAGATTAACGAAGGATTTTTTATCTTATATGGAATAGGGTATAATTAAGCTGGGGTACTAATCTTGTTAATATCAATAATGGATTATCAATGCAATTTAGACTATATAATTTCAAAGGACATTAACAAATCTATAACGAATTTTGTAAATAATAAGATATTTGTATATAGTTATGATAACCTATTACAAATATCTGTAAAGCCGTCTCCGTATTGTATAATTATATCAATTGTGTCAGTAAATACAAGGTTACTCATTGCACAATCGTGTCGTTTTTACTGTTTATTTTATTATAAATAAATAAATTATGAGAAAAGAGTTAGTAACGAAAACATGTATCATCTCTATAGTTACTCTGCTCTCTAGATAAATCTATGCATGGAAAACTGTGTGATACCAGCACGTCTAGCACACGACGGCCGCGACATACTCTCGATTTTTATCGCACTATACCTCTTCTTCTAAGTGTTCTAATAAGAGAGAGACGGATAGTTCGAGAAAAATCGAGAGAGCTCGCGCGCCGGCTCGTGCTAGCCGTGCAGGGTACTTATACCAGTTCTAGTCAAGACTAGCCCTGGTTTGTTCATTCTGATATCTGATATAAAAAGGCTGAAAAAATATGAAAGTGGGAATATGCCCACTTCTGTATCTCAAATATCGCGGATGGAAGCGGCCCTCGTTTCCCAAATGCGCCTGAAGTAATCGCCTTAATGTAACCTTAAAATTAAAATTTTTTGCAAATTTAAAAGAGGAGGTAAGATTTTCTCGTCTCGTCAGGTGTGCTTTGCTCCACAGTTAGTGACTAGGCCTAATGTTAGCAAATGTCCGACAGATCGTCCGAGATGCTGAGACGCTCGCCAGGCGCATGGAGCACCGCGGCGCGTGCGCATGCGACAACGATACCGGCGACGGCGCGGGAGTGCTCGTCGCTATACCGCACCAGTACTACTGCGCTCAGCTGAGGTAAGTCTTATACCAGTGGTTCTGACTCTACCTCTGGTTTTGCGAAATAATCTATCGGGGAATCGACCTGTTGGGTGGACCCATAGTGGCAGACAGGACTGCCAGCGAAGTCAAAAGGCTGCTGCACTCCCGAAGAAAATATTGTGTATCGAGGTTAATAAGGTTAGCCCAGAAAAAAAAATGCAACCTCGTGTGCCACCATGCACAAGAAACAACCAAGGTTCGTCTAGCCATAACAAAGCTCCCTTTTACCCCTGGAGGGGTATTTACCCCCAGATTCGGAAATCCTGTACTTATACAGATACCGATCTCATTTTCATATTCATATTCATATCGGATCTCTCAAAACAGACGTTTTTGAGGGAGGCTTATTGCTGACTACTTTTCTTTGCAAATACATCATTAGCAGTTGTTGTTGTTATTAGATGATTTAACGTTATTACGAGTATGGCCTCATTTGGGCTTCATTATTAAGGGCGGAATTATTTTGACCGATATCGACAATCGTTAAATATGACGCCGGGTGCTGTCATCTTAGAGAAAACGGTCAAACTACCCTTAAGGCGATACCTTGATTTGATTTGAACACGCCCCTAGACAGAGACACGCTGATGCCTTCCGCCCACGAGAAAAAGAGATGTAACACTCTTCGGGAATCGCTGTTTTGGACAAATTTCGATAAACACCTAACTTAGTGAAGTTTTATTAAAATTTCGTAAAGTGAGATTTTAGATAAGATAAAATACTATAGTATTAACTTGATTGTCTCGTAAAATAATGTATCGTTTGAGTAGGCTGAGTAAAACTAACTACTTTTGTTAAACTAGGTATGTTAACAATCACCCAAGATTGAACTTCACAGTCGCTTATAAGTGGCTAAGCATCTTACTTAGTTTTTTGTATTTAAGCCAAATGTATTGTTCAGATGTGTTATCGGTTGGTGGTCCTTAAATAAATAAACTTCCATGTTGCTGAACAAAATACATATCAATTTAAATATCATCACTAAGACAAAGCGACAATTCGAAGGACAACTCTCATGTTAATATCCATCGAGCCGTTTGTCTACAGAGCGTGCCCGTAAATCATACATTCATATGAAAAATTACACATTTATTCATAGACAGTTTAGATTTTAGAATGTAGAGAATTTATTCATAGCCGCCGACTCTGTAATAGATATTGATTTTCCCCTCTAACTATTTCATGTAACAGTATTTCCAATAAGTTTCCCTCGCGAGCCGTAGAAGCAGTAAATGTGTGTCAATTTAGACTGTATAACTTGGGATGAATCATTCTCAAGTAGGGGGAAGAGTTACGTGAAATGGGTAAATAATCCTAGCTTTGTTATCAATTCGTCTGACATGATCGAAGAAATTCCTTAAACTATTCGTGTAGCGGATTGTGTAATATCCTTAGTAACTCATGCATTTGCGTTCATGTAGCATGATTTTGTAAAGTGAAACTGAACGAAGTTGATTTATTTTTAGTAATATGTATAGACCATAGAGAAAGAATATGGGACACGGATACACACGTGTGTGACAAAGATAAAACCCTAGATAATACCACAAGTTGGAATCTCGTGTCTCTCAGTGCGTATAGGCTTTTTGTGAAACTGACGTCACGGATATAATAAATACGACTAAAGTATGTAGACATGACGGGGATGTATTGTCTTCGTCAGGTTTATTTACCTCTCTCTCTCTATCCCTTCTGGGCATTCGCTAGGACTCGAATCTCGATGTATTAAATCTACGGCGTAGACGCTTAGTATTCTAGTTTTTTTTGCATCTGACAACAACGAATAAATAACGATTTCCAAAACGACTTTAAGACCAGTTTCACAGAAATTGGAGTGTCGTGTCGTGCCAGTCGGCAAGTTGCCAAGATCCTCGACAATCGAACGTAACCTTACACTTGGCTCGTTGCCAGGGCTTTCTGAAAAATCGATGCGCCTACTGGAACCACATCGGATGAGAAACGAGTGAAGGGCAAGGTATTCTATAGTGGAAATTAGAACTGATGATTAACCTTGAAATTAAATTATATTAGCCAGACCGCACCTAAATGGCGATGTCAAATAACTCTCGTGGGTATATACTAGTGTGCGAGATTTCGAATGAATTGCAATGCAAATTTATAAAACTACTACATATCGAGCCAACTGAACGTATGTAACCGAGTAACATTAATTCCATTCATATCCTAAACTAGTTTGATAATGATAACCCTACCCCAACCAGAGTTGGGTCAAGAGCACACAAATATTAGATAATGATATCCTTGCTGTATAGTATAGGTGAACATGCCTACTGCGTCTCGCGAACTACGCAGTTGCTCGTTGAATGAATCCTCTAGCCTCTAGAGGATTAATTCAAGAATATGATCTAGAGTCTAGAGCATTGTGTGTTTATTGGCTATCGTTGAAAGAGACTATTACATATATTCTCATTTATATACTTTGTTGAATTTTATTTGTTGTACCAATTGTCTTTTTTAAGTTTGTTTTATTTGATCATTTTGCTACAATGCTAGAAATGCTGATCCTCCGTATAATCTTTTTAATTTGCTTTTTAAGGCGTGCCCAGCCTTTGGAAACTCGCTTATAATGAAAAAATGTACGGGGACGAAGTCCCATTGCAGCCAACCTAACAAAACACAGAATACATGAACCCAATATATACTCTAACACAGAATATAATATATTGGCAATATTTTCTTTACGTTGGTAGTAGACACAAGAGAATCTTAAAACAATGTATGAAGTTCCGCCTCTTCAAACGTGGTGGTTATATTTTCTTTGGGCTTGCCTATGCTTGGTGTTATAATTCATTCATTGTTGCATAGGTTGCGAATGTTGCTATAGGCATTAGGCATTCACGTGAGTCCGAAAGAAAATGAACTAACCTTTCAGATGAAAGGTTAGTTCATTTTCTTTCGGACGTAACGTAGTAACGCTTGGAGGAAGATTCCTCCACGCGTTATTCTCGCCCTAAAGGAACCCGGGGTCCGCTTTGACACATCCCAAGATTTGGCATAGAAAGAAGATGAACTAACCTTACCTTTAGTGCTAAATAAAAGGAAATACCGCTTTTAATTTTACTACTATAATGAAAAGATTGATTTCACTGGCATTCACTATAGCGTGCAATCGTGCATATTACACTTAAAGCTAACTCAACAATCACATAATCCGGTTTAAACCGCCTGCAGGGTAGCATGCTCGCTTGCATCTTGTTTTTACATTGTACATGCTAATAAAATTACCATGCTCGTGATTGAGTTATTTGTCGCATGGCTCCCTCGTGTGTGGCCAAGAGCAATAACTGAAGGTCGAATCAATCCGGTTGTTAGGAAAGAACTCTGCCATGTAGATATCTCTAATAAGATAAATTGAGGACTGATTATAATTAGGTGCCCCAACATTAGCTTCTTGCCACTATTCTTTAATAGGATATAGATGCGGTTGTGAAATGGTCCCACGATAATGGCATCATATTAATCACAGATAAAACAAAACTTCTCATCATACAATCACCATATTTATCCATAGCAGAAACTCCGCCACTAATGTATACCCATAGCTTTAAATGTTTTCATAATAGTCTAAATAATTGTCAATGCAAACCAATAGGCTATTCTACGGTTTTTTTTATATATTTTAAAATGTTCGTATAGATTCGATAGTCAAGTGGTATTTTCATTTCCTCAAAATAATATCGCTTTAAGCAAATAAATAATGGTTGAAATTTGAACATTATATATTCGGGCCAAAAAGGCAGCTGCCATTATCGTGACGTCATAACTGCAATAACAAACCACAGACTACTAAGAAGATACTATGTGCAGAAACATAGAAACGTCAAATGTGTATGTACTTCTAATCTATGCCTTCTGATAGTTCTGAATTTTCATGGATTTTCTAACTAAAAATGAGCTTTCATACTCGTTATCGGGAATATACAATATTACCTATATTGTTATAATATAGTATCAGAAAATGAAACAGAATATACTTACAAAGCTGTTTTGATTTTTCTGCATTCAGCAGCACGGCTAGCACGCGACGGCGCGCGAGCTCTCTCGATTTTTCTCGCACTATCCGTCTCTCTCTTATTAGAACACTTAGAAGAAGAGGTCGTCGCGGCCGTCGTGTGCTAGACGTGCAGAAAAGAAATCTGAAAGAACTTTGCAATCATTAGGTACTGCGCCTATTTTCGGTAGATTTGTATTGTCAGCTTGTACAAATCCAACCTCCATCGTAGATGGTGTAAAATAGCGTACCTAAGTCCAAATAAATACAATTTGAATACACAATATTTTTATTTTGTAACTTTTTGTTGTTGTTTACACCGAAAACTTGTTTTTGTATTTGCAATTCTGACGTCACTCACAGAAGACAAAATGGCGGTCAGCGTTTTCGGTCACGGGACATACAGATAATGAAACTACGATTTTAATTTTGAAATTAAAAATATTTCTTATGGTTTTATAACAAATTAGTATTATATTCGTATTTCCTAAAGTCAAAACTATAACATACTTTCATAATTGAATTGTGATAGACGAAAATAGCCTATTGAAAACGTAGACTGTGTAACATATCTTGGTGTCAAGGTTAATGCTTCATTTTCCTGGCTCCAACATATTGTTTATATTTCCAGTAAATTAAGAATTCTTTTAGGAAAATTTTACCATCTAAGTTTTGATGTTCCTAGTAACATACTGAAATGTCTTTACTTTGCAATAATAGATTCTATATTGAGCTATGCCCTTGACTGTTATGGACTTACATTTAAATCTTACATTTTAAACAAGATTGAAAACAAGATTTTTAAAAATATTAGTCAATAGGAAAACAAAAAAAAGTTGCAAGGGAGATTATTCAAAATTATTTAAAATTTGTAAAATCCTTCCAATTAGTTTAAAACACAAATATCTACTAGCAGTAAACAACCATGGCAGTCAGGTGCATAGTCCAATACTTATAGAGCATAAGCATGGCACTAGATCGGTGTCTGCGGGTAAGTATGAAGTACCTCGTGTAAATAACTATTTTGGAGATAGAATGTTAGCTAAACGACTTCCGTACCTACTAAACACCTTGCCCGAAGACATTCGACACGAGCCAAATAAGCTTAAATTCAAAAATCTTTGAAAAAGTACTTACTCTGAACACTTGAGTGACAAATGCTAACAAGTGAATTCCTCGTAACAAATGTTTTACCGCGACGCTATATGTGCGTACATTATGCATTATATATATTAGACACATAGTTAAAATCATAGTGTAAAAGTTAAATATTGTGATAGATAGTTTTTATAGAGACTCGTACCTGCAGACAAACTGTTAAAACAGTTTTGCAGGAAAATGTATTAACTTAATCTAAGTTTTGTATCCCATTGTTTAGTAATAATAAATAATAAAATTAAAATAAATTATGGAAACAAGAATTCAATTTATTTACCTTTCAACATTACCATGCCTTCATTTGATTTGTTATGGTGTCGATGATAACTAAGGCGGTCATAACACTACCGCCGATCTCGCTGCGGTGTTCGTAGCCGCGTACTATTTGAGGTGCGGTGCAGTGTGTGTTATACCGTGCGGATTTTGTATACAAACTGAGTTACTTGCATACAACGAGAACACCGTCGCGCCGCTCACCGGCAGTGTGATAACCGCCTAAGTATCATGCATAGTCTGGATAAACGTCAAAATTGCTTGGAATAATTTTGCATTAAACAACTAACCAATTTGACGTGCCATCCCTTTCTATTAGGCTAGGCGGCTTGGATTGAGGAATATTCGTCTGGGCATGACAAGTACTGCTTGTACTTAGCTAAGCTTTATAAAATTCAAGTCTGTTTCTTCTTCCATGTGTATATTGCGTTTCAATTCTATACTTGGGATATTAGCGCGTACACGAATCCCGGAATAATAAAGTAAACCGCATAGAAACCAGACCATCGCCTAGTTTCTAAGTTTATCGCGGTCAAATATGCGGACGCGACCGTAGTCTTTGGTTTTAGTACGAATGTTTATTTTAAACTCCGAATGTCTAATAAAGTTGTTCTAAATCCATTACTCTTATGGCTGTTAAGCGTGTCGTTGTTCGAAACACGTGAATAATAAATCAAACATTACGTTTACACTTTAAAAACATACCTATAGTATAATCCTATAATACCCAGTCTGAAGGTGTTGAGGAAATGTAGAATTGGATTGGAATCGATTTTAAATTTGCCACATGTACTCGCTCTGACGCGTTACGTTTGCCGCGTGTGAGAGCGAGCGCATGAAACTAATATCAAACTGATTTTAATAAATTCGTACATGAATAAGCCCACTCTTTTTCTTATCACAGTCTGTAATCTTGTCTTGGCTAAATCGCAGTTTTATCTTCAAAAGAAATACGAAATAGCGTTAATAAGTACGTAATCATTTTGAAATGCACTTATGACTTCTTTGTCTAGACTGATCGTGAGCAAGGATGTTTACATTTTTTAATGTTTTTTTGTAGTCTGGCTCCGACATCACATGAGATAATTGGTTCTACAAATCAGACAGATAATTTTACCAGTCTGTGGATTCCAGATTTAGTTTCACTCTGCTTTGTAATGTTAACTAATAACATTATAAAAATTAACCAATTAGTATATTACACCTAGCGTTCACAGTATTTACAATAAACTCCCGCAAGCCAAGCGAGAATCGTGAACACATACCTGTCTAATTTTAAATCGGCTTCCGATTTCATCTCCTAAATCTTGGAAGTCATTTAACTTTTTCCCTTAAATCCTTCGGCAGAAATTAATCGCATCGTTTGGTTTGGAATGATTTACGACTCTACTTCCGCGTAAATCTCAATATTCGAAAGGAACGACTTTGTCGATTTGTCCCCATGCTATCAGACATTGCACGAATCTTTTAGACGGCCATTAGATATGCTAATCACGTTGCTACGTAACTAGCACTGATTATCACTTACCAAGGCCGGACTATTTAGTTGCATTTACATTGTGGTAAGCGATGACAGGTTACAAGAAGGGTCCAACTTGCCTGGCTTCACCCAGGAATGTTATTAGGATCCTAGATATTTTGTAGGTGGATAGCTCGATGTTGTGGTCTATAATTTACTTATTATAACCTCGACGCGGTTGTCGCGTGTACGCGACTGCACGATGCTAAGGAATAAACCATTTCATAAATTAGGATTTTGTGGTTCAGTGTCAATTGGACGTATAGTTTTAGAATACAATTCCCAAATCGTGCCATACTAATTTAGAATTTTAACCTTCTTATTGCGATGGATCCTTTTCGGTAAACTGCGGACATTACGTATGAATTGTTAGGTACTATCAATAACACAGCTAACTGACCATCGGTGCACCTTAAGTGCATTGTAATAAGGTTCTATATAAACACAGGATGGTCAGTTAACAGTGTTGTCGTGTACAGTTGACTACAAAGAGATGGATACGGCCAAAGTTAAAAAAATATGTATACACGACTTTATTACCTTAACATTGAGGTCGTGTATAAATATTTTTGTAACGTTGACCGTATCAATTTCTTACAGTCTTTTTCTTATAGTCGACTGTACTAACCATTATTCTTACCGATAGCTAACGGATACTTTGACATATGTTAATGATAAAGATGACTTAAGAAACTTTGCAATCAAAGTATAACAACGGAATACTACCGTACCGAAAGGAACCTTTCCGAGAAAGCTTGTCGATTTCCGTATATTGCGTTTCACACTTGACGATTGTTTTATCTGATTATAGTGATAATTATTCCGTTTATCCATCGCAATTTTTCCACCTTATCTGCTACTATCGTGTTAGTTATCTCGAAGATAGGTATATATACATGCTGGTATGTACCTATTATAAACAAGAATGCACATTAGATATATATAATGTTATAGAGAGAACTTGTGGCTTTATTAATTAATTATATGTAACATCAGCAATAAGGTTTTTTCAATAAATTATTCTTATTCTATTCTCTCTATTCTCATTATCATAATAGGCTTGTGTGCTCAGATTTGTTTACTATACCATTCGAACCAGTTTTTTGGAGAGGAACAAATGTTTTTACGGGAGCATAAATACCCAAAAACATGAGTCAAACCTCGCTGGCGGTAGCCGAAATGCTCAATACTTATTGACATAGAAGTATGACGTCACAGTTGTGTACTGCTATTGCTGTTATGGTTGCGAAATACTGCGTTTAGGTCCATAGTTGTCCCACAATTTTGTTTCTATAAAATCGTAAGGATTATATTGGTATGGTATCCGCAAAACCAAGTGGCGATGGCGAGTCAGGCAATAAAAGTCAGTATTATTGTTGCACGGCCTGCTCCATAGCATGCAGGTATAGCAGGAATGAGATAGCATGATCCAATGATTTATGACCCGACTCGCCACTTGGTTTTGCGGATACTATAGTATTAAATGTACTCTACCTTATCAATTATAACATGAGGAAACTACCCTATTGTTGATAATTTTATTGTTACTATTGCATCAATATTTTTGTTATATATACATGTACATTAGCGTTCGTTTACAAGATGCGTAGGTACCTACTAGTATTTACTAGTACCTATTCAATTGTTGATCGAGCGTGGCTAACAGAATTACCATGCGAAAAGAAAACGAGACCGTCAAGCCGAGACTATAATAGAACTAGAGTTCAATTAGTAGTGCTAACTACCTAGCTAGTTGTTGGAATTCGATGTAAGTACATACTTATTAGTTGGTAATTGGAATTGGTGAATTCTTGTGCAATAGGACTATTTGTGGGATTCTTAGAGAAAAGGGACTTAAGCGTGGTGGGCGGTTACACCGTTATGATCTAATAAATAAACAAATATTTATTCAAGTACGCCTCAAAGGCTCCTTTCATTTCTGTGTTTTATTTACAATTGTATTTTTCAATGACATAAGTACATAGCAACATTGATACAGTATAGACAAATACGCGACATAAAAATGCGACAATTCACAACGTAATAATATCTGTTTTGTAATAAAGGGATGAGCGCGAAACGCACTCGTCCCTCTTCCCTGAGTGACACATTTACTGGTAAGTATATTTTTTCCTAATTAAGTTTTTTTTTTGGGAAATTGGACCCCAACTTGCTAACATACGAGTATAGAAATTGGTTAGGTCGGTTTTTCCTGTAAAGGAATTTAAACCCTCCAATGCAATTACGTAACGCAACGCACGATTTTAGTGATAAGCTGCCGCGTGCATTGTTTTACTAAGAAACATTAAAAATAACCTTTAAATCTGAAGTACTTTATTCAAATACATACATACATACATACATACATACATACATTCACGCCTTTATTCCCAAAAGGGGTAGGCAGAGCACATGAAACGTAATATGTTCCAGCGCCACTTTTAGCATAAATGTGGGTATAAAAGATCGACAAAATGTGATATTGCGGTGATAGGTTGCTAGCCGATCGCCCACAACACACTTCAACCCTGGTCCCTTAGTCGACTTTTACGACACCCACGGGAAGAAAGGGGGTGGTGAAATTCTAACCCGACACCACACGGGACTTATTCAAATAGTTCGTATTTAATCTCATGGATTTATAAGAATTTAGTTGTACATATCGAACTGTTATTTATTGCCTATTTCATCTGCAACTGCGCAGTAAATCGTGGGCTTTACGCATAAATATTTATGTCTAGTCTGCTTAATGTCACATCTCACATCACAAGCATCTAAGGCAAGTAATAGACTGGTTTACCAATCCATGTATGCTTTATTTAATGTAACCAAGAGAATAATATCATTATATGTGTATGAAACAACGTCTTAAAGGTTTAATATTAATAAACTATTGTATCTTGATGGAGAAGAATATGCAAAATATCAAATAGCGTGAGAATAAAGAGTGAAAATAGATCAATTTATGATATCACCATAATGGCAACAAATACTGTTGATGATGCCAATGATTGTTCGACAAGACAATGTCAATCAGAAGAATTGGTAACTATCAGAAATGGAAAGGAAACAAGCATCCAATACAGTGAGAAGCTCCTCATTTCCATTCAAATGTGTGTAGTGTCACCTATCAATTGGAAATGTCTTTGGAAATGTTGCCAAAGCTAAAAATGATCAATATTGAATTTCTAATTGCGTCATACCGTCCGTCCGTCATATTATAAACTAGCTTTTGCCTCGCGACTTCGTTCGCGTCGACTTCCTTTTGCTGGAATAAAAAGTATGTTATATGTCAATCCAGGATATACTCTATTTGTGTACTAAAATTCATCTTAATCCGTTCGGCCGTTTTTGCGTAATTTAGTAACAAACATCCAAACTTTCGCATTTATTTATAAAGGCGGGATTCCACCGGTGTGCGGCACTGAGCGGCACAAGCATATTCAGTACAAAAATGCTTGTGCCGCACACCGGTTGAATCCCGCCTTAATATTAGTAGGATTAAAGTATCGCAATGTCGTTGATCGCACTAAAACAACGGTCAATTATCGATCGTGTGCAAGTTTTTTTACACGGCATCTCTTTTATCTAAGTCCAGTGAACCGTTTTGTACGTACTTATAGTATTATGTTATGTTATATTATAATTGGCAGCACTCAAACCGTGAGTGATAGTGTTATTAAATATTGACTTATTTTTATTTAAGAGAAAGAAAGGAACAACCCTTATTCATAAAACTTAACAAACCTCGTTATTGGTCCCGTTCTCACAAATATCAAAGTTACATCAGAATTATACGTTTGATGAACGTTTATGTATGAATAAATAAGACCGTTAGACTATAGCGTTCCTCGGCTGGGCAAAGGAACCACTTTTATTTAAGTAATTGTTGAAAACGTATGAGTCCACGCTACTCTACCGTGGTTGGAATATTGATAACCCAACCAAAGGTCACCGCCGTGGGGAAGATTGTAAAAAAACATTCATTACACTGTACAATAAAAATATTACACCTAATAATGTTATGCAGTTTCAAGCTATCATGTAATTCCTATCAATTGCATAATAAATTAATAATCAAGACGATAATCGTTTGTTTTGTAGTGATTATTCAATTGACTGCACACTTTACACGATAATGATTGATTGAGCCCAGGTACTTGGGGGCCGGGCATTATGTAGTACTAGCTTCCGCCCGCGACTTCGTCCGCGTGGACCCGGGATAAAAACTATCCTATATTTTCATCCAGGCTATAAACTATCTTGTGCAAAATTTCATTCAAATCGGTTCCGCCGTTTAAGCGTGATTGAGTAACAAACATCCAAACATCTAAACTTTCGCATTTATAATATTAGTAGGATTAGTAGGATTAGGTATGTATAGATACTTCATAATTGGAGTCGTTGTAAATGAGATACTTACCGTCTTAAAGTAATGAGAACTCTTGGAAAAAGGGCTTGCATTGCCTCGCAGCTAGGTGGTCGTGTGAGAGATGTTATGATTTTCCATACATTATTTCCGAATTTGAAGAGTTCGATTATTTCGATGTATTTTTTAACATAAAATTTATAGTGAAAACTCAAAATTGTTCTCAATTACTTGACAATAGAAGTTTGTCGACTTTAATAAATCATATTAGACAGCGAAGTACCGAAGGGTCTGCGCCGAATCATCGTTTTAGGGCAGCCCTGAAGGTCTCCGCTAAAGTAGGTCAAGGCTTACAGTCTGTATAGCAGTATATATTTTATTTACGTCATATATATCTAACTTCCTATTGTGTGTGGCCCGCCGGTATGAAGTCGTCAGGATTGACTTGACATTGACATTGACCAGTTATTTTACTGTTAAAGTGGAACTCATCCTCTTTCTACTAGCAGTTAAATAGTAGGTAGGTAAACTTGAAATGTGATCTCTACACCCCGCAACCTTTGGAAGGGGATGTCTTTCCCGCAAGTAATCACCACAATCCATACTAATATTATAAATGCGAAAGTGTGTCTGTCCGTCTGTCTGTCTGTCTGTTACCTCTACCGCTTAAACCACTGAACCGATTTGGATGAAATTTGGTATAGAGATAGTTTGAGTCCCGGGGAAGGACATAGGATAGTTTTTATCCCGGAAATCATCCCCTAAGGGAGTATAATGGGGGTGAAAGTTTGTATGGAGCTGCGATATAAACGAGTTCCACGCGGACGGAGTCGCGGGCAGAAGCTAGTCTTTATATCAAAGTCCTAAGTTACACAAACTAAAACTAGTGGCTCTGTGTGCCTGTAAAACTCGCGAAGCTGACTTCATTCTTTTTTGTTTACGAAAAACTGAACCGGCAAAAAGAAAAACATAGTTATTGATCAGGCATACAAATTTTCACTGTAGAGAAGAACAGCCGTAGAGCCGGGCATCCGGACATACGAAAGAATTTTAGCCCAAGCCGAAACGGAGAACTTCGTTCGCTTTCTCGCTCGTTCAATACGGGTGTAGACTCGAAAATTATTATTATTCCAAAAAAATGAAAAAAGAAAAAATATGCTTAGTGACGAAAATCCCATTCAGATATCTCAAAGAATTACGAAGCTTCAACCATTTTAATATTGCTTGTTAGAGTGAGAAAACGGTGTGTGACGTCACGTTACGGAATGCTGTCGTCGCGACGACGAATCGCACACGACGGGGCGCGGCACATTGCCGTCTATTACACACGTCACAATCTTCCAGCGTCATCGTTTCATATGAAGTTACGTTTTGCGAAAAAGGGACGGAACACACCCTTCTTAAGGGGCTCCTAGCTGCCAATGACCTTCGATCTATAACTGTCGGTTTATTTGTGTTTTTTATGGTTTATCGTATTAACAACAACGAGGTTTACCGGAATAGTATCCCATATTTACTTCAAACCTCACAGTTTTCGGGATATATGGCACCAAACTTTGGCAATTTCAGGCCAAAAAACCAGTTTTATGGACGTAACTTTTGTGAAAATGAGTATAAAATAAAAATCTCTCTTGGGTTGTTAGAGACGTCAATAAGGAACAGTTATATGTAGATTTCATATATAAAAGTGCATGAACAACATAATAATATCGAAAACAGAGCTTTTTTGGACCATGTTTGAATAAATCATAAAAAAATAAATATTAATTATTTTCAAAAAAACTCTCGTGCAAATGTAGATAAAGAACTAAACAACCGATAGGTGTTTGTTCCATAAATATATCTATAGTTTTGACGGAGGAATATCAATTCAAAACTCGTCAAAACTAGCCAAAAAGCGCGTGGAGCCCCTTAAAACTTTGGACACAACTTCGTGATTATTTAACCTTTTGCGTTGATTTTTCTCCATTTTACTACATTTTTAATCCTTTTTCGAGAAAATATGACATTATTGATTATTTTATTTAGTGTCTACACCTATATTACGTAGACAACATAGCAACTGGCATTGAGACGTGCGTGATCGATTCGTCTACAAAATCACAGTAGCGTAAGTTATGCCACGCAAACATTCTAAGGTATGCCGTCTTAATAAACGACCGTTATTCATATCAGAGGAAGCTCAATAAGTAGTTACGTGGGCTAGAAAAACAATTGCCAGTCCTGGCGTAGCGTTCAGATGAATGGAATAAATCAACGAGCATTCATGAGCGGCCGAGACAACTGCAAATTAGAACTAAACATATGATTTATTGCCCGAGGAATTACAGTTTATTTATATATTTAAAAGGCAACGAGACCTGCGTAACAAGCGACGAAAATAGGAATATTACTAATTGTTCACTTATTCCCTTGCCCTTTTCAATGAAAACTCTACCTTGTTCTATTTTTATTCTTTTTAATTTTTGAAAAGTTTGGGGTTTTCTTACGCAGGATTATGAGCACAATTAATTCTGATACAGAAATAAATTACTTGAAAAACAAAGTTTTAACCTACTTCAATTTAGTACTCCGCCAAGCCACGAGAACATTTCCACATTTCTTTTCCAAACTACCACATGAACTGATTTCCGAGAGCAAATGCGTTGATTATTAGAGAAAAAAAAACCCAATCGCTGTATGTGGCCCGAGGGGACTTCCGTCGATTCGACAAGGATCACCTTTGGCACTTCATTAGTTGCTATTTCAACGGAATCTTATCAGAAGCTGTGACCTACTTTTGTACTTTTAAGTACATAATTGAGGAATTCCATAAGTCATCTGTGGTCTTCATCATCAATTCCACTCCACCAAATTTATGATTTCCGGGTGTAAATACAAGAGTTATAATAGAAAATACCAAAATCACTACACGCGTGCCTAATATAATTGAGGAGTTCCTTCAATTCCTCATGGATCCCATAATCCAACTGAATTTTTGAATAAAATGGGACCCACCTGGAAGCATATACATACAAACAAAAAAAAAATTACGAATCGGCTCATCAATGACAGAGTTCTGAGGTAACACATAAAAAAAAATGATAAAAAAGAACAATAATAATACATCCGAATTGAGAACCTCCTCCTTTTTTTTGAAGTTGGTTAAAAATGGTCCGCAATATGCCAATGAGGACTTTGATTGTTTATTACAATATTAGGTTGTTTTGTTGACATATCGTGTATTAATGAACATCCAGGTCTTTATGCTTTATGTGTCTGTTGGTACCGAAACAGTGTTCTAAATAAACGAAAAAAAAACTACTCATGATCCCAAAATTTGCCTCATTCTAGGGAATGAACGCCACTTGAATGTTTTTTTACTTACGTTATAAAAGCATTATACTTAATCGTACTTTTTTCAATCCATACTAATTTTATAAATGCGATAGTGTGTCTGTCTGCCTGTCTTTCTGTCTGTCTGTTACCTCTTCACGCTTAAACCTCTGAACGGATTTGGATGAAATTTGGTATAGAGATAGTTTGAGTCCCGGGAAAGGACATAGGATAGTTTTTATCCCGGAAATGAAAGTATGGACCTACAATATAAACGAGTTCCACGCAGACGTAATCCCGGGCAGACACTAGTTTCACTATAAGAGATAAGTGATGGCACTGTAAATCGTTGTTATAATTTAAATCTGCTGTTTCTTGGATTTAAACTTGTTAATTGGGAGGGCAAATATTATGTATCTCTTATCAGCATATCGTAAATGGAATCGCTACTACGATCACACAGTGGGCTAATGGTTATCATCAAAACTTTCCGAAAGGACACATGTGAAGTTGATATGCCCGGTAATCTGTACACTCCGTACATTAATCCTCCTGTTTTTCAGTCTTATTTGGACTTCTGGAAAGTAGGAAAATTACGGTCAAGACAGATAACACTTCGCCTTCTGAAAGATTTTCTCAAATAAGCAACAATAGCGTCCGCTGCGCCTTTCCCGCATTAAAAGGACGTTTGTATAACTCGAACGGGATGTAAAACAAACAAATATGTTACTTTCTGATTACTTCGATAATAATATGAATAGATTATATTTTGCTCTGGATATCAATAATTATTAATACATTTAATTGTATTTTAAGTAAGATACTGGTACCTCACCTGTGCATGCATTATACGAATTAAGGCGAAATGTAAATAGTAAACAAATTCAGATAAAGGAGCACGCGCTTGCTCAGTGATACCGCATCAAGGCCTGCAACTTAATCCTCTATATCCATGTCAAACTCCTTTAAAGCCGACTAAAAAAACGTCTAGCTAACCACTATCTGGGGCCACGGCAGTGCCCCCGCCAAGTCGAGAAAAACAGCGGCACGGCCGTACCATCCTTTTCTCGAATCAGTTCAGGCCATTTTCGACCCCCCTATAACTTCGTTGTGGATACAACTAGAAGCCTGAATTTTCAGTAACCAAGCACGCATTGTATAAACACGATATATTTCAAATTTCATTCAATTTGAACCAGTAGTTTAAGAATTATAACTAGTGAAAGTTTCTTAATTTTGTCACTCGACTGAGACTCACCGATCTAGATACTCCAACTGCTAAACAATAACTTTTGTAATCCCATATAATATAGGATTACAAAGTTACATTTGCAGTGAATGGGACAAAAAATGATAAAGCAAAAATGCGACTGCATTCATAATTTGTATGTATTGATAACACCATAACCTACAAAAAGAAGTGAGATCCCATAAAAAACGTTCCATGTAAAAAAGAGGCCATTTCTCGAAACTCTTCCACCGTAAAAAGTTGTGAGATATTTCATAGAGCCAAGTCTCAGGCATTCTTATCAGTCTTTATTTGCTTGCTAAATAAAATGTTGTGAATTGGCAATCACACAATAGTACATAGTGTTAGGTATGAAAAAATCCATAAATGCAGTAAAGTTGTGTTGTTACGGTGGAAGACTTTCGAGACTTGGCCTCTTTTTTACATGGAATGTTTTTTATGGGATTTATATATCTTGTAAGTGCGTGTCTCTCTTCATTGCACTAGCGAGCTGAATTCGTACATACAATAAAAACTTACTCTGTGCGACCGAACGAATGGTGGGCGGGTAAACTTTAAATATGGCGCCGGCAGCTGTCATCCCATAGAAAACTGTCAAACTACAGACAGATTTTAACGAACGTGGCCTACGATTATAGGACGGTTGGAAACAACAGAACCTTAGACTTTGACACGAGATAACCCCGCTTTTCTCAGTACAGCTGTGTCTCTTGCCAATTGCTGGTTTGGAGTTCGGGCACCGCCTCGACTCTCAGCGATACCTAGGACGCTAGGACTTCTAACAGGTCGTGGGTTCAAATTCCGGTAAGGGCAAATATGTGTGTGATGAGCATGAATATTTATTAGTGGTGTGGACGATTGCCTCGCCTCTCGCGTCCGAAAAACCGACAACAAGCGGAGCGACCGCGAGGCAAGACGAGGGAACACGAGCGCATCGTCCACACTCACGCACTCGCGTTCGCTCGTGTACGCTCGCGAGAGTGGAGAAGCCTCATTAGGTATAGGTAGGTATCTTACTATGGGGCTAGTTCAATTTGTGTAAGATTGTCCCTTAATGATTTATTTTTATTTAAGTAGAAAGAACTAACGCAGATTGTTTCAATTTTTTTTTGTACTTGTAGCAAATCTCTCTTGGCGTTTCAATATTACTTTCATTTTCCATCCAAATAATCATATTTCTTAATCCTTCTCATAGAGGATAAAGTGAGAAACAATAAACACTTTAAATGCTATAATAGTACTTAGCAGATAAGGATTTAAGATATCTCTTATAATGCTTGTTGAAATTACAATTAATTGCTAGCAAATATTTCCTACAATAATCGAGATAACTGTTGCAAACATGTAATAAATTATTGTTCCTGGGAATCCGGAGAGATAAAGTCAAGTAGTCTAGTATTAAAATACATAATACGTATTATATTTTGTTGATATTTATTCATCGCGTAACAGTAACTATAGTTTAATTTAGTAACTATAGATAAATCATTAAAGTTGTTTTTGAAACTGACCTGTCTTAATGAAGTTCTGGGATGGTGCGTTTATTAACAGACTGTCGTCAATTTCCAATAGAGAACCGTTGCATTGATTCCACGACTATTTGGGTCAATCGACCGCCTTTAGTGGTATATGGTTGGTAACTACGTATACAGACCGATATTCATTGTAGGTTGGGCTTTTATTAAAATCTGAATTATACGCTAAAAGTGGCACTGGCACATAAGTTTTATGTGCGCAACAATGGTTAAAATTCGCATATTCACTGTGGCCCTTTTTTCTTTCACATATATAAATTTTCCACTGCCACCCACAATCATACTCGGACTTATCTTTATATTTTACTAAAGATAAAAGGGAACAAAAGACCTAACTTTCTATGTGTCTTTTTTATGCTCGGCTTTGATCGTTTTATTTATACGAAGCACCATGCCCTCGTTATATCATTGGTCGAACCTAACAATTAACCTCGATCTGTACCAAATAATGACGCATTTGCAATGGGTGATATTCGAAACTATACAATTCATTTAAAATATGTAATGTTCAATCTCCATATTAGATACGATAACGTCGATAACCCCTGAAAGACTAATTCTTGCTGGGTCTACCTCTATTTAAATTTGTGTTAAAATCGACATTTATGCATGTTTATATTGTAATCTTTATCGTGTAATAAATAAATCTAATCTAATCTTGGGGGTATGCAATGCATGAACGCAAGAGACTCATGAAAGTAAACGATTCACATTCGACAAACAGTTTATTACGCTTATCGCTTTCATGAAATAGTACCTAAGCTCAGAGAAATACAGTTCTCGTGTTGATATGACCCTTAGGTAATCAAAAAGTAATCCTCTTTTTTTTAAACTGTGACAGCGGCAAACAAGCATACGACCTGCCTGATAATAAGCAGACACGCTTTGGACGCTTGCGACTCCAGAACAAGTGCGTTGTCGACTCTATTGGATTGAGCCACAACCAAACACCTAGAGAACAAATAGTGGTGTTTGCGGTCTTCTGTGAGGTGAAGGTACTTTCCAGTTGGGCTGCTCCAAATATGAGTGAGATGACATTTTCTCTAAAAGCTTCCCCAACGAAAACAAGCATCAATAATAGGATACAACGATACAGTGATATAATTACATGTCTATTTTCATTACTCTCACGCAACGTATTTAGTACAGAAAGTTGTCAACATGGGTGTGTCATCACAAAATGGGATATGGCTGCTATAATTATCACTAGATTTACTTTGCTGCTTAGAGCCAACATATTGCTCTGTCCGTCATATCGCCTTCATGTGTCTGTGGAAAATATATGCGTGCGTATAGATGCATTTTCCGTAAACTGTCGTTCTACGAATCCCTGGCTTTATCTTCTAGGTCTATACCTAGGTCTAAATCGTACATTAAGGCTGACACTACTAAAATCTGGCTATACGTTTTTACATGATCATCAGACTACTATTAGTCTGATGATCATGTAAAAACGTATAGCCAGATTTTAGTAGTGTCAGCCTTAATGTACGATTTCCACCGTACGGGCCGGCGCCATCGCAACGGATGCGCGAGCACCCGCCGACCGCGTTTTAATAGAGTAGTAGTGTAGGTGTAATAATGCAATTACTGCAATACGGGTAAAGCCGGACGGAGCCGGTCAGATGCGACGACAGCGGAGCACAACCGACCACGTCCCCGAGGAGCCGACCGGCAAACTCAGCCGGCAGCAATAAGTCGCTGCGCTAGCATCGAGACAAACCAAACGGTTTAACGATGCTATTTTAATTTTATTCCAATTTTTTTTGTAACTATCTAAATTTTTCCATATTTTTATTAAATGAATGTAACGTCTGTATTAAAGCTTCATATTCCTTTGGCAACTTGTAAAATAAATTCCCCGGCTCGCTCGGTGAAAATCGTAAATAAGAAACAGAAAAAATCATATATATATACCTGCCTATTATGCTCCAGGAATTACGCTTGGTTTCACTGTTACAATAGGTCTCAAAAACGTCCCTTAATCCGAGGAATGTCTAGTGTGCGCGTATTTTTGTTAATGTGAAACATTTGCATTACACTAAAGTTTGTGAGACAAATAAGATACTGTCCAGCAGCTAAGCTGGACCTAAGTTGCGGTGTAGGTATTATATGTCTCGACGGTTGGCGCCCGTCCAGATCGGCGGAATACCGAGTCCGTTTTAGCGACGGCGTCGTTGCCCCGCCGGTCACGCCATGTGCTTCAAGCACGTGACAGATAAAACAAGAAAACATGTTGTCAATCTATATAAAAATTTATTATATGGGCGTACTAAATACTCGTGGTTTTCCGTCCACGCCTTTTAGGAATTATTATAATTCATTAAAAGTCCGTTAGCGTAGAATATTTTGCACAACCGTTTTATTTTCGACTGCGTCCCTTAAATTCGTATTGGGTAATCGATTCTTCCAGAATATTTGGAGCTAGGATGTATGCATTATAATGCCCGGGACACACAACATTAATAAGCACACGTTGTGTACATAAGAATAAGGGTGGGTTGCATCAAACCTGTAATCGTAAGCTGTGTTCGTTAAAATCTGAATGTATGGAAACAGCTTTCTATGGAATGAGAGCTGCCGGAGTCGTATTTAACGTTGATCGTAAGTCGGTGCAACCAACCCTAAGAATCATTTATTCTAGACAAAAAATACCACAAATAGATAGAAAAAAGCGTGTCAGACATATTGTATTGTCAAAAACGATTCTATATCAGCATAATGCTGTCATATCTTCCGATGGAACGGAACCGTCCAGTGGCTTCACGGTGGAGTTGATAAATATAACAAAAGAGAACCAGAGAAAATCAAATTCAAACTCAAATTAAACTGAACGGGGGAAAAAAATACTATGTCCACCGTTGCGACAGCGACGAAGAATTGAAAACATTGCCGATATGTATGTGGCAAATTGGGGAATTTTCCGAACTTGTAATCACTACATAGTATAAGACAAAGTCGTTTCCCGCTGTCTGTCCCTATGTATGCTTAGATCTTTAAAACTAGGCAACGGATTTTGATGCGGTTTTTTAAATAGATAGAGTGATTCAAGAGGAAGGTTTATATGTATAATATAGTACTCGCGTGAAGCCGGGCAGGTCGCTACTAGATATACAAATAGGAAATATTTTTGGTAACCGCACTTTACTACGGAACACGAAATTTCAAAACAATTTCGCGATTTATTGCAATCGAACGATCGTGGTAATCAATGTTTATCACGAATAGCTCCTCAAATTGTCCGTGACAGTTCCCATTTGACAAATCATTGACCGGTTTTACTTGATCATTTGGTATTTGGTTAAACCGGTCCCGGAATTGAATTAACATTTTACCTGAAATGCTTACATGTGGTCGGCTGGTTGCTCATTTAAAAAGACGGACGGACATCAAGGTAAGTGTCCCTCTGAACCTTATTTGGTACGGAACAGTAAAAAACGTGCAACTGTTGTCGATGCAATACAATACCACATAGGGTAAATCGCCAATGACTGGCCACCTCATACTAAAATTTACTCATTACCCTACAAACAACATTCAATTTAGTATAACGTGGCCAGTTATTGAAGGGTGGCCAGTAATTCACACCTTACCTCCACACCTCACTAAAAATGAATTCTATTACAAGTGAACAGAGTTCGTTTTTAGCATGAGGTGGCCAGTTATTGAACGGTGGCCAGTTATTGGCGATTTACCCTATGTATGTTCAATGTTCAATGAATAAATTAAAGACTATGACGTATTACGAGCACAATCAGAAAATCTTCGACTACTGCCTTGTTGTAATGAAGTAGAAAGCGCAAGTAGAAGCGAATAGCTAAGACATATTAAAACATAGTGTTCATTTATAAATAAATAAGTAAATAAATAAATAAACCATTTATTTCATGCATCTAAGGCCCATAGTTACAAATAGGTACCTTAAAGGCTAACTTACATACAATTATAAAATTAAAAACTAATTATTATTTAGGCGACGAAACAGTGTGACTCCGTTGCGTCGTCACGTCCGGTGTAGAGTTCGGTAGCTTGCCGCGGAACCGCCAAAACACGACACCCTTCGGCTAGAAGTCAGCACACGCTATGGTCTCCTGTAGCAGCCGCGGTACGCGCACCACAAACGAGCTGAAGTGCACGTAGTGGCGCGAGCGCAGCTGGAAACCCCTCAGCGAGTATTAGCCAGTCTTCTGGTGAATATATTTATACCCACTTCCACTTTATGGGCGAACAAATTCGAGGGCGGAACTCAGCATGTACCTATGTATGCGGCGAGCTTTATTGTAAAATGTGTTCTGTCAGAGTTTGCACCGGCTGTATGAGACCCAATTATACGTCGCAAAGGCACTTATAGTATAACTTTAACTATCTATACTTCAATTATCTATAAGTCTTTAACTCTAATCATTTACCACTTTTAATAGATCTTCTAGACATAAAAAGATTCATACATGTGTAAGGAAAGAAAGGAATAATAACAATCTATTATAGGATAATATTGCTATTTTTGGAGATATGGAAGAATGCATTTTACAATAATAAAACAGCAAGTAGGTTCTGCAGCTAATAATGTATGATCGGCAATTGTTTCAACTTTCGACTACCAAAACATAATTGTTACAAATATTTGTAACGACGAATATTCGTTATGTATTCTAGTTAGGAGACGCCAAGTTTTAAACTAGTTTACAGACATTAAAGCCGATTTGTTGCTACAATATGCGTATAGAGCTTATATTTGGCAACTTTCTTCATACCGAGCATTGATGATTATGTAAAATTGCGCATGGAAAAGAGCCAAGTTAGGTTTCAAAATGGATTTTAGTCTGGTTCAGTACTTGGCACTTTTGGAGAATGCTAATTTTGATAACACACAAGAAGTTACCCAATTCATTATATCATGAAGAATCCTGTTTCCTATTTGTATTATTGGCACTACAGCAAAAACATTACACACCTTTCCGTTGGGTATATAGTCGTGTAAGAATTTATGGGGGAAATATGCTTTACGCAGCAGATATGCATGTCCATCAAATTTAGTTAAATTTCGTTTTACTTCATTTATGTATGTGAGAAAGAGACAAAATATATTTCACTTAATAGAGGCTTGTTAAGTTTTATGAATAAGGGCGTAATACATTATTAAATTACTTGATTATATTTTACCTTATTAACAGAAACTGTTATACATATTTTACGTAATTTCTAAGCAAAATGAATATGTATTTGATGCTCACTGATTTGACGTGACTATAAACATTTAAGGAGACGCAACAACCTTTACGTAAGATACCTACAGAAGCCAAATTTTGCGTAGCGTTATTAACTCCTGAAACATTATCTTGATTTAATTTAATTTGATCTAGAAATAAGCTGCAGAGTCACGGAACAAATATAAGCCTATGTCCATTTAGAAGTCCGTTCTATACACAGATGAAATAATTTTTGAAGTCGAGTAGTGGTTCCGCAGGCATACAAAGCTACCTACCTCTTACCATTACTATTCTGTTGATCGAATAAAATTGGAATTTTGTTAGTGTCGTTTTAAGGACCAATCCTTTGCTATTAAGGCAGATTTGAAATATTCTTAAACATTTCGCCGATACCATGGAAACTTGCGGACAAAGTCCACCCTTTTCTGGAATAAGAAAATATGTCGCCCAGATATTCAATTATTCCGTCGCAGCAGCGTGCCCTGCAATCATAATTTACTATCTAGACACAACATCCACATTCCCAACAACCTCTGCCAATTCCAATGCCCGAATCAGAAACATCACAGTATAACACAGTGTCTAAGTACTCTGAGTTGATGTAACCGTAACTAGGTACGGCTCCGGAAAACATCCCAGCGCAGTTGGTTGGTCAATATCCGTGGCGTGTGACGTCGCAACTGGCGCATGCGTACACCAGAGTCGCCGTCTGACCTTTACAATGTGTGTTTACTGTTCGATTACAGCCTGAAACGTCAGCTGTTTGGGTTATGCTAAGATTTAATCACGTTAGAGGTTTTTTGTAATATAGCGAGTAGAGTAGTTTTTAAAACATCATGAGGAAGCCGGCCTTATCCTAATAAAGCCTAGTTTTCCCTCTGGGTTGGGCGGTCAGAAGTAGTAGGGATATGTGCGTTCTGGCTCAGCCCTGGGAGGTCAAACACCCTTGGTTTTGGTTGCTGACCTTTTTTTTAGCAGCCACACCGTCGACCTCAGATGTTACTTGGTGTCAGCAGGTGGGCGGGGTGTTGGTTCAAGATGCTGCTCTCCTATTGGTCGTTGAGGTCATTAATGACTCTCATTAGCTAATTACATCCATTAATTAGGCCACACCCCCCAGTTGAAGTTATAAAGTGGGCGGGATGTAGGTTCTAGATGGTGCTCTCCTATTGGTCGTTGCTGTCATTAATGACATTAATGACGTTCATCCTTAATTACACTGGTTCCCAAGGATGCTCTCCTACTAGTTTACGTTCAAGGGGGATACGGTTTAAACCTAACCTAACCTAATGTCATTGCAGTTCAAATCAAAACCTAATTTCTTGTTTTAACACTTTTCGAATTCTTTGAACTTTAAAACAATCAATATTCACGTTCATTACAAAGATCAATGTTGAAATCTCGAATTCATACAATGGAATTTTAATGTGACTTTAATGTATGTAAAATCTACTTAGTAATTGGGTTTATCATAACTGCTCGCTAAATTTCCAATAACACGTATTTTGAAGCAAAACAAGATATCAATTATCAAACAAGACTCTCTATTGAAACAAGATTTTTAATGATCAAGAGCTGTATATAAAGACCCGACGCGAATTATTTTTCATACTACTAACGATTGACTGTCCGCGCTGCTGTACTCCTACATCAAAAGGCATCAATATGTCGGTAAGTCCTCAATTATTTTCTAATGCTAAGAACTAAAAACTGTGGTAATCATGAAATTATGTAAATGTATAACTGTGTAAAATTGTGTCAATTGGTAGGTAACACATGTTTTTTTTATGCAGAACTCCCCATCAAATGTCTTCGATGGTCAAGACTATACATTTAAGCAGTACTATTATCCAGTGTCAGACGCAGAGGACAGCCTAACTTATGTACCAAACGAGCCGGTGAAGCGAAAATTAAACTCACACTCAAATATCGATGCATTCTTTGACCAGCCAAAGATAAAGAGGAAGAAAAACGTGTCTTCCACTGTAGGAAAAGGCTGTAAAGGGGGCGGTATATCATATATATCCACAAACAAAGACGATGGTGCGGATTCTACACATCTAATAAAAATAGAAATATTTGATATGAACAAACTATCCAAAGTTTCTGATACAAGTAAACACTGGATGTTTGCGGATGTGCGTGCAAAATATTTCGTCATGGAAAATGATACAAATAAGCACTTACAGCAAGCTAAAGATCTCATTTACGGAATCACGAAGGAGATTTCCGAATCCGACGAGTGTAAAAAGTACCATTTTAATTCAAAAGTCTAATCACTGTTGTCATTATAATTTAAGTCTTATTATTTAATGATATTAGAAAACTGTTAGCAAATTACTTTAGAAACTTTGTTAAAACTAGTTAGTTAATGACTGTCATCTTATTAGTTAAATATGTTCACATCCTAACTGCCCGTATAAATAGCCCTTACTTCAACTTAGTGTACATCACTAACCCTTGAGACTTCGCAGCGCATTGGTTATACAATTAATTTTCCATCATGGATCGAATATCTGAAGAAAACGTAAAAAGTTTCTTTTTTGAGTGTGAAGACAGTACGGATCGCCAAATGATTAACATGTGTCTCGAAATAGAAGACGTTGATTTTATAACAAATACTTCACAAGGATTCTGGCAATTGTGTAGCTTTGGAGGAAACGACTGCAATATTGAAAATAGGTAAGCTTACTTAATTTTGTGCTTCTCTTGATAATGTTATTATTAAATATTTACTAGTATTGTTTTTTTTTTTGACATGTTTATTTAATTATATCTTTATTTTTTCAGCGTTATTCACCAATCTGGAGGAGGGATCAAAAGGAAAGCTGAGGATATTACAGAAGCAGGACCATCTAGTGCAGCTGAAATTTCGAAAAATGCTGAAGAAAAGAAATTATGTGAGGCCTGTAATGTATGGGTGAGACAGCGATATTTTTCAAATCATTTAAAAAGTAATATTCATAAAAACAAAGTTATAGAACACAACAGTCATGAACTAAGTAATGTTAGTTTAATCAATTCTGCGTTTGGATGTCGAATTCGCACTTATAGAATAGGGTCAGATAATCAACAAACAGAATTTGAAACTCCTGAAATGTTTTTTGATTCCATAAAAAACAAAATTCAGTCCTTAATAAAAGAGTGTCTAGATGAGCTTACGATAATAAATATTAATTTTATTGTTCATGCGGAGTTTGTACAGGAGACCAAAGATTTAAAAAACCTTTTCGATTTTCAAAGTTTTAACTATAACTTTTGTATCGGAGACGATTATGAACCACTCATTAAAAAGGTAAAGGACACTTTATGTACCCACATGAGTGAATTTGAGAAAAAAGATAGTGGATGGTCCTTGAAGAAGATTTTGTTTGTAGACATGAATGTTAACAAATTTAATCCTTTAAGAGGATCATCTTATTTGGATTTACCAAATGATATCAAAAGTAAAAAAGCCATTGTAAATGTACAAAATAATGATCATCAATGCCTTAAATGGGCTTTATTGTCTGGTATCTTTCCTGTTGTAAAAAATGCAAACAGAACTACCTCATACATACAGCATCAAAATAAGTTAAAGTTTGGTGATATTCGTTTTCCCGTTAAATTAAGTGATATTAAAAAAGTTGAAAAGTTAAATGATATAAGCATTAATGTATTCGGTCTAGAATATGATAGCGTTTCGAAAAAAAATAGCATAGTTGGGCCCTTGCATTTTACCAAATCCAGAAAAGAAAGACACATTAATCTTTTGTATTTAAGTAATGGTAATACAGGTCATTACTGCTTTATTAAGAATTTATCACGATTAGTTAATAAGCAAATAACGGGGCGTCATGATGCGATTCATATTTGTGATGGTTGTCTCTTATATTTTTATACCAAACCAAAGCTATTAAACCACCAGAAAAATGATTGTACCCACGTTGTAACAGAACTTCCTGATATTGAAAAGGCAAATAAAAAAAATTGGTTTGAGGAAATGAAGCCTAGTAATAAAATCATGTTTGATGCATTTGTTCGAAAACACAAGTTACCTTTTGTAATTTATGCAGACTTCGAATCGTTTCTAAAACCTATATCAAACTCTGACGCGAATCCGGATTCATCAAAACCATTTACAAATAATGTTCAAGAGCACGAAGTTTATAGCTACGGCTATTACATTAAATGTTCATATGATGATAACCTTTCGAAATATTGTACTTATACTGGTCCTGACTGTGCTAAGCATTTCATGCAAAGCGTAAGCAAAGATGTTGCTCAAATCCAACGTAAGATTTGTTTTCAAAAAGCTCCAATTCCCCTAACTTCAACAGATGAAGAAACTATTAGTAGGACAACACATTGTTTTATTTGTAATAATGAGTTACTGTTAGACTGTGTTGAACATTATGAATGGAGTACGGGTCACTTCGAAGGACTAGCACATTCATTTTGCAGTTCCAAGTACAAAACACCTCGCTTTGTACCAATATTTTTACACAATTTAAGTAATTATGATGCTCATTTTATAGTGCATGCATTAAATTTTGATGAAGGTGAGATAGCAATTATTCCTCAAACCAAAGAAAAATACATTTCCTTTTCAAAAAAAAATACGTATATTTGGGCAAGAAATTAGCTTACGCTTTTTAGATTCTTTCAAGTTTATGTCTGAAAGCTTGGACAAACTCTCTCATAATCTTGAAATAAGTCAATTTATTGAGTTACGAAAGCAATTCCCACAGCAAGATGACTTTAAAAGGCTAATTAGGAAGGGTGTTTTCCCATATGAAATGATTAAATCCTACGATTCATTAAATGCCACATCGCTCCCAACCCAAGCTGAGTTTTACAATTGTTTAAGTGATAGTCCAATTTCCGATATAGACTACGCTCATGCTCAAGATGTCTGGGATCATTTTAAATGTAAATCAATGTTAGATTATTCTAACTTATATTTAAAAACCGATGTAATGTTACTAGCCGACGTATTTGAAAATTTTCGAAAACTTTGTCTAGAAACATATGACTTGGATCCCTCACATTACTATACAGCACCTGGTCTGAGTTGGGATGCAATGCTTAAGCATACTAATGTTGAACTGGAATTACTTACTGACTTTGAAAAGGTCTCTTTTGTCAAATCGGGTATTAGAGGGGGGATATCTCAATGTAGTAATCGATATGCTAAAGCCAACAACGAGTACTTAAAAGATGAATTTAAACCTAATGAACCAAAATCTTACCTAGCTTATTTTGATGCTAATAATTTATACGGGTGGGCTATGTCTCAATATTTGCCTATTGGAGAGTTTGAGTGGGTTAGTGAAAATGTTGATTTTAACATATCAGATTCATGTGATTACGGCTACATCCTTGAAGTTGACCTTGATTATCCTGATTGCTTGCATGACTTACACTCTGATTTTCCACTTTGTCCAGAAAATGTTGTTATTGGTAATTGTAAAGAAAGGAAATTAGTTCCGAATTTAAACAAAAAAACTAAATACATTATTCATTACAGAAATCTCAAACAGTGTATAAATTTAGGACTAAAACTGACAAAGATTCACAGAGTGCTCAAATTCAAACAAAGCCCGTGGTTAAAAAAATATATTGATTTAAATACTCAGCAACGTACACGAGCAAAATCGGATTTCGAAAAAGACTTTTATAAACTTATGAATAATGCCGTGTTCGGAAAAACAATGGAAAATATAGAAAAAAGGGTGAATGTTAAATTAATTACACATTGGGAAAATAAAGGTAAAGTGCAAGGTGCTCAATCGTTAGTAGCGAGACCTGAACTACACAGCTTGTGTATATTTTCAGAAAATTTAATTGCTGTCCAATTGAATAAGACTAAGTTGTTTTATAATAAACCGATTTATTTAGGTTTTTGTATTTTAGACATATCGAAAACATTGATGTATGACTTTCACTATAATTACATGAAAAGAAAATTTGAAAACAATGTTAAATTGCTGTATACAGACACAGATAGCTTGATATATCAATATTATACAGATGATTTCTATTTAGACATAAAACCAGACATATCTCAGTTTTTTGATACCTCAGAGTATGAGAAAGACAATATTTTTGGTTTTCCACAACTGAACAAAAAGAAACTAGGATTTTTCAAAGATGAAATTAAAGGAAAAATACTAAAAGAGTTTGTAGGGTTAAGATCGAAAATGTATGCCATAAGTGTTGATGCTGTAAAAGATACCGATAAATTTAAAGCAAAAGCAAAGGGTGTCAACAAGGCTGTAACAAAAAAGATGAAAATGGATGACTACAAAACTTGTCTTTTTGACAAAATAAAAAAATATTCAGAAATGTATAGATTTAGATCTATAAAACATGTAATTTTTACCCAAAATATCAATAAAATTAGTCTCTCTTATGATGACAGTAAACGTTACATTATACCGAATTCTACTGACACTTTAGCATGGGGTCATTATAGCTTAAGAAAATAGTGTTTAATTATAATGATATAATGTATTGTAAATTAAGTAGTTATTAATATTTGTAATATAATTAAGCGACTGTAAATAATAAATATAAAATGTTTACTTAGTTTAATTTTAGTAAATAATTAGATGCAAATGTTTAAATATGTCACTTTGAATTTATATAAAATACGTGTAATAGTAATAATAATTGTGTAAGTGCTCTATTTTAAAACTTGTAATCGTTTTAATTGTGTTTTAGCAATATACTTATTGTGAAAACAATTTATGATATAATAAACAAATACTATTTGAATATGCAACTTTGTAGTTTTTATTAAGTACACTAGTACTTAATTGAAACATTTATTTCTTTCCTTACCTTCTTGATTATAAGACGTGTTAGCTAATAAAAAATAATGATTCATTTTGTTCATCCATTCACAGCAATTGTTGCTGGTCCCAGTAGTTGTGGGAAATCACATTTTGTAACAAGTTTTCTAAATAATGTCAATGCCGTTTGTAATCAATCATTCCAAAAAATTGTGTGGTGTTATGATGAAATGCAGCCATTATACAATTTAAAGAATGTGGATTATAATCAAGGTATCCCGGACTTGAGTATGTTCAACGGTAAACAAGCACAACTGCTAATTATAGATGATTTAATGAGAGAATCCGATGGACGGATAGTTGATATTTTTACTAAAGGGAGTCATCATAGAAATCTAAGTGTGTTTTACATAACACAGAACCTATTTCATCAGGGAAAAGGTCAACGAGATATATCACTAAACGCTAACTACATTATTTACTTCAAGAATCCGAGAGACAAAACTCAAATAAGATATTTAGCAAGACAAGTTTATCCAGAAAACTCCCATTTTGTTGAAGAATCTTATAAAGATGCAACTAAAGATGCTCACGGTTACTTAATGATTGATCTTAAACAAACAACTGATGATAAATATCGATTTAAAACGAATATATTACCTATTACATCATACTGTACAGTCTATATTCCAAAAAGGGGCTTTAAATAGGACTAACATCAATAGTTTTAGCCATTCTATAGCTATGCATAGGAGAGTTATAACACACCAACATTTACTCAAAGCACTACACACTTTAAAACCAAAATATCGAAAAATTATATTAAAAGCCTGTAGTGATGAAGAAATAAATGTTATTTGTGAATGTATTTATAACATTTTAAAGGGTAAAATATCCCTTCCTGAAAAAGAGAGGAAACACTTGAGTAAATACAAAAACATTTTACGTAAACTAATATCAAAGGGTAAAAATAAAATACGTAAAAATATAATTGTACAAAAAGGCGGAGCATTCCTACCCATCATTTTAGGAGCAGTTATTAATGGTCTGCTAAGTTCACTAATTAAATAAATATGCAGCATGCAAAAAAAATGATACTCATTGAACCAGAGTTAATTGATAGACTTAAATCAAACAATGGGTATAACTCAGAAAATGCTGCGTCAAGATTAGATGGTGAAATGCAAAACATTATAAACGGTAATTTGAATGATCGTGAAAAATGGGCATTATATTCTCAAGCTTTACAAAGATATCTGCATGCTACTGAGGAACATAGGAGACCTTTCAAATTATCTATATTAACTGATACTGAAGATGAATCATCAAAGTCAAATAAGATCGAAGCACCATATAAAGAAGAAAAACATGAAGATCCTACCACAGTTTTAAAACCCCCTCCATCAGATGTAGATGAAACTCCTCAGAAGTTAAATACATTTGCCACGCAGTACACACCATCTTACATGCTTAAAGCAATTCCTAAGACTTATAGAAAAAGAGGTGAAGCCTTAATTGATTTTATTATAAACAGTAAGCCTAAAATTTGGTGGAAAGAGGGAGGTGAAGTTGTTTTCGATAACGAAGTTATATTAGGTAGTAACATACTTGATCTTATAAGTGATACGGTAAAACCACTGAAACGCGTCAAACCATTCGGGTGGGAAAGATTTGCTTCTACTTTAAGAGACTTAAATGTTCCCTTAACCTATGTTGGTAATCCAACCTCTTTAGATTACATCAATCAACTGTCCATGACTAAATCACCAGAAAGTCATAAGAAGGAAGAATTTAATGCTTCAACGCCAATAGCAATTAAATCTAAAGATATATCCAAAAAACAATTGAATTGGGAAAGATGGAGCCCATACAAGACATAACTAGAATATACTATGATGTTTCGCATCCTGCTGGTTTTAGTAGTCTTAACAAGTTAACAGAAGCTATGAGTGGAAAGATGAAGCGAAATGAAGTTAAACATTGGCTGCAGTCTCAAGAAACTTATACACTTCACAAGCCACTACAAAAACGGTTTCAAAGAAATAAATATATCCTGTCTAATTTTAATGAACTTTGGCAAGTTGATTTAAGTGATATGCGTAGTTATAGTAAATATAATGATGGATACAAGTATATTCTGTGTGTTATTGATGTGTTTAGTAAATATGCCTTTGCAAGAGCGATGAAAGATAAAAAACCTGAGACAGTAAAAACCTGTTTTTATAGCATATTCGCAGAAGCTAAAGCTACTCCAAGGCATATTCAGTCGGATAAAGGTACGGAGTTTGTTTCAAAAGTTACGAGGGAATATTTTAAGACTAAAAATATTAATTATTACACAACAAATAATCCTGATATTAAGGCTAGCATTGTAGAGAGATTTCAAAGAACTTTAAAGATGAAAATGTGGCGTTATTTTACTTTTAAAAATACTTACAGATATATTGACATCTTACAAGATTTGTTGCTATCGTACAATCATAGTTTTCATTCAAGTATTAAAATGTGTCCAACTGAAGTCAATAATGATAATATTATGACAGTTTGGCAGAATTTATATGGAAGAAAAGAAAACAAAGTGCATGTTACTGAATATCCTTTGCTCCAAGTTGGGGATCATGTTAGAATAACTAGGTATAAACATATATTTCAAAAAGGCTATGAAACTAACTGGAGTGATGAAATATTCGTGATTGATACTATTATAAGAAGATCTCCCTGGGTTGTTTATACTTTAAAAGACTTAGAGAATGAACCAGTTACTGGTACGTTCTATTCAAAGGAGTTGCAAAAAGTATTTTATGACCCTACCACCTTGCATAAAATAGATAAAATAATACAATACCGTCGCATTGGCAGCAGAAAGGAAGTGTTAGTCAAGTGGAAAGGTTATCCCAACAAATTTAATAGTTGGATCCCTGCATCAGATATTGAACGAATATGACTGATGATAGTTTTTATTTAACACTGTTGAGCAATAGTTCAATTTCCTACTATCCAGATAACACGACTGCAAATTTTTTAACTAAATTACCAAAAACTATTAAGTTGGAGGGCGAATGGGCTGTTGGATTAGTAGAGTTTCATTATCCATGTACAATGTTTAACGTTCAAGAACATGAAAATGTTCTTTATATAAAAAAGAAAGCGTTCTTACAAAATAGTAATGATACTAATCACAACGCAGGAAGTGATATTATTGTTGAATATAAATCTCACATACCAGCTACAACATATGATAATGTCGACAACTTTTTAAAAGCTTTTAATGAGAATCCCTTGTTGAAAAATCAAATAAAATTAAGATATGATGAAATATCGAAACTTGTAACAGCTACTCGTACTAATAAAGATTTATCATCTTTAATTATCTCACCGCAATTAAGCCTTCAATTAGGGTTTGAACCAGGAACAAATATAGTATCAAAGCCCGTTGGTAAATATCCTATCAACTTATACTTAGGATTACCATCACAGATTTTCATTTATTCGGATATCATTCAACCACAGATGGTGGGGGACGTTATGTCATCTTTATTACGCATCATACCACTTGATCCAACTAAGTACACGTATGGAGCTTACAAAATGCATGCATTTTCACCAGCTCACTACTTATCCGTAATGCGCAGAGAGTTTGATACTATAGAAATAGATATAAGAACAAGCATTGGCAATCGAGTACCATTCCAGTTTGGTACATCCTGTGTGAAACTACACTTTAAGCGTATAAAATGAATCAAAGGAACGTAAATGGTATTTGTCCATATCAACATTATTACTCACATCAGGCAGGGTCTGGTGTTGGGATTGTGTATAAAGGGGTCTCTCATCAACGTGGACATGGAATAGGAAGTTATTTAGGGGGCTTATTTCGATCCGTTTTGCCTCTATTGTCAAGTGGATTTCGAACTGTAGGTAAAGAAGCATTGAATGCTGGTGTTGGATTACTCTCTGATATGATGAACTCTCATCCTTTGGAAGACTCATTAAAATCACGTTTTAAAGATGCCAGTTCCAATTTGAAAAGGAAGGCCGATGAAAAGATTGATTCTCTAATGAGAGGTTCAGGGTATAAAAGAATAAGGAAAGCAAGGCAATCGGTCATTGCACGTAAAGCACTACAAGGAAGACGATCTCTTAAATCATCAAAACTTAGATTCGAGGATATTTTTTCATCTTAAAAATGGCATTTATACATAATCATTCATGTGAATGTGCTAAGTCCGAATTGGACTTGTTTGCTCTACCATCAACACAAACAAGCATTGAAAGTGGCCAATGGATTCATTACAAACCGATTTCGTCATTGAGTGATGATGGGCCTATAGAGTTCCAAGTACCTGGTACGGGAGATGATTATATCGACTTATCCCATACTATGCTCTATATAAAAGCAAAAATAGTAAGCCCCAATTCAAATTCAATCGAAACAACAACTCAAATAGCACCTGTTAATAATTGGTTACACTCACTCTTCAATCAGTTAGATGTGTATTTAAATCAAAAACTTGTGTCTCCGCCAAATAACACTTATGCGTATCGTGCGTATATAGAAACATTACTTAACTATGGGCCTGCAGCTAAAAACTCTCATCTTACGTGTGGACTATGGTATCAAGACACTCCTCACAAAATGGATGCTACAGATAGTACAAATAAAGGGTTTTCTAAAAGACAAGAGTTAGTTAAAGTAAATGAAGCGATTGACATGATTGGACATTTACATGGTGATATATTTAATCAAGACAAATTTTTAATTAATGGTGTAGAAACACGTATAAAGTTAGTGCGAAGTAAGGAAGTGTTTAATCTTATGTGTAACAGTGAAGATGGAAAATTTAATGTATCAATTTTAGACGCGAGCCTGATTATTCGAAAGGCACGTATCAATCCATCTGTTTTATTAGCACATCAAAAAGTTTTAGCCTCAACTACTGCTAAATATCCTATCACTAGAGCAGAAGTTAAAGTTTTAACGATCCCAACTGGTATCCAAGGTAAAACGTTAGATAACATATTTCTAGGACAAGTACCTAAAAGATGTATTATAGGGTTTGTAAAAAATTCAGCATTTAATGGCAGTTTCAAACAAAATCCATTTAATTTCGATAATAATGGAATAAACCTATTTAGTTTATATGTTGATGGCCAACAGGTACCATCAAAGACATTGCAACCATCATTCAAAGAAGGTTTATTTACATCAACTTATCATACATTGTTTTCGGGAACGGGTATTCACTTTTTCAATGAAGGTAATTCTATAGGTAGACAGGACTATGGAGGAGGCTACTGTTTACTAGCTTTTGACTTAACTCCAGACCTATCAGCCAGTTCAAGTTCACACTGGAATTTAGTCAGACATGGTAGTGTGAGGCTAGAAGTTCGTTTTGATACAGCATTAACAACCACAATTAATTGCATCATTTATGCTGAGTTTGATAATGTTATAGAAATAAATAAAAACCGGGACGTAAGTGTCGATTACAACAGTTAATGTCTTATATAATATATAAAACAGGCAATGATACATTTCATCATATATGTAACATAACTCAAGATGGATACACAAGAAATTAAACACTATATGAGTAAAATTAATAAAGCCTTGGAATCGAATGTATTTGCAGCTAACAAAATACCAATGCGTGTCCAACTACCTGTTTTCATAATAAGCAATTTAGATCCAGATTTTAAACCTGGCTCACATTGGATAGCCATTTACATTGATGTTAATGGCGTTGGTGAATATTTTGACTCGTTTGGTCGAAAGCCGGAAGGTTATCATAGAATGTTCTTAAATAGAAATACTAAGACGTGGTTTTATAATCATCAACAACTACAAAGTTATTTGACATCGGTTTGTGGAAAATATTGTTTAGTTTATCTTTATTTAAAATCGAAAAATGTCAAAATGTATGATTTTGTTAATGTTTTCTCTACTGTAAACAGATTAAGTAATGATGTTAATGTATACCATATGTTTAGGATATTATTTGAATAAAATAAAGATAGTAAAAAATGTGTTTTTTTAATATAAATTACAAATAAGGACAATAAACTAAAGAAATAAAACATGAAGCTGAATAAAGTATACATTTTTATTTACAAAAATATGACAACAGTGATTAGACTTTTGAATTAAAATGGTACTTTTTACACTCGTCGGATTCGGAAATCTCCTTCGTGATTCCGTAAATGAGATCTTTAGCTTGCTGTAAGTGCTTATTTGTATCATTTTCCATGACGAAATATTTTGCACGCACATCCGCAAACATCCAGTGTTTACTTGTATCAGAAACTTTGGATAGTTTGTTCATATCAAATATTTCTATTTTTATTAGATGTGTAGAATCCGCACCATCGTCTTTGTTTGTGGATATATATGATATACCGCCCCCTTTACAGCCTTTTCCTACAGTGGAAGACACGTTTTTCTTCCTCTTTATCTTTGGCTGGTCAAAGAATGCATCGATATTTGAGTGTGAGTTTAATTTTCGCTTCACCGGCTCGTTTGGTACATAAGTTAGGCTGTCCTCTGCGTCTGACACTGGATAATAGTACTGCTTAAATGTATAGTCTTGACCATCGAAGACATTTGATGGGGAGTTCTGCATAAAAAAAACATGTGTTACCTACCAATTGACACAATTTTACACAGTTATACATTTACATAATTTCATGATTACCACAGTTTTTAGTTCTTAGCATTAGAAAATAATTGAGGACTTACCGACATATTGATGCCTTTTGATGTAGGAGTACAGCAGCGCGGACAGTCAATCGTTAGTAGTATGAAAAATAATTCGCGTCGGGTCTTTATATACAGCTCTTGATGATTAAAAATCTTGTTTCAATAGAGAGTCTTGTTTGATAATTGATATCTTGTTTTGCTTCAAAATACGTGTTATTGGAAATTTAGCGAGCAGTTATGATAAACCCAATTACTAAGTAGATTTTACATACATTAAAGTCACATTAAAATTCCATTGTATGAATTCGAGATTTCAACATTGATCTTTGTAATGAACGTGAATATTGATTGTTTTAAAGTTCAAAGAATTCGAAAAGTGTTAAAACAAGAAATTAGGTTTTGATTTGAACTGCAATGACATTAGGTTAGGTTAGGTTTAAACCGTATCCCCCTTGAACGTAAACTAGTTATTTGAAGAATTCTAAACATAATAAAAAATAGGTTAGGTTTGATTCGAACTGCGATGTCATTAGGTTAGGTTTAAACCGTACCTCCTGTTTGGAACTAAGAATATATGAAATTCTCATTACGGTTTATCTATATCCAATAGGATAACGCTATCTAGAACCAACACCCTACTCACTTTGTGATACGATGTGAGAAAATTAATGGATGTATAATTAGGAATGAGTATCATTAAGCAGCATTTAGCAACGACCAATAGGAGAGCATCCTTGGGAACCAGTGTAATTAAGGATGAACGTCATTAATGACAGCAACGACCAATAGGAGAGCACCATCTAGAACCTACATCCCGCCCACTTTATAACTTCAACTGGGGGGTGTGGCCTAATTAATGGATGTAATTAGCTAATGAGAGTCATTAATGACCTCAACGACCAATAGGAGAGCAGCATCTTGAACCAACACCCCGCCCACCTGCTGACACCAAGTAACATCTGAGGTCGACGGTGTGGCTGCTAAAAAAAAGGTCAGCAACCAAAACCAAGGGTGTTTGACCTCCCAGGGCTGAGCCAGAACGCACATATCCCTACTACTGTCAGATGACAGTCGCTTTCGTAAAACTAGTCCCTACGCCAAATCTTGGGATTAGGTGCCAAAGCGGATCCAGGGCTCGTTTAGGGCACTACCGGGAAAACGCAACGATAATGATTCTTATAGAGAGTTTTCGAATATAAACGACTTTAATTGATAGCACCGAACTCTTTCGAGTACTATTCCTAATCAATGTTTCCATATGTTCAGGTCTTGCAATCCTTATTATTTACTAGCTGTCCGCGCGGCTCCGCCCACATGTTACAAAGAACGGAAGTCAAGTCGCGCGATTAATTATAGCCTATGTCTATCCCAAAGTTTCATTCCATATACTATTGAAAATAAATTGAAATAATATGAGAATTTCCACAGATAAGCCACTACATACAAAGTCACAAAGCTACAAATTTTACCTGTCTATAATATTAGATAGTATAGATTATCGAAACGCCATGTAAGTAAAATTTTTGTCGTGTGGTTTTTTCCGAAGTTTTAAGACCATAGTTTGCCATTATGGTGCCTGACCACCAAATCTGACCACAAAACCAGAGAATGCCTGAAGGCATTTAGTCCGCCTATTGTACCTAAATAAATAAATATCCATCAATACAAATCATTAGCCTAATATGTTTAAAGCATTATGCTAAACACCGAATCTCCATTATTACAGAGATACTCACCAGCTGGACCTGCCCCCGTTCGGCAAATACGCTACCGGCATTTTCTTCCTCGACAAGCTTCACCACCAGGATATAGAGAAGAAGTTCTCCGAGCTGGCTGAGAGCTTGGGCCTCCACGTATTATGCTGGAGGACTGTGCCAACTAACAACTCGACTATCGGTTAGTGCTGATTCATAATTCTTTCAAAATATTATAAATTCAAGTGGTCTTTCGCAAAAGGTTTTCAAACGGTCGATCGGAAAGATTCTTTAGAATGTTCGTTTTAAATCGTGAACGTTAACTGTTCAGTTTTTTAGATGATCTGGAAGATCGCAAGGAGGGATTCTGCTCCTCAAATTGAGCTAGTCTTGGCATGCAACTTTTTGCATCAGCATAGTTTCTTGATGTAGTCTTTTTCAAGCAAAACAAATAGCACTAAATGAGGCATTTGTAGGTCACAAATTCCAGATATTCAATACAAACAAACAAATTGTACATGTTTCCTGCTCAAATAAACTACAATTTAAATTATTTATTAATATTGTAAATTCTTAAAATTGTATGTTTTTTTTGAGGGGCAGATTCGATCTGGCCTTTAAAGCTTCTAAGGAAGTCTACAGACAATCCAGAGATATAAACCTTATATGAAATCACCGTTCTCCCTTAAGTAATCAAGTGACGAAAGTATTCAAGTTTCTGTCCGATGCAAAATAACAATACCTACATAATTAGTAATAAGCGCAATCTGATTATGGCGGCTTTAACGGTCCTCGACTACAGCGCTAGTGTTATTGAAAGCGACGTTGCATATTTCTTTAGCGCAGTCTTCCAGTTAGGGCATTATTCATTTGCTAACTGTATTTATGAATCTTTCCATGTACGACCGTTTGATTGGATAGGGACGAATTACATGTGAATGTTTCATTCGATTCATGGCTTTTGTACCAAGTTATTAGATAGTTGAAAACGCATGCATCAGAAATTCAGAACGAGTCAGATTTATTTGTGAGCAGATGCTCTATCGTGTTTCACATATAAGTGATTTGTTTATGTTGGAGTACTTTTGATAAAAAAATCAGTAAATAGTTCCTATAGTTGTAGTTGTAGTATTTGTCAGCAATCACAAGTGGGATTAACACGTTCGCAACCAAGAACCCGCCTGGCGGCCACTCGTAACGTTTGCTCAGATGCCGGCTGAACCCGCTAGGCGGGCAGTAGTATGAACTTACACGCCTAGCAAATTCTGTCGGTTTTTGGTGAATTGTTCCATTTTTAGTCCGGTTGCGAAAGTGTTAAAGGTATCTTCTAGATTGGTCCCATTCGTTTTTCCAGTTCCTCGCTTTTATTGCCTATTCGTCACTGTCTTCTTTGGTTCTGTTCGATGTGTCTCCTTTTTGTTTCGTTTCCTATTTGTCACTGCCTTCGGTCGAAAAACAAAGGAGACAAACCACCTTGTTTTACGCATTATTACATTACGATGTTTGAAATGAGTAATAATGCACAATTTCAGAAAGAGGCTAATAAAAAAAAAAAAAGATTAATAAAGATGGAAAAACGAACATAGACCGTAGCTAGACATGACAGTGGCGAATAGGATAGCATATAAGACGAGCGAAAGAGAAGGGTACCGGAAATATTAAACAAAATTAAGGGTCGACCCTAGAAGACGCCGAATCAATAGAAAACATACGTAGGGTCAACCGGGGCAAATGAGTCGATGGGGTAAATGCGTCTCTTGATGCTTTCTCCGAAACTCAACATTTTAGAACTCACCCACGCGAAGTTTTAATGTCAGTATTTTTTTTTAATGCTAGTAAAAATTCAACATAGTGTATTAAGTGAATCGATAGTATTTGAATTTTATATTAAGTATAAGTGCTTCATATTTCTTTCTTAAATTAAGTACATAGAATGTTTTATTTAAAGATATATAAGTATGCATATAATCAGTGAATTGTATACGTATAGAATTATTTACTAATTATATAATCGTCTAAATTGAAAGTTTGTTAACCAATAACCATAGTTTGAACATCGAGGCCTGAACCATACGTTGCATTTTTGCGACGCGATAATCGCATGACAAAAAATCGTAATGCGTGAGCAGCCTTATATTTCTAAAATGTTGCGTTAGAAGATATCTTTAAAACACGCATTTACCCCATTGACGCATTAACCCTGGTATACCTTATACATATCATGATGGGTATAATGCTTCTATTCTTTGGAACTTATGAAAATGATATTAAATCTTTTTGTCTGTTAGTAAGACATTATTATCTTTGGTGTATAAGATTTACACACATAAACACATTTACTGTTCTCTTTCTCAGAAGAGTTGGGTTGTCTTCCAAAGGAATATACGTGTATATTTCTCGTGCTAATATTCGTGTTTCATGTTCCTCGGTTCATTGATCAAAAGTACTCCTCGCTGCCCTTCTGTTGTGAAACCTCTCACCTAACATGGCGTCTCTTTTAGAACAGGTGTTGCGATTTTTTTGCGATCATTGCAGGTCGTACCGTAGTAAACAGTCGAATGGGTTACGGCTGACGGGTCATGCGTTGCTTGACCATCTGGTTTGTTACGTTTTAACATTCACACTTGAAACTGTGACGATATACATTATTAATACAGTAATTTACATATTTCCTATCAAAAAACTGTTGTCGGACAATTTACCCTTCAGTATTACGTCACAGTTTTACAGCATATCTGGGAATTATGTGATCATAACTTACTTGTTTGAGTTCTGTACCGCCAATTTCATGATCATACAAGTGAGTTTTTTCACACATGGAATAGGTACATAATATTGACTTAGGTGTGTGTTGTATTTGTATAATGACGTCACCATCGATTGGACTATTCAGATGTTGCAAGGCGCTTGTTTTTAACTTGTGCGAGTCTTTAAAGTTCATTAAAAACTTGTAATATACTGGATCATAGCCTAAACATGTTAGGAAATAGTAAGAAATATGCTGACGTGCTTTTAGCTATAAATATAGAAGTGAACGCATTGTAAGGAGAGCTCTACGGCGGCCTTACGTTTTATGTGGCACCCGAAGCTCTGTTTACGAGCGTTTTCTTCTGAATATGATTCCCGCGGTACATAGCGCCACTCATATAAACTTATTTAACTGTGGTTATCAGTGTGGCTTACCTGGCAAATAGGAAATATAGTCAGAATCGATGTTGCTGTCATTTGTAATACTTTGAAATGAATATCCCATTCTTTTTTATACATTTAGTATGATTTTTGTATCGCTCGACTGATTTATGACAGTATTGCGGTTTACCGCATATGCACAAAGTAATAAAGTGTATAGTGGGGTTTCCACGTCATATAATTTAAATGAGCTTCACATTTACAAGCAAATAGTAAAGTTTGCAATGAGTCGCGCGATTCAAACTTAATTTTCAAACTTAAAAAGACTCTTAGTCCGCAGTAAGCTCGGCCGAATTTCACCTTCCCATACAAACGTAGTTACGCTCTCATTTTAAAAATACGTGTTGGATTGTGACGAAACTTTGCATATACAATGACATGAGGTATATCTATGTCTGTAATTTAATTAGTTTATATGGTTCCAGTTTATAAAACAAACGAAATACAGCAAAACCAAGTTTTGTTTGAAAAGCTTAAATTCGCTGTATTTTTTTTAATATGGTATCTGAGCTACATAAAGTAATTACAGACCTAAACCTCATGTCATTGTACATGCATAGTTTAGTTACCATCCAACACGTAGTTTTAAAATGAGAGCGAAACTACGTTTGTATGGAGAAGCTTACTGCGGACTCTTAATAGGTTTACTGTTCTCTTTTTAGCTAAGTGGTATTCATGAATAAGCGATGGGTTTAACATTTTGATTTGCGAAATAGTGTATGTTACTAATGGTAATGAATCACATTAGTTAAGAATTAAATAACTTTGACGACTTTCTTTGACTTTTAAATACCTGTTAATCCCGTTTATTTTCATAAAGATTTCCGTACATACCAGTGGCATAACGTCAAACATGTACCTGGACAATCCGGAGCTAGTTTTTCTATTTAATTATTAAAGTGTTTAATTGACTTTGTACCTTGTTGTTCTATATACATCTCCCCGCTGGTACTTACGTATTTTTATTAAATCATATTAATCATAAGAAACAAAGTATGAGGGGCGTTCAATAAGTTCTCGGTATCGGCATTAAAAACAGAAGTTATTCGTTTCGTATCATATTAATGATTAAATACAATCTTTCTTGTTTTACGTGCATATATAATGAGTTTAAATTAATTTAAATTTGCATCATTAAAAAATAAAAACTTTTGTTCGACGAAATAAGGCTCATTTTTTAAATCAATGCAATTGCACAGATTTCATCGAGGATTTTTTAGTAACAAAGAATAAGAAGTAAAAGTATATGAGTTGGTCTAGGTGACAGGGTAGATAGTTAATTGTATAGATTTTACGTCCCTAAATAGCACCCCTGGTAATCTGCAATCTCCTCTAAACAGAAACGTCATAAAATTGGCATTTATTTTTCTTATTTTTTCTTAGCCTACCTCTTTTGATTGCTATACGATTATCTTGTATGACTCTTCCTTGGTATTTACATCCATATATTTTTCATTTATTTTGACCCAAATACTAGAAAAAAAAATTGATGGCCATTAAAATCCACCTTTAACTTTGTTAAGGGAGCTGCGTTTAAAAATATGATTAATGAGATGTTTTTTTTTAAATTTCCAGCCTTCTAAATAGATATATATCTCACTTTAAGATTAATATTCTGGATTACCACACCAGAATTATACCAAAATCGCCCCTAAAATAAAAATAAAAAACCCTTCCATTTTACTCATGGCAAAATATTTGCTACCCAATCATCGTCCTTGTTTAACTATTAAAGAAAACAAATTAATCATATATATTTTTACTTATTTAGTGTATTCATGAATAGTGATACAGTATGAAAAATAATTACAAATTGTTATCATGAGACGTAACGTATTCATACCGATACCGAGACCTTATTGAACGCCCCTCGTATTTATACCTAAACCCGAAACTGCTTGTAGCGCGAACATAATGATTCCATCCATGTCTGAGTTACATCCATCATCTAATTAAATGTAACCAAATGAGTGTCTTCAAGTCCCGTTTCCTAGAAACAGGGGTAACGTTAGTAATGGCCTATTTTGGCTGGCTTTCAGGTCAGGTGGCTCGTAACTCGGAGCCCTTTATGCGACAAGTGTTTGTTACCGGAGATATCGAAGACGAGACCCAACTCGCCAGACAGGTAAGAACGTTTCAAACGGGCGACGTAAAAACGGAACGCACCAAACAAAAGAAAGAGTATGAATTCGTAATATCAGTTACGAATTCAAACTCGAGTATACAAAATTTAGAAGGCATAGGCAAGGAACTCTTGGAGGATTTTTTTCAGATCACCGTGTCCAGGGGCCGGCCGGACCGGGGACAGTCTACATGCGAACGTAAATTTACACACCCTATAGATTTCCCTTGTCTAGTTTGTGTTGGACGTGTTTGGAAATGTGCCTGTGTGTTTGCAGATTTTCGTGCTGCGCAAGCGCGCCAGTCATGAGCTCGTGGTACCCGGCGCGAGGTTCTATATATGCAGCTTGTCGCTGAGGACGGTCGTATACAAGGGATTGTTGACTTCTAATCAATTATGGGTAAGAACAAACACGTCATATTACTTCACTATTATTGTTTTTCCGTTGATTGCTGTGAAATTTATCTTGTCTACATAGAACTTGGCTATTGCCGCTTCGTAAGATTATAAACTTATCCATCGTATGTGTATCGCAGGAGTTCTTCAAGGATCTGACCAACCCGGCGTTCACGACTTACTTGGCGTTGGTGCACACTCGCTTCTCCACCAACACCTTCCCCAGCTGGGAGCGAGCTCATCCTCTGAGGTTAGTAAATACTCTGTACAATACCGTTTGCCGACATCTGCTAACTACTGATTATTAGTGATGCTTAGTGGACTCTTAATAATATATCTTGATATCGATAAGTTATTTAATAAAAACTGTATTTTTATACTCAACTGTTTCGTTGGTTCCAGGGTGCTTGCTCACAATGGAGAGATCAACACACTGCGAGGCAACGTAAATCTGATGAAGGCTCGCGAGGGAGTTATGAAGAGCGACATCTTTGGAGATGGTACTTATTTTATTTCTGAAAACATTCTTCCGCCACAAAAACGAACCATAACATCGTCGTATAAATATAATTTTACGCACACATTTCAACTAGGCGCCCAAACGGCAGTACAAGCTCGAATCGTTCAGCAATCTTTGAACGCACGCTGCGAAGAATGGAGTTTTATTTAATCAGCAACGTTAAGACATTGCGTCGCCATGGCACACTATTGCGGTTTGTAATGCCAAGTTGACAACTGTGCGACAATCTTGAAACGATCATCACACCATCTCGCATCTTTCCCTTACAGACCTCAAGAAACTCTACCCAGTCGTGGAGCCAAACCTCTCCGACTCGGGGTCAGCCGACTGTGTCCTCGAGTTCCTCCTTCACTGCGGCCATCGTTCGCTGCCCGAAGCGGTGATGACCATGCTGCCGGAAGCCTGGCAGAACGACCCGACCATGCCAAAAGAGAAGAGGGACTATTACCAGTGGGCCTCGTGCGCTATGGAGCCGTGGGACGGACCAGCTCTGGTGTCTTTCACTGACGGACGTTACATTGGTAAGTAGAATTTTGATGTTGTGAAATCAGTTGGAACCAAATCTCACCAACTCCGGGTCAATCGACTGCGAAGCGTGCCGAAAGAAAAGAGGGAAAGAAGTTAGTCGACTAATCACAGTCAATTTGAGAAAATATCCACTCCTTGAGAACCAATGGAGTCAGTACACTTGATGGAGTGGGTGCATAAGATGAGATTTTCCATCTGCGTTTCAGGTGCAATCTTGGACAGGAACGGCCTTCGACCCTCTCGCTTCTATGTGACCAGTGAGAACATACTGGTGATGGCGTCTGAAGTCGGCGTGTACGATGTCGACCCGGAGAAAGTTATTCACAAGGTAAATAAATATGTTCTTTCACACTTGCTATTCAGAAAAGAGTCCTGCCCTCAAGTATGCGCTCAAAGTTGTAATTTTCTCCCTATAATTCCCTGTTTAATGTAAATTTTCCTCATGTACGAAGGTGTGAAAAGCAATTTGTGTCACTCGTCAAAAATATTTCTGTCTTGGGCGTTAATACGCCCAATACTACTTATTGATTTCATTTACGCTCAAGACTTCTACTTTAGTCTTGTAGAATCTTTCGCTTCACTAGTTCACTCAGAATTATATATACCGTCCTTGCGGTAAATATAATCAGTCTGGTCCCTTCAGGCACAATCTACTATTGTTATTGGTTCAAACAATACCCTTTTTCCAGTAAAGGAAATGTCTCAACAGTTTTTTGAATGCAAGCAACTTTTCCTATTACATCAATCGCATCGTTTCATTTCAGAGCCGCTTGAAACCCGGCCGTATGTTGCTGGTAGACACGCACGAAAAGAGGATCATCCAAGACGTCGAGCTGAAGATGAAGATCGCCAGCAGCCGCCCGCACTCCCAGTGGCTTGCTGAACAGGTGACAATCTATTCATGTTTAAAAAAATGTGGTAATCTCGTACTGCTAGCCTTTCATTGCATTTTGCGTAATCCTTTGGTGATACCTTACCAGAGGATGGCTTGTGATAAAGTGAAAGTCCAATGCGGCGCACGTTGCATGGTTATAGATACAGAATGTTTCTAAAAATATGAGAAACATCTCTGAAATGTCAGAAAACTTTCACAAGAAAGTTTCCATTAAGTATATGAATTTCCCAATAGGAAGATTTGAGAAAATAACAAGATCTTTCCATTGGGAAAGTTTTTCAATTGTGGCACGCATGATGTATACCGCGAGGTTCACGCTTGGGCTCGTTCCTTTAGTATGTGGCACGTACAACATATGCGTATAATGTGCCGCTGTGGAATTCTGGCTTTATTTTTGAATGTCCGTGGCCATAGCTGCCGTTGGCAAATTGTGTCTGTAAAATAATGCCGCTTCATATATTAAATAAATGGGTTGGCTCATTACATATACTTTACGGTTTTTTAATATTTATCTGGGTATTTCATCGGATAATCAAGTGTTGTACGTAACAGCTAACTCTCACGAATATGTTTCATTGTGTCATTAATATCATTCATTTTGTTTTGTTGCCATTCATTATTTTAGTTTATTGATCATAATAATTAAAATTGGGTATGGTTATGTAAAGGTAAACAATGTTTTCTGTTCTCTGTGCTGCATATTGGCGATGGGATTATATTTAAAATATAATATATCAGATGGTGAGTCATCGGTGTTAGCTTGGATGTCTAAATTGCTCTCGTGTTTTTGGCGGCCGCGCTTCCCGCACACATTTCTAGGTGTGGCTTCTGAATAAGGGTGGCGTTGCGCGGAGCAATGTACGCGGCAGGAACGTGCACATACACAAATATATATATATACTAGCAAATGCTTTATCTGTGTGTTTGTGCGTCTTCCATGTACATAAACATGGACATGTGTGAGCGTTGTCTTACTTGCGTGTTTAGTACACTTGTAGCTTAGCGTGGTTGTAATGTATTCTGTTTTCGCCAAGCAAAACTTCGCTTATGTGTTCGAGTTGGTAGTTATATTTAATGTGATGAAAAAATGTTTTCTATTTAGATATGAAAGTTAGAAATGAATTACTTTTTTTTTAATACTCGTGTTTGTGTCTCCAGATAACGCTAGAAGACATACACAAGTCGGTGGCGAAGGAGGCGGTGTCCAACGGGGCTAGTGATGTCATCACGGGGCTTACCGACCGCCGCCTCAGCCTGTACGGATACACTATTGAGACTATCAACATGCTGCTACTGCCGATGCTGCAGAACAAGTGAGTGGAACATTCTAGAATCTAGATGGAAAATGTTCTAGACCACTTTAAGACCTTGTCGAGAGGATATCCTTAGGTATCCTGGGTCCTGGGTCGAAAGGGAGTCTTGTCATGTTTAAGAATGACTTGGTATTATCGCAGATCTTTCTCAGTAGTAGTATGAAATTCAAATGAAATCTCGTAGCCTGGATGCTATATAACATACACCTTACGAAGACGTACAATTCTGAAAGAATTTTTTGTGCTATCGGCCCTCGATGGGGTTTGAAACACACGCCGAGGTCTAATGGAATCCTTTCGCAATGATGCATTGAATAGCACAGATATGAGGCAAGCTTTTCCTTATCAAAGTCTTTATTTATTTATGCCAATGTACACAACTGCAACTTACAACAAACGCCAAACTGTTACAGATCTTTAAACTAGAAAACATTTATGACATCGCCATAAAGTTGAGTGTCACTCAGAGAGATTTTTTCATAGCGACAGATTTTTAAGCTGTAATATTTTTAGTTTTAAATATTATAATTAGAATATCAATATTTATACCTACATACTAGCCAATTTATTAAACAAAATGAATAAAACTGAACCACTAAGTACATACCATCAAGATCCACAGCGCAGGTTTCGTCATTCCACGGATAAAGCATCCACCACAGGTTTCGTCAGGGCTGTAATATTGTGATGATTTGGGAATTGTAATGAAATGAAAATTATTTGCTTGAGACATGGTTAACAATAAGGTGGAACAACTTTGTTAGGATCAGCACATCTCGCCAACATTTGGACACGCAAACTTTACAAACTTATAACTATAATAATATTACGTATTAATTACAATGTCTTATAATTTAGATTTCTATTTTATTCCATTATTATACATTAAAAAATTCTTGTGCCGTGTAAAAAGATTTGTCAATTAGCCATTTGTGTAATGCATATGTGAATGCCGCTGGATGCGGGTGGCGCAGGACCGGTCATAGTGGCACTTTTTGGGGGAGGCCTTTGTTCAGCAGTGGACGTCTTTCGGCTGATATGATGATGATGAAGATATGTGAATGGTTTTAGGGCAAGCCGTCTTATGTAAATTGGTAAGTTATTATACAATTTGATTGCCATGGCATAACTGTTTTTGCTGCAAGGCTTGGTTGGCAAAACAAGTTTTTCGGTATGTCTGACATTGAATATTAATATATATAATTATAATAAAGTCTTAATTGTCGTATATAATCTACTATTTATCATTACAGAAAAGAAGCTCTGGGCAGCATGGGCAACGACGCTCCTCTCGCGTGCTTGTCCCAGTTCCAGCCGCTACCGTACGAGTACTTCAAACAGCTGTTCGCGCAGGTCACCAACCCGCCCATCGATCCTTTCAGGTAACCCACTATTAGATAATGATGATGATAACTGCAAACAGAAACGACACAATTTGCGTCAGTGCTGTTCATCACAACATATAACGAAATTTTATAAATAGTTATTTGTGTCACAAGGGAGCAAAATAGTATATTTACGGCGAGGGCGGTGTATTGAATTTATACAAGCATTAACGCCCGAGACTTTATGGAAAATAGCGCAGACTATAGGCCAAGAAAATGGAGAGTAACCGTATTTGCAAAGGGAATGATTGTCGAGATAATCAAAGATAAATAGGCACGGGCGAAAAACCATGCTGCGAAAACTCCTTGTAAATGGGATTTGAGATCCAGCTACTGTAGTGACCATGAAAACTCGAGCCGTTAAAGTTAAGACTGTTATATAAGCAGACTCTATTTATAGTTTATATATTGTTTATCAAACAACACTAGAGCCATCGAATGTTAACACTTTCGCAACCGGACTAAAAATGGAACAATTCGCCAGAAACCGACAGAATTCGCTGGGCGTGTAAGTTCATACTACTGCCCGCCTAGTTCTTGGTTGCGAACGTGTTAAGTGAAATTGTAATGTATGTAAGATTTACAGAACGCTTATGTTTCCAGGGAGAAGATAGTGATGTCCCTGCTATGCCCGATCGGTCCAGTGGCGAACATCCTGGACCCGAGCGCATCGTTCACGCACCGGCTCTTCCTGCCGCAGCCCATACTGACGCTGCCGGACTTGTACGCTATCAAGCACAACACGTATCGCGGCTGGAAGGTAAAAAGGGTTTCTCTTGTACGAGGGCTGCATTGAAAGTATCGGGAATCTAATACTTACCAACTTATTTTTGACACATATTATAGATCATCGTTTATCATTTCTGAAGTTTCATCATATTAACGCACTGGCCACATAGAAAAAAAAACAATGGTTCGGTTTCAATTGTTTTTTCAAGTCGTTGAGTCGCTGCTGAATATGGATTTGTCCCGTGAAAATTTAAGAGCTATGATTTATTACGACTTTAAAAGTGGATTAACACAAAAACAATGTGGAGACCGGATGATTGCTGCCTTTAGTAATGAAGCACCTTCAAAGACGACAATATACAGGTGGTATTCAGAATTTCAACGTGGCGACGACGCGCGTGTAGGTCGACCAAAATCGGTAGTTACGCAAGAAAACTTCCACCTTGTGCGTCAGCTGACAAAAGAAGACCGGCATGTGACATATCCGGAAATTCAAGAGTCTTTGGGGTTTGGAATGAGTCAGATACAAATGATTGTACAGGAAAAATTAGGCGTGCGAAAGTGGTTTTCCCGTTGGATCTCTCACTTATTGTCTGACGAGCAGAAAATGACTCGTGTCAATTGGTGTCGCAAAACATTAAATTCAACGGAGGAAGCTCAAATGCAGTTTTTAGTGTCGTATCAGGTGACGAGTCGTGGATATACGCATATGAGCCTGAAATTAAATACCAATCTCGATTATGGGTTTACGAAGGCGAGCTAAAGCCGAGAAAAGTTATTCGCTCTCGCAGCACGGCCAAGAAGATGGTGGCTACGATTGTCTCCAAATCGGGTCACGTGGCTACTTATTAAGATCGTAGTTCGGTCAATGCCGATTGGTATAAAAGTATTTGTTTGCCGAGTGTCTTTGCTGAACTTTGGAAAAAAAAACCTTAATCGCCGCATCATCGTTCACCACGACAATGCCAGCCCTCCCACCGCTCGGGCGAACAAATCGAGTATCTGGAAGGTGAAAAGGTTGAACTACTGTACCATCCTCCATACAGCCCCGACCCAAGTCCCAACGACTTTTTCACATTCCTCAAAATCAAGGATAAGTTGCGTAGTCAGCGGTTTCAGACACCGGCGGAAGCAGTGGAGGCTTTTAAAATGGCCATTTTGTCGACCCCTATTTCAGCGTTCAATAAGTGTTTTAACGACTGGTTTGAACGCGTGGAAAAGTGCACAAAATATAAAAGAGAGTACTTTGAAAAATAATAAAAATACTTTTATTCAAGTTAACTGCATATTTTTTTCTATTCCCGAAACTTTCAGTTTGACCCTCGTAGTACGTATAAGTATTAAACAGACGAGTTCATCCAATATGTTTAGGTACGTTCCAAAAGTTTCAAAAATATCTGATTCGATTATAGGTACATTATTGTGTATTAATCACGGAATCGCCAGTAGTTTTGTGGAACTATTTCATATTTGCACTTTTTTCCTCAGTTCTCATTGAAAACCAACTCAACTAAAACGTTTAAAACGGCGGCCGTTTTTTTTTCTGATTTGGTAACCGTTCAGACATACATTATCGATGTCAAGTCACCGGTATTGAATTTGCATTTAGTTACGTGCATATTTTTACATTCAACCCCTTATTCATAAAATTAAAATGCTTCTGTTACATACAATAATATAATAATAATAATAAATAGTATATTTAAAAAAAATTACAAGAGCAGCTTATATACATTTCATTAAGTACGGTGCAATTAAATTCATGTTCCATAACATATTATTTGTCCTAAAACGTGTTAGTCCTATTGATTATGATGATAATGATAAAGAGTACTAAATTGATTTGTCATAATATCGATTGTCCTAACATTTACGGCTATTGAGTGTTTTAGTTATGGTTATGGCAAAGCGAAATAGGTTAATAGGAAGGCAGTTGTTCGTTATATATGACGACGAGCGAAGCGAGGAGGAGAGTTGTTGAACTGCGACCTTACAGCGTGCGGGACAAGAAAAAGAGCCAGAACTGATATTTTTTCACTTATCCATACATCCATTCATAGGATATTTAAATTTAGGAGAAATGGGTGTTAGGATACATAATTATTATGACAAATAATATCAAGGTATAAAACTGTAGGACAAACAAATTTCGTCCAAAATGCATTAGGCGAATCATAAATAGGGGTTACAACGTTAGGACAAATAATCGTTATGGCAGACAGCGGTATGGAATATAAAAATAGGACTAAAAAAATATGGATTCCAATATAGACCCCAGAAAAAAGACACGATTATTAACAACATAAAAAAGCGTGCTAACATCGGATTAATGAATACGGCCATAAAACTTACGTATCAGCTTCTGTAAAAAAATACCACGAAAACATTTTTTTCTCAAACATGCTCAAAAATGTACAATTTATGTTCGTGACAATTGACAGCCAAACACAACGTTACGGGGGTTATATTATTGCAAAGGTCAGGAAATAGCAATTCGTGGATGAGTTGACCTTGTCGAATGAAGCGAAGCTGAATCTGACAATAGAATCCACGAATTGTCATTCCGGCCGAGGGAGATATAGTGCTTTTCTTGCCAGCCTCATAACTATCCGGCCTCGCTACGCTCGGCCGGCAACCCCTTACTTCCCAGCCTCTGTAGTAATGTACTATTAACTTTTTAAATTTGCGCTCGTCAGTAACGAGAAACTTCACGTACTACTTTTGCTACAGTAAGGCGCACATATCCGAGCATATTGGAGAAAACTAATTTACAGGCTGGTAATGAGATTTGTATAGAAGATTGTCCGTCGCCGGGGCCCCGCGCGCCGCCGCCCGGCCCGGGTCTATCTATCTATATCACACTTGACAGAAAATCCCTTCCTTCCCGGCCTTTGTAATAATGTACTTTATTTTTCAGACAAAAGTGATAGACTGCACGTTCGAGTACCGCCTGGGCGAGACGGCCCTGGAGCCGGCGCTGACGGCGATCGCGGCGCAGGCGGAGGCGGCGGCCGCCGCCGGCTGCCAGCTGATCGTGCTGTCCGACCGCACCGCCGGGCCCGACCTCGTGCCCGTCAGCTCGCTGCTGGCTCTCGGTGACTACTCTAACTTACGTATACTGATACACTGCACGTTCGAGTACCGCCTGTTCGAGACGGCTGCCAGCTGATCGTGCCGTCCGACCGCACCGCCGGGCCCGACCTCGTGCCCGTCAGCTCGCTGCTGGCTCTCGGTGACTACTCTAACTTACGTATACTGATACACTGCACGTTCGAGTACCGCCTGTTCGAGACGGCTGCCAGCTGATCGTGCCGTCCGACCGCACCGCCGGGCCCGACCTCGTGCCCGTCAGCTCGCTGCTGGCTCTCGGTGACTACTCTAACTTACGTATACTGATACACTGCACGTTCGAGTACCGCCTGTTCGAGACGGCTGCCAGCTGATCGTGCCGTCCGACCGCACCGCCGGGCCCGACCTCGTGCCCGTCAGCTCGCTGCTGGCTCTCGGTGACTACTCTAACTTACGTATACTGATACACTGCACGTTCGAGTACCGCCTGTTCGAGACGGCTGCCAGCTGATCGTGCCGTCCGACCGCACCGCCGGGCCCGACCTCGTGCCCGTCAGCTCGCTGCTGGCTCTCGGTGACTACTATAACTTACGTATACTGATAGACTGCACGTTCGAGTACCGCCTGTTCGAGACGGCTGCCAGCTGATCGTGCCGTCCGACCGCACCGCCGGGCCCGACCACGTGCCCGTCAGCTCGCTGCTGGCTCTCGGTGACTACTCTAACTTACGTATACTGATAGACTGCACGTTCGAGTACCGCCTGTTCGAGACGGCTGCCAGCTGATCGTGCCGTCCGACCGCACCGCCGGGCCCGACCACGTGCCTGTCAGCTCGCTGCTGGCTCTCGGTGACTACTCTAACTTACGTATACTGATAGACTGCACGTTCGAGTACCGCCTGTTCGAGACGGCTGCCAGCTGATCGTGCCGTCCGACCGCACCGCCGGGCCCGACCACGTGCCCGTCAGCTCGCTGCTGGCTCTCGGTGACTACTCTAACTTACGTATACTGATAGACTGCACGTTCGAGTACCGCCTGTTCGAGACGGCTGCCAGCTGATCGTGCCGTCCGACCGCACCGCCGGGCCCGACCACGTGCCCGTCAGCTCGCTGCTGGCTCTCGGTGACTACTCTAACTTACGTATACTGATAGACTGCACGTTCGAGTACCGCCTGGGCGAGACGGCTGCCAGCTGATCGTGCCGTCCGACCGCACCGCCGGGCCCGACCACGTGCCCGTCAGCTCGCTGCTGGCTCTCGGTGACTACTCTAACTTACGTATACTGATAGACTGCACGTTCGAGTACCGCCTGGGCGAGACGGCTGCCAGCTGATCGTGCTGTCCGACCCCACCGCCGGGCCCGACCACGTGCCCGTCAGCTCGCTGCTGGCTCTCGGTGACTACTCTAACTTACGTATACTGATAGACTGCACGTTCGAGTACCGCCTGGGCGAGACGGCTGCCAGCTGATCGTGCTGTTCGACCGCACCGCCGGGCCCGAGCACGTGCCCGTCAGCTCGCTGCTGGCTCTCGGTGACTACTCTAACTTACGTATACTGATAGACTGCACGTTCGAGTACCGCCTGGGCGAGACGGCTGCCAGCTGATCGTGCTGTCCGACCGCACCGCCGGGCCCGAGCACTTCCCCGTCAGCTCGCTGCTGGCTCTCGGTGACTACTCTAACTTACGTATACTGATAGACTGCACGTTCGAGTACCGCCTGGGCGAGACGGCTGCCAGCTGATCGTGCTGTCCGACCGCACCGCCGGGCCCGAGCACGTGCCCGTCAGCTCGCTGCTGGCTCTCGGTGACTACTCTAACTTACGTATACTGATAGACTGCACGTTCGAGTACCGCCTGGGCGAGACGGCTGCCAGCTGATCGTGCTGTCCGACCGCACCGCCGGGCCCGAGCACGTCCCCGTCAGCTCGCTGCTGGCTCTCGGTGACTACTCTAACTTACGTATACTGATAGACTGCACGTTCGAGTACCGCCTGGGCGAGACGGCTGCCAGCTGATCGTGCTGTCCGACCGCACCGCCGGGCCCGACCACGTGCCCGTCAGCTCGCTGCTGGCTCTTGGTGATTACTCTAACTTACGTATACTGATAGACTGCACGTTCGAGTACCGCCTGGGCGAGACGGCTGCCAGCTGATCGTGCTGTCCGACCGCACCGCCGGGCCCGACCACGTGCCCGTCAGCTCGCTGCTGGCTCTCGGTGACTACTCTAACTTACGTATACTGATAGACTGCACGTTCGAGTACCGCCTGGGCGAGACGGCTGCCAGCTGATCGTGCTGTCCGACCGCACCGCCGGGCCCGAGCACGTGCCCGTCAGCTCGCTGCTGGCTCTCGGTGACTACTCTAACTTACGTATACTGATAGACTGCACGTTCGAGTACCGCCTGGGCGAGACGGCTGCCAGCTGATCGTGCTGTCCGACCGCACCGCCGGGCCCGAGCACGTCCCCGTCAGCTCGCTGCTGGCTCTCGGTGACTACTCTAACTTACGTATACTGATACACTGCACGTTCGAGTACCGCCTGTTCGAGACGGCTGCCAGCTGATCGTGCCGTCCGACCGCACCGCCGGGCCCGACCTCGTGCCCGTCAGCTCGCTGCTGGCTCTCGGTGACTACTCTAACTTACGTATACTGATACACTGCACGTTCGAGTACCGCCTGTTCGAGACGGCTGCCAGCTGATCGTGCCGTCCGACCGCACCGCCGGGCCCGACCTCGTGCCCGTCAGCTCGCTGCTGGCTCTCGGTGACTACTCTAACTTACGTATACTGATACACTGCACGTTCGAGTACCGCCTGTTCGAGACGGCTGCCAGCTGATCGTGCCGTCCGACCGCACCGCCGGGCCCGACCTCGTGCCCGTCAGCTCGCTGCTGGCTCTCGGTGATTACTATAACTTACGTATACTGATAGACTGCACGTTCGAGTACCGCCTGTTCGAGACGGCTGCCAGCTGATCGTGCCGTCCGACCGCACCGCCGGGCCCGACCACGTGCCCGTCAGCTCGCTGCTGGCTCTCGGTGACTACTCTAACTTACGTATACTGATAGACTGCACGTTCGAGTACCTCCTGTTCGAGACGGCTGCCAGCTGATCGTGCCGTCCGACCGCACCGCCGGGCCCGACCACGTGCCTGTCAGCTCGCTGCTGGCTCTCGGTGACTACTCTAACTTACGTATACTGATAGACTGCACGTTCGAGTACCGCCTGTTCGAGACGGCTGCCAGCTGATCGTGCCGTCCGACCGCACCGCCGGGCCCGACCACGTGCCCGTCAGCTCGCTGCTGGCTCTCGGTGACTACTCTAACTTACGTATACTGATAGACTGCACGTTCGAGTACCGCCTGTTCGAGACGGCTGCCAGCTGATCGTGCCGTCCGACCGCACCGCCGGGCCCGACCACGTGCCCGTCAGCTCGCTGCTGGCTCTCGGTGACTACTCTAACTTACGTATACTGATAGACTGCACGTTCGAGTACCGCCTGGGCGAGACGGCTGCCAGCTGATCGTGCCGTCCGACCGCACCGCCGGGCCCGACCACGTGCCCGTCAGCTCGCTGCTGGCTCTCGGTGACTACTCTAACTTACGTATACTGATAGACTGCACGTTCGAGTACCGCCTGGGCGAGACGGCTGCCAGCTGATCGTGCTGTCCGACCGCACCGCCGGGCCCGACCACGTGCCCGTCAGCTCGCTGCTGGCTCTCGGTGACTACTCTAACTTACGTATACTGATAGACTGCACGTTCGAGTACCGCCTGGGCGAGACGGCTGCCAGCTGATCGTGCTGTTCGACCGCACCGCCGGGCCCGAGCACGTGCCCGTCAGCTCGCTGCTGGCTCTCGGTGACTACTCTAACTTACGTATACTGATAGACTGCACGTTCGAGTACCGCCTGGGCGAGACGGCTGCCAGCTGATCGTGCTGTCCGACCGCACCGCCGGGCCCGAGCACGTCCCCGTCAGCTCGCTGCTGGCTCTCGGTGACTACTCTAACTTACGTATACTGATAGACTGCACGTTCGAGTACCGCCTGGGCGAGACGGCTGCCAGCTGATCGTGCTGTCCGACCGCACCGCCGGGCCCGAGCACGTGCCCGTCAGCTCGCTGCTGGCTCTCGGTGACTACTCTAACTTACGTATACTGATAGACTGCACGTTCGAGTACCGCCTGGGCGAGACGGCTGCCAGCTGATCGTGCTGTCCGACCGCACCGCCGGGCCCGAGCACGTCCCCGTCAGCTCGCTGCTGGCTCTCGGTGACTACTCTAACTTACGTATACTGATAGACTGCACGTTCGAGTACCGCCTGGGCGAGACGGCTGCCAGCTGATCGTGCTGTCCGACCGCACCGCCGGGCCCGACCACGTGCCCGTCAGCTCGCTGCTGGCTCTTGGTGACTACTCTAACTTACGTATACTGATAGACTGCACGTTCGAGTACCGCCTGGGCGAGACGGCTGCCAGCTGATCGTGCTGTCCGACCGCACCGCCGGGCCCGACCACGTGCCCGTCAGCTCGCTGCTGGCTCTCGGTGACTACTCTAACTTACGTATACTGATAGACTGCACGTCCGAGTACCGCCTGGGCGAGACGGCTGCCAGCTGATCGTGCTGTCCGACCGCACCGCCGGGCCCGAGCACGTGCCCGTCAGCTCGCTGCTGGCTCTCGGTGACTACTCTAACTTACGTATACTGATAGACTGCACGTTCGAGTACCGCCTGGGCGAGACGGCTGCCAGCTGATCGTGCTGTCCGACCGCACCGCCGGGCCCGAGCACGTCCCCGTCAGCTCGCTGCTGGCTCTCGGTGACTACTCTAACTTACGTATACTGATAGACTGCACGTTCGAGTACCGCCTGGGCGAGACGGCTGCCAGCTGATCGTGCTGTCCGACCGCACCGCCGGGCCCGACCACGTGCCCGTCAGCTCGCTGCTGGCTCTCGGTGACTACTCTAACTTACGTATACTGATAGACTGCACGTTCGAGTACCGCCTGGGCGAGACGAGCGAATACGACTGGGCAAATGAGTTTTTCGGAGGGAATCCATCATTTTACCGAAAACAGTTTCATCGATTATCGTTTCCTATAACACTATTCGCAGAATTTTATCATTACTTCGGAATCATTCATCGAACTTCGTTAGATCGCTCATACATTTGCTCGAATCACCTTTTACACAAGAATCAACTCAACACCACATCGAATTTTACTTTATTATTTTATTCGTCCATCGACATAGTCGTTCATCGAATTGCCTTTACTATAATTTCGGTTTAACATAAGTTTCAGTTCCCTAAATTCTTATATTTTCGTATCAGGATTATAATGTAGTAGATTAGGGCAGGGCAGCTAGACGACGACCTTATACTGTTTTTTCATCACCAGGTGCTGTCCACCACCATCTTATCGAGACTCGTATGCGTATGAAAGTTGGTATCATTGTGGAGACTGCTGAGGCGAAGGAGGTGCATCACATGTGCGTCTTGCTGGGTGAGTAGCGTGTAGACATGTCGAATAACGTTGTATAGCCAGTAATAACTTGACAAAAAAAACTATAATCAGACTGACCAGCGAGTTGTGTCACGATAATAAGGCGGTGAATTTGGAAAAAACGCATACCGGTTACATGAGATGCATAGCGATACTTATAAGTGATAGCTTATTTCATAGATAAAATTGTTACCATATAAAGAACAGACTATAATTGCCTTACCAATATGACTATACAATAATACCCTAATAAACATAGTAGTGGATAAACAATAATTAAAAAACGATTTCCTGTTTTTTCCGCCCAGGCTACGGTGCCGACGCGATATGCCCATATCTGGCGTTCGAACTGGCCTTCGCTCTCCGCAACGACCACATCATAGATCCGAGCGTTACCGACGAAAGCATCTACACGGCCTACCAGTTGGCCATGGAGACCGGCTTGGCCAAAGTTATGGCTAAAATGGGCATCAGTACCCTTCAATCATACAAAAGTGCGCAGATCTTTGAGGCGGTCGGCTTGAACGAAGACGTGATCGATAAGTGCTTTAGAGGCACGCAATCTAGAATTGGTAAGTTTTTTTAATACTGAGCGTCTACAAATATAGCAGTCGGCCATAGAGACAGGCCTGGCCAAAGTTATGGCTAAAATGGGCATCAGTACCCTTCAATCATACAAAAGCGCACAGGTCTTTGAGGCGTCGGCTTGAACGAGGATATCATCGAAGTGCTTTAGAGGCACGCAATCTATTTAGACCTGGACTATGCTTGGTTAGTATTTTATATATCATCTTGCATCTACAAATATACCAGTCGTGAGAGTCGATATGAATAGGAAGGTTGTGTTGATGAGTTGACGGGCGATAGAGAGGTATGGAAGAAAAGAACATGCTGCGCCGACCCCCAAGTAAATAGGATAAGGACAAGCGAATAATGATCTACAAATATACCAGTCGGCAAATAGAGACCGGCCTGGCCAAATTCATGGCTAAGATGGGCATCAGTACTCTTCAATCATACAAAGGCGCACAGAGGCTCTAGTATAAGTTTTACCGAAACAGAACGTTACGATCGCGTTTGCGTTTCACCCTCAATTTGTATGGCATTTGACAGCTAACCGCTAACACGGTCGTAATGTTTTGTTTCGGTAAAACTTATACTAGAGCCTCAGATCTTTGAGGCGTCAGCTTGAACGAGGATGACGTCGATAAGTGCTTTAGAGGCACGCAATCTAGAATTGGTATATTTTTTATAGTATTGATCATTTAAAAATATACCAGTTGGCCACAGAGTCCGGCTTGGCCTAAGTCATGGCCAAGCCGGTCTTATACGCTTTACTTTTAGCTCAATTAACTGTGGTAATTAATAAACTTAATTAAGGTCAACCGGGGCAAATGCGTCGATGGGGTAAATGCGTTGATGATATCTTCGAAACTGAACATTATATAACTATTACAATCGTCTAAATTGAAAGTTTGGTCACCATACTTTGAACATCGGGGACTGTAATAGTTCTAAAATGTTGCGTTACGAAGATATCTTCAATGACGCATTTACCGCATTGTCGCATTAACCCTGGTAGATTACTTAAATTCCTAACAATTAAATTCTTTTCAGGTGGCGTCAACTTCGAGATCCTGTCTAAGGAAATATTCGAAAGGCATGAATTAGCCTATGGTACTTGCCAAGACGCCCTCGTTCTAAGGTTAGTTTTATTTATCTACTTGCATAATATCTGCAAGTTTTGTTAAAATTAGTTTCAGTCAAAAAAAAACGTCACACCTGGCCATAATGCGAGTTTTACTGCACGCTGCGCGTACGGTAAAACTCGCATTGTGGCCAGATGAAGACGTAAAATTGTGTAAGTACAGTTGGCAATAATAGTACATTACGTACCTAGGGCGGTGATTCGTAAAGCCCCAGATCGCATATTTATGGCCCTTACCTTCAGTTCGGGCCACAAACAATTGCGATCTGGACCATTCACGAATTCACCGCCCTAGGTACGTAATGTACTATTATTGCCAACTGTACTTTTCTGTATACCGTCACCAACTACTCATTGAGACCATTCTAACGAGCTCAAACTCATCAGTCCTGAATTCCCATGGCCACCTTCTGTCTCCGTCATCAGATCCAAATGGTACAAAATTCATTTCCAAGATTTGTCCCACATCGCACACCAACCTACGTAATTGGACTGTACAGGAACCCCGGGCACTACCACTGGCGCGCGGGCGGCGAGAAGCACATCAACGACCCCATGTCGGTCGCCAACCTGCAGGAGGCCGTCGGCAACAAGAGCTCGTCGGCGTACGACAAGTTCAGGTTAGTATGCATGTTTACTCACATTTTTACCAGACAGCTCAATAAATTCAATGTAATGGTTTGTAATGACTTTTTCTGATGCCCTTATTTTTAAACGTCCTTGAAACCTATAAATCAATAAATAAATATTAGGGTACAATCTTACACAAATCGACCTAGTCCCAAACTAAGCAAAGCTTGTACTATGGGTACTAAACGACGATACACATACTTATATAGATAAATAAAAACTTAACCTTTGTTTTACCAAAAAAAAATGGACAAATTATCATTTCCCAAAAAAAATATTCGTAGAATTTCATTTGCCAAATAATCGTTTGCAAAATTAACACTTGACAAATAATTCTTAAGCAAACCTAATATACCATTTCTATTCCGTCGGTTAATCAGCAGACGAAATCTTCAATAACAGATCATTTGCATCTTTATTTCAATGGTACATCATTACGGTAATGGTATCTTATACATAAGATACACAATAAAATAACAACTTTTTTTGTTATGTGGGTAGGCAGAATAAATGAATTTGTGTAGAGGTCGCAATTCTAGCCTAACCACCAGCGTGTCGACGTCACCCCGCTTCGCGGGGTGCCTATTTCCGCTCTAAGGGACACAAGCTAACCCTAACCTAACCTACCAAAAGATACAATTGTTACGATTATTTGTATTTTTACTGCGGGGGCAAGTCTCCCCCCGCCCCCCCCCCCCCCCTTTTTTTTGGCTGCCTTTGCTGAATGAAAATTTGACGTAATGAAAGTATTCGTATTAAAATTGTGCCAAAGTTTGCATTGGCAAACAAAATAGTTGCTAAACTTTGTTTGGGAAATGAAATTTGACCAAAATAAATTTGGTAAAACAACTGGATCCCAACTTGAATACAGAGAAAACATCCATGACTCGGGAACAAATATTCGAGCTCATCACACAAATAAATGCCCCTACCGGGATTCGAACCCGGGACCTCTTGCTTCGTAGGCAGGGTCTACGAAGCAAGAGGTCCCAACTAGGCTAAAGCGGTATGATAGTTAAAACGCCATTAGCCGTGTCTACATCGGACGCATGGTCGACCGCACGCCTCGCCCAAGGCATGCGGCCGAGCATGCGTCCGGTGGTGACACGGCTGTCCACATTGGCCGCAGCAAACGCGTCGCGTTCCCTTTGATCTCGGCTGGACAGCTGATTACGTTCGGCTCGGGCGAGGCGTGCGGACCGTTCGCCGTTCTGTTTGCTGAACGGGGTGGCGCGCCGAGGCATGTTTACACTAAGCGTGCATGCGCGGGCGAGGCGTGCTCGGCCGAGGTATGCGTCCGGTGTAGACACCGTTACTTTAACATTTATGTTGGTGAGAAAGGGGGGGTGAGTAGGGCATTGAAAAGTTGTGTGAATAAGGTGGTAAGTTATAAATTGCACAGTCAACGGTAGATTTTGACAGCGCGACTAGACTTTGCATCCCGAAAAATCCTCATTGCGTGTCTGAAACTGCTTTTTAATTTTTCATCACACTTGCTCGTAAAGGGCGTTATAATGCGCGGGCAGGGTATAGAGAGCTACAATAGCCTAAAAGCCCACGGGCGTAGAGGTTTTTTCTTAGATTGTATCAGTCACTCATGCGTCAGTTATAAAGCAAGGAGGTTTTTAACTCAAATACAATATTTGAAAACATTTATAAACTAGCTTCCACCCGGCCGCGACTTTGTCCGCGTGGACCCGGGATAAAAACTATCCTATATTTTAATCCAGGCTATAAACTATCTTCGTGCAAAATTTCATTCAAATCGGTTCAGCCGTTTAAGCGTGATTGAGTAACAAACATCCAAACATCTAAACTTTCGCATTTATAATATTAGGAGGATAATTAATAACGTATAAAAACTAATAGAACATGTTTAACTAAACTGTTTGAAGTTCTAAAAATTAAAATGTGGTAGTTTAGTGTCTCTGAGCCAGTTTTCAATCACCAGATGAATGTATCTGTCAGACAAAATTATGACTATCCTTTTCCCCAGACATATAAAAGAAAAGAACAGCTAACATTTATCTGACAGATATGTTTTATCTGGGGGCTGTAAAATCGGTCCTCTGTTAAATAATTTTAACAGTGATTTTTAATCGTGGCTGTATACCTAAGGGTATTACGATTTAAACTTTGTATTTTTTATTTGCGATTAGTATTATTTTTGTTTCAAATGTATTTTTTTCCTCGCAAATGTGATGAAAAACAAATAGACTCTCGTTCGTAAAACATCTCTTAGCGTACTTGTGGCACAATGTACTACTTAGCGTACTTGCGGCACAATATACTATAATAGGGGTGTAGACACTGAATAAAATAATCAATAATGTCGTATAATCTCGAAAAAGTATTAAAAATATAATCAAATGGAGAAAAAATCTACGCATAAGGTTAAATAATCACGAAGCTATAAGTGTCTAAAGTTTTAAGAAGGGGTATGTTTTGTCCCTTTTTCGCAAAACGCAACTCCATATGAAACGATGACGCTGTTATTACTGATGTGTCTATTAGTGACGCCCACCGTGTTCGGCGTCGTCGTCGAGGCGGCCCCCCAGCAGAATCCCGTAATGTGACGTCACACACTGTTTGCATTTTCTCTCTCTAACAAGCAATATTAAAATGGTTGTACCTTCGTAATTCTTTGAGATACCTGGATGGGATTTTCGTCACTAGGCATATTTTTTGCCTTCTTTCTTTTGGAGTAATAATAATTTTCGTGTGTACACCCGTATTGTTTGCACCACCAAGGCGGTGTTGTTATTCTACTATATAAACAAGTAAGGAACGTGTTGTACCGTGTCCAGGGAGAGCTCCCTGGAGTCGGTCCGCGCGTGCACGCTGCGCGGGCAGCTGGAGCTCGTCAAGCTGGACGAGGCCATCCCGCTGGGCGAGGTGGAGCCCGCCTCGGAGATCGTCAAGCGGTTCGTTACAGGTAATTGACGAACATTCTGGGTCGCAGGTTAAGAGTCCGCAGTAAGCTCGATTCTCCATACAAACGTAGTTACGCTCTCATTTTAAAACTACGTGTTGGATTGTAACGAAACTTTGCATATACAATGACATGAGATATATCTATGTCTGTAATTAGTTTATGTAGCTTCAGACACCATAATAAAAACTACAGCGAATTTAAGTTTTAAAGTGGATACTTCTTTGCTCGCGTTCTTGTATAGGGGTACAGTTCAAAATGTATCACGTGACTTCCGGAATAAATTTTTGTAGAGAAGCCTACTCTGATTTCAAATAGTTGTTTGTTACATGTTTTAATCCTTCTTTATTTGCCATTAGTTGTTAATCACAAAATGTTATTTAGTTTATGTGGCGGACATGAAAATAATGCTGAAATGACCGCCATTTTCAATGTATCGCGAGACAAATGAGCTACGTCAGTCAATGTTGCCATATATACCGATTTATCTGTATTTATACAGATTTTATTGAATTAATTTTTTTTGAGGGTTAATAAAAAATAAGTAGACGTTACTTGCAAATAATTTTGACTAATAGAGCCGTACAACATTACACATTACAATAAAATGAAAAATTAGGCTCTACCACTTCTTTTTTTTTAATTCAAGTTGAAACGCGTAAGCGTAATTTTCTATAAATTTCTAAATTATTTTAAGAGAATACAAAAAAAACTACCAGTGGACACAAACATTTTTTGGAGGCCGGAAAAGGTAGCTAATGACCCAACCTACCTGCCGTTTTAATTTGGCAAACGATGGAGCAAACAACCTGTATATTTTACGGGTAAACCATAATAGCAGACTTGCCCGGTTTTTTTATTAGGGTTCCATAGCCAACAAAGAAGTATCCACTTTAACTTAATTAACGGTTGTATCTCCGACACAACCCGCTTCTATTTTTTCATACAAAACTTGTTTTTGCTGTATTTTGTTTGTTTTATAAACTAGAACCATATAAACTAATTACAGAAATAGATATACCTCATGTCATTGTATATGCATACATAGTTTCGTCACAATCCAACACGTAGTTTTAAAATGAGAGCGTAACTACGTTTGTATGGGAAGGTGAAGTTCGGCCGAGCTTACTGCGGACTCTTAAAATGTGAATATGAACACGGTAGCCCTTAGGGTGAGGGAGCGGTGTGCGAGGAAAACAATCACTAATGGGAAGAGATGCGAGGCTATTGGTGCATGTTTTCCTCGGAACTGTTCCGCTACCTCGCACAGGTCTGGTGGATAATCTACTCACCCCTATCCAAATGCCATACTGATTGGAGAAAGTGGCGGTGACTTGCGGGGGCGGCAGAAATGAAGACACTGTGTCGCTCTGGAGCAGACGGCGTTGAGGCGGACACGTGACACATGCACAGGGCTTAAACATGTAATACGCAATTTAAAAAAAAACGTGATTTCAAGTGTTGTTTGAGACTTATACAGTCCGGTTCACCCGTGTGCAAACAACCTTTCAAAGAAATCTATACACAGTCTTTACTGTTCCTGATTTAAGATGCATATGTTTTTTTAAAGGTTCTCGGTATATATATTGGAGAACTTGACTGTACAACAAAAAAAAAATCTGAATTAAAAAAGCAAGTGTCTCAAATTATGCGTCTTATGCTTTACATTGCGAATTAAAGGGTTTAATCTTTTGCCGGTCGCAATCGCCTGACGCTCGCGCCAGCAGCGCCAACATGGTAGCCTTGAATGCGTCGCTTCATGTCAACGCTGAAACCACTATTTTCGAAATGTCTCAACTCGGTCATTACTCTTTAATTTGACTTTGCTTCATAACATGTGTTTTAGGTGCGATGTCATTCGGCTCTATATCCCTGGAAGCACACACGACGCTCGCCATCGCCATGAATCGAATCGGTGGCAAGTCCAACACCGGCGAGGGCGGAGAGGACGCGGATCGCTACCTTAACCAGGTAAGAAACATCTTCTAAGACCCACTCTTGTCCACAGGTGTCCTAGGGATGAGAGAAATATAGATTTCTAAGCAATCTTCTGGTATGAAAATATAATTGAAACGTGTCACTCACGTCTTTAATGACGAATATCGCTCGACATGTCAGGTTTTCTATGGTATGGTGACGCGATGCGCTAAACTGCCTGTAAACCGAAGCGAGGCACGGCGACGCAAATAACACTGTCCATCATAATCAAACCGTTGGCTATTTAGATTACCATGTTATTTGGAACAAAATATGATGTACAACTACACGTTCGTTGCACATTGGCAGTCCAGAAGTTTACTGACGGCATGCGAGCCGCAGCATGACCACGGCACTGAATTCCGCACAAAAAACCATGACGTCAAGGGATGCCGTCAGCTTCATATTCCAACTCATTCATCCTTATTAACCAATCCCTATTTTAGGACCCCGAGTTTAACAAGCGCTCCGCCATCAAGCAAGTAGCGTCCGGCCGCTTCGGCGTGACGGCGTCGTACCTGGCGCACGCCGACGACCTGCAGATCAAGATGGCGCAGGGCGCCAAGCCGGGAGAGGGAGGCGAGCTGCCAGGTATGTCGCTCTGGATTATTTCGCTTTGTACGGGATGCAAAACACTACAATTTATTTTAAATACTACGGCGGTGGCAAACAAGCATACGGTACTTATGGTGGTAAGTAGACAACGTTAGGTATGGAAGTTTATACAAGCGCGTTGCTGATCCTTCATTGGTTTGAGGATTCGGTGTGTTGATATCTAGGGACAAACGCGGGTCCCTCCCTCACAATACAAAACATCCTAGTGACCTCTGACGACCTTGCCACCAAGAACACAATACCAAATACCTACAGAACAGGTAGTGGCGTTCAAGAGAATACTGCATTTTGGCTCCTTGCAATACAAACTACTACAGCGTACAAACGAAAGAGAACCCTTTGATAACAGACCTGTGTAAATTAGTTGGCGAAGTTTTTGTCCATAGCATAACGAGCCGTTTAATACGAAGTTAAAACGTTTCCCAGGCTACAAAGTGACAGAAGACATCGCCCAAACCCGCTGTTCAATCGCGGGCGTGGGTCTGATCTCTCCGCCTCCGCATCACGACATCTACTCCATCGAGGACTTGGCCGAGCTCATCTACGACCTGAAGTGCGCCAACCCGCGCGCTAGGATCTCTGTCAAGCTGGTGTCTGAGGTCGGGGTTGGTGTTGTCGCGTCTGGTGTCGCTAAGGTAAGAAAACGAAAAAATATGATTTCTCTTGTGTAAAATAAGTTATAAACGATACTGAGATGACAGCGTCCCGTACATAACCAATTTGAAACGTAGTATAGTACGGGCCAAAGGAACGTTCCGGTGAGGCCATAAATTAATAGGCCGACCCCGCTTCGCAGATTATCGTTGGTATTCTTTATAATAATAATTGGTTATATTAGTTTTGAACCGAAAATATGAAAAAAATAGGATCGTGTGACCGACATGGACGTTTTACGTAGATCAAACATGTCCGACATGGAGGCCACACTGATGAAAAGCCAGTTGTGATTGAGGGGCTACGTTAGTCGCATGCTGTCATGCTGCGGACTCCCAAAATCTGTGTTCTACTCCTGGGTGGACAGCGTAATCGCGGGGGGCAGTTTCTGCACTACAAGGAAGTATTAAAAAAAACGGATTGCACTCCGGGAGTGCAGGCAGAAGTGAAAACTTAAATATTAACTTTGTGCATTTTTTATATTTTGGAATGGTTAGGGAATAATTTTGTACGAATTGCTTTAATTGTCAGTATAAAAGTACTATCATTTATGTGATAAAATACAATATTCATTTATTGCGCTATCGTACACAAACATGACAATCTACTGGCTTCAATTACATTGTAACAGTTTTTCGATCAGGTCACGTGTCCGTCTTACGAATTTTCAATCTGACGAATCTGTTGGTCACGCGACCTGTCGCGAGTTTAAAATTGTTTCTCCATCACAAAAAGTGCACGGCGCCGCTAAAGAAGTTTTCACTTCAAAAAGTCATCTCAAAGTCTGCGATATAGGTATCTCTCTCAGAAGGTTCTGAGGGCTGGTAGGAGGTCGCGTCTATGAGACCGGAATGGCGTAATAAAGTCAGAAAAGGTGTAGCTTCTTTTGAAGCAGCTCGACTTGAACACCTGGACCAAAAGCGCCATTTACGGAAAACTCCACCTAGACTATCCTATACATATATTGACAATGGCCAGGGCCAGCTATACTGCACACAATGTGACAGAACATTTAAACTAAGTTCGGCTTTGCGAGCCCTATACGTGCTCATCAGAGAAAATTGTAAGGATCGCCGACGTCGGATACGACACCTTGTGGTAGGTACTATATATATAAATGCAGTATTTTTTTCTAAAATGATCGGCAATTGACTTTATTGGTAAAAATCAGGACGTGAAGTGCATAGTTTATGGTTAGTCAATATTTTAAAAACAAAAACCTTACTGGCTCGAATTTGCTCGGCAACAATGTTGCATACAAATTTCATAATTTGCCGTGGTACAAACTTAATAAAAAGTGAAAACGGCCATATAAATAAAAGGCATAGGTCCTAAACAGCTAAAACGGAAGATCAGTAGCTGTGACTTATCGCGACTTTCTAGTTGTCTCAAATAAATTTATGGCGTTTTCGGAAGAAAAATACACTTCCAACTTATTATTAAAAGGCGGCAATGCAAAAATTCTTCTGTTTTTACATAGTGGCTAGATACCTTTTCGGAAAATATAGAAAATTGACGTGAAAATGATTCCAGACTTAAAGAAGCTGCAAACTCCGTTATTGATAATTTGTTCCCTGCAAAGCCAAAAGACAAATATCTAAAGGCGTACGAAAATTTCATGAAATGGCGACAAGAAAAGCATACCTTATCGTTTTCAGAAAGTATATTTTTGTTTTCTTGCACAATTTTTGAGAAAAGCGCTATATTTGTCTAAGCCGGAAGGGCAATTGCTAGCTTCGTATTAAATCAAAAATTAATACTCAGCCAGCAATTGCTTTCTTCCCTTGCTTGGACAATAATGTACTAGTTTCATCGAGCAAGCGTATAATTCATCGATAAGCAATATCGACGTTAGCCGCATCCTTGTCGAGTGGTCGGTGTATCACCCCATCGGAACGTTCCTGTGGGCCGTACTATACTCGTATATAGTAGTATAGCGATGTTTGTGTGCAGGGTAAAGGGGAACACATCGTGATCTCCGGGCACGACGGCGGCACGGGCGCCAGCTCGTGGACCGGCATCAAGAGCGCCGGCCTGCCCTGGGAGCTCGGCGTCGCCGAGACGCACCAGGTGCTCGTGCTCAACGATCTGCGCTCGCGGTACCGTACCTACTTAATAACCTACTTCTAAGCCTATCAGATGTGCAATACGTATATGGGCGTAGATCCGAAATGTAGTATTACTCCAAAAGAAAGCAGGCAAAAAATATGCCTAGGGACGAAAATCCCATTGAGATATATCTCAAAGAATTACGAAGCTACAACCGTTCAAATATTGATTGATAGAGAGAGAAACCGCTCGCAGTTAGTGACGTCACTAACTGCGAGCGTCATAGTAAATGACAATCTTCTCATATGACGGCGCGTTTTGCGGAAAAGGGACATATTGCGTTGCTTTTTTCTCCATTTGACTACATTTTTCTCGTCCTTTTTCGAAATAATATAGTATTATTGATTATTTTATTTAGTGTCTACACTCTTATTGTGCATTGTTTAGAGCCGCCGCACATTGAGCCACTAGTGGCGGCCACCTGCGGGAGTGGCTCGCACTCGCCACAGTTGTGTCCCACTGCTGGGCGAAGGCATCGCCCTTCCGATACCATGCGTCCCGAACCAGAGCAGCCTTTGGCCAATCCTTTAAAAAGAGCCAGGTCGTCTTGCTATCGCCAGCTTAGGGTGGGTTGCACCAAACCATCTGCAATCGTAAGCGGTGGTCTTTAAAATCTGAATGTATGGAAAGTTGCTCAAGTTTCTATGGAATGACAGCGGCCGGCGCCATATTTAACGTTGATCGGTCTGTAATCGTAAGTTGGTACAACTCGCCCTTAGTCTGCCGTGTCCCTTTCGAGCTGTCGGGCTGCCAGTCAGTGGCGACCTTGGCCCACAACTCGTTCGGCATGCGGCAAACATGACTGTTGGCGTATAACGCTGGCCATTTTTATGAAGACTAGACTCTGTGTATTTTTGAATTAAGTAGAGTCTGTCAGCGCTGTCTCTGTCAATCAGCTTTTGTACTGAACAGATGTCATACAATGTTTTTAGCATAATATATTTCAATATTTATATTATTTTCTCTGCGCCCGTGTTGCTTATTTCTTTAAACTCTAATAGGTTATGGGCCCAGCACGCTTCCACTCTAATAATGGCCAGCCCAGTCCCACTTCAACTGACCTAGCCAACCAGGCAAAATTAAATCGCATGCCAATGTCACAAAGACGTTGACATGTCGTGTATGCTGGATCCTGATTCGTTGCGAGCTCTAAGGCGAAGCGTCATCGACTCATCGCATATTGACGTGTTTCCTTTGTTCATTATTTGGCTCAGCTTAAAATGTATACATTCTTAGATGCTATAAGATTAAATTGTTCGCAGTGTGGTGGTGCAAGCGGACGGACAAATCCGCACCGGTTTCGACGTAATGGTGGCCGCTCTGCTCGGCGCTGACGAGTTCGGGTTCAGTACCGCGCCGCTCATCGCACTAGGTTTGTCAAACTAGAAACTAGTTAGTCCGAGCTATTTGACATTTGGGGGATGCTCCGAGCATCGATCCCTCCGTTACAACCGCTGTGAGTCTTCTGCTCGCATTCTTGTCGAAGTTACTGTAGGCATTTTCAATTATTTTGGTGAAGTCCGGGACCACTATATAAAAACCAAATAGGTCATTTTTTATACAACGGTCGCAAACTAACGTGCGGGCTGCCTGATGGTAAGCAGACACCGTAGATATATACATATATCACCTATGAACACTTGCGATTCCAAAATAATCACAAGTGCGTTGCCGACCCTTCATTGATTTAAGGATTGGTTCTGTTGGTAGCTAGAGACTTAAACGAGTCCCTTACTTTGAACACAATCGTTGGGAGTTCGGGCTGGGTTTAAATCTGCAGTAACATTGATAACAATGCGAACAATCTAACAGAAGATCTCTGTTACCCGTTCCCATAAGTAAGATCTGGACAAATATTTCAGTTGTTTTACTGCACTTTTGACTGCTATAGACCAGGCCCCTATTTCACCAACTTGACAATTGTCAACTGACACTGACAATTGGCCATACATTGCTTGTTCTAGAAGTTAAGGTGGTCGCTAGGTTACTTGTGGAACCAGCAATGTACGGTGAATTGTCGTTGTCAGGTGACAATTGACAAGTTGGTGAAATAGGGGCCTGATCAAAAACCCTGTGCTTTTCGCAGGTTGCACAATGATGCGCAAATGCCACCTAAACACTTGCCCCGTGGGCATCGCCACTCAGGACCCGGTGCTGAGGAAGAAGTTCGCCGGCAAGCCCGAGCACGTCATCAACTATCTCTTTATGTTGGCGGAAGAGGTAAGCATATTACTGGCTACCACTTTTGGCTCTCTTCACACAAAAATCTATGATTTAGCGAATATTTTAATAGATTTTATCAATTTTGCGTTGCTTTTGTAATTTGAAATGTATTTTGTGTACGTATGCAGTATTTAGCACCTCGCGGTGCCAACCTACCGAAAAAAAATTTTGTTTCGTAAATTAAGTTCTCTTATTAAGTGAAATATATAATTTTTTAGAGAAAATAAAGTTCTTTAAACCTAAATCTGGCTATATACACAACAAAAAACAACTTAAAACTAGATTTGCATCGGCACGACTTGAACGAAGATCAAAATTTTCTAAGTATCAAAATAGTAGCGTATGTGCCTGAAAATTAATTAAGACCTTCTGCCATGAACAGGCCCTGGAACCCGCTCGGTTGGCGCTCTACTCAGGCGCTTTACTCTAATAAAAATAAGTCCTTGGGCGACCGAGCTCAGCTCGAGTGAAAATACGGAAAAAACGAATTTTCCCAGACATAAGACCTAGCTAGATCGATTTCTCGCCTCCGTAAACCCCTGTATACCAACTTTCATCGAAATCGTTTCCGAGAACGTGATTGCAAATATATATATATATATATATATATATATATATATATATATATATATATACACAAATATTGATCGTTTAATATTATAGGATAGGATTAGGATAAAGAATTCCCCATGCTATGGGATACTAGCGTAGCGATAGCAAATCTTTGGCACTGAATATACATCTCTGATTAATGGTGTCTTTGAGGCTTCCATCTTTGTAAAAATCATCATATATGAATCATTGCACTGTCGCGTGGTAAATTTTTTGTAGCGGTTAATCCCTGACTTATAAGAAAAAAACATGACCACCAGAGGCTCTAGTATAAGTTTTACCGAAACAAAACGTTACGACCGCGTTTGCGTTTAGCTGTCAAATCCCATACAAATTGAGGGTAACACGCAAACACGATCGTAAAGTTTTAATAATAATAATAATAATAATGAGACAGTTTTATTAGGCAGGCGTCCGATGTTTCACCCAATAGCCCAGCCACTAGTCCATCATTTTCACCCAATAACCCGTTTCATTTAGATTCCATCAACCATCAATAGGCCCTATACTCCTCAGCGGGTGCTGTCCCTGTGTGCGTCCCATGACACGGGCAGGGACAGCATCCGCTCGGTGTACTCCTTGCATTTTATTAAATTGTCAAAAGGGCCTCTACGTGTTGGCTCAGTTGGTACTTTGTAGGTACCTAGCTCCACGCACGCCTCCCAAAGGTCCGGGACGTCATTGTCCCGTGAGCGGGAAAGACATACATAATAATAATAAAGGTCTGCCAGAGATAAAAAGTGAGACAGTTTTATTAGGCAGGCGTCCGATGTTTCACCCAATAGCCCAGCCACTAGTCCATCATTTTCACCCAATAACCCGTTTCATTTAGATTCCATCAACCATCAATAGGCCCTATACTCCTCAGCGGGTGCTGTCCCTGTGTGCGTCCCATGACACGGGCAGGGACAGCATCCGCTCGGTGTACTCCTTGCATTTTATTAAATTGTCAAAAGGGCCTCTACGTGTTGGCTCAGTTGGTACTTTGTAGGTACCTAGCTCCACGCACGCCTCCCAAAGGTCCGGGACGTCATTGTCCCGTGAGCGGGAAAGACATACATAATAATAAATATAAGGCGACAATCTTACACAAATCGCACTAGCCCCATAGTAAGTAGTTTTGTTTCGGTCAAACTTATACTAGAGCCTCAGATCTTTTCTTCTCTGGCTGATGGGTTAATTTGTTGTATTCGGAAACTTAACTATAGAATTCGTGTCGAAACAGGTCCGTCAGCACATGGCGGACGTCGGCGTGCGCAAGTTCCAAGACCTCATCGGCCGCACCGACCTGCTCAAAGTGCGGGAGAACAACGAGAACCCCAAGGCTCGGCTCCTGAACCTGAGCCTCATTCTGAAGAACGCTCTACACATGCGCCCTGGCGTCAATATCATCGGAGGATCCAAGTCACAGGTATGTTCATGAATATTCTTTCCACGGAAGATTTAACAGTATTTAAATTAAACTATATGATAAGAGAAGAAAAATAAATCATCTTCGTCTGTAGCCCCCGACAGGACTCAAACCTGCGATCAAAGCACTCTACCGGCAATAGAGGGATCGCAGGTTCGAGTCCTGTTGGGAGCTACAGACGAAGATGGTTTATTTTTCCATTATATTCTTTCTCTCTGTATCATATCGTTTAAAATATTATCGGGGTAACTTCCTCGTTAAAAATAACACGAAACAAAATATTTAAATAAATAATTTAAATAAAGAAAGTATTAAAGTATTTCAATTATTACAATATTTAGTTAGTTGGGTCTATGCGTTATTCGTCTAGGACCATGTCGCATAAATATCGCGTAAAGTTATCGTTAAAATATGTGTGGAGTTTAGTCACAATGATAGTTTTAGAGATACGAACAAGCTGGCATGATCTGTGTTTTCTTTGCAAAATCAGTTGCAAGTGCAAGCATGCTTGTTCGCACCTTTGGTCTAGCTTAGGCTGGTTTTAGTGTCATGCGGACCGTCAGTACGGATCGCTCCGCATGGACCAATATGTATCGCGACCCGACTAAGCTGAAATTTTGGGTATGGATATAGTTCGGATGACTATTCAATATTATGGTACCATCGAGCTGATATGATGAAGACAAAAGGTCGCCATGGGAATTCAGTACTTAGCCGACCTAACGCCGTTGAGTTTGGGCTCGTTAGAATCGTCTCAAGACGGTATGCAGAAAAGTACAGTTTGCAATAAAAGCTTCTACCAACAATTATTTTTTGTACAGATACTTATTAGTTAGTTTGTTAGTGAGGGGCAAATATCGGAACTGAACTTTGAACCTTACCTAACCTAACCTAACCTCAACCGATTGAGAAAATGTATGTTATTTGGCAGGACTTCCAATTAGAGAAGCGACTGGACAACCAGCTGATCGAGCAATGCGCGGGCATCCTGGACGGCAGCAAGAAGCACGTGGACATCGCCATGAAGATCACGAACGAGGACCGCACCTTCACGTCCACTCTCTCCTACCACATCGCAATGTGAGTTTGTTGCCTTTCCTATGGATTTCACGATTTATCACAACACCTACGTAAATAAATCTATATTTCATCAAATTCTGAAGAGGCTAGCTGCCCGCCCTCGTGGCTTCGCTCGCTTATTGCAAAGAATACAGGCAAACCTGCGGCATAAAATAAAGCCATATACATCAGACATAAATTTGGAATCGGATATAAATGGTTCCAGAGATTACCAACTAACTTATAAAGCCCTCTCGCAGACTTATCCTCTGTATTATATTAGAAGAGATTATAAAGTACTAGCTTCTGCCCGCGACTCCGTCCGCGTGGAACTCGTTTATATCGCAGCTCCATACAAACTTCCACCGTCCATTTGAGGGAAGTGGGGGGGGGGGGGGGGAGGTAGAAGGGGATTTCCGGACCTACTTTTGCGATTTCAAAAATAACAGTTTATAGAATCCATTCTATACCCATAAGGTCCACCTTGGGGATAGATTGCTTGCGCTTGCGTGTTGCGTAATAAGCAGGCGGAAAACGGCTCTAGTAATAAAAAAAACCGAACTCAGTACTTGGTCATGTCACGTGTTTCCACATTTCCTTTCCGTTTCGGCCGCGTACGTAACCGTGAGTTCGTAACCAGTTAAAACTTTTTTGTCCTCGGTACAGTCAAGGACTTTAATCGTTGATCCATATAGGTTTCAACTAATTTTGGTTTTTCAATATTTAAACTTTGATTAAGGTGAGCTTAAAATGGCTCAACAATTAAAGTCTGTGACCGTACCAAACAAGTCGATCTAAGAATTTAGTTTCCTTGTAGGAAAGCCGTTGCGTACACAGAATAAAAAGTCTTCGACTGCAACTGGTTTCGTACCAGTTTTTTGACCCGTTTCGTACCTTGGAGATACCTACTTTCAAAAAACAAATACCATGATCGGACAACGGGGTTAATAATTACAGCTGTACATCCATTTAAAAAAAATCTGAATACTATCATCCTTCCTTTGAGGTCTTATAAAATATATTTATTTCGCTTAAAATGCTTAAATATCTCTAAAATGTTAACATCAGTTTATGGTAATAGTTTCACTTAACCTACTATTTCATGTTAGACCTTCAAGGATTCATTACCGAATATTTAACAGTTTTCCTTTATATATAACGACAGCTACACAATAAGGGCCAAGTGTTAAAGTTCAGCAAGTTTTTACTCCATTAATTTTTTCCAGAAATGTAATATACGAGTAATGTTAAAACTTCATCACCTATGCCACAGAATAAATAGCACTTACGTCCAGACGGTTCTCTGTTAATAAATCTCCTGTTTTGGCGAGGCGAGATTATTAAATTATACATTAGTATAATAGTGTTATTTGCTGTATTACGAATAGTCTTTTGTTTAATTAAGACACACTACACAAAAGCTAGGTAATTTACCATGATGTCATAACTGTCATAAATTATGTTTTGACATCATGAATGTCAGTTTATATAAAATGTTAAACCAAGACAATTTGCGTACCTGCTATATAATATAACTAAACGACGCGGCGCCGCCGGTGGCTGCTATTTTTTCTGTGCCCGTGATACCGAAAAAGAAATTTAATACCTACTCATCGGCCATAACGGTATCGGAGCAAGCGAATGTTGGCGTTTGTTTGCTAGAATTCATTTTAAAAGTCATTGTCGACAGAAAATATTAAAGTTGCACAGCGGCGCAACGAAATCATGGAGTGAGCCACCCCTACCTAAGCCTATTGTTAATCTTTAACCTTGCTAATATCCGAAACTGCTCATCCGATAACTCTTATTTATGCCCCCCCGGTTTGAAACGATTGTGAGGGCTTGTTACATTGAACTCGGTTGTAAAGGGATAGACGAAAGTTCTATTACAGTGGACATAGGAGAATACTGACGACAGTTATTTTTGTTCATAGGAAATACAGCGACCACGGCCTCCCCGATGACACGAGCGTTGATATTTCACTTGTCGGCTCCGCTGGACAGAGCTTCTGTGCTTTCCTGTCTAAAGGCATCACAGTCACTTTGGAGGGCGACTCCAATGACTATGTCGGTATGTACAGTAGTCACATTGAGCTCACTTTAAACGCATGACATAGAAATGAACGACACATTCAACTGAGGACTACAGAACTGCCAACTACCAGAGACAGATGTTTGGTTTTTCGTAAAGATTTTCACACTTCTTTTTGTTTACAGGCAAAGGACTATCTGGCGGTAAAGTGATCATTTACCCGCCAAAGGTTTCCCCGTTCGAGTCCCATCTGAATGTTATTGTTGGAAACGTCTGTCTATATGGAGCTACCTCCGGCAGGGCCTACTTCAGGTATGTATTTTTGAGGCAGCAGTAGTATTCTAACATAGAGCCTGTACGCCAATCTTCTCCGCACTCTGTAGTAAACCAGTCGTGGCGGTCTTGGGAGCTCTACCACTTAACATTTATTCGGCTTACTTTCTGGTGTTTCCCATTGTGTTCTAATCGTCCTTGAGCCCGTATGAATATATGGGCATATATGTTGAGATTGAGCCCGCAGGTATGTGAATATTTGCCGAGACCCCAAGAGTTGCACAAGCGAATACCATGGTGTTTTGGAAAAAATGTAACCTATTGCAGTATTTAGTGGGTAGTCTGAGTTCTACTTTCAGATCAGAGAATGCTAAGAAAGTTGTTGTGATGCTGATGCTACTCTACTGGTCACTACAATTTAGCGAATGGTTGACGTGCGGGCCAAGCTATTTGTCCATACTAATCCATGCTAATATTATAAAACGGAAAAGTCTGTGATATTGTACCTTTGTTAGTTTGTATTGTAGGGGTAATCTCCGGAAACACTTATCCGATATCAAAAATAGTTCCACCTATGGATATAATGGAGTTTATATTGTATTCTCACTTGGGTGGAAACAGCTTATCGTCACCAGGTGGGTCGATGTTTGATGTTTGATGTTTGATGTCGCAGGGGTATCGCGTCGGAGCGGTTCTGCGTGCGCAACTCGGGCTGCACGGCCGTGGTGGAGGGCGTGGGCGACCACGGCTGCGAGTACATGACGGGCGGCACCGTGCTCATCCTCGGCCTCACCGGCCGCAACTTCGCGGCCGGCATGAGCGGTGAGTCTTCTAGCCTTAGGCGACCACACAGCCTAGGGCACGCCGTAACACCGCCCGCACATTACACCTACTCAATAGTATGACGCCACGCGGACTAAACGCGACCGCTCTGCCGCACAGTAAGCTTAAACTTTAAGCGGTTGGCGGGCGTAACAACACTTCACCAACAAGCTAAAACCGAGATCGCTTTGAGCCTTAAAGCTATCTTGGTTTTAGCTTCTTGATGAAGTCTTCTTAGCAACAGGTACGTTCAATGCAACCATAATATGTACGTGTTGTGTTTGGTTTTATTTCCTTAGACACTTATAACTTTGTGATTATTTAACCTCCTGCGTTGCTCTTTTCTCCATTTACTACATTTCTGCAACATTTATGATTATTTTATTTAGTGTCTACACCCACCCCTATTACTGCCGTGCGATAAAAATATTTTCTGATTGCATGTGATCATATAACAGGAGACGCCGTTTATGCGGATTAAGTCCACCTCAAAATTTGGCTTTAGAACGCTTAACTTTGGCAATGTTCACAGAAGAAACGTATATCTCTGTATGACCTATATGCGCAGTCTAGGGCATTCCATAGCATAAATAATTCCAGAAACAAAAGCCGCATCAATATTATGATCTTGTATCGCAGGCGGTATCGCGTACGTGTACGACATCGACGGTTCGTTCAAGCGCGGCAAATGCAACCCTGAAATGGTGGAGATGCTCCCGTTGGAGTTGGAAGATGACTTGCATGTCGTCAAGACCTTGCTTCAAGAGTTCGTCCAGTACACTGGGTGAGTAAGGAGAATTAAACAAAATAAAAAGAACGCTTTACAGATCATTTGGGATCAGGTGACGCCGGTGATTAAAGATTTTTGCCACGACGACGGTAGCAAACGAGCATACGGTCTGACCGTTGGTATGCAGACACCGCAGCCTATATGGAGCCTGTGACTCCAGGAGAATCAAAAGCGCGTTGTCTACCGTATATTGATTTGAGGTTGCATTATGTTGACAGCCCTACCTACCTTCAATCTCTTGGGCATACATTTGGGTTTCTCTGCTTTTGTGCATACCAACATTTTAATAAAAAAATCAAAAATACTATCCTCCTTTTCAGCTCTTTAATAGCGAAGCAACTCCTAGAAACCTGGCCAGCACCGGCCGAGCAATTCGTAAAGGTGTTCCCATACGAATATCAACGCGTGCTGAAGCAGCTCGCCATACAACAGGCGCCGAAAGTGGAAGCCAATGGAAAGGAAGAGAATGGAATCGCAGACATTGAGGAGGCGGTGCGGGATGTGGAACTAGATAAGAAGAATTTGGAGAAGATTCTCGATAAGACCAGGTCGGGAACAGTTATTATGAGCTATACTAGCAAGCTATAAGTGGTAATCCTAAGTGGATTTCCTTGGTTAGCAAATAGGCACAATGTCAGATTGAATAAAATAATATGATATATTGCTTCAGGAAATACCAAGTCAGCGCCAAAAATAAGGAAGACCTTATTCGAAGGGGTAGTGCAGTCGATTCCCCGATTAGTTATAGAAACAGGGCTCAGAGCTCGGCCACGGCGTACGGAGTCAATCAAAGAGTCAGTAGAAGGCATACTGGTTATTTGGTAATTATTGCAAAAGCCATAAAGTTTTTTTTTATGCCATGTCAGAGGCAAACAAGCTTAAAGCTCGCCCGCTTGCAACAGCGGGGGACTTGCGCGTTGCCGACCTTTTAAAAACGTGTACAATTCTTTCTTTCTTTTCGGCAGGAAGCTCATTCCACAGTCGGAGCGTCTGTTGGAGCGAATTAGTGCGACTTTATATCCTCAACTGTCCTTTTATTATTAGCAACCAACTGTTCGCTTACCAATTTACGATTGTCCCAGGGGCTTCATAAAATACCCACGCGAAACGTCCATGTACCGGCCCGCTGAGAAGCGTCTCCGCGACTGGGAGGAGATCTACAACTTCAACCACGTGCGGCGAGGACTGCGCGTCCAGGCCGCACGGTGTATGGAGTGCGGAGTGCCCTTCTGCCAGTCCGGGCACGGCTGCCCGCTCGGCAACATCATACCCAAGTGGAACGATCTGGTGTTCCGCGGCGACTGGAAGCAGGCGCTCAAGCAGCTGCTGCAGACCAACAACTTCCCAGGTGATTTGGACTGTAACTGTCGGACATAGGGTGGTGAGAGAGCCGGTTGGACCGTGCCTACCCCAGAATACGATATGGGTTACTGAATCTAAATGCCATGCAGGTCATTTTGACAGAACCTGCCGGGCCGACCTTCGCCCCTGTCCCGCGCCAGGAAACGGACCGAGATTATGAGTTTAGGATTTTTTTTACAAGCTTTTATTTACTTTCACCTGTCCCGTTGTCTGTCTGTCTGTAATCAAATCTTGCAAGTTAAATTTGATCCACTTCCCGGTTTCCGATTGAGTTGAAATTTTGTACGAATATGCAAATCGCGTGACAATGCAATATTATGATGATGTGGAGCTGATCTGATGATGGAGCTGGAAGGTGGCCATAGGAACTCCGTAATAAAACCACAGAATCCCATCGAGTTTGAGCTCGTTAGAATCGTCTCAATGAGTAGTTGATGATGGTATACAGAAACGTACAGTCGGCAATAAAAGCTTGTACCAAAAATGACATTTTTGACAGAAACTTGTTTCCAACGAATAGCGACCCAATCCTACTAACTGCGCTGTGGAGGACACTAGTAGTCTGCCTGTATCTAAACTTGTGTTATTCCCACCTAATGAGTGGATGTTGATGTAGCGCAGGCCGCGCCAGTGTGTTCAAGCCCTATGCGTACGGGATTCACGTATTATTTACCGACAGACCGATAAATGTGACCACGTGGGTACGAACATTAAGGGCCGTATTCATTTATTAAACGTTCAACAACATATCTTAGCTAAAATTTTAAGCATTAAAATTCGTTTGTCTTTATTGTCACTTCGGTATATTGTGTTCGTAAGAACTGGATAAAACACATTTGATATTTGACGACCGCTTTAGCCTAGTTGGTAGTGACGCTGTCTACGAAGCAAGAGGTCCCGGGTTCGAATCCCGGTAAGGGCATTTATTTGTGTGATGAGCACGAATATTTGTTCTGAGTCATGGATGTTTTTTTATGTATTTATTTATCTATATAAGTATGTTTATCGTCGTCTAGTACCCATACTACAAGCTTTGCTTAGTTTGGGACTAGGTCGATTTGTGTAAGATTGTCCCCTAATATTTAATTTGTCTGGGGCATTTTTAGTTTTATGAATAGGCGGGTAAGATTATTATTTGCTTAAACTAGTGTCCTTATATTAGAGTTCACGGGCCGCGTGTGTCCGGCGCCGTGCGAGGGAGCCTGCGTGCTGGGCATCTCGGAGCCGCCCGTCACCATCAAAAACATCGAGTGCGCCATCATTGACAACGCTTTCGAGAACGGATGGATCGAGCCCGAGGTAAACCTATACGGGGCGAATAGGTGGCTCTGGTGGTTCGAAACACTAGGCTCTAGTCATAGTCGCCGTAAAATTATGTCGTACCGTCAGAATTTAGATCGAATTAAACTCAACGCTGGTATTGTTATACGTTTTTAACAAAAGTTGTAATTGCGCTCATCATTTATTTTTACAATATTTGCCAAGCTGATAATTAGAAAACAACGCCATAAAAATGCTCAGTCCTACAACAGGCCGTAATACACTCAAGAGGATGAATTCGAATAAAATAATCAATGCTATTTAAGGCTGTGCATTGGAAATTATCGCTTGCTTTGAAACGCCGTTCTGACTAGATTAAGTAACAATAAGGTCTGATTTTCAGATATATGATTCTTGACTATATGATTGTTTATCTGATTTTATCGATACATGATTGCTTAAAATTTCCTCGATAGAAAAAAGTCCAAAGTTGGGTCTGTATTTTCCTCTTTTTACTCGCCCTACTCAAACAATACATTATTTTACGACACAATCAAGTTAATACTATAGTATTTTATCTCATCTAAAATCTCACTTTATGAAAATAAAACGTCTCTAAGTTAGGTATTTATCGAAATTTATCCAAAAAAGCTATTCCCGAAGAGTGTTACATCTCTTTTCCTCGTGCGCGCAAGGCATCAGCGTGTCTCTGTCTAGGGGGCGTGTTCGACTCAAATCAAGGCATCGCCTTAAGGAGAAACATACAGACACTGTAGCCACTGGGTTTTTCGAAAAATACTTATGAAATATCGTTTGATTTATCAGTAGCTTTTCTGTGAAGGACAACATCGTGAAGAAACCGGTGTAGTCCCATGAAGGTCTAGTTTTCTCTGAGGGTTAAAAGCTCAAATGGCAGTCGCTCTTTTACAAGTAGTGCACACGCCAAATCTTGGGATCAGATGCTAAAGCGGACGCAGGGCTGCTTTATGGCACAGTCGACTTTTAAAATATATGCACGGATAAAGTGATAAAAAATATGTGAAGACGACTTTATTGTTAAAGGCATAAGGTGGCTCAGATCATATTGAACGTTTGGAAACAAACATTATATTTATTAACTCGACTTAACAACCGGGATAAGCGCTAGGATGATGATGCATGACATAAGGCGAAACATGATTAATGTCTCACGAATAATTATTTGTTTTACCTAGATACCGGAACATCGCAATGGCAAAACGGTTGCTGTGGTCGGCTCCGGTCCAGCCGGTCTTGCTTGTGCGCATCAACTTAACAAGGTAACATTTCCTTTGTATAAGAAGCAAATAAGCTCAAATTAACCCCTCATTCCACTCTTTGTGTGCTCGCAAGTGTCAAAAATATAGCTAAAGATATCAGAGAACATATTAATATGCTCGCTATTAAGACGCTCTCTTTAGCTATGATTTCGACACCCTTAATTTTTTACACAAATCCTACAAGCGAATGATTTGTACAACACTGACATACATTTGTATCATCATACAGAAAACGGAAGATAATATCAAGTTCTAAATATCGAATCATTTACTCTTATTTAATAGTCTGTTGGAAATCCACAGTGAGAAGGCAATCTTTAAAAGAAGGACAGACATACATACATATAATACACGCAATAAAGATAAACTGTGCGTACCTCTAACGAAGCTAGTAAAAACATTTAAACAAGGTCTCCCTCTCAAAATTACTTTATATAATTTGCTACCATCTCACATAACAAATTTGCCATTCATAGAATTTAAGAGTAGGCTTAAACGTTTCTTTCAATGTAACACAATCAATGATTTACAGAAAAATGTAAATAAGAGAGAGCCATTTTTTAAATTGTTATATAGTAAGTAGATAACCGAATTACATTTGACTTGCTAACTTTTAATATTTATATCATATCCTATTTTAAGTGCATGATTTAATTAATAGAAAAGAATTATGTATCAGGACGTGCTAGATGTAACGTTATTTTATTACTTGGCCAAATAAAGAAACTTGAAACTTAAAATTTTGTATAAAAACTTTGTGCAATTTTCATTCCGCATACGTAATTTGTCAAACGAAGGTCGTTTCTATATTAAATATTATTCTTCGTATACAAGGCCGCGTTTTACGTCATTTCTAGTTACTGTTACCTACGACGCTGTCTCAAGAAAAAAAAATGCTAATTTGTAATGAGTCACGTCATAAAATAATATTTCAGTTTATTTTTATGTTTCTAGATTACATACATACATACATATACTCACGCCCGTATCCCATTGGGGTAGGCAGAGACTAAGGAACGCCAAATACTACGGTCCTTATATACTTCTTTCGCTTCGATCACATCCATACATCTCCTCATACAGGCTCGTCTGTTGCGGGTACTCCTGACCTGGCCTTTTAACAGTATCGCTGAAATTTGGTCATGATACCCTCGCCTAGGCCGCCCCCTACCGACCCTTCCATCCATCTCCTGGACGTATATCCTCTTAGTCAGCCTACTTTCACACATCCTCTCAACATGCCCAAACCACCGAAGCATACCTTGGTCAATCCTAGTCACTACATCGTCTTCTATTCTACATTTTTCTCTTATTACACTATTTTTTATTCGATCATTCAAACGAGCTCCACACATACTTCTTAACGCTCTCATTTCAACTGCATTCAGTCTACTCTCATGCTTTTTCTGAAATACCCAAGTTTCACTTCCATACATCAGTGTAGGAACAAGCACTCCTCTGTGAACCGCGAGTCGAGCCTTCTTTGTTATATTTTGGCTGCTCACAAACGCGTGCAATGCTCCATTCACCTGATTTCCCGCTTTCACTCTTCTTTCAATGTCACCATCACACTTTCCATCTCTCGTAAATAAAGAACCCAAGTACACAAATTCATTCACTTGCTCCTGTCAATCAGAATATTGCACACAGTCACACGTTCTTCTTTCTCAAAAACCATCACTTTTGTCTTACTCACATTGACTTTCATACCCTTCCGCTTCAGTGAGTCATCCATACAAGTTACCATCTCTTGCAGCTCCTTCTCTGATGACGCAATGAGCACCTGGTCATCAGCGTATAGGAGGCATTCGACGGTAACTCACCCATTTTTAAACCACATTCACTCTCTTTCAAAGGTATCATACAACTGTCCATAAATAAGTTAAACAACCATGGCGAGGCCACACAACCTTGTCTAACACCTCTTCGGATGCTAAACCAGTCTGTGTAGCCACCATTGATCCTTACGCATGCTCTAGATCCCTCATAAAGGGATTTTAATGCCCGAATTAATTGGTTGTTTACTCCATACATGGACAGAGTTGACCACAAAACATCCCTCACCACTCTGTCATAGGCTTTCTCCAAATCGACAACAAATGTTTCTAGATTCGTTGTTTTATTTCATTTCAATCATAAAATTATCAGTAAAATACAAGATTTTATAAACGCAAATGGACGACGACGACGGAAGAAATGATGTATCGTCACAGCCACAAACATCCTGAGAAACTAAAGCAGCGGAAATAGTCAGTGTTGCCCTCAAATGAGGAATCAAAGTTATAACTTCTCTGATACTGCTATTCAGAAAACAGTAAATGTTGATGAAAAGCAGTGTGTGCCATTTGGTAGCAATTTTTTTCTTCGTCTTGGGCACACTTAAATCCCCGGTTAAGTGCCTGTGCATGCTGAAAAAAACGGAGTCTGCATAGGTCTAGAGTCTAGGAAGGTCTTTAAGCGTAAGCTTAAGTGGTGACAAGACAACGCTGAACAAATTAAGATGAATATTATAGCGATGCATCACTCAAAAAAGGACTTTCCTAGTTTCTGGAAAAATACCCGCAAATTGAGCCCCAAGGCGAGTGTCCCTCTGAGCGTGTGGGGGGGGGCATTAGCGAGCCTTACCAAATTGCTGAACATTTCAGGAAACATTTTAAAATCGCGTCTCCAATGGATACGGGAGGGGAGGTCCTTCAGGTTGAGCGGCATTCTGTTGGGTCCTGTATGCGGATCACAGCGAAGGAGGTCGAGACATATGCCAGGTGATTTTCCGCGCCTCATGCTCTTCACGGTGGTGAAGAGCATGAGGCGCGGAAAATCACCTGGCCACGACTCTCTTAGTATAGAACATCTAGAGAACGCCGGAGTGCACTTGCAGAGAGTACTCGCCGTGCTCTTCACCTTCTGTGTCGGCCATTCGTATATACCAGATGATATGATGAGGACCCTCGTAGGGCCCATAGTCAAGAACAGGGCAGGAGGCACTGCTGACGTAAATAATTATAGGCCCATTTCGTTGGCTACTATTGTGGCAAATGTGCTGGACAGTGTGCTGGACGGGAACTGGGAAAACACCCGAGTCTTCAAGATGCTCAGTTCGGTTTTAGGTCCGGACTCTCCACGGAGACTGCAGTTCTTTGTCTCGAGCACACTGTCCGATACTACACTGACAGGGAAACACCCGTGTACGCGTGTTTCCTCGATCTGCCGAAAGCCTTCAACTTGGTGAACTATGATAAACCGTAGCTGGAACGCCTGCCCAGTGAATTGACTGAATTGTTTAGGTACTGGTATGGTCACCAGAAAAATGTCAGATGGTCCGACTTGCATTCTGTTTCATACAGGCTGAAGTGCGGAGTGAGAAGGGGGTTTGTCATCGCTCAAACTCTTTAGTCTGTCTCAACCGATTTGGTTGATTGATGAGCTCAACAACACTATGACTGCATTAGTTATGCTTAATTGTTCACTCAGGATTCAATATAACCTTTTGCCGTAAATATATAATTTCGCTCCCTTGAGAAGTAATCTATTATTTTATTTGTCCGCTGGATGCGGGTGGCGCATAACCGGTCATCGTGATTATGGCACTCTTTAGGGAAGGCCTATGTCCAGCAGTGGATGTCTGCCGACTGATATGATGATGATTTCATTTGTAATAGGGATGATGACACCAAATAAAAAAAAACAATACTGCTGAATTTTCTCGAAAAAGGATTGAAAGTACAGTCACATGGAGAAAAAAAGTAACACAAGAAAATATAATATGTGTCCAACGTTTTAAGAGGGGATGGATATACTCTGTCCCTTTTCTGCAAAACCCACCTTCACATAAAACGATTGTCATTTACTATGACCCGTGACGTCACGGGTCTCTCTCTCTCTCTCTATCAAGCCATATTAAAACGGTTGTATCTTCGTATTTTTTTAGGTATTTGAATGGTATGTTCGTCATTAGGCATATCTTGTTCCCTTCTTTCTTGTGGAGTAATAATAAAATCAGAGTCCCCAACCCCATTCAGGCGGGCTACACGGTAACCGTGTTCGAGCGCAACGACCGCGCCGGCGGCCTGCTGCAGTACGGCATCCCGACCATGAAGCTCAGCAAGGAGGTGGTGCAGCGCCGCGTGCAGCTCATGCAGGCCGAGGGCGTGCTCTTCAAGTGCAACGTCGACGTGGGCAAGGACATCAGCGCCAGCGAGCTGGCCAGCGAGTGAGTACTCTACTCGGACTGCCACGGGAGTTTTATACTAGCCCCGAGAGCTATGCAACATCACATTTATTTTGATATTTATTACATGCTTTAATCGAACGAGTAAGTATCAGGAACATTAATAGTAATGTTTAATGTAGTTAATAGACATTCTGGATTCTGTTATTGTAGAAAAAAGGGATCTTAAAACCATTGTCCAAGTCAAATTGTGGTGTCCAACTGCACTTCTCGACTCCATCCCTCTGGCTTTCCCTAGTAATGGCCCTTTTAATGCCTGTTGAATTTGTAACCGACATAGGAAAAAAAACGAATAATTTCTTCTACTCATAAATGTGGTATCCTTATATTTTTTCTTTGTTAGTGTGGAATATTTTCGCACAAAATGGAACTTTTATAACATAGTATTTAACGGTATTGAATTTTAACTAAGACATTATTTCCTAAAAAATGCTGACTAGACGAAAACTTATGCATCGGAGCTAGTAGTACTTAGGTATAGAATGTCCTCTAACAAAACCGATGGTTAACAGCTAAAAAACACAGACCCCTATATATCTCAGACTGTCCACTCCCTTGAGGATACGGACTGTCGCAAGCTTCACCACATTGACAGTTTTATATCCTTCCGCCAAATGTATTTGACCAAATAATATTATCATCAGATACAACGCACTAGTGCTCTGCATGGGCGCGACCTGGCCGCGCGACTTGCCGCTTAAAGGCCGGCAGCTCAACGGGATCCACTACGCTATGGAGTTCCTCGAGTCCTGGCAGAAGAAGCAGATGGGTCCGGCGCTCCACCACGGCAAGGATATGCCCGAGCTCCCCGCGAAAGACAAGAATGTACTTGTTATTGGAGGAGGCGACACCGGGTGAGTAACTTACTTAGCCGTAATAGCTGTTCTAAGGCATAAGGCACTGTGGCAATCCTGGCCCCGATACCATAAAACTTTACAAGTCTACAGTTCGACAAAATTGTACAATTTTCCATAGAAAAAGTTGTCCATTTAGTCAAATTATACGCTTGTAATGTTTTGTGGTATAGGCCCCTGCAGTCGTGGCACTACACACGGACCGGAGAATAAAGATTTAATTTTTAAAAACCCGATCATGATAGGTCTTAGATTTCGTTGTCGATTTGAGGATCACAGATAGAATACTAAACATTGCATGCTATATATATTCTTTTTAGAGCTGTCTCCATGCGCTTAATGCGGTTATTAGCTCTAAATAAAGCATATAATTTTTATCATTCTATCTGTTTATTGTTTTTCAAATCTTTCAGTAGATGATGCCTGAGCGCTTGCCCAAATCGAAACACCTTTAAAAAACCTACTTGTTGACTATGCTATGCTAACTACTAAAAAATAGTGTAAGGATAATTATCGCATGCATAAAATTCCATTACATAAATATATAATGTCCAGGCGGACAATAATGATGCAGTTTTCTTCGATTAACACATTTATTGAAAACTAGCACGTAAAGTTAATATTATGAGAAAATAGCTCCGCGCGACATGCGCTTGATGCTGGTGAGGCTCGCCGACTGACGGTGCGCGAGCGCCGCCGCTTGATCTGTTCTCCTCGCGCGCCCCGACCCCCGCCGTCGTCCCGTGCCCGCGCGTACATATAAGACTGTCATGTAAATTATCAATAAATTGATTGAATTGAATTGTGATCCTAAATCTTCGGCTACTAACAACAGATCTTCCGCTTCAAGCGAACTAATCTTGACGTATGTTTCATAGATGCGATTGCATAGCGACGTCGCTCCGCCAAGGCGCCAAGTCCATCACAACCTTCGAGATCCTCCCGGAACCCAAGCCGACCCGCGGGCAAGACAACCCTTGGCCGCAGTGGCCGAGAGTTTTCAGGTACTAATATAGTCATGTATACTTATATACTTATACATGCGAAAGTACCTGTCTGTCTGTCTGTTATGTTTTCACGCTTAAGCCGCTGAACCGATGGAGATGAAATTTGGTATAAAGATAGTTTTAATCCCAGGTAACGACATGCGCGTCACGGGGAGAAGCCAGTTTTTTTTATAAATGACCGACCAGTGATTACTCCAAGTCTCATCTGATGGTAATTGACGACAGAGGCTAAGAAACTCACTCGTTCATTAATAAGCCTTTTCACTATTGCTTTGAAGCCAATACCAATATTGAATCATTTCAACGCCTTAGATACTTAATGTAGTGTATATTAGTGATGGTGTCCTGGGTCCAGAGTGGCCAATGCAAAAGATAGAAGCGTGGTCGGGCCCACAAAGCTGAAAACCACAGGTGTTAAGGTGTACACCAATGATGTAATATAAAAAAGAGGTAGATCCATACTAATATTATAAATGTGTGTCTGTCTGTCTGTTACCTCTTCACGCTTAAACCGCAGAATCGATTGAGATGAAATTTGGTATGGAGATAGTTTGAATCCCGGGGAAGAACATAGGATAGTTTTTATCCCGGAAATCATCCCCTGAGGGGGTGAAATGGGGTATGAAAGTTTGTAAGCTACGATATAAACGAGTTCCACGCGGACGGAGTCGCGGGCAGAAGCTAGTAGATTATAAGCGCTCCAAAAATGGCACATTATAATTGAGTCAATTCCACCAACTTGCCACAGTTTCGCGTCGTCAATGCAAACGTATGCTGTCAGATTAGGTAGCCATTTTTAAACACGTAATTTCGTGTAGACAACGCATCTACCTATTTTTTATATTACTTCATTGGTACACTGACAAAGTAATATTATTCCTTTCAAGTCAGATTTACATTAGCAATTTACTGCATAGTACACTACCTGCAATAATACCTGATTCACTCAAAAATCTGGCATGCTCTACTTAGTACTTACACGATTGTGATCTTTTAATTTCACTTTTTCGTAGGGTGGACTATGGGCACGAGGAGGTGAAAGTCAAGTTCGGAAACGACCCAAGGAAATTCTCCACGCTAACCAAAGAGTTCCTGGATGACGGTATGTTCACATTGACAGTCCTTAACTATTTAATCCTACTAATATTATAAATGTGAAAGTTTGGATGTTTAGATGTTTGTTACTCAATCGCGCTTAAACGGCTCAACGGATTTGGAAGAAATTTAGCACGAAGATAGTTTATGCCTGGAAAAAAAATTATTTACTTACTAATCTATATTTCTTAACGATAATTTGTATAGTCAATTATCAATCCTGATTCGGAATTGTGTTAGTCCAGTCAGGACTAACTCATAATAGGCGCGTTTAATCATTCGATACTGTTTTTGTGGAGTTCAAATAAGAACAAATGATATTAGAGCCCTACAAAAGTTACCACAGGGCAAAGTCAGACATTTGTTTACGCAGTGTTGAAAATGACCCGTAGATTAATATTAATTGGAACATATACATGCCATGATTTATCTGAAAAAAAAAGTTGACACATTCACTGCCCTAATTTGTGGCGCTAAGCTTGTAACTGATGCCGTGATTTTCGGCAAGGCAGAGGAATGGTCCTAGGAACGGAGCGTTAAGTCCGCAGTAAACTCGGCCGAATTTCACCTTCCCATGCAAACGTAGTTACGCTCTCATTTTAAAACTACGTGTTGGATTGTGACGAAACTTTGCATATACAATGACATGAGGTATATCTTTGTCTGTAATTAGTTTATATGGATCCAGTTTATAAAACAAACAAAATACAGCAATAACAAGTTTTGTATGAAAAACTTAAAATCGTTTTTTTTTTACTATGGTACCTGAAGCTACATAAACTAATTACAGACATAGATATACCTCATGTCATTGTACATGCAAAGTTTCGTTACACTCCAACACGTAGTTTTAAAATGAGAGCGTTACTACGTTTGTATGGAGAATCGACCTTACTGCGGACTCTTATGGGGGTGAAATGGAAAATATCGCGTTCTTTGAAACGCCGTTCTGACTGCATTAAGAATATTAAGATACAATAAGGCCTGATTTTTAGATATGTAATTCTTGACTATATGATTGTTTATCTGATTTAATCGACACATGATTGCCTAAAATCTCCTCTATATAATAAAATATAATATAATTTTACGACACTGTCCAGTTTATAAGTGTTTTATCTGTTCTAAAATCTCACTTAATGAAATAAGAATAAAACTTGACTAAACTAGGTAACTATTTATCAACTAAAAGCCGTTCCCGAAGAGTGTTGCATCTCTTTTTCTCGTGCGCGGAAGACATAAGAGTGTCTGTCAAGGGAGTAGGGCTGGGCAAAATACATATTTTGCTTTAATTAAAATACAAATTACAGTAAGTGGCTCGTTTTATCAAGGTCTGTAATCTGCAATCGCTGCGTGTCTCTTTCTAACCACCATATTTGCTAGAAAGAAACGCAGAAAGCGATTACAGGTTACAGGTCTTTAAAACGCGACGTACGTGTTAGATAATGTAAATACTTAAAATAAAATGGCTCGGGGCGAATTTGTCCACAGTCTTATTCCACGTTGACGACAGGGAACTGGACCGGATATATCGTCGGTGAGATTGCCTTATCCATTATGTGTATAATTTACGTCAAAGAAAATAATGCTCTAGTAGTCGCATATGGTATTATGTCTCTTAATTCAAACCGTGCACATAACCGATTTGGCAATCTCACAGACGATATGAGTCAATAAAATAAATCAGTAAAGGAAGCCTTTCATAAAAACTAGATTTTTAAAGGCACTATTGGACAAAAAAGCCTCTTGTCGGGGAATGAAAAAACCTTGGTAAAGAATACGTTCCATTATACCGATTATACGATTATAAAATTCAATAAAATGTATTTTCGTGTCAATATATTTTAAAACAAAGTATTTGAAATACAAAATACTAAATACATGTGAGTGCGGTATTTGAAACCAAATACAAAATACTTCTCCGACCTGTACACCGTGTCCAATAAGTTTGGATACAATATGTTTCGAACTGGTATAAAATACATGAAGCTGCAAATAAATAGTTCTTTTTATAAAATTTAAATATATATGTACAGAAACAAAATACAGTCATTTCAAATGTCTACCATATTTCATTCATGTGTAAAACACGATGAAGCAATTTCGAGAAATTATTGTTACCAAATACCGCAACGGTGAGTGCGCTAGTGACATTTTCAAAGCGATGAAATCTCTTGGGATCAAACGTGATTTTGTATATAAAACATTAAAACGATTTAAAGAGACCTCCTCAACAGAAGATCGAAAGAGATCTGGTCGGCCGCGATCAGCGAGAACAGATCAGGTAGTTAAAATTGTGAGGGAGCGAATTAGACGTAAAAACCATCGCTCTATTCGAAAACTAGCAGCCGAATTGAAAATTTCAAGGGGGTCTGCCCATAACATTTTGAGACATGATCTCGGGTATTACGCGTACAAGAAACGTAAAGTTCATGGACTTTCCCAGGCATCTAAGCAGAAGAGGGTCCAGCGATCAAATACAATACTTTCGTGGCACGCTGGGGATGAGTTTGTCTTCTCAGATGAAAAACTGTTTGTTTTAGAACAACCCCACAATGCTCAAAACGATCGGTTGTGGGCAGCCCAGATGGCAGACATTCCAGAGAATCAGAAATACGTTCCAAGATTTCAGGGTGCCCCCTCGGTAATGGTTTGGGGAGCAGTGTGTAAGCGGGGCAAACTTCCTTTGATATTCATCGATAAGGGTGTTAAAATCAACGCTGAGTATTACAAAACCGAAGTTCTGGCGAAAGTTGTTGCTCCAAATCTGCAACGCATGTTTGGAGAGGACTATTATATTTTTCAACAGGATGGAGCACCTTCCCATACCGCAAACAGCGTCCAAGCCTGGTGTAAGGCAAATTTAACTGATTTCTTACCCAAGAATGAATGGCCTCCCAGCTCTCCGGATTTAAATCCTTTGGATTTTTTTGTATGGTCATATATGCTGTCTAAGCTGAATAATTATAAAATATCAAATTTGGACCAATTAAAAAAAAATATCGTGCGTATTTGGGATGAAATGCCTATGGAGGTAGTGCGTGCCGCATGTGACGGGTTTGAGAAACGTTTAACCCTGGTTCGGAAACTTAAAGGCGGAGTAATTCCCAAACATTTATTGTAATTATTTGATATTCGTTTTATTTTAATATAATACAGTTTCCATATCATTTGGCATCGCGTAGTTATTTTTATGATATTTTATAGTTGTATGCAAATATATTTGACACGGTGTAGTTGAAATACAAATACAATATACGTATTTGTATTTCAAATACATGTAATTGAAATACTGCCCAACCCTGGTCAAGGGGGCGTGGTTTTTGCAAATGGACTTTAATCAAGGCATCGCCTTAAGGGCCGCTTCAGACCGGAATGGCAGCGGCGCGGCGAGCACTTTCAGTGTCAAATAATTTGAAACTTTATCTACATACTAAAAAGTCCAGTACCGCTTGAGAAGCTCGAAAAGGTCGCACGGTCGCCTGCGCGTTGACAACTGGTGAGTGCCCGTGCGCCGCCGCGCGAGCCGCCTCTTCTGCCAGGAGACGGTGGCTGCAGCCAAGGAGGTGCTTGTCAGGAACGAACAGATTTTATGATAGTTTGACGTTTTCTATCTCTATAAAATGAGTCAATGTTACCTATAACATTCAACAGACGTCAGGTGGCATGACGTTGTTCGTAGAATTGACCTAACCCCTTTGACTCCACACAGAATACTGCCTAGACAAAAGACAATAGTCTAGTAATCACGCGCTTTGCAGTGGAAAATCACGAAAATGAATATGAAATAATTCATGATTTTTAATATTTATGGTAAATTAGCTTCTGCCCGCGACTCCGCCCGCGTGGAACTCGTTTATATCGTAGCTCCATACAAACTTTCACTCCCCGCTTCATCCCCTTGGGGGATGATTTCCGGGATAAAAACTATCCTCAAACTCTCTACACCAAACGACTCGACTCAAACTATCTCTATGCCAAATTTCATCCAAATCGGTTCAGCGGTTTAAGCGTGAAGAGGTAACAGACAGACAGACACACTTTCGCATTTATAATATTAGTATGGATAGTAGAGCTTTTAACATCAAGCATTTTCAGAGCTTGTGTTGGTAACCGAACATCAGTGCACTGCAATATACTAACAAAAATGTAACGTAAACTGATTATTGTGTCATACATGACATATTGTGAAGGGTTAAGGGAGCTCGTAAGATTTTTTTTTATCTAAATGCTATTAGCTTGCTCAAAGTTTAGCTGAAAGAGATCCCTTAAAGCAAAAATTTCGCATTTGTACTACTTTTTTTTTGTACACAAATACTAGGATTTCTATGTATTTAAGTATAGCCTTACTGAGATTACTATGCTAATTCGATGTGTGTAAGATAGAAGTCCCCTAATGTGTGTATACATAAATACAGCGCGTATGAACATCGCACCGAAAACTGAAACCCTGAATTCAGATACTGAATCAGAAAACAATAAAAATATGGCTAAAAAAATTCAAAATTTTCCTGAAAGTTTTAGCAAGTTACATGAAAGCGACAATGGTAAAATGACACAAGGGCGGGAAGATGTCACTGACCCATGTGAAAAAAAGTGTGTACATTCAACTGTCAATAACTGTCAAACAATCAACATTGTTACTTTTTTGCATATTTTTTTTAGAATGAATGCTTGGTTAGTGAACATAGGTTTGCTTACATTTTCTTTTTTGGCATTTCTCAACGATTCTTGCACATTTACTGCATTACAAAGTATAGTTACCGTACAGTCAGGGGTAATAATATACGATAAATAAATATATCTGTACACGCCTTTATGGCGTACAGTTAGCTGTGTTGTCGATAGTACTTTGCATTGCATACCATTCAACAGTTATCCGTTTTCGTTGTCACTGGCGGTCGTCCGAAGGTTAATCACAGCAATGCATTGGCATTGGCAGATTGACCAATCGCATCCTTTTGTCGTTCGCTGCCTTACCAGCATTTCTTGGTTCTTTCCGGAGACTCCTAACTCCTACTTATGGGCATCCAATAGTTAAAACGTTTGAAACACAAGGAATGAGTAATCATTCGCATTACGTAAACAAGTAGGTAAACTGACAACTGCTGACAATCCATACTAATATGTAAGTCCGAAAGTGTGTCTGTCTGTCTGTCTGTCTGTTACCACTTCACGCTTAAACCGCTGAACCGATTGAGATGAAATTTGGTATGGAGATAGTTTGAATCCCGGGGAAGGACATAGGATATTTTTTATCCCGGAAATCATCCCCTGAGGGGGTGAAATGGCCTCACAACCTAAGCAAAGTAAGTATATATTACGTTATACATTAAGTATATATCGATAAGTAAATACATATAAAAAATCCATGACTCAGGAACAATGTATTCGTGCTCATCTCACAAATAAATGCCCTTACCGGGAGTCGAACCCGGTACCTCTAGCTTCGTAGGCAGCCACCAACTAGGCTAAATTAGCATTTCGTCAGTCAATCGACAACTGACACTAATAACAGTTAATGATTAATGAGGTAGAAACTGGCCAGTAGCTCATCGAACCGTAGATAGAAATTTGAAAATAAAATCAGTGCCCGAGGCGCTTAATGTCTCATGCGAGCGTTTACTGTTAAACCCGGTACCCGACGTTTGCTGCGGGCTTTGTACTTTGAGAATTGTCGTGCGTCGGACTATCTTTTTAAAACTTGGGTAATTAAAGGATTGCAGATTAATTTCCTTCTTTTCTATGATCACGATTCATCATATCAGTCTAGGATTTCCATTACATTTTTACAATTGAGAGATGTCTATTGAAACGAAATATTTTGTTAACAATAACAGCTATATTAAATTATTAGTAACCTCTCAAGGATGTCTCGGCTACAAGTGCATTCCATCGATTATTTTGAATTTATGAAAAGATTAAGATCGTATCTTGTACGATTAGAAAAAAATCAGGTGTTTAGTTCCTTCGAAAATTAATGGTACTCGAAGATTATCGGAAAGGGTTGTTCAGGGAAGTAGCTAACGGAGTTTCAATACAGCTGAAGCCACATGACCGATTTGGTCGCTAGCTCTCCGTCTATAATGTTAGATAACAACGACAGTTTACAAAAATGACACCAGTACTCGATTTGTAGATTTAGATGCATATGGTATCGCGGCATTACCTCAGGATCACGCTATTTAACCACGCGATAATTACATTGCGCGGCTGAAATCATAATCTAACCCATAACTTTTTTCCTGGAGGTTCTGGAAAACAAACCACTTGATTTCAATTCACGATAACGCTCTAAAACTATCGTTTCGGTTTTCGTTTGTGATGTCGCTGACACCCTGTTACTTATAAACTGCGAGCTTCCGCCCGCCCGCGACTTCGTCTGCGTGGACCCGGAATAAAAAACTATATAATCCAGGCTATAAACTATCTTCCTACAAAATTTAATCTAAATCGGTTGAGCTGTTCAAGCGTGATTGAGTAACATTCAAACTTTGGCATTTATAATACTATAGTAGGATACATGACAACTTGAACAGCGAGCAAAATTTAACTGTCGCTATTATTGCTCGTTTAAAATATACTTGTGTTAAGTTAATGTAAGACTCTTCATGTTACATAATGTGTGCAACGCTCGGTAGGAGCAGTTAACTAACCATTTGACTAGCACTTTATCCTAGTTGGTATTGATCCTGCGGTACGGTACGGACAGCTACGATAGCCTAGTGGTTCAGGCATGCGGCTGTCAAGCGGCGGTCGTGGGTTCGAATCCCGGCTCGTACCAATGAGTTTTTCGGAACTTATGTGCGGAATATTTACCGTTAGCTTTTCGGTGAAGGAAAACATCGTGAGGAAACCGGTCTAATCCCAATAAAGGTCTAGTTTTCCCTTTGGGTTGGAAGTTGGTTCAGAGGCTTTCGTAAAACTAGTGCCTATGCCAAATCTTGGGAGTAGGTGTCAAAGCGGACCTCAGGCTCCTTTAGGGGCACAACCCACCTACCCTGCGGTATTGACACTGCTTACGAAACGGAGGTCCTGTGTTCGAATCACGAATATTTGTTTCTGGGTCATGGATGTTTTCTGTAATTATTTATCTAATTAAGTATGTATATCGTCAACTACGTAAAGTGCATTTTTTCCTTAGTTTGGCGTTAATTTGTATAAGATGTTCCCCACATGTTTATTAATTTTTGCTATACATTTAACAGGTCACGGTAACGTGGCGGGAGTGTCTGCCGTGGAGGTGGAGTGGACGCGCGCCGCCGGCGGCCGCTGGGAGATGAAGGAGGTGCCCGGCACCGAGAAGGTGTACAAGGCGGAGCTCGTGCTGCTCGCCATGGGCTTCCTGGGCCCGGAGAGATACGTGGCGCATCAGCTCGGTGAGTCAAGCTACTACAAACTCTTACTACATTGCACCAACTTACCGATTACAGACCGATCATCGTTAAATATGGCGCTGGCAGGTGTCATTCCATAGAAATTAGCCGTGTCTACACCGAACGAGCGGCTCGCCCGAACACCGTCCGAACAAACGTGCTCCCCCGGTGTGGACGTGATTCGGGCAAACGATGGCTCGCCCGAGCCGTTCGGGCGAGCCCCCGAATGCTTGCCCGATTTTTGCCCTACGTATTATTATTCTAATTTGTACTTTATTGTTAACACTATAAGGTCGTAACACATTTTTCGTAAATGCAAGTTCCATTTTGTTTTATCACACTTTTATATTTGCTGTTAGCCGATTCGACTTCATTCAAAACTGAACGCTATTCGTAAAAGTATAAAGCCTTTAAACACTTTTTGCAATTGCATATTCTGCAAATAAAGTAATTTTGTCCACGCGTCCTTTACCGTTTTGCTATTGAGCAAATTCGAATAGTTCGAATTTGGACGTTATTCCTAAAGAGATAAAGGTTTGAAAAATATTTGGCAATGGCAAAAACAAATTAGTATTTTATTTCTTCGTCTCCTTCATCAATTTTGCTGAGTTAGGTTGAACTATAGCGTACTACTAATAAGGTTGTTATTAGATATATTGGCACGCAGGGGGAGAGAGGGGGAGGAAGGGATTTTTTTTTTTTGCAAAATTAAAATTCATCAAGTTTTCACTTCTGCCGGCACTCCCGGAGTGCAAACCGGTCTTTTTTTATCAAGGTAACTTATTAAAGTTCATTCGAAGTCGCTGCGTTGGAAAAGGTCAAAACTAGCTTGACCCCTGGATACCTACATTACATATTGATGTTGGGAAATTAGGGATCAAGTTATACCTACTGGCGGTTGGTAAATTGGTAGTGAGACGAGTTGAGGCGGATTTGGGAATTGCGTAACTGAGTTCGACACGCATGGGTTTGTTTGTCAGCTGGAAGGATTGGTAGATTGACTGCGCAAACGAAGATGTCAAAAGTCTTTATTAAAAGGGAATAAGACCTTTTGACAGCTTCGATTGCGCAGTTACTTTTGATGCTGACTGTACCTACCTAGTAGGAATTTCAATAGGTAGGCGTCTTCGCTCTGATCATAACACAATTGATCAAATAATTTTATCCCGGCCTCTTTTCGGTTCTCAAAAATTTTGCGCATCCACATTTTGTGGCTTCTTTTTTTAATACATTTCTTCCGATTTCGAATTCGAACAAGCAAAAGCAAAATTAACGTTGTCGCAGCGAAAGCTGTGCGCACGTGCGGCTTCATCGTGATCGTGAGCTCAACTATCGGTAGGTAAATTCGCCTGAGCGTTTGCCCGAACGCCCGTCCACACCGACCCACTGTGAATCGAGTAGAACATGCAAATGGGACAAAAACCCTTATCAAATATCCAAAAACTCATTATGGTAGGTCATTACTAATGAGTATACATTAAGAGTCCCACGTGTTATTTTTTCCTGCAACCCCCCCTTACATGAGTAATTAAGGTGACTATATAGGATGAGTGCAAATTTACTATGCATTCATTTGCGTAATTGCTCTTGGCTTAAAAATAATTGTGTGCATTTCCAAGTTATTTGTGTTTATTTCATTATTATGGATTCCAATTTGGAGGGTAAGTAGTATTTTTAGACATATATTGATTATAAAAATATTCATTGTATTTTGTAAAACATCAACATGTTTCCGAATAATCATTGGAATTTTACCCTAACTTTGACTTTCATGGTCAAGAAATTACATGTCGGCATCTGTCTACTCTGTGAAATTTATATATAATATACTTATAACTATAAACCGTCATATTTAATAAACTCCCTATCCAACTTTTGAGTACAACTATTTTTTTTATTTTTTCTTTCAGAATTCGTTTTTTGCATTTCAAAAGTCAATTTCTTCGATGTATGGCAGAGACATTTGAAGGAAGCGAGAAACAACGAAATATATACATTTATATCATCTGAGCATGATTTAAGTGGAATAACCGAGGACTCCCAGAGACAAATTAAGGTAAAGATATCCCAATTTTCATCCAGGATAGCTCAGAAGTGGGATGCTGCTGGTAAATGTAGACAGCGATTTCTCGAGAAGAACTCTGACTGGCTTCATGGTGAACCTATCAAGTTTGAAGTTCATAGACGTACGACGATGCCGTCATCATCCAATGAAGCTGTAGCAGGCCCTGGAAGGCCCCAGAAGGAATTCTCGGACTCTAGCCTGAAGACTAAACGACGACGAGTAGAGAATTTAGTTCAATCTACAAGTTCCGAGGAGTTATTGTTTGCAGCAGAAATTTCGTCACGTCAATCGGGCTCCAAGGAAGTGGCTAGAAGAATGAAGAACATAATTGAAGATAACAAGAGCGGCGACACCTCAGGCAACAAAGAAAACACCAAGTCATGCAAAGAAAACGCTAGATGTTTGACGAATGAAGAAGCTTTGGCGTGCTATATAGATAGCAAATTGACTACATGCACATACAACATCATAAGGCAGTCGACTAGTAAGGTAGGGCATACCGTATTTCCATCATTGTATTGTTTAAAAAAGGCTAAAGTTGCATGTTATCCTCCTGAAGATAGCTTTTTGATTAATGAAACGCGTGCTGAAATCAACGTTCAGGCAGTTTTAGATAAAACCGCTGAACGTTTGGTTTTATCACTGGAAGATGTTTTAGATAATTTAGTGTCCCCTTGTTCATCATTCAAACTAATTAGTAAATGGGGTTGCGATGGAAGTTCCGGTCATAGTACATACAAACAAAAGTTTACGAATAGTAATGACACTGATGAATTTTTGTTTGTATATTCGTTCGTTCCGCTTCAATTACGGGATGATGCTGATAATGTCGTTTGGCAGAATCCACGCCCGTCATCTACTGCATATTGTCGTCCAATAAAGTTTATTTTTTCCAAGGAAACAAAAGAATTGACTATTGCCGAAACAAATCGAGTCTTGGAAGAGATAAACGCTTTATTGCCAACATTATGCAAGGTGATGGGAAGGGAAGTTTCTGTTGAACACATTATGCTTTTTACCATGGTTGACGGAAAAATTTGCAATACTATGACCGAAACTTCTTCTGCTCAAAAATGTTTCATTTGTGGAGCTACTCCAAAAGTTATGAATGATGAATCTAGGGAATATATTGCAAATAATGATAATCTTGGTTTTGGTTTATCAACTCTCCATGCTTGGATTAGATGTTTTGAGTGTTTACTTCACATAAGCTATCGCCTTGAAGTAAAAAAGTGGCAACTTAGAGGAGAAGCCGATAAAGCGAATGTAAAGAAACGCTCACTAGAAATTCAAACTAGATTTAAAACGGAAATGGGACTGATCGTTGATAAACCAAAACCAGGCTTTGGTAATACTAATGATGGAAATACAGCTAGAAGATTTTTTGAAAACCCGGAGCTTAGTGCTGCAATTACAGGGTTAGATGTATCACTCATTAAAAAATTTGATATAATACTTCGAGTTCTATCATCGGGCTATGAGTTAAATTTAGAAGCGTTTGAAAATTTGACACGGGATATAAGAAAACATTATTTAAATCTCTATTCGTGGTATTACATGCCTGTTACAGTACACAAATTATTGATTCACAGTAGCGACATTATCCGATCAGCACTATTGCCGATTGGACAGTTATCCGAGGAAGCACAAGAAGCTCGAAACAAAGATTGCAGACGATTTAGGGAACATCACACACAAAAACGATCTCGTCAAGCCACGAATAGAGATTTAATGAATATGCTGTTGATTACATCTGACCCTTTAATTAATAGTTTTAGAAATGTACCAAGGCAAAGAGTAAACTCGTTGTCTTCTGATGTTTTAGCATTGTTGAAACCCCCTAGAGTTAATGAAACTAATGTAGATGTAGTGTCTAGTTTGTTTAGTGTAGATGATCATGACACGTCAATTAATGATTCGCAGGATGAAGATGATGACGGTGAAAGTAATTAATAAAATGACCGCTGTAATTAACTCTAATTGATTTATATGTACCTAATTAAGAATCCTATGTAAATGTAGTTCCTAATTAGTTTTACTTTTCCTTGTAATGGCATGATAATGTTAAAAATGATGTTGATTAAAAGATTACTGCAACAGTAGATTTAGTATTTTATGTGTACATGTAATAAAATATATAATTCATTATTGTACATTCACTTTTATAATATTGTTTTTTCTGAACCCCCACCCTACCCCTCTAAATCACGAACCAAAGTACATAAACTATACGTATATGTATATTCATACATAATGAGCTCGTATAAGCTCAAAAAACTACTAAAATAATTTTGTCCCATATGCTTGTTCTACTCGATTCACTGTGCGACCGAGCGCTTGCGGCCGACTCTTTTGACGGCTCGCCCGAGCCTTCTGACCGCTCGCCCGAACCGTTCGGGCGAGCGTTTTTGATGGCTCGGGCGAGCCGTTCGGGCGAGCCGCTCGGCCGGTGTGGACACGGCTATTTTACAAACTTTCCATACCGTCAGATTTTAACGAACACCACTGACGATTACACACGGTTTGGTGCAACATACCCTAAATCAAATCATTCCATACAAACTTGTCTAACTTCCCATAACTTCAGATTTTAACAGACAACTGTTACGTTTGCAGACGGTTTGGTACAACCCACCCAATGTCGGTTTATACTGTTCGCAACAGCTAGGCTATTCTGTATCTTGTTTTAACATCACCTCACCCGTCTACCCCTAACGAAACTAGACCCCTGATTAACTTAAGGGGTGACGTCAGGTAAAAACAAGTTACAGAATGGACTAGCTGTGCAAAGACGACGGAAGTCGGCCGCATTCGGCGGCGGCTGCTATCGCCTGTATGTGACCGTAGCAGTAGCAGGCGGACAGACTCATGAGACTAAGCGAACACTGCCACTTCACTGTGCCAAAAGCTGAACTTTTGAACCTTAATGTACAGGATAATAGTCAGTGGTAAACTAATTTCTTAGCTGACTGTACTACCGGACAGTCAGCGGACACGTGCAGGAGTGGATAACGTGGAATGGACGCGCAAACTTATGTTTTGAATTAAATATTTCCAATATGACTTGCTTGTAACACGATTGTATTAATTTCAGACTTACCTTTGGACGCGCGCAGTAACGTGGAAACTGAAAAGAACAACGTGTATCAGACGCCTGTCAACAACGTGTTCGCTGCCGGAGGTATGTTCAGGAAAAGAAAACTGACAAATAGTACATTACTGCAGAGGCCGGGAAAATAGAGATTACCGGCCGAGTAGATATAGACGGACGAACGCAGCGAGACCGGATAGGAATACGAGGCTGGGAAAGTGACTGAACGCCATGATGTGTTACAAATTGAAGATGAAACAAAAGACGGATCACTTTGCAGGCCTCCAATTTTATGTACATTTTCAATATGTTACTCTGTATAATAACTTACAATCCATACTAATATTATAAATGCGAAAGTGTATCTGTCTGTCTGTTACCTCTTCACGCTTAAACCGCTGAACCGATTGAGATGAAATTTGGTATGGAGATAGTTTGAATCCCGGGGAAGGACATAAGATAGTTTTTATCCCAGAAATCTTCCCTTGATGGGGTGAAAGTTTGTATCAAGCTACGATATAAACGAGTTCTACGCGGACGGAGTCGCGGGCAGAAGATAGTACAATATACTTCTGTAAAATAACTTTGATGCGAAACTAGGTCCTGTACAGTTTCCTAGGTCAGTACGCAGGGTTGTGATATACAATACATATTACATTTCTTTTTTACAACAAATTTTTATTTTTACTCAACGACCCAAAGCGAGTCTCGACCTTGTCGCCATTTGTCCTGATCGTAATCGTACGTATTCGCATTTGTAAAATAACTTCAAATATCGAACCTACGTAGATAATGGCAGGATGACTTCACAAATTATTTGTATGTCAAGTCTTTTGGCTCTAAACGGCGGTATACCAACCCAACTGGCAACTGCTCTGTGAAATCTTAAACACGCGACTGCTGCGTGGCTAGGCCTGAACGTCGCTTGAGCGTTGTCTAGACACGATCGAGCTAAAGACACTTTTTTAAACACCGTGTTCTACGTACTACCGTGTGACGAGTCTACGCCTATAAAAGCGCCATCAAGCGGGACTTTTTTCAGATTACGTACCGTATTCGCTAGAAAACGGTAAGAGAAAATCCTGACAAAAATACGCAAGCATAAATTACCTCTTTGGTAGAACACAAACTCGTTTTTTGTTTGTGTTTGACAGAATTGACTCGTTCAGTTACGGATAGAGTATATATGTATATTATACGGTTGTATTCGATGGCACATGATGATTTCATGTTTTTTACAACTTCACACGGAAAGTCAGCTAAACTATCTTTTTTTATCTTGCTTTTACCAGTGTTTTCCTTTTGAGGCAGCATACCCTAAAATGCAAGGTGACCTCAATAATATTAATTAATAAGTATTTTGTGTCATGTTGTAAACTTCAACCTTTCATTGTTATGATTTCTGCGTCTTCAAGCATATTTACTGAGGAGCCTTGACCACTATGACCGACTGACATTGTAACGAATGTAAATTGCTCTGTTATTCATGGAATATTTGTACAACACTGATAACACTTATGATTTTTCCTTCGCCGAGATTTCAATCGGGGTCTGCTCTACCATTTCCATTTACATATACTTAAGTAGGTACTTATGACTTGTACTACAAGCTTATCTCGACTTCTTTTCAACTGCTATAATCACGGCTGTGTCTCAGGGGGGTAGGCAGAGAAAGAGTTTTTTTTTTACTTGAGGTCTGGATTCAAGCGGAGGGTCTCTGTGTTGACGGTGACAGGACAGCGGTAATCCGTATTACCCTAGTGAATAATAATGCGTAAGCATACCTACTGCTGAAAGTTATTGGATTATTACAATAGGGATGACTAAGATTTTTTTTATGATGTCATTCGAACCAGTTTTTGGAGAGGAATACATGTTTGTATGGGAGCCACTACAATTAAAGAACATAAATACAAAGACAAAGATTGACCTCGCTGGCGGCAGCGCAAAATACTTCATACATCAGTATGAAGTATTTTCATATCTATCAAGACGCAGAGGTATGACGTCACAACTGAAATTTGTACTAATAGTTGCATGGCAAATCAGGTAAATTGTTGTTTCGGTCGAAATACTGCGTTTAAGTACATAGTTGTCATACAATTTTGTTTCTATAAAAGCGTAAGGATTCTATTGGTAGCTTTAAATTAATTCTTGGACAATAAAAAAAAACATGTTTTCTAAACTTTCATGGTTCATATCATATCTTTTTATGATTTATTTTATACTTTATTATTATGACGATAATATGATGGTTTACTATCCATTTAGCATCACTACGTTATCAATTTGAACATGACGCGTCATGCCTATTGTCGTTTTTCATTTATCAGATTGTCGCCGCGGTCAGTCCCTCGTGGTGTGGGCGATCTCCGAAGGCCGACAAGCGGCGAGGGCGGTGGACGTGTTCCTGTCCGGCAAGTCTGTGCTGCCGGGCCCCGGCGGAGTCATCGGCGCCTACTGAACCTTGCACCAACACTAATTCTAACCAACACTACTTCAGCCAGCCGTAGTAAGCAAAGGCCTTTCTTCCCGTAATTAGATGTTTTTATAACTCATTGCGAAATGTATTTAGTACATATTGACTAAGTAATATTCCCGAAACTCATATTACATCAGAATTTGTAGAACTTTTAAAACGTTGAATTTCAAAGTTAAGTGTACACAGATCCTAAAATATGCTTTATAGCGAGTTTTGTATATAACTGTGATCCGTAGCTATCCTATCGATAGTGTTTGCAGTAGACGCGAGCCTAAAATATACACCACCATTTACGTTTATTTAAACGTCTCACGGATCGAGTCGAATATTGTATCACAATGTTTTTATTTAAGCGTTGTTTTAAGGACATTCCGTATGTATTTTGAATGTTGAATTGAATCGCGACAGTTAAAAAATGTATCCTGACCAAATTGTTTGCACTGTGATCTCTGCCCAAGTGTCATTAAGCGTAAAGTTTCGTTGTTTAGATTTGATTTTTTAATGTTATTATAATCGACTCTGTAGTTAAGGGATGAAAGATTGTACTATATGATTTAATCGTTTTTTGCTAATCAAATGTAAAACTGTACGAGGTGCCAAGAACTACGATAGTATTTATTTGACGATGAAATGATATACAATTATTATGACTAGGATAATTAACTTCTGTTTGCGCACAAACCGCGCAGTCCGAGTATTTAAATATTTACTGTGATGTAAGTTTTTGTAAGAATTATGTTGCAGTTTTCTTTATTATTTATCGTATATTTAACAAAGTTCCTAAATGTAAAAATGGATATACTGAAAGCAGACGTCTCTTCAGTTTGCAAGTTACGTATATAAATAAATATTTGATGTCAAATAGTTCATATTACAAACTTCAGGAAACCAGCAAGTCACTTTTATGATTTATGATTGTTTCTAGAAGTGTATTTAAAAATAGTAAACATTATTATACTTGAAAACTCTCCACTGACTGAAGAGATACAAGAACATTAAATTGCAGTATAGTTTAGTTTAGTGAGTAAGCTTAAAATGTTTACTAGATCTTGTATTATTTTATAACCTGTGTCATTACCCGAGCGCTGGAATCTACAAAGGATGTGATGTAAAAAGTCGTTTTTGATTAATTTTTAAAGAACGTATTTTGTTAAGCGTTTATTTTATTTATTATTATTAAACGTATTCGAATTTTAGTTTGTTCTTTTTACATTTTTACCAACAATACGCTCATTTTAAGATCCGTGTTTCACTACAAATAAACCTGTTTCTGCATCTAGCAAAATAATTAGCATAGTATAGATTTGAACCTATTCCTGTAACGTCACACGAGTACAAAGTTACCGCATAGTTAGGTTTTAAATCTGCGTCAATTAATGACTACCTTTCCGTTCTAAATATTTCTACCTTTATAACCCTAACACCTCCATGAAAAATAACTATAACGGGGCCATTGCACGAAAAATTTGTTATCTGAGTAAATTAAATAATATTGTAGGTAAACTTTGATCATAGTTACATAGAGTATATTTGCATAATAAAATTAATAAACAATACCTTCACGTGAGCCCTAAAGAAGACGCAAATGGGACCTACGAAACAATTAGTTTTGCCCTATACTTCTTGATTCTTGCTTAGATTTCATGACATAAATATATAGTAAAGCAGTTTGTCCACGTAACCCTTTAGTTAGAGGTGTACAGGCACTCATAACACATAAATAGGTAGATAAAAATGCTTTTACGAGTATATGCTTTAATGAAGTTACAAAACGTTTTACTACAAGTGTCAAAAGTCAAGCATTCATGTCTGAAGTTGTTTACGACTTGTTTTAAGGCGATGTTGAGCGCACTTCATCAACAACAAGCGTCATAAACTCGTGCGCATTGTCTAAGTACAGTCAGCAATCGTAAACATGTTTACACTTTTCGACCATAAGGTCGAACATAACTCCAAGCAACCAAGATCCTAGCACCACTTAACCTATATAGCATGTGTACAAGTATGATGCTGACTGTACGTCCATGTTGGCGGAGGTTCGGGACAGCTGTGTTAAAGGAAGCGCGATGTATAAATGTATCTCATTCTACAGTACAAGTGCTTCCAGCAGGATTGCCGAGGTTGGCCATAAGTTTATTGCTTTACCTACTATAACAAATGAGGTGCAAACGTGTATATTTATGGTTGATGTCGACCGTATATAAACGCCACATATGACTAATGCTAACGACTATCAATCTTTTGAAATTTGTGGGTTTGTCTAGATGCCAATACTCTGTTTAGAACGCGGTCGGCCTGTAATATACTATTAAAATGGTATGTAGATTCGATAGAACTGAAAATACCTACCCATCTTACACAGCACTCACATAAGGCATTGTTTCGGCAGTATCTATTAGGTAGGTGTTTCACATAAAGGTGGATAAAATGTTCACAACATTAATATTATCAAATAGCTGTAGTTAATATAATTAGTAATTAATGTTGAAAACAAAAAAATATCTAGACAAGTAGCCAATTGTTTCCCTCTTTGATCGCCAAATTATCCATATCTTTGTGCGGGAACTTTAAAGTTATGACGTTATAACATAAATGTAAATGTACGATACCCACCGAACGGGCCGAGCCGGGCCGGAGCGCGCCTGAGCCCAGTTTACAAGTTGCAAAAGTAATTCTGAAGCTTTAATACGGACGTTACATTTCATATTTGAATGGATTTGGGGCCGGTCGGCTCCTCGCGGACGTGGTCGGCTGTCGTCGCATCTGACCGGCTCCGTCCGGTTTTTGCCTAATGCACTCTATTAAAACACTGTCGGGTGCTCGCGCATCCGTTGCGATGCGTCGCGACGCGACCAGGGTAGGCCGATGAGGCCGAACAGTTTACTCTAGGAATTATGATAATTGATTCTAATTAATAGTTACGAATCCTGGGCTTAGAAATTTACGCTGGTTAGGTCGTCCCACCACGACGAGGGCGGTCAAAGAGTTCTTGTTGGGGTTATTGACGTGTCTAAATTGTATAATTATATCATTGACAATAATTAAATGTCTGTTCTGAGCGAAATTATATATCAAATTGTACTATTGAAAAATTAAATATTTCAGCACATACATCAGCTTTTCCTTTATAAAACGTTCTTTAATAAAAGGTCCTAGCATAGCCCTCTCGCACATATACAATTTCTAGTATGGGAAAAATTATTTATGCCGACATAACGCGATCGTGCTATGGTAGCCTGTAAGTACCTACTTATTATCTAACACTACAAAAAGTCGCGCCTCTTCGGTGAATGTAGGAATTAATGTGCTTGTGCAACTCCAATGAGCATAGTTATATTTTCAAATAACCATTGGGTAATTAACAAATTTAATGAAATATTAATGGCATGTAACTGGGTACCTTGAACCTGGTTCTCTAATTTATTGCCGAAAATTGTATTCCCGATTATCAGTTTGCAACCAATTTTTCGCATAATTTCATTTCGCCTAATGATCATGTGTCAACTTATCAAAAGATTTCGTTTTATTTCCCAACGAGCAATGTACCGTGAGATTACCAACTGGTTCCCCCTGTTTTGGTATATATTTTTTTAGTAAGAATTCTGTCTGGCATAATCTATGTAGCCATAATTGACTTTGCGCATAAACTGTTTTGGCAGAATCGAGATTCGCATAGTTCGATTACGCCGAATTTCAATAGTCCGAATATTATTTGTTCATAATTTTGATGCTCCTAATCATGTCCACGCATAAAATATATGAGCATATTTTTTTGTTTGCCGAACCCTATTCTCGCAGAAATATAGAATGGCATAACACTATTTAACACCTAACCTAACCGCCAGCGTGTCGACGTAGAGTGCCTATTTCCGATCTAAGGGACACAAGCTAACCGTAACCTAACCTACTAATAATACCATTGTTACGGTTGTTTGTTGTTTTTTTTTACTGTGGGGGGCTTCGCCCTTTTTCTGGCTGCCCTAACCTAATCTACTATATTCCACCCCGCACCATATCGCATCCCGTTTTAAGTATGCTCAGTAAGTATCGGACAATCGAGAATATGCCGAATAAAATTATGCTAAAAATTATGCGTAGGTAAATATAATCGGACATAACAATATTATGCAAATTTAAATTCGGACTAACACATTTTCGGAATTTTAGAAATTCTATTAAGTAAGGTTTCTGCCACATTAACATTCGGCGAAAACCCAATATGCCAAAGTCTGTTATGCGAAAAATGTTTCGGACAATCAAACATATGTCAAATAGAGGGAACCCTTACCAACTGTATTCTAGGTCTTTTTTTATAAAATCACTTTTCAAAATGCCGCATATTAGAGTAGCAGAATGGATTAGTTTGAGTAATATACAAGGTAGAACGGAACGATGGACTTTCCCGCAAGAGGGGGATTATTGAGCGCTAGTACGTCACATTTTCCAGATAAACAATTTTTTTTGACGCGATTTTTTTTTACCTTTGTATGGAGCATTGGCCGACTGGAGCGACGAGCTCCATACAAATGTTAAAAAAAAATCGCGTCAAAAAAAATTGTTTATCTGGAAAATGTGACGTACTAGTTCTCAATAATCCCCCTCTTGCGGGAAAGTCCATCGTTCCGTTCCACGCAGTATATTTCGTGGTATAATGTTTACCAAATGTTTTATTGAATATTTTATAAAGGGGGTAAGCGCAACCGCTCACTTGTTTTTAAATTATGACAATGTAGGTCATAATTTACCCCGAATGGCATCATTTACTAGGATGCCATTTGTCATTGGGGCAAATGACTACATTTATAGGTACGGGTATTTTTTATTATTTTAATAAGGTTTTATTTTTGGGCTCATATTTTGGGATTTTGCTATACAAATATTAAAAAAGTGGATGGATTAGCGGTCGGCGTGTACCAAAGGGGTACCTAACATTTCTCGTTTCGCTCGTCGTCGTACCTAACGAAGACCTGCCTTAGAATAGAAAAGGTAGCGTAATACACGGCCCGCTGCACCCGCCGGGGCTATCGCATGAGTAAATTACGTTTGGAACTAAAATCAAAAAAATAGGGGCATTTTTGATTTTAGAGGAAAGTTTTACGAATAAGACACATTAAATAAATAAATGACATCATAATGACCCTGTGTTAATTAATTTTTGAAGTCGCATAAACTTTGATGCCCCATTTCTCAGTCAATTTAGATTTTTCACAAAAGTAAGCCTAAAGTTGCCTAATGTAAGAAAAGGGAAATATTGCACTGACGAAACATTATTCGTTTAAATAATCGACTTTAAAATAATTCTACCGAATGAAACGTCATACAAAAATTTGCCAATAGTTGTCAAAGTGAATCATCGGCAAAAAGTTGGTTGGCAAGTGAAATTCGGACAAAAAGGAATTCGGAGGAAAGGCAGAACCCCTGTGAACCTAGCTTCGACCTATGCCGATTTTTTCCTCCCGCGTCACGCTTGGTTTCTTCGTTGAAGCCGACCGGGCAGCTAGTACGATTATAATAACAAAATACGCATCTGCAAAAAAACTATTAAAATTTTCACGATCCTCACACATTCACTAAACGGGACTTGACGTCCCGTGACCAAGGATGTCGTGTCACATCCGAAACGTGGGCAAGCCTCAAAGAGGTAAATAAAATGTAAATAAATAAGTTAATTAATTACCTATAGGTACGCGATTAAGTTCCGTTTAGCTAAATAACGCAGGTTTCTTCAACAATTAAATTAATTCCATAAGTATCAATAATATCAAAATTTGCTAATAATTTTCGTCACGCATCTACTTAATGGAATTAACTAGGTAAGGTAGGAAATTAAGTCCTTTGTATTTTCTTAAACATCGACGTCACATCATGTAAAATATGTTTAGTTCCGTACATTTTATACATAAGTATCTAAATTTCTTCGCAACCTCAAATATTTTAATTTCTTATCTTACTTGCAAAGGAGACGAGTGTCACCTTTAAGAGTGCGATCAACTGGAAATTAGATGTTCCCTACACGTGTCTAGCATAATCCGCTATCCATAATCAAACAGGCACATGAGTGACTGAACCAATAAATTTTATACAAAATGTTAATATATACCTGGTTCATCGCAACGTGTCGATTATTTAGTCGTGCCCCGGATATTCGCTGAAACGCCCATTCAGTCTCAAACTTGCCCTAAAATGAAACTTAAAGAAAGATTTATGAGGTTGTATCAAGCGTTAGATACGAAATTTAAAGAACAATTCGGTTTTAAGGTTGAGGAGACTTCGTTTACGAAATTGGTTACTTATTTGCATGCTCCAAAAGATGCTTCCAGTTTGGCTGTCACGAGAATTTTATTTGGTAAGTGCATGTACCTTAACCCATTCGGCGCCACTGACTTGAAGTCCAGTCGTCACTGTTACCACCCACCTGCCACCAACTTCATAAACAATAGGTTCATAATAAACTTGCGTGCCCCGTGCCCGGATGCCACCTCGATTTTTTTCTGTGGCGGCGTTTGGGTTAAATCATTGCTGCCCAACCTTAAACTCAACTTCCTGGCGTCAGCTCGGCACATGCGACGCGCCACGTCGAGGATTCTGCGAGACCTACGTCCCCACGTTTCACTTGCGCGTGCTATGTGGCGTTCAATCAGCTACAAGTATTTCTGGGATGAGATTTTGCTGCGCTGCAAAAATATTTATTTCATTGTCTTTTTGTACACACCTAGGAAACTACCTACGAAGAGGAGGTTATTCAGAATTAACTTAATTTATTTTCTCCTAGGTCTGGCGATGCTATTCGACATACCCGATGAGCGCGGCGGTGCTCTTTTGTACAAGAGATGGGGGAACCCCAAAATGTGCCACTTCCCGTTGTTCAGCTTTATTCAAGGTGTTCCGATGCCGTACATGACAATCGTTTACACGGCACTATGGATTGGTAAACTATGCCAGAGGTCTTATCTACGGCCGTTTTCTAGAATTTGGTATTTTCTGGGTACTATAGTAGTCACTATAGTACCCAGAAAATACCAAATTCTAGAAAACGGCCGTACTTGATTAGGTAACGACGAAAAATGTTTCCCTCTATTTGGCATACGTAGGTAGCTACTTACTTTTTTTCATTGTGTGACATAGGTATCTAACAAAAAGTCACACAGCGGAAAAAATAAGGTATTTTTTTCTTTTTAAAACATAAATAAAACAAAGAAGTCGCATTACATTCTGGTTCTTATTATATATGAAAAAAGTACAATATTGTTTCTAAAAATGTTTGTCACAATCTGTCGTTACTCTACTCTATAATGCTAACCGATTGTGAGTCGTGGACTTCACGTAGGTCATTACGCCGGTTACGCGAACAGCTTCGGTTAGCGACCACCTGAAGGATAAGATTTTTCAATTCAAGATAATAACACTTCAAGAGACTACTCAAACCGTGAGCCGTATGCATTTTCTTAAGTAGGTAGTTGTGGCTGAGAAAACGAGAAAATATACTTTCAGTTTACTATTTCGCCTGAGTGGCCGCAAACCGGAAGAATAAATTGGGTGGTTGCTAACCGGTGAAATGAACCTATATATTTTTGCTTATTCATTTATATTTACCTAATACGAGTATGCCCATGGACTTATGGGTCCGCTGAAATAAATATGATGTTTCAGGAGCTGTGGGCATAATACTGGGGTACAAATACCACATCTCTTCGCGACTTTTTACGATATCTTATTGGTACTTACTTCTCATAGAGAAAAGTTACTGGAACAATCATAGTTACTTGTTTGGTTTAGTAAGTTTGCTTTTCATGTTTACAGATGCTAACTGCTATTGGTACGTATAACTATAATTAAACCAGATGCGAGTCTTTATTAGTGGGAAATGTTATATTATTATATTGATTTTAGGTCTGTAGATGCTGTAATGGAAACCGAAATATTTAGCGAAACAGTGCCGTACTGGAATTATTTCATTTTGAAATACCAGTTTTTTATTCTTTATTTCATGGCAGGAGTAAAGAAAGGTTCAGCGGAATGGTTAACCGGCTACTCTATGCAGAATCTCAGTGCTCATTGGGTTTTTACCCCCTTCACGTAAGTCAAATTTTGTATTTATATCATAACTTTCAGGATAACATAGACAATAGGAAAGGACTTAACTAGGTTACAGGCAAAGATTATATATCTGTGGTATAAGTAAAAAGTTAAGTAAAACCCTTCTTTTATGTAGGTACCTAGTTGAGAGACTTGTGACCTGTTCGAATAGATGTTATACATATTCAAAAGTTGTAAGTAACACAAATAAAACAAAAACCTATTCGAACATATCACAACTACACACAAGGAGGGCTTTACTTGAAAATTGTACCTATATATATATATATATTATAGGGCAGTAAATAATTATCTTTTAAAAGTATGTACAAAGCGCAAGAATTCAACGAGTTAATATTGTAGGTCATATGGAGGACTGACTAGGTACTAGATCAGAAATAATACTAACTACCTTTCCATTTACAAAACATTTTGATCTCGAGTTCGTTATTTGTATAACTTGACTCCAAGTTTCATTACAATTATGCGTAATCGGAGGTTGGACTTATACGGTTCGTCGGTACCGATATTCCCCATAAATCCCATAAATAAGAATGTAATATACTGATATTCCCCGTCAGCCTGTGATAGCAATTATAGCATCAGCGCAGCACCTGTGTAGCTACCGTGATCGCATTTATGCTTACTGAGCGACCAAGTGATACATGTCCGACATAAACGCGACCACGCTAGCTTAGGTTGAAGTTGAACCTTATTGTAAATGTCCCGGATTGTTTTGCTTAATTAACTTATTACAGGTCGACACACGTAAAAAGAGCTCTGGCAGCCATACATTTAATATGGTGCGCAGAGCTCTTTTTACGTGTGTCGACCTGTAACCGCTTTTGTCTGTTTTGGTGCGCAAATTGACTTAGTTAATCACGCTTTGATTTATGGCATTTTTGAACTTTGCGAGTCATTTATTTGAGGTTATTATTAAAATCTTTCATGGTTTATTAAGTATGGTACTTTCATTCAGGTTGTTTTTAACAATCGAGCAGACCGACTACATCGTTGTGCACTGGTTTGTTTTTCTGTTCGACCTCACTGTGGCCTTCTGGATGATGTGGTCCCACACCCGCCATGTTGCTATGGTTTTCTGCGCATTATTCCATCTCATGAATTCTAGGCTGTTCACTATAGGTAAGACTATCAAACTTATCATTATAATCATGACTTTAATTATACCTAATTATTTATTTATTTTACTTAAGGTTTGCCAAACTTAACGTTATTTTCGAAATTGCATTTATTCACTACCTGCATAGAATATCTCTATTATCGTGTAGTTTAACTTACGTATGCACATTGTTAGTCTGGCCAGGGAAATATGAGCCCTTTTTTATATGGCAACAGTAATATCATTGTCAAATGTGTCAAATGTCTTAAATTAGTATGAGGTGCTAATGATAATACTTGATATTACGGTAACTAAGAAAGTATGTTCCATAATTAAATTGGACTGTCTTTGCTTTTTAAGATAATTAAAGGGTGGTTTACTGGTAATATAAAAAGTTTTTCATAAAGAGTTCTATTATTGTCTCGTCAAAATTTTAATTTTGGAGTGGTTTTGATTATTCTTCTTAAATATAAAGTAGAATGAAGGTAGTTTTATTTCATATCGCTTTACTTCCTTCTGCTTGATCAGTAGAATTGTGTGAATTTAAGAAAAATCATAATCGTTCAAGTATCATTATTATTTTATCGCGTTATACACAGTGTTGCAACACTTGCAAACCGCTGTTTTTTCTTAATTTGCCGCTCTTTTCTAGGCTCATCTTTCCCAGCGGGGCTACCACGAAAATCGAATCTCGAAGTTCGTATATCTCTATCTCTGTCGAGTACCATAAAACATACTTATGTTTTATGGTACTCGAACGACGACGTTAGAGGCGGAGATATCCGAACTTCGAGATTCGATTTTCGTGATAGCGCCGCTGGCCAAACTCTACCAAAATTTAATACGGGTACTCTTTTTGGTAACCATGTGCAAATGCAAACGTTATTGCAGTGAAATATATCCTATCAGTAGACAGTTACACCAGAGGTAGATATAGCCAGCAAACAAATCATTACCCAATTTTTAATTTCCTTGTGCTCATCTTACATTATATTTACGTTTTTATATATATCTAAAAACAAAATGTTTATGCTATGTAAGTTATAATATATGTTAATAATTTATATATCTATGTACTTCATAAATGCACTTTAAACTAGTCCAGCAGCTATCTCGATTTTTCTCGCACTATACCTCTCTTTCTAAGTTTTCTAATAGGAGAGAGACGGATAGTTGGAGAAAAACCGAGAGAGCGCGCGCGCCGTCTTGTGATAGCCGTGCATTTCATAGAAATATGACAATAATTTGTGATTTTTTTCAGGCATGTTTCCATGGGTATGCCTTGCTACAATGCCGCTGTTTTATCCTTTCCATTGGCCAAAATTACTTATTAACTGCATCAAATTGCGATACAAATTACTAATGAGTGTAATGATACATAAGAAAATTCCAAAACAGTTGATATCGGAACAAGAAGTAACAGACAATAATGATAACGATAACGATGTTGATTATGACGACATTTTTGGGAAAGGCGACGTTACATTAGCTGAAAATAAAATGAAGGAATGCCATGATAAGATGTGTGAAACTAATACGTTGTCGGTTGATTTAAAAAATCCCAAAAGCGATGAACTAATGTATACTAAAACACGTAACCAAGAAATAATACCAGAAAACGTTTCGTCGTCACAAGACGACAATAATACACATACAAACAGAAGAGGATCGTGGAGTAAAAAATATATAACTGTATTAATTATTATGTATGTTATAATGCAGGGGTTTCTGCCATTTTCCCACATTATCACAGAGGTAACATCGTTTATTTACCTACAGTTAACTGGGTGATTCTTGAAACGATTTTTGCTCTATGTACCTTCATTTTGTAAAGGGATGCCTGGGAACCGATTTTTGACTTTCGAGCGCTCGACTCTTTCACGCGAAAACTGACAAAAATTATGAAATGCTATTTTGAAATGACGATAGAAAATTTAAAAACGTGCGGTATTGACCACTCGTATTTAATTCTACCGGTAGAAAGTAAGTGCCTGTGATTATGACACTACAATAGCATTTACTTTTATTTAATTTTCGAGCGGCCCCCTGGTCGGAAACAGGCGGGGCGGGTTGTCGATCGTTTGATGCGTTCATTCAGCCCCAAAATCTATGTAGCTTAAAAAATAGAAAAGTTTGTATTATAATCGCGTCTAATATAAACACATATACCTAAATAACGAGGTCATTTTGGGGACTGTGTGTTTGTGTTGTCTACCTAACTTTTGGTACAACCACTAGTGGATCAGTCATCCACTAGTGGATCAATCATTTTATAGCTAGGCACATCATTGTTAACATTTTTAAATATTGTTTAAAAAGTTAGTTTAAAGTTAGTACCAGAGAAATAAACTGAATAAGCGGATTTTCAAGAATCACCCGTCCTCCCATATTTATGTGTAATTATTGTAGTTAGAGCGTCACTAGTTAAATTGAACACTTCTTGTTACTTGTGTGTTTGTACATACCTACTTCTCACATTAGCTGTAATTGTTTGTTCTGTCGTTACATACATTTTGTTGCGTGTTTGGCTAAATGGAATCCATAATTACAAAAATATTTCTTCTTCGATCGAATGATTTTAGCAACTTAGGCGATGCGTGAGCTACGGCGTAGGCCCGTAGCACTGTTAGGGTGGTCAGATACAGGCTGAATTCCGCCGGGCTGATTCCGCCCGCAGCTGCTCCATATAATTAAAGCTCGCCATATGCAAGGTGTGGTAGGGCCATACATTTTATATGGAGCAGCTACAGGCGAAATCCGCCAGCTGAATTCGGCTGTAGAAATCAGCCTGTATGTGGCGAGCCTAAAACATTAACTATTATACCTAAGTGTGTTTTATTTAAGGCCACGAAAAGTACTTGAAACCGACCTTTGGCACTATTTAACGCGTAATTACTTGGTTGGTTTGCTGTTGTCTGACGGTATTGCACTGTACAGTCAGAGGTAATAATTATTTTTATTTTTATTTATTTAGCCTTTTATTCTGTAACATTGGTTTATCTTAAAATTACTCTTGTACTTATACTAACACATCTTATAATATATCCCTTATTTCAGTGTGGCTTTTGGCATAGGCCTCCTCCAATGACTTCCACTGTCTTCTATCTTGCGCAATCCTTCTCCAGTTAGGCCCCGCCGTTAGTTTTAAATCTTCTTCCCATTTCATAATCGGTCTCCCTCGAATTCTCTTTCCGTCTCTTAGGTACCATTCGGTTACTGCTTTACTCCATTTTTCTTTAGGGTCTCGTAACATGTTGCCAACCCATCTCCACTTTTGTTGGTCCACTCTGGATAAAATGTCAGTGAGCTTTGTTTTTGCTCGGAGAACCGTATTTTGGACCCTGTCTTGTCTTCGTACGCCCGTCATACTCCTCTCCATTGCTCTTTGGCATATGGCTAACTTGGATCTGAATTGTTTGGTTAGTGCCCGGGTCAATTTTTGAAGAGGCCGTTTTTCGACATTTGTATGGTTTTTTTTTATTTTTTTGGAATATCAAATTCGTACCGACAACGTGAGGTAGGGCTTTTAAAAAGAAAAAATATGGTGCACGAGGCACCTCTCTGCTTCTAATGGTTAGCTAGATATTGACGCTTTAAAAACACCGTGCCATACCAATGTCGTCAGCGCCATACAAATGTCGATTCTGCCATACAAATGTCGATAGCGGCATACAAATGTCGGTGAGTGCCATCAAAATGTCGATTTTGCCATACAATTGTTGAAAAACTTTAAATATTTGTACCATACTAAAAAACTCACTATTTCGATATAGTATCTCCGGTTTATGGTTTATGATGATCGTTGTATTTGTACTATTACTTATTCTGTGGTTATATTCCAAAATATTAAAAATCACTTAGAAAACAGATTATTTCATTCTGCCTAAGAGAAGGTAGCAAAATGACAGCAAAGAACCGGCCTAGAGCGAGTCGGACTCGCGCACGAAGGGTTTCGTACCATTATCTACAAAAACGGCAAAAAAACACGTTTGTTGTATGGGAGCCCTTAAACATTTATTTTATTCTGTTTTTTTAGTATTTGTTGTTATAGCGGTAACAGAAATGCATCATCTGTGACAATGTCAACAGTCTAACTATCACGGTTCATGAGATACAGCCTGGTGACAGACGGACGGATAGCGGAATCTTAGTAATAGGGTCCCGTAGCTTTTACCCTTTGGGTACGGAGCCCTAAAAAGTAGTAAGTAGGTAAGGTAGCAAACAACAAATGTGTCACGGAACCACTGCCTAAATCGAGGCCAGTTTAATCCTTTCCAATTTCCATTAATTTCGTGCTTTACTTACATTTTGTTTTAAATCGACATTTGTATGCCACGTTCGACATTTGTACGGCCAAAAAAGCCGTACAAATGTCGCCATACAAATGTCAACATGGATGTTTTTGGCTGTCCTTCGTACACTATTCATTGAATTCACTAATTAGTTAAACACGAAACTCTTACCCCATATTGCTAACCTTTGTTATGAAAGACACATTTTTATTTCAATCGTATATTAATAAATAAACGCCCATACAAATGTCATCATAGCCGTACCAAAATACTTCGTATAAAGAAAACCTGTTTCCTCCGTCAAAAATACTGGCGCTCCCTCCCCTCCCGTTGGTGGTTGAAGCCCAACTAACCTATCTATCGTATCGTAAAGTAAATGTAGGGGTGGGACAATAGAAAACCAGATTTTAAGGGTTTTGAGCTTGAGTCCTAATAAATGGGTCGCGCGTGGGACAACTACTAAAACACTTCACTGGTTTTCATTATTCGCGCATTAATTTTGCAAGATACTTTAATGAATACGCTAATAAATCTTCTTTATAACAGTACAAGTTGTTTATTTACACGTTGCCGAAATCTATAGTTATGAATTTTTGTTTGAGCAAAACCGCAAGTGGGACACGCGAAAAAGCGGTAGATTTCGCCGTTTTACGAAATCAACAATTTTTTTTTCAGAATCTATTAATATTTAAGGTATTGTTATATATATTTTAAGTACAATATAATACACGAAATACAAATATATATGTATCAATACTCCATGTTAAACTGACTTGAAATTATAGCCGTGGGACAGCAAAAACAGCTCGTTTGAAAATTGACCCGCCCACGTTTCGTAACCGTAAGTTCAGCACGGCAAAATGCATTTATTAAAAATCTTGGTTTTCAGTCCCATTCCTAAATCTTTCGACTTCATTATCTCTTTAAGAGCCCAATATTTTTTCCATCCGATCGCTATTCGTACCTTTATTTCTTTTATTGTTTGGGCTTCAGTGGAAATGATCTCCAAACAATAAAAGAAATAAAGGTACCAATAGCAATCGGATGGAAAATATTGGGCTCTTAATAATTAACATTACATTTCTTTTTAGTTATACGTACATAAATCTATACATATAAACGTAAAAATCCTGACTGACTTATAATCAACGCCCAGCCCAAACCGTTGAACCTAGAAAGCTGATTTTTTCATAATATTTAGGTAGTTTATATGACGTAAGTACTCACTAAGGGATTTTTGAAAATTCCACCCTCAAGGGGGTTGAAGTTTGTATGGGGATGGAGTGCAATTTTAAGTGAGAGACTTGAAACTTTGTATATGGACTGGACTCCTTATTACAATACAAGAAAAGTGATTTTAGGGTTTTGGAAAAACCCCACCCCTAAGCGGGTTAAATAGGGGTGCAAAGTTTGTACGGGTGAAATTTGGTAGAGAGATAGTTTGAGTCCCGGGGAAGGCCATATAATAGTTTTTATCCCGGAAAACATTCTCTAAGAGGGTGAAATGGGGAGTGAAAGTTTGTATGGAGCGACGATAAAAACGAGTTCCACGCGGATGGAGTCCCGGGCAGAAGCTAGTAAGGACATAAATACCTGTACAGATACACTCTCTAATTGCCAATGTCATTATGTCCGTATTTATGTACGTATATGAGTACCCCTGACTGTACATGCGTTTCTAAATATATATTGAATTTCATACTCTTGATAGGTTTATGTTGTTCTGACCCGACTCGGGTTAGTTGTGAGGTCACCCGACTGCAACCGAGTGCAATTCTTAAATCGAAAGCCTAACATTATCTACTAGGTATATGTAGGGTCGTTATGCCGGTTACGGGACCAACTTCAGTTAGCGTCCACCCTATCAATTAAAAATAATTAACAATTTGTAGACCCTATTCAAACAGTAGGCCGTATGCATTTTTTTGTAGTTATGGAATAGGAAGGAATCTAGTAAAAATACGAGAAAACCCATTTAGTTCACAGGCTCTTCTAAGTGGTCGCAAACCGGCACACGAAATAGGTGGTCGCTAACCGGTGAATTTACCCTATAAGTTTTAATTATATTAGAGTTAATTTACAACACACGATATTTTAAATGAAGTACCTAGGTAGGTCGGTATATTGAATGTTATTTGCCATATGAATACATGAATAGCTATTTCATATTTTGTATTTTTAATTGTTAAAGGGTCGGCAACGCGTATGTAACACCCCTGGCGTTGCAAGCGTCCTTAGGCTACGATAACCACACCATCAGGGCCGCAAGGTTGTTTGCCACCGGCAAGGAATAAAACAATTGACGGGTTAAAACATTTTTTTCAAAAACCATCAAGACTGGCTGAGCTAATCCAGCACAAGTCATTCGGCTACATACATACATAAATACGTACAATGTGTAGTACAGTGCTTTTCTTCGCCTTAAATAAGTTAACTGAATACGTGTTATTTTTGTCCCCTATCATTCATGGCTGACCACAACGGAAATCTGTATCACCTGTATGAACTAATGAATGATTTCGCATAGGAAATGTTTAATTTCATCAAATTCTGGAGCAACCATGAACATAATAAACTTACCTGTATAAAGTAAGCAATATGACGTAAACGTCAACACCTGAATTCCAATAATGGATACCCTGATTATCTTTTTTTTATTTAGATTGAAAGAGCCAATTATTAAATCAGTTGTCTAGCATTAGGATATTAACCTCATATAAATAAAGTCAAAAGTCATAGTCAAAATCATTTATTCCATTGACATACAATATGCACTAGAATGTCTTTTAACAAGGTTTAGGTTTACATTATGTCAATTTGAGATTAGTAATATTTTAGGGCTACAATAATTGGACAAACGGCCTCTACGGTTACTCCTGGGACATGATGGTGCACACATGGGATGTCCAATCAGTGGTCGTGAAAGTTGTCGACAACGAGAAAAATAAGCATTTCTACTTCGACCACCATGCATTCAGTCCGAACGATCGCTGGTTTAAACAAGGAGATATGGTTCAACAATACGCAATATGCATAAATAATACAATTTTAAGGGAGTCGGGAAAATCCGAAAAACAACATGGAATACTGTCTAAAAATATCTCGATATTCATTGACGTGTTGTGTTCTATGAATGGTAGATTCGTGCAACGAATGTTTGATCCCCACGTCGATTTATTGCAAGTTTCTTGGGGCACTTTTCAGAAGATTCCTTTTTTGATGCCCCTTCTTGGTGAAGTATCGGAGTGGAGACCCATTTTGAGTGAAATAAGGAATGAAGTACACTCATGGCATCCGTTTAGTGACGTCATATTTTTTGCTGATTTTCCAGGTTGGTTTAATTCCTGTCTCTGCTATTTTTACCACTGAATGCGCAAGATGTTTATTTTGAAAAGTACTATGTAATCCTAAATGAAAAGTACTATAATGACATATAATATAGTACCTACTACGCTAACTAATAAATGATATGTGGTAAATAAACATCACTAGTATGTACATTAAAGCTTTTCACATTTGCATTTACGGTAGTGATATCTGTGACAGTGTGCACAAAAATGAGAATAGCCCTACTATTAAATAACCTAGTTATGTAGTGTCAGATTAGTCTTATGACGATTACGCCTCATATTTGTTTTTCTTTATAGATTACGCGTTGGAAAAATACATTCCACCGGAGTTGAGTAATGTGACATTAACAATCTTAGAAGGAGAAATTGCAGTCGAACCAGAGGCCACGAGCCTTAAAAACAGCCAGTCTTTCCAGTTAAACACAGGGCATGGCATGCATCTGAACTCTGGGTTGTTTCACCGAATTTTGAATATCGGAAAAAAACCAGCGTACTACATGATTACATTTTATAACAAAACCGAAGCATATGCTAAAAATGAAAGTATCGTGGAACCGACATTTAAATTACCAATTGTAACAGAATTGCAAATCAGAATTACTAACATGCTAGTTTTTGCTGAAATGTTATTGAAAGGATTTTATCAATTGGTTTTTCGGTCGCCAATGTTTTTAGTTTGATATTTTTAAATATTGGTTGAATGTTATTGCCAGTGTTTACGTCTATATTTTTATTATGGTACATCTCTGATATGATATTTTTTTAAATAAATTAGCACTATTTCTGCATGGTTATTAAGGTGGATAGTTAAGGACTATCAATGTACCTACTGGCTTATTTATGACCATCTGCCAAATCCCTAATTTTTATATACCTACCTGTTATAAAATAAAACAGATAAGTACTGCTGTCCTATGTAGATTACTCTAAATTAAGAACTTGTTCATTATTTTTCAAAGCAAAGCACGTGGTCACTCTATTTGTTAATTTCCCTACTCGCACTTTTACAATACTTACAACATTTTCACGCAGTTCGTAGAGTTATTAGTTAGTAACTATACTACGTAAAATATAGCTTGATCCCTATGACAGCTGTCATCTCAGTACAATTTTACGTTTTAAGGTTATAAATTGTACTGAGATGACAGCTGTCGCAGGGCTCAAGCTATATTTTACGTAGTATAGTAAGTATTTTGTAAGATTATATCTGTTCAGCGCGGTGGTGCGTTCAGCGGGTTCTGGGCTTAGATAGCCTAGGGTGAACCAACAGAGGGTGTGGGTGACCCGAACTATGGATGCGACGACACGCGAATGCGACGATGCGCGAAGCAGCTGAAGAGGTGGGAGCGAGACTTGGGTCATACACAGATTTAGGTTCGCGTCTTTGCTGTGGACGTTATTAAAGTTAAGCGTAGCCCTTAACTTTAATAACGTCCAAGCCTAATTTTTGGTTGGAGTCTTAATCCGTATAAACGGTGGTGGTGACAATGCCGACCCAGCAACATAAACCGACCCGCCGCAGAGCGCGGAGAAATCCCGTTAACTGATAACGACGCGCCGGCGATGCGACAGCGACCGCCGGGCGACACTTCACCTCGCGCACCGCCTAATATTTGTACGCGCCGCGACCGGCGACTATTGTAGAATTGGTTAATTATTATAAGTGTTTACAGTCCGCTCAGTATTTCTTTGTAGTCTAGATATCCCTCTACTTATAAACTAGGGCACTAGTCTCAACAACGGCGTCTCCTCTTCTATATTACTCATCATCATCATCCTCCTAGCGTTATTCCCGGTAATGCCCCTAAAGGAGCCCGGGGTCCGCTTTGACACCTAATCCCAAGATTTGGCATAGGCACTAGTTTTACGAAAGTTCCAACGTTCCAACCCAGAGGGAAAACTAGACCTTATTGGGATTAGACCGGTTAACGGTAAATATTCCGTACATAAGTTCCAAAAAAATCATTGGTACGAGCCGGGATTCGAACCCACGACCGCCTCTTGACAGCCGCATGCCTGAACCACTTAGGCTACCGTAGCTCTCCTCTCTCCTCTTCTATATTACTATTCGATAAAATAGTACATTGTGATACAAGTGAGGTATGTTGATAATTACATCAGAGGCGGAATTATCACGCGAGCCGCAGGTGAGCGTGATAAGAGAGCCGAGGATGTAATTATCAAAGCTCATGCGTTTCATACGACGTTTTTCAACACATTTTGCGAGGAAAAAATCCTTTTCATAAGATGAAAATTTTATAGGCCTGCCAAGTTTCTTTACTTATTTATGGCAACAGTCATGTGGGATGACTAGCACTTGTCCCCTAAAACATTCGTTTGTGAGTTTGTATGTCTATACCAATATGTATTTGATTGTAATTCTTCTAAATTAGGATCCAAATAAAAATAAATGTCCTAGTAAACAGTGAAGTATCAAAATCTCTAAGTCGTAGTATTCGTGCCATACAGTGGCGCCCCTATTATTTTCTAGACTTGACAGACTATAGTATGCTTAGTTTTACAGAAAGTAAATAAAATACTTGAGTAAAATGCACATGGTGGCACTTAGTTAATAATAATATTGCCCAATTTGTGAAGTCACTAATGCAATGGTCGCCGTTAATTATTAGTGCTAGTAAGTTCAACAACCAATAAGATCAGCCCTAACCGGCAGGTAGGTAGCGACGTCGCGATCGTGCTACCTGCGACGCGCGAATATTTGACCGCGTCCGACCCGGTAAATTAATGGTTATCAGTTGCCTGGTTGAGACGGCTATTGTGCGTTAGATAAGTGCCACATGTGGATGTTTGACCCGTGCTTTAAATATGGATTTTGTTTTGTTTTGTTTGTGGTAAAATCTCACGTTATTGAATTTTATTTGGATTGGCGGTACAAAAAATAATATAAGATACTTACCTACAACTTTTATTTTTCCATCCCAAAGTTATTTAAAACTCACTAAGTAATTGATACACTTATTTCTGAGCTCGGATGAATGTTTAAATACAAACATTTAATTTTCTTTTTATTTATTTTATTAACAACATGCATAATTTCAGTGAGAACAACGTTTATACATTCCTATATAACTTAAAAACATTTTCATTATAATATTTTGTAAAAAATACGCATCAAAAGAGTTTATACCCACCTTTTGGGAAGAAACGGGTAAATACGGGTAGATTGGGTAAATACCAGGTAAATACCCGGTATTTACCCGTGGGTTTTTAACCACTACCCATCTCTACTTGTCACTAAAATGAACTCGGGCAATGGCAAATGGATCTCTTTTCCAGCAAAATTAAATATGTCATCATTGTTTGATAGTAAGTGTTATAACGTCGCTACTTAAACTATATTTTTAATACTAACAACTTGGATCTCAGTTAGCTGAATAAAGAATTTAAATTATATTATTATTTCTTTATTCATTTTCCGTCTTAGGCTAGGTTTTTACAATAACTATATAAAAAGTAAAATATAAAACTATACATACAAAACATAAAATCATTATAAAAACCTAACCTAGGGTACTGCGAGGCGGGGCCTAAGCTGCCGGGGGTCAGGGCGCCAGAGATAGGAACCTCCTGACTATCCGCGTAGTATCCAGGAGTACCGCCTTCTGTATCTGACCCTTGATCCAGCTATCTAGCGAGAGTCTGTTGAGGTGATGGTCGAGACTCTTCGCTATTAAACCGTTCGCTGAAACGACTATCGGGACGATGATCGTCGAATCAACATCCCACATGGCGGTTACCTCGTGAGCCAGGTCTAGGTACTTGCTGGCTTTGTCCTTCTCGGCCTTCACGAGGTTCTCGTCATGGGGGATGGTGATGTCGACGAGCACTGCCTGGCGTTTCGATCGATCTGTCAGCACGATATCAGGCCTATTGGCAAGAATAGTCCTGTCCGTGATGACAGTTCGATCCCAATAGAGAGTGGCACGACCATTTTCGAGAACTGGCGCAGGTGTGTACTTATAGTAAGGCACTTCGGAGGCCACAAGACCGTATAGCAGAGCAAGTTGCTGGTGAATAAATCTGGCTACAAGGTTATGTCTGTGCAAGTACTCGCCGTTAGCAAGATGACCACAACCGGAGATAATATGCCTGAGTGACTCCCCGGGACGGTGGCATGCCCGACAAATATCGACCGTACCGTCCTTCAGGATATACCTCCGGTAATTGTTCGTCATGATAACTTCGTCCGCAATTGCACAGACAAAACCTTCGGTTTCCCCGAAGTGATCCCCGAAACGTAGCCAGTTCACCGACGCGAGCAGATCTACATCGGGTCCTGTGAGGGCCTTGTAGAACCGCCCGTGTAGCTCCTTGCTCCTCCACACCGCCCTGCGGTCCTCGACGCTCATTACTTTAAGTCTGCGCCAGTTCTCGTTTGCCAAGGAGAGCGGGGTGAAGTTTCCGTCTACTGCCACTACGTCGCGATGCATCCCACACTCGTTGTTTAGGAAATAATCCCTGAGACTGCACACCTCACGGTTGTGAAGGCCCTTGGCATTTAAAAAGCCGCGACCTCCACACTTCCGTGAGATGTACAGACTCATAACAGACGAGCGTGGGTGTAGCATGCGATGCGCAGTAAGCAGTACTCGGACTCTTCGGTCCAGGGCATCCAGCTCAGTCTGAGTCCACCTTAGTACGCCAAAGGAGTAAGTAAGCAAGGGCATCACCCAGGCGTTGAAGGCGCGCACCTTGTTGCCGCCCGACAAAAGACTATTAAGTACTTTGGTCAGGTGACAAAAGAAGCGCTCCTTCACCGCCCGCTTTACGCCCTCACCCTCAATACCCAATGACGGTGACATACCAAGATACTATAGGTTTCTGCTTCGGAGATAGATTTGAGGGACGTTGTCTCAGAAAGTTGCAAATTTGCTGAATTTACAACTTTCCCCCGCTGTACATGCATGACCGCACACTTGAAATAATAAATAAAAATAACTTATCGACACCAAATTCCATTTTGATGGCGCTACTGAAGACTTCTGTTGTTTTCAGTAGTTCCATCAGGTCATGTCCATTTGGTGCAAATAGCTTAAGGTCGTCCATATAGAGCAGATGAGAAATGACCTCACCCTCTCTCCGAAGTCGGCAACCTAGTCCTGAATCCTCCAGCATGGTGCTAAGCGGATTCAGCGCTAGGCAGAACCACAAAGGACTCAGACTGTCGCCCTGGAAGATCCCACGTTCAATCTTTATAGAGTCCTGCGGACCAGAAGGGCAATCTCCTCCCCCCGGTTGACGAAGGACTGTGGTCCACTGCCCTATGCAAGCGCCTAAGAAGGATCTCAGAACTGCATCAACTGTATACAACTCTAAGATCCTCCTCAGCCATGAATGAGGCACCGAATCATAGGCCTTCTTGTAGTTCCGCCGGACTCGTTGGCAAATGGCCATGTCAATGAGGAGGAGCTCTTTAGTACCACGAGATCAAACCCTACATCCATTTTGAGCAGAGGCCAAAACGTTGTTTGCAACTATGTGTGCGTTAATTTTTGCTCTCAAAATGGATATAATGAGCTTGTACAGCGTAGGCAAGCACGTGATTGGTCTGTAGTTTTTAGCTTCCGTGGTACTACCGGACTTATAGAGCAGGGAGGTGATACCATACCAGTTGTGAAGAAAGAAGGCAGGGAACCGAGCTCAAGGGCTTGCTGGAACTGTGTTGCCAACCGCAGGTGTGAGCATCGAAACCATTTCAGCCAGAAGATGTGTAATCCATCCTGTCCAGGACTTTTCCAGTTCGGAGCCAAACGGATGGCACAACTAACGTCCTCGGGGCTGATGGTAACAGTCCCCATGGGTTCGATGAACTCACACTTATCCACTCGCCTTCGGTGTGTTCGACTGGCACTGACTAGATACTACGCCAGAAGTCAACCATGGCAGTAGCATCCGGTTGCTGTCCGTCGGACACACGAAGGTCGGTTCTCTCCCACTCTCGGTATACCTTCCTTTGATCGCTCTGGAAAAGGCAATTCTGCTGGTATCGATCCACTCGCTCTCTGTAGCGGCGAATACGGCCTGCCCATGCATAGACTTTCTGCTTCAGAAAGTCAATGCGCTCTGTGACACAGGCCATGTAGTCACGGGGTCTGATACCAGTTCCCGCGAAGGCCTGGTTCACAAAGCGCATGACTCGGGGGTGGTTGTTGCCCCCTCTGAAGCAGATCAGTTTTGCAATGAGAGTCCTAAATGTATTGATACGACGCTCAATCCGTACTTGTCATGCAGGGACACCCCCGGCGGTCCTAGGTGCACGGTCAGCGTCCGGAAACTTGACGCGAGCTACACGGCACGCCGCGATGGCCCCGCAGTACATGATTGAGTGTGTATCAAGTAAGTCTTCACTAGCCCGGATATACGGGTCTAGCAGACCGTTTAGAGCTCCCATTAACGCTAGATTGCGTCTATTTACGGGCAGGCGTGGTAGTCGTGGCCTAGAGTTGTTTGTGGAACGATACCCCGTAATCGCATCTTCCAAAGCCCTCCTCAGTTGCTCATTGGTCTGGGTATTCACGCTCTGATTCGCACGGTCCTCCTCGTCGGCACTGTGATCAACACGCGGTGCCCCCGGTGCCAGGTCGGGAGCAGGCACCGGAGCCGGCAACAAGGCGGGCGGATCCCGCGCCGAGGTAGAGGCCGCACGAACAGAGAGTGCTTCCAGGCGTAGCCGATCAAGCGTAGCGTCATCCAACCGCTTGTGCCGCTAGATGACGCGCACCTGATCCGATAGGCGCTGCGCAGACACGGTGATGGTCGGTTCAAGCGCCTGGAACAGAGGCAGCATCCGGACACGGTACGCAGACAGATTAGTTCCTCCCTCTGTCGCCCCATAGTAGGCGCGCATGCAGTTTTCGTTAATATATATTATTATTATTATAGTACCTGTCATATTTTCTGTAAACAAACGGACCGTCTCAGGGAAAATTTATTAATTTGCGTATTGTTCCGCGCTAAATCATTAGAATACAGTAAAATTTACTTTCTTTATAGTTTACTGTAGAATATAAGCAAATGTTTTGTGCGATCGAAGGTTGTACGTCCCATACGGGAAGAAAAGAAAATGTTCAGGGAACATTAAGCTTTCACCAGTAAGTTTCAAGTTTTTGATGTTGTTAATGTAACGATCTAAGCTAAAATTAATAATCACTATTAGAAGTTTATGTAAATATAATCATTTCAATTATTCGTGTAAAATCGGCATGTAAATAAAATAAGACATTTGTGGCAACCTTGTTGCACAACAGGCTAGGCTGGTTGGAAATATTAAACATAGAGATGTCTTGATTTCTTTCTGTCACGTGTGACACAGAGTTTTTGTCTACGAACGCTTGTGTAGTCCTGAACATATTATTTATATTCAGATTTGAGTATGTTTTAATACACCTATCCCAACTCTAACTGGCATTTATTTTCACCTGAGATCCGAGGAAGATCATTGAATACGCAACCGACCCGATAGGACGAGGAGGCGGAATAGCGGGGGCCTTGCCCATGCTGGCACCCGCGCGCGCCCTTTAAACTCCTATATTGATGACCCCGACGTTCGGGTCATAGTTTCTGCCAAGTTGGAGAAATTCGCTGCAGAGAAGACCCGAAAATTGTGTGTCATAATTGTGCAGTGAAATGGCGGATCATTTATAACTATAATTATTTTTTCGTATTTCTCGCTTGTGTCATCGTTGACATGTCACAATTAGTGCCGCCGAACAACGGAATATTCGATAGTGTGCTACGAAAACAGCGGAAGTGTTTTCCATAGACTATCCTATCCTGCCGTGACCGTTACGTTTGACTTTTCGTTCGTACTTTTTCAAATCGATTTTCATTCTCCGGTGCCCGTCACTGTTTTGTCAACGTCAAGACTTCAAAAATTACGTCAAATGGTGTTTTGTAAACAAACTTTTAGTTTTCGTTTTTAGTTTTAATGAAATAATTACTATTAATTGAGTTATTTGTGAGATACGTAAGTGTTAGTTATAGTTCAGTATCTTATGGCCAGCCTGCCTGGGTAAGTTTTAACTGTACTTTTTACAAATTGTGTTATACTGCATGTGTTGTTTTTATTTTGACAATTTGTCATTCGAAACATTTCTTTTCGATTTCAATGGTATGATTTGCACGTTTTAGTTAATTTTATGTCATTATTGTTCATACTTAACATTTGCATGTGTGCTACATTAATATTAACTTGTATTTGTTGCATCAGCGTTGCTATACCACTAACCCTTTACAACAATACTCATATTTACTTAGCTAGTCTAACCAGATCGTATTGTTTGCATGTCTTTTGCATATTTGTTTAAGTGTGTGTTAATAACTATGGCTGACGAATTACGAGCTTTGGTTGAACGCTTGGAAGTTGAAAATGCTGCGCTTCAGCAACAGCTGAAGCCGGTGCCTGAAGTGTGTAGAGTTGCTGTCAAATTACCAACCTTTTGGCCTGATAAACCTGCGGTGTGGTTTGGGCAGGTTGAGGCTCAGTTCCAGATAGCAGGTATCACCGCTGACCGCACCAAATTCAACTACGTCGTTGCCCAGCTAGATCAAACATTAGCTGGCGAAGTGGAAGACCTTATCACACGACCTCCAGTCGACGGTCAGCAGTACACCAAGCTGAAAGAAGAGCTCATTAGACGACTGTCTATGTCTGAAGAGCAGCGGGTACGTCAACTGATTAGTGTAGAGGAACTCGGAGATAGACGTCCATCCCAATTTCTCCGTCACCTGCGCTCACTTGCTGGCAACGCACTTTCTGACGAGAATATACTGCGCCAACTGTGGCTACGCCGACTTCCACAACAAGTGCAAGCTATACTTGCATCACAGGCTGAACTTAGCCTAGACAAGCTGTCTGAACTAGGTGACAAGGTCATGGAAATCTCAGGGTTCAAGCAAGTATTCTCTTGTGCAACCCCTGCCATCGCTGGTTCGTCTTCTAACCAAGACACTCTTTCACAGCGCATGGAACGTTTAGAGCAACAAATTGCTGCCTTAGCGGTCAACATCCGGCCCTCTCGCACGCATCAGCGTTCTGCGTCTTCGCATCGCTCGCGCTCGCGCTCTCGTGTTTCCTCATCGAGGGATGGTTCCAAGGTATGTTGGTACCATAAGAAATACAATGAAAAGGCAAATAGGTGTATAACCCCGTGTAGCTGGAAACCTAGGGACCAGGGAAACGCGACGAGCAATCAGTAGAGGCGGCAGCTGATTGTACTAGTCCCGGCCGTCGAATTTTTGTCACAGATCAGAAGTCTAAACACCAGTACTTAGTTGACACTGGTTCAGATCTCTGTTGTTTCCCTCGCCGTCTCCTTAGAGGTCGCTACCAACGCAGCGATTACAATCTGAGCGCTGCCAATGGCAGCTCAATTGAGACATACGGCACCGTTTCCTTGCACTTGGACTTAGGTTTACGCCGGGATTTCCATTGGAACTTCGTGATCGCTGACGTTGCGACACCCATTATCGGTTCCGATTTCCTTTGTTATTACAACTTGTTACCTGATTGTCGCTATCAGCGCCTGGTGGATGGTAATACTAAATTACACGTACCTGTATCTTTCTCAGGAACTTCACAGCCAAGCGTCAAAGCCGTACAATTTGGTAGTTCTGCTTACGCGGACGTACTAGCTGAGTTTCCGGAGATTACTCGACCACCAGGTTTGCCTAGAGTAGTAAAGCACAATACTGTGCATTATATCACAACCACTGATGGTCCACCTGTCTCCTGTCGACCTCGCAGATTGGCCCCACAAAAACTTGTGGTGGCTCAAAAAGAATTTGAGGACATGGTTCGTTGTGGTACTGCAAGGCCTTCCAAAAGTGCTTGGGCCTCGCCATTACACATGACTTTAAAGAAGGATTCCACCTGGCGTCCATGTGGCGATTATCGCGCCCTGAATGCCAGGACTGTTCCTGACAAATACCCTCTCCGGCACATCAACGATTTCACCAACAACCTTCACGGCTCACGAGTGTTTAGTACTCTCGATCTAGTAAAAGCTTATCATCAGATTCCCATGTTTGAGGACGATATTCCGAAGACAGCCATCGTAACTCCGTTTGGCCTCTTCGAATTTCCTTTTATGACCTTCGGTTTACGAAATGCTGGTCAAACCTTCCAGCGCTTTATCGATGAGGTCACACGGGGTCTCGATTACTGCTTCCCTTACATCGATGACATACTCGTATTTTCGCCTGACGAAGCCTCCCATAAGGAGCATCTTCGAGGTTTGTTTGGTCGTTTGCAAGAGTACGGAGTAGTGATAAACCCATCTAAGTGTGTCCTGGGTGCAGAACAGGTAAAATTTCTTGGACAAAATATCAGTGGTGAGGGAGTGCAACCTCCATGCGAACGTGTAGCCGCATTGCTGGAGTACAAACCTCCTGAAACAGTTAAAGGTATGAGACGATTTCTAGGAGTTTTAAATTACTATCGCCGCTTCATACCTCAGGCTGCTAAATTTCAAGTCCCTTTGATTAATGCGGTGGTGGCTACCAACAGCAAGGGTGACAAACCGTTCCCATGGACTCCCGAGCTGCATGAGGCATTTGAGAAATGCAAGCAAAGCCTTACAGATGCTACGCTCCTTCATCATCCTGTGAACGACGCCCGTTTAGGCCTCTTCACGGATGCATCTAGCGTGCACGTTGGCGCCTGCTTGCAACAAGAGGTAAATAATCAGTGGTGCCCACTGGCGTTTTTCAGCAAGAAATTGACTCCACGCCAGTCGGAATGGCCTGCTTATTACCGAGAGCTTTTAGCGGTGTACGAAAGCGTACAACATTTTCGCTATATACTCGAGGTACAGCATGCCACTATTTTTACCGACCACAAGCCTTTGTTGTACGCTTTCGTACAACGCCGAGAAAAGCTACCGCCACCGCAACTTAATCAGCTGTCTTTTATTAGCCAGTTTACCACCGACATTCAATACATTCGAGGAGAGGATAATGTCGTTGCCGACGCACTGTCGAGAGTTGAAGCGATCTCATTAGAGGCGGATTACGCTGCTCTTGCTTCCTCTCAGGCTACGGACGACGAGCTTGTCAGCCTACGTCAGGCCAACAGCTCCTCTCTCAAGCTCGAAGATGTCTGCATTCCGGGGACACACATTACTCTCGTGTGTGATACTTCCACGGGTAAACCCCGCCCGTATGTGACTTTTGCATTCCGTCGTGGCATTTTCGAAAAACTGCACGGCCTAAGTCACCCAGGTGCACGTGCGACTGCAAAACTGGTCAGCGACCGGTATGTATGGCCTGGCATTAGAAAGGACTGCCAGAGATGGGCAAAGAACTGTGTGCCATGTCAACGGAGCAAGGTGACAAGGCACGCCTGTACGCCCCTAGGCGAATTCACCACGCCATCAGCCAGACTGCGCCATGTCCACCTGGACATTATTGGCCCGCTACCTCCATGCAACGGTTTCAACTACTGCCTCACGGCCATTGATCGCAGCACGCGTTGGCCGGAGGTATGGCCGATGGTTACCATGACAGCGGAGGAAGTAGCTGAGACTTTTACAAATGGCTGGATTGCCCGATTCGGTGTTCCGACTATCGTCACCACCGACCAGGGCCGCCAATTTGAGTCATCGCTTTTCCAGAAGCTGTTGCAAGTGCATGGTGCCACCAGGAACAGGACGACCAGCTATCATCCACAGGCTAATGGAATGGTGGAACGTCTCCACCGCCAATTGAAGGCTGCTCTGATGTGCCACGGCAGCTCGTGGATCAGAGCACTTCCAATGGTACTCCTTGGTATTCGTACCGCTTTAAAAGAGGACATTGGCTCTTGCGCGGCCGAGTTGCTGTACGGCGAACCACTGCGACTTCCAGGCGAACTGCTTGTCACTCCTGTCGCATCCGAGCGTCCCACTGACGTCTCCGATTTCGTCAACCAGCTTCGTGTCAAGATGGCTCACTTTCGACCAGTTCCGGCATCGCATCACCATCAAAAAGCAATTTTCACATTCAAGAACCTGTCAACAGCGACCCACGCGTTTCTTCGCGATGATACTGTGCGTCGTTCCTTGCAAGCTCCTTACACGGGACCTTATCCAATCTTGCGCAAGACGGAGAAGACGATTACCTTGCTGATTAGGGGTCGAGAAGCGGAAGTTAGCATCGACCGCGTGAAGCCAGCTCATATGATGACTGACGACACTGTTTATTCGCGTCCTGCATTGGAACGTGACCAGCTGGTTACGGGTGCTCCCTCAGCTCTCCCGGTTCCTGGAACTGCAGTCTCTCCTGCGCTGCCTGCGCCAGCTCCCGCACCAGACTCCTCTCAAAAACCTTCGTACATTACCAGATCTGGTCGACAAGTAAAATTTAAAATATTTGACTAGTTTTATGCGAGGTTATGTTTCTCCGTAGGGGGGTGGTGTGGCAACCTTGTTGCACAACAGGCTAGGCTGGTTGGAAATATTAAACATAGAGATGTCTTGATTTCTTTCTGTCACGTGTGACACAGAGTTTTTGTCTACGAACGCTTGTGTAGTCCTGAACATATTATTTATATTCAGATTTGAGTATGTTTTAATACACCTATCCCAACTCTAACTGGCATTTATTTTCACCTGAGATCCGAGGAAGATCATTGAATACGCAACCGACCCGATAGGACGAGGAGGCGGAATAGCGGGGGCCTTGCCCATGCTGGCACCCGCGCGCGCCCTTTAAACTCCTATACATTTTTTTGTGGATTAAAGAGGTTATGTTTATTTACATAGTGATTGTATTTTTTATCGAACTCGGGACAGTAACTTATCGACATTGAAATGGATGTATTTATCAGTATATAGAAAAATCTGTTGGAACATACGAAATTACAAGTTTGCTGAAGAATGACAACAAAATGGCTTTCTGGATGTCCCTTGTATTGAAGACTTACAATTTAGTGTTACATTTAGGAATTATTTAACAAACTTGTCTTTTTGATTTTAGTTTCCCAATGGATGAATAAATTAAACAAAAATGGTTTCTACATGCTACAAAAAGAAATTGGACATGGATAACCCATAGTCGCGTGCTCAATACATTTCACTCCGGATTCAAACCTTAAATACTCACCGGCAATAAATGTGGCTCAAATTAGAAAAATGCATTTGTATTTAATCTATTCAATTTATAGTTTGAAATCACGAAAAGTTTTTGGGCCAAATTTTCTGCCAGTCAGTGTATTTGTCTGATACAGACTCATTGGTAGGATTCAAACATTTGTCATTTATCTATTATTTATTTATTTGTTGACCGGTTAGCCTAGTGGGTAGTGACGCCGCCTACCAAGCGGAAGGTCCTGGGTTTGAATCCCGGTAAGAGCAAATATTTGTGTGATGCGCATGAATAATTGTTTCTGATTTCTGTCTTCGCTATTTTTTATGTATACAAGTATTTATATATATATATATATATATATATATATATATATATATATATATATTAAATATATCGTCATCTAGTACCCATAACACAAGCTTTATTGAGCTTACTACGGGGATATAGGTAGATCGCTTAACTCAGTCCTCGCCTGCGCGGCGCTCGGGTGCTCGAGTATGACGATGACGGGTGGTACTTTATACCTCCACGCGTTCCTGAGAAAAAAGATTATTGACAGACGGGATGATAGACAACGAAGTGATCCTAGCATGCAGAGAAATCTAGTATGGTACTCCATAGAAACCACCTTGATTTGCTTGGAAGCCGTGCTTCCGACAGGTATCGACACGTGTCAAATCACGCTTCAGCTAGGACTGCATGCTGGCCTGCCGATTTCGCTCGTGTAGCGTATCCTTATGATGATAGTTAGTTAGTTAGTTAGTTGTGCTGGGCTTTTTTCCGCAAGTCGACATCCATTGTGCCTATTTTGCGTGAAATGGTGGGGTAGCGCTACTCTAACCACCCCAGCTCCTCTACAAAGTTGGTGAGTGCCTTTGTGTTCCTGACTGCGTTCCGTAGTGTGTCTGGAGACCCTAGGTGCTTTTTCCTGTATACTTCTACCTGCTTGCAGTCCAGTAGAATATGTTTGGTTGTTTCCTCCGCCTCCATGCAGGCTCTGCACATGGGGCTGTCTGTGATACCCATGTTATACAGGTGTCTGTTCAGGGTGTTATGTCCTGTTATTATTCCTACTATCTTGCGTAGTTGGTTTCTGTGTGTCCTCAGTAGTGCGGTTGTGAGTTTGTTGTCGCGTTTTGACAGAATCTCTTTGGTCTGTCTGCATGTGTCTATATCCTCCCAATATCTCTGGTGTAGGTCTTTGGTGTATAGGTCAAGTTGATTGTATATGTAGCTTTGTGGCAGGGGTAAGATTGGTTCCGGTCCGTATGCCGCCGTTTCTGAGCCTTTCCTGGCCAGTTCGTCCGCTGCATCGTTTCCTCTTGAGCCACTATGCCCCTTGATCCATTGTATGGTAACGTTGTTTTTGTCTGCGCACACCTCTGTTAAGTTTTGGTGGCATTCGTATATCAAGCTAGATGTGATGTTATCACTGTTCAGTGCTTGTAGTACCGATTTACTGTCTGAGAGTATCCGTATGTTTGTGTTCTCAACTTGTCGTCTCTTTATGGCATTGCAGGCTTCAATTATCCCTACGCATTCAGCCTGGAATACCGTGTTTTGTTCACCCAGTGGTTTGGATATGTGTATGTTTAAGTCCTCTGAGAACACTCCACATCCCGTTCCCGTATTTGTTTTCGAACCATCTGTGAAGATTCTGAGGTCTGTTTGGTTTAGCCCCTCCCTCGAGTCTTCTGTTAGTACTATGCCGTAGTCTTTCTTGAAGACTGCAGTTCTCGGTATTTTATCGATTGGAGCCTCCATAATAGGGAGGCTTGTGATCAGTCTGTTGTGGATCTTCGTGTGTGGTGTGTTTAGTTTTGTCCATAGGTTGAGGTTTTTTAGGCGTATTGCCGTCGCAGCCGCTTCCTTTTGTATGTGCATGTGTAAAGGTAGGAGTCCTAGCATTATTTCTAGTGCTGCTGTTGGGGTTGTTCTCATGCATCCCGTAGCCGCCACACATGCTAGTCTTTGTGTTTTCTGGATTTTGGTAATTGCACTCGTGGTTTGGGTACGGGGCCACCATACTATGGCACCATAGCTTATCATTGGTACTATCACCATTTTGTACAGCCACAGTATGATGTGGGGAGCCAGGCCCCATTTCTTCCCCACCATCCTTCTGCATTGCCAGAAGGCTACTGTTGCTTTGTTTAGTCTACTGTCTAGGTGTTTGCTCCAATTTAGTTTGTCGTCTAGTGTTATACCTAGATATTTCACCTCCTTCGAGAGTGTTAGTTTTGTGCCAAATAGTGTTGGCATTTCGTAGGTACCCAATTTACGTTTATTTGTGAAGAGAATTGTGTCGGTTTTCTTTGGGTTTACCGATAGGTCATTCTCCTTGCACCATTTCTCTATTATTTTCAGTGCTGTTTGTGTTAGTTCACATAGTGTGCTTGTGATCAGGCCGCTGACCAGTATAACTATGTCGTCCGCATATCCTATCGTTAGGAAGCGGTTATTGTTTAGTTTCGTTATTAGGTCGTTTACTACCAGGTTCCACAGCAGTGGCGAGAGGACGCCTCCTTGAGGGCATCCTCTTATGACTAGTGCCTGGTGGCTTTGGTTTTCGGATAGTTTTATAATTCTTTTCTTTAGCATGTTCATAATCCATTCTATGAGCAGCTGTTCGGTTTTATGTCTTTCTAGTGCTTTTTTTATGCTGCTAAAGTTGGTCCTGTCGAACGCACCCTCTATATCAATGAAGGTGCCTAGACAGGAGTTCTTTCTGGCGAGCGCGTCTTCTATGTTGGTTACTACAGCATGAAGGGCTGAGTCTGTCGATTTACCTTGGCTGTAGGCATGTTGGTTTGGGTGTATCTTTATGTTCTTAAGGGCCGTGTCTTTTAAGTCCCTGTCGCAGAGTCTCTCCAGGGTCTTTAACATGAAAGAGGTTAGGCTTATGGGTCTAAAGGATTTTGGGTCTGAGTAGTCACTCTTCCCCGGTTTCGGTAAGAAAATTACTTTTACCTCTCTCCATTTTAATGGTATGTATCTGTATGCAATGCAACTGCATAGTAGGGTTGATAGATGTTCGATCAGCTTATGTCCTCCCCACTTTAGTAAGGCAGGGTAGATACCGTCTAGACCTGGTGATTTGTAGTTGTCAAAGCTATTTATCGCCCAGGCCGTTTTGTTTTCCTCTGTTATTCGTTCTGCTATCTTCCACTCGTTATCTTTTGGATGAAAGTTCTCGTCCTGGTCTGCCCAGGTTTGTACGTCAACTACCTTGCACCCCGGGAAGTGGGTTTCCACCAATAGACTTTCAGTCTCCGATGGATTGCTGGTGGTGGTATTGTCTGGTCTTCTCAGTGTGCCCAGTAGTTGACTGGGTTGGCTGGCTAGTATCTTCCTTGTTCTGTTGGCTTGTGTGCTACTGGATATGTTGTCACAGAAATTCCGCCATGATGCAGATCTTCTGTATCTTATTCTCTTTTTGTAATTGGCTTTGACCGTTTTATATTTGTCCCAGTCATCTTCAGCTTTTGTATTTATTGCTCTGTTCAGTAGTCTTCTCATTTTGGTTCTCATCCGCTCCATTTCCGAACCCCACCAGTCAGAGTTTGCGTTATTGCCACTGGCTGGTGGTGTCGATAATGGGCATGTGTTCTCATAACTCTCTGTTATATGTTGCGTGAGTCTGTTTACCTGTTCCTCCAGTTCTGTGGTGTTGTGAGGCCTGTGTGTGTTTATGTTATTGTCTAGTTTACCTACCAGAATCTCCTTGTATGCCTCAACGTCTGTGCGTCTCGGATTTCTTCTGGGTGTTGGTTTGGTTGTGTCGGCTGTGAGGTCATAGCGGATCCACCTGTGGTCGGAGCACGATAGCTCGTCCGACACATGCCAGTTGGATACGTGTTGAGCTGCTAGCCCTGTGCTTAAAGTAATGTCAATTATAGTGTTACATCTGCGAGTGACAAATGTTGGTTTTGCTCCTGTGTTTAGGATGTCCAGGTTAGTAGTCATTAGGTATTCAACAATATCGTTACCTCTTTTGTTGTTTGTTTCCATTCCCCATAGGTTGTGGTGACCGTTGCTGTCCGCCGAGACGACCAGCTCCAGCCCTTTGTGTTCGCAGTAGCGGATAAGGTTGTTCATTTCCATAGGAGGGGGTTCGTCCTCAGCCGCCATATAGACGGATGCGAGAACTATCTCCGGTATGCTTGAGTTTTGTGTTCTGAGGAGTTTTATAGCACACACGTCTCTGGAACAGAATTCAGTTAGTGGTTGTGCTGTTATGTTACGAGATATATGTATACACGTCCTAGGTTTATTTTGTGTATTGTATATTAATTTACCTCCGGTGTTGCAGAGGCCGTTTATACGTGTGTTCCTGACCCACGGCTCTTGGATCAGGATGATTGATGTATTGTTAACCTCCAGCCACCGTCGAAGTTGAGCCGTTGCAGTCTCGCTGTGCTGGAGGTTAACCTGGAGGACCTTACAGAGCGAAGGAGCCATCGGTCGATGTCTCCTCCACCTTCTTCCCCTTTAGGTCCAGGAGACTGATCCCCTTGGTGCACCCCTCTTCGTCTTCGGAATCCAGCAAAATGCCTTCTTCCACGTCTGAGTCGGGTTCGTTATCGGCGCCATCGGTTTCCATCGCAGTGGGTGGGCTCTGGGTGTTATCCTCATCTGGGTTTGTGTTTGTTTCTGGTGGGGAATCTTTGAAGTGCCCCCCACTATGCTGGAAACGAATGTAGACTGACCCACACAGGTAGTTCAGTTTCCTGTTCCTTTCCAGCACAGCAGGGACCACACTCTCCGGTATGCCCACCAGCATCAGTGTGCATCCTCTCGTCCTCAGAGGGATGGCTTGGTGTATGGTCCATTTCCTCACCTCGGCCCACGAGTTCTGGAAATTGAGAACCCTTCCTACCTTGGTGAGGTTGTCTTCTATGGACGGGATGAGTATGCCACATCTAGTTTTTCTGACCATCTCGTCCTCCCTCTTTCCGACGAGACGGTCTCCGTTTGCTAGTGTGGCCGTTGTCAACCAAGTCATCAGCCACTGTTTGGTTTTTGCGTCCTGGCACCACAGTTTCAGGTAACCATCCACCACACTTGGTCTACCCGAAAATGCAGGGGCCTCCGCTATGGTGTCAAGATCGGTTTCGATGGCTGCCTGGAAAATCGCATCCCCGATCTTTCTCTCCACCTCCTCAGCGTCTTGCTGCGACAGTCTGCCCGTGCGCTCATTGGTGATGGCAACCGTCAGATCTGTCGCCGCTGCCGCTGCGTAGGTGGGGTATGTTTGCCTACTACCCAGGGAGTCCGTTTTATGTTTTTTGTGTTCTCCTCTGGGGGATATGGTTTCGTCCAGGCGTGCCCTTTTGGAGATCTTGGTTTCCTCCGCCTTGGTTGGTACTTTGGAGGTCGTCGCTACCACTGCCGGTGTTATGGGGGCTTCGACCTTATCTGTTGCTGTAGAGGCGCGTCTCTCTGCCTGCTTCCTGAGTCGCTGCCTCTTTCTCTGGGAGACCTTCACCCTCGTGAGGTCTCCTTGAGTTGGTTTTTCCGGCTGGGGAGGTTTCTTGCCCCTCGGTTTGCACCTTATCTCCCAACCGGGATCTATCACCTGCTTCGAGGGTTCAACCAGGGTCGTCCCACTCTCAGCAGTTATTGGTTTTGGCTGTGAGGTTCCAGCGGTCGAGTTCTTCATCGTCTCCGGATCGGTCACCTTGGCCGGGGTTCCTTTCGGTGCCCCAGCGTCCGGCGTCCTTTCTGGCTTCAATGAGTCCTCAGTCGGTCTCTCACTTTGGTGTAGCACCTCTCTCGGCGGTTCAGCTTTCGCCGTCCCAGCCAGGAGTGGCGTGGTTGGTTTGTTGTTTTTTATATTTTTATTTTTCTTTAAGTCTGCCATCTATGTCCCACGAGTAGCTAGGGAAAAGTTTGTCCACCTACGCAGAGCCCCGCTTGCGTAGGTAAGGCTAGTTACAACGGGTTTCGCCCGGTCCCCGAGGTCCACCGTTTGCGACTGAGCTCCCTCTCAGCCACGCATCCATCAGCACGGTCGGTCACACTTTAGATTAGGGTTTTTAGAGTCGAGGTTTTCTCCTCCAGGATGGGGGCAGGAAATAGGGGGTTGTTGCGGTCAGGATTTGGTCTAGGTTGGGTGTTTTGGAAAGTAACTGGGAGTGGTATACTAGGAAGAGGAAGGTTAGGAGATGATCTCGACTTGGGATTAGTTCGAGTTCATCCTTCCACTGTCCGGGTCCATGTTATTGGAAAACGGGCTATCCGCAACCTGCCCACCCGCTCGGTCGCTCTGGAAGAGAAGCGTGTCTTTCCAGGTGGAAGTTCCAAGTTCGCGTCACTAGACTGTTTCAAGAAACCTTCAAGCGTCACTAGCTCGTACCTTCCACCTAGACGACCCGAGCATATAGTTTGGTATGATTTCTGGAAGTATGCTACTTAAAATTATACATTTTGTTTTTATGACGACTGAAGGAAATCGTTTTTCACACTGCATTATTTATTAAACTAAATATATAATTACAATTTAGTTTGTATAATTTGTCGATAAACAAGTCGACACAGTAACATCCCTAGCAAAGAGCAAAACTTGCATAAAGCTTGTGACAACCTACACAATTGAGGAATAACAAATGCATATACATCTCTTTCTGCCGCGTTAGTATGTCGTAAGGAAGTACAGGACAGGTATACGTCTCTTCGACCTATTTTAGCGCGGTTTCCATGCTTATCCCTATTCCGAGGTCTACAAGCATATTGAATTCTCACGTCTTAAAATTGTCTTAGTTTGCGCGAGTCGAGTGACAGAGATCGAGATGTAACGAACGTTCGGTTCGTGTTTGAAGTTAAATTTATCTCTTTTTCTATCACTGTCACTTCTGTCAGTGTCAAAAATGACATCAATGAAACTCCTGTCACCTATGTCACCTATGTCAATACGTTCAAAAATAATAAAATAAATCGTCGTATACCTACTGTCCCGACCACGAAATACTTTTGTGTGAGTAGGTATTTTTTTTACTAATATAAGTAAGGTGTCAGTCCTACTCTTAATGTTACGAAAATTCCCTGAATAATAAATGTTACTTACATGTTATGCGAGCGGGTCAAAAGTTACGAAAAATGTAAGAAATGTAACCATCTGGCAACGCTGCTGATATGATATGTCAAATTTAACGAAGTTACCAGTCAAAAAAATAGTTCCGTTTCTAGACTATTAATTTGCCAAGCTAGACAGACAGACTAGTACAGACGGGCCAAAATACAAATTACGCGGCGAACTCAATGCAGTCCGCCACGCTCGCTCGTCTGGACATATATATTCATTATTCTCTTTGGTGTGGACGCGTCTATTAGCAAAATCCATCGACCACGCGGCGAGTGACAGTTTGTAGTCTACAAAATTAAAAAATAAACTTGTCAATTCTGTGGCAGTGGCAGCCCGCGGTGGTCATGGTAGTAGGCGCGGTGCGAGACGAGAAGTCATTCATTCATCTTATTTCCCTGCCGCGACCAACACCGACGGCAAATAAGTCCATGCCTCGTCCGCGTCTTACCGCGAATAAATAAATAGTCAACTTGTTGTTAACTGCTTCTCATTGCTGGTTTCAGTGTCATATAGGTAACACGCCTTCGCACGAAATATTGACCTTAGTCATCTGTGATATAACAATTATTAAATACAATTAAGGTTATATTAATTGAACACCGGCGGGGTGATGATCAGTGTAGCGTGAGGCAAACTACAGAGCTCAGTGACTTTATCTCAAAACTTTCGAAATGGAGTCTGCTACTTGGAAGTACAATTTGGACACTACTCCGAATTACTCGTACATTTTCGACTTTGAAAGCGAGTTTATTCACCAGAACTCAAGGAAATGGATGACGGAGAATTGGACAGTGGCGTTTTACTATGTGGGGCTGTACATGGCCATCATTTTCGGCGGACATCGCTACATGCAGTCTCGGCCCAGGTAAGCTTTCAACTTTCATTCACACTTGTGTATACGTTTCCGAGCAGAGCCGAACTACGCTTTCCAATCGGAATGTATTTCCTCATAGTTTCATATCAGTCTGTTTTAAAAATAGTTTTAGTATACAAACACAAACAAATGAAATTCAACATAATAAATAAATATTAAGGGCAATCGAACTACCCCCACAGTAAGCTGCAATAATGCTTGTGTTATGGGCACTAGAGGTTGATATATTTTAAATAATTATGAATACTTAAATACTTCTAAAACATTTAAGACTCAGAAACAAATAGGCATGCTTATCACACAAATATTTATCCTCAATAGGATTCAAACCCAGGACCATCAGATTCATAGGCAGTGTTGCTACCCACTATGTTAAACAGGTTGTCTAAATTAGCAATGAATACACTAAAATATGTTCATACGTAAATGTGAATATATTTCATTATTTCCAGGCAGTTATGTAGGATGCTGAAATAATACAGTGCCTCTAGAGGCCCTTAATCCCTAGGGATTAAGGGCACAATTGGAAACCCTTATTTTGTTGTGTATTGTTGTTTTTTTTATGTATTGATTCTGTTGCTGTAGTATTTGGCTTTTACTTATAATGTATAGGGCTACAATTCAGGTAGGTATTCAATGTGTATTTTTATTGTTTTTCTCAGTATTCCCTCTGTAGGTGAGTGTTTAGTGTTACAAGTCAACTTGTTCATCGTAATTATACTCCTAACTATAGGCACTTATTTACTACTTACACAGAAAGTGCAAAATTCTGAAATACCTCCATTTATTATTTATTTATTTATTTAAACTTTATTTCACAATACTAAAATAATGTACAAATGGCGAACTTAATGCCAAATGGCATTCTCTACCAGTCAACCATAAGGCCAAACAGAGAGACTTAAAATTGGTGCAGAGTAAATGATCAATGTTTACAGTGTAGTACAGACTTATTAAAACATAATCCTACATATATATAATTACATATTATTACTTATATACAAAGATATGATACACTAATATATATTGGACAATGGATGCTATGCAAATTGAATGATGGTCAAAATTTTAATGACTTTGTTGTTTGAAATATTTACATATTTTTTACACATTAAATTAAGTATGTTACTCATACATGACATGCCTCTCTTGTAATAATTAATATCTATTTTATTTATTCATTTACTAAGGCAAGGTAACAAAATGTAAATTACAGAGTTCCTTAACCCTAAACTTTGCAAAGTAAGACAAATCTTGTGTTCAAGTCTCATTTGCGCTGTATAAAGCGTAAAAAATCATTTTAGGAAAAAAAACAAAACCTAACTAAAAAATGTGTGCATTTTTAGATAATCTGTCAATTTTAGAGTGTAACATAGTTGAAATATAAAGAATACAATATTTACATTACAATAATAACCAAAAACAACATTCATTAGCTTATAGAATGAATAATTGACATATTTGTAATAAACTATAGATTATATAGCTAGTTATAAAGAAAATGATAAATTAAAGTGTTTTATTACATGGTATGGCTATTATAATGAGATCATGTATCTACTGAATTACATGTTAATTTAATTACATTACTTTTAAATCGATTAAAACTTAAGTGAAAGATATCTACATCGTTATTCCTCATGCGAGCCAGGGGACTATGTTGTGAGACATTCTTCTTAGTTACTAGTATTAAAAATTGAGCCCGGTTATGGCATGGTTTAGGATATATCCAAAACTGTATATTGCTTAAGAGGTCTGAGTCAATTTACTGTTCACAATGTTGTTGTACAAGAGCAAGTTAATTCATTTGTTCTTCGTCTTTTCTTCAAACTATCAAGTTTATAATGGTGTAACCTGTTTTTATATTTATTTATTTAAACTTTATTGCACAAAAGAAAAACTTATCGTACGAGTATCGGACCTAATGCCATATGGCATTTTCTACCAGTCAAACCTTAAGGCAAAGCGGAAAAGATTGTAGGCAGTGCAAATAACAACCAAAAAAAAAATTACATTACGGTACTCCTATATACAATATATTTACACAAATACATATACATAAATAAAATAAATACTTACATACACAAATAAATATAAACATAAATATACACTACATGCATACTTACAAACGAAATTTTCAAACCATGTGTAGTTAGTGTACTTTTAAGTTTTAATTTATATAGTAAATGTCGTAAAAATTTTCTTTGCGTAGCTTCTATTCGGTCTATTTTTATATTGTAATATGGTGATCAGATGGAAGACCAATATTCAAGACAACTTTTAATTAGAGCATTGTATATCGTCAGAATTCAATGGATATTTTTGAATGGTTTTATGGTTTATTGTATTTGTTTTTTCTTGAATAAAATTATAGTGAGCAGTAAGAGAGCTTTGAATCAAACACAATCTGCAACGCTGCAGAGATAAACCGTTAATGCTATAATCAAATATTACAGGGCTTTTGTTTTTCTTAAATGTGATAACATTGCATGATCTTAAACACTCCTTGAAAACTCACTCTTATGAGGTTTATTGACATAATTTCCATAAAATTTCCCGACTTCAAGAAAAGGTAGGATGAACATGCATTTAACAGATATTGGACTTATTATTAATTTTAATTCATTAACTATGATATAGATATCATTATATGTATCATAGTTTATGAATAATAAAGTTACTTTATGAAAACAAGACTTTAATTCTAATAACAAACGAAACATTTTACGTTTTGAAATAGCGATTATGCTATTTTCTATTTAAAACATACTAACTTATTAGATTCTTCTATATCAGAAAACATCGGGTTTTTGTTTAGGTCTAGTCTAGTATTAATAAATAAATAAACAAGAACTTTGCAATTTAACTATGGTAATCAAGACAAATGATATTGAAAACAAACATAAATAAAGGAATGTCAGAATTTGAGTATGATATATTATACTCTCTCATCTTAGTGTAAGTTCCGGGTGCATCCTCTGCTACTTAGTTCAGAGCCCATGGTGCAACTCCTTAGTGTCGAAAAATATTTCGCGAGTAGTCACTCTCGTGGGTTTTTATTTACATTTTATTTAATTTTAAATTAATTAATCATTTCACTAAACTCTAACAATACATTTTATTGCTACTGACTTCAAGAGTCTGCGCGTCCCCAATAGATTGAGGCCCACAGTTTGAAAACTGCACTGCTTTATTATAATATAATACTTTTGCAACTGTTATTTGAATGATTAATGCTATTTATTGTATACAATAACTTCTTAGTTACAATACAGTTGGTAAAAGCATCATTGCATTAATCAAATGTTAGGTAAAATAAACAGTTGTTTACAAACTATTATCAATCAGCTGGTAGGGCTATCAAAGTTATCTTTTTAATTGAGTGTTAATAGGCTATAATCCTCATAATGTCTTTAACATCATAACTCATAATTGTATGCTATTACAATAGCTATCAATAGCTATCAAGGTTTTTTATCACACAGTATCAGATATATTGATATTATCGCTGACTGTACGACAATTGTTCCCATACCTATTAATGGTATAATGCAAAAGTATGTGTACATTGTGTACCTGTTATCTTTTCACCCTTCGACCGCTAGGCTGTCGCTGTCGCTGTCGCCGTCGCCCGTGGCCTCGCTGGAGTCCAGGCCTCGTTTCAATCTCTAAATCACAGGTTGTAAAGTTGATTAGGTTAATCATTGACCATAAAAAGTGACTGATGCGACTCTCTGTCAAGATTATCGTTAGTGTGGAGACTGTGCGGGTATTACAGACAGGCGTGGATGTGATTATCAGCTGCTAATAGTCACGGCTAAATTGACATGGATTACTTATCCGCAGCAATGGATTCATTAACTGTTTGATTAACCGCGAGACATGGTTCTATCACTGTTACATCTCTGAAAGCCGGTCTGAAACCGAACCGGTACCGAAATTACCAAAGACGTGATACTTTTTAACAACAGTCCTAGTTTTACCTATCTCGCTGTTTTCTGTCTGCGTAGCTATTGGCGTGACATCGGTGCGCTACGTATGATGAAGAACGTGAACGTGATTCAGGCCGTACCTTTTTATGACATATAGAATCTAATGTAACGTCTTCTGCTATAATTCGATTAGCATACCAACCTATATAGCAACCTTTTCTGTGGCATCGATTTAGGATAGGTTAAGTTTGTTTTATAAAAACAAAAAAGATGACACGTAAAAAACCAACGGTACGTTACGCAAAACGTAACAAATTAAGGTAAATCAACCGTTACCCACGTGACATACCTCCGCTATATGACTTCTCTGTAATTCCACTATGGCAGCTAAAGCCTACATTTTGGCATGACCAGCTAGAAGTTTCAGCTACATTTTTACTGAGAGCGTAGGCGATTCTAGAGTGCCACCCTGTAGGGGGACGAGAAGTTTTAGGCTGCTTTTACATGCAAGCGATTTAATAGGGATTGCAACAAACTCACCGAACATATAAAACAAGTAGTGGAGCTGGTAGGTCTGGTATCAATTCAGGCTTTTTGGCATCTCTATGAAATGCCTAATACGAAAATAAATGTATTAATGTATTTTTTAAATAGAGATACTGAAATATCTTATGATAGATTCTTTAATTCTGGACATACAAACTATATTTTATATTATTACTAAACAATGGGACAGAAAACTTACAATTCCCTGCAGTTTAAAACTTTCTATTGAAAATTAAGGTCGAGGTCTGGACGTCAGTGGGTAGTGGACTGACGAGCGGCAGCTTATATTTGATCGAGTTCAATCTACGAACGCCGCTGGCGTCCAGACCGCCCCACTGCCATTCATTGTACCTAATATGCAATTATGCACCTGCCAATGATGTATATAATGGTTATTAAACAATCTGCTACATTGTACGGATATGATATAGGTAGTAAACAATTATCGCAAGCCTTGTCCCACTGCCTGTGCCCCTGAGCAGACGGCGAAGCTCTGACCACTTTGGACCCGGCAACCGTCAGAACCAGTTTGTCGGGTATTTCCTCGCTATTTTGCCGTTTATTGCGTTGTACACTGCAATCAACGCAATTTGATTTTACTAAGAAACTCTTACCCATATAGTTCACTTCGTCTTTTTCTTCCTTTTAGCGTTATTCCCGGTTGTGCCCCTAAAGGAGCCCGGGGTCCGCTTTAACATCTAGTCCCAAGATTTGGCATAGGCACTAGTTTTACGAAAGCGACTGCCATCTGACCTTCCAACCCAGAGGGAAAAACCAGACCTTATTGGGATTAGACCGGTTTCCTCACGATGTTTTCCTTCACCGAAAAGCTAACGGTAAATATTCCGTACGTAAGTTCCGAAAAACTCATTGGTACGAGCCCCGGCTCGTACCAATGAGTTTTTCGGAACCTGCGGTCGTGGGTTCGAATCCCGATTCGAACCCACGACCGCAGGTTGACAGCCGCACGCCTGAACCACTAAAGTTCCGTAACTTCACTTCCTCAATATATAGTGTACAGTCAGCATCAAAAGTAACTACGCAATCGAAGACGTCAAAAGTTCTTAATCCCTTTTAATAAAGACTTTTGACGATTGCCGCTTCCGGTGTTCTGGTTGCTACACGTGCGAAATTATCCCCTTGATAATTTATTGTTTTCGGTTGAAATTTTGGTGTTTGGTGCTCTAAAATTTTGTTTGGTGGTGGTATAATTACTATCCGGTAAGTGTTTATGTTGTGAGTGTGGTTTGGTGGAGGAAATGAGTGGGAACGAGCCCCCTGATGGGGGCTCTTCCTCTGGCGTCCCCATGGATGGGGTGATTACGTCTACCCAGGGCGTGGATGTCCACGCCGAGAAACGTAAGTGTGCTGAGGACAATTCTAATAGTGTTTCTAAAAGGGACACCAGGATTCCCGCATCTGCGTCGATTCAGCACACCTACACAGTTCCAGAGTTTGCCCCAGGAACAAAAATAAATTATGGTGCAAATGACACGGGCCCATTCATAGTTCAGGTGGTCAAAGCCGATGACTCATCTCCTGGGTCACCATTTAGAATTCTAAAATTCGCGCAACTCATGCATAAATATTCCGTAAAGGGAATAATTAAGGGAGGTATAAAGTCTACTGGTCGCAGCCGGGTTACGGTTCAATTTGAGAAAGCTGATGACGCCAACCAATTTTTGAGTCATCCGTTTTTTATAGAGAATCCGCAGTATTTATGTGCTATTCCAATGTATAGTGTTACTCGTTCTGGTCTGGTGAGGAATATACCGACTGACTGGTCTCTGGAGGAGCTTGTGAATTCTATTGAGTGCCCCAATAATTCCAAAGTAATTAAAGCCCGTCGATTAAATAGGAAGTCTACCACTGATGGAGTTACCTCTTGGGTGCCTACACAAACTGTTGCCCTCACATTCTTAGGTCAGAAGCTTCCGGAAAAGGTGTTCTGCTTTTACACATCTCTACCTGTGGACCTGTATCGCCTCCCAACCATACAGTGCAACAAATGCTGCCGCTTTGGCCACATTAAAGCAAATTGCCGGTCTAATGCTAGGTGTTTCAAGTGTGCCCAACCCCATGAAGGGGAAAGTTGTCAAGTGAAAGAGGAAAATGGATCTTGTCTCTTCTGTTCAGGCCCCCATTTTGCCACAAATCCTTCTTGTCCCGAAAATTCTAGACAAAAGAGTATAAAGTTAGTTATGTCAGAGGAAAGCATCTCATACTCTGAAGTAGCCCGCCGCTTCCGTGCTGTTAAGCGGTCGTTTGCTGACTCTACCCGACCTACTCTCTCAGCTTCTCCAGTCCCTAACTCCCAATCCTTCACTCCGGTTTCTCACCAATCCCCTCACCCTCAGTCGACATCTTACAGGAAAACTGTTTTTATTCCCCGGCGTCAGGCTCCTGTCCTAGGCAAAGGATATGATATAGCGGCCCATAATGACATTACCAGCACTCCCCAATCCTCACAGCCTGATGGCTGCTGCTTAAATTCTGAAATGTCATCAGATGACAATCTGATGAGAATATTAATATCGGCTCTGATGAATTTCTTCTCAAGGTTCTCTGACACACTACCGAACAACGTCATGGATATGTTGCACCAGCTCATGACTATTGTTGACTCTTTTAATGGCTCATACAACCATACAATGGAACTGTAGGAGTATCCGGCATAAAAAAACAGAAGTTATTTCCCTAATTAATAATTATAGCCCTGTTTTACTAGCTATCTCTGAGACATGGTTGAAACCTGGCTCCCGTTTTAGGGTGCCTGGTTTCTCTTGCCTTAGGGATGATAATGATGATGGATGGAATGGATGTGCCATCCTTATTAAACGCTCCCTCCCCTTTTCCTTGATCCCCACCCCTCCCCATTCAGCAGGATTTAATATAGTGGCCTGTAAAGCTTTAAATGTAACTTTTGTTTCGCTGCACATTCCTCACCCTAATATCTCTATTATTTCTGAGATCAAATCTATCCTCTCTCTCTTCCCCGGACCTTTGGTCGTAATGGGTGATTTTAATTGCCACCATACCATGTGGGGCTCTGCCTCTTGTGATTCAAACTCTTCCCGTCTCATAGAGGTCTTTGATAACATTAACTTATGCCTGATGAATGATGGCTCTCCCACCCGGAGAACATCCCCTCTCCAAAACAGAAGTTCTGTGGATTTAACCCTGGTTTCTCCTAGGCTGGCTTCCCGCGTTTCCTGGGAAACCCTCACTCGGTCACTTGGCAGTGATCACCTTCCCATTTTAATCTCTCTCCCTTCTGATTTGTCCATCCCTGCATTTACGCCGTCTCCCCTTCTTAAGTATAGATTGGACAGGGCAGATTGGCCAGAATTCTCCTCCATAGTTTCCAACGAGGTAAACCTGCTTCCTTCAGTTTCAGAAGATAACTTCCTTCTTTTATATTTCAAATTCATTTCTATACTCTCTAAGGCAGCAGATTCATCTATTCCTCTAAAAAATTCTGCCCAAGGTAAACTTTCTTCTCCTCCTTGGTGGGATGCCGAATGCACGGCAGCTATTAAAAGGCGTGATTTAGCTGAAGGCTCCTTTGCTAGTGATCTGTCTAGTTATGAACAATACCTACAGTTTCAATCTACTAACGCCCGTACTAAGCGTCTGTTATCCACTAAAAAGCGTCTTGGGTGGACGCGTTTTTGTGAAAGTTTGTCTCCCCGAACCCCATCTACCTTGGTTTGGAAAAACATAAAACGATTCCGCGGTTCCATGTCTGACACTAATATCTCATCCAATGACCCCTCTGGGTGGCTTGATCCCTTCCTGGATAAACTGGCTCCTCCTTCTGTTCCTTTTGAGGACGCCTTACCTTCTACCTCTTCTGTTGCTCATTCGAATGACAAGATGGATGAGCCCTTCACATCAGCAGAATTATTTTCTGTGCTAGATCATCTTCAGGATTCCTCACCAGGTATAGCGGGATCCCCTATTCATTTATTAAAAAATGTTCTGAATCTTCCAAATTATTTTTCCTATCTATCATCAACCAGATATATTATTCAGGAACTATTCCAACTACTTGGAAAAGTCAAATAATTATTCCCATTTTAAAACCTGGCAAAGACCCTAGCGATCCTTCAGCTTACAGGCCTATTGCCCTTTCGTCTGTACTAGCTAAGATCTTAGAGCATTTGATCAAAAATAGACTTGAGTGGATTTTGGGAAGCCGTGGAATTATTTCTAATTCTCAATTTGGGTTCCGCAGAGGTATGGGAACAATGGATAGTTTAAGTATTCTTACGTCAGACATCCGACTCGCATTTTCTAGAGGCCAGCACGTGGTGGGGGTATTCCTTGACGTAACGTCGGCTTATGACAATGTCCAGCTTCCGCTACTCAGGCAGAAAATGCATCAGCTGAGTCTGCCGGTAAGGATGGTCAACGTCATATGTAACCTCTTTATGGACCGTTCCATCTGTGTCCGTCTCCAGGGCTCCTTGCTTCCGCCCAGAACTGTATGGAAGGGCCTACCGCAGGGATCAGTATTGAGTCCTATTTTGTATAGCCTGTACACTGCTGATCTTGATAAATCTGTCAACTGCTTCTGTGATATCCTCCAATACGCAGACGACCTAGCTCTTTACTATGCCTCCGATTCTATCTCAGAGTGTTCAGTCGCCCTGAACTCTGGTCTTAGTTACTTGAATGCTTGGCTCACGGAACATGGTCTCTCTTTGTCTGCTCCCAAAAGTTCCGTTGTAGTATTTACACGAAAAAGACGTATCCCAGACATTGACATAATACTTGACGACGAGATTATTCCAGTTTCTAATTGTGTGAAGTTTTTAGGTCTCTATTTGGATGCTCGATTAACTGGAATCCCTCACCTTAATTTTATTAAGAATAAATGTGAAAAAAGTGTTAACGTATTAAGGGCTCTATCGGGCGCATGGTGGGGCTCACACCCCTTTTCGCAAAAGCTCTTGTATAACGCTATTATTCGTAGCCACTTTGATTATGGGTCCTTTCTGTTGGAGCCCTGTAGTAAAATGGCCTTATCTTGTCTAGATAAGATCCAGTCCAAGTGTCTACGCATCATCTGTGGAGCTATGAAGTCCTCTCCCATCAATGCCCTCCAGGTCGAGTGCTTGGATCCTCCTCTTAGACTGAGAAGGCAGCTCCTTGCCGATCGTTTTTTATTTAGAGCTGCTCAATCATCTGATCATCCATTGATGTATCGTATGAATAGCTTAACGAATGTAATTCCTTCTTCAAAGTATTGGACCTACAAAGATCTCCCATGCCTTATTAAAAGTTTCGAAAAATTGTCTGAGGCTCCTCTCCTTTTGACGACTCCTGGTAATCCTATTTTCCATATTCCATATGATGCCCTCATATATCGCCCTAATATTATGTTCTCCCTAGGATTAAAAAAGTCTTCTCCAGGAACCAATAATGATTTCTTGAAAATTTTGCGTGAAAAATGGGATGGTTGGCTTCATATTTTTACCGACGCCTCCAAACTAACTAAGGAGGGTTATGTGGGTTCTGCTGTGTGGATACCTCAATATAAAATCATTTTAAGTTATAAAAGCCCTCCTCTTACATCGGTATTTACTGGCGAAGCCATTGCTCTTTATGAAGCCCTCTCTTTTATAGAATCACACAAAATAGCTAAAGCTGTTATATTCTCGGATTCCCTTAGCTGTCTCCGGGATCTAGCTAAATGTCCCCTTCGGTCCAGAGATAATCTCTTAGTGACCCTTAAGTCCCGTGAGGTTCTTTATCGGTGTGACTCTTTTGGCTTTGAAGTAGTGCTGGCTTGGGTCCCGAGCCATTCCGGTATTGAGGGTCATTACCCTGCTCATTAGCAGGCTGATGCCTGTGCTAAACAGGCCATTGAGATTGGCTGTACTTCTCATTCTGGGTGTCACAGTCAGGATTTGCGCGCTTCTGCTAAGACTCAGTTATCTGAACATTGGTCAGAAGAATGGAATATTACTTGCCTCTCCAAGGGAAGGCATTATGGTGGAATTCAGCCTGACCTACCTGTAAGACCTTGGTTTTTTAAATTTCAAAAAGCTAGCAAGACTGCAACCTCAACCATAATCCGGCTGCGACTGGGACACATCTGCTCTCCATCCTTTCTTGCGAAAATCAGAGTTCGTGACCACTCGTTATGTGAATGTGGCCTGGAGGAGGGCACTGCAGATCATATTTTTTTCAACTGTCCTAAAACTTCACCGTCCCTATATGATTTCCTTCCTGACTATATTCATCGCCCTGCTAACCTTAATTACATCCTCTCTTTTGTGAACACGTCCTTTGTATATATTCTAGCTAAATTTATTGATAAGTCTAAAATAAAGCTATAATTTTATTAAGTCTAATCGAATTTTTGTAATAATCCAAATCTGTGGGCTTATGGTTATAATAAAAAAAAAAAAAAAAACTAACAATGTGTATGTTGTAGATTGCCTAACATAGTGTTGTCTTTTGTTTTAGATCTTTCAACCGGTCAAATCACCCTTTGGACAAGTTTCTTCAAAACACTTTCGTGTAGCTTCCAACCTTGACGCTGGCATAATTGTCCCACTGGACAGGAGCCATTAAAACAAAAATCGATCGATCGAAAGACTTTTGACGTTTTCGTTTGCGCAGTTACTTTTCATGCTGACTGTACATAGTTATCTATACTAATATTATAAAGAGGAAAGTCTGAGATTGTAGCTTTATAAATTTGAATGTTTAGGTTAATCTCCGGAACCGCATCACCGATTTCAAAAACGCTTTCACCTGCGTGTAGAATGGGCTTTCTGGATGGTTATATATAGGCTATATTTTATCCCGCGGGTTCGCTTGCGTTCTTTGCAATACGCGGTCGGCTAGTTAGTTAAACATATGTAGTCCTTGATTTTTTAGGGTTCCGTCTCCAAACGGTAAAAACGGGACCCTATTAATAAGGCTCCGCTGTCTGTCTGTCACTAGGCTGTGTCTCATGAATAGTCAATAGTCAGACAGTTGAATTTTTCCCAAATGATGTATTTCTGTTGCCGCTATACCCAACAACAAATACAAAAAAAAACCGCCAAGTGCGCGTCGGAGACGGGCTCCCATACAACAGACATTATTTGTTTGCCGTTTTTATAACTAATGGTGCGCGAGTCCGCCTCGCACTTGGCCGGTTTTTTAGAACTACAATTATTATAATCTCGCTAATATCAATATAAATTATTTACGTTTAAAATGAATATCTACAAATCTTTGAAAATCTAATATGAATAAGAAATGTTAGAGAAATGTTTAAAGAAACTTATGAATAAAAACAAGATTATATGTATTCTCGAAATACATTTACATTGAGTTGTATTGTGCGACCTTACTGACATGAATTGTCTGAATAAGGTTTGTACACATATTTGACAACCGTTTATTATGACAGTGACTAGGTACATTATTGACGTTGGTATTTAATCCGCACTGGGCCAACCGCATGTGGTGGGTATATATTTTGCTGTGCTAGTGTGAACAGGCCTTTCGGAAGCTGTTGTGAATGGAACCCCGCATCTGATCTGCAACGTTACGTAATTTGAACTCGAGAACGTTTGGCACGCTTTCCTGCCTCTAAGGCTCAATACAGACCGGCGGGGGAGCGCAGCGGATTTTATATTAATTTACTTTTTTTTTTTTAATAGAATGTATTGATCCTCTAAACTTCGAAGCTTATACTTTAAAAGTTAATAATCTGCCCCACAGGCTGAGCTAAGAGAAGTGACGAGGAGACGGGTGTCGCGAATCGCTGATAGGCTTGGCTCTTGGGATGGAATTAGTTTTGTAGACGAATTATTGGATCCGTCACCTCTGTCTACCTTTTCAGGAAGCAGTCGTGAGCGTGGTGTAGACTGTATGTGCATAGTGTGCATAATTCACTATGTAGGTACTATCGACAACACAGCTAACTGACCATCGGTGCACCTTAAGTGCATTGTAATAAGGTTCTATATAAACACAGGATGGTCAGTTACCAGTGTTGTCGTTTGTACAACATACCATTCTGTTTGTTTATTATTATTATTTTATGTCATTCTTTTCGTTTTTTTTATAATATTGCTCTTTTTGGTATTTATTCTTTATTAAACGCGTGTGTGAGCTGTGGTCACCTGTAAGTGGCTAAGCATCTTACAATTATTTTTGTACTAAGTTAGTTTTTTAGCATATTGATGTATCTGTTGGTGATCCTTAAATAAATAAATAAATAAATAAACTACAGGCTAACTACTGGCCAAGAATTTGGTCCTCACCCATACACTGTCGACGTATATTTCCATAATAATAGTTACCGTAAAAAAAAACTTGATTACCTATAATAAATGTGTATGTTATTGGCAATAGGCAACCATGTCCTATATGTAAGTATTTAAGTATTTGGTAATTCTGACCCGTGCGTCACGGCGGTCCATATTGCCGATTACATGTTAATGGACCATACATCCTTGATCATAACTGGATCGGATCAGGTTCGATTAACCGGTTTGGCGACATTGCTAGAAATCGATCTTATGATCTTCTTTGCATTCTACTACGCGTTTCCCATGATTTCCTACAATTTTAGCGTAGGTGACTGCTATAGTCATTGGTCACTCCACAGTAATTGGCCACTCTTTTGGTGAGACAGAAAGAAACAAGGTAAAAAACTGAAACGAAAGCAGGAGAAACACAGGTAATATTTTTGTCTCATTCATACGAGTGAACACGTCTATTACCTTGTTTCTTTCTGTCTCGCGAAAAGTGGCCAATAACTATGAAACAGAGACATATTAAAAATAATACTAACACACTGCTAAACTCACGTATTAAATAAATGTCTCGACGGGCGACATGTTTCGAACCGTATTCTTCGAGAGTTCTTCTGTGGGTGCTTTCGGCGGCTGTCGCTTGAAATACTTCAAGCACAGTTTCTCACACATAATTTTTAGTTTACACTGACGAAATAGTCTCCTAAAGCTGTAATTTCTTAGTTATCTTCGCGGAGTTTTTCCGCTTTAGTGATTACTTTTCCAGTGCCGATGAGTGAGCAGTGAGCACTTTCGTTTCCTTGTTTAAGCCTAATGAGCGGGGAGCATACACCGTCACGAAACGAGTCTGTTTGTTCACGTAACTCGTATCAATGGATGGGACGTTACGTTTACGGACAAGTTACGTAGGGGGTGATAGTGACAAATGCAACCGGCTGTTACGCAGTGTATTCAGTGCGATGAGAATGAAAAAAAACTATTTGTTATATGCTCAGGCTTTAAACTTTACAGCGCGTGGATGCGCATTACCAGTGTATCTAATTACTCCAAAAGCGGTATAGTTCTAATACCCACCACACCTGTGAAAAATCTGTACGATGCTCCACACCCTGCGCGGTCTTATTAGTCTGTATCGTACTAAGCCTTTTGTCAGACTACGAAAAAGTACGAAATCTTCAGAATATTGCGTATTAAAGAGTAAATATAGATGAAGATATGAGTTACTGTCGATGACATAATCTTGAATTAATTATACCTATAGCAACGTTTTGGTAGGTATGACGTGAGGTTCCACCGGTTAAACGTCGGCGTCGTTTTTCCATCCGCGAAGATCTGATAAAGAGAGAACGCGAAAGAGGATGGAGGAGGATGGAGGAGGATGGAGGAGGAGGACATCGCCAATCATATCCATATTCTCACCTCGCATCACCGGTCGGAGAGCACCTTATCTCGTGGTGTATTTTATTGTATGCGGAATAGTACATCCTGTTTGCCAGAAATTGGTATAAGATAACATCAGTATCTTAATTGTCCGCTGTCAAGATAAGTAATTTCGCACCAAAGCACCAATAACTATTATCAACACATCTTTCAAATTACGCTAAAATATGTCTCCGGTACGTTCGATCGGAAAAAAGATCGATCTCCTTACCTGAAATATTGAGGCTTTTTCGAGGAAGCTAGCGGTATTGAACCAGTAGTAAACTCGATGCAATGCCACATTTTAGACAAAAACAAGTTGTCAAGTAACGTTACTGTCATGGGCGATATAACGTTACCGATCAGGTGACGTTGCAAAACTTGCAAACCAGTCTTACTTGATATTGAAGTGAATGTGCGTCGTAAGAAAACTCGTAAATGCCATACGAATAATATGGTTGCAGTCAGAAAGTTAAAAAAAACCATGCATCGTTGCGAGCTGAAATTTTACCTAAGCTAAGAGTATCTCCCAATTTCTCACACAGTACTCGTATTCCTGAGTCCATTAGGGAAAGTGTTATGGAAATTTCTCATGATATATCTTGAAGCTGCTGATCTTGCTGTGAAGTAACAAAATTGGCAGTAACCGAACTTTCAAAAGTCGAAAGTGAAAGAAGTGCTCTGAAGTCCACACGAAAGACGTCCACTGCTGGACATAGGCCTCGCCCAAATAATGCCACAATGACTGGTCCTGCCCTGCGCCGCCCGCATCCAGCGGTCTTCCGCGACCGTTAGTTACTAGGTCATCAGTCTACCTTGTCGGGCAGCGTCCGAGAGGCTACGGCACATCTTGTCGTCTAACATTATGCAGTAGCTCAGATGAATGTCTTTGACCAGTGTGTGTTGCCAGTGATGACATATGGCACTGAAACGTGGTCGCTCACTATGAGCCTCATTAGAAGGCTCAATGTCACCAATCATCATTTATTTTAACAAAATCTTGCGAGATAATAAATATGAAAATAAAAAACGCCGTAAAAACGCTGAATATTCACCCTACGCGCCTAACCTAATGGTAATGACAGCCTAATCCGCGTTGCTTCAGGTTACAGGTGAGGTCGTTGACTCTGGCCACTTACACTACGATTCCTCTCCCCAATTGAACGCGTCGCGGTCATTACAGTAATAAAAACTTCTAGCGATGTTCTTCGCATATGATAATCGTGGTTGAGAAACTTTGAATTTTCATGAAACATGCCTAACGATTATATCCTAAAGGATTCCCTATCAATAAATTTCATCGTTTCATTTCCCAACTGTATCGTTTGTCCGAATATTCAGTTCGGCAAAAACAATGAAAAATTTGGAAGATACGATTTCGACTTTTCGCTTTGCTGTCAGCATCGAATCCTCGCATTACAGTCAGCATCAGAAGTAGCTAGAAATCACACGCCTATGTGCGTGCCTAAAGGTGGTTTTCCACCGGCGAGGCGAGGCGGGGCGTGGATGGGCGAGAATTGAAATTAGTATGGGACTTACCACCTATTTGCACTGAGCGCACACAAAGTCTTGAAATTTAAAGCCGTGTCATTTGAGCACTTGATCCGCGTAGCTACTTTTGCTGCGGACTGTAATCAGGATCGGGCGTCAGTTAATCGATAAAAGTGAATTACTCGTAGCTGCTAATAGACTTGTCGACCCGATTAATCATAAACAGTAAAAAGGCTATTAGTCGAATATACGTGAAACAATTTAACCTACAAATGGTATCTTTTTTCTAAGACGTTGGTAAGTTAGGGAGCATTATATAGTTCTCTTATTATTTATTTCGTGTCACTACAAGGTGCTCACGAAGGTAGACAGTAGAAATCTGTAAGATGGTTTAAAAGTACCTAATTCAAAATGTTTTCGATATCATTAAATTGAAGGTGGCAAAAGTTTCTGACTATTTAGCCAACTGTTAAGATAAAGTCAATGTATGTCCTTAACTTGAATGTCAAGTTATAAAATAAATAACATTCTAGCGTTGCTAAAAATTTTGTAGGTAAATAAGAAAGTTAACTCAATTTTTTATATTCTATTTACTCTGCTTGTTATTTCTTTTGTTTACGACATGCCATTAACTGATAAAGTTTACTTTACGACCTAAGGGTTGCTACATTTGCGGTGTTGCAAGGATGCTTGTTTTGCCTGTAATCCTATATAAATATTATGATAAATAGAGAACAACTGAATACTTAATTGTCGTCACAAAACTGACGCTGAGTACATTTTTATTTGACGACTCACGTACACTTATTTTAAAATGCCCACAATATACGTACCTAATATATTATAAAAAACAAAATAAATAAAATAATAGATTGGGTTTAATCTTCTTATTTATAATACTTTCTGTTGAACCATAAATAAAAAAAGATAATGGAAACGAGTACTAACCATAGCGATGGTATAGTACGATAAGATACATTTTACATTTTAAATCGTAACTATACATAGGTAGTATAGGTACATAACTATTAACTATACTAATACGAAACATGAACAACGAAAATATATAAAAGTAATAAAACATTAAAAAAATGAAAAGCAAAAAACTTAAAAAATAAATATTTTATTTAAACGCTCTAAAAAGAAGAAAATAAAATTTTCTTTTTAAATTTTAACTATGAACTTGCAACCTCATTATACACAACTTATATAGTCATAAAAGCTTGTCCCGATGATCAATATTTAATTAATTGAAATTTTATCAATTTAAACTTAGCAGATTTTACATAAATCTACGTATAGTAGGAACTACTTTATTTACACAAGAAAATCGCGCGACAAGCTTTTATGACCATATAAGTTGTGTATAATGAGGTTTTAAGTTCATAGTTAAAATTTAAAAGGATTTTTTTTTCATGTTTTTAGAACGTTTAAATAAAAGCTTTTTTTAAAAAGTTTTTTGCTTTTAATTTATTTTTTACTTTTTAGTTATCGCTAGCCAGGTTTCTTAGTCTGTTCTTTCTATTCCGCCATCTTGGATGGTCCGCCATATTGGATTTAGAATGACATCACATTATTTTTCGAGTTGCTCTCAACGAGCCCTTTCATTTGATACCCATATTGTAGAAGTGCATTAAAAACAACTATTCCGCCATCTTGGATGGTCCGCCATATTGGATTTAGAATGACGTCACGTACCTTATCGTGCATTGTCATCCAAACTAAACGTGTATACAAAATTCCAGCTCAATCGGTTGAAAATATCTACTTCAAAATTGAGTTCAAAGATTCCACCCGAACAAATTACATACATACCTAGTCTAGCCATAAGTTCTGTTACTGGAAGTTAACAATGATTTTAAGAAAAATAATAATTCGAATTTCGAATGTTGTGTTTTGACGTAAGTACTTGGATGTTTTTGCCACCATTTATACATATACAATATAATATTAAAATAAGTAAATTAATAATGGAGTGGGGTGTCAAAGAAAATAGAATTGCTGTGATTGCTCTGCATAAGGTAGGAATGGAGCCGTCCCACATTTTTGAGACACTAAAAAAGTTAGAGATCAGTCGAATGTTTGTGTATCGTACCATTCAAAGATACACCAAAACGTCCTCTGTCGATGACAGTAAAAGATCTGGCCGACCACGTACTGTTAGAACAAAACAAGCCGTTAATGCTGTAAGGGCCAGAATTCGCCGAAATCCCATAAGAAAACAGAAGATCCTTTCTAAGGAAATGAAAATACCACCTAGGACACGTTCGCGTATAATCAAAGATGACTTGAGTCTTGCAGCTTACCGACGATATACAGGACATATGTTAAATCAGTCACTAAAGGACAAGAGAGTTGAAAGATCAAAAAGCCTTTTATCTCGATACGCACATGGGAAATATAAAAATATTCTTTTCACGGATGAAAAAATTTTTACTATCGAGCAGCACTACAACAAACAAAATGATAAAGTGTACGCACACAACTCTCGAGAAGCTAAAGAGATAGTTGGAAGGATTCAGCGAGGTCATCATCCCGCTTACGTCATGGTTTGGTGGGGTGTGTCGTATCAAGGCGTCTCTGAGATCCATTTTTGCGAAAAAGGAGTGAAAATTTCAGCTAAAGTGTATCAGGACACGATTTTAGAAACAGTAGTTAAACCACTAAACGACACAATGTTCAAAAATGTACACTGGACCTTTCAGCAGGACTCAGCCCCGGGTCATAAAGCTCGCACCACCCAGATTTGGCTGCAAAGGAATGTTCCGGACTTCATCAAGGCAGATGATTGGCCCTCTTCCAGTCCCGACTTAAATCCCCTGGACTATAAATTGTGGTCAGTGTTAGAGGACATGGTCTGCTCTAAACGCCATGCCAATATCGATTCTCTAAAAAAATCTTTGAAGGTAGCAGTGGCAAATTTCCCAATGGATACAGTGCGTGAATCTATAGACGTGTGGCCGGATCGTTTGAGGGCGTGTATTAAAGCTAAAGGCGGGCATTTTGAATAAAAAATATATTGTTTAGAAACCTTATTAACTTACCTATAAATAAACATTTACTTATGGTAAATTAATTACATCCTTTTAAAAATATGTTTCATTTCATTTGTAACAGAACTTATGGCTAGACTAGGTACATTGCAAGTTAAATAAAAGCTTTTAATTACTACCTACTTATCGAAATTCGGACCCCTTGGATGGTGCCCATCACGCAGGCAGATTGACCCATGAGTGTTTTTACACGAGGATTCTAAGAATATCTTTGGAATTTGTTTGTTTCCTCGTGGTCTGAAAATTCGTTATGAAAAAAGTGCAACGAACTGAATATAAGGAACAGGGCTACTGATAAATGATAGTAAAATATGTCCTTTAATTATCACCAGAAAGATAAATTCTATCGCGTTTATCATGTGACAGAATGGTGAATGTTTTATCTGGTTTTTGCCACGCGATAAACCCGAGTCTCGCAAGGCGTTCTAGATTATCTTGTGGAAAACGTCTCGTCAAATGACATATGAGAAATTTATTTAACAGATCGTTTACATGTAACTTACAAGTACCCCGGTCCCTGGACTTGGGTTATTGACTGCCGTTCATTTTTTGCAACAGTATACATAGGTATTTGTCCAAATCGGACCCCTCTTTTCGGGCACAACCGGGAATAACGCTGGGAGGATGATGATGATACATATTTTAAATATATTAAGCTAGATATAAGTAAAACGAATAACATGTTTACCATTTATTTAATTACCAAATAAACTTAAAACCCAAAATGACGTTAGTTTATGACGTAAATCTTTCAAAGTTATTTGACCTTATGAATTCGGGTCGAAATCGAAGCGCAAACATATAGTTCTACGTGAGTGACGTACGTATTTAATAAAAACATCATTAACTATAAACGTGATTTCGTTTTTAGTTAAGTTTCTTAAAAAATATACCCCTTTTTTTCTTGAAAATGACGTCTCATATCTCGTTATGTAAATTAGGCACCTTTTATGTCAAAGCAATATGGGTTAAATTCGAATTAAGAGGATTTTACTTCATTCGAATTTAAGCCATGTCACTTTGACATAGAGTGTCTATGCCTATGCCATGTACTAGTACAGCGTTGAGCACTCTGACGTTTACCATAAATTGTCTTAGAACATTAAATTAATACAAAAAGTCCCTGTTTTGCATTGCTTTTATAATCTACAGGAATATTATAATTTTAAGGACTGACATTATCTGGCTGTAATGATATCAACAGTAATTTATAGTTAAGTACCTACCACGATGCTGCGCCCTAAAAACTGTGGTGGACATCTGCCTATATTTTAGAGCTTTTGTGAAGCCACAGAGCATTCAATACATGAATTATGGTTTTTTTTTTTCACCAGGTTCGAGCTGACGCGGACACTGATCGTGTGGAACAGCGCGCTGGCTGCCTTCAGCATAATGGGCGCGTGCCGGACGCTGCCCGAGTTCATCCACGTGCTGCGGAACTACGGGATCTACCATTCGGTCTGTGTTCCCAGGTGAGTCGCGCCTTTTCATTCAAAGCTGGGTATTAGGAACCACCAGACCCCGTATCATGGTCGGCCTTATCACACGATAAGTGACAGGATAGAGCGTCCGTCACTGGCTGCACCGTTCGATAGAACGAGACGCCGCTCCTATCTTGTCACTTATCGCGTGATAAGGCCAACCATGATACGGGGTCTGACCTGTGAGAGGTAGCGGAGCGGAATGTGAGGAAAAACCTTTATACCATTGTTAGCCTCGCTCATACACGTCTTCGTAATCGTGTTTTATTTCCGCAGCTCTCTCTGGTGGATACCTTAACATTACTTGCCCGCCTCATCTCGGGCAAATGTTATCTTTGATAACGCGTTGTTATATTACAAACCCATCAAGATACACTATATAGGCTCAACTCTAGTGATATGAAACAAACGCATACCAGGAATCGGATTAATCGAATCCTGCGGTTGGGCGGTTGGCCAACCTGTGAGCCCTCCTTCACCCACCTCACCACTCCACCATCTGAACAAATAGGGCATATTTGTTTATTTACCGTGATTTTAACTTTAAAACACTTAATATATGCAGTTGCAAAGATGAAACTATTGCGTCTAATACAATCGGTCTTGTCACTTACACATACGCTCAAATCTTTGATAATAGTTTGCTTATCAATATATCGATCGCGAGTCGCCCTGCCATTATAACGTATGCAGACGGTCGCTTTCTCTTTATGACTGTTTTATTCAAGCGTTAATTTACGAACTGCCTATTTTTAGAATTGCTGAATTTTAAGTAGGCGATTTCAATTATGATTATGATGAACGAAATTAAACTAAACTCAATTGAATTATACCTACTTTTTGTACTAAAATTTAAATTATATCTGAATTTGAAAATGGAATCTTAATCGTGTTTTTTTTAAAGCAGTCTGTAAATTCAAATCAACCATCCTAAAGTAGCACGTCTTTACGAGGTTAAATCCTCAGTCACTTAACTTTTTTATTACTTAATTGTCTTCATCTACCGCATCGAACGTTGTCTGTATGACAGATCCTGTGCTCTTGTTGTATTTGGTTTCGTAATAAACTCGCATCACGAGTATACTTGTCAAACGGCATCCATAGTTGCACAGTCGCATTCAACACGAGATAATTACTAAAAAATAAGCGGTGCCAGAGAGTGATATCTTGCCTATAACAAATCGCTACACACTATCACAGGCCCGCATGAATAGGAAGATAAGATCGATAACGTTTATCTATCTGTTTCGTGTTCATTGCTGGGGACATTTCTATTGGACACCTTTCCTGAGGTCTTGTCACGTATGACGTTCGTATTCCACACTCGTCTATGTAATGTTATTCTGGCGGTGTAGTGCGAAAGTGCCGACCGAGTCGAGTGTCTGGCGTAATTTTTCATGTAATTTATTATCCTATTATAGACAGGCCGCTGACGCTGATACGTCTAAATCATAGTTCACTTAGCACATGTTCACACTGGTTTCGATAGGTTGCCGAGTTTTTGTAAATTTGTCTTACATTATATTTGACTAGCTTCCGCCCGCGACTTCTGCGTGGACCTGAGATAAAACTTTTTATACAGGGTATAAACTATCTTCATGCAAAATTGCATCCAATTCGGTTGAGCCGTTCAAGCGTGATTGAGTAACAAACATCCAAACATATAAACATCCAAACTTTCGCATTTATAATGTTATAATTAGGATAGTAGGATTAGGTTGTAACTTTCTTTATTATAATTGTTCCTTTTACCGTTAACTACTATATTATATTTGCTGAAGGATGTAGTTGGTGTTTACGTAGAACAGTGTCATGTGAATGACACATTGACACAGGGTACGCCTCTCTCACCGAGTATCTTTGATCCGGTATTCACTTCGTCAGTTCGTCAAAAGTGATATTAGCTGATTTGACAGCTGCGAAATCGCAATTTTCGACTTCAAACAGCTCTAACTTGGCATACAGTCTCAACAAGTTTAAAATTCATGTTCAATTTAAAATCTGCCTTTTGACATTTCACGCAAGGTCTTTAAATTTATAACTTGATGTTTGTATGTTGTGGAGTGTAAGACGTGTTTAGAATATGGCCACCTACTTGCTTAGATAGCATCATAATTAGTGTTTAGTGTATTACCCTGATACTAAGGCCCGATTTATATTTAATAATATATTTAATGCCAATGCCAAATGTCAATGTCAAATTTTAGTATCTCAGTGCAGTCACCAGCATAAATATATGACTATGGGCAACGCTGCAAAAATATCTGATCATCAAGTGAAGGTATAATTATGGCGGTAAAAATAAGTGATGATTTGCAGCCAGCAATAAAATCATTTGCCTATAACGGCATAAATATCGGATCAGACCGGGTAGAAATTGCTTTGACATACAGTCGTAATTTGAATAAAACCATTTGACGCTTCTTGAAAAGAGTATTAACCGGTCATTGGATTACGCTGTCTCACGTTTTACCACATTATTTCCATTGATAAAATAAATAAATAATAGTTGATCTTAGCTTTTGAATCACGGACATGGTTTCGGAAAGTTTAAGCAAATAAATTAAACGACACTGCAGCACACTTTGAATCAAAAGAAGGTCGGTGATTATTTCCGAAATACAATTATTTTGCGCATTTTATTAAAAAGGAACAGGAAAGTTCTATACTCGACTTTTTTTATATTTTTTGATTTAATCCGATTTTTTCTACTCAGAATCGAGAGCAATTTCGAACCTAATAGGAGAAAAAAAAACTGTCCAAAATGTTACATATATAATTTTCGGTTGTCCGTTCCGTTGCCTTGCCACCATACAAGCTTAGTATGGAAACGGTAACGGAATGGAATAAAAAATCTTGGGACACTTTTTTTCAAGTATAACATTCGAAAGTGCTCTCGATTCTGAGTAGAAAAAACCCGATTATATCAAAATTAAAAAAAAAAGTCGTGTGCAACTTTCCGTAAAATGGCCCATTTGAGCACCATAGTAAAATGCCAGAACAAAAAGTAAAAGTTGGCAGGTTAGGAAATAAAAAAATAAACGTTTTAAAATGTACTATTTTAACATAACTGTTTTAACAAACTTATGTTAAAAAGCTTTTGGTTTCCAGTTAAATATTCCATTTTGGAAAAAAATGCAAACCCTTCTTCCAGATGCACTGTATACGGCACTCCTGCAACATATTTATTCCATCTGGTTATTGGAATAAGATAAAAATAGTTTTGGCCACTTTGAACAAATAAAACCATTACTTTTAGCATGTTTATAACACAAACTAAACCCCTTTTTTTGCAAAAAAAACATGAAAAGCAGTATTTTTTCTAAAACTGGTCCGTGAAATCTTTTTGTTTTGGTATTTTTATAAGATAAGGGCTGATCAATAAGTTCTAAGAATTGGTATGATAACTGCCCATGATAATAATTTCTGATTATTGTTTAAGTGTGTTTCACAATTAATTAGTAAAATTAATAGGTAAGTCAAAAATAAAGATATTACTGATTTGTTCTTTTAATATGATGGTATTCATATAGAAATTCTGACGTCAGTAAAATAGGAAGATAATTGGTTGAATGTTTTGGCGGTTTTGGCAAAATTCCAAAAATGACATCTGTTTTCGGAGATACTATGTATTTCCACTTTCTGTATTGACATTTTGAATATTGTTTTATTTTTATTTCTTAATAATTGACGATTGTGATAAGGACTGATAATTTTGACATGTCAGACTGTCACTGTTACCGTGTGCAACGAGTGCTGTGATCGGTTGGACCTGGTGTTTTCTCATCTGTACCTTGAATTGGTTATTTACGATATCAGTAATGCTCATGTTTCGTGTTTGTAATTGTCTGTGACACCTCGAATACAAGATATTATAATTCAAATTTTGTTTTTATTATTTTCGGTTGATAGATTAAACAGTGAGTGTCTTGAATTGGAATTTTGTGTTAAGTAAATGCAATCAAAGTGCGACGATTCCAAATTTCCAGTTCAAAACATTGTGCTATGCAGATAAAAAAGGATATAAATATGTATGCATGTATAGGTAAAGCTTACACGGCTATAGCTCACGCTTGGGCTGTTGACGAGAGGAAAAACTAGATGGCGCACGGCGTTCATTTTCTTGACTGACGTCTCTATCTCTATATATTCATAGAATTCTATATATTTTTTATATATAATCTCTTTGGATGGGACTATGTCAAACGAAAGTCCATTTGAAAATATTGACTATAGTGTTTAAGCGACATCTAATAATTTTATTAATCTAATAATTAAATTAATCTTTATCAGAGCATATAATGAATACTAGTATTAGTAGAGTATAATACTAGAACTTCGACACCCTTTCAAAAGAGAATATACATGACAACGAATAACTAAGTATAACGTAAAATTTACTCGACAGGCGGATGAAACAATATTGTTACATTGTTAGTGACAAATGACATCCCACCAAAAACATTACATGTAAAGTGATGCCAAGACTCCATTGCTCATACAGCTTTCAGCGTGAAAAAGATATCAGATCGCAATTAGCGCCAAGCTTCCTACTCCACACGGCGTAACTCTACCACTACCAGCAACGCTCTACAAATTCTACATCTTGGCTAAAAAGTACTTGGTGGGATCTCATTCCTTTTTGTAAGGTGATTTCTAAAAATGTGAATGGGAAAACCCATACAAACTTCCATCCCCTAATTTAAAGAGTGGGGTGTGATTTCTAAAAATCCTGAAATACATATCTATAACATACATATTTATAACAAGGCTAACAAGGACCCCATTTATACATTTTTAGACCTCTAGCATCAAAATTTGCGGAAGTCTCATACAAACTTTCACCCCCTAGTTTAAGGGGTTGGGGGGGTAAAAGTTTTCAAGTTTTAAGATTTTTGTTGTTTGTATACTATTGCTAGCTTACATACCAAATTTCAGTTTTCTAGGACTTCAGGAAGAACCTTAAGAATATTGATGATCATCAGCGAGTCTGTGACGAAATCGGCGTATTTTAGATATCAAAAAAATATAAAGTATAAGAGCTATGCAATTGAAACTTAATATTTTTAATAAGTCAACCACTGACATCATATCCCGAAAATTTTGTTTATCTGGTATAATCCGAACCCAAGTTATGAAGGTTCAAAAATACGACGAAGCGCTTCGAGATAAGGTAGGTAGTGCCCTTGCGCCACGCTTGGCTCGTCTTGGCAGGGGCACTCCCGTGCCCCCAGATATTTAAATTACAGAAATTTCAATAACAAACACTGATAATGATTGACAAGGTGGATTTGGTTTGGTGACGTCGTCGCAAGGTGCTGTAGTGTAGATATTTTCCATATCGGTGTACGTGATCTTTGCTAACAGGTTAAACAATTGTTTCATCTGGCACTTTGTACCTACAGTTTGTACATGTTAATGAATTGTTAAACATTGGAAGAAAAAAAGGATTTGACAAGTTCCTTTGTTTTGCTGTGATGTTCTCATCATTGAAATACAATATAGGTCGCAAATGTCAACGGTACGGTTAAACTTTTTTATATGTAAACAAACAGACATAATGTTACAAGAGACGTTTACTTTTTAGAAAGTACGTACCATGCGGTAAGGGCACGTAAACGCTGGGTATTTCCAGATGCTGGAAGTACTTACGTCAGAACTCGACCTTGATTCACTTGCACTCATTCAGTTGGGTCGTTCTCATTCACGAACACCGCGTAAGCCTTCCGGGCGGGGAGCCGGGGGACCGGCTCTGGCTTTTGCTTTTCTATAGACGCTTTAAAATGTTGTATACTGAACAATTCATGTGAATAGGACTTAGTTATATACAAATACTAACTCACTATAGCTCCAATATTTACGTCAACGGAAATGTAAGTAAGGCTTAGATGAATTGCCGGAATTACTTCTTAGTAGTAAGATAAAAACGGTCAAGTTACAAAAAAAGACTTGTAATACACATACTTTTGAGGGTATATATAATATTTGTTGCTACGTTTCTGTGCGTCACGATGACTCGCACATAGTTAGTTTTTCAATATTCATTTGTTTTTTATTTAAATACAATTTAGTATAGTGAACCAGCGATCCGACCTGTATCGAGACCATGGAAGGCTAAGGTTAAACCTGTTTGCTAACAGGTAAAATAGTTGTTTGCTGATAAACTATTCATAATTAAGGAACGCAACAAAAACATATTTTAATATCAGTTTATCTGTAGTAAAAATAGGGATTCTGTTTATTGGAAATATTACGTGCCCGGAGGGACGGCTCATCTTCTTATATAACGTTCGTTTGGCCGCTCGCCAGTTCAGTTGAATTTGGTCCATTTCATCCTCCGATATTTTTATCTGAAAGGATTTAAAATAATAACCTTTAAAAGAGTAAATTGCGAAAACCGAACCAACTTCGTAGGAGCCTGAAGTCTATAACAACTAAAGTGTCGTACTTTATTGGGATACAATTAAATTAAAGAAGAATGATTATTTTCATACTTTCCTTGTTGGTACTGTAGCCCGGCTAGCCGGCGGGTAAGAAATAAAATTAATTGTTACTATACAATAAAATATAATAATAAAATAAAGAACTATGTACAGAATGGGTTCAACCTATTCAGTCAGTATGGAGCATGTACTAGCTAAAGGTCACTGGCCTGAATAAGAGAGACGTTCGTACTCCTGCTGATGATAGCCGTAGATTGGATAGCCTCGGAGTTCCCGCTGGGCTGGGCAGGTCCAGAGAACACCTTCCGCTAGCTCAGAGGCAGCAACACAGATGAAAGTATATGCAGCAGCCGAGCAGCAGTCGCGGATTTGAAGAAAATAAACCGCATAGTTAGGACTTACATTTACAATACCAAAAAAGCGAAAATTGCGTGGTTTTTCGAGTGCTGCAAAGTTAGCGCAGGTCTTTCGTAGCTGCAAACTTGGTTATACGGTACTGGTAGTGTTCCTAAGAACATATAAAAAAATCGCAACTAGCCGTTAGCTTGCGATTTTAATGTTCGATATGACTGGCCGCCTATACTTAAAGGGAAACTGGAAACAATATTTTTCCTTAGCACAGGTTCATCTCCACCCTAGCCTCGCATAGTTTAGGCCAGTGACGGCTAATTCAGGTTTAGATGGGGTTTAACAAACATTATGTTGTATTAGTTTGTAACTTTGTATTCTGCTACATATATTTAATCTACGAAACTACTAATCGGATTTAATAAAATAATTCCAAACGTTTTGCATAAATATGTGTTGCATCTTTTTCTATTACCAAACAAATTGTATAAATACTAAACCTATAATAAAAATACAAAAAAACATACGTTGAATGGGATCAGAACCCGAGACATCAATGTTAGAAAGCAAGCGATTAGTGAACGCCACGAAGTCATACTTCATTAGTCGAAATTAACCTTCTTATTTGTGGCTTGCAAGTTAGACATTGTCTCGTGAAACATCTAGTCCTAATTTAGTTAACTGCAGTCTGTCAACAACGCAGAGCAGAGATAGAGATATGCAATGACATGACAAGTCTACACTTTTTTGCGTGAATGTCATAAGTCATAACAATGGGTTCTAAATTTAAATCGTTGACATGTATTCATCACGCGCGTCACTCTTCATTATCGTGATTTAATTTCACAAAGTCCTAAATGCTCATCATTTTCATGGGCCGACTGTACACAACACAGAATTTATATACAATACATGTCTGCATAAGTGGCAGCCCTTGTATGTATGAACGATGTACAATATATATTTACAAGCAGTTGTCATTTCGAGAAATAATAACAATCATTGAGTTTTATATCAGGCAGAACAGATTCTGCAAAGGATGCGCAAGCAAGAGATAAATTCTCCCAGAAGAAAACCAAACGCGGCCGTGATTTTTAATTTTTCTTTATCACCGGCCAGTGCGCTAGCGGCCGCGCGGCGAAGGTTTTGCCGTGTAGTACACTCGACTACAAAAACACTTATTGCCATGTATTGCCACTAATTATGATGAATCAATTGAAACATCTCGTTCTGGAAATGACCCGTTATCATCTTGGTGCTCCGTAGTTAACAATTGTCATGTCAATTGGCATTCTTATTATCGTTTTTGCTATCGCACTTCAACTGTCAGTCATCGCGTAATGGAACTAGATCTAGACCTTGATGACCCCAAATTACCGTTCTCGTTTAATAGATACTTGTAAGTTCAGGGATGTTTGCTTCAGCTTCATAAGATAGGCCTAGAATAGAATCTTAAGAGGATAGTAAACTGATCGCCTTGTTCATTCTAAATGGTCAAAATAGAGGCCTTACTTTTGTCTGTTTCCTTTTCGAAAATTCAGTTCATATATTTAATAATATTATGTATAGAATAACGAAGGGTTTGACTATGTTTGTCTGTGCTTCTTCGAACGAACGAAGTTCTATGCTTCAGCTTGGCCCAAAAATCCTTCGCTTGTCCGGTGACCGGTATCTGTCCTTCTGTCCCGGTGTCCAGCTGTTCTCCTCTACCGGTCACATTTTTCAAACGATTCTCGTGAAATTTTGGGAGCAGGTTCGTTAATTATATTGAAAAAATGCAGGCTCGCGCGTTCTGCAGCTCACAAAGCCACTACTAATGTACCTATAAATATTGTAAAATATTGTACCTATAAAAGAACCTTCTAGTACTTCTTTTATTTCTTGATGGTATACCTTAATTCTTTGTTATCTTCAGTTTGGCGAATCATCGCTAATGGAAGTTTGGTTCAGGTTCGGATCGCTTAGCAAAAAGGAAAAAAAAACCTTTTACGCTTTGGGCAGTTTGCCATCTCGGCGCCAACTTTGCCAAAATGGTTATAAAATCTGTATCTTTGCGCAATGAAAAAATCTGGTTTACGTCTTATATTTTAAACTTGAAATTTGTATTGGTTCTCGACTGAACTGCCAAGCGACCCTGTCACTTGTCCATTAATTCTATTAGGTAGGTACTCCACTTCGCAAATTAACATTGACGTAGGTATTCATGAAACCAACAAGGTGCGGTATAGAGAAGGATACGTACAATTATTGGACTGTAATCGTAACGTAATGTCAACGTCACTTATATTTACAAGGCAGGCGTATAGAAAAATGTGGCTATTATCCACGATTCCACCTTCTTTTGTGCGATTTTCGCAAGAAAAGGATTTCAAATCGACGTTACGTTGTGCGATACTTATTAAAGCTTTTTTTGTCAAATATATAAGAACTCTCCGTAGATATTTATTTAGATGAATGACTATTCAAATGTGCCAACAACGTTGAATATTCTCTTACAAAATCGTCGTCAACATCATAGTAAGAAGCATATATGAAAGAATATTACGCAAGTCGGATTCAAGACTATGTGTACCTACGATTATAAAATAAGAATGATTCTGCCGGGTCAAAGTATTTTCTCGCCATTGTCCCTATAAGTTTACTGTGCTGTGGTTTTGGAAAGTTTCATATCAGGATTTTTTATTATATAGCCTTTCACTCTTTATTGATTTAAGAGCTTTATCTGCATCTGCAATCGTAGTCACATACCTATTATAAATTATAGTTAGGTCACAGAAATAGTGTAAATGGGAGTTGCAATGCAAACATTACGCAGATTCTGTGTCAATATTGTTAATGTAAATATCAAATAGCACATGTCCGTGTTTTACCTCATTGCTAGTGGGCTGAGCAAATTCATCTCTCATTTCCAAAGAGGAAACTTCAGCGGTTGTTTAGATAATACACTTACCTCTGATACACTTACCACCCCACGCTACATTCAATTGTCTGTGTGTCAATTGAATTAGTTTATCTAAATGTAGATAAAAGTATTTGATATTTATATCAAGCCACGCATTACGCCAGTCTGAAGCTGATATTCCACCGGAGGGGCGAGACGAGACGAGGCGAGGCGAGATTTGAAATTCGTATGGCAAATTTTCAATTCTCTCGCGCGCGCTCGGTGGAGATAGTAAGTGCCATACAAATTTCAATTCTCGCCTCGTCCCGTCTCGTCCCGCCCCTCCGGTGGAAAATCAGCTTGAAGCGCTTATATATTATCTACACCTTGCCTGAATAAAACTCTTCATTTACTGCATTATTAATGGAAATGACCATTGTTTACTTGAAAGATGATTGAAGTTATACTATTCATAGCTAAATTGGTTTATTAAAGTATTATGAGGAATACTACAAAGATAAAACCAAAACACCTTTAATGACATCCTGTTTGATGTACAGAAAGGGAGACTAAAAACTCGGTTGCTCTTTTGACTTGCTAAAGACTAAAAAGAGTCATGTGATTAAAATGTGTATGGACCGAAATGTATCTGGCCCGATCTAACGCAGAGACCTAAGGCTCGGCGGGCTGTATCGATTCCCCGTTCTGCAGACGAAGATGCGGCCACGCGGGTCACGGTCAATGTCGGCCGTCAGATTTAAAGCTCCGAAACATACGCTAATGCCAGAGAGACTGCCTCTACTATCTCTACATTGTTTATTTTGTATTCTATTTGGGTTTTCGCTAAGAGTAATCTCATAGTAATGATACATTTACCTAATGATCTACATCGGAGGGATCGAATGTAAGAAGAGATTCAGTCTTACGTCTTGCTGTACGATTGCGAGTTTGCTTGATATAAGCGATATTTGTACTCTTATCTAATATGCAACTGAGTTATCTTATATCTCCATCTGGTTATTGTTTGTTTTATCTTGAACGCGCACATTCTGACGAATCACTGATTGTTAAAAGTCCGTCAGCAGTTCAAGCAAATCTTAAGAAGTGTTTAACGTGTTTATGGGCGCTGCCGCTGCGCTTTCATTTAGTTGTTTTATATCGAATTAAAAATAAAATGTTTCCTTTCATCCAAATCCAGTAAAAAAGAATCTGTAGTCGTATAGCTAGCTGAGTTCTCAAAGCTTCCTGAGTATTTTTTTTAAACGATTACTTTCTGCATACACGGGCATAGGTATAAATTTCTTTAATATCTTGCCTTTAAAAAAAAATTGGGGCAGGTTTAATTTACCTTGCACCATCCACAACATGTATTGTGCGACGAAACATTCATTGAGTACATTAAGGCATGCATCGTTATAATATATTTTTACGCTCGATTACTCTGTGCTGAATATTGATTGCGTTCTCATATACAATATCATACAGATCTCGGAACGTGTCACCGGTAACGAACTGCATACCGTCACGTGTGAATCACGTGCGGATTTGGCGTTTTTGTCCTCGTCACGTCATTATCACAGATAACATGACATGACACGGTCTCACGAGTTGCATTGTGCCATTTGTGAAAATGGAATGAAACAATGTTGAACACGCTACCCGGCGCTAACATACTTTATGTAACTGACACATACTTACTGTGCACGTACTACATTATGTACGAGTCTCATTGATTGCATCTCAGTAGTATTCCGTCAAACATATCGTTGGGCAAGCCGCAGCCAATTTGGCTTACTTTTTATTTCAAAGTTGTAGTTTAAGGTGCTCAAAAAATAAAAAAATGAAATGGGCCAGCCGGTAGGAATTGAGTTCATATGACGCTGCGCCACTATGGCATCTTTTACAACGCGAATTTAAACTGGCCAGTGGGATATTTTCCGGTTCCCTCTGACCTTTGTGAGATACGCTAGGATAATACATACTTTTCGAGCTGCGTGATGGTAAGCTATAATTTTCTGCAATATCTCTCATCTAAGAGTTGATCTTATGTTTGCATTTTCAACCACTGTTTTCCGGTAAGTCGTCCGCTTTCCGGTCTTTTCTTCTTCACATAGAACATTCTTTGGTAGTTTCTGTTATCCCTGGCGACGTCACTCAAACATTTCTTGGGCTCCTCGCTTCTACTTTAACCTGGCGGAGCCAGACATGCCTAACCGGTTTTTTTTTGTGGTCTATCGTGTTAAAATCAGAAAGAACATGTGAATTTCGGTGCGAAATATGAATGTCTGCAAGCAAAAAAAGTTATATGACATCATAACATAAGACACGTTCCTGGTCACGTGTATGCCCAAACACTTGAACTTATGACGAGACTATTTCAACAAGTATCGTAAAGTGATTTGCGTATGTTCGTCAAGTGGCCCGCAAACAACAAATGACGATAATGGAGAGTGACGTGAGGTTGTCACTGTTTATGTTTTAAGGGCTGGTGGCGCTTAGCACATTTGACGGACTAGTTGACATTAAATTTGGCGACGGCACCTGTCATTCTATAACGAAAAACTTGCTACTATACAATAGGATTTTAACGGACGTAACTTACGGTTTCCACCGGCTTGAAACAACCAAACCCTAATTGCGCCATATCATATCTATCTCTATTCCGTAATAACATTTTGATAGAAGATTATATTTATAACGAAACGTACGCATATAACCACATATTGTATAATGTATAGCTATACTTGAAAGTTGTCTCATTGCGTTTGTTCCGATCCTTTAACATTAGCGCGTATTTTTCCAAATGTACAGAATTACTTAACGCAGCGTTAGCAAAGTTGTGAATTATTCAAGTAAATTGTATATTAATGACGTAAAATTCCATACTCGTGCGTATCGTTGTGCGCAGGTATTGTGCTAATTAATTAGACAATTTGATTACTTCATGTATTGATACATTATGACCACATATGGCCCGACGAGAGGTGTATTATTCGTGATTGGAGAAGACAGTTGTCGTATAATAACGTCAGACTATATTTGTATTGACAACGGTCGAATAATACATATCAACTACACGTTGATATATAGATAACGACGTCAATAGAATATGTTACCAGACTACCCGCCCTTATCGTTAGGGATGGATTGCAAAAAAATAATACATAGTTAAGAGCCTTAATCTAATCTACGCTTATTGATTTTTTAATTGTGTAACGACTATTACCCCTACATTTTATATGGCAATATTGGCATCACGAAAAAAAGGCACCCGCAATTACATAATCACAACCGAAATGTACACGCATTTCGTGTCACTTTTATTGTGCGGAATGTAGTTTGTAATTAGTCCCAATATTATTTAATTTGTTATAAAACACCCATGAATCAAATTATCATCAATAATTGCAATTTTTCCATTAATTTATTAGATTTGCCACAGGAACCGTCTAGTATACATTAAAAGCTCATTAAACGTAAATATTGACGTCGTCCGATGAAAACTTCCCGGACTCGATTTACTTGTCTCTTCGATTGCCCACTTTAATTGTCAAAGAGTGTAAATAAGGTACGAACCGCTTTCTATCTTATAACAACTCGGGTTTTTTTTCATTAAATTGTTTGTGACGTCAGGGGTGCCAAGGTTTTTAATGCCATTTTAACATACATTGTTTGACATATAAGAAAAAATACCTATTCTATAGGTCAATAATTTAAGAATTTTCTCACGGCATTTTGATTCCCTAACGATTAACATATTCACCGACGTGCAAGCGTTAACCTCAACTATCAAAATAATTGTACATTACCAAAACGTTTTTACATTATCTCCATACGAATAAGCAGACTTGAAACTGCCATCGCTGAAAACGTTTCAAAGCCCTTTGATGTCATAACCAGGACCTCCGCGGATCGTTCTTATGAAAATATTCAATCTAGGAGACAGGTCGATTAAGAAACATAATTCGGCTCTATTCTTAAAAATTTAACATTATTCAATATTCTGAGAAAGGTTAGATAACCATGAATTCTTGGCATTTTTAATTTTTATATAAGTCTCGTTCCAGATCGTAACTTCACGTCCCAGAGCAAAAGTGCTTGCTGTAAGTAATGTCATGTAGAGTTCCACAAAGTACGAGTAATATTATCGTTTCAATCAATGATTTGCAAATACATGCGTACTGACCTTCCTATCGTTGCACTAATGCACTTTAAAGATCAAACAACGTTAAACCAGTACGTACATAGATTCACGCCTTCATTCCCAATATGGGTAGTAGACCGTAAGCCCACTCCCAAGTTGGCAACTTTGACGCAGTCTGCCAAGTACTTCCGGCCATTTCAGGACTGACAGACATAGGTTTATTCTCTCTACGATTAAAGGGCTAAATTATGCCACATGTCTCGTACTGTTGTCATATTACGTAAATATACCCTACTCATACAAATTTTGACCGGATGTGAAGGATTTTCAAACTTTCGGCCAATGTTAAATTAATTTACGTCACACCTGGCCATAATGCTAGTTTTACTGCACGCTGCGCATACGGTAAAACTCGCATTGTGGCCAGATGAAGACGTAAAATTGTGTACTTACCACGGGCGGTAATTCGTGAATGGCCCAGATCGCAGGTGTTTGTGGCCCGAACCGAAGGTGAGGGCCATAAATATGCGATCTGGGGCTGTACGTAATGTACTATTTTTTTTCCTGCTCAGCACAACTGTCTCCTGCCATGCATTTTATCATTTTGTCATGAGACGTAGGTGTATTGGGAGTGGGCTTACGGTCATAGGCAGATCAGGCTTTCAAATTACACTAAAATATCGATCGGGAAAAGAAATCGATCTCCTTACCTGTAATATTCACTTTCTCGAGGAAGCTAGCAGTGTTGAAACAGTAGTAGACTTTTGACGTTCATTCATTCATAGATTGACGCCTTTATTCCCAAAAGGGATAGGCAGAGCACATGAAACTTATGTTCCAGTGCCACTTTTAGCATAAATGTGGTTATAAAATATCGCCTAAATGTGATATCGCAGTGATAGGTTGCTAGCCCATCGCTCACAACACATTTAACCCTGTTCCTTTACTACGACTCTTACGACACCCACAGGAAGAAAGGGTGGTGCTAAGCTAACCCGATACCACACGGGGTAAACCTGCAGTATTACTATTTTAAACCAGTATTTTCCTAAAATTACTTTTGTTGCCATAATGACAGTTCTCAATTAGCCTGATATTTCCAGAGGTGTCTGAAGATGAAGACGTTTAGACGTGAGGTCTTCAAAAGGTTGTCTAGCTAATTCTATTTTTGTCCCGAGTGATACTTGACCTGTGTTGTATAACTCTGTGTCTATTCGATTTTATGGCTGACATCGCATACCACAGTCCATGAGAAATTGAGAAATTCTGTCAAACACTAACTTCAAAACACATTCACTTCGACACCTACCTTTATATGGTATGTATACATACATAATGACATACATGTCATAGACACTTACACACATTCTTTGTATCGTACCTTTAACTATCAGTGGGAATATTATTGAGTAAGATTTAATTGGAAAATGTTCAACAGGTTTTCTTGTAATGTGTCGTGTTCATAACCTCCAAGTCAATAATTGCGCAAGTCGAATTACGGAATATGTATTCTTAGGTTTGACTTCAAAAAATGTGGTCCTACATGGGATTGACGATGAGTCGAGTCGATTAATGATGATTTATACGTTCAAAAATATGAATTCGCCAAGTACATTCGCCTCAGTTCGGAACGCATCTTGAACTTCAAGAATTTTCATTCATTTAAAAAAACATAATATCTGTAGAATAAAAAAAAAATCTTGCTATACTCGTAAATACTGGCCAACAGTTCTAATAAGTATAATGAATAGTAATTGAGAGCATCCCGCGCAGACGCGGGCGCACCTTGCGCAATACCACTTTCTAACTGACAGTCGGTCAGTTGGACACTCGTGACGTAATATTTACACGAGTTACTTAACTTTTTATTTGATAAAAGTGCTTACTTTGCATCATAACCTCATTTCGGAAGTGAGATATTATCTAAAGATGTCATGAAATAGTTTTGTGGAGGGCCGAATAACATGCTGTTGCTGCCTTTGCCCTTTTTATTTATTTATTTATATATCTTGTTATACACATTTCTGCAAATCACAGTCGAAACCCAGTTTTATTCCTCATGCATGTAGGTATATACCTAATGTACAAATCAATCTATCAGACAGCCACAGAGCAGGGAAAGTTACGATTTGAAATTATCTTCCTGAAAAGGAAATAGACATTTATATTATTTTGTTCTATAATATAAATATGCTAAACGTTAACTTCCCATATAAAAAGGTTCGGTAAAATTCAGCTTTTTTGAGCTATACAAGTAGCAGGGCCGAGAATAATTGGAATTTTGGAATCCTAAATCCGAGTATATTTCTTAAAATCGCATATACCTACCTAATATTAAATCGCGGGAATATTATCAACTTATCAGTGACGCACACGACACGACTACGTTCACAGACCAGTCAAGCGTGAACCTAGCGTGTCGTCGACGCTACATGCCTTCGCATACAGACAAGCAAACGATGCTGCAGCGGTCACGCAAACACTAGCCTATTGAGATTTGAGCACTAGGCATTGAACCCGTACATGTTTCTTTCTCATTCACTCGTTTTGACCTAGTCTAAAAAAATAAAATTACTTAATTATGTCGCAAAACTGAGGATTTTCATGGACTTTCATTGCGTGAGACAGAGCTAGTCCAATTCGTAACTGTCTCTGTAGGATCCGACAACGACACTTTTTGTTTGGAGCATGCTCCGATATCAGGCTGGGTGGTGTGAACAGTAAACATGTTTCCATAAATTTACTTACCCTCTGATATCGTTACTGGATTCGACACCGATAGTTACGGATTGATTGGTGTGAACAAGCTCTATTTTCTCTTAAGGTTTCCAACGTTTTGTTCCGTGCCCTACATTATTATATTGTATTTTGTCTTCAAGGGCTTTAATTTAATAAAAAGTTTCTACGATTCAAAGTTTTTGCCGCGATAATCAATTTATCCGCTGGCGTTTCAATGTCAGATGAAATTAATGTGCATAAGTAAATTTCCACTTGAGCTTAGAAAAGTGATTGCTGTAAATGCTGTAATGCCAAGGCGAAGTGTTCGTTATTAATATGAATATTATGTTGTTCCCTTCATATTGTGACCGGAGATAACCTAGCCAGTTCGGAATTTACATACTAATAACATGAGCCTATCTTTAAAAAAATGGATTTCGAAAAACTAAATCGCCATCTCCATCAATAATTATAGAACCTGCTCACAATTTTTGACAAGAATCGGTTGAGAAATGTGACCAGTAGAGGAGAACAGTAATTTTCGCCTAAGATGAAACGGAGATCATCCTTCGCTTCGCTCAGTCGTTCAACTATGTATAGGGATTCCGATTCCTATTTAAAAATTGCTATAATCAGCCAAGACAGTGGCCTACAAACTTTGAACTTTACTGTACAAATAATAGAGTCGAAATGTGGTTAACCGTTTTTTTTCGCTTAGGTACTGTACGGTCAAGTAAGCTACGGTAGCTTAGTGGTTCTGGCATGCGGCTGTCAAGCGGCGGTCGTGGGTTCGAATCCCGGCTCGTACCAATTAGTTTTCTTCGGAACGTATGTATGGAATATTTACCGTTAGCATTTCGTTGAAGGAAAACATCGTGAAGAAACCGGTCTAATCCCAATAAGGTCTAGTTTTCCCTCTGGGTTGGAAGGTCACATTGCAGTCGCTTTCGTAAAACTTCAACAAATCTTGGGATTGGGTGTCAAAGCGGACCCGGGTCTCCTTTTAGGGCACAACCGGGAATAACGCTAGGACGATAACTGAACGGCCATGTCTAATACTCGTAATATGTATAACATTTTTAATCGTATTCCCCAGACAATAAATCGTTTCATAAGAGATCTACCCGAAAGTGTATGAGTTTCCGATCCAATGTCTGTAAATACGTATAACGGTTTTGTTCCTTACATTTCAAGTAATAGATATCCTTTTAAATGCTCAACTTGGTATCGAATTTATGATTATGTAATGGAAAACTTTAGAAGCGAATTATGAAATATCAATGTCCAAAATAACCTGGCAACTAAGATGTTTGCGTTATATTTGCAATTAAAATAACAAAACGCATAATTTGCATTTTATTTTCAAAGTTAATAAGGTATACAATTAATAGACGCTTGATATTCAAACAACTACCTATTTCGCAGATACACGAAAAGATAGCTTTGACCTTTGGCACGGTTGCGCGTACTTATACGAAACGAGATGGTAACAGACAAGTCGATGTGCAGTCGACGACAGTTATCAGTTATCATTTATCACTGACAGGCCTGTGGCAAAAGTATTGAGCATCCATGTGTTTTTTAGCTTTTGTATCGCTTACTATACAAAATGCTTGGTACTGGCTCTGCAAGCTGAATATCTCGCGAACCTGCCTACTTTTTTTATTTCTAAAAACGACTTAAGAGTCCGCAGTAAGCTCGATTCTCCATACAAACGTAGTTACGCTCTCATTTTAATATCTACGTGTTGGATTGTAACGAAACTGCATGCAAAATGACATTAGGAATATCTATGTCTGTAATTAGTTTATGTAGCTTCAGATACCATAGTAAAAAAAATACAGCGAATTTAAGTTTTTCATACAAAACTTGTTCTTGCTGTATTTCGTTTGTTTTATAAACTGGAACCATATAAACTAATTACAGACATAGATATACCACATGTCATTGTATATGCAAAGTTTCGTCATAATCCAACTCGTAGTTTTAAAATGAGAGCGTAACTACGTTTGTATGGGAAGGTGAAATTCGGCCGAGCTTACTGCGGACTCTTAAATCGACAAAAAAAAACTGTATTAGTATAATCATTGATAATAATAAGAAGTATATCATAATTTCACGAGAATGGGTTGAGAAATGCTAAGCTACGGTAGCCTAGTGGTTCGGGCACGCGGCTGTCAAGCGGCGGTCGTGGGTTCGAATCCCGGCTCGTACAGTCAGCATCAAAAGTAACTGCACAAACGAAGACGTCAAAAGTCTTTATTAAAAGGGAATAAGAGCTTTTGACGCCTTCGATTGCGCAGTTACTTTTGATGCTGACTGTACCAATGAGTTTTTCGGAACTTATGTACGGAATCTTTACCGTTAGCTTTTCGGTGAAGGGAAACATTGCGAGGAAACCGGTCTAATCCCAATAAGGTCTAGTTTTCCCTCTGGGTTGGAAGGTCAGATGGCAGTCGCTTTCGTAAAACTAGTGCCTATGCCAAATCTTGGGATTACGTGTCAAAGCGGACCCCGGGGTCTTTTAGGGCACAACCGGCAATAACGCTAGGAGGATGATGGATGATGATGTCTTGGATTCCTGTTAACTTCTGTCCAATTTCCGGCCAACAACGAAATCAAGAGGTTCTTCAGTATCTAAATTTGAATTTAAACTAAAATATAGCAACTGCTTTCTACTCAGCTTTGCGGTCACCGCCTGTCGATTTCACGCCTCGATACTGGTAATAGGTTCTCGCGGTTTCTAGATATCGTGTAACAAAGTATATAGTCACCGACGTGCGAGCAGAAGTATATCTGAATTTTTTACACTGAGACAAGGCTATTGGGGCAGGGTTATCAGCTCACGAGGTCAACTGCTATTCATTCGATGACATTTTCATCTCAATTAAGTGTTTCTTAGCCTTCTTCAGCATAAGGTACCTACCTCGATATAAAGCTGAGTGAAAACTTCATCAAGAAGCTTATTTTCTTTCTTATTTCTTTCTATCCCTCTTCGGTTGCTTTTAGTACTGTGATACGATATATTTATTTATTTAATCGTATGGCATACATTATTTTGACCTTTAAAGTTTGTCACTCTTTAGTACCACCCAGGGCACACGTGCAGGGTTGTGGTAGGTAATAGGTATAGTACGACTCTTCTCAGGTGAATTTTTCGCTTCGAGCCTTAATCTTTCAAACAAAGGCCATTATCTATTATCGCATAGCCGCTAGCTACCCAACAACATTCATATTGAATAGGTTTCTGTCAAAAATTTCATTTTTGGTACAAGCTTTTATTGCCGACTGTTTTTTTCTGTATACCATCGTCAACTGCTCATTGAGACGATTCTAACGAGCCCAAACTCGATAGGGTTATGTGGTTTTATTACGGAGTTCCTATGGCCACCTTCTGTCTCCATCATCAGATCAGCTCGATGGTACCATAATATTGAATTGTCATCCAAACTATACTTATACCCAAAATTTCAGCTCAATCGGTCACCGGGAAGTGGGTCAAATTTAACTTGCAAGATTTGACGGACAACTTACATACTTTTATACTTACATACGAACAAGTCAAGTTAATATAAAGCTTGTAAAAACACGGTATCGTCATAGTATTAAGGTTTAAATTTAATGTCACTGATATTCTAGATATTACGTGTTGGTAGTGTAGGACGATAGACCGCCCCGAAGCAGTACGGCATCGTCCTAAACTACCAAAGCGTAATATCTAGAATATCAGTGACATGAACTTTGAACCTTATAAATCTTATAATGCCTTTGTTTCAAAGATTAGGGCTCGAAGCACGCTCGAAGCGAAAAATTCAACTGAGAAGAGTCGTACTAGCTCCTGCGGAAGCGAGTAACAGTTTTCCCCTTTTGTCAAGTGAGTGGGCAATAATTCGACTGTTAATCGAAGCGCTCATTTATACTAACCACTCAAAAAGACTTTTTATAATTTATTAAATTTTAACTAAATAGTTTGATCACAAGTTCATGAATTACCACTAAAGTTATTTATTTTTATTACACCGTTAGTTTCGTAAAAACCCGAATGTTTCCTTTTTGTTTGATAGTAGTTACTCAAATATTCTATAGTAGGTACCTACCTAGAACTATAACTCATCTCGGGATTTTTAATGTCAAAAAATCCGGAACAGGGGTATTTGTGTCCATGTTTACAATCATATAGCAGCATCCGCCGCCGCCGCCGCGCCGCGCCGCGCCGCGCCGCGCCGCGCGTGGGCAATGGGCATGCATTCACGTACGTTGCCCAGTCGCAGTTATGAGAGAATCTTATAATCGTTGGAAATTACATAATAACGTTATATGAATTTAAAGACGACTCAAAGCCTCAAACAAATCCTACAACGACAACAACATTTGCATATGTATTTGTTTGTTTGTTCTCTTGTTGGATTCTCGAACGGCTCTGACGATTTCGGCGATTTTTAGCGAGCACGGGTTAACGGAGGTGAAAAATATAGCGCTAGGTCTCATTTACAGGAAAATAGATTGCTTCGGAAAGATGCCGAGCAAAGCGTGGTGTCCCATGTGTACTATTATTTTATTGACGAATATCGATTAAACTTACGGCTCCATAAGGCAAATAGTCGATATTTATGTAAGGCATTATGGATATCCAGTGTTTAGCGAAAGTAACATGGTAAGAAATGTAGAAAAAAATTACCTTATCGACAGGAAAGAATATAACTCAAATACAGACTATTTTTATGACGTAACGTCTAAAAGAGAATTCATGTTTTGGCAAAAATGACAAGAATTTAATAACAATTCGATGTGTTACATTTTTTTTGCTAGTCAATTGTTAGACGTGTTAATGCAGCTAATTTTGGTTGTATATTGTGTGAGTGAGCGTGTGCTAAACTTATTTGCTTGGTTGAAAACCGGCTTCACTAGGTTGTTCGGAATGCTCTGTCTATCTTTTCTCTTGGTGCAGCTCTGCCATTTTAGTAATTCCCGGCAGCGAACTTCAATTTAAATTTACATGGGATTACGCCTAATATTTAGAACATTACGTCTTATTTTCATGTTTCAGTATGAATGGAATATACTGTTTTTTACTTAATTTTATAGTAAATTGTTATTTTCATTATCCTAATTTAAGAAAACTTTTTCTTACGTGAAATGTATTAGAACATTTGGCTTGTCGCTGTTTCTCTCGAGTCACAAACTGTATGCTTAGGACCGCTGGAAATATTTAACAAAAGGTTTTCCCGTACCTTGGGCACAAACAAACAGATAACAAATTAGAATGGAGCTTTGCTCTGGGCGATAACGGATCCAATTCAGCCGAGTGGTTCAGTTTGGTTATTTCCAGTTGATCTTGTTTGCCTTAGCTTTCGACGAGTTGACGAGACTCCTCGGTTATACAATGTAAGTAATGCTAACAACAACATGCAACATGCTGAGCTGGGTCCATTTCGCGACAAAGCTGTGTTTTTTATTTTTTTACGTCACACCTGGCCATAATGCGAGTTTTACTGCACGCTACGCGTACGGCCAGGTGAAGACGTAAAATTGTGTACTCACCACGGGCGGTAATTCGTAAAGTCCCAGATCGCAGGTGTTTGTGGCCCGAACCGAAGGTGAGGGCCATAAACCGCCCTTGGTACGTAATGTACTATTATTATCTGTGTTGTTTTTGTCACGAATAAATGTTTGAGTTTGAAGGAAAAAAAAAACGATTTATTTATAATGAAAACGGGAGGAATGCTTACTTTTCCAAATTCAACCAAGTCGTAACCAAGTCACAGCGGATAATTCTCCGGTCTCCATTTTTCCAAAAGCCGGACCTTTCTACTGTATCAGCCATTGTTTATACCTACTAACGACACTGGAGTTTAATGGCAAGTGCAGTGTGATTAAATCGTCACTTTTATTATCGAAAATGGGGAAGATTATTAACGATAATATTGGTACACCGGGAAGGTGGCTTGAAGTTAGCACTTAGCACTGAACTATATCACAGTAAAACTGTCTGCCGGAAAATGGAAATTCGTGCGGTCTTTTAGCTGCTCTTCCCGGCGCGGCGTTGTTCGGCCTACGTCTGCTATATGCCCTGGACATAGTTGGAGTTGACCCATGTCTGATTATTTTATATCTGAGTCACGATGGCCATGGTTGATATGAACTTCAGCTAAAATAATATATCTTATTTTGTACCGACTCATATTTCCGCAAGTGCCCTACGAGTTAGCTGATGCTATTCCAATATACGTCTTCGTTGAAGAAATTTAGCTTTATTACGAACTAGCTGCCACCGCGCCTACGCCCGCGTATTACAAACTGACTCAACAATTAGTAAGTACAAACTTACATTTCACGGTTATTAATTACCTCTTTATTAGTAGTATAGATACGTTAAAGCGCAATTACGTCTAGCCGACACGCACGTCAAGTGATAAAATAGACGCTAATAGTCTATTAATACCTAGTCATTGATTAGTAGGTAAGTGGTCAATCCAATTATAACTGTTAATTAAAGGATTCAAACATCGTTATTGTAATAGGGGTGAAGACACCAAATAAATTAACCAATTATTTTGAAATTCCAGAAAAAAGGATAAAAAATACTGTCAAACAGAGAAAAAAGTAAAGCAGCTGGGTTAGTTAGTATTCTGCTGGGTTAGCTAGCTTCATAGTTGGCATTTTCCGCAAATCGATATCCAATGTGCCTATTTGGCGAATTCAATTTTATTTTTCGATAGCAGCTGGGATTAAATAATCAAAAAGTCCACATGACCTAAGTTTTAAGAGGGGGTATATTCTGTCCCTTTTCCGCAAAATTCACCTTGATAATGAAACGATTGTCATTTACTATGACGTCACGATCTGCGAGCATTTTCTCTCTCTAACAAGCCATATTAAAACGGTTGTAGCTTCGTAATGCCTAAATATTAAATTTGAGTCTACACCCGTATTGTGCTCAAGCACTAAATAAAAGATTCATTCTTGCATTATAATTTATAAATCCTGGTTGAACGTAAAATGATCGTGATGAGTGTGATGTCTCACTCACTCAGATGATTGTTGCACCTGATAAAAGGTTACCAATGTTTACCATACACGTGGACATAATTTTAACGTCAAAACCTGAATTCCCTGTATGAGTAATAATGCAAATTGCTCTATTACCTACGTAAATCACTATTCGTATTCTCCAAGTAATATTTCTTCGCTATGACAAACTTGCTGATACAGTAATATAAAAAAAAAACAAATTTAAAGCACTAAGATACACTTATTTGCTACTACACAAAATAAATGCAAATATATCTAGGTCTCTTTTAATTTGATTTACACTTTTCTGAATGCTAATGACTTTAGTCACATTAAAGCAGTTTTTCCGCCTTTTTTAAACCACTAAAGAATGAGTTACAACACCCGAACTAATTGGATCAAATCTATTGAGCCGTAAAATTGTGGTACAATTTCACAGAATCTTCACGGCTGATCGTTACCGATTATGAAAGTTCCGAGTCGGCGTCGACCGCAGTGTTATGCATTTTCGTACCCTCGTTCCATAGATCGCCTCATCACTCGTCTATTCTTAGATGGTTTACTAGTTCATATATTGTATGCATCATTGATGTGCCGTGCGCGATTTAACAAGGCAGGGTTAATGAAACAAAATGATGCCTTCGATGGAGATTATTAGCTATGTATTACAAAATTATAGACACATTTAAAGACACGCGGACTCTGACGCGGTGATGACTTCCAATCAAATAATGTAATAAAGACTCGAATAATATACATGTATTTTAATACGATGATGGTGGCAGACTAGAATATGACTTGCCTGATGGTAAGAAGACACTGTGGCCCACACGCTTGCCACTCCAGAGGCGTCATCCGCACCTTTATTGAATTAGATTCGTTGTGTGGATAACTACTCGATTTAGGCCTGTATCAAAATAATAGAAGGGTATAAAATCATATAGATTAAAAAGGGAAATTTCCAAGCGTTCATTGAAAGTGACATAATTCATTAATTAATTAAGTGGGAATTCTTGCGTTTTATAGAGTTTAATTATTATGTATTAGGGTATATTTATTTGGAGGGTATTCTCACGTTGCTATATTACAAATCTTTATCCATTGATTAGTTTTTCTTGTCTCTAACAGAGGTAATACCTGAGAGCTGGGAGTAACAGTACAGTCGCCATTAGATATATCGGAGCGGCCATAGTGCTCACAAATCTCTGAACACGTCTCTAATGCCTTGACAATAGAGACGTATTCAGATATTTGTGAGCACTTTCGCCGCTCCTATATATCTGATGGCGACTGTACAAGCCACAATGGTCCACAGGAAACAGGGTATAGATTTTGTATTCCAGTGATATTATTATATATATATTAGTATATATTAGTGTTGTTTAAATTTTCTTTCGCATAGCTCAGGAAATTCTTGTACGTGATTCAGATTACTGCGACAAAGAGCGGCATACAGCGGGTGACGCGAGATCTTTAAAAGCCTCACATTATAATTTTTTCTCCGTCAGTATACTTAAATACTACGTTAAAAAGGTTTTCTATTATAATAAATAATAGGTGCCGTCTCTCGACGCATCTCCGCCAGCGTATTACAAAAGGCTAGAGCGGAATCGTGTGTAAAAAAATAGCCTCTAGGCTAAAGATAGCTGGCTATACATTTAGAATAGACATTCTATATACCTAATTACCTACCTAAAGTATATATCGTGTGAAGTTTCGGTTATTACTCCTTACTTAATAACTCCCTAACTCAATATAAACTACACAAAAATACGTAATAATACATCAGCATTACACATTAAATTAATAATTAATCGTATAACACGCTACGTGAGTATAAGCATATAAAATAAAACAGAATTGATTAAATAACAATCTCGCTATATAGGTACCTAAACAAATATCATACGATAACTTGTCTTGTATGATGGCACTACGGCGCACATCGAATTATCGCGGAACACACGGCACCATAAACACATAAATATTAAATTGTGCTCATATCCATACTGATAAGTACCTATGCACCGGTCACGGTTTATGTCAGTTGCATGTTGACCTAATATCTCCATTATCTCGTATTTCCAGCATCATTACGTGCCATAATAATCTTTTAAACTGTAAGATAAGAACGTACAATGTAACTATTTCTGTTATTTCTGTCACATTTTATGGTACCTATTATTCTCAATTGCAAAAAAAGAGAATACACAGGTATCCGAAAAAAAATCGTGGTACATATATTTACTACATTTAAATGATTAAAAAACTCAACCTTGTTTGTCTGTGGTTTTGCATTCTTTTGTCAGTAACGGTTTGTAAAATATTTATATATAATTGACCCTGTCAACATCGGTAAATAGACTGATTGAAACGGGAGACTTGCATATAGAATTATTTTATTTTATTAAATTAATGTATGTATGTAGAGTACATATTTACTTACTTTGTGCCACATCCTACTCACAAGTTCCTTATTATAATTAACTAATATAACACCTTCCTTTGGTACATAAGGAATACAACATTGGCTTGATATAACAAATACCTACACGTCGGAATTTATTTCTACATTGAATAAGTAGATAAATTATGTTTAAAAAAAAGTTGGAGTAATTATCAATAATTCAAAACTCATTACAAAATTCATTTTAGCTTAATGTTTAGTATTGTCTGGAAAAGCCATGTCCACTTTGACATTCAGTGAGATTTCTATTATTTTCTTCCGTTAATGTTATATTCTCATGAAATACGGTTGATTTATTTGCTTCAGACACGGAAAGTTTTTAGTAATTAAGGCGTAGTTGTTCGTCAATTTAAAGGTCGTCTTAGTAAGAATTAAAGCTATAATCCTTCAATCCAATGCACGCAGAAGCGCCCCACGCTACGCGCGCAACTACGCTATGGACAAAACAGAAACTAAGTAGTTACCTACCCAATGAGGAAAAGTGGGGAGGTCCCTCGTGGTTTGACGATCCGTGGGATATAAATGTATCCTAAGAGCGGGAACTTACGATTAGAGACCGATCAACGCATGAACCTAGAATACTCTGGACAGGCTGTACGTGATGCCACAGTGAGGGACGGAAAGGCTCCTATGCAGCTAAATTAAGAAATGGTCTTAAAATGGCTGATGACTTGCCATAAACAACCTACTTAATTTGGACGGGTAATGTTTTGTGCCACAACTTCATACTAAATCAGTTGTGGCAAATAAAAAAAAGTGGAACTATGACAAGGACAATGAACGATATTTCCCTTTCTGTCACACTTATCGAGATTTGTATGCTACCAGCTCGCTCGCACGTGGTATTATTATTACCATAACCTGTCAAGAGTATTCTAGGTTCATGGATCAACGTTAAATATGGCGCCGGCAGCTGTCATTCCATGGAAACTTCACTTTTCATACGTTTTAACGGATCTCTTACGATTACAGACGGTCTGATGCAACACCCTCTGAGGCTCTAGTATAAGTTTTACCGAAACAAAACGTTACGACCGCGTTTGCGTTTAGCTGTCAAATCCCATTCAAATTGAGGGTAAAACGCAAACGCGATCGTAACGTTTTTGTTTCGGTAAAACTTATACTAGAGCCTCTGAGCATTTTGTGCTAATACCATCAAAAACTAACGTGTCCGTGTATTTTTCAGTTTCATCGAAGCGGATAAAGTATCCGGTTTCTGGACGTGGATGTTCGTGCTCTCGAAAGTGCCCGAGTTGGGCGACACGATATTCATAGTGCTCCGCAAGAAGCCGCTCATCTTCCTGCACTGGTACCACCACATCACCGTGCTGCTGTACTCCTGGTTCTCGTTCACCGAGTTCACGTCTTCGGCGCGCTGGTTCGTCGTCATGAACTATTGTGTGCACAGGTCAGTTGCGTTTTTATTACGCCTTCATTACCTATAGCTGGTTGAAGATAACTTTATGGTGAGGTTATTTGTTAAATCCATGCTCATTTTTATTCAAGGCGCGCAAGTAACTCTTGCTTTCTGTCAGTCTGCCACCTTTTCGCGCTTAAACCGCTGAATCGATTTTTATGAAATTTGGTGTTGTAATAATGAATAGGAATGGGAAGGAAATCATATAGTATTTTGTCTATATAAAATATTTACAGTTATTTCTAAATCGTGGATGTATGTCGAAGGGTGTTTGTCACACGCGCCTCACGACCAATTCAGCTATTAGCAGTCAATATTAGCTATAGTAGGTAACTAATAAGCATTTAGTTACCTGTATATAGCTTGTTTTCCAATTAATTTTGGTTTGTGTACTATGATCATCCGTAATATTTTTGAATGTGTACGTTGATGTACGGTGGACAATAAAAATATTGTTTCCGTTTTATCACCATATTGCATTGGATTAGGGCGAAAAATTTAATAAGTGCGTCTTTTTTGTAGTCGACTGTGTACATGTTAGAAATGTATTCAGAAACGTTGTTATATATAAATAATGCAATTTTATATTTATTTATTAAGGAGACAACACAGAAACATACATGAAAAGGATATAAACAGGTTTAGATGAGATAACTAAGTACATATGATTTCCTGAAACTCACTGAGAACATAGAAAACTTAAACAAAAGTAATGAGGTAGTATAGCCACAGAATAAAAAATACAATAAAATAAATGTACACCCTGATGAATACGTCGCAGGTACGAAGCACTAAAAAACAATGGTGCAGAAAGGAATTAAAGTACAGATATTACCTAAGAATATTAAAACATTAGGTATTATTATTAGGGTTAGGCACCATATACTTATATGGTGCCTAACCCATGCCCTCTCACCTATTCAATGATCACAATATTGTTGCACGTCGATTGTATCGGAGGGTTCCGACAATTTGCGTCTGTCAACACCGTGATCAGCGCATGACTGGCAAACACGGTGCCATCACCCGTGTCAACTGACTGTTTGTAAACAAACCCACCTATCTAAAGTAGTGCAATTCGCTGAAAGCTAGGTGCGGTAGTTTTTATGATGTTCTCGTTTTATTACGGACACGTAAATCTAAAACATCGTTGTGATACCGTAAATTTGAACTCCGTCTATATAGTATTTAGATAACATCTGAAGTCGCACTTGACCTAATTTTCTAGCAAGTCTTTGAGTAGTTGAATATTTTTGAGATTGTGAAAAATTCTCAAAAGTTTTATAGATACGAGTATGTCGATTATTGGGTTTCATGCTCGTCTGAATGTAATCATAAGCTTAGACGTGTACTTATTGATGTGTGGGTAACAATAGTATATGTTTGTTTCCAGTGTGATGTACACGTACTACGCCCTGGTGAGCATGGGCAAGTACCCTCCCAAGTTCCTGGCCATGACAATCACGTTCCTGCAGCTCACGCAGATGGTGATCGGCTGCGCCATCAACTTGTGGGCGCACAACTACCTCACCAACTCCACCGCTTGCGGCATCAGCCAGTTCAACATTAAACTTTCGATGGCCATGTACTTCTCCTACTTCGTCCTCTTTGCCCGCTTCTTCTACAAGGCCTACCTCTCTCCCAAACCCGGTAAGAAAGCCAAATCCGAACCAGTCGAGAACCAAATTCCGAGCGTTAAGAGAAACTACAACGAGTATCCTCGGCAACGGAACGGAGTCGTCGCCCACTAGTCGTAGCGAGTTGTGATATGTGTTAGGCTATTGTACAGTTCCCGTATGGCTTAAGGGTACAGATCGGATTGGCCGCGCCGGCCCCACCGCAACACTATAAGCTTTTATGAATTCAATTATTATAGAAACAAACAACTGTAAAATACATTGACGAAATGTCTATTGACGCTTTAATGAATAATTTATTAGATGATAGGTTGATTAATTAGTGTTTGTCATTATTTGCTAATTTTGATGTATTTTTTTAATGTCTACATTTACCGTAGAATGATGTTTCATGTGTTTAGACGTGAAGTATGCATTTTTTATGTTTTTTTTTGTAATTGATAATCTATAACTTGGATGACTTATTGAGTTATTCCCATCGCGAGACCAATTACAAGACTTGGCTTGTGGTGGTGGAAGTACAAATAATGCAAACGCAGTTAGGTCAAATGTAGATGAATGGGTTGGCCGCGAAACACCTGTAAAGTAAGTATGGGTAGTTTTTAAGCGGGATTGTTGCGGTTCGGCCGGCTTGGCGGACAGGGCGCCGGGCGCGCGATGCATTCCGCTAGATTGTACAACTAGACCGACACGCTACCGTTGGTATTACCTGATTATATTCCAGCAAAAGCAAAGCAAAATCTCTATGGGATGAATTGATGCCCAAAAAACTACCCGACTAAAGAACCGACTGTAACTAACAAGCTGATGAAACCGTACGAAGGTCGACAGCATATACATAGATTCAGAAAAACTGGTAGGTTGTTCAGACACAATCAATTTTCTGTTCGAATGGGCCGATAATAAAAACAATTCTGACCCACTATTCTGTTTTGCGAATACTCGATCAGATGAGATACCGACGGTGTCATCTTGGTCTGAATTTAGTGTACGCTTCTGTGAGTAGTGACGCCCTCTCAGAGTGAACTGATGCTTTTAAATGGGTTCTTTTATTTCTAACCTTCTAGTATTCTTTCCAAAACTTGCATTCGCGAGACAGTTCCAGTAGATCCAGGCTGGCTACAACAACGACGACGTATCGAACGTTGTAGTGGTATTTCAATTATAACTGTTGATCTAGTGTTATTACGATTGCTCTGTTAAAGTCTATAACTTAAATCGTACCGTCGGCTGCTTTCCGACCCATATAAAAGCAGTAGTTTTTTGTTGTTGTTTATTGTATTTATTACTTAAAGAAAAAGAAGTGATGCAAAAGTAATTTATTTGTAAATGGGTTATATACCTCTACATTTAGTAAGGTTATGGTTTCGCTGTGTGACCGTTGTTGTCTAGGTTAGATAACTTTGCAACGCTTGTCAAACAAGCGCACAAAGTCTAAGATTACAATTCCTGTTAGTGGGATAAGCAATATTGATGTACGATGAAACGGACAGTGCTTTAGTGGGCGCCTATCAACAGATGGTCCAGGTTTCTATAAGAAGCGTGTCTTTGATGTTTAAAGATCCATCCATCTTGGTTTTCTAAATCTTCCTCTACGACGTTGAACCGAATTTAATGTATTTATCACGTTTGATTTACTCGTTCCGATTGATTGCGTGCTTATTAGATGTACTGGACGAACACGCTAGCTTTTAGAACTGGAGCATCGATTTGATCGTGTGCGAGCCACAAATAATTATTTCAAATAAAAAGCTTCAAATGTCTGGCTTCGTCTCGGTATTGAGGCACTGGCCATTAAGTCATAATAAAATGTGTGCCATTAAAAGGCACTGACGCCAATATACATAGCTTAGCTGTGTATGTGAAACGACTGGTATTTGCTCTAAGAAGCGACGAATTCATAAGGTATATTTCGGAACGTTGCAACATTTCAACACTTAGTGCCAGGAACCAGCTAATGCTCTGCTCAGAGGCAATTTCCACAACAAACGGGTTTAATACAAACGCTACGAAACCGTTGGCACTGAAAGTGTTAAAGCATCGCTCTAAGGGCCTATGAAATCGCTGTGAATAAGACACGTACATTGTGTATAGGCTACGCACTTTTCAGAACGTGAGGATTATTTTGTTCACATCTTTAAATGGGAAAGGTCGTATATTGTTCTAGTTATAGTAAATAAGGAAAGAAGAAAGTTTTATAATGCCGGATCCATTAATGATACATGTTAACCCAAGATGTCAGCAGACGAATTCGTGTCCGCATCGTAATACCTACTGTCGTCCACGGCGTAATTGGAACATTTTGACGCAAGACATTGGATAGTTGTTCTTAATTACTATGATGATTACAATTAATTAAAAAACGGAATTTTCATCCGGTTTCTAGTGTCACAAAGATACTTTGACCTTATAGAAAATTAAATATTTGTTTGTAAATATGCTAATATACATCAAAGCCAATGCTTTATTTAGGGGTTGCAACAAATCACTACGAAGTGGCAGTTTTGTGGTCTGTCTAATAATGCATTCCTTTTTAATTCGGAGAAATGCTTTGAAATGCCGAAACTGCTGAAGCATAGTGATGTGTTTTCGCCCGTGCGTGTCGATTTTATAAAGTAATGTTAGGTTGGCATGAGGTTATGCTAACTTAGGCCACTTCCGCATTTGATGGTGCGGAGTCGCTGTCAATGTCAACTGTGTCAATTAAGTACATAATTGACTGCACGGGGCGGTATCATTCCAGTACCGAATGCATGCGTACTGCGTCGCGTCTGCTCAATATTACTACCGCGCAAATGTGATACCGACAGTATATAGACATTCGATTCTAGGTGACATCCGTAAAGTACGAAAACTGCATTCGATTCCGCTCCACCAAATGCGTAAGAGGCCTTTGACGCACACAAATTAGATTAATAAGCGTTACGAAAAGTCCAAAATAGTTAGTCATTTTATTAGTAGTGTTGGGTACATACTTACGTTTGGTCGGCCAACATGCTTTTAGTGCTTTACTAATAGAATTACTTGATTAGTGCAAATATCATAGTGTTGACATCCTAAAGGTTTCACAAACTCTGACTTACGAGGGCGGTTGTCTCACAACAATTTTTAAAGGCACAGGAAGTAGGATCAATATAGACGAGACATGAGACTTAGGCGACCTAGTACGTTACGTTAGACTGTGCGGAGCCAACGGTCCTCAGGCCGTTAGACCAAATGTAAGGAATCATACCATAGACCCTGTGTCAGTGATATAAATATAATGTTCGCCTCAAGTACATAGTAATGAAAAATAGCATTTCGAATTTAGATAAACGGTGTTCATATTTTCCCTGACATCTTACAGTTTTAGACATTTTTAAGTAAAAAAATACTGGATTACCTAAGAGAAGCAGGATCAGAAATTCGACCTCTAAATCGATTTCATATGTGCGTGTCTCTTTTTGGCCACGAAAACATGAGACACTAACCCTTCACTAATGTTTAGATGTCAGAGTTTTTCTTCTTCTCGGCTTCTCTTTGAGCAGATCCAGTTGTACAATCATTTTAGACTAGAAGATGTATCCGCTAAAATGACTTGAAAGTTGGTTGACCCGTTGACAATCGTAGTATATTAGTTTTAGTCCAGGTCAATTTCGTCTAGTTCCACTATAGAAGTCACAATTGTAAGCTAAGTTCTAAAATGTTTATACATTTATCAGATAGGCTGTTATTTTTCTATTGTACAGTCCATTGTTTTATGTATGGATAGGTTTGAAATGTAGAATAATATATTATTTAATAAGCATATTTTTAATTTGTTATGTATTTAATTTTTATAAATCATGAAGTTGATACACAAACCTTGTTCTTGGTTTATATTGATTGGATGGGTAGTGTATTTTGTGATATGTTTATTTGTTTAATGACAGTGTTTTTCCCTTTTTACGGTCATGGATCTTTCTTAATATGTATAGTATATGTAATTCGAATCATGGAAATCATAGTGTCATTCGCAACTTTATGCAGAGAAAAATGAAAATGCTACAATACAGATGTTGCCCCTGCATGTTGGGGACTCGGATTTGGAGTTAAAGTTATTAGGTACTTAGGTTATATTTTGATTATATTTACATTCAGAATATGTACCTACCCACGATAGAAAACCTGATGAGGTGCAAATTTCTATCTTTAAAAAAATAGTTGGACGTAAGTTGACTACATACCAATAATTTAGAAAGTACAAACTATCTAGTTAGACTGGGTTTTTAAAGCATAATTTCAAAAAATATCAAAACTATATTTAGTGTATGACTGCACAATTTTCGACACTTAATTGATCAACTCAGCCAGATAAGCACGGATTTACACGGTACACGTTCATATGGGTGAACAATGTTTCGCATAGGTTCACTTTCCAAACCATGAATCTGCACACCTCGTAAAAACATCACCGTATAGAGCACATTCGGTTAGGTTAGGTTTGTTTTATTATATACGTCCTTTGTAACATTTCATAACAAGGTTTATGGTATCAGACAAAACTTAAGTGAATCATTTGGGAAAAAATGTTATGCCAAAAGTCAGTAGACTTATTTACTGCAACCTGGTTAAAAATTAAGTTTTATTTTGGCTTTGTACCTACTGGTGAAACTCGCAGATACTCGATACTAATGCCCTAACGTATACATTAGAACCCGACTGAAACTTATTTTGGTACGGATTGAGGATAGGATTGATGAGATAAGTGTTAAGGTGGTTTTCCACCGGCGAGGCGAGGCGGGGCGTGGATGGGCGAGAATTGCAATTAGTATGGGACTTACTACCTATTTGCACTGAGCGCGCGCGCGCGCGGTGGAAATAGGTAGTAAGTCCCATACTAATTTCAATTCTCGCCCATCCACGCCCTGCCTCACCTCGCCGGTGGAAAACCACCTTTACCTTTGCCTCGACAAGTTTCGAGTACGTAGCCTGTAACCAGATGTTTCGTATTGTGTACTATACCTACCTTCAAAATAATAATCAATATTCTACAAAGAAATTGTCTTAAACATCTAGCATTTATTTATTTTAGTTACATGCGTATTTTTCTCGCATTTACAATTCTGTTGTTGATCTGCCTAGAATGGTCTAGCGGTTACAGTTCCATAGTAGGTATTCAATAAAATATTTTTAATATTTATTTTTGTGAACGTTTTGTGGTTACAATTCTGGAGAGAATATTATTGTCAGATGTCCATCGTAATCTACAAAAGATAGAATTATTCTTACAATCATTCATTTGTATTTTACGGGCGAATAAAGCGTTAGTGCGTCTATGATGAAGGTTGTTTACTTTATTTACCTTAAAAGTTATGTTGTTGCTTTAAGAATTATGATTCCCGCGGCCATTCCAGCCGCAGCGAATTTGGCTTACTTTTACAAGCTGGTCGGAATAAAAACGAGTTCCAATCACAGACGTAACTATAATATATATTAATATACCAAAATATATATTTATAGCAAGGCATTGGACCCGATTCTACGTGCACATGGCTTAACTAGTCTAAAACTAAATTGTCTAATTTTTAGACATAATTTAGGTGGCAGATTAAAAACGACATAATAGCATTTAGGCAGCCAAGTAAGTTGTATAGACCGCCTAAAATAAGAAACGTCAGATTCAAATTAGCGCAGTCCTTTGATAAGGACAGCTGCTCATAGAATAGCAAAGTGTTTTAGCGACACCTAAATAAAATTAGGAAGTTTAAAGGCCACTGTAGAATCGGGTCCATTTTACGATATATTTTGCGTACTAAAAGCAATGACGCCGCCGGAAATTGGGGGGTGGAAAAAATATGTCGCCAGGTATTAGATTGAAACGGCATTTCATTATATAAACAGCGTACACACTTTCAGGCAACTGCTGTTTTAATGGCTGCCTCGAGATAAAAAAGAATCATACGATTTTTCTATTTCCGCCCCAGTTCGGGTTGCACAGGGCGGTTCCACAACAGTTCGAAAGCTCTAATCCGGTTGTCTTGGAACCTGCAACTACGCGTCATTACTCTGAATATTATGCTCCAAATAACCTTGTTAGGTCGACATGTTCTAGGTATGTATAGTAGTCCTATATAAAAGTGCGATTTCTTGCAACGCACAAAGAAACAACGTGATAATTGCACTTTTGCATAATGAATTATATTATTGAGGCCCCTCTACATTCGTGGACGTGAATCGCGGTGTGACATACTACACATTCGCAGTGTTCACAATTGTGACAATGTTCGCGTTCGCAGGCTCTTTGACGCGGGTCTAACCGACTAAAAGTGGAACCTGCGAAATATGCGAATCCGCTCCACATCAGGCATATTTTTCGCGCGTTCGCGCGTAAATGTGGAGGGGCCGTTGTAATAATAAATGACCGTGCTTTGTCCCGTGAATTGAAATCGAGGATACATAATAACAAAAATATTTATGCATCCACAATTGTTACACATTTCCACAGACTAATAGAAATGTGTAACAATTATGGATGCATAAATATTTTACTCCTATATGCAGCTAAATTAAGAACTGGTCCTTAAATGGCTGATGACTTGCCATAAACAACCTACTTCATTTGGACGGGTAATGGTTTCTGTGCCACAACTTTATGCCACGTTCACATGCACTCCGTGCAGCCTGGCAATCAGCTTGGCATGCAGCCCGGCAAGCAGCCCGTGCACTTTTGCGGCCCAAGCAGGCTGTTGCTGTTCACACGCTCGCGGGCGTGCTTGTCATGCAAACATGGGAGATTTTTTTTATCTTTGGAATATTTATTCTAGGATTCTCATAATGATGGGTCCCACTGCTAACCCCCCATTTTTAGTCTTCTCACGACTCCGATTCCGACATGTTTACTAATGCACGCGAGCATGTGAACAGAGGGGCTACCGCGAAGTGAAAACGAACTTCGTTCGAGTATCTCCCTCTCTGTCGCTCGAACAAGCAAGTGCCACAGAGAGGGAGATACACGAACGAAATTCGTTTTCGTTTTGCGGTAGGGCCTCAGGTACACAAGCACGAGCACATTCACCCTTTGATCTTTGTCAAAAAACCGACAGTCGTCCGGATCGGCGGCATTCACGAGCACGAGCATTCAGGCTCGCTCATGCCCGTGCCCGTGCACATGAATGTCCCTTTGAACGCGAGCATATGAACGCGGCATCATACTAAATCAGAATAGACTCAAATACCATACTATTCGTTCTCATTCTAACTCGTCAGCTGACCATAAGAAGTTGACAGAGACAACAATATGAAACATCATCTTGCTTTATACTGCGCGTCTGTATTAGTCTGTGGATCACAGCTGTGCGATGGCGTGTCAGCAAGCCATGACATTGACATTGACATTTGTTTTCGATTTTTCGCGTGTTATTTATATTATATTGCAAAAACGAAACCTTTAATGGATTTATTAAGCGATGAAATCCGGCCATGGGACAACAACGACGTTAAGGAACAGTTTGGCGATAGCCTCATGCTACTGCCTTCCAACGACAACATCAAAGAGCTACAGAGTATTTTACGGGATAAGTAAGTGAGGTTACCATCGCGTGCAGTTTAATGCTTTATATGGCTGTGTAGGTATAACCGATAACAGAACTAACTGTTAACAAGTGTTCCCCTAAACAATTTACAGAAACACATCCAGAAGTGATTTCAAGTTCTATGCGGATCGTTTGATAAGGCTAGTGATCGAGGAGAGCCTGAACAGGCTGCCCTTCACGGACTGCGAGGTGGTGACGCCGACAGGAGCGTTGTACAAGGGACTGAAGTATGGGGCAGGGAACTGTGGGGTGTCCATTGTGCGCTCTGGAGAGGCTATGGAGCAAGTAAGTTTATAAATCACTATCCAACAGTAAAATGTGACAGAGTTAATTTAAAGGTAAAAGTTACAGGGTCTCATGTGTACCATACATTTTGTAAGACCATCTATTTGTATGCCACAACGAAAGTAGTAGTCAATCTTACACAAATCGACCTAGTCCCAAACTAAGCAAAGCTTGTACTATGGATACAAAATCAATAATTTTTTTCATATCCCTTCGTTTTTTCTTCATTATCAGTTACCACAACATGTGTATTTGATAAAATCTATAAGTTCTTATAGCCAGATAAACAGTTGATTTGAACATATGTTGCATCTCGCAAAACAACATATTCTATCAGAAAACATGGTTGTCCAAGATACACACCACTATTTCAAACAAATGGAACATTTTACGTCCGCTGGGCAGCCAGTGAAATTATGGGCAAATTAATCTTTTTTAATACATTTGTCATGTATTTTCATCCTCTAATTAGTTGAGTAAGGAATGCAGCGTTGCAGTTACCACGATAACTAATGTAATTTATCTTTTATTTGCATGAATGATGGTATAATAATATTAGGTAGGTACATCATAATTCTACCGGATTATGGGTGCAAACATTGGTGATTAACATAACTATTTCAGTAAGTAATACAAATATACAAAGAATACATCATGAAAACACTAAAATGATGATGACAACGTCAGCGAAATAGATTAAAAAAATAATTAATAGGACAATAATATTCGAATAACAATTGAACTCATTACAAAATAACAATAATAATAAATAAACATATGTGCTACTTTTCACCTATACCTATTAAAACCGCAGTCACTAGTATGCAGGAATTCTCCAATCGAATAGAAACATTGTTTTTCTAACCAAAGTCGATGAGTTTTACAAAAACTATTGTAGCACAGGTCGCTTATTGACTGGTATACTATTATAGACTAAAGTGGCCATATAATAGCAGTTTTTTCTGTATAATTCTAACCTTGGAGCGGGCATAGATAAATACATGGGTTTCCGCCCTTCTATTGGCATTATCTCTTAGATGGAATAGTGATAAATTTTCACTAGTACAACTTATTATTTATTTAGACAAAACCTTTCCCCAAAATATAGCCAGTTCACTAATGTGAGGAAGTCTACATCAAGCTCTCTCGAGTGGCTCTCATGTCTGCTCTAAATCTGAAATTAATAAACACTGTTGTGGATTTGTTTATGCTAGCTCTAAATAAGCCAACACCATGATTTATAAAATACATTCAGTTTTTTGTATTATGTCATTTTCTATACAATTATTTCTTGCTTCCAGGGGCTCCGCGACTGCTGCCGCTCCATCCGCATCGGCAAGATACTAGTGGAGAGCGACACGGACACGCACGAGGCGCACGTGGTCTACGCCAAGTTCCCGGAGGATATCGCTCGGAGGCAGGTGCTGCTCATGTACCCCATCATGTCCACGGGGAACACCGTTAAACAGGTAAGTTTCCATCAATATTTGGCCTGTATTCACTGATTAGTGCGAGTTCATAGTTGTTTGTTTCAGCAGTCTTTATTGTTTACTTTTACGGTTTACACGAGGTACGGTAATTAAAAACATACTATTTTGAGACTATTTCTTTGTCTAATTAATATAAAAGTATTAACAGTAGAATTTATTTTTATTTTACTAAGATACAAACGTTATAAAGAGGCGACTTTACCACCGTTAACAATGGGATAGCGCCTTGGCGCATGCCGGATAATCCTATTATATGTCTGACTTTGAACAAATCATTGTTATTGCAATTAAATCCTTATTAGCTACTATTTCTTATAACGCATCTAATACTAAACGCATAGAAGCCACCAACAACAGAGACAGCATTGTTACAAAGTCGCAAGGAAAAGTCCTATAAGTGTACGGTCTGAGTGCCCGCTCAAAGCGGACCTTGAGAAGGTCATTGTATTTATTATCCTTCGAATCATTACTCACAGAGTGCAATTGGATGTCTGTCAACTTAGATCAGCTTGGCAAGCCTGGTTGCCCATGAGGCAGTTTGATCCACCGTGCCGCAGGGTGGCCAGCGTTTCGCATGTATTTATGAACGCCCCGCCCCGTCTTTACGCTACATCCCCCTGTCTCCTTAAGACCACAGGGAGGTTGCCCCAACGCATTTCTGTTAATACCTATCCCCCTAGCACACTAGGTTTTATGTTCGACGTAAAGCATTCGATCCTCTTGCACTCGCATATTTCCCAAAATGGGACGAATGCTTTATGTCCGACATAAAGCTTAGCATACTAGCCCCCCTGGTGGCACGTAAAAAGAACGCCGGATGCCATATATAAAGTGTATGGCCGCCAGCGTTCTTTTCACGTGAATTGGCTAGCTAGTCTACTGGCCGCTCAGCAAGCCAAACAGTAAACACAATTTTTTTTTATACATAATGTTGCCGACTGCTCACATCCATTCCAGGCAGTGAACGTCCTCACCCAACACGGCGTAAAGGAAGAGCGGATCATCTTGTCGAACCTGTTCTGTACGCCCGCGGCCGTGCAAGCGGTCGTCGACTACGTGCCCAAGATGAAGATCCTCACCTCCGAACTGCATCCCGTGGCGCCCAACCACTTCGGACAGAAGTACTTTGGCACCGACTGAGATTTCATTAAGACTCATTACTAATCTGTGGTTATTGTGAGTCGCGATGGGTGATCCGGAATTGCTATTTAATCTGTGGATATTTTGAGTGCTCGCGATGTGTGATCCGGAATTGTTATTCGATTAGACCATAGGACTAGTGGTCCTGTGAGCTGTAGAACTCGCGAGGGAGTCTATTTCGAAAAACATTTACTTTTGAATAAAATCCATATTCTGAATTGACAAAAAATAAATAATTTTCGAACCTGCTCGCAAATTTTCTGCTCACGGGGTAGTGTAGAGGAGAGCAGAGAGAACCTGCGGACATAACGAATTTTGCCCCAAGCTGAAGCATAAAACTTCGTTCGTTTCGCTCGCTCGTTCGATTAATGCATAGACTGGGGAAATCAGTATTACCTGCTGATTCTGACTGAGCTTTACCTAGGTCGTCTAGTAATAAGATGCAGGCCCTGCTAGTGCCTGCCTAGGCTGGCAATGTTGTATGAAAATCCATTGCTGGCTTCTCAATCAGCAGCACTCTAAACCCAATACGTTACTATATATCATCAAGACATAAGGACGTTATTTCTGTGAGTAACCGATCCATAAAACAAAAGGAAACGACTCCGTGTTACCATTTTCAGAGTTCTAATATACACAGCAACAACACGGCTATTACAGATTTAAATGTAACGTAGAATCACAGCATTTGTTTGAAAGCGTTTTTCATGTCTTTAAATTAATAATAATCTCTGGAATAAAAATGTTACACTTGGGAATGACAATGTGTGGATGATAAGTAAATTTGGTGGCTTAATACGCTTATACGCTTTTTAATAAGTAAAATGGCTTGTTGGTCGATTCGCTTTTGTAGCTTAAAACATCAAAATTTCTATATTCGAAATGTAAACATTTGTTGAAGAATAACGCTAGTAGAATAATGTAAAATTGATAACATTTGCAATGAATAACCTAATATAAGAATAGGTATTTAATGATTTTTTTTATTCAATCTCAAAATATAATGTATTAAGTTGAGAGACTACTGAACTGTTTTTTATATCTATAAGCTTGACTAACTAATATAATCTCACCTGACCAGGAACCTAGCAACCTAACTGTTACTCCAGACATACAATTTGCTTCATTTCCTTAATACAGGTGATCCTATGGCTAGTGTCGTCCGTTTGTATATCAGTAAAAAGTCGTTGTGTGTAACCACTCTTAATATTTCACGTAATTGCCAAGCTGTGCCTTTTTTTTTACACATTGAAACTGTACTGGTTGGGTCGTTTTATTATTTGTATTATATTGCGTGTTAATTATAGTCATTAGGATTAAATGAGAATAAAATTGTGTATTTATGAAGGAACTTGGCATTTCATTGTTCAACAGTATCTGTAATAAAATTGTACTTCGTGTTATTTAAAGGGATTCGATTACCAAGGGTACTGCACCAAACCGTCTTTAATCGTAAGTGGTGTTCGTTACGATCTTAATTTATGGAAAGTTTGTCAAGATTCTATGGAATGACAGTATGTAAGTTGGTGCAACACGCCCTAAAACGACAGGGAGATATGCTCTTGTGCTCTGTACGGTGCATGAGTGAAACAAACAATATTACTTTTAATGGTTTATTCAGTTTCGTAGTTTATACAATCTATGAGTAGATAGATACAAAGATTTAAATTAGATCAGATCACACAGCTAAACAGTTTAAAAGTGTACACATTAATATAAATTTATATTTTCAACATTCTAATAATTTATCCTTTAACAAGTACCCATAGTGATCCCTGATCGTGGTCTCATTCAACACAGATGTTACCCTACTTTATATTACCTTGTAAAAATAGCGATAACATTCAATTATATTATTGTAACACGAGTAATGCTAATTCGAGAACAAAAATATTTTAATATTTTTTAATTAGTAAAAACTATGACTTATCGTCATTCATTAAGTGTTAGGAAGCGCCCGCCGCGGCCCACTGCGCGCGCCGCGGCGACCCTCTTAATAAGTGCGCACCTACTCCCGTATAGGTAAATAAATACTTATAAATATAACACATATCATTAAAATGTCAATTCTTACCCTATGTTACGAATTTTAAACAATAACAAGCACTTATCACTCCAAATTGAAGACGGTTCGAAAGCTATTGGAGGCAAAATACTTAATACTTTCGAAGATGTTCCCACAGTTTTTCTACAATAGCAGTCAACTTGACGTCACAGCAAGATGGCGACCTATACAGATTATAGTATTGCAAAATTATCTTTGCCGGTGGCCAAATATGGAACTAACGACGCTGCGAACTCACTAGGCGGCAGCATCTCTGTTACCGGCAAAGATATGTTTGCACTTTACCTAAGCACTAAATAGATGTCCGGTCATTCCGGACTTAATCATGTTGTAAATTATATCGTCGAAATACATGTACAACACAAATTATATATACCCTCGAAATTGACTTAGATATGTTATTAAGGCATCGCGTGAATCGCTCTAGGTAAATTGACAATAAAATCTAGGGGACTAATACAACAGCTAAAGCAAAATTATATGGCAATTAGCATATAGATACATATGTATGTATAACGATTCTAAATAAATAGGCGTAGATGGATCACTGGATTAGTGACAACGGAAGCTTACAGCCAAAATATATAAACACCTTAAACAAAACCAGTAGAAAAGCGAAATTAAATACTCGTACATTTGTGCATCCACTTTGATTTTTTTTGTGATTTCCTTGATTTTTTGTATAAAAATATCAGTTAGCTACGCTTCAGTCAGACTTTGCCTTTGCGGAAGTTAGTTTCGTCCACTAGATCGAAGAGGTTCCTTGGCGGATCGCGTCCCTCCGACTCTATCCACTCTCTCGCGCTAGCAACTACCGGCAGTACGGTTTTTACGCTGCATCACAAATTAAAACACGAATCAGTTTTACTTAACTAAAATCGTGCTGTTAAGACTTAAGAAAAAGCAATTGCGAATCAGCTTAAATTAATCGTGCTCTTATAACACCGATTCAAAAATACTACGTGAAAAAAGACTTAAGCGCGTTCAATAAAGCAAAAGTTAGAAGGTTTCTATCAATTTGAAATTCGAATATGCAGAAACCGACGCACTTTGTTTATTGCGGTCGTGAGGGAGAATAGCAGCGTGTTTTAAAAGTGACGTTATGGCGTTCGTTAGTCTTGACGTGGCGTTGGCTATGTGGCAGTGTTTACATGAGCTTCTGTTTGGCGCACTCGGGACAGATGATGTCCTGCGCGTCCGTGATGAAGCCCTTGCCGACGAGCGAGGTCTGGCACTGCGCGCAGATGAAGCAGTCGTTATGCCAGTGGCGGTCCTCGAACGAGATGAAGCGGGTGCCGCCGATGCCTGGAAAAATAAGTTTCATTTAGTCATATTATTTGGGCGAGGACCAAATTCTTGGCCAGTAGTTAGCGTGGTTAATTGGTAGTAGAAAATTAACCATAGAATTGTCTGGCAAATCTTGTCACAACGGAACTTTTTAACTAATTAACTAACTACTGGTCAAGAATTAAATACAGCTCAATAAAACATGAACAAGCGTATACTTCATTTCTAATAATGGGTCTTTTGTATACTTGTATAAACCCCTTATCGTAACATCCGAATTCATTGCTAATCGTAACATACATAAACATGAACAATTTAAAGCAAACTATACAAGCAAACTAGCGCCATCTGTTACCGAGTAGTAACACTAGCGGCATAGCACAAGCACTGCCATCTAGTGGCAAGTTGAAGACAACTTCGCTTCTTTCCAGATTACAGAAACTGCGTTATCAGTTTTATTTGAGCCAGCCCAGCTTTGCGGCTCCTATTCCTGGACGGTGTGCCATTAACCTACAGTTCGGGACAGTTGATCACATTCACTGCCAACGATATCGTACCGGTACGCTAGTAGCCGATAATATGCGAGAAATGTTATGTCGGATGGAAGAGCCTACGAGCAGAGCCACCTAGCGGGTTTCCTGCGTACTGACCAGTGATGGGCTTGGTGCACGATGTGCAGCGCTTGGCGAACAGCTCTCCGAAGCACTCGGCGCAGTACGGCTTCTCGTCGCGAGACGTGAACCGCTGCCCCGCCAGCGACGTGTTGCAGTTCGTGCACGTGAAGCACTCGCGGTGCCACGGCTCGTTCTTGTACGTCACGCCGCCTTGCGTGATGATCTGGGGAGAATATGACTCACAATTAGGTAATGTTCACACTCTTTGAATGGGGTAACTTTCAGAAATACCTGCCTGGCCCCCATTGTATGACTCGGTATGTAAAGATGGGGGGTCATTCAGGCACAGCCCTTCTATTTCTGAAAGTTAACCCATTCAAAGCCAAGTGGCAGCACTTCACGGCAATAAAAACTCGCACCACAAAGGTTTTCTTTTTTGTCACAACAAGCGTCCATAGGCTACGGTGTCATCTTACCATCAGGCAGGCCGTATGCCTGTTTGCCACCGTTGTAGTATAGAAAAAACTAACCACCTTAACCCTTTCACCGCCACAGTCGGCCATAGCCAACAACGCACAATCGTGATGAATACCTATTGAAAAACAGCCCATTTTTATGGTGGCGTTATTTCTTTACCCATTTTAATTTTACCCCCGTGGCGTCAGTGGCACAGCGTATTGCTTCGCCGTCGGGCGGTGAAAAGGTTAATCACGAAACTTAACCGACCTCTCGTAATCAAAATGTCATCATCATCATCATCATATCAGCCGAAAGACGTCCACTGCTGGACATAGGCCTCCCCCAAAGAGTGCCACAATGACCGGTCCTGCGCCACCCGCATCCAGCGGACTCCCGCGACCTTTACCAGGTCATCAGTCCACCTTGGGGCCTACCCACGCTGCGCCTTCCGGTACGTGGTCGCCACTCGAGAACCTTTCCGCCCCAACGGCCATCGGTTCTACGTGCAATGTGCTCCGCCCACTGCCACTTAAGTTTAGCGATTCGGAGGGCCATATCGGTTACCTTGGTTCTGCTGCGGATAGCCTCATTTCTGATGCGATCGCGCAGAGAAACACCCAACATAGCCCTCTCCATTGCCCTTTGGGTGAGGTTTCATTAACGTTTATGCATAAGGCCATAATCGTATTCTCACCTTATTGCACTTGACGCAGCGGGTGGCGAACTTGTCCTCGTAACAGCCGGCGCAGTAGATCTCCTGCTTGCGCGGGATGAAGCTCTTGGTAACGATCGGGTTCTTGCACACCACGCAGCAGAAGCACTTCTCGTTAACGTTTATGAATAAGGCCATAATCGTATTCTCACCTTATTGCACTTGACGCAGCGGGTGGCGAACTTGTCCTCGTAACAGCCGGCGCAGTAGATCTCCTGCTTGCGCGGGATGAAGCTCTTGGTACCGATCGGGTTCTTGCACACCACGCAGCAGAAGCACTTCTCGTTAACGTTTATGAATAAGGCCATAATCGTATTCTCACCTTATTGCACTTGACGCAGCGGGTGGCGAACTTGTCCTCGTAACAGCCGGCGCAGTAGATCTCCTGCTTGCGCGGGATGAAGCTCTTGGTACCGATCGGGTTCTTGCACACCACGCAGCAGAAGCACTTCTCGTTAACGTTTATGAATAAAGCCATAATTGTATTCTCACCTTATTGCACTTGACGCAGCGGGTGGCGAACTTGTCCTCGTAGCAGCCGGCGCAGTAGATCTCCTGCTCGCGCGGGATGAAGCTCTTGGTGCCGATCGGGTTCTTGCACACCACGCAGCAGAAGCACTTCTCGTTAACGTTTATGAATAAGGCCATAATCGTATTCTCACCTTATTGCACTTGACGCAGCGGGTGGCGAACTTGTCCTCGTAGCAGCCGGCGCAGTAGATCTCCTGCTCGCGCGGGATGAAGCTCTTGGTGCCGATCGGGTTCTTGCACACCACGCAGCAGAAGCACTTCTCGTTAACGTTTATGAATAAGGCCATAATCGTATTCTCACCTTATTGCACTTGACGCAGCGGGTGGCGAACTTGTCCTCGTAGCAGCCGGCGCAGTAGATCTCCTGCTCGCGCGGGATGAAGCTCTTGGTGCCGATCGGGTTCTTGCACACCACGCAGCAGAAGCACTTCTCGTGCCACTGCCGGGTCTTATACTCCATCTTCTTGGTTCCTGGGGAGGGAATAATGATCCGTTAGTTATGCCGATGTCAATAAGAATAAGAATGTGTTCATTGCCTTCACCTTAAAATATGAAACAAACGAAAAAGTACATAAAAAAAAAGTACATAAAAAAAAGAAAAAGTACAATCACATAACTTAAATCTAGTTAACATACTTTATTAACGTCTTTTATTTTTATATTTTAATTAACTGTCGTATGTACGCCGAAAGCCGCTTAATATCAAAATGAATATCGTAAAGCGTGGATACACCGGGAAGAAATGGGGTTCATATATACTTTGATCAATTACAATGTAGAAGCGGTAGGTACAGTCGAGTTCTCCAAAGGGTGATGTGACAATGGGAGTCGATCTCTGCATGTGCTTAGGCTTGGCCAGCGCTGGTTTTCAGATTGGTCCCTCAGAAGAGGAGGACGGTCGCATTTGAATTCAATTACAGTATCCATAAAAATATCTTGCCATTACTGCCACTATTTATATATTGTTTTTAATCGCTTGCCAACGGAACCTTAACAAATGAAAGTAAAAAAAAAGTAAATGCCGATATTCGGTTTAGACGGGGTGCTGTCGCTTGACTTACTAACTTTTGTCCTAATGTTTCACAAGACCTAACGCATTTTTCTTCGAAACAGTGAACTTTCGGGTTTTCTTTGAATATAAAGTTATTGGGTTAGGTTTGTTTTGCTATAATCCTATAAAGTTTACTATTTAAGAAAAAAATGCATTAGGCCTAATACTTACTAATAATATTATAAATGCGAAAGTGTGTGTGTTTGTTTGTCCTTCTTTCACGTCGCAACGGAGCGTGCGTCGTATTGATGTGATTTTTTGTATGGAAATAGTTTAGAAGCTGGAGAGTGACATAGGCTACTTTTTCCAGCGGGAATACATCTAATTCCCACGGGAAAATTCAATATGTTACATTTTCCTATAACCACGCGGGCGAAGCCGCGGGCATCAGCTAGTGAAACAATAATTCAAAAACGGTCAAATGAAGCATTTAGGACTAAAGTACTCGTAGTGTAACAAGGGAGAATCGTCTTAGACGTAGGTTCCGACCCATTTGACGGAATCAAGGCATAAGGCATATAGGTTGATGTTGACAAATTAAAAAAATACAGTGGGTTTCAAGCCTAGGTCGCGCCGCACCGTACAGAGCAAAACCAAATCGCACTTGACATAAATGCAAATGTGACCAAAAAACTAAAACGTTAATAGGCAGGTTGTACAGTCAGCATCAAAAGTAGCTGCGCAATCGAAAATGTCAAAAGCTCTTATTCCCTTTTAATAAAGACTTTTGACGTCTTCGTTTGCGCAGTTACTTTTGATGCTGACTGTACATGTACAGGCTTTGTAGTATACCTATACATATCATTACGAAGCGATTGTGGCAAAAATATTGATGGATTGCTGGTGGCAAGACCACATTAGGTACTTGATTCACTATCCGTCTCTCTCTCATTAGAACACTTAGAAAGAGGCGTAAAGTGCGAGAAAAATCTAGGGGTGGATTGGTTGTCAAAGTCTATAATTGCCTCCTTATTTGGATGCTTACAATGAAATTATTATCTAAATTCGATATTTAAATGGTGTGTACATTTTAATTGGATGAATATTATAATTATAATGTAATATTTCAGGTCAAGGATTTTAATTACTTAGTACATAAAGTAATACGTTGGCTCAGACGACATTCACAAAAGAAATTTAGTTGGTATTGAGCTTACACCACACACTAGACTACACTTATATTATCATCAAAATTCAGAATAAAAATTGTATTATTGTATCCATCTTTGTAAACAGCATTCTGGTACCTATTAGACTTCCCTATTCGTGTTTATGACGTCATAACAATCGGTTGCGTGTCCCAATACATCAGATTTGTATGGAGATTTTGTCCTTGAAGGTTGCAAACGGTGATCGATATTTGGGGCTGTGATATTTGAATGCACGCGATGCATCATTCAAGGATCATCGAACCGTAGATATGTAGATATTGGTTTAGTTATTGCTTCAGAATATATCAATACTAACTTGAACAAAAATGTTAAGGATTACAGCCCTCAAAAGTTAAAAAACAGAACCCCTTTTAGGATCACTTTGTTGTCCGTCCGTCTGTCTGTCAATCTCGGGAACGCGTAGAGGTATCGAGTTGAAACCATATACTCAGTAGTAGTAGTAGTCTACCGTGCCTTGAAGCTGTGAAAAATCAACCTTGTAAGACAACGTAAAAAAAAATAGGGCCGTTTATGCCGCAAAACACGTATATTTCGACACATAAGGGAATCGAAATTTATAGATATTTTTTTTTTCATTTTCAATTTTTCATATACTTATTACTTTCCGTTCACCTAGAACTATGAAATTTGGCAAGTAATATTCTTATACTAAAAGTACAGGAAATAATCTGAATATCATTCGTAGTGAAATCATAAAAAAATATAGTCTTTATACTGAAGACCGACTCGCACTTGCTTTTTATTCAGAGTTCGTATTTTTGGGTCTCTCTCGTGGTTTATTTTGTAGTGATGTTCTGGGACAGGTAAAAAGGTTGGTAACTTGTAATACAAGCGTAAAGGTGTTTTCCACCGGCGAGGCGAGGCGGGGCGTGGATGGACGATAATTGAAATTTGTATGGGACTTACTACCTATTTGCGCTGTGGAAATAGTTAGTAGGTCCCATATTAATTTCAATTCTAACCAAAAACCACCTTCAGCCTCCTTTTATTAGATAGAGAATTCCACTTCTATTACAGGACCTTACTGTGAAATTGGCCCCTGGATTACTTAGTAACAACAATGCAAATAGGAACTAAAAGATTTTGGATACCAAATTATCAACTAGGTATGCTTTACCTAAAATAAAACCAAAACGATGCTTAGTCCTATCTAGTCCGTCAATCGTGTTGTATATAGCCTAACATACAACATATTCGGTGTGTGGTAACTTAGCACGTAAAATGTCAAAAGCTGTTGCAATTTATTGGAGCGGTAAGGCCATTGTGGTTTTTAACTTCTCGCTTTTGAGACGACATCGTAGAATGATATGCCCCGAGTTGTTTTTAATGCAACATAAAATGTTCGCGTGCAGAACACAAGAATATACAGCCTTTGCGAACTTTACGCGACTTTACTACGGACTACTTATTTTACTAATTCACTACTATATAATTTCACTACTGTTATATCCCGACTGAATGCTTTTATTTACTACAATTAGACACAATGAAAAAGATGCCTAGGTTATTTTACTGTGCTTTCGGCGTTACAGACAGTTACACTAAATGCATATAATTTTTAATTAAATACAGGAACATGTTCATAAAGAAGCATGCGGCATGGACTGTACTTGAGCAATCGCATTTTTTTCAAGAATTCCAAACTTCGCATAGATTTTTATAGGACATCTGTCCATTAATCATCTTTATTGACTCATTTTTACTCCGTCGAGGAGTGAATAATTTAAATAACTGTTCATTACGCCATTGTTCTCAAGTGAAAGGTCCGCGGTTGACAACTTTTAGCATCCCACGGACAGCGTATTGATTTTAATTGCTAATGGTTAGGACAGCTATCCATTGGCCTACTATAATATTCAAGAGAACGAAATTAATGAGATGATTGTGCCAACAAATCTGGTGGAAGGGAAGAACGGCGATTCGCTTATCCTTTGTTGTTTGTTTCAAACCGTCAGGAATGGTATCGTAAGTTAACATTTGATAGTATGGAGATTTGACAGGTATCTACAGGATGACAGCTGCTGGCGACACGAAATAAAAGGATACGAGTGATTTGCTGATGCTGAAAGCTATATTATTATAATAGACATTCCACATATTTATACCTAACGAACATAGTACAACATTGGTGCATAAACCTACGTAAGAGCCTGGGCAGATCAGATAATGATAAAGATCCATCAATATACACATAATCCAAACATTGTTTGTTGCACCCCACACATGGTTGGCCAGATGTTGCAGGCGAAAATAATAGCCTCAATTTAACTTAACTGGCGTATGCTTCGATAGTGCTTCGAGCCCAAACAAGGCCTTCTACACAATTCCACACTAAACGTTCGCCTGACACGAGTATTTGCATTTTGAGGTCTCAGGTTCCTTTATGCATTCACGTATGCAAAATTGGGACAAAAGCCTGTGCTTTGAGTTAGATTGTAAAACATGTAGGTAGGTAAATATGTATTTTATTATTAGGTCTCAAGTTCAAATATTGCCTACTGAGGTTATCTCAGTAATAAACAGGTCATATATATTACTTTTAAAGTGTTAAAGTTGAACCGTTATGGTAAATTATTATACGAGTTGTATTGAATATTGATTGACAAATTGAATTGGAACTCTATAATTAGCATTTTTATTTGAGCATCTTAAAAGCCGTGGTAATGTTAAGTGGCGAATTTAGTTTGCGCTTTGTTTAAATAGATGTTTACCACGAATTTCTTCTCCTTGTTTATTTAGCAATCGACAAGTTAGTAGGTTTTCATTTTACCAGCGAATACAGCGACCACAGTTCTAGGTCGTTCAATCGACAAAACACGAACTACTTAGTTATCTATGGAGGCTAGTCTTAGCAAACTGAAGAAGTGAACAAAGTTCCGCTGTGAAACAAAAATTAACGACAGAATTTTATGTTTAATTATCATGTCACAACGGAATACTTCCAAATAAAAAAATATTGAGTTAAAAGCTGGCCAAGGATTTTGTCCTACCCCATTGTATGACATCTAACAAATTTGAGGTGGTTTGCTGGCACAGAAATATAAGAGTAGACTGTCGATCAATGGACAGCCATCCTTACCTCGGCCCGTCCGTGACTAAGTGGGTATTGCACGTGTGGGAGTTAGTAACGGCGCGATTGTAATTGTAGCTTGCGCTGTGACAGTTTTGCATTAAAAAATGTTCGACACTAAATCCAGGAATTTTGCTCGGCATTGTAAATCAATACAAAACAGCTAACGAATTTATTCATCTCACGCGAATCTTTTATCTCCAATATGTACCTAATATGTTGGACAAATTAGTTGGACAAGGTTGTAACTATCATAAACAAACGCTTTAGTACCAGATGCATCTATTTCGAATGTCATAATAATTAATTATTGCCTTCATTTGTCAAAATTAGTCTCTAGCGTGTATTAAACCACACGCTAGGCCAACTGCTCTAATATGAACCATAAACCTTGACTTTTTGTTAAAAATAAAAAGTGGAGCGAAATGTTATTTATGTATTGGTGTCGCAACGACGTCAAAAGCCGCAGGACACTTGATACTAAGGCTGTGGTTAGTGCACGAAGAATCTGGCATGCTTAAAGTGAAGACTGACTGAAAGTTGATACTTTCGACTTTTCTAATGCTTCCTAAGGATGTGAATCTGTGGTTCTATTTAAAGTTTTTTCTCAACTAGATGTTATATCAATGTTAGGGAGAAAACTCTTGAGACCATACCAAGCTACTCGGCCATTACCAAATTTACAACAAGGTTAGGTTCGTTCCAATTTTATTTCAATGTGTCAAATTGGAATACGAATCGTAATTCGGATTGACCCCCGGCTCGAGTATAGAAAGAATAGACGTATTGTTTGAATGTACGATGGAGCCTGCTACGCGTCGTAGAACTCTCCCGGAGTGCTACGCCGTAGCAAAGTAGATAAGACAATAGAACATGCAAGGTTGAAAAAAAAAACAAGCAATCTTATTGAAATAAAATCTTGCGTAATGCAGTTTTCAATCGTGTTCGTACGTAGAGGTAGATGGCGGTATTTTAATCAATCTATATCATCCATACCTAAATTCATAAAATTACTTTTAGCGTTATGGATGTAGGTAATATTTCGGCCATGTGACGCCAATATTTGTCCAATAACCGTAGCCAGACGTATTTGCAGTGCAGAGCGACGGCAAACAGAGGATCCCATCCCACGTCGCCATGACATCACCGGCCTTCGCCGGCATTGATTCATGGACTATCGTTTTGGACAGCTTACACAGATTTATTTGTGCCACATATACTTTGTATTTAAAATAACGTAACAATATATATTTAGCTATGACTGAGTTGAGATTAATAGGCAATTGATGCGACCAATATAATGAACGTAGTTTTCATTCATCATTTTGAGATCGCTGATTGTCGAAAACGTCTACAGGGATGATATTGAAAGTTACTACCCGCCGCGCCGTTTACCGCTTTTGATCTTTATTACAGACACAGAGTCACGGATACGTAACCCGTAAAGGGTTCGACGGCAAGTTTTGGAGAATATCCCCAATTCATTAGGGAACAAATATCCCTCTCCACGTTCGCCAGGGGTCGGGCGAAGTACCTACATATGTCGCGCTACATGGAATTTTATAGTACTACGTGTCGCACGATATGTCGAGCAACATTGCGCCACGTTGTCCGACATCGCTGGCGACTTATGCCGCGACGTTTGTTTCTAGTGAATCCTTGGCGTTAAACTTATCAAGCCTCGTCAATACAAGTGTCTAATTTTCATGGCATTTTAGCAGGAAATATTTTTGATGGACATTTACGAATAAGGATATTATATATCTGGAGCACTTATATATTTCTAAATATATAATCTTGTTTTACTTTATTTTATAGCTACGCTAGTAATATTTATATCATGTATTTTTTACTTCCAGAGGAATCCAGAGGTCGCGGCTTTAAAACCCGTTCGTGGCGAATAATTTTTAAATTTTCCACTGTTATCTAAATAGATTTTTTAGTTGCTCTTTTATTCAATAACTTTAATGGTGGAATATATTGTTATAGAATCCAATATTTGTTTATACAATTATGTAGTCAAGCAACAGAAAATACTTGCTTGTTCTGCTCATGTCTACTGTTCGGTGTCATGTCAAGGACTGCACTGGACAGAACCACTGTTGTCAACTTGTCATACGTCTCCTGTCATGGGTAACACATAACATACAATTTGTATCTACATATGATGTCATCACTCATTACTAGATCAATACACCTATTCATCATAAAGAAACGTTCTGCAAATGTACGGTATACATTCATTCCAGAACCCGAACTATAAGATTACAAAGTTATCTTGAAATTGTTGCGATATACAGAGTACACGTTAACTTCGAGGATAGTATCCGCAAATACAAATTTGTCATTTAAGATTTCGAAGATTACGTCATTAAGTACACGTAGCAAGGTCAATGTTAAAGGCTCATCAGTGAGCCAAATGATTTATTCGCTTGGAAAAAGATTCGTTGTTGTAGTACCGACCGTGTGTAATGGTATTAAGTTTCACGCACAGATATTAACGTGTGTAATTAAATTAGTCTCGGTTTGAATGATTTGTTTTGTAAAACTAACACCGATATCTGGTACAAAAAGTAGAGGTACCTATGAAGTGCAAAAGGTTGTGTTACAACTATGTGTACGTTTAATGAGAGATGTATTTTCTATGCGAATTATGATTTATGTAACTATCCTACTAATATTATAAATGCGAAAGTTTAGATGTTTGAATGTTTGGATGTTTGTTACTCAATCACGCTTAAACGGCTGAACCAATTTGAATGAAATTTTGCACGAAGATAGTTTATATAATCGTTCGATCGATCCTATGATCGTTTTTATCCAGAGTCCACGCAGACGAAGTCGCGGGCGGAAGCTAGTATTCATATAAAGGGGTTTTATGTTGAATGTTTAACAATATGCCTGCGATCGATTGATCTAGTATTCGTTAGCACCTTCAAAAGAAAGGAGCATATCTTCATACAATCGAATTAATAATATATCCAGTTCATTTGACTACGAAGAATACGAAGGTAACGTTCGGCATTAGGCTAGCCAACTAGGAAAACATTACCAGTGTGAACACGTGTTTTTGTTGTATATGGTAGCTGATTAGCTATAACCATTTCCACTTTACCACTAGGTTTTATAGGACAAGTTAACAGCGCGCACGACCTCTAAAGAGGCATTACATGACTAATGCTAAAGAGCTAAACAGAGCATTGTTTAGTTACCCATATCTGCACTGAATCTATTGGTCAATGGTCATAAGTATTGATTGCATGATATATTGTATTATTGCTATGCTAAGGTTTTAGATGAGCTCTGCAAGGGAAACTTTATGTTGGAAATGGATGAACGTTTATGTCGAACACAAAATGGCATTTTGAACGAGTTTGCAATTTGATTTGGTCGGGTCTCGGCGAACTGATTATTATTAACGGTATGACTAAACGTAGTGATTATAAATAAAAGCTGGTAATGCAAACGTTTTAATATGATTTGGACGAAATTGTATTATCATAAGTAACGTCGATTTCGCGTATTGATGAATGTGAATTCTTACAAGCCTTAAAATTGCAGTTTGGTACCTAATGTAAAATACTGGAGTGTGACTGACGCGCCGTACGTAATGGAAGAATCTCAATAAAGTATGATAAAGTATGAGAAAAATAAAACGTAAGTGAGTAAAATAAAATATAACGAAAAAACTTCAGTAGTTATAAAGTATAAACTAGGCATCATTACTTTTATTATAGAAACTAGATTATGTAAAAAGAAATCTGAAATAGGTACATTCACTAATGGAAATGTTTGAAGAATAACACGCGAATCCTATTTGGAGTTTTCGAAGTAATTTTGTTGGGTTAAATAGTTTTATGTAAGCTCGCAATAAAAGTACGATTGGAATTGAAATGAAAAATTCCCATGCGAGGTTTTTCTCTTTTCCGATCTAACGTTTGCTTTAATTTCAAGCTATTAACAAAGTTCGATGTTAACCTTGATTTTAAACTTGACTTGACGTGAAATATGTTACAAGCATTTATTGCGTCGGTTGATACTCTTTTGAACTATAGTTTAGCAAGAGCCTTTATTATCTGGGAGAACAAGGCGCTCAAAAATATGTGACACAACACAACTTGATTTGTAGCATGTCAGATATTTTGACTAGTTTAAGGTGACACATATTATTGCAAGTACTTTTACTAGATTAATTTTAAAACAAACGCCTTCTGAACAGAAGTTCAAACTTGGAATACGGTAATTTCGCGCCAATCAATGAGAAGTTTTATCGGGCACGTTTCTTTGCACGCAGTTCGCTCACCTGCTGCCACGTGTTGCGCTAGATAAGAATTGGCAATGCATTGTTTTCTTACCAATTCAAGGGCGCTGATTTTTATTGCGACTAATTAACATGACAAAACTAGACGTTAGTATATTGGGCACATACCCTAATAGCGCCCTTTGTCATACCATAACCGACGCTTGCTTTTGGCGCATTCCGATTTAGATTTTTTTAATTTCTCGCGTCGTGCATAAGCATTCCGTCAAGATCTCACCTACATTGACATGACATGTGTGAATGTATTGTATGTTTAACTTGGCCGAGGGTGGCTGTGAGGTTATTCGTTGTGATGCGGCCGCGGAAGGCCAAGGCGAGCTGCTCGCCATCTGTTCCTCACACGACAACCTTCCGACGGAAGTATTTCTCGGCGTCATTGTGAATTGTGATTGACGGGAAAAAACATTATCATGGCATAATAGTAAATCGTGCTGATCTCTCTTCCTTTATTGTAAAATAATAAGGGTTTGACTCCGAAATATCCAAGTCAAAACTTAGAATTTTCAATAGAGTTGAAGGTGAAGTTGAAGAAGAATTAGGCGTAATTAATTACTTATTACATAATTTCTTCTATCATACGTGAATTAAACGCATCTTAAATTGTTGTTAACTTATTCTTCTTCTAGATTACCTTAGGTACCTTAATAGAATTAGCAGATACGACAAAACATGGAACTATCAGATGAAATGAAATTAATTTGATAGTCATTAATTAAAATGAGTCAGAAACATAATTTGCGTCAATGTAAAATAATATATGCAAATAAAATATCAACCAGACCGCCCACTTGTTCAATTAATTAATTTCGGAGACAATTCGAACACATTGCATAATCAACGTGCTATAAAACCCGCATAAAGTATTAATTTACGTAACTTTAAAAAATATCTTCGAAAGTAACGACCTCAAGTTTGTTTATATGTATAACCATATAAAGACAACGGCCCGGTAAAGGCACAGGTGAAGGAATTGATATTTAATTAAAATCTGTGTTTATTATCGCCGTTTAGGTTCGTTGGTTATTCATAACACTACCATATTCCTTAAGCGTTATTACTTTATGAAAAACTGAATTTCCACATCGAGAAATTAGTTGAAAGTTATGAATTTCGTAATTAGTATAATATGTGTAAATCAGGTAAGTAGGTAGTTACCTGTTTTAGACTCATTGATGCGAAAGTGAAATAAGGCTTATATTATCACAAAACACTGCAGTCAATATTCAGTTTACGCGTCGTAAACAACTTTTTTTAAAGCGAAGTAAAGTTAATGTAGCGGCACAAGGCGCAAACAGCCAAGAGACATTTCTGAAACGGATATTACGGAATTACACAGATTTGTAAGCATTTCCGGGCTGTTTAACTTAACGTCGAGTTTCATGGCGCTATTTCCTTTTTTTCTTGTGTCAATGACAAAATAGGGTTCGTGCGTTGTAAATTGCATATTTTATAAATGTTAGTTTTCATAAATATAAATAGCTCAGTTAGTTAACAACATATTATTAGTTAAGCTAGTAATTGTCTTGATACCGCAACATTCTTTTAGCTGCCTCGAACAGGGGCACGGCTCAATTTAACTTTTTAATCGGTTGTGTAAAACCAATGTGCCTATCCATGTCGGAGAGGGTTAATTTCTTTCCCAACGTTCCGTAAATAATTAAAAAAGATTATTCGGTATTCGGCACATTCGGCATATTTTCGAATATTCGTATTCGGCCGAATAATTACCAAATCACTTTAGAGGTGTTTGTCATAGTCATTTGGCTTGTGGAATGATTATTCTTAAGCGGGTCATTACTTTTATTTAACCTAATCTACAGTCGATTTTTAACTTTAAATATTAAAGTAAAGTAAAGTAAAGTAAAGTAAAAGTATTTTTATTGCCACAACATTACATGATCTTGAATTACACTAACTAATATAAAAATAAAATAAAATAAAATAACAGGAAATGGAAAAACAAATTGAGGCAATGGGCCCCAGTCTCAGCATGTGCTGGGCAAGCGAGTATGCCCAGCGCTGATTTTCAGACTGGTCCCTTGTTACATACTATTATTATTACTAGACGGTCGTCAGCGCTAGCTGGAGTGCAAATAATTGTGTAAATATTCAATATAAGTAACACATCTTTTTTTTTTAATGATTGAAATATGCAAAAAAATAAATATACAAAATTACAGATAAATAAGAGAACTAAAAATAAAAGAACTAAAAATAAAAATAAAAATAATAAAAAAGGACAAACAGTGAGTGACAGTGCCGTTTGTTTTCAACAAAAGTTATGCATATGACCTATTGTCAATGTGTGTGTGTCTGTGCGTGTGTGTGTGTGTGTGTGTGTGTGTGTGTGTGTGCGTGAGTGTGTATGTACGTATGTGTGTACGTATGTTACCATTAGGAGGGAGATTAAAATTTGCTTTGTGTGTCTATTAGATGTGTTTGCACTAAACGTTTGTATTTTGGTAATGACATTGGTTCTCGTAGGGGTGGAGGTAGGTCGTTCTCGTCGTATTAACGTTCTAGAACTGCTGATGAAAGCATTACGATGAACCTAATAATTCGGAGCATCTGTATAATTCATATGTTTAGCTAGTAGGACAAGGCAGAAGGACCACGTGACCAGAGGGGATTATTATCTGATCTAGCCGATTACTAGGCTAAATTGCTTTAAAGTTAACTATTATACCTTAACCGACTTCCAATTCATTGGGCTTGTACTCGTATGACGATAAAATCTATAAAAAGGTCTTCAGATCTTTACGACTCGGTTTTCATGTCTTCGGATCAATAGATGTCTAAAAAAAGGTGCGTGGGTTAATTTGAGCTTTTAACTATTCTCGAGCTTATCTTAATTGTGAACAGACGGACCCTTTCATGTTATTTATTTATTTATTTATAACAGCGCAACATATTTATAGACAAAATAATAAAACCATATAGCCAATTACAGGTTCTCACTTATAGAAATAAACTAACACAAAGAAATCTACGAGTATAACCAAACTTAAACTTAGCGTACATTACGACGCACAGTAATCATCGTTACATATAATTAATGTATTATTATATAATTAAAGTATTTTTAAGCCATATATATATACAGAGAACGTCGCTGATCACGATATACATACCTCACCATTCTCCTCGCGTTATTCCCGGCTGTGCCCTAAAGGAGCTCGAGGTCCGCTTTGAAATCTAATCCCAAGATTTGGCATAGGCACTAGTTTTACGAAAGCGACTGCCATCTGACCTTCCAACCCAGAGGGAAAACTAGACCTTACTGGGGTTAGATCGGTTTCCTCACGATGTTTTCCTTCACCGAAAAGCTAACTGTAAATATTCCGTGCATAAGTTCCGAAAAACTCATTGGTACGAGCCGGGATTCGAACCCACGACCGCCGCTGACAGCCGCATGCCTGAACCACTAGGCTACCGTAGCGTTAATATAAATATTTTTTGTGATCTATCAGATTGTTGCACCTTCCTGAACCTTATGCCTTTCACATTGTCCCACATGTATAAGTAAGTAAGGGTACAAATACGTACAGCATACGTAGCGTAGCAGTACGTAAAGGATGGTTCATCAAAGGTATTTGAGAGACGGCACGTGAAATTGGGTTACAATCAGTCGGGACCCGTAAATCGGCTTAGTTCTGGACCTACGCTTCTCCCTACAATGTTAACGTAGCTGTATCAATATAGATGTTTTAACTTAGGTTTCATTTAATATTAAAATCTAACATATTCCTGAATGCTGCTTTAAGATATATTTATTTTGCTTAGAAATTGAAGCTTTCAACTAACTGAAGGCTACAAATCTGACATGTCATCAGTTTAAGTAGGTGTGTATAAATGTTTACAGGAGAGCATTTCAGGAATTTTAATTATTTCGTAACCTTAACCATTGACTATATTTCTAAAGGCAAGAGTTAATTTGGAACGAATTTTGGAACAACTAATATCTAGTGAGTTTTGTTATTTTTCAGCGTTGGCCGAACTTAAACTTTAAGGACGTCATGTAAGGTACATTTTCAGCCACAATTCCAAGGGAGATAACAGTTTGGGAAAGCTAACGGGTGCTTGAATAACTTTTGTTTGCTGTAGGCGCCTCGTTCAGTTATTTGGTCTTCCATTGACAACTAATTGCGGACCGGTTTGGAATATGCAAATAAAAAGGTACGTACGGTTACGTGAATTTACTTTAAAGATTTACAATTAAGGTCCAGTTTTTTGCTTTAGGTATGTATCAACTAAATGTTATTAAAAATGTTAAAACATTATGAAAGGGGGAACTCTTATAAATATTCATTTTAATTACAGGTTGATTTGTCATTTATCAAAATTTTAAATGACATCAAGATCTATACCAACACTGTTTGAATCACAATTTATAATAATGCATATTTAAATATCCCACTCATGGTTTAAAAACATTTGTCTTGCTAAAACATCTGCGTACGTGTTTGTTATACTAATAATAAAATTAAACACGGCCTTCAATGAATAATAAGTTTAATTGAATGAAATGATCAGACGTTTATTCAATTACGAGCGAATGAACGAATGGTGCGGCTTTGAATTAACGGGTGACGAATGTAAATTTACTAGTCGCCTGTTTATTGCTTGCCGTGTATGAAAATAATGCCCGGTGAGTGTTTATATTGTAGATTTACATTTTATGAACAAACACACTGAACATATATTGATTTCACTGGAAATACTTGAGTTTTCTAGATATCTAGTGAAATATATAAGTTTAGGTAAGTAAATAAAATAGACGTAGTTACCCAAATCATATTTGTATGTTTTGGTTTAAATTGTAATCCATCTCACGATGCATAATTCTGCTTCCAATAAGTCAAATTGAGATAAACTTACACGTCAGAGATCGTAAGTTAATAGGTTGTTTATATATATAAACAAACGCATCTTGGCTTCATATTGACATCGAGCCATTAACTCGTCGGAGGTATAAAACTCAAACATACGCAGTATAAATGTTTTGACCGAGCGATTTGACTTTTATACGACAGGCATTGACAGTTTACAGCACAGTCAGCATCAGAAGTAGCTAAGCAAAATAACACGCTCAAAATGACCTACACAGATCTTTATTTAGTTCGTGTGTAGATAATTTTGAGCACTAGGACTGCTTAGCAACTTCTATAAATGCAGGCCGGAACATATGGAGTTAAATGCTGAAGAAATTTGAACGATGATCGAATGATTTAATATTTATTTTGAAGTAATAACGCGTGCGGTTAGCAACTTTAAACTTAACTGATAAAAAGTGGATTTATATATTGTTACCTGCTGAAAGTAATATATATGTTTTATAAATAATAATATATAAAAACTAATGAGTTTTACCATTATCATAAGCATTTGGCGATTGCCAATGATTAAAATGCATAATAAAAACAACCTGCGACAGTTTTCCTCGGGTCTCCAAGGAAGCACTGGTCTCTCATGGCGCAGCAGAACTTCTTGTTTTCCCTTTCAGCTGTGGCGTTAGGCAGGAACATAGACAATATGGCGACATCCTCATTATTCTCCCTCGCCCTTCGTATTCTGTCCTGCCCTACTGTTTTTGTCGTCAAATGCAGACGAGATTTCAAATCATCACTCAACACATCCGCCGACATTTTTACTCAACTTTCTGAATTAAAAATATATTAATATAATAAAACGCGGGCTCGATGGGATTAAAAAGTTGAAAAGCGCGCCAAAGACGAATAGTCTTTTTGTTAACGCGAGCGTGGTGTAGGCTTCTCGGCGGCCAGTACGATACTGGCTGCCGCGATTGCTGGAGGGAGGCGTAAGCAGTAGGCACGGTGTAGGCTGTGGATTCACCGCGATAACTCGCCTGCAGATGCTCGTAATGAGGAAACAATTCATTCTCAATCATGTTAATTGTCGTGTCATAGATCAACGGATGTGGATCTTGACCTCCAAATTACTGCATAAGTTTACTTGTGCAGTCGATTTCTTAAACATATGTACATACCCAATGGTTCAAAAAATATCTAAACAACCTTTCGTAATAGGTCAATTGATATTTTCCAAGATATCAATATATAGCAGTAGTTGTAGATTTTTTAATACATTATGAATGTGTACCTATATGAAAAGGTTGAACACGTTCAAACGATAAGACTTCGATAACGTATCCACGCGTGTAAGCCCATTACAAGCACTGGGAGGTAAACGAGTCCTCTCGTGTTCTATAGGTAATCAAGTAATCAAATAATCAAGTAATTTAATGCATTCATGTTGTTACATAAAGTTGGTAAGTGTTACAATATGGACGTATCATACATGAGCCCTGCAAGGGCATGGCAAATGTAGTATTTAAAAGTTATATTATAGCTATAACAAATCTATTTGCATCGAATTGTAGTTAATGCTTGTTGGTGTAAGGTAGTGGTGATATCATCAGTTTATTTAGGTATTATTATAAAGATTTTGTGCATGAACTTACAAAAGGTACAATGACTCTCTTAATTAAAAACTTAATCAACCCCTTGTTTGCAGCTGAAATGTCAAAATAGGTAATCCAAATATTTAGCAAGTAGGCCACAAGGGCTCTTACAAACTGCTGATTTTAAATAGCGCGTCGGAAATAATCCTATTAAACGAGCAATATTTGTACACGTTTTCGAAAAATGCTAAAAGAACATACGGGTTTTCGGTGGCGAAAAATGATCTAGCTGGATATCATGTCAGGGAAACTTTGTTTTCGCCGTATTTTCACCCGAGCAGAGCTCCGTCGCCCAGGGACTGTTATGTTATCTGGCGTTAAGAAGCTCATACTCATCAATATACATAGTGCCATTTATAAATCAGACAAATACCTGGACAGTGGACGAAATGCCAAGAGATGTAGTCCCTGGGTCCATTGCATTATAATAAACTTAACGTAAATAGCACAAGATAGGAAGGAATGGAGAAGGTTGGAGGAATTACCGATTGGCAAACAAACACGCGGAAGTTAAAAAAGTATCATTTAAAACCATCAGAGTAACTAAAAATGGAAAGTGTGTCTGAAATGAAGGCTATAAAATAATGACAGAATATGTACGGCCGTAAAACAAGGACTTGCTAAGTGGCAAGAAAATGAAGAGTCCTTTACCAAGTCTGTGGGTGGATGTGGGTGGCTGGTGTTGATTGATGGGACCAGATAACCTAGACATCTATTTACATTCAAGCTAATTATGCATATGTACTATTGCAAATACATTGTAAGTATAAACATCGATAAGCTGCAGAGCAAATATGGCACAACTTACGACATTGCACCTCAGAGGCCCTAGTATAAGTTTTACCGAAACAAAACGTTACGACCGCGTTCGCGTTTAGCTGTCAAATCCCATACAAATTGAGGGTAAAACGCAAACGCGATCGTAAAGTTTTGTTACGGTAAAACTTATACTAGAGCCTCTGATAATGTGAACACTAAACTGACCAATATTTGCATTCCAAATTGAGACTAAGATTGAGTAATACTTACGAATAGGTAAAGTATGTGTTTCAACGATAATATCTGATTTCTTGTGTTACAAGACAGAGAGGTGAAAATTGGCGATTTTTTTATTAAAAGCATACATACATTGAAGTCTTTGTAGTTTATGAGGAGATAATTTCAGAAAGCGGACCCCGGGTTCTGAAGCAGTAGCTAAGAATACAACCGTTACTAACGAGAAAGTTATTTCTTTGGAATATTTACATTTCAATGTTTTTAAACAATAAATATCAACATAAACAACCCGTGAGTCTCAGCCATATACGATCGATTCGAAAAGTATCGAGCGGTTTTCGACATTATTGACGTGAGTGGACCCGTACCTAATATAAAGTTTGTTCAAAGATCCCACTAAAAACGTTTTGTTAGCGCATAGATTCTAGTGAAAATAACAAATGATGTCTTCTAAATAAGTTATAAGATATCATTATTATTATGTTTTTTGTGGAATCACGTAGGTATGTACAGTCACCGCCCAGTTTCTGGGTCCTATCTTAAGCGATATCGCCGAGGCACCATATGGCATCATTCGAGGCACACCTTAATACAAGTTTATTTATATGTTTCTGTCAGGTTATTATCTCATCTACATAAATGAGTTTTTGAAGCGTTTAAAAAATACCACTTATAAGTGTACTTAATTTACGAAATGATTCAAGAACACTACAAAAAGCTTTGTAACCAAACTTAGATAAAGACTAAAAATAGTCACATAATTTTTCTTAACTCAATTAATAGCAAAGCAGCAAGTAGGAAATTATATAGCGTTTATTATTTTAATTAAGCCTGAATATTTTTATATCATCCGTATAGAGTTATGATAGACATCAATCTAATTTAAAAGTGAGACAATTTCTCAAAGGTCGTAAAATTGCCTTATCTAAAACAAGTGTGTTCACATCAGTGCTTAGCCTGATGCGCTGCTGTAGATTAATGGTCTAGATGCACTTGAGATGCATTATTACCATTTCGCCTCGGTCTGCACGTCAGGGGGCAGCTTATTTCGCATTTTTTTTTTACATATTGCAGCTAGGGATTCGGTACCTACGGACATAGCATAAGGTAGACGGCTGCCGTCAGCCACGTGTTTAAATATGTAAAGCCAGGCACTGTACTAGGAATGTGGATTATACTATGTTACAGTAGCCCAATAAATATAATACTATGTTTTAAATTTATATAAGTGCATTTATTTGTCGTGAAACCTCTTGGCATTATAACCGGGCTCTTAAGAATCGGCAATGACACATACCAAAAGCATTTACCTACCTACATACAGTAAGGAAAATTGAAAAACGTACGTTTTTATATCTTATTGCGATAGTGACAAGAGCGAAAAAGGTATGTTTAAATATTCTCCGTTTTACATTGAATAAAAAATATTATTGGGGAAGTTTCCGAGATTACATATGTTTTAAGTCAAAGTTAAACGTTTTATTGTATATAATATATACTACTAATTTGGAATAGGTAGGTACCCAAATAATAGCTACAAACATTCAAGAAGTAATTCCTTCTACGCAATCCAAACATGGACATAAGGCGTTTTCTTCAAAATCCGACATTATAAATTATTCACTCGATTATTACACGTAGAGTTCAAGTCTCAACCACCCGCTGATTTAGTCGCAGGACTTTAATGAATAATTTAAAACAAAACGTTGTTTGTGGTTCAAATGTAATAATACAATTTTATTGAAGGCAACGGATGAATTTGGAACTAACAAGGACGGTTACACGTCGACAGCAGCGCCGCTTATTCCCGCACAGATAAGTTGGTAATGCTTAGACTGTCAAAACAAAAATAAACAAACGAATGACGACTTTATGTCTCTAAAAACAAGGAAACGTGTGGTTTTTTCAATGCTTAGCTTTACGGTTATATCATTGTTGTGCCCACGCTTTTATTTCCAAGTAGGTATGATTTTGTTCTTGTATGGAAATCAGGGGAAGATGCCGTGTGCGTGATTTACCGATATTGCGATCGTATTTTTCCATGGGATTATAACATTTGATGATAAAATATTTAATAACTTAGTTGAAATATACACGAATGAAATATCCATTAATCATAATGTTTACATTTATTAAAAACACAATTTTCTTCAGAGGTACCAAAACTTAACTCTATCAAAATACAATTTACTTTACTTTTTGAAAAGTTGCTCCCAGCTTGCACCTATCTGACATCTTTACGACAAAACTTTAATCGACAGATCACTATCACAAAACAAATTAATACTTTACTAACTCCTAACCTAGTTTCCTAAAGTTGTATAGGACTTATTAGAACCTAATCTCAAGGTCGATCGGCATCCGGCATATTATTAACATGTTGTTAGTGGTAAATTTATGGTATTATCTATAATTTATAGATTAATACAACCTGCTCGACCCATTGTGGCCCACGCACGGTGATTCACTGTGTGACACTAGAGACACTTGACAAATAGTACCTAATGGGCATGCGTAGTGTCACGTTTATAATGACATTTTGCACTATTGTTTTTGGATGTATGTTTGTTTACTTAGCTACTATAAATACTCAGTTCTCAACCGTGTAAACTCGGATAGTCGGTAGGTATAGGTACCTATCCTAAGTTTACAGTAGAGTAGCAACAGCAAAAACAAGAGAACAGACGAAAACTCAACAAAGAGGATTAATTAAGCCTGGCGCAGACAGAAATATTAGGATAATCGTAAGATTTAAACCAACAACTGATGAAGCCAAACTTAAGATTAGAGCCCGGTTCATTAATGTCGCCTGAGCGTTACATGATCGGGGAAATACAGAGAACCAACAACAAGCATTACACTCTGCATAATACTCTCACACAAAAGTATCTCATGAAATGTTAGAATTACTAAGACCATCATAATTATGGTGGTACTGATGATGTAGCTGGATGGAAAACATAATCCTGACGTCACCGGGTTCCACGAATGCCAAAGATGCAAAGGTCAACTGTCTGCGTTAGATAGTAATGCTTTGATGCGTGGCTGTATGCTAGTCTGTAACTACGAGTAGAACCTCGCTTGCCGTGTCGGACTCGGACCTCTCAGTCGATATTTATTTTCAATTCATCCTTATAACGGACTATTTCTTTATAACTGTTACAACGGCACTTCCACCGTGCACCGGTACATCTAGCTCTCATCTCACCCACTCTCATGTTGCACAAGGACTGAAGGAAAGAGAAGACAAACTTCGAACGCCCTGGTTACCTATGAGAATTCGACTTTGGTGTTAAAATTACAATAATTGAAGTAATTACGTGAGTCATCGAGTCACTTCCGTGATTCGGTTGGTTGGATCATCATTTGGACGTGGGAGTCATTGAAAAGACATACGCCGCATTAGCAAAAAAGTGGTTATTGTTGCGGTCTACACCTTCAACGTATCTTTTATTTCTAGGATTTCAATCCTTTTTATGAATGCATTATTAAAATATAAAACATACTTTTACATGTTATGAAAATGGCGTAGGTACGTAGAACTAATTCATAATTATGAATCTAAAATACTCATTCGAATTCAATAGTGTTTTTTGAAGTCACTCAAAATAGAACGTGGCCATGTTTAAACAAAAATAACAGTACTCACTTTATTTGATCTTAGTATAAACGGGGCAAGGGTTCACTTTGTTATTGAATACAAAACAAAATCGATACAGATTTCTAATTAACTCGATCAAGAAGCCATGCGGGTCAACGCAGATGTGATTCAATAGGCTTCCAATTGAACCCAAACAAGTAACATTATCTATCAATATAGAACAATACTGTCTCAGAAACGAATGGTCGGCAAGTCCATATATTCCACCGATACAACCGACGAGAACTACCCAGAACGAATTTTTGGCGTATTTTTTGTATCGTGACGATGAGAGATTCCGATTCAGATTCAGATCATTTATTCATAAATAGTATAAACATATTTATAGGTCACATTTTAAATAGGTACACACAGTTCATAAATATTAGGTGTTCAGTTTACATTAATATTATTACATTCCCTTGTTATTATCTAGCAGACGTACACTTAGGTAAAAAGTTATTTTTAAAATAATCTTAACAACATGGTAAGTAAGTAGTAGTATTCAGCAGTTTGATTAACATTACATTTTACGTTAATATTATTAAGTAGGTACATTATTATGATTTATCATATACCGTCAACCGGTCAACGGGTTGGTCATTTGCATAAACTCTAAGACCGTGTAACACGCTCGGTCAATGAACATTGTCTTCAGTTTATTAGAGAATACTGCGTTGCTTTTAGCCTCTTTTAAGCTTAGGGGAACATGGTTATATACAAACAAGCATATAACCTGTGTGATCTGAAGCTAGGCTTGCCAGATCGAATGACCCCAATATCGGGAGAAAAAAAATATTTTTCGGGATTTTGGGACTTTGGTCGGGAGAAATAAAAATAAAATCATTAAAGATATTAAAAATATTAAAATCAATAACATTGAAAATTATTGTTACATACAAAAACTAACATAAAATGGTTTTTTCATTAGCCATATTATTATATTATACAAAAATCAACAATGTTTTAAGTACTTATACAATTATTTTATTTTTGGTTTGCCACTTGTATTTACTATTACTTTTAACAGCATTCTTCAGCTTTTTTCAGCATTTTTTTACCTTTTTCGCTGTTTAAAGACGACTTGAAACTTAAAGAGTTTTCATTTAAATTAGCTTTTATTAGGTCCATATTCATTCGGTTTCTGTCTTTTGTGTAAAGGTTATTCAGTAAACTGAATACTTTTTCACAATTTGCAAATTTTTGTTTTATACAATAAAGTTGTTTTTTCGGGATTTTTAACTTTATCGGGAGTCGGGAGGCCAAAAATTCGGGAGAATCCCGCCAAATCCCGACCATCTGGCAACCCTATCTGAAGCGGACACCGTAGTTCATGGACAGTCATAAGCGAGTTGCTGACCTTTTGTTTTTGCAATCTGAGAGTGACAGGCATTGAAATGCGAATGGTATCAATTGAAATGAGATATGTAGTTTCAAAAGCCCCCAAGTTCGAGCACAGCTTAAATGTTCTTGTGGTAAAATTGGGGATTAGGCGTCGAATTGAGTTTAAATGCTCCGTCGTCGAATTGGCACCTATAGTTTACCTGAGCATGTATGCAAACAAAAAGCAGTTGGGGTTTTCGAAATATCTTTTGATTGCAATTGTTCTGTAACGTATTACGATGGGAGTGCAGTCCTGTGACGTGCAACTCAAGGATCTACATAATATTTATCAGCGTCGAGTCATCTTCTGTGGCTCGACATTGTGCTGAGTGGACTCCTTTTTCGCATTTCACGAAATGTCATAATGTATGTTATTGTATATTCTGTATATTTGCGAAATAAACTTATTTTCTTTCTTTCTTATTTCTTTCTTTCAAACCCTGACTCAAGTGGTGTTTAGATTGATTTTTACTTTACGACGGCACTTAAGTATTATAGTTTGTCTTAGTGTCTCTTGTGAGCGAGCCAACACCCGTCCTGAATTGGCAAGAACAGTTTATAGGGAACATCAAATACGATATGAATCTTCCAACTAATCAAAGTTTTCCTTTTAAGATCGTGCATAAGAGCATACGAGTACAAATTACAGCGAACGAATACTTTACAGAATACGTTTTCGTTTTTCGAAACTAGTATTCCTACTGCATTGTGGTTGTGTTTTTCTACCATGACTACCAGAGACGGTATAAGTTCCGGGTGTTTCATCGCTCTCATCAATCTTCCCGAAATATCCTCGAAAGGAAACACCGGGTATCATGTACCTTGTGTTAATAAGCTTGTTTTTTTGTTCTCAGTTTCGGATCTTTGGCAAAACAGATATTTATCTACTCTTAGAATATATATCCGCAGAGAATTCAGGATTCTTCAAAGGTTTTTTAAATTAGTCTAACTTGCACTTTCAAGCTCAAAATGAAAATTATGAAATGAATCAATGATGTAATATAAAAAAGAAGGTAGATGTTATAAGCGCTCCAAAAGTGGCACACTAAAACTGAGTCAATTGCACCAACATGCCTCAATAAGCTTGTCTCAGCTGTCAGATTTGGTGGCCATTTTTAAACACGGAATTTCGTATAGAAAACGTATCTACAGTTAGCAGCAGAAGTTGCTAAGCAGTTCTAGTGCTCAAAATGGGGCCCTGTCTCTTGACCAAACAACTTTTAGCCAAATGTTTCATTTGACCTAATGCATTTTTCGTCAAAACAGTGGTATTTTCGGGTATTCTTTAAATATCATCAAATAGAAGTCATTAGGTTAGGTTAGGTATGTTTTATAATAATCCTATAAAGCTCTCTATTTAAGAAAAAAATGCATTAGGTCAAATGAAACTTTTGTCAAATGAAACATTTGGCCAAAAGTTGTTTGGTCTAATATTAGTGAACCGCTCAAAATGGCAAGGGAATAAGGATCTGTGTAGGTCATTTTGAGCGTGTTATTTTGCTTAGCTACTTCTGATGCTAACTGTACCTCTTTTTTATATTACTCAAACTCAAAATGATCTTTATTCAATCATTATTCACGATTTAAAAGTACTTGTTACTAGGCCAGCAACAAGAACTTTTAAATCGTCGTAACATCACTGAAATGAAGTAGCAGAGTTACAGTTTCTATACCCTTAAGATACAATTTGTCTTTCTTGCTCTCTTTCACCGTTTAAACAATTTTACTACGGCGAAGCAGAGGCGCAAGGTACCGGCTTAAAGGAGATACAGGTCTACCTACTACTAAACTAGTCTAACTAGGTCCCCACGCAATACTTTATACCAGCCATTACTAGGTCTAATGCTGAAATGGAGTGCCTTTATTTTCAGGAACTGGATAGACATTTTCTATTGTTCAGGCAATTATAGAAATATAAATCCACGCGCCTTCGTGAAATGCAAGAAGTAAGCATTGGCATGACGATAGATACAGTCTATTGAAGTATTTAATTTGATAGTGACGACACGATATTCTTTTGTATATATTGGTATGTATAAGCACCCATAGTCACATGGTGACCAGATAGACAAACACTCTTCAATCCATTAGCGATGTACCATTTCCAATTACCGAGGCCATGTAGGTGCGTATCGACATCGCTCCGTCCAGTTTGCGCTCATTTGGCGTCGTTTCGCTAGCGATTTACGACTGTTTTGCTTATTTCGCTCGTTTCGTTACTTAATTTGCGATTAGATTGCTCTTTTGGGCGTATATGTCAGAGTAGTGTTTCAATAAGGATTTGCAATTACTTATGTGGCTTAACATATCTGATAAATATTTTCTTGAAAGCTCTAATCACATATTTCCACGTGGAAGTAAAGTAAGTACCTAGGTAGTTCGTATTTTTATGATATAATCGACACGCGGAATCCATGACGCCGAATAGTTCAACTGACAAAAAAGGCGACAGAATGACTCACTAAAACTCAATCAAAACTGTATGCGGCCAGTGCAAGTCCATAAAGGGGTTTAAAAGTAAAACGGTCGAGGCTATGGCATTGGCATTGGTTGTTCTCTTTGAATCGCGACCTTAGCGCCTCCTTGTTGAACAGCTACTGGGGAGAAGTCCTTATATGGACCATTCAGACACGACTTGTGAGGAACAGGTCAAGCAAATATGGACTTTGTGTCAACAATGATAAGGACGTTATACATCTTGTGTAAGTGATTGATAGGTACGGATGTGATTCGCTGAGCATAATGTTTCGGAACAGATTAATAACGGGATTTTAATAGTAATTTATCTACGCACATGTCATTAGTGCTCTAAAATGCGTTCAGAAACCGTAGGAAATTACCAGCATTATTACAACCGATTTTACCGTGAGAGCTTTCTTATCTGTGGTAGTAGGTAAAATCTGTACTCTAATGTTATAACAGTATAGATATTTACGTTGTGAGTTTAAATTTGGAACAGCTACTACTACTTTTTTTGGTGTTCCGTATATTTTTTTGGTAAGAGAGCTTAGGGTATCAAAGCATTTTTTGGTGGTCATTATATTTAACCCCAAATATATCAACTTAAAGAAGATCCCAGCAAGGTAGAGTATCTTATCGCTATTATTGTAATAGGCAGATCGAACGAACCCACTTATTCTTTTAAAGAAAATAAACACCGAGTACTCAACGGCGTTACGTTTTTAATAAATTGGCTTGATAACTGCGCGTCGAAACAGTTGCCGCAGTAGATCTTGTGGAGCTTAAAGCCGATCTGCTTGTACAGCGACCTGCGGCACCAAGCACAGTACCAGTCGACACACGTAAAAAGAGCTCTGGCGGCCAGACATTTAATATGGCGCGCAGAGCTCTTTTTACGTGTGTCGACCTGTACACCTCGTGTTCGTCCTTAATTGTTTAGTACTCACCAGCACGGAACACCTCGCCACAGCCATCGCAGCGGCTCGCGAACTGCGCGTCGTAGCAGTTGCCGCAGTAGATCTTGTCGAGCTTGGAGCCGAACTGCTTGTCGACCAGCGACACGCGGCACTTGGCGCACAGGAAGCACGCCTCGTGCCAGTGCTTGTCCTTGTACGACAGGTCCTGAGGACATAACAGATTGTTACTAGATACAGTATTAAAGACCAGGTAAAAAGCTATATTGACACGGGTCACTCTCGAAACATGTCGAGCGATATTGGACCTCAGAGAAGTGAGTTGACCCGTTTTATTATATTTGAATATGTCTGAGACTCACGGGAGTTTCTATATTAAAAAAAACTCGTGGTAGAAAATCTTGTTCTGCACTGATGACATTGATGACTGTATGTAGGGAGAAGACACTTTACGGGTTATTATACGGGCGTTTGTTCCGAATCACTTTCGTGATCACTTTTTTGTAGAAGTTGTGGCTGCAGATTTCGATTTCGTTTCTGGTTAGGTATCTAAATTTACCGGACATCTGACAAATATCCGAAAACAGCCTCAAAATCTACGCCCAATTCTTCAAAAATATGTCCCTCTGCGAAAATGAGGCGGTTGAAACGATCGAATAATGATCCATACAAACTACAAGCTGCAGTACGATTATTTGGTTCGTATATTAAGTACCTATCTGTTCAAAGTTAATTTAAAAAACTGGCTTATAAATAAATCATTTTATAGTCTCAATGAGTTTTTTGGGTCAGAAAATACAAGTGAACGTTTTTAGAATTTAGTGTTTTTATAATTGTATTTTTAATTTAGAAATGTTAGTTTATACGCTATTAATGTAGCTAAATATTGCACGCCCGTAATTTTTTTTTAAAATGCATATTGATCTTCATAACCCATATTTCTAATGTTTATTTACACTCGTATTTCTATTTATTAAGCACGACCCTGCAGCAAAAAAAGTTTTTGCGAGACGAATTTATCTTGTCACATCCAATGGAAATTTCCTAATGGCATCGCCATGTATGCCATCAATCATTGGATGGGAGTAATTTAGCAGAATAATAAATTAATTTTACAGCAATTTGTTTAACATAATAATATCATCAACATCGTCATTTGTCAAATGTATTGTGTATATTTAGTTTTAAAAAAAATGTCTCCTTAATGCAAATGTCAAATGCAATTACAAATGAAAACATGATTAAGAATCAAAAATACATTTTAACATTTACCCAAACAGACAACATGGAAAAACAGACACTTCTTATAAGTACGAGATGGATTTTCTTAATCCGTGATTCCTAGAATTAAGTTTACGTGTGCTATAATTGTAAGTAGGTAACTGACTGACAGACAGGCTATAATTAACATCACAAAACATCTCCTAACCGACTTTATAGGTACTCTATTAACAAATAAGGACAAAAAACAGGTCAAGTGTAACTCGAGTTTACTGTACGCATACACGAATTATTTTCCTTTAAAAGTTCTATATTCAATTTTATTTCTTAGGTTCATTTTGAAAACCATTTTTTGTCAAAACTCGTTAAGACAGACTTAATTATCTGCATTTTGTTTGAGTAGTTATACTATTTGTTTAATATTACCGAATCAGACAAGAAACTTTGGCGGATTTCTATTAATTTTACGTCGTTTTTCCATTAGAGTACGGAACGCTTGTAGTGATCCTAATTTACTAGTGGGCGGTAATTACTGAGCTTCAGTTTGATTGAGAATCGTCCGCCACACTTTATTTGGTGTGACTTGCAGTAATTAATATTTAATGGGACATACATAAATCATCGAACGAAGCGTAATGACTTAATTTGTTTTGATTGCAAGTGGTTTGATTGAAATTTTACTCAGTCTATAGCTTCTATGAAAAAATCACGCCTATAGGTAGACTTTTCTGTAAAACGTAGTAGTCTAATTAGGACTTATTCCTGAAAAACATTTTCATTCTAACTCTTGGAAATCCATTTTCATTCTAATAATTCGATTATAGACATGATTTAATATGGCCAATCGTTTTTTAACTGTATTGTAACGTAAACTATCCCAAGGTATCCATTCGTTCAATTTATTGTTTTGTTTTAGATTTAACACTCAAACAACTTATCCCTCGATTTTCCTGGTTCAATCATTCATAATCTATAGCGTACATTAATTTCGCGTGTTACATCAGACGCAAATCGACACGAGCATTGGCTCAGACGTCATAACTACAATCTCGAGTTATTTCCAGTCCATGATTCACCTACGTTTTAAGACAAACGTTCAAACCATCAAATTCTATTACTTACCTACATCAATACCAAAAGTTCACTGACCAAAATAACGAGTTTAATGTAATATCAAGCGAAACATCCAGTGACACTGTAATTCACATTTTAACGAGTTCATAAGAGTCAGGAGAATTCGAATAAATCTCGCGGCGGTTGACGAATGCTTCTGTTCACTGTTAGGGTTTCAAAATAAAGCGCCCCTCATTCCAGATCTATTCCTGCACCGCACCCAGCGCGCGTTTAAAACTCGCATGTCGTAATGTCAATAAAATATGAAACTTTATTTTTACCGATTACGAAATACTTAGCGAGGCTTGTATAAATCTCGAAAGAATTACTGACAGATCCGACGATGGCTCAAGGTCGAAACATTAAAACTGTATCCAACTCGGAAATAGAAACAGCAGGCGTTGTTCGCTCCGCTCGCCAATTTGTTAAAGTCAAAATAAACTGCAAAATAATTCTAATAATATTTCCATGATTTATTTTCCTGTTCGTAAACAACCCTAGCTTTTATTACTGCGTTATTTGTAGCTGTTGCTGCTTCAGAAGCAGCTCCAATGCCCGGATTTAATTGTGAACAGCGACTGACTATTTAGCAAACTTAATTAATGAAACATTATGCACATGTAGGTAGGTACTAAGAAACGAATGATTTTCCGTGTATTACTCATAAAAACGACCTGCAATAAAGCTTTAAAGGTGCCGAGCAAATAGGGTGACAAGAAGCCCATAATGAGTTGGGCAGGTTGGCCTCTGTCTATCCCAACAGGGAAAGTGGTCGTGTGGAATGTTTATTCATTATCTGAAGGATTGGGTAAACAGCGACAAGTTGCAGCTGTTATTCAGACAGGAAAAGTCATTCGTCGGCAGTGGAGATAAATGTGTAGTGTTTGGCGTGGCGTGCCCACGTTGGCTTGGCACGGGAGCTGGTGCCGTGTGCAGAGGTACGGAGGAATCTGGGCCGGCTGGAGTGACATAACTAAATTTGATCGAGCGTAATAAAGCTGCCGAATGCCGGGATTCTTGTTTCGATCCAAATGAAAGTGATCATTAGCAACTTTACAATCAGTCAATCACATTCTTAATAGAAAACGATGTGCGAATTGGCGTACGAACTTTGCAGGTTTTGTCCCTATCTAGACTACGTTTTGGTTATTATCCATAATGACTCGAAATTAAACAAAACAGTACTTAATATTGGACATCTAGATGAATATAGTCAGTAATAGTATTTGGCAAAACAATTGAATCAATAATGAGTAGTTATTATTGCGCACGCCTAGATGGCAGTTATCACCTTAAAGACTTGCTTTTTGGCTTGACAAATGATTTGCGAGCAGAGCTATCAACGCACGGTTTGGCATAACGAGCCAACTTTAACAACTGTTTCTTTTCAATCTTTGACATAATGTCTATTTCTATAATAAACTAAAGTAGCTCTCAGATTTTTCGGCTAGTTGATATTTATATCGTTTACATGAGTTTTTTCTTTCGGGTGTTTGAGTCGCTGTCAATGTTCTTCTCGGATTTCCAAAACAATGTTAACTCGGCTTCGTAAGCGTACATATTTAAGAGCAATCCAAAGTTGTAGAAGAATGTTGACTGTGGCTCTATCACCAGAAGTGGTTTTCGTCGGTTGGAAGGCTTGTTCTGGTTACCTTGGAGTCGATGCCGATGGTCTTATTGCACTCCTCGCACCCGTTGGCGAATACGCTCTCGTAGCACTTGATGCAGTAGGGGTGCTCATCGCGCAGCACGTAGCGCTGGCCGGTCAGCGACTCGTCGCATTGCCAGCAGCAGAAGTGTCCGCTGTGCCAATCCTTGTTCATCGCCTTGGTGTACTCGCCACTGAAAATTAGCTGTGGACAAGAGAACGTCGTTGAGTAGGGGAATTTTGGTGCAAAAACAATTGCAGGCGATTTCTTTCAATGTTATTTTGAAATTGGAATGGAGGCGGTGTTTCGAATCATTTCAGCTAGATTGTACTTAGAATGTGAGAAAAGGCATTACATTTGGACAATTACACATTTTTGGAGAATACCCGTATTTTAGTATGTTAAAATATTGGCTGTAAAATTGTAGCTAGGCGAAAACAAACTCAGAAAAAATAGTTGTGTATGCCAAGATGCTCAAGCTAGGTCAGATGGTTGTATGAGTCTAGTTTCGTGACTTTGACCTATTTAGTGATCGTATTAGAAGTTATGATATAGATGTCTTATTAAAATGACAAGCTTGGCGATTTGAGATAAAACCCCTTTAGTTTGCCATATCATATTTCATGTTTGCGTTGATTCTTAATCAGCTTCAAAGTGGTTTATGAGTTAGTATAACGTTTTATATGCCTATAAATACCTTAAATTAGGTCGGGTATGTGAGGGTGGCCATTAGCGAAACTACGCATGTAAACATCATTGTGTACATGTCACTAAAGGTCGAACACGGTAATCGACACTTGGCTGCACAGGCACTGTCGCGTCACTGAGGGTCAAGGGAGTTTGGCCACCGCACACATACCCGTCGTCGTTGACGTTGCTGGTGGTGGTCTGGTCCACTTCCGTGACTGTGACCTCGCCATCCTTAGATTCCCTACGCTTCGAGGATTTTTTGACCTTCCTGGTCTTCCTCTCGGTGGTGGTGTACTGGACTTGAACGTCTACGTCGGCCATGGCAGCAGTCGGTCTGCCTGATTACAAAAAGCGATACGACGCGGTCGCGACCCGAATTCGAATGGCGAGCACCGGTATAGGATAGCGGGAATTATTCCAGAATGTTTAGCGTCGTCGGTGGGGGGAGTTTGGGATTTAAATTTGGAAGAGTGACGGAGAGGGCAGGTGCGCGGGCGGCTCCCGAGCGAAGCGACCCGAGAATCGCGAGTTTCCCGGAGAAACTCATCCGCCGCCAACAATTGGGCTTTCACAGCGATCTGCATGGCGCTTGGCTTCTCCACTGTAGGATATAATAATGGATCTTAGTTTGCTGCCAAATATCACCATGTCTATCATTCTTAGATAGTATGACACATGATAAATATGTTTGATGTTGTCGTTCGATAAATTGTTATTCAATCATGTAAAATTTTCATTATAACCCGGTTAGAAGTAAAATCAAAATAAATAAGAATACATATCCAGACCAGATTCAGATAGGAACTACATTCGCGGACAAAGAATACGGGTCAGTAAAATACCGTCATATTTCCTAAAATAGTGCAAGGTTGTAAAGTTTTATTAATCCTGTTATGTCATTTTAATGTCTTTATTTAATTTTACATCTAAATTGCAAAAATATCGGTAAAAAAAAGTTACAAGGTTTAAATCGGACTCGTAAAAACCAAACCCATGAAAAAACAACGTCAAATCGCAAAAATCGTCATTTTTAGATATTGATATTTTTATGATAGGATCCCAGAAATTCCTAATACAGTTGGGTATTATAAAGAATAGTATATTATTTAAATAAAACTAATTTTAAATGTAAAAAAACCGGCCAAGTGCGAGTCGGACTCGCGCACGAAGATTTCCGTGTCATTATAAAAAAAACGGCAAAACATCACGTTTGTTGTATGGGAGCCCCCTTAAATATTTATTTTATTCTGTTTTTTAGTATTTGTTATTATAGCGGCAACAGAAACACACCATCTGTGAAAATGTCAACTGTCTAACTATCACGGTTCATGAGATACAGCCTGGTGACAGACGGACAGACAGACGGACGGACGGACGGACAGGTCGGACAGCGGAGCCTTAGTAATAGGGTCCCGTTTCCTAAAAACCTATTGCGGTTATTTAATTTAGGGTGACCCAAAATGTTTGATCGCGAGAGTATTAGGCATCATTTTAGTCTCAAGACTTGGATCATAGTTAAATTAAATCTGTTTCGGTGTCAGTTAATGTTATTCGCGCATCAGAGCACTTGAAGCTGTGCTCTCTAATATTTGGGTCATTCGGCATATAAGTGTTTCAAGAAGCTTAGACAACCTACTATTGTTGGTCAACAATTAAAGTTTTATGCAAGGTCGGTAACGCACTATTTAAAGTGGCGTTCTGCAACGAATGAGCTTTGGGTTGTAAAGTTTTATCGTCACTAGGTGTACCGTGTACTTACATATACTCGGATATTGGATTGATTTTCTGTGCCTATGGTTCTTATTACTCGTAATAAAAAGTATTTAATTACCTACCATATTTATATATAATACATATAGTGGGTAATTGAAGACCATAAAGTACATATAAAGATAAAGCGAGGGTGGATGCCGCCCGCCTGCTCAATTGAAGTGCCTGCTCACTTCCTACCCTTAATAAGAGGGATGTCAACGTCTTAATTTTTTTTACGTTATTACAGGGTATACTGGTTTTGAGGGGAAGTTTTTCAAAGGGCAATTTGTTACCATTCATTCTTACCTAATCCTCCCTTTTGTGGTGGATATTTTAGATGTTTTTACAACCTTTTACTTTTACAGAGCTTATGGGATAGGCTAGTGTCCTGTAAGCCAGCTAGATTGCTTTAGAAATCTTGAAAGTCTTGAAATTTAATAGTACGGAAAACCCAAGTTTGACCTTTCATCAGAAATCATATACAGTAGGCGTTTCAATCACTGCATACATGTAATTGTACACATGTAATTTTTTCAAACAATCCTCATAGCTTATTGAATTGTTACTTAGGAACTAACCTATTTTTTTTGACATTTCGCGATATCGTTCGAAAAATCTTCCGATTCGAAGCTACTCGTAGCATGATCTTTCCTTATATCAGTAAAACGTCCAAACATATCCTAGTTCCCAACACAATTTTTATGACCGCTTTTTAATATTACTGAACGAGATTGAACGTTAAGATTTAGTTCATTTTTGCGCGTCCATCCGCAGAGAAAACTAGTCTACCCTGTCATCTTTGATGAAGCCAGTGAGGAACGGTTACGTAGCCGCTGCAAAAGTACAAATAGCAACACAAATAAACAGACATGAAGCGTTCAGTCTGACCAGGTGGTCCCATAGAATTCTCGCCTGTAGGAGGGCACAGATGAATGAAACTGCTTAGCTCAGGCGAGTTTGTTTCAATTGAGTTTGTGCTGGGTGTAGTGGTCACTGAAGTTACGTTTGTGTTTTACACTTTAACAGTTATTTAGCTTTAACATAAATTCGTTTCAAACACTTGAGTACCTACCTAACCTACTTACAACGGTAGCCGATGGTCAAGATTTAGTGTCAATTTTGCCAAACTAGAATAGAGTTATTTTTTTATTACTCCAGACAATTAATCACGTTTAATCTCAAGTTAAGTAGCGAGTATTTGTCGCACTAGTAGCTATACGTACGAGTATTGCTTGTTGTTGATAAATGGTTATAAACATATTAACATGCGTGTAATTTTTTCCATATATTCACTTAAGTAATATTTGACCTCTTCTCAAGATCTTACGTTACAGGTTATTTTCTATGAAAAATGGCTATAGACGCCAATATTCTTCAAAGAATAGTAACTATACTGGGCCTTCAAAATGGTATTTGAGGTAATTAGATTTTCTATCCTGGGGTTCAATCATCGTCGTGTAACTAGTTAATCGTTTTCTAGTTCGGAACTTCAACCAGCAAAACTACTAAATGGTAACACAATTACTTAAATTCGCTCGATAGAAAACGCATATATATACCACAAATCGGCTTGAGTATACCTCGTCTTAAGCGCTGATAACGTAACGACCTGCAGGAAGTTTTTCGATATTAAACAACACGTGTTTCCTTCGCATCGTAAAACTTGATGGAGAGACACGAACTTGAGGATATAAAACTATACACAAAGAGTTTTAACTTTCGAAAACACCTACAGAACTTTGGTGTATACCCGGGAAATTAACCGTAAACGTTTAGAATAAGGTGCCTTTTTTTCTACAAGAGTTGACGAGTTATAAAGTTTCAGAACAAATTACTCAATAGTTTATTATCTTGGCAAGTTTTCCTCATTCTAGTTGAACACGTAATAGGGTCTTGCTGGTTAAAATAGAAAGTCCAAGGAATTCAGGGAATTAATAAAACGGGAATTGGGATTTGGCATGGATATATATAGTAAAATTGTGTATTGTAAAAATAGCTTGTTTTGTAAAAATACCTAAATACAATACTTCAAAATATGTAACAGCCAAAGTTGTATTACACAGCGAGACCGCAATCTTGTAATACCAATTTTTCCAACATCATCATTAATTATGTTTAAATGAAATTCAAACTTGCACTTATTAACTGTTACCAATGCTTCTGCCATTAGACTCACTGCTATTAGAACTTAAATCTTTAAATTAAAAAAATATATATTGTTAAAATAGGTAACATATTGTTCGGTTTACTGGATCTCCGGTACACTATCACCCCGTCCAAGTGTGCCTGATTGGGAGGTTAATGTAACCAGGTATATGTCTACAAACATTTTAATTTTGTTAATCTTAAGAAATGCAATTAAAATGAAATATTTTAATATTAGAGGGTACTAAAAAAGTCTAGATTTCCCTCTGGATCAAAAGGTCAGATGGATGGCAGTCGCTTTCGGTAAACTAGTGCTTATGTCAAATCTTGAGATGAGATGCCAAAGCGGACCCCGGGTTCCTTTATGCATGTTATCATACAATCGGGAAAAACGCGGGGGGGTAATGATATTAGCGATAGGGGTACCTAATACTAAAATAATTTTGGTTATAATTGAATGGTATAGATATCGAAATATTGAAAATAGTAGTAACAAAACCCAATTAAATTTAATGCCAACGTTATGATCTACGTAATGTTTATCCCCAGAGGTTGTCGCTAGGGTAAAAATAATGAACCCGCCAGTTCACACGCCGTCGGATACTGAACGCGATCCGCGGCGTTTTTCTGGTCCCCGACCAGGCGGGATGCGTAAATGCAATGATTTCCCCAACGTTAAAAAAAGCTAAAAATAGTGTGTGAACGGCCGAGACCTCGCAGGCACATCGCGACATCGACCGCTGAAGGATGCGCCGCTGTCAAAAGCGAACGGAGAGCGGAACTCGATGCCAGCAGCTATTGTAAGGGCTCACTTTTCTCTTTGCTCTGTTGCTTTTACTTTTTACATGAATATATCTACTTATAATTTACATATTAATCTTTCATTACTATCTCAATGCGTAGTTTGCATTGAACGTACAGAAATACACTTTTTAATAAATTCTACACTTGAGAAAACCAAACTATTTTGTTTTTTCTCAGTCTAATAACTATTTAGCCTCAGAAAATGTACATACGGTGTGACGCCCCTATCAAAAGCAACATCTTGCTTGCTTCGCGGTGAATACGAGTACACCATTGTAAGTGATGTGATGTATCATATAAAAACTATGCTGTACTTAAATATTACGTTAACCATTCATTCAGTCTAATCTGGGGGCACGGCAGTGCTCCCGCCAAGTCGAGCAAAACAGCGGCATAGTCGTACCATCCTTTTCTCGAAGCAGTTCAGGCCATTTTCGACCCCTAAACATGTCACTTCAAGCATGAATGGAAGCTGGCAGGCTTGAGATTTTAAAATAATATTTTTGGGATTATGCCTACTCGTAAACTAGACGATATCGTTACTTATCCACTGTAACCGCAACTATTTCCAGCGCGGTTTGTGGCTTCTGTTGTGTCTTACTTATTAATATCACAGATTGCACTGATATGACAGCTATCCATCGCATCCAGCGTCACTGCAAACATATACGTAGGTAGGTATGTATATAGTAAAAGTAGCTACGCGGTTCAAGAGCTCAAAATGACCTACACACGACTCTGTTAAGAGGATAAGGACAGTCTAGATCATTTTGAGCGTGTTATTTTGCGTAGCTACTTCTGCTGCTGACTGTACGTGCGTCAGGTAGTTTTAAACGTCCCTTTCTGGGAAAATTACAGTTGAGTTGTCCTAACGTTCGTTCAAAAAGTTCCTTTTTTTGTCATTTACCCTCGCGGATCATAGAATAGATTTATTTTCGTTCTGAGGACGTTACATACATAGCTATTTTTTATGTTTTAGTTTCTTTGAACTGTCGTACGGTTTCGTCACAAGATCAAGGTATTACAGCAATTTTATAGTTTATGTGGAACGCTGCAAATGTTATAGACGTGTTGAGAGAATCATTTTTTAATTATTTTGCTTCGGTGTAAATAACATAAACCTCTTGTTTATGGCGAGGAGAAGCGTGCAACGGTGTGAGATGTAGTCTGTCAGGTGACTACAGAAACGCTAACGCCTGCACACAAACATTTCTTTGGTTTCTATTAAGCAAGGCCGTTTGTGTTTGGGCGATTTCAGATTTCGCTCCGCCTGACGTCCCGCTTGTAAATAAACTGGCCTAAGAAAGTTTAGTTACGAGTATGTGGAGTGGAGACAGGGAATCACGGCATCTTCACAAAAATCTCATATTTTATATGAAATTGTTGTATATCGCCATCCCTATCGTCTTTCAAACTAAATCATACGTCAAATAATTCGCCAATCCAAAACAATTCAAACTACATTCGCTCGTTCCTCATTTATTGTCTAACAGCCAGGCACTAAACATAGCCAATACAAAAAGTGCCAATGCATTGCAGATGCTACAATGGTTTTAATATTTCAGTGCAAGTGAAATATTGCTTATTACGTGCCTGTGCCTGTCAGCGATAATTTAACATTATTGCGGTAGTCAAGTGTAAGTTTTTTTTAAATTAAAAATGAGTGGGTGCCCTTTTTATTTTTAACCGGGTTTATTTATTTACTTGTCCATTCACTTAACCTATTGCGAAATTTGCGTAGTAATTAGTAAAGCGTAATCGTAATCGGACTTATTTACGTTTGCGGGCGGAGTCACGGCCGTATCCTAAATAAAGCTTGAGCTAGGCGGCTCGTGTGCAAACACGCTTCATTGTTATCTACTCGTATAAAATGGCTGACATTTATAGCGTCTCTTCTATCTGTCGCGTAATGTTTTAAAATATACGGGCAAGAGGTCGTCGAATGAGTGTGTCTGTGCTCATCATTTCATTTGTCGGTACAATAATGTACATTATATATCGCAAAGCATAACGCAGATAAACCTCATCTTCAAGATTTCCCGTTGGTTATAGTTTTCATACTCCATTTTTTTTACTAAGCCTTTTCGTAAAATTCTTTCTTTATAAAATGCCGTTAAAATTAGTTTGTTTTATGTCACTTCGTCATTTTTTTGATAGCTAACAGACGTTTGTTAAGTTTTATGAATTAGGGGGTGTCTTTTGATGAAGTAGGGCTCAGGGAAATGTACATACAGTCAAGTGCAAAAATATGTATCGATTTAATCTTCTCATAAATATGTACCAAAACCTTAATCCGCTGACATAAGAGATATGGGATATATTTATGAGTAAGTTGTATGCACCCATTGACACTTTTATACACTTGACTGTACTTGTATCGCCCAAACTTGGAGCAGCCAACTGGGGGAGTAGCGCCATCTCCGACTTATAGATGTTTCTGCTAGTGAGTAACGCCAAAGCTACGGAGGAATGTGCTATGTTGTTGGCGGCGTTGGACTGTATTTGTCCAACTGTCAACCAAATTCCGCCGTGGTTGCCAATCTTACACAAATTAGCTGGAAGCCGGAAGGTCTACTGGAGTTCTCAGAGTGCATATCTACCTAACTACACACCATAGAGTTTGTTATACCAAGAGTGCATTTGTCCTCGCGCTTGTAAAACGAATGAAGTTTGAAGGTGATATTTAGTAAGAACACATATTTCTCTGACATTATCAGTCCCTACAGCTTACAACAACACACAACATCTAAATATGAACAGTGATCAAACGTATGCATACGTTAGGACACTCGTAGGTTGATTTGGTGATTTACTCGGCTCACGATTCTGAATTCGAAATGCTAGGTCCCAATTATTCACACGTCTACATTTACCTCACCTATTGAGTTTGGCTCGGCAACACTCAAACCTAATTTTACGTGGTCGTTTCTCCGGTAGAAATAGAAATGAAAGGGGAGTATACACTGATTTATAGTTTTTACGAGAGAGGTGGAAATGTCTTGTTGTCGTGAGTGTTCAATCAGTGTTTCTGGTGAGAATTTTAAAATCGGGTAGCCACGAAACTCATGAGCTTTTCAATCAGAGAAATAACACTTTCGGTCTAAAACTAAACTAACGTATGTATTTTGGGTACTGTAATGATCGCAATTGTATTTACTATTTTTTACAATGATAATAACACTTACCAACATATATAAATTACATTAAGATAGATGAAAACCACATAGATGCTATTATTTTTATCTAAATCCGCCTAATATTAATGCGTGATTCGCAGTAGTAGAATACTTTTTTGAACTTACTTGGAATATGCATTTCTCTTTTAAATTACGATACCTATGTGCAGGCTATAGACAAATCAGCAACACAGTGAATGTTTACTAAGAAGTAGTAAGAAACGTCCGTGAAAACCCCGTGAATAAGGGCCGGCGCTGACTGCCGGCATGGCACGGCGGGTCATGGCAAAGGATTTGGTTAAAGATATAACTATTTTTAATCTTATTACTATGAGTCTAGAATTCATGTTACTTTATTTTGATACAACGATGCTGAGAGAGGCCGCGGCATGTCAGGACGTGCCGATGCATTCCACGGGTTGCCGCGGCGCACCGCGGCATGTCACGACGTGCCGAAGCATTTCACGGGTTGCCGCGGCGTATATGGTGCTGTCCCTGGTGACTTAGTCTCATGTGAAGGCTATCCAAGGGAACCTGAAGCCCAATTAAACCCTAAAAAGAAAATCTTCGAAACCTGCGCCCCAGATCTTAAGACGAATGTGGACAAAGTTGCCTGCTACAAAGGAACACCACTCATAGTACCTGGTAAAGGACCAGTTACTGCCGACACTCTGAAAGATGTCAATGTTAAATAGGTTTATGTATTTATTTGTGTGCTTGTATTTAAGTTTCATGTTTTAATAAAATATATACTATTTTTTTTTCTTAATTTTAAAGTGTACCCTTGCAATGCCACTAATAGGGGTGTAGACACTAATTAAAATAATCAATTATGTATGTTCTCTAAAAAGGATTAATAATGTAGTGGAGAAAAAAGCAATGCAAAAGGTCTTAAGAGGGGGTGAGTTCTGTCCTATTTCCGCAAAACAAACCTTTATATGAAATAATTGTCATTTACTATGACGCTCGAGGATCGTATAGGCCCGGCTATATAAATAGTTATATCTTTAACCAAATCCTTTGCCATGACCCGCCGTGCCATGCCGGCAGTCAGCATGCCTCGGAATGCCGTGTTATCCTTCGCGATGCTGCAGCACAACTTACCGTGCCATCATGTGCCATACCGGCAGTCAGCGGTGGCTCTAACGAATTTATTTTCCAGCTCGTGGCGAACAATTTTTAAATGTTCCGCTTTGATCGAAATTTATAATTGAGCAACTTTTGATGAAACGTCAAAAACGAAGTAAATAAAGTTTGTATAGGGAGATAATTGCAAATCACATCTCGAATATATCGATGTTCTACTTTAACGTAACCATTTCAACATCTTTAAAATAGCGTGAAAACGTTGAAGTTTGATGTTTTTGGAGTATATTCGTGAGTTTTATTTATTTGCAGTATAATAATGAGTTTTTTTTAGTATGGTTAAATACTGTATTATATTGTACTATTTACCCGACGCAAAAAGCCAGCCAATTATAACGCAGGTATTTATTACGGCCCCTTGTGTAAGTGATACTAGCGTGCGGTTCTGTTGTTGTAACATTATTGTTGTATCCAACAATAGCTTTACCGCCACCGCAACCGGCTAAAGAGAAATGTTTCTTTAGTTCTTTAGATGTTTGTTGCCAACGGAGATTGTATTGGTCGATCTTATAACTATTCGACAGCTGAACTGTGGTTGACAGTACACATTTTATGGATAAGTCCCGCCTGGGGCGACCGAGCTCTGCTCGGGTGAAAATAGAAAAAATACGGAGAGAATGAATTTTCTCTGACATGAGACCCAGCTAGATTGATTTTTCGCCCCAGTAAACTCCTACGTGGGTACTGGGTAGGCCCCACAAGGTGGACTGTGACCTAGTAAAGGTCGCGGGAGTCCGCTGGTTACGGGTGGCGCAGACCGGTCATTGTGGCACTCTTTGGGGGAGCAGTGGACGGCTTTTGGCTGATATGATGATGATGATGAAACCCCTACGCTCCAAATTTCATAGAAATCGTTACACCGACAAGAGCTTAGCTCTTAAATAAGCAGAAGAAGAAGATATGAGATGCCATTTGAACCAGTTTTCGGAGAATTAAAGAACATAAATACCCAAAAAATTTGAGACAAAGATTGACCTGACCCCGTATACTATTATGGTCGGCCTTATCACACGATAAGCGCGACGATAGAGCGTCCGTCACTGGCTGACACCGTTCGACAGAACGAGACGGACGCTCGATAGAGCAAGCGTTAAGGCCAACCATGATACGGGGTCAGGTCTTGTGATTGGTCCATAGTTATCATACAATTTTGTTTCTATAAAAGCGCAAGGATTCTATTGGTACCTATAAATTAAAAAATGCATTGTTTTTCTAAACTTTCAAGGTCCATACCTTTATGATTTTATTTATATTCTTTAATTTATAATTTATTACAATAATTTGATGGGGTACTATCCATTTCGCAACACTACGTTATCAATTTTAACATGAGTCTACACCCCTATATTGTGTGATTTAATGTTCTGAACTCGATATGACTTATTCACGCCAGTTGCCTTTATGGAATGCACTACGCAGAAGTATAAATAAAACTAACCAATGCGAAACAAGTACCATCAGGAAGGAGATTACGAGCCAAAATGATGTGCTCTAAAAATGTGAATTTTTTCACTCCATCTAGCACTCTAATGAAGCCTAATACCCCTCCGCTCTGAAAGAGCGTCGTTAGAACTTTGAAGCCGACAATTCGTAGGTAATTTGCCAAATTGTGGGGTTTCGGTTGGATTCATTACGTTTTTCGTCTCGTTCTCTCTTCTGTAACTATTGAGTATCCTATAATTCTTGATTTTTTTGGAGGTACCTCATCCAATATAGGATGGCAGAGGTAGTTATATCTCCATAGCCTACAGCCGCTCTGTGGAAATAGCTCATGATGTGACAATTCTTAGTATATGACGACCGGCTAGCCTAGTCCCTAGGCCCTAGTGGGTAATGATGCTGCTTATGAAACTGAAGGTCCGGGTTTCGTAACCTGATAAGGGCAAAAAATATGCATGAATATTTGTTTCTGAGTCTTGGATGTTTTCTATGTATTTAATAAGTATTTATATCTACTATATCGTCGTCAAGTACCATTAACACATGCCTTATTGAGCTTACTATAGGGCAAGTTCGATTTGTGTAAGATTGGCCCCTAATAATTATTAAATATTTAGTTATTGTATATTATAGATAGCCATAGTCATTGTCCTGATCATCACCTTTGACCAAAAAAGAGTCAGAGCTATAACCACGAACTTCGAAAGTCGAAGTTCAGGTATTTCCATCTCTATCGCACTTACATTACTCGAGTGACAGGGATGCATGTATACGAACATCGAGTTTCGATTTTCGTGGTAGCGCCGCAGCGTCCATAAAAGTGTGGCACCTTACGATGCGTGACTTGTAAGACCTAAGTATATTACGGGAGCGACAGACTTCCGCGGCCTACCAATTCGTTTATTTGAGTGTTTTTTAGTTTTGCTTTACCCGGTATGCATCAGTAATGCGAATGTGTTGCAATTAATTATGTACACAATTTGGTTTTTTATCATTAGCAGTACTTTTGCAAAGAGGCGTTTTTCTCTAGCTCCCGAGACCCAGTCAGATTACGCTTTTGTGCTTTAAAATTAGGGACTTTTTGACATTATGTGACAGTTGAAAGTTAATTTTGGTAGAAAATATTGTACGGGGTCTTAGGTTTTATGTTCACAACATGTGTGCTGCCCAAAGTCTTATTTAATTACTTATGTATAAATAGCATAGCAAGAAAAACATAATCATGTTCAAGTACGTTTTGAATTTAAAAAACTTAAAGGTAATCCTTTAAGTTATGCTTGAGAACATATTTTACTCAGATATATTAATATATATCTGAGTAAAATATGTTCTCAAGCATATTTTAATAAACAATCTCATTAAACTATGGGAGTTGAGTGAAAAATTTACATATGATATCCGTTATTTACTTTCTGACTCATGTCATTATTAGTGCCACCGTCAATGAAATGCGGGGCTGGGCCATGAAGCCAATCTCAATATTTTCATATGGAGAACAACAACAATTGTCGTCAGTTCAGTCAACAGCCCATTCGTCACAACATCTGTCAGGCCTAGCGTCAAATTTTGAGTGTGTCACTGAAACTGGTTCCTGTCCAATGTTCAACAAGTGACATTAAATAAAGGCAAGCGTCCACGCCGCGTCTGCCGCCTGCAGACGCATCTGGGTCGAGGTCCGCCCTGTGCCGGCTATTTTCGGCACTCGCCCAACGGTTATGATATCGAAAACAAAGTTCACGTTAAAACCACTGCCAATCTGTGCAGGATAAGAACTGTATCTACGAAGCCAAACATTAAAGCTTACAATTTGGGTCCTGTTCAAAAGGGTTCTAACGTTAAATCAATTTTGCGACGAACCAAAATAGGTGCGGCATAGGTACACCGTTATAAGAACAATTGTTCGACTTTTTTTGTCTTACTATTGACGCATTCATTTGCCACTATGTCCTATTTTGGTATGACACAAATAACATATATAGTAGCGTATATAGAGAGAAACACCCAAGGGGGAATAATAAAGTTTTAATTTCCAAATTCAGTCATGCTCATCGAAGCTCATTACAGCGTGCGGCGTTAGTCTTCTAATCTCCGGAGTTACCCCAGAAATTGTCTATCTCCTCCTCCTCCTCTTCCTTATTTACCTCTGTCTCTTTCTCTTCCTTCTCCTCGAAGGAGCTGAGTTTGGGCAGATCTTTCAGCTTTGGCTTGAGCAGAGGCTCCTCGTCGGCCACGCTGTCGACCGACTCTTCGGTGGACCAATCCTTTCGCTCCTTAGAGCTCTCCCTGGAGCGACTTCTGGAATGAGAACCTAGATTAGGAGCGCTGCCGACATTCTGCTCGCGTTCCTGAGTCATGCGTTCGAACTCAGCTTCCTCGAGTGACGTGAAAGCCTTTAGTTCCTCCTCGCGCGACGCACGCGACTCGCGCGACGAGGTCGAAGACGAAGAGTGTCGCTTTTTGTAACTTCTGCGCCTGCCACTCGGGTCGCTTCGTTGCAACGGTCGGAGCTTTATTCCATCAAGTGATCTTAAACAAATTTACAATATATGAGTTGGTTTATTGTACAGGCGGACCCATGAACTGATGTAGCTTGCTACTCGTGCGAGGTATGGCGATGTATGACGGCTAGGTGACGGCGGATCGGGGTGCAAGCAACACTACGCATGATACGTGCTCTGTCCAAACAATGAATATTAACCTTAAAAAATCTTCGCTGTACGCCTCGTTGCCTTTGATTTCGTCGTCGACTGAAGAATGGAATTGTATTTCGGGCAGGTTTTGTGGGGTGGGGCTCTTAGGGCGGTAATGCCAAGTGAGTTTCTCTTTGGCCTCGGATCTCTCTCTGGAGTGCCGTTCCTCACGCCCCGAAGAATTTCCCAAAAATTGATTTGGATCTGAAATATTTTCACAAGACGCTGGTGATCTGTTTCTGTTTCCCACATTAAACGACTCTGACGCATTAGTAATGATAGTTTTCGTCGGCGTCGGTGTATACCTTTGAGTCCTGTAGTCGCCGTTGGTGTGTGAACTGTTGCTTTCGAGTGACTCCTGACCGAAGCTTGAAATTTTCGTTGAGAAAAATATGGCGGCGGAACTAGGCTGTCCGTCGTAGTACTTGACGGCTGCTTGTTTTAGTTTTCCGTTTTCGTCTCGTGTAAGGCAGAGGTAGCCCTGACCGCATATCGTCGTCCAGTCTGAGTGGTTGGCGGTGGTGGTGGCCTTCTGGAGCAGTACCGTGTAGTAGTCCACGAGGTCCTGGAAGTCGGGGTCGGTGTCGGGCACCACGCCCGCCAGGATGTGTCGCAAGCACTCCATAGTCTCGAGCACGCCAGCGTATGATATTATGGCGGACAGCACTAGCCCCATATTCACTCACTCACAATTTCGGTATTTTAAGGACGGGATGGGGCGGGTTCCTTTGAAGTTAAAGGTGACAGGGAGCAGGATGGATGCAGCGATATAACGCCGGGACAAGATTTGAACAACTGAAATTAAAATGATATTAGTTGCCAAAGAATTGCATCCAATTTTAGAATAGGGTTTGGCTAGGCCAAGCTCTAGCTCTAAGTCTGCAGCTAGCAAGGCTGGCTCCGTTTACGCGGACAATAACATTGATTTATCTTTTGATCAAATGAATTATTTACAGCAGCATCATTAAAGGAAGATCGTCATTTAGGAGCTATATTTCTGAGTCCAATGACGTTAATACATTAATTAAATGACTATTAAATCAATTGATATTATATTATTATTGCTTTAGCTGTACAAATGTAAGTACTCATAGCACCGTGTTGTATATTGGTTGTACGTACATCTGTATGTACGAGTAAAACTGTGTAGATTTACGTAATTATGGATCTATTAAATAATTTACTTCGGAAAGAAAAGCATTCCCACGTTTGTATTTTAATCAATAGTCAAATCGTTTTTTCACTTCAACGACGGGGCAGCTCTACCCAACATCGCCCCCCACCCCTAACCCCTCTCTACATACAACTGTCCGTTCTTTTTTATACTGGTTGTAAATATTTATGATTTCTATGTATAAAATAAATGGTCATAGAGCGAATTTTAGAGGAACACAATGTATAATTGACGTTGAATGTACACTGTACAGAGAACAGTCCGCGACCGAAACGTTGCAGGAAACAAATAGTCTAAACATCCTATGACAATCACGTTAAATTACAACAATACTGCTAATGTGATAAGACGTTAAAACATAGTTAACCTAAACACAAATTGTGCTTATATCGTGGCTAAATACTACGTTTCAACGATTTATGTGTTTTTAGGACAACTTAACTTGAGCTAGATATAACGCAGACCTCGACATGCTATGATACGAACACTAAAACTATGACAAATAATCGAAAGAGAATCCAATTCTGTGGTTGTGTCCAGGAGCATACAATATAGACTAAAATCTAGCGATTATAAAATTCCATAATGTTTTCATATTAGAATATTGGTGTCTTAAAGAGGTTCGCGTTTTCCCGAAGAAATTGCCAAATGAATAGGCTAGAAAGTCAACCTTTTGCAGGACTTTCAATACGCGTACAGTACGATTACTGTTAGTTTAACCACTGACAGATGGATTGCCTTCATTTAATTTTCAACTTTAATCTTATACAAATAAAATAGTTATTACTAAATCGGTAGATGTGGGTAACAGTATTCTGAATAATGCTTTATGCTTCAAGCTTCTCTACCAGTCAACCACAGGGCTAAACAGAAAAGCTTATAGGTGCAGGCAGTTGACCAAGAAAAACACAAATGAAAAGAATAGGTAGCTAATGAAAATACATTTCCTAATATAATAAATAAATACTTTTAATTACAAAACTCCATTGTATCCTCTTATATAATTCTGAGTGATCAAAATTCTTATATTATAAGTCACTAATCTTTTGACCACAACGGAAAGTACTTAGACTTCTGTTTTTTTGTATCTGTATGACCCATTTGCACTCGCAATACACTTCGCTTTAATTAAGCAAGTCACAAATGTTAGAATACAAAATGTACAAGAGCAATCTGCGAAGCAGTTATTACCTAGGTACTCAATATCTACGAATGAAAATTATAACATGAAGTCATGTTATCGTTCGTAAAGTTGATATGATTTCAGATGCTATTTTTATTCGCAATCACACAATGATGGTCATTACTAGTGTCACGAATATCAAATCGGCCAAGATGGTATCAAACGGCCTCGGCCGGCATTTCCATTATTGTTCCGTTTTATGACGTCGTAAGCTGTGTATACTTTTAGATGTGATTCGTTCACCAAATATCTATTATTCGTTCAATTTTACGGATGATACTTCATAAGTACATATCCAAGAAAAATAAAACTTTAGTATCACTGCTCACAGCCAATACAACAACAGTTATTTCTACTGAATATATTGAATTACTATTATAAAAAAAGTTTCTGTTAAAAATTTAATTTTTGGTACAAGCTTTTATTGCCACTTCTGCCACATTTTTATTGCGACTGTACTATTCTGTATACCGTCATCAACTACTCATTGAGACGATTCTAACGAGCCCAAACTCGATGGGGTTATGTGGATTTATTACGGAGTTCCTATGGCCACCTTCCAGCTCCATCATCAGATCAGCTCCACGTCATCATAATATTGCATTGTCACGCGATTTGCATATTCGTGCGAAATTTCAACTCAATCTGAAACCGGAAAGTGGGTCAAATTTAATTCCATTACAGACAACGGGACAGGTGAAACTAAATAAAAGCTTGTAAAACTATGAAATGTTTTGCAATTAAATTACTTTCTCAATTTTAGATTGATACGAAACTGTAAGTAAAATTTAATTATTGAATCTTCTTTTTAGAATCGTTTCTAAATTTTATACAGAAAACTCCCATGAGAATCACACATATTAAATACTAGCTTCCGCCCGCGAATTCGTCCGCGTGGACCCGGGATAAAAACTATCCTATATTTTAATACAGCCTATAAACTATCTTCGTGCAAAACTTCATTCAAATTTGTTTAGCCGTTTAAGCGTGATTGAGTAACAAACATCCAAACATCTAAACTTTCGCATTTATAATATTAGCAGGATAATGTAAACTCATATATATATTAAATATTATTTATACGTATGGTCGAAAATCGTTCGACATGTTTCGAACCGTTTCGCGGTTTCTAAGTACCTATATTCATGAGCATACGTTTCAAAATTGCCAGATTTGTCACGTCGTCCTGACGATCAAATGATTTGGAATCGACGCAGAAAGCAAACTTATCCCGAGCGAGTCATTTAATATTCTGTTGGCTTATAGTATAGTACACGTAGACATCACAAGATCAATTGTTTTCTAGAAAATAAAAGTAATGATTTTACGTACGAAATCTTGAACATTTTATTATGCACGTGAGTCATTGACATCTAAGGTTTAAAAAAAGCACAAGATGTTTACATCAGTCATGATGAAAACTGGTGTAATTAAAAAAACGCGCAAAAACTTTCTTTTGACATGAAGCCAATGTTTTTTAATAGACAAGATCAATGCGCAGAGATGACAATAATGAGAGGACTATAAAATGTTGTCTTTTGTACGTAAATAGTCTGAAGGTATCCTTCATTTTATTATAAAGATTTAAATAACATATATATTTGGCAAGAAAAAGTTGAGTGAAAATATATAGTGGAAAAATTACAGTTTTTTATACACTTAGGTATTTATATAAAACACTCAATACATCTTCCTTTTGTAGTAAATACGTAGGTCTCTTTTATTTCGTAGATAAGTACTAATCAAATAAGTTAAGTTCTCCTTATTGAAAATGTTGCTGAAAACAGATCTCCTATTAAAAGCCAAACCAACTCATTCCACCAGTTAGCACAATATGCACGGCCAGTACTCGTGCTGCAACTAATGACAATATATGAGCGTTTCTCAAAAAAAATGCCACTATTATTAATTGTACTTATAGGAATTTTATGTTAACTATTTCCACTCAGAATCAGGAGCTCTTTCGACCCTGGTAGGACAAAAAACTGTCCCAGAGATATTTTTCCTATTGTGTTACCATTTACCTTATACTTTGTATGGTGGTAACACAATAGGAAAGTTCAAAACTGTATGGACATTTTGGGACACTTTTTTTCTCCTACTGGGATGGAAAGACATCGTGAGTTTGAGTAGAAATAACAAAAAAGTTGCGGAAAATCTCCGAAAAAATGAAGTGGTATTTTTTTTGAGAAACGCTCATATATCCTATTTCAGTACTTTTCAAGCAGTAAAATTATCTTTGCGCGGAATTAAAGTATAAGCATACATATAAAGTTCGTGTTCATGCCTTTCAGTCTGTCTTGTTTTTTGTACAAACCTAAATATAAAACGTATTTGCGTGGTCCTATTACACTAACCAGATCAACCTACATTGTCGTTTCTAAACTAAGACACTTACACACGCCCTCAATGAATCAGTTCCGATTCAAAACGCCATAAATACTATTTTTCGCGATCTAATTGCAGAATTGTGACGTCACGGTGACGCCGGCGGGTCGTGTGGAAAGCATTCCAGTATTACACGGCTTATAGACGTACACACGTTTATGAACTAGCGTAACTATAGGATCATAGTTGACGTAACCAACTCGAGATGTAAGTACGACTAATGGAACGACTGACGGGGCAACGGTAGTCACACTACTTTCTGTGACGGTCCCTAATTTCGATTCCCGATGGGGTCAATCTAACTACTCATTCACTAAACGTGAATTCTTCGATAGTTCGGGAAATTCTAGTTTGGTGACTCGAGTGCACGGAAACAAGTACCGCTCAATAGTGATTAAGAGACAGAAAAGTGAGTGGTGAAAATTAGCGGTCTCAATTGAATTATAATAGAAACCGTGGGCGTAGCGTAAGTGAGGCACAATTGTGCGACTATCTGTACATAATAGGTCATATAATATTACCCTATTATATTGCAGATGCACCAGAACGGATTTATTTTTAATTTATATGTTAATAAATTATATAAGCATTACTGTTCAGCCTCGTTTAAAACCTTGCATGTGTCAATGTTGTGTAAATATTACCGAATATCGTTACTAACCGCCCAACCTTCAGAACTCACGCCTAAGGCCAAGGTTTATTTTAACTTGTTTACATTCAGAGCAAATCCCTTTAAACCGAGGAGGAATATATTTCACCGTTATTTCGCACCTGTTGATATTTAGTTGGGTGTATGGTTGAGATTAATTAATGTGGCCGACTTTACATTACCGACATACAAACGGAGTTTCGTTCTCATTTTAAAACTACGTGTTGGATTGTGACGAAACTTTGCATATACAATGACATGGTATATCTATGTCTGTAATTAGTTTATATGGTTCCAGTTTATAAAACAAACGAAATAAAAAAAAACAAGTTTTGTATGAAAAACTTATATTAGCTGTATTTTTTTTCTAAGGTATCTGAAGCTACATAAACTAATTACAGACCTGGATATAACCTTATGTCATTCCTTGTACAATGCAAAGTTTCGTTACAATCCAACACGTAGTTCTAAAATGAGAGCGAACTACATTTTTATGGAGAATCGAGCTTACAGCGGACTCTTAAACCGCTGAACCGATTCAGATGGAATTTGGTATTGAGATAGTTTGAATCCCGCGGAAGGACATAGGATAGTTTTTATTCCGGAAGTCATCCCCTAAGGAGGTGAAATGGGGGGCGGAAGTTTGTATGGTGGTATGATATACTTAAACGAGTTCCACACGGACGAATTCACGGGCAAAAGCTGGTACTATACCCGCTGTCGCACCTCAGCTGCCCCTCCAGCGGACACCGAAAATTCGCTTCTGCGCAGCCAAGGTCATTTGCTCAAGTTGTTTGCCGGCTACTGTACATAGCTTTGCTATCCATCTGCCGTAAAAAGTAGGTTACAGTGTAGGTAAGTAGTGAGATCTTACTTTGAAAATGTTCGAACCCCTGGCCCCTTAGACATTTTGATGACTGCGAAGTCACGAATTACAAAGCAGTGATTTCCCAAGAACTTAAAACATGGTTTTAAATGCCGAGACCCAATTAGCTAATTTAAATAATTATTATTTACCAAAATGAGTAGGTATATATAATTTTCTTTTTTCAGTTTCATGAGTTTCGTTTGTTGATTCATCTAGAAATCGAAAATGTGATTATGATCACAAGCTTGTACTTATAGTTAGGCAGTATAACTTCTATGAAATTCGGGAAGGGTGAGGTAACTACATATGTACATACCTACGTAAAAGTTAGTTCAGGCCCCGTATCATGGTCGGCCTTATCACGCGATAAGTGACAAGATAGAGCGTCCGTCACTGGCTGACACCGTTCGATAGAACGAGACTGACACTCTATCTTGTCACTTATCGCGTGATAAGGCCGACCATGACACGGGGACTGTTATACCAATTCTACCCGATCGACCATGAAACGATTTATGAAGAAATGTAACTGGTAACTAAGCGATACAAGATCGAGATTTAAATATCTATCACAAGTGATAGAGATTCTATAAGGTAGAATCTTAAGCGTATTAGCCAGGGGATCTGGAACTTTTCTCTCAAGTGACACACATTTTTCACCTCAGCAGTAAGAATAGGATAGAATAGAATAACATTTATTCATGACAACAACAATGCACATAAATCAACATACAAAAGAGAAGACAACATTGCCACGAAACGGTTCTATCTCAGCATTGTGCTGGCCTGGTGGCCAGCGCTGGTCTTCCGATATTTGATTTCGATTGGTTGGTCTTTTGGTATCCGAACGTATTCAAATCAAAAGTTCGAGGAATTGGTCAAGTCTCGAAACGCAATCTGTAACTAAGTAATTTGTCTTTTCTTCACGATTCTATCCCGAATCCGCGATGGCCGCTATCCCTATCCGTAAATAACGTAAAGCCCAAGGTCAATGCGAGTGAAAGCGTGCGCAACCCGACACCGCGTGACGTCACGCGGGCCGTGCGCAAGGACCGCTGCGCGCAGGACGGAGCCAGTACGCAAGCCCAGTCATATCTACATCTCCCCTCTATATGTACTGGACTGTTATTCTTTACGCGCTCGTGCGTCTCACCCCATCCACCACGCGTAACGAAACTAGACTACCTAGGCTTAGTTACCTACTACGAGTCGCGGCGTCAAGATATATTTGTGGGCGAGCGTTGAGGTGACCTTAAAACAAGTTACAGAATAGCGGGCTGTAGTGTAGCGAGTCCTCGTAATCCATACCCGTTTCTCTGGCACGGGAGAAAGAAAAGCAACAGGGTGGGCTTTTTGAGGAAATATGGCTACATTTGCAAAATTGTATCCATATTTGCTCCAACGAATCTTACGAAGAGGTAGATTAGGGTCATTTTAATTTGATTTGATTATTTGGGAAGGTAACAAATATTTTAACATAGTTCCATTAAAATAGAATTGGATTTACATTTCAATAAGTATCTTATGTCCATTAATAATGTATTTTTGAGGTAGCTTAGGTAAAAAAAAGAAAAAAAAACTATCTTTGGAGTTTGTTTCCATCCACATTACCGAGTTAATAGGTTACATAACAATATAAAATAGGTTAATGGACACTTACTAGAGCTGCCAATTTTTATATTACTAGTACGCTTGAAATGAATGAACACGCTTTACGCTCGGCCTTCGCCGATTACGACAACACAAATACAGTTCAATGTTTATAAATGCTGAAATAATTATATCACAATCGAGGATATATAAAAATTTTCTACTGCGAGGGAGTTTATAAGTAAGTGTGTATGTCTGTAGTATTTATCGTAGCTCTAAAATGAATGAACCGATTCAAATTTAGTTTTCAGTGTTTTAAAGGTAGGTAAATATATGAAATTGATGGACAGTGTATGTTTCAATTCCAAGCTATGATACAATACAGTTTTTTTTAAAGGTATGTGGCGTTTTCGGGAGTTATTGCTATAACAGCAGATAGTTAATTTTGCTTTATTGCATAATATCGTTAGGTTTCTTACTGAATTCGAATTCAGCCATTCATTTTAATCCTTACGCTCGTTACATCACTAATTTACGCGCGGTTTGTTTTTTGTTTAGAAGAAAAAAAAATGTTTTCTTAGATGTAGATTTCGTGTTGGCAGGAATATGTACAATTTTAAACCTTATCGGAACGGCTTACGGTGAAAACTTGTATGGCACGTAATGTATTTCTGTCCTCTTTCGAATCTGAATCACCTTATTGGCAAGTTAATTGGTAATGATCTTTAAATAAATTATGAAGATCTGTCTTTAAACTTTTTGTTTAAGAGGGAATAATAACTTTGCTCGCGCCTGACAATAGGTACTTTTTGGATTTTCCATTTCGAGAAAAAATGGTTTCCACTTACTAAATCTTAACAAGTCACTGATTTTGATGTCGATCGTTTTAGCATAATATATTCTAAGTTTAAGGGTTTAGGCACTGGTCCCACCGCCGGCTAGTAAGCTAGAAAAGTTGGGCGAGTAGCATTACATTGCGGATCTGTAAAGGTCGATTGATAACACTGTGCCTGGTCAGCACGCAATGAACCGTTACTCGCCCAACTTTTCTAGCTTACTAGCCGGCGGTGGGACCAGTGCCTTAGCCTTTAAAAAAAAGTTTTTGAGGTGCCCATTTGAAATTATTGCAAATTTTGAAAAAAGGAAAGCCTACAGACCTAGTCCATCATTGTGTCATCATCAACGTAAAAAGAATTTTGAGATTGGAAAATATTTTGAAGTGGAAAAGCATTTTCTCTGTATGGACGAGTACGTAGTATTTATTCCAAGGGTATTTTTTCCTATAAAAAAAATATTGCCACTTTACTAACGTTAACGTAGATTTAATAAATTTTGACAAACTAGATTATAGAACTAGATTTGCGATTATAACACAAATTGAGTGGCTACCGCGAAACGAAAACGAACTTCGTTCGTGTATCTCCGTCTTTGTCGCTCGAAATAGCAAGTGTGACAGAGAGGGAGATATACGAACGAAGTTCGTTTACGTTTCGCGCTAGGCCCTCTGAACCTATTGTCATGGCTTCAATTCGGTTCAACTCTTTCTCGCGCTCTGACACGTTAGCTCGGCAAGTATGAAGTGAGCGGGAAAAACATATAAGAATCGTAATTTTTTTCTTTTATTATTTATTCATGGTTATTTTACAAGATTTTTTTTCAGATGGTCGATGACAATCCCATTGGTCACTTTAACTCCAGTTCTGTCAAACTGTCTGTTAATATCAACAGTCGAGATGTTCACCTGTCAAGTCTCTGGCAACCGGCACTATCTGAAATAGTCGCGAGTCCGACGTGGATCTTGCGTCAACTACGTCACGTCATGAGGTTTCGTCTTCATTGACTTGTCTATTGGCACTGTAACAGGGACGTTTTATCTGAGCTCTAAGAAACACCTAGAAGTAGGTACATCTCTCTCGCGCTAACGAAACTATGAGCGGTGTCGGTCCGGTGCGCGCGAGACGTCCTAAGAGTTCTCTCCAGAGCTCAGATGATAATGTCTCTCTTACAGGCCTCGGCCACGACTTTCAGCCGCGGCGGTAGCGGCAGCTGTGTGTGCCGTACGCAGGAGCGAGAGATCGGAACGTAACTCCTCGCCTCTGTCTCTGTCGCCGCCGCTTGAGTTGTAGCCGAGCCCTAACGCCTATCCACATTTTTATAATAAGTACCCCAACATTGATATGGTTATGATCTTCCCCGATCTCAAACATCCATATACTAATATTATAAATGCGAAAGTGTGTCTGTCTGTCTGTTACCTCTTCACGCTTAAACCGCTGAACCGATTGAGATGAAATTTGGTATGGAGACAGTTTGAATCCCGGGGAAGGACATAGGACAGTATTTATCCCGGAAATCATCCCCTGAGGGGGTGAAATGGGGGATGAAAGTTTGTATGGAGCTACTATATAAACGAGTTTCACGCGGACGGAGTCGCGAGCAGAAGCTAGTAGTACATACGAGGTAGTGTACCTACTGCTATCTCGTTCTTGTAGATACGGTCTATCTCTGTTTTTAAACGCCCAAAGAAAAGCTGTGAATAAGGGTTTAGGGCCGGAGTAAATCAATTCATCTATATTTAGACTGTCACCTAAACATTGAGTCTCCTATTTACTTTATGTGGAAATCTACTGGAACTGAATAGCCTTCAACGCCGTCCCTCGTTGTCGATCCTTATTAGCTAACAATAGCTAGACGGAATGTCAGCGGTTTTAGGTTGTTCGAAAATCGGACCTGAGTCTATGCCAAGTTTACGTTGGTACTGCACTATGTTAGACTTTGATCTAACAATAGACTATCTATTTACTTACTAAACTGTTTAAATACCTAGATGAGGTAAATACTTGCGAAAAATTGGATATTATTTATTCAGGTACCCGTGAAAATAGAGGTTGATTGATATTGAATATCAGTCCGCAACTTTTATGGTACCTGCTTATAACAGTTATAACTAAACCAGCCACCATTTTTTACCTTTATGTGGTTAAAAACCTTTAGAATAACAAAAGTAAATTGATTCATAGATATTGTGACAATGTTAAAAAGACCAAAGGAGTGCATTGGGACTTTTTGATAGCTCGTGAAAGTTTTGAATCGTTAGATTTTTGTTTACCAATGTGCATAGATGAGATTGATGAGTTGCAGTAATTAAAACGAAAGTTAAGCTATACATATAACATACCGAAAATGTTAACGACACTTCACTTAGATACACACTTCTATTTATTTATTTATCCTTTATTGCATAAAGGAACATCTTATCGTACAAAAAGCGGTAAGCATTCTCTACCAGTCACTTTTCGTAGGAATAGGTTTGTACCTGGGCTGCCGTGCTTGTGATAAGTGCAATAACTTCATTCGAAATATGAATTAAATATTTACTTTATTATATGACATTTATGCACACATTTGAATTACATTTCGATTGAAAGTTATTGCACTTTACGTTAGGAGGGCAGTGGGTGAGGACCATTTTTAGCAAGTCCATACATAGTGGTGTCCGCCTTATTGAAGACTGAATATTCAGAATAAACCAACCAAAACTGTTTTTTGAAAGTAACAGACCAAATTACGACGTGTTAAAGCGCAATAATTTATTTAACAAATCGGTTTTCTTGTTTTTTCCCTGTATACAGCTCAAGAGAGACAGACTAATAAGTAGACCTACAAATCATTTCAGTAATTTCTAAAAATGTGGAACTTATTTTCTACTTTATTCCACCGACATAAGGTCGTAAACGTACATATTTATAGACGGGACTATACATAATAAATTGGTCCACATTTATAAATACTTAGAGCGCCACGCTATCTGTTGTCGAGTAGCGGAACTATAATAAAAGCAAACCGACTTCTTGGCTACAGTGTAATGAGCGCTACTTTTGCATATTTTATTTTACCTGCCTGACATTTATAATTTTTTCCTTCTCAAAATATACTTTCAGTTACACTGCCCTGATATCACTGAACTAGAATAGTGATATATGTATGGTTTACGCTGCAAAGATACCATGAGAGAGGTAGGGCACAGAGAAATCTAATCGCGCTCCTATTTGACGCAGCTCAGTCAAACGAGAAGTTAGATAGTTCCCCAAACCCTTTAATTCCGCGCAGAAAACTTTCCATTCGCATTTTTCCCCATTCGAACTTCTACCCATTCTCCTTTTTTATCATTCTCTAGTAACGCCAGCGTCGTAATTATCCGATCTTTTTGTTTATTATTTGCCAATATTACTTAAATATATATATTTTTTAATAGAATTATCTAAACAATTTATTTTCTTAATACGATATATCTTTATTACGCGTAATACCTAAGGCAGGTCTCCGTTAGGTACGACAACGAGCGAAGCGAGGAGAAGTGTTAGGTGCACTGCGTGCCGCGGCAGCGGCCGGCGAAGCGCCAGAACCGAAAATGTGTTATTTCACTTCCTCATATTAAATGTTCGGTCGCTGCCGCGGCACGCTCGCTTTGCTCGCTCGGCTCGCGCGCTGTAGGGTCGCTGTACACCTAACACTCCTCCTCACTTCGCTCGTCGTCGTACCTAACGGAGACCTGCCTTAGGTATTTTTTTTGTACAGGATCATTATCGCGTAAGAAACAAAACTAATGCGAAAAAAAATTACATGGAAACATTCGATACAGGAACAATATCGTTTTAGAATTAAAAATATTGTGATAAATGTCAGTTGGTCATATTTGAGAATGGGGGAAGCAACCAAATGACAAAAAAGGCGACAGGTACAAGTTCGAGTGGGGAAAATTGCGAATGGAAAGTTTGCTCGCGGAATTAAAGAGTTTGGGGAAAAGATGTTACTTCTCCTGTGTTCCTCGTGGTAAGTTCTCCAGAGCTCCCGCGATGATGCACTGTGTTAAGACTTTAGATTAGAGTGAGGTACCAGTATGAGTCGGTACCGGGTATGTGACTCTTATGGAGTTGCGGGCGTTCATAGACTACGGTTTCCGGCTATACCTATATAGTTTACCAAAGTAGTATTCAAAATGCTGCTATGGGATATATGACGTAACGTTACGAATGGGCTGACAACTCGAAAATCTATAAATCTTGTTTTCAGATGATAGTTTACAAATTTTTGCCATAATATTTTTGGCAAATGTTTAATTTCGCCAAGTTTTATTTCCCATAAATACCTACCTATCACATATTTACTAAAACCGTATATCATTCACGATTGTTATGAAATAAATCTAACCTAAAAATGAAAAAGACAGATGCTTCTTGTGAAAGTTCTGAAGATTACATCGTTTGGGAAATGAAACTAATGCGAATTTGAAGGTCTACGCTTTCAGATCAATCACAAATACCTACACGATTGTTGGTAATATCTCAATTAATACCTAGGTAAGTATTAAGTTTCAATCGAATGTACCTAATATGTAACGAAACGCAGGAAGTGACAATAAGTAGCTACATATATCCGTTAATAATATTTTTCAAGCTTAAAAGTAATTCGCTAAAAAGTGCGGTTATGTAAAATGGGAAGATGAATATATTATAACTATATAGATCTAAAAAGAAAAACTTACACAAAATTTCAAATCTCCAAACGCACATAAAATCCACAACCGATCGCGCGCAAGTTCAAATACCGAACTCCATTAGGGCGCGTTCACTTTTTAATTAATATTTTTTGCTTTTTTAAACCTGGAAGACACGGCCTCGGTAACTGTCGAAGGAGGATTGAAGTAGGCGTCGCCTCGCTAGTGGTGTGTAGTTTAGTGTGCGTGCGTCAATTATATTTATTACATCGAAGTAGCTATAAACAAACTAACACGCCGCGACTTCAAAGAGATCGATCGCTATTCGGGAGATCGATGAAGGCATTCTTAGAACTGTCATGGCGTCAAGTATTTTTCTAAATTAAACGGTAAGTTCCTAAAAGATGCGATGTTGAATCAAGCTTCGGAAACCACTGTTCCTCGTGAATTAACATTCAATTAACCGGAGTGCGAATCTGATTAGCATTGACCCACCCATATTGCCAACGTGAGGTACTTCAACCTAACCATTGCGACATCATATTATTTAATCCAAAGACCAAGAGCTGCCAAAAATATAGGATTTCAATTTTAAAAAACGTTGAAAAAGTGACCCTAAAATTTGCTACAAAAATGTTGGTTTTGTGGTTTGGTTGGTTGGTTGGTGAACCGGTGTTGAAAAGGTTAAGAACCACAGAGTTAGGCACATATTTTTTAACATCGCTAATGCTGATGAACTCTAAACGTACCTAAAGCATTTTTAGTAGCAGTCAAACTGTCAAACGCTCTAACGCCCATGAAACTAGGGTCGTATTCAAATACGATCACCAAGCCCGCTCGTGTCTGCATGTTACTGAATTATACATTACGAGGTATAAGAGACACACTCCTAGCATACATTATATGATACCAAGACCTCCAGTAGTTGAGTATTTATATACTCAAAAAATTTAGACAAAGATTGACGTCGCTGGCGGCAGCGCAAAACGCTTCATACTGATAGACACACAGGTATGACGTCACAACTGACATTTGTACTAATCGTTGTATGGAAAATCAGGTAAATTGTTGTTTCGGACGCGAAGTACTGCGTTTAAGTACATAGTTGTCATACAATTTTGTTTCTATAAAAGCGTAAGGAATCTATTGGTAACTTTAAATTTACTCTTGGACAATTAATAAAATGCATATTTTTTCTAAGTTTTCGTGGTTCATATCTTTTTATTATTTTAATTATATTTTATAATTTATACTTTATTACGATAATTTGATGGTTTACTATCCATTTAGCATCTACGTTATCACTTTGAACATGCGGCATCATGCCTATTGTACATGTTTCGTGATGCCAGAATCGAGGGTGGACTTTCTCTTTTAAGAGAGGTACAGTCGAGGTCAAAAATACCTTTACAATTGAGTGTTACAAAAATACCTTTACGTTTAAATACGTTTACACATTGCATGACATAAACATGCTTACAACTCATATGACAGATTCTGCTTTTCAGTTAATGCTCCAAATTTCAGTTTATAATCTGTCTTCCATAAAAACATTTACAAAAATTGTGTCATAACAGATTCACATTGCATGTTACAGAATAAGGTTTACTGCCAATGTGCCGTAAATACGTTTACATTTTCAGTGCCATTAGAAACTTTACGATCAAGCTTACTTTTCGATTACATACACCTATTGTTACATAAATATCTTTACATATTTGATAAGCCCGTTCTCAATTTTAATAATGATATGAAATCGTATTGAATATAAATTTTGGCTTTACAATCGACTTCAATAAAGGTCTAATTGATTGAAATGTTTTCACACCAGCTACATGAATAAGTCTTTTCTTTCCCGCTTGGCAGGCTCAAAGTGCCACTTTTCATCGGTACTTTACTTCGGTTATGTGGCGTCTGAGCGACTGCATTTGAGCCTTACAGCGTCGAAAATATTAGAAAAGCTTGACTTTATATCAAGACAATGGCGGCGAAAAGGTTAACTTCTCAAGTAAAACCATAAAACTGCATTAATCCAAAAATAGTATAATCTTCTTATACCTAACATACTAAAAAATACAGGTGGTTTTGCTATTCATTAGACTTAAACGTAATGCATAATATAATTATGCTTCAATATTTTGTATAACCGCCTTCCGCATCTATCACATCCTGTAGCCGCCGTCCCATCGATTGCACTAATTTATGACAATAGTCCAAACCTCGATAATGCTCCCATAGTTCGTGCACGTGTTGTTTCAAATTGTGTATATTTCTTATCTGTGATGCATCCCAGTTTTGAACCATTATGGCCCACATATTTTCAATCACGTTCATATCTGGTGACTTAGGAGACAATCTTATTAATTCTAAATTTTCTTGATCATCAATCCATGTCTGGACGAGATTTGAATTATGCACTGAGGAATTGTCTTGTACCAAATATATGGTTACATCCTCACCAAATGAACTTTTAACTGTGGGCAATAACACATCTCTAAGAATTTCGATATAATTTGCTGAATTAAAGCGAGTCGATATTTCGACCAGTTCTCCTGGTCCTGAAGAGGATATCCAGCCCCAAAACCCTAAAGATAAGCGGCCACTTCTCCTGTTCGCCAAAATATTTTCTTCGTTATATCTCGTGTTTTCCGGTCGATACAATGTAACACGTCCATCTTGATTTGTAGTAAAAGTCTTTTCGTCAACGAAAACAGCTTTCTCAAAGTCTAAATGCCGATACTTGTTTGCGAAATTTAGCCTCAATCGCTTATGTCTATCGTTAAGTAGTGGTTTTCGTGCGGGGATCCTGTGACGGAGCCCAGCTCTTTTCAGGCGTCTTCGGATGGTATTGCCACTAACATGTAACTCGGCAGCATACGTCGGAACACTTACAAATCGCTGAACCAAAACATTTGCAATTAATTGACTGTCGGCTGCTGCGGTAGTTTTCTTGGGACGTCCTTTTGATGCGTGGCATTTAACGGTTCCTTCACTGGCCCATCTTTTACACCACAAGTATATGGTTGGTCGCTGCAATCAAAATATTTCAATAATCAAATATAAATGTTTAACAACATACAATATGTAATATTTTGTATTTATTATACCTAACTGTAGAATAGTTTATTTAAGAGAATTAGTGGCATAAATAGGTAATAAATTGGCAAACAAAGCATTTTTATTAGTCATTTGCGAAAATGAACTTACCGAAATTCCTAATTCATCGGATATGTCAGTTACTTTTTCACCATTTTCCCGCATTGTAATAATTCGATGTTTGGTGTGGTCGTCAATACGATTTGCCATGTCCAGATAACTATTTTATTATGAAACCAAGTAAATGCGTTGAGAACTTATTATTCCAAGATTGGCACGAGCACTGACATCATACTTTAAAGATAAATGAACATCAAGCGATTAAATTCAGAACATAGCATCGCAAGAAACCATTGTTACCTACCGGTGTCATATATTTTCAAATAATCAATGAAAATTTGAAGAAAAAAGATCGTTATATACCTACTTACTAAAAATGCTATGTCATGATTCTGCAAAGCGTAAGTAAAGTTTATAAATTTGTATGTATTTATATTATAAACTACTGATTCTTGAGTGCTATTCTGCTATCATCAAACGGCGATTAACATACACGTTGAAAGACCTACTCCATTAACATAATTGCAAGATTGCACTGTAAAACGGGGTAAGTTGGGACAAAACCGAAGTTAAATATCAATAAAAGTTAATTTTTGTATGTAGCACGTTCATACGTATACTAGAGAAGTCGTCCGGTAGTTTGAATTTTCGTTTTTCAATGATAATCTTTCATTTCATTTTATAGATTCAATGATAAACATAAAATAGTAGGAAATCTCATCTCACTCCGTAGTGGGGATTAGCGGGAATAGGAATTGAGTAAGATGGGATTAGGTATTGCTAAAATTGACACCATCTTACAATAACTTAACTTGTCAATATAATAGGATAGAATAAGTAAGTAAGTAAATATTCTTTATTGCACCATAGATAAAACAAATTTACAAATAGATCCACAATTCACAATGAAGGTAGCAACAGGCGGCCTTATCGCTGTAAGTGATCTCTTCCAGACAACCTTAAGAATAATTTTTATTTGACTGCCTTATTGTTATTAATTATGATATGACATTATATTAACTAGGGTGCCCTAGCAATATATATATATATACATTTTGACCGCTTTATACTCTGAAAGAGATAAGTTTTTGACATTTTTTGAATATTTTGATATAAGTAATTTTGAAATTGTATTAGTATGATTATTATTCTCTGACATTTTATTTTACTGCATTTGACTAAACTGTTAATTATTTGATTATTTATTTTTTACTTGATGATTAATTATTTTAATGAATTATTCTTAGTTTTTAGAATCTGACGATCTTTTTGTGAGTTAATGTTATTTGAAAACTTTGTGACATTGTTAAATAGCATGTAATTTTCATTAAGAAATAAATTAATCTATCTATTTATCTATCTATCTATCTAAGTACTTTAGTTAATGTGTATGTTATGTGTACTTATTAATAATTGTAAATTGTGATGTAATTTGTAAGGAATTGAAAAAAAAAAAATTGTGAAAGTTTTTATTGCTGACTGTACTTTTGCACTACGATCAACTACTCATCGAGAGGATAATAACTAGGCCAAACACGACGGATGAAGGAGATAGATTATTTGACAGTATGGTACTGTTTTCGGTGATTGTCATTATTCAAATTAAGAAAATCAAATCTGTAAAGATATTTATGTAACAATAGGTGTATGTAATCGAAAAGTAAGCTTGATCGTAAAGTTTCTAATGTCACTGAAAATGTAAACGTATTTACGGCACATTGGCAGTAAACCTTATTCTGTAACATGCAATGTGAATCTGTTATGACACAATTTTTGTAAATGTTTTTATGGAAGACAGATTATAAACTGAAATTTGGAGCATTAACTGAAAAGCAGAATCTGTCATATAAGTTGTAAGCTTGTTTATGTCATGCAATGTGTAAACGTATTTAAATGTAAAGGTATTTTTGTAACACTCAACTGTAAAGGTATTTTTGACCTCGACTGTACATGGGACCGATTTTTGACTTTCGAGCGCTCGATTCCTTCACTCGAAAACGGTTAAAAACGATGAAATGCTATTTTTGAAATACGAGCGATAGAAAATTGAAAAACGAGTGGTATTGACCACTCGTATTCAATTCTATCGGTAGAAAATTTTGACACTTCACTTGTACCTATTTAATTTTGGACTTAATATTAATAAGCAAATAAATTTTCTGATTTCTGATAATTTAAAAGATGAAAATATTTAAATAAAATATATCGATTCGATGCTAAGTGATTTGCTGCACGGCTAGCATATGCGACGGCGCGCGAGCTCTCTCGATTTTTCTCGCACTATCCGTCTCTTTCTTAATATTAGAACACTTAGAGATATAGCGCGATAAAAATCGAGAATATGTCGCGGCCGTCGCATGCTAGACGTGCTGGTATAGTTCTGATTATATTTCATTTCTTGCCGAATTTTGTGGTTGAAACCAAGATCGTTAGTCTATTGGCGGGAAAATAAGCGTTTCGTTTACTATTACTCACTACTTACTTTTGTTTTTTTTCTGTTATGAAACGCATAATATATTTAAAATTAATCAATTTACTATATTATAGCCACACAACTTCCAATAAAGTACTATTCTCTATATTAGGTATGTTGAAAATTCAAATTTGACAAACCGGCAATTATCTACTTTTTGCATACAACGAAACGCAAAAGTATCGATAGCCAATCACTAGCGTTCGAGTGATGATTTGAAAAATAGCTATTATTGGGTTCATGCGAAAATAATAGTGACAAATTTTCGTGTGCGAATATTTTCTACCGCTCGCTTTTGAATTCGAGCGCTCGAAAGTCAAAAATCGGTCCCCATATCTGCTCACATTGCCTTGGAAGTTCTGGTACCGCCCATGATTAGGAGCGTTCGAACAAATTATCAGTGTCGCTTAGCTTATATCACGTTATGTGCCTTTCTAACTAAAGTTAAAATGCTACAAACATCTCGGGTCTGCTTAATAACTTAGTCTTTGAACTTTTTAAATGTCCCAAATAAATAAAACATGACACCTCCGCAACACGATCGCTGATTCGCAGCATTTCGTACTAGTTTTAGAAATATGGGTCACGAGCGGGCTCTTCAATTGAAATGTTAATTAATTATTACTCTGAGATTATTACCTGCCAATAAATATACGTAAATAACGTGTAAATAAGTATACATATAAAAATGTTCTACCTGTATGAATAAATATAAACATGTTCAACAAATACATCGTAACGAAACAGATTATTTTATAAAATATTTTTGTTTCGTGTTATTTTTAACGAGAAAGTTACCCGAATCATATTTTAATATATTTATAATGGAAAAATAAACTATGGATGGTTTTATTTTTCCATTATACTATTTCTCTCTGTATCATATCATTTATGTTCAACAAAATTTGTCTCAAGTGGATTGTAAAATATGGTGCTGCTACTTAGAGCATTTGCGTTGCCTGGATAAAGCGATGGCAAAATAAAAACAAATTAGTACCTAATGGTTCGTACAGTCAAGGGCACCAATATGTATACACCACAGTCTCAAAAATATGTACACATACCTTATTTCTACAACAATAAGGTTGTAGTATATATATTTATGAAACGTTGAGTGAATACATACCTATTGGTGCCCTGGACTGTACCTATGAATATACTATCAGTGCCCCTTTGGCTCAAAGAAGACTCTAATTTATATTTTTTTAGTCATTTAATCGCCATATTAAGGTGACGATTCAAATATGTATTCTTTTTTGTCATTAAATCGCCATACAATCTTCAACAGGATTCCCTGATGTCCCTTGCCCATTTATATAAAATACTAGCTTCCGCCCGCGACTTCGTCTGCGTGGACCCGGGATAAAAACTATCCTATATTTTAATTCAGGCTTTAAAATATTTTCTTGCAAAATTTCATTCAAATCGGTTGAGCCGTTTAAGCGTGATTTGTATGTTATACATCCAAACATTCCAAACATCTAAAAATCCAAACATCCAAACTTTCGCATTTATAATATTAGTAGGATAAAATCACTTATTAGTGTTAAAGTTTGACAAGAACATTCTATGGAGAACGTCTAGTTACACAAAAACGATTAGTGTTCTTTTGAAAAAAAAATGGAATCCATAAAAAGCAGGTGCCTAACACTTCTTTTTCAATTTTCGATAAAAAAACATGCAAGCATTCACATTAAAACGTCTTGCAATCTCACCTCAAAACTCCAAGGCCGATAACGCACTGGCCAGGTAAAAGAATTAAAAAGTTGTGTTAATAAAGTTTCGCGCAATATACGTTCAAATAAGCCGAAGGGGCTATCATAACTGCAGAGAGGTGTTACCGTTTAACCGTTTATTTTTGCTCCGTAACGAGTAAACACATACCGAACGTATTATTCATTTAGGCATTTGAAACATTAGAACCGCTGTTGCTACGTACCTGTGGAATTTTGGGGGTATAAAAAGAACGCTTGTGAAAACATTAACTGGTCAGAAGGAAGCGTACCTATATTGTATGTGTGTGAATTTCATTTATCAATCGGACAGCTCTAAGTATTTAGGGAAACGATAATTCAATTTCGCCTATGTGTATAAATGTATGCAATTTGCACATCAATATAAACTGAAATACCAAGAGGTATTAAGAAATGACTGTTAAAGAGTTACGCGTAATAATTCTTGTTGCGATTACTGGTCGAAGATTTCACACACGTTAGATAAGTAATATTAGTTAGTAATACGCTTGACTTAGCTGTCTTCGCTAGCTAACTAGTTGACAACTGTAAAAAAATATATATTCTTACTTTATTCAAACAAAACTCACGAAAATACTCAGGCACATTTTCAAGATGAAGATCAAATAAAACCGGCCAAGTGCGAGTCGGACTCGCGCACGAAGGGTTCCGTACCTGTTGTATGGGAGCCCCACTCCGACTCGGACTTGGCCGTTTTTTTTAGTATTTGTTGTTATAGCGGAAACAGAAATAATTTCAACTGTCTAACTATCACGGTTCATGAGATACAGCCTGGTGAGTAGTGACAGACGGGCAGACAGACAGACAGAGAGAAAGACAGACACCGGAGCCTTAGTAAGTACATGATTGAATACAACAGACATGATTTTTTTGCCGTTTTTATAGATAACTAGCGACCCGCCCCGGCTTCGCAAGGGTGCTATACTCGTATTATACATATAAACCTTCCTAATCACTCTATCTATTTAAAAAAAACGCATCAAAATCCGTTGCGTAGTTTTAAAGATCTAAGCATACATAGGGACAGACAGCGGGAAGCGACTTTGTTTTATACTATGTACTGATGGTACGGAACCCTTCGTGCGCGAGTCCGACTCGCACTTGGCCGGTTTTTATTTTATTAATAAGGTTTAGTCGTCTTTTCTCCGAACTATTGAAACATTTTGGTGGATCGATCTGGCGTGGATTGATTTTGGAACTCAAACTAATAAAACAATCTCACTCATCTTACGCACTGACTAAGAAAAGTGTAACATGCCCTACCCCACAATTTAATTTACAAGCAAGTCAGTAAATACGTATACGTGGCTGTCAGTCAGGAAATATTTATGAGTATTTATACACGCCAACGGTAATGCACTTTGCATGAATGAACGAGCGCAGTTGCGCCTCGTAATTCATATTGTCAGTTGAAATCTTCTATATCAGTATTCTGATCGTTACACTAGACTAACGCTGCAACTATCTGGTGTCTGGATGTTCCAAAGGAAGTGTTCCTGAACGTCACTGGATGCAAATGATGCAATGTTCAGAAAATATATTCTTGTCAAAAATTTGTGCGATCTCCTCCCAGTTATCTGCATGCGAGGCGTGAAGGTCTTTCTGAACCTCGTCCTTCCAGCGATATTTGGCCGACCAACCGGTCTTCGACCGCTAATAGGCACACGGAGTTCATGGTACCTTTAAATATATATGAACGGATCCGCTTGCTGCTTAACTCGAAGAATTATTTCGTGGAAGCGACTGCCATCTGGCTTTCTAACCAAGTAGAGTGATAATTAGCAGTGGCGGAGCGACCATACACGCCAATCCCCACCGGTTTGCCTGAAATTTCACAAATCCGTATACGTATCTACTGACTTGCCTCTAAACTCTTTCATACATTTTTGGTTCATCGAAAATTTTCACGCGCCGCTACTGTACCGAGCCCTGGATCCTCCCGTACCAGAAGGTTCTATTTCGGTTTAACGACTGCTTTGTAAGTTTGTTGTACATGTAGGGTCATTACGCTGGTTACGCGACCACCTTCGGTTAGCGACCACCTGAAGGAGAAAGTTTTTTCTATTGAAGATAACATCAATTCTACAGACCCTATTGAGACAATTAGTTGTAAATGCATTTTTTTGTTGTTTTAGAATAGAAATCTACTAAAATAACCGAGAAAATATCCTTTCAGTTCACCAACTCAGCTAAGTGTTCGCCAACCGGCCCATGAAATTAGGTGGTCGCTAACCGGCTAAATGACCCTATATGGGGTAATCTCCGTTTCATCCGATTTCGCTGTGCCGTGCTGTAGTTGACATTCACACATGTAATTCTGACTTTCACACATTGTGTAATCTCTCCAATTTGTAATTTTATTGACATTTTATTTTGACATTGTATTCTGTTTCTTTTAACAATCCTCTTAAACATAAGTAATTGACGCACATCTTGTATCTGATTTTTTTTTATTGACTGCTCTAGTATATGCTTTTTTCTTGCATAAATTCTTTTATTAATGTAATCACTTTGCATTCCACTAGGTGGCTGAATGTATATGAATTTCAAAATATTACTCTTAATACCATCATGTACCTGCATTCTAGAAAATAAATGTATTTCATTTCATTTCAAGTCGCTATTTCAGCTAGCACCATTAACATGAATTGAGCCCGAAGGTTATCGACAATAATATAAGGATGGAATAAAATGATGTAAAATGTAAAGCTGTAATGTGATTGACCTATTTACGATACGATTTATACGATATACTATAATTAAATATAACACAATGTAATATGACATAGTTATAATTGAAATGGAACCAGCGACATGTAATTTTATATACTTAATGCATAATATTAACAATTAGCACGTAAGGTTTATTAACTGTAGTGCTAATTTTATTTAAAAATAAACAATAATGATTATTATTATTGTAAAAACCTAGCCTAAGATTGAAATTGAAAAAAGAGATAATAATTTAAAGATAAAAGAAAAGATAAGATTAAAATTGAATAAAGAGATAATAATTTCATTTCATTTCGAAAATCCTTTATCAGTGTACGTAATGTAATGAACCTTCAGGATGGACATCTGAAATGTTTTATCCTGCAGTTTTGCCCATGTTTTTTTGTAATAAACGGGCGGAGCCGGACAGATAGTGCAAGAAATAAATAACTAAGTATAATTGAATATATTTGACAATTGATACCATACTATATTTTACTTTTTGCTATGTCGTTACAACACCGCACCGGTCCAGCATACTCGTAATAGCTGGTTATTATTACTTGGCATAGTTACGCCGACTTAATGAAAAGTTGAATTATATTTAGAACAATATTTCTGGTGGGACTCGAAATATAACTAGGCTGAAATATGGGCTAAATTTCTTCGTTAATGAGAATTTGAGACTTCGTGTCATAGCCAGTAGACTTACTTTTCTCTGACACCTATATGGCCGCTGCCTGTATTAATTAACTACTTTGTTAAAGTACCTATACATTTGGTTATGGAAATGAATTGGCACAAAACTTTTTGCAACGCATCAGAAGCTATGGTAAATTGTAGGTCAGAGTAAAACTAATTTAGTCTGCAAGATGACTAATACATGTAAATAAAATTTACTAAGTATTGTTTTCCTGTTAGACTCAATTTGTATGTATAGATGACATCCTACTAATATTATAAATGCGAAAGTTTGGATGTTTGTATGTTTAGATGTTTGGATGTTTGTTACTCAATCACGCTTAAACGGCTCAACCGATTTAGATGAAATTTTGCACGAAAATAGTTTATAACCTGGATTTAAATATAGGATAGTTTTTATCCCGGATCCACGCAGACGAAGTCGCGGGCGGAAGCTAGTATAAAATAATTTATCCAGAAAGTAATTCACCGTAAAAAGGTAAAAAGTAGTAAGCTTTTAAAAAAAAAATACCCTTTTGTCATAGTTCCCTATTTAATTTTTTTTTCATAGTTCCCTATTTACTTTTCGAAACAATTAGTCTAGGTTCAAAAGTTCTTTATGGCTGACTGTAGGTGTGCAGAATTCGCTCGGCACAGTATATACGTACTTGCTACCCGTTACAGCACTCTCATCCTGCTGAAAGCAATACGCTTGAACTTGAAAATCTTGAAATATTTATATGCAGAACCAGCGCGGTTGTCACTGCTGTGTTAACTGCATTGCTAGGTGCACCTTTGCGGCAGCATATGTCTGTTCGTTAGGGCTTTAAGGTGTATTAAATATCTGTCTAATAGAGTATACAGTGTACTTGTGTTGTGTGTGTAGTATGAGTGTAGTACTTGTATGAGTAAGTTCTTTCTCCCGGCCACGCTTATGGTCGCGAACAAGCTTGCGAATTTCTTACGCAACGCGCGTCTGTCCAAATCGAAGGTATCCCAAAGAAAACGCGACGGTGCGCTATTCCTGGCCGGCTGACATTTGCCAGAACACTTCCCATGCAGGCTGGCTAAGCCCCCGCACCTGGATTTCCCTGTCTAAGGTGGTTTAGACAGAAGTTTTTCGGTAAAGTCAAAAACTGGTGATGGTTAGTTACCTCCTGTCTATTTGATGTAACATTAAGGTGTACATTTTCTTTTACAACATCGCCATATTAACTGAAAACTGAACTCGTATAAGAAAATTAACCCTTTGTGAGTGGGAAATATACTCCTACCATAATTTTGAACTCTATCTCTGTCATCATCGCATCAATATCATCATCATAATCATATCAGCCGAAAGAGGTCCACTACTGGCCATATTGGCCCCCAAAGACCCCCGCCGCCTTAACTCTAAGTATGTGTGACGGGGTTTAATTCTATAAAAAAACGGACGCATTAAAAGACTAAACGATTATGTAGCCTGTAGGTGTTGTAATGCCCGTGAGTTTACATCAATATGCGTATTTATCGCACAATACTTAATAAACTTTTGCATCGACTGACACAGAAAGCTGTTTAAATGCCTACGCATGCTAGTAGAGTCATAAACAGTCTATGAAACAAAAGTCTTCTCTCCTGTGGTCAATACTCAAGAGCATACGTGCATACATAAATGACGCTTTCATCGCATAATAATATAGAACATGAAGCGCCGATAATGCGGATTAGGAGTGCAACCACAAATGAGGCTTTTTAGCCCTTGAGTTGGACAATGTCTACAGAAAAAACGCGGACCTGAATCTGTGTATGACACAGTATAAACATAGTTAATATTTTGAAATCAACCTAATCGCAATGATATCAAGGTCTGCGCCAAGACATTTTTGAGTTTGATGCAACACATCAGCTGACTGTAAATACACATTTGAGACGTATAATTTATTTAGGTTTAATGTTTAATACGATGCATTAGCAACTCAAATTACCGTTAAATAAACAAACGCACCTAAGATTAATTATTTTATTGTCTAACTCACATTTGGTATATGTCCAAGCGCCGTGGAGTAAAGTATTGATTAATTTAGTAGCATTATTCAATTGTCATTTTTAATCATGTTAATGATAGGGTCCCTACATCTGTCCGGTAAGTATTGCATGCCAAACTTCAAACGGTTGAAAACGACGTTTATCCGTAAACTTCATATACATACACTTAATCATCAAAACCGTGATAAATAAATAAATCCTTTCCTAAAACAGTAGTCCAACCACCAACAGCGTACCTATTATATCTTGTTGTTGGTATAGCGCCGGGCCTTGGCTTATTGGCAGTATACATTGTTACCAACTAGTCCGTCCGTGCTACGATTTATGATTGAATTTAGTATTTCCGCTCATTCAGTCGTCTAGTGTAAATATCTAAGAAAGAAGCACCAGCATTTTATTGGTAGCAAATGTAGACACTGACCTCGTCACAAGCATGGCACCTCGGTTTCAACCGCTCCGCGTAATGCCTCACGCAGAACAGCCGACCATCCAGCGCGCAGTACGCCAGTTCCACCAGCAGCTCGTCGCATTCAGAGCAGGAGAAGCATGCTGGATGGAAATATGCCTGAAAATACAACTGAATCAGTACCAAACATTTGTAACATGTCTATTTATATTCGCGCCACCTAGCGGGGAGTAGCGGAACTACTACAAAGTCTCCGTCACCAGCCCTTATTGTACAGTTTCGTTTTACATGCATGATCGGGAAAGCTCAAAAACAATAATAACTTTACCTCTTGACCTAATCGCGGTGCGCGAATGGCGATGCTTCCACTTCGAATGGGCTTATCACAGCCCAAACATCCCACCGGCGCGCTATGAAGCTGACTAGCAATACCTGTAAATACATCCCATCGTTAACAGATGTCACTATAACTTATTAATCAATATCGCAAGAATTACATCGTAATGTCCGTCATTGAGAGGTTGAGATAAGGTCTAATTTCGCCTACTGACTTATTTTTTAAGCTTTACGGTAAACGTACCAATATCTAAGGCGATTTCATTCCTAGCGGCAACGAAGTCTTCGAACTGCTTGCGATGGACCTCATCAATATGCCGGCAGTGTGAGAGAGACAAGTCTTGCTTCGGTAGCTGAGAAGCGAGCGCCCGAGTTCGCCAGGCCCGCCACGCCGCCGCACCGGTGGCGCCACCTACATTGCTTGGCGCGCGTTCCGCCAATGATGACCAATACAGTTCGGTCTGGAAGCAAAACGTTTTGATAAGAATGGCATTTGCTGCGTTGTTCAGACGTTATCAATCACCCGTTTTCCTTTCTAGGGTAAATAAACAGTTTGTTATTACCTACTGATCATTGTTTTCCTCATAATAATGTAACATGCTATACGAGGTAGGTAGGTAGGTTCATTCACCTCATATTCGAACATTCAAATTCATATAATAAACGTCATGATCATGCGAAAACGTACTGACTTAATTTCGTATGCTAGTAAAAATTTACACATCATTTGGACGTCAATAGCTTATCTAGAACGTAAAACCTATGATCGATGTTTCCAGAGCGTAACAGTTGTAATACAGCGCCTTATAAATTGAGATCAAACAAAAATTGTGACGGGTGTGTTAGAAGTTTCGTAAGAGGTGCCTCATAGTTTGTAGTAGGTACGATGAGTCGATGACTTATTGAGACAAATCTCAATAATATGATGCCATGATTTTTCCTTTGGGCTTGGCTTGGCGCTTATTATTTATACATGTATTGGCAATCGACTAATTCAATTTGACCAATTGATCGATCAATTGGCTCGACAGCACCTGGAGGAATACTACGTATAATAGATTGGGTAATTTCGCTTGTAGCGCACAAATGCGCACTAACGAAATACAACTGCATTTAGAATTATTTATTACTCAAATATTATGGGTGCAAACATCAATATATGTCTAATATATCGGAATTTTATAGGGGTAAGACTGCGTTTGTGGTCTGTTCGTTCACTGAGTTAAAATATTACTTGTTTCTCAGTTAATTTACGTCAAATTTCTGTTGTACTTCACAGCATTTGCGAATTAACCGCATTTGCACGTGTATGCAAGCTAGTTACCTGCTTGCAAACGTAAAGTTCCAGTAAACTGCGGTCGTTGTTGCAATTTAAGCGATCTCGTGCGGGAAGCAAGAAGTTCTTGTCATATTCGCAGTCAACCATAAGCCGATTTGCACTGCAGACTAATTTCTTGCTTAAGGTTGTCACTGAATCCCGGTAGCGAGTCGAGTCAGGGAAGTTGCTGCGGTCTCGAAAGGAAACAGTTCCACGTTTGCAAGGTCGTACCTGCTTGTGAGTGAGTCCCGGTGGCGAGTCGAGCCCCAGTCCTAGCTGCGGCTGGTCTCGCAGCCCGAGTCGGTCCCGCACGGAGTCCAGCTCCTCGTGGTACACAGAGTGCTGCAGTCGGTCGCAGCCGCATGACTTGCAGGTTTTCCTGGAAAGACAGAATTTCAGCTATTGTAAATATAAACAATAGCACGCGCCGTCGGTTGAATTTGCAGGGGCGGATTCGACTTAAAAATGTGACGTGTCTTCACTCAGAGAAAAAAGGGGGCATGCCAAGTTTTGAAACTCAAATCGCGCCCCAGTTAATATTATAAATATTATTTACAAGTTAGGATAGGTCATCACTTGAGAAACTAGTTAGAAGTAACCCAGGTACTTTATACAATTAAAGTCTATGGCTTTTGTTCAGTCAGATTTCCACAGAGGAGGCAAAGATATTGCTTTGTCCTCATATATTTAAGTAGACAGTCTTTGAGCTATATGTATGTTTTAAGTAGGTAATTACATGTACCTATGTTTATTAAGGGTACAGCAATAATTGGTGAAAACGACGAAACTATTATTTATTCGTTTATTGCACAAAAGAAGCAGTTATCGTCAAAACGAAGACTAAATGCCATAAGCATTCTCTACCAGTCAACTACCAAGCGTCCGTGAACATATTTTATATGTAATTTTAGCGTATTTCCAGTGTCTTCGCTGTGGCAACACTCGTTCTTTCAGTCTGACTGACGCTTGTGACATTCTACAAATATTCATGAACAGAACAAAGAGGAGTATTATTTATGCAAAACTGTCGTTCTACATAATTTACAATACACTTGAGTTTTAGTACAATCGTTAATATCGCAAGGACTACTGTTGATGTCACTGACAAAGTGTGTTTGAAAATATACAGGTTAAGAAAATGTAGGTAGGTAGGTAGGTACACTCAGTTTGTATGCTGGGGGGTCACGTTTCTCTGCAGATGAGTGTACTCGTACGCGTACACAGTGCATCGTACAAATTCCGTGTACGTATACAAACATGTAACAAATGTCTGCGAGTTCAATCGTAAGGCTGGATTATGTTTAATTAGTAGTTACCTACTTCTACAGGTGTACCTAAAATGGGGTATAAACCATATTCGGTAGCGCATTGCGACTTTAAATATGCACTTGTTTGTTTTCTATTTTTTGTTTACATTGATACTTTATTTACTTTATGAGTAAAAATATTTGCTTAGTTTAAGCCTACAATAGGGGTGTAGACACTAAATAAAATAATCAATAATGTCATGTTTTCTCGAAAAGGATTAAAATGTAGTCAAATGGAGAAAAAACAACGTAAAAGGTTAAATAATCACGAAGTGTAAAAAGTTTTAAGAAGGGGTATGTTCTGTCCCTTTTTCGCAAAACGCAACTTCATATGAAACGATGACGCTGCCGCTGGAAGATTGTGACGTCACTAATAGTCGGCAATGTGCCGCGGCCCATCGTGTTCGGCGCCGCCGTCGACGCGGCATCCCGTAGCGTGACGTCATATACTGTTTGCGTTTTCTCTAAAAAGAAAGAAGGCCAAAAAATAGGCCTAGTGACGAAAATTCCATTCGGATATCACAAGGAATTACGAAGCTACAACTTTTAATATTGCTTGTTCTCTAACAAGATATCTGAATGGAATTTTCGTCACTAGGCCTATTTTTTGGCCTTCTTTCTTTTGGTGTAATAATAATTTTTAATGTAATACACTTTTCAGACTTCAGCTCCACACGGCACACTCACTTTTACTTGTCTAGCGTTAACTCTAGCCTACTTATTTAACACGCTACAAAAACTGTGTTTTTGTTTTCTAAAACAAAGATCAGGTGATGCAAAATACTAGTCAATAACGGAACATGACTACGCAGTGTATCTACTTATTGTGATTTGCATGCTTAAACAGTACTACGCACTGTGATCAATAAACTGTTCGTTTTTAAACAGTCAATCAACCCTTTCACTTAAGAGGTAGGAGTGGGACATAGAGTGAAAAAATTATAGTCTCGGCTGTGATCAATAGTTATCCGGCATTGGTGTTAAGATTTATCACATATAAGAGTAGTCCAACCAAAAAATATGCGTTATATAGTCCTTAATTTGGCTGTGGCCACAGGAAAGGCGCGAACCTAAATCTCTGTATGACCCAGGATCATGTTTAGTGCCCAACTAATATCAAATGCTAATGTCAAATAACGTTTTGTATGGAAAGTTATCCACCTTAAAAATCAATATTTTAACGTCATCCCCACTTTCACCTAGTTGGTAGTGAAGCCTACGAAGATGACAGCCTCGGGTTCGAATCCCGGTAAAGGCAAATATTAGTGTGATGGCCATGATTTTTTTGCTTCGTTGTCTATTTATTTCATGAGCCGGAAGTACGAACGAAATGGCACTGGAGACGGAAATTGGCTACCTTAGCCCCACCGCAAACTTGCCGAGTGGCTAAACATCGTTTGTATTCTTGGGATTATTTGAGTTGGCCGAATGGCATCAAAGTCGTCCATTCAAAAAGCTACTCTACCACCGTCCAGGGGAGAAGATTCCAATTCCAATGACAGTTTTACAAAAAATCGGCCACAATGAATAATAACCATGCCGGCAGTTTGTTAAAGTCAAGGTTAAACGTGCCTTATAGTAGTGTGATTAGTTTTTAATTTAGCTTATTTATTAGTAACCTATTATATTATGTTACTATTAGGTTAATGAATCCAAAACGATATTCGAAGAGTATTGTTATTTGATTACTGTCTCAAACTAAGATTGCCGTATTACTAAGTTAAACTTCATTCTTATGGTTCCGGCTCTGTCTCCCATGTCTGTTATTTTATTACACATACTAATATGCGTATCAGAGTCGCGTGTCGAGTCGACTAATCGCCAAAGTCGTATAAACATAAACTTCACCTTTGACCACGCGATGACATAAGTGATTTAGTGGTCCACTGTTGTTGTTTGACAGGGCAAGCGCAAAAGTAATGTTATAACCGCGCGTTTTTTCGCGCAGTGCTTGTTGTTCTAAAAATAACCCGTCGTGACAAAGCGTCGCTTATCCCCAACAAGACAATGATCTCGTGAGGGTATGGGATACGTGCTTGCTCAATCACAGACGGAGATAATCCGATCATGTGAACAGTAATCTTATTGTAATGACGTCTTATTTGTTTCCGTAAAAGTAAATTTTAGGGTCGCTCGGACTCGAAAAGATTTCGTGAAGGTAATTTGTTAAACGTTGGTGTACCTACATGTAAGTTACGTACCTATTATTTAAATGTGCGTGTTCGTACATGTAAACTGCCGTACTTTTTTAAGAGGCAGTCTTCTGCATACAATTTACTTGTAGATGACTGCCTTTTTAAGAATGACGGCAGTAAAGTTACATTTACACACATTTATTTATTTATTTTATTTTATTTATTTGGAGAACAAACAGACAGATGTTCAGAAGAACTTATGTAAAGTAGTTGTTTATGCGGATTATACTTATTGGGTTTTTATACCTTGGCTCTGTTTAACGGTTGGAACTTCTAAATATCAGCGACGGAACCGAAATGGCGCCAAAATATTTTAGTGGCCCAATTAGTTCTCAAGTTAGTTGACTAGGTGATTGCTACTTTTTTTGCTTTCTTTTTAAGGAGGACTGATGACCTGGTAAAGCTCACGGGTGTCCGCTGGATGCGGGTGGCGCAGGACCGGAACTCTTCGGGGGAGGCCTATGTCGAGCAGTGGACGTCTTTCGGCTGATATGATGATGATGATGAATGATGATACTTTACTATTGGCTTACTGTGCATTTGAATAAATGCGGATAGTGGACAGGTTCATAGACTTTTGTAGGGTAGTTGAATGTTGTGTACCCCATAGTTCCGTTGACAACATCATGGGACCGTTATCCGAAACTAAGGCCGGTGCAAACCAGAGCTGGGTCGTTTCGACTTTTCCGTGAAATGAAACGTAATCGTTATCACAAAACTGTTTTGAAAAACAGTTTCAAAAATAACTAGTTTCTTCTTCTCTAGAATGAAACAGTTTACAGTGTTCGAGTCGAGTTTTCACGTTTTGCATTGCAACCGTTGCGTGCGACTGTCGCCTTCTATTCGTAGCTCCTTGTCATCGTTTTTATAAAAACAGTCTGTGCTTCTAGCCACAAACTGTTTTTCCGTTACTGTACGGGAAACTGTTTTTGAAAACGCTTACGGGAAAAAACACCCAGCTCTAGTGCAAACCGCGACACGTCGTCGCTATTATTTTATTGTCTTCTATTCTTGTTCTTTTTCCTTCTTCTCTTTCTTTCCCCCTGGTTGGCCCATAAGACTTCCCAGGGAGGTTATCCCGAACGTTACTGGCCGCACTGCAGGCCAAATAAAGAAAAGAAAAAATATTTTAAATAGTGTCCAAATCTTAACACATTCATTGCCAAAAATAGCTACGCGTTACGCTCGTAGCCGATCCTGTGGTTTTCCTCGTATGTAGCGGAAAGCGACTACGTCGTAGGCGCCCGCTACGCGGGTTCCTGGCAGCGAAAGTCTAGTGTTATATGAATGAATGGAATAATAATGAATTATTCAGTACGATTCGATAACCGAATGAATCATAGAATGAAAATGATTATACGCATACAAGTAGTTTCCAATAAGCTCTACTCTACAGTGAATTCATTCACACTCGCAACGTCGGGTACGTTGGGAGTGTGTTATGTGAAAATCAGTTGGCATATTGTTTATTATTTTTTTTATCAGCTGGATACGATATACGAACAGAACCTGGTACATAGGTACTTGATGTCAATTCACTGAAGTATGCTATTTTTAATATCATGAATGGCTGATTTAGTTGAGATCGTTAATGGAGTGAAAAAAAGTTTTGCGGCGTCTGGAATACGAGTAAGGTGTGGCCAAAAGGGTACAATAAATAGGTGCTCGTCTCAAATTTAAGTACTCTACGCAAGACTTACTTGCGCCTCCAGCAACTCGTGAATCTCCAAATACATGTTCATAATCAAAATTAATATGACGTCCAGCCTTCATAACCCATGTCGGATCCAAATCAATGTCGAGAATGTAATGATCCACGTCTTATTGAACTCAGCTGAGGACTAAAAAGGTCACAAGTGCGACCGACGTTCATACATACAAAAGACATTTTACATTTGCAAAAGAGTTATTGCACGTATTCAGAACGGATGTAAGTATACTGAGGTTGACATGTTTATAGGATCTTTTGCCTACAGTAAGCAGCGATATTGTGATCACATTGAAATGCTAAGTGATGTATAAAAGGCACTGGAAGATGGCCGCGAGATATGATTGTGCTATGTTTAAGTGATTTGCAATACGGAGGCCAGCTTGGCATGTCTTTCTGACGGAGTAATTTATTGCCATCCATCCATACTAATATTATAAATGCGAAAATGTGTCTGTTTGTCTGTTACCTCTTCACGCTTAAACCGCTGAACCGATTGAGATGAAATTTGATGTGAAGATGGTTGGGATCCCGGCCCGGGGAAGGACATAGGATAGTTTTTATCCCGGAAATCATCCCCTAAGGGCGTGAAATGGGGGGGTAAAAGTTTGTATGGAGCTGCGATATAAACGAGTTCCACGCGGACGGAGTCGCGGGCAGAAGCTAGTAGGTATAAACACATACTGTTACATATGTAAATTATAAGTATAACCGTTGGTATAGTTCATCTTAAAGACCAATGACATGTTTAGTATGTACCTATACCTATTAAATAAGTAGTTACGTACTGTATTGTATTTCTCACAGGCAAGTCCGTATTATATATTTTTGTAGCAAGTAAGGCCACTTAACGATTTTGTTAAAACTACAACCCTGTAATGCCTGACTCTAGGATTAAATTGTAGAGCCAACAATGAGTCTCCCAAACGGATTAGTTTCTAAAGTTACGGATAAGCTTAGATATTACTATTATATTCTAGTGCCAAATTGTTATGTGTGTGCGCCCGCCCGCGTGCGTGCGGGCGTGTTACGTGCGTGGGTGGGTATATGTGTATGAGTGATTGTAAATGAGGGGGTGATGATCACGGACCTTCAGGGACTTGTCGAACGCCCGTTATTGTATTGTAGGACAACTCAACTGTCATTTTTCCATAAAAAATGTCATTTAGATCTTCCTGACGTGCGTACAATGCGCTACGTGATCGACTTATTTTATACTTGTAACAATCAACTGTAAAAAATAAAAATGCTAACAGCAAACTGCAGCTTAGTTAAATTGATCGCAACCGAAAGTGCAATTTCCGTACGTATTTTAGACCATCGGTACACAAACACCAATTCCATTTGTTTTATTTAACATTTGACCCTCTTAGTTTTACGACTGGAGATAAAACGCCCGAGCGCGATCACTTCCTAACTCAGCTCGGCGTTAGTTTTTACATCGGCCACAAGTGGTTTATTCTATTACCAATTTGATTTTCTTTTATTTGCAAGCTTTTATGCCTGAGATCAGATGCCTGAAATTTCAAATTAAATGAATAAATATCGCTCCAAGTGGATATCGAACCTGCAAAATTCTGACTGAGCAGATTGTTTCGATAGCTCAGTTGGCTAGAGCGGCGGGCTGCGTATGTCTGATTGTCGCAGGTTCGATCCCTGCTCGGAGGGATATTTTATTTTTTCTTGAAATGTATAACATTCGTTAGCAGAGGTTAACTGTTTAATACTAAATTGATATGGGTACTCTATCACTTTAAATGCTTGCTTAAAAAATCGACATACAATATTCGAAATTCTCAAAACCGTCATCGTGAACCTGGCTCTCGATTTTCTATACCATTACGAGCGGCAATATGGCGGACGTCAATGCTCAACCAATAAGATAGAGTGGCCTTAACCCTGGGCAGAGACAACTGTGTTCTATATTTGGATGACTAAAAGGTTTGAGTTGCCTCCAATTCAATTATATAGTCACTACTATATTATTTTGTTGTGACTAGAACTCGTATGTATTGGGTCTTCCTTATCTCCTAAAAGGTAGTAGCCGGGAGACCGAGCTTTGCTCAGCGTTTTTCGTGTTTTTTTTTTCGGGGAAAAACAGTTTTTACGGAAATTACACCAAGCTAGGTCGATTTCGCTCGCGTAAACCCCTGTTTACTTAGTAAATTTTATCGAACTAGTTAGAGCCGTTTTCGAGCACCCGTTTACAAGTTTTGTAACCAAACAAATTAATCCTACTAATATTATAAATGCGAAAGTTTGGATGTTTGGATGTTTGGTTGTTTGGATGTTTGTTACTCAATCACGCTTAAACGGCTGAACCGATTTGAATGAAATTTGGCACGAAGATAGTTTATAGCCTGGATTAAAATATAGGATAGTTTCTATACCGGGTCCACGCGGACGAAGTCGCGGGCGGAAGCTAGTGTAGTATAAATGTTGCTCGTTTAATAGCAGAGGATATAGGAATGTGGTCACTTACGCCGTTTCATTCTTGTTGAACTTTATCACTACTAATATTATGAAAATAAAAGTCGGTAAGATTGTAGCTTTATATGTTTGTATGTAGGAGGTAGGTACTGGAGGTAGGTAATCTCCGGAACCACAATATTCTTTCACCGGTGTATAGAATGGACCTTCTGCGCATTTTATCCAGCGCGCTTGCCCGAGTTCTTTGCAAGACGCGGGCGGAGCTTACTGGATAAAAATATTATAGAAGTTATAGAACACGAAATATACCTAGTGCCTACGGTATTTAGTACTAATGTGTTAGCTACCGGCGCCGCGTACGGTGTTAGCTATCATTGTTTACATGATTTTGTTTTACTTTACTTTGTGTATTATAAGAGATAAAATACTGTTTAGGTACTTGATTAAAATTTCGCAAGCTAAATCTGGATTTTTTCCTCTAAATCTCAATAATATTCCTGAATCCTGTCAGCCAGCTTGCTCAAGCTTGAATAACAACTTACCTGAAATTAAATGTCAAAAATTAACCTCGGTCAATTTATTACGGGATCGTGGAATTGGGATATATCGAGAGACTTAACCTAGTGGTTGTAATAAAGAAAGATAAAACAGAAAATAAACGTCCAAGCCAAAAATCTATTCTCCTTTGGTATATCCTTTACATGTATTTATCATCTTGCATGCTTGAGAGCTGGGTGTCAAAGATACGACAACACAGCTTTGCACGTCTCTGGTGGATGTTCACCCTAAGATTTGCTCTTGCGGAAGCATGCATTTCTGCTCGACGAATAATCGCATCGATCGATAAGTATCGACTCAAATCAACAACACCCGTGATCTATAACTAATTGACAGTTCTCAGCCACAGTGTTGAGATCAAAGCCCCAAACCACAGAACTGTTTAGTTTACCACAATGTCTAGCATAAGACAAGATGGACCTTGAACCAACGTAAACAGCAGGCAACCTAATTACTACGCCGTAAATCAAACGAAAATATATTTTATGACAATGGCAGAATGCATAAAATCGCTGGCGCGCGAATATTGCAACCGATCCAGTAAAAACAAACTGATTGACACAAATAACTTAATTAGTTCGGTGTATCCTAGGATTTAGACGGAAATACTGATTGGCTTGTAGGTGGGATGATGGACCAATTGAAATGATGGATCGCCACCTGAAGTTAGGAAGGTTAATGGAAGCTTTGTGTACCGTTATTTTAAAATGATTTTAAATATTTACTACAAGTACCTTGAATTGCATAAATATGTCAGGTTTTCCTAATATTAGTCAATCTATGTGTGTTTTTGAAATAACTTCAGTTCCAAAACCACGAACACATTGCATGTCACATTAAAACCTACTTGAACGCCGACTGACTATAATGAGTAATGAATAATGATCGTCAATACTACCTGACATGACAAAGTCAAAATATCAAAACAAGCTTATAATTTACTAAAAGGGGAAGAACAGTGAAAATTAAAATTGCTTAAAATGTGATACTTGCTGTTTAACAAACTGACGTGATAATGTGTTATTTATTATTAAGTACCCACAATACAATAGCGCGAGATATTATTTTACAACCAAACAGTACATACGTACCCGTATCTTTTTAATCAAGTCTCACATTTCGACTAATTATTATTTTTCTACGAAAAGATGACAGCCTAGCTTTTTCATAATTTAATTGACGGACTTGTGTAGGCTGATCAATGGATCGTGACATACAGGACTCGAACTGCTGGGGCTTAATTAAGATTTTTGAAGTGAAAACTTCTTTAGCGGCGCTGTCTGTGCACTTTTTGAGACGGGGAATAATTGTTAAACTCGCCACAGATTTCGATTTTCGATAGGTCACGTGACCGTAAGATGCGTAAGGTGAGAGATTCGGGACGAGGCTTGGGGGCGCGGGGGGAACCGATGCCGTAGTACGAGACTGGCTGCGTCATTCGAGTTAGCGAGAAAAAGGGCGCAAACGCCATGCAATCTGCGGCGCTTAGCCGTTCGGCCGACACACAATAAGTTCTCACGCGCTAATTTGCAAGTGAAATAGTTTACTTCTGTCGCTACGGTATTCGTCAATTCGAAATGCCAAAATATTCAAGTTTTCACTTCTGCCGGTACTCCTGGAGTGCAACCACAGTGCAACCCGGTCTTTTTTTTCATAAGGGATGTGGCGTGCTCTCGTTTCGGAGGCTAATACCCTTTTTGGATCACTGAGCCAAATCAGTTGTTAGTTATTTTATAAAACAACTTAGAAAAGTTGAAAAACCCCCGACATTTTCATTTCAAAGTCCAATATTTCAAAAACGGCTGAACAGATTTTCATGAAACACGGCTAAGAACTCTCGGGATCACAACAGCTTTCGAATAAAAAAAAACCGCATTCAAATCGGTCTATCCGTTTGGGAGCTACGATACCACAGACACACAGATACACAGACACGTTAAACTTATAACAATACCCCTCTCTTGTGTCGGGGGTTAAAAAAAATCCGTTCAGACATAAACTTAGTAAACACGTTGCGTTGGTATTGAATATCTAACTACCTTAGTAAAATAGTTCCCTTTTTTATGTCAAGGCCGACGGAAAAATATGTCAATCTCATCACGGGCTTTGGAAATGCGAATCCTGCGTAGCTAAGCAATACGGGTTACTTTTATTTTGCTGCTAACTTAGCACTTATTATGCCATTGGGCGAAAGGGCTTGGATTAAGAGATGGTAAACAATGCGGGTCGATGACCGGCAGCTTGCGTACGCGCATACCAATTAAGCAGATCCTTAGAGTCATGGGAAATGTTTAGTTAGGGTAATTAGCCTAGTGCGTTGCATGAGTAAACGTCTGCTATTCTAATATTTCTAATATATGTGCCAGGGCTGTTATTCGCTACGTGCTAATGCGGCTCACCCCGCCGGTCACCCGTCACAAAACTAGACCTCTACCTACGCTTAGTTACTACGCGTCGCGGTGTCAAGATATGTTTGTGGTTGAGCGTTGAGGTAAGCTTAAAACAAGTTACAGAATAGGGGGGCAGGGCTGTTATTCGCTAAGCGTTAATGCGGCTCACCCCGCCGTTCACCCGTCGCGAAACAGACCTCTACCTACGCTTGGTTACTACGCATCGCGGTGTCAAGATTTATTTGCTTAAAACAAATTACAGAATAGGGGGGCAGGAGTCATGGCAATAGCGAACACTGTCGTGACTTCCCGGCGGCGTCGCTATCCTTTCCCTATCGAAGTATTAATATACTAGTTACCCGTATATTGCAAAGAACGTTGGCAATCCCGCGGCATAACTATGTAAGACTAACATAACTATGCGGCATAACTATGTATAGGTATGAACTTACTATGTAAGACTTATATCATGTTTTTGCGGCTGGTGGTACTCCTTAAGTATAAATAAATAATAAATAATTAAACAATACTCTATGTGTATACAGATAAAACACTCAGGGAGTGCCGGCACAAGTGAAATCTTGAATAATTTTAATTTTGCAAAAAAAAAAACCCTTCCCCCCACCTCAACCCCCCCGTTCCAAAACAAAACAAAAATGGTCCGCAAATAAGTAATTTGCCATTATTTTATAATCTGCGCTCTTTGTGACAGGAAAATTATAGAAAAGCCTCCTTTTAGTGGGCCCTTTCTATGCTATTAATAGTAAGACGGTAGTGGCCTGATTGTCGGCGTTATAGCAGTGTTAAAAGAAAAGCCTTTAATCTTCTAATACAAGAGAAAACGATCATGAATCTAATAAGATTTATTGCAGTCGTAATTCATAACTCAGCGAAGCGTCAAGCTAAAATTATAATTCATATTTATTTAATTTATAGATTTTAAAGTTTCGCAAATTAATGATTCGCGAATTGTCTGGAATGTTTCCAATATCGAGGCGATTGTGAAAATAAATATTTTGTGTGCAAGTAAATGTCGGCCAAGGAGAAAATAATTATGACTGTAACAGTTTTTTTTTCTGTACGTTTCAGTTAAATGAGATTCTATTATTTAGTGCCACTAATAATAAAAACGTATTAAGTAATGGTTCACCTAAAGTACAATATGTTTCTTTGATTTTATTTGTTTATAGATAGATAAGTCATCTTAGAATCATAAATACCTGAATAATACCTGAAGAAAAATCTGCTTATTGCTATTAAATCGACAGCTTTGAAATCTATTTCATGTTGACTGTGCGTACGATCACAGATGAAACAATATCCACAATTAAATGATGCAATTTGGAACAACTCCAAAACAATTGCATGGAAAATGTCGAAATCGGATGTTAATGTCTAACGCTTACATTTACATCTATCCGTCAAGAAATAAATCAAAATGGTCCATCCTACGATGATCTAACTATGACGGGACAGTGTCAAAATATTTAACATTTCAACGGTAATAGTCGATTGTTTGGTATACATTTCATATTTCATAACGTTCAATTGATATAGAAAAATCGATATAAAAGCGCATGCTACACACAGTCCGAGAAGTTGTAGAGCAGTCATCGGGCTCAGATAAAATTGTTGATTTTGCCATAAGATAGTTTAAAGTGCTCGCAGACTGTAGGATATATAACATATACTGGTATCTCCCTGCAGCTATGAATTGCCCGTATCTTTTACTAGATGCCCGCGCGCGTATTTCACAGATCGCGGACGGGAGCGAAGTCGCGGGATAGGATATAGCCCAGGACTATTCCGAAGTTCCATTGTATATACCTACTTGGTGTAAGATATTTTGAAATCGGATTAGTAGGTATATAGTTCCGGAGATTACCCTCTACTTACAAACTTCGAAAGCGACACACTTGCAATCTTTACCTCTTTATAATATTAGTATAGTTGTGTTATGTGCCTTCACCGAGATATACATAGTATTGTAGAGGCGTGTTGGAGCTGTGTAGTCAACTTCACAAAACCTCAGTCATTTTATCACCATCGATGATGCATTCGTTTTAACATCAGTTATAGACATCTTGTGGCTGAGAAACGTGACCACGAAACGCAACCAAATAACAATCATAATACACCATCTGATATCCTGTAAACAAAATATAGAATCTCATGAAAACATCACCGAGTCTTCACATCTGAATATATTGGAATAGTTGCTGATGTCACACGCGCGATAATTTTGGATGTGATGAAATAAATGCCTGTGGACGTCATGGTATTTGAATCTTCCACAGATAATTGATGAAGTTCGGTAAAAAAATGCGTGTTTTTCAGGTACTTTACACGGCCTATTCAATATTTTCGGTACGTCACTAGTCTCCAGAATCCGTATCATAATTATAACATCAAAGACAGTATTCTTGGCAACGGATTGACAGAATGAAGGCCGATTATACATCACACGCTTCCAGAATATCGACAGAAACTGACAATTTGGCTTGGCACTCTGGAATTTACCTAATTTGACGTCATATTTATTTTCTCAACAACTTTCAGTAGCGAACCCTCTTTCAAATCTTTGCTTGACGACTTTGTGTTCAATCGATTGACTTTCTTTACATAGGTACGTATTAGTAATTATGGTATTAGAATAACTGTCATAAGGGTAGAAAATAAAACGTATCAAGTTTAAAGTAACGAATTAGTGGTTAGTCCGTTGGCTTTTGGCTTTTCCTTTGCTTGTAATGGATGTAAATCATCTCATGTACTTGAAATTTAACACTGCCGCGCCAAGTATCATATATGGCACCTGTATAACGCTATCAATTTTGAGCGATTTTCATACTTCCTCGTTGCCTGGTTAGAGAGAAATCGACTGCAGTAGGTAGGAACTAAAATAAATTCTGAGCGGATCTGTGGTGGGTGTCCATGTGGGTTTTGTTAAATAGGTATTCTAGCAGATGCAATGTGTAACAAGCGTTTTAATTAACTGATGACGTCTAACACTATTTTACCACGATATTCACTGAACGAAAGGAAAGAAGAAATATTGAAATGAAAAACAAAAGAACGCCGACGTAATAAAACGATGAAATACCACCGTTTTTATTGCGTTCGAAGTTTAATCTTACAGAGTTTTATAAGCTGTTAGTCTTTGAAATGAGTAATTGATAGTGGGTGGTCCAAAACACATCGTAGACCGCTAAAATCTCACAAAATTTCCGCACTGAATAGTCTGACGATGCTTGAAAAACGCCCATTTCGCAGAAAAGTCCCGATACAAGTTTTATCTCCAGTCTTTCGGAAGGGTCAAAAGATCAAAAGTTCGGCTCTGTTTCAATTTCCAAATCCACGCAAGCTCTGGAATTTCACTCCTAAGTCTTTATTCCATTTTCAATTAACAAAATCAAGGTGCTAACCCCACCCAGGTCCAAGATAATGTTTGCTTGCAACTGATTGCAAAGTAAATGGGAGTGTGGGCTTGGTTCCATTAGCTGGCGCGGCCATAGCTGGCGCGGCCAAAGGTCGCGGCCGAGGATACTATTAGATTAGGCCTGGATATTAACGTCTGTGTTTGGGAGATATATTTAGCACCGACTTTTTATTACAATATTCATACAAAGGCTTGCGCATAAAAATGGTTTCCTTCACATTATTGAAGTCGAAAAGAGGCGGACTTTGTCAATTCTCGACTACACCAAACTATATGAGACAAACGACTAAAACAAAACCATTGAGATTTATTTCTCACTCTTTTTTATTTCGGTAAAAATTTACGTTTATGCTTTCTGAATTTCAGGTGTGAGGGTCATGCATGGACATCCTATGGGCATTGCATTATTAGGTCTTTTTTTTGGTCTTAATCCGTATAAACGACGTGTCCGTTATATCATTTTAATCGATAAAAGCTTTTAATTCTTCATCAGCGCTATTTTATCTCTTGATTTATCTTTTTTTATTACGAGTATATGAGAAGCAAGCGGAAACCGTAACAACCATTCAAAGCAAACTCCCAATTTCACCCATTCCATTAAATTGTTCTAAACGGCCGAATGATAGGATATATTGGTCGAATGATAGCGCATAAAGCGAGAATGGCCAGCATCGGCGCCGTAAAGCTTTAACGACGTTGCTAATGAGCGGTGTGGCCTTTATTTCAGGGGTTACAGGAAATTACCGGTATTTGAAATAATCTGCGAACATTTTCTTCTTATAAAGTCTTTTTAACCCCCAACGAAAACAAGAGATTTTAGAACTATTTAATTTGTTTATAGTGTGTTTATAGGTATATAGGTGTTTGCCTGTGGTATTGTATGAATCGATTTAAGTTTTTTTTTATCCAGTCTTTCTTAGCTATGCTTGGTGTGTCGGGTGTTTTAAGAGAAAAGAGAAATATTAAGAGTTGTGCACTTTGAAATAATCATCCAGGCTTTGGTATTCCCAATTTTGTCCCACTGTCATCATTGTGTATACTCAAGCAAACAGAAATAACCAGATTTCACGAAGAAGTTTGCAAGCATGAAACGGTGTATAAATCGTACAACCTTGAGTTTAGTTCCAATTAGATGTAGGACGTAATTAATTGCTCCTATCAAATCAAGATCATCTTTGAGGTAATTAGAGAATTACGAGCGTTTATTTAATTATTCATAGAACGATAGTAAAATAATGATAATCTTAAGGCCACGTTTACGCACCCCTACGAATTTCTTTTATGAGAACTTATTTTATTTATTTGCATATAATGTATCTGAAAATAACAAAGCGGTCGAAAGTCAAAAATCGCCCTCCACACCGCCCCCGCGACATTGCATCTGTATATGTCGATAAACTTGCTGCTCAGATACATCTTTCTCGACTCGCGTCGCGGCGCGGCATCAGTTATGCTACGTAGCCCCAATGAGGGAGCGTGACCTTAGTGGTGAATAATGATGATACAATTGTGTTTATGGAAAGCTGTAAAAAGGAGCTGTTTGAACGGTATGAATAGAAAAAAGCAGAGTAACGAAATAACGGGCGACGGAGAGAAACAGCAGGTCTATCATGGGACGGCCGCGACATACTCTCGATTTTTATCGCACTATACCTCTTGTTCTAAGTGTTCTAATAAGAGAGAGACGGATAGTGCGAGAAAATCGAGAGAACTCGCGCGCCGTCGCGTGATAGCCGTGCAGAAGAGAACTATATATTGATCTATATCTTCTCTCCAACCGCAAATAATTGGTATACGGGCAGTATCTTAATTTCTGCAATTACACAATGTGCCGATTGAAATGAATGTCTTTGGTAAAGGTTTGGTATAGGCAATACAACTCGTTTACTTTTTTATCGTCACCTGTACGTTGATTCTTTCTCTCCACAGCCAAATAATTAACACGTAACACTTACCTAATAACCATGTCGATGATATCCTCCTGCTCAAACGCCTTGCAGTAGAGATGAAGCACTTTGAGGCAGGCATACTGCAGCCCTGTCCACGGCACGTCCGCTGCCTTTAAAGCTTGTTCCCATGGGCAGTTCTCGTGCCTCGAGAGACACAACATGCCTTGCTCGGTCTCCGTTGGAGGCATTAGGTTTCACTTTTGTTCATTCCACTTAGTATAGGTGATGGATGAGTGACTGTTTACAACACGTGGTGTGGAGTGTTTTGTTTTTGTGTGTGATTTCATACAGAATTGCTTGGTTTTTCTGAGGAAATTTAGTGTTTGCAATGAGGTGGTTAGTTATGCTGAAGCAGCTCAGAGAAAAAGGTATGAAATCATCTATAGTAATGGATTTGTTATGTACCCCTACATAACAATAAAGTGCTTACATAGATACTCACATATTAGACGTAGCACTCAGAGGTTATTCTCGAAGGGGACAAACAAAAGGGTTTCCACATAAACGGGCAAATTTTGAACTGGGAAGAGAACATTGCTCTTAATTTCTCATTCATGAACGACACATCTATCTACGACTATCTAGTCCCAGTAGTACTCAGCTCTGTATTTTTCAACCCACAATTTAATAACATATTGAAAACATTGTGTAAGGAAAACACAATCAAAAAACATTGTGTAAAGAAAACACACTCAAAAGTCTGTCGTTTTATTTTATTTAAAGCATAACCATGAGTCCAACTAAAATATTGAGAGCACTAGGACAATTCATTAGAACTTTGCCCTTTGTCCGGTTCTCTGAAATGCTACAGGATAAAGGATATTTTTCAATCAAGTTTATGGCCCGGAGCAAATTAGGTATGAAATCACTTTATATTACAAGACACGTCAAAAAGTCTTTAATTTTCGTTCACGAAGGAAGTCGACATTAGTTAGACCGATCAATTCATGTAAAAGAAAAAAAAACACGTATTCACTTTCGATGATGGACCAATTTACACTTATCGCCGGATAATATTCTGTGTAAACTGACCTGTTACCATGTTATCAATAAAGATTGAATTGAATTGATAGTGATTCCGAGGTGTTCAAGTTACGAAAATAACACTTTCAAATCATAGTTTTTCATATCTATACGCCGAGTTAAATTTTACGTAACTGACTATAAATACAATTTATACAATCTACATAATGTAAACAGTTCATTTATTGCTTCCATTAGAACCTCAAATTCGTAATTTTCGTGTTCCGGTCCCTGTACCTATAATTCAACTAATAGATAATGTTGAATTGATAGTGATTCCGAGGTGTTAAAGTTACGAAAATAACACTTTCTAATCAAGTTTTTCATATCGATACGCCGAGTTAAATTTTACGTAACTGACTATAAATACAATTTATACAATCTACATAATGTAAACAGTTCATTTATTGCTTCCATTAGAACCTCAAATTCGTAATTTTCCTGTTCCTATACCGCCCTGTACCTATAATTCAACTAATAGATAATGATAGGTAGATAAATAAGGAGAGTATATAACAATAACGTATAAATAACATATACCTTAGTTAGTTAGTTAGTTAGTTGTACTGGGCTCTTTTCCGCAAGTCGACATCCAGTGTGCCTATTTTGCGTAAAATGGTGGGGTAGCGCTACTCTAACCACCCCAGCTCCTCTACAAAGTTGGTGAGTGCCTTTGTGTTCCTGACTGCGTTCCGTAGTGTGTCTGGAGACCCTAGGTGCTTTTTCCTGTACAATTCTACCTGCTTGCAGTCCAGTACAATATGTTTGGTCGTTTCCTCCGCCTCCATGCATGCTCTGCACATGGGGCTGTCTGTGATACCCATGTTGGACAGGTGTCTGTTCAGGGTGTTATGGCTATACTCAATTGATATCTAAAATTCATCTTAATTCGCGCAGCCGTTTTTGCGTGATTTAGTAACAAACATCCAAACTTTCCCATTATAATATTAGTAGGAAGTATGATTATTTATCGTACTAATATTATAAATGCGAAAGTTTAGATGTTTGGATGTTTGTTACTCAATCACGCTTAAACGGCTGAACCGATTTGAATGAAATTTTGCACGAAGATAGTTTATAGCCTGGATTAAAATATAAGATAGTTTTTATCCCGGGTCCACGCGGACGAAGTCGCGGGCGGAAGCTAGTATTATATAATGTACTTTTAATAGTTCTAATATCCGTAGGGAAAAATCTTAAATCAAATATAGCTGACGTTCTCAAGCAGATTCAAAAATATTGTTGCTATAATTTAAAACTTGGTGGGAGTTCCTAGACTGGCTAAGTTCAAAGTATAAAGCTAGTTTAGACAATATGCTATGGTACAATGCAGCCGAAAACATCTACATTTGAGCAGAACCCGAGTCAATAATATACTATACATTTTTGACCAAGAATTGTTACCGTAAGCAGTGAATATTTTCGGCTGTACGTATCACTATACGTACGTATCACTTAACACCGGATGCCAAGCAAGCAATTTAAGTCGCACTATGACATAATAAACCAATAAGGAATGTCAGTAGAGCGAGCCCGCGTCCCGAGGAAGTGGTCATTTAAACAATTCAGCCACAATGTTTGGGCTGCTCGCTTTGTGCACGCTTATCACTGAACTTGTACTCGCTAAACGTAAACTGCATGCTTAATTAGGTTATCGACCTGTGTTTTCTTTAGTTAACTATATCGTTACATAGTAATAGTATACCTACGGCTTGTTCGGCCTTCTGAAAGTGGTAGAGTACACCAAGCTATTCGACTAATCACGGAAAATATACACTTAGACATTTAGTTAGGAAATATGTTAATTTGCGTTTATATATATATATATATATATATTATATACAGTTAGTAATAAAAAAAAAACTACTTACTCTATTCTATAGTAATATACAAATTATTTTATAGGTTCAATTTCGGAAGTGGAAAAGAGGAAAATAACAGAAATAAGTTTCATGACAAAATTAATGAAAGAACCGAACGCTAACTGACCTTTCGTTTTAAATTTTTGAGTAGGAAACCTATGTCAAACATGTGTTACTAGTGCTAATCTTTACAGTAAAATAGTGTAAACATTTAATACCTATAAAAAAACACGAGATTCTTCTTGATTATTAATATATTTCCCCTATATGAACAATACTAAACGTATACATACGATGTTAAAAACCAGTCAAGCACTCCAAAATACTAAATGATACAAGTACTTACTTAAAAACATAGTTTATTTCGTACCTGTTCTCAATAAAGGAGAAGGCAAGGGACGTATTAATGAACGAGGTTTCATTGCACCTTTTCAATTGCATGCTTACGAGATCGTTCCATCGTTTGGAGACACCATAAAAATAAAAAAATACATAAAAATTCCGCAATTAAGTACATGTTTCGTTTAAATTTGCCTCGTTTGTACTGACACAGATTGTAAAAGGACTAAATTGGAAATGTCCAACTGGTGCACGGATGTAGTGAGTGATATATCCATATTTGAATTCGCCGAGATATATTTAGTTTAGTCACGGTCCACGGCTTGTTTATCATACATACATTGATTTATTTCGTTTTGCGCATACCGTGATGTTATTTTCATTCACGTTCAGGCAAATATTGTTCCTAGGGAGAGAGCAAAATATTGATTAAAGATGACTTTAAAAATAATGAATCAATACTAAAACTAAATTTAATAATAACCGAAAAGAAACAAAAAAAAACTCGACCTTAATTCCACTAAACTCTCACTCACTCCACATGATTTTAGGGTTATTAAAATAAAGGTTCCAGGATGCTTTTTTCATCCATGAAGGCATACTAGCGGTGGTATAAAGTTAGCATGTATATATTTTCTGTTTGGCAGCTACGATGCCATCAAGCCACAGACAGACACACAGAAAATATATACATGCTAATTTTAAAACACCCCTAGTACCTGTGCCTCAGATGAACCGATCTGAGTCCGGTTTTTATATCGAAAGTCTTGTCTGTCGCGATGTTTTTTCGATATGTGTTGTGTCTGAGGCGATTTAAATATTCCTTTATACATGTTTTTTTTTTTCTCTATAAATTATCTGACTAAAATATGGAGGTAGGTACATCTCTAGTTTGATTTAATTCGAATCGTAGTACACACTAATACGGAATACAAATCCTTATTTGGATTTAATTAATTTAAGTGATTCGTTACCTAAAAGGTTCCGTCGGAATATGGTAAAGATAAATTAAATGGGGGTCAAAGGAAACGTTTATGGTAACGTTTGAAATAACTCGAGGTCTTACCAATTAAAACTTAAAAATGTAGGTAAACTTACGACTGTATTCCTAAAAGGGACAGGAAATTAAATTTCTAATAATTATCGGTTTTAATATGGAGAAAATGTGATTTTGTAGTGATAGGTTGCTGGCCCATCTATATAACGTAGTATTTTTTTTTCTTGTCTTGTAGATAGATAGGTATTATCATACTTTTTTCTTTGCGCCTTTTATAAATGTCTGATTAGCCCAAAGGTTGGTTGGTAGAAAATGCCATTTAGCATTAAGCCCGCCATTTTTAAATTTCTGCGTTTTGTGCAATAGTTTAAAAAGTAAATAAATACCAATTGAAACGAAAAAATAAATTTATGTTACGTTTTGTAGTTAAGTATGTATTATGTGGTTTAGATACCGCGCTAAAGAAAATGCTTAATCTGTCTGAAGGTAAAAAAAATTACATTGCTAAAAATAAATCGACTATATTTTATACCAAAAGTAATACGCAAACACCAGATAATGATAGGTTTACTTACTGGTTAAAGTGGTTAGATTAACTAATATATTATGAACTAGATAAACCACCTAATATTCAATTAGCGATAAGTCTAGCTATAAAAGTCGACACCTACTTAAAACTATTAGCGGTGACATGAGGCAACCTTGCACATTTTTATACCAGACCAGATATATATAAGTAGTTATTACTTTTATCATTATATGTTTCATACATTACACATTACATTAACTAGGTTAATTTTTTTTTATCGACATTGAATTGGTTCCATTATGTAGTACAGATTCGTTATCCACGTAAATACTGTAAATACCGCGATTCACTTTCTAATCAGTGTAAGTTAAATCAAGTATGAGTTAAACGATCGTGTCTTAGGCCGCGTTAACACACAGGCGTAATGTTGCGCGACACGACGCACAATCTGTCAGGCGACGTTTCCCGCCTCAACCGGCCGTGGTCGCCTGTAGGCCGCGTTTACACTTCGCCTGCCAGCTCGCGCAACATTATTCGTAATTAGATTATGACAGTTACAATGCCAAACGCGTGTGTACCTAATAAAATAATATATAACTTTCGAGCATTAAGATTTACAGCGGCCAGCCAGATCGGTAATGATTTTATTCTCGCCCGTAATTTCAATGTCTTCTTTGAATTATTTCGAATGTGGGTTAGACATTTTGCAGAACGTAGACATGGTCGTAAAATATTGAGACGAAGTAGGAATGTAGGTACTGTATACACATCCACTATTGCATTTATTATTACAAGATTTTTTCTAAGATATCCTTATAATATAATCTTCATGTTCTTATATATGTATAAGAACACATAAATTAATAATAAATTAACTCCCACTATTTGAGTCAGGCTATCCTATTTTGTAATTGTTTTTCAATACTTAATATAATTTACATTAGACATCTGCTTAGATAGAGCACGCATTTTTGGACTTGGCGTATTTGCTGCTAAACATTAGAGCGGAAATAAATCTGAGTTCTTCTACAAGCAACGTTTTAGAAAAATTAAGTACCATTTGATATACTTACAATTGTGTACCTTCATTAGTGCAGTGGTTGTACGGTTGTACGCATGGTTGTGGCGTCTATTTTACTCGTATCATCATGTCAATATTTCGTGGAAGAGAATATTAGACGCAGTTATAACTTGTGGAAACACGTTGATTAGTCTATACACCTAGCCTTTTAACGTATTATTTGGAGCATAAAATCATCAGCCTTTAGCATTTTCCCAGTTTTACCCTAAACCCGCTGCACCGGCCACAGTGGTTTCATTAGTATTTTGAGCGTTGGAATGATAATTAAAGTAAATAAACCAAACACTGCTGTGTATTTATTTCCAGTGTTTATTCGTGTAATACAAATAACAGAATCCTAATACGGCATGCGTCCCGTTCTAAGAACCCTAATTGAAATGCGCAATATCGACAAAACATTGCCAACGCCTAGTTACAAGCTCCCCTCGAAGGACTGCTTTCCTAACCTCTTTAGCACACCTTCAATACAAATAGGTCTTCTTTTACAAAGTTGGCGAGGAAGGGTGGAGTTCTACATACCTTTTCACATCCAACGAATACAATTATCAGGGTTAATTATTTACAAGTTGTCGATCGTTACATCGATAAAATGCGAATTAGTAAAATTTCGACATGGTACTGCGGTTTTCATGTAACTGAGCAAGTGAGTATTCAAAAGGGGTTACTAATGTATTGCATAAAATTGATTGTCATAATTTTATTTTGCATAACAGCCCTTGGCAGAATCATCATTTCGCAGAATTACTTTTCGCATAAATTTCATTGCATACAGTCATTTCGCATAACTTCCTTTGGCAGAATAGTACATTGGCATAATGACGATTGTAAAAATAGTCATATGATCGAGTAATCGTGTCACCGAAATTTGTATCGCATAATATTTAGCTGGCATACTGTCATTTGGCACAACGTTCTTTGGCAGAATCGTACAATGGCATAATGTTGTTAAGAATAATAGTCATAATGACCAAATAATTGTATCGCCAAAATTTGTGTGTTTGTGTGTAACTTGTTTTAATATATGTTTGTTGATATTAAAATAAGTTTTCTGCTCTTTTATAAAAAAAAACCTCGAAGATGGAAGCGGGAGCAAAGCTCTCGCTTTCGTCTTCTTACCTATCCGCGATCCGAGTCGGTTTTGCCACTAAGTCCCTGTTCCCTACTGCCTACGTGATTCGTGAATCCAACATGCATAGATTTGCTTATTAATTAATTTAAATTGATATCTGTATATTTTGTATAAAATATTTAAAAGTTAAAACAAAAATAATGACAATTCCTTGTTTTTTTTTTATAAAAGAGCAGAAAACTTGTTTTAATATGTTCGTTGATATTAAAACAAGTTTTCTGCTCCTTTATAAAAAAACCTCGAAGACGGAAGCGGGAGCAAAGCTCCCGCTTTCGTCTTCTGACCTATCCGCGATCCGAGTCGGTTTTGCCACTACGTCCCTGTTCCCTACTGCCTACTTGATTTGTGAAATCCGAGTTAATAGGTATTGTACAATTTAGTGCAAGTTAGTATTTTTAACCGACTTCAAAAAAGGAGTTTTTTTTTATGTATGTCCGCGGATAACTTCGTCGTTTATGAACCGATTTTGATTATTCTTTTTTTGTTGACAAGGGAGTATCCCAAGGCCCCATGGTGGTCCCATGGTAAGGAAACCAGGATCTGATCTGACAACCCTGAAGAAATTGAGGGAAAGTCTCGAAAAAATTGTCTTTCCGACTAGTGTGTTCCTTAATATTATTCAATATAAAGAATTTTAAAGCCCTATTATTTTCCCTAATAATCAACGCATTTGCTCTCGGAAATCAGTTCATGTGGTAAATTGGAAAATAAATGAGGAAATGTTCTCGTGGCTTGGCGGAGTACTAAATTGAAGTCGGTTAAAACTTTGTTTTTAAAGTTATTGATAAACAATTCGTAACGTTCTCGCTTCGCTCGCGCGTTTTAGGGTCGTCGCTTCGCTCGTCGTACCTACACCGACCTGCCTTAGAACGCTTTCCGCGCTAGTTGTCGCCTAGAGCAGCACGGTTCATTATTTGCACGGCTTCGGCGAAACGTATATTCTGGCACATAAAATTATGCAAAAATAAAGTCGGTGATATTAGTTGTATGCTTCAAGAAATTCGGCGGAATATACGTTCTGCTACGTAAAATTCTGCGAAAGTAAATTCGGACATATTACTATTCTGTAATTCAAAATTGTGCCAAATGAGTGTTATGCGACATGATAGTTATGCTAAGTATGTGATTATGCTAAAGTATCATTCGGCTAAAAATGTTTCTGCGAGTGTATTTCGGACAATCGATATTATGCCAGATAAAGGGAACCCATTCAAAAGACTTCAATGCATGCAAAGAGAACTGCATACACTTTATATGGCATCCAGCGCTCTTTTTAGCCGACTGCTGAAGCAAGGTTATGTTTTCGTGCGTATGTATGTATGTAGGTGTGTATTTCTTATTCTTGGCATGCCCTGCAGCCTAAACCGTTTGACAGATCAAATCAACATATGAATCGAAAAATCTTTTGTTACGTGCCACCACACGAGCATTTACCAACTAAAATGTTTGCATTCAATATACCAATGTCCCTCAAAATTAACCTCCCACAGCTTTGATCTCAAGTATCCTGCCAAGATCACCAAACGTTTTGCTTTTCCGATTTCATAAAAGTGTCAATACCATCCCATAATCATAAGATCCGAGGATCTTTGACGATCCACTTCAATCAATAACACAATTGAAAGCTATTTTCTAAAACTGTAAAAAAAAACATTAGGCCAACGCGGGCTAGTGTTGCGAGCCGAAGCGATAAAGTCACCGAATATAAAGTACCTTAATATACCTACCTTATTTGTTCAAAGTTCAAAGATTTTTAATTGTGAGTATATGTCAATCTGATTACAGTGGTGGTAAATAATTAATTATATGTAGCACTATACCCTGCCCGACGGCGTACAAATTCTTGATTGTAGCAATGTTTCTAAATACTAACATGCAAAATAAATTTAAATATCTCTATCGTTAATGTCAGAAATCATGTCATATTGAATTATTACAGCAAAAATAATAAAAATGTCAAGAGTTTATGTTTCATATCGAATTATTAAATTTATACAGCAAAAAGTCAGAAATAGAATAAAAACAATTTTTTAATCAAAAATGTCAAGAGTTTATGTTTAAATTGACGTATGGGTAACATTCTATAGTCTACAGGCAATTTATTGCAAATCTTACTAGCTAAGCAGAACACACGTTTGTGCTTTAGGGCAGTATTTGGGGAAACAGGAAAGAGATTCTGGGGGTACCTAGTATTTCTAGTAAATATCTCGGAGATCGTCTTGAATAGTGAGGATAGAGGATTTGATAAAAATAAAACAACTATCGAGAACCTCTATTTATGGATAATAACTTAATTATTATCAACAATGTCAACCGCTGCACTGGCTGGAACGTGATGTGAATCCCATAAGACAGTTTAAAAAAAAGTTTGCCTGGTGTCAACAAAACTAAAACGACTGTCCAAAAAACAAACATTTTAAAATTCTTTAATGTCAGACACGATGTACTGAATATTGACATTGTAAATTTTTCTTGATAATTTAGGTACAGTATTATGTAGATTTTAATAAAAACCGACGTTGAAATACTTGTTTTCATTTGCCGTGTCTTACACATAGTAACTTTTGATAACTAATAGAGTCGGCTATTATTATTAGTAAGAAATCTTGCTAATAAAATAATAGACGGAAATACCAGTCAAAACTCAAAATAGTATCGTGCACATAGATCATCTGCTGTAAAGTACCTACCTACATCTTCCTAATCTAGCTAACGACGAGAGACTCGCAAACATGTTGGCGTGAGATGTTCCAACTTCTCTCTTAAGCGCTAAAATCAGCAACGCCTCGGATTATGGTTAAGCCTAGAATCTCACCTGAATTCCCTTTCAAATCTAGGACAGCGGGCTAAACTTCACGCTATGCTGCTAAGTGAGCACTACGTTACTAGGTGACGTAACCAGTAGGTCAGCGTCTAAGACCATCCGTGATGTAAGGTTTCCGATATTCCGATCAGGTAAGCAGGCCACGTGACAGATTAGGACAGTCTAGAGGGGATTTTAAAGTAGCAAATCTTTCTGCACTTTAGGTGTACAGAATAGTTCGTCAGAAATTTTGGATTCACGGATGATACTGTCTAAACCATCTATTTGTAGTCCATATACTATACAATTTGCGTATGTGGGGTAGCCGTACGCAGTACGAGCAGAGTAGCGTCAGCCGCGACGAAACTTGAAATCTATTGCGCGAATTATACCATCCACATATCTATTTGACTGAGTCCAGTCATTTTATTTTCCCCAGTATGGAAAAAAATACATATTGGAATCAATTTATAATAGCGGATTTTTCTGTGTAACATTAGATCAATGATATCATCATTTAAATAATTATCTAGACAAAGTCCTACAAAATATCGGATATCAAAAAATAATAACTTAATTAGCTCATTTTTTATGTTGGGGAAATGCGGTAACTTCCCGATGACTAGCAAGTCTGACAACACAGACTGAACGACGGGAACACGTATCTTATCTTTCACAAATATTTTACACAACAACATGACTATACCTTATTCCATATAAGATTAGAAAAATAATGCGTTAATCGTCATGCTATTTCAAGGAAAACGATTGCGAAACGAAAAAAAATGCATGTTATGTTTGAAAAACACTAAATGATCGAAATAAGTCAAATTAGTACAATATTTCCCTCTGATATCCTATTAATATTATAAATGCGAAAGTTTAGATGTTTGGATGTTTGTTACTCAATCACGCTTAAACGGCTGAACCGATTTGAATGAAATTTTGCACGAAGATAGTTTATAGCCTGGATTAAAATATAGGATAGTTTTTATCCCTGGTCCACGCGGACGAAGTCGCGGGCGGAAGCTAGTCCTAGATAAATGAAGAAACGCAGACGATTTTTTCACTTTGTCACTAAGGGAGGCCTATGTCCAACAGTGGACGTCTTCCAGCTGATATGATTGATGATGATGAGACGATTTTTTCCGTTAAAATTAGAATGTTATCTAGAATGAGGTATAGACAAATCAGTGTAGTCTTATTTGATTCGGAATGAACCCGATGGATATCGAGGGTTAAAGAAGAATGAAGCTTTCGGCAACTACGATAAGATTTTAGATAAACATAGTAATTGTATGCAACTGATCCTTTGATGTATGTTTATAATGCAACTTCGACACGTTAAAAATATTCGCGAGATCAGCTACTAACATTTTGGATCCTAAGTTTAAATAATTTATTACAGAACATAAAAATGCTTATTTTCCGAGTCGTTGAGTACGCAGCGATAAAAGGGAACATGTCATGAAAACCGTTCGGGTTTTCATGACATGTTCCCTTTTAACGACACTATTGTGGTATGTCAAATAAATTATATCTCACACATATTCTATGACTCTTTTATAATGATAAATATTGTGTATGTCGGTTTTGGAAAAATCACCCATTGATTGAACTTTTTTATTCTTCTTGGTATTTTATGGAGTAAGCCAAAAGTAGAGCGTTATCTTTAGATTTATTGCTACTACCGGAACGACAATCAGCTTCAAAGAGTCTTATAAAAAAAAAACAACGACGGTGGCAAACAAGCGTACGGCCCGCCTGATGGTAAGCGGACACCGCAGCCTAGACGCATGCAACTCCAAACGGGTAACATGGGCGTTGCCGACCCTTGATATGTCAGAGGATTCGCCGTGTTGACAGCTGAAGGAACAAATTCGAAGAGCTCTGGCGACCTTGCTCACCTCCAGGAACACAACACTACTATTAATATGGCTGTGGTCTTCTGCAAAGCGGAGGTACTACCCCAGTTGGGCTGCTCTAAATTCGAGCGGGATGATATTTCGCTGTGCCCTACCTCACCTAATAAATAAATGACCTAGTCCCTGTTATAGATAGTCTTGATATGATGTATTACATATTATTGCTTAGGTTCAGCTTAGTGGCCTTTTTTGTGCTCGCGGCCAATTCCTTGGACGCCATTAATGTCATTATCGTGGATGTAATTACTCCTGAATAATTGACATAATTTTAAAAAAAACCGAGGGTTCTGTACAAACCTGTAGATATAATTAATAACTTTAAAATTATTAAAAATATTTTTATTATATGATGAAACTAAAAATTTAAAGTTTTCGCAATTTTTCCTTTATCTATCCTATAAGACGTTGCTTCGTACCAAATTTCAAGATTCTGAGTTCACGGGAAGTACCCGTAGTTTTTGATGTACCTGTTGTTATCAATCGTTTGATGTACCTGTAGGTTTTGATTCCCTTGCGAGTTTCGAAATTTGCGGCATAAACGGCTGTATCTTTTGATTGCGTTGGCTTAGAAGTTTGATTTTTTCACAGCTCTATAAGGGACAGTAGACCTGCTGAGAATTTGGTACAAATTTTAACTTGATACCTCCACGCGTTCCTGAGAAACCTGGTCTTGACAGACGGACGGATGGACGGACAACAAAGTGATTCGGTTTTTTCCTTTTGAAGTACGGAACCCTAAAAATGATAATAACGTCCGTGTTTTGTGTAATTGGTAGGAATAATCGCTGGGACAGTAGGCACAAATATAAGAATGGCCCGTAGGCATTAAAGGTAATTAAGTAGTGGTCGCTTTGCGAATGCATCTGTCAAAAAACTAAAAACGTAGAGCTTAATATCAAAAGCATGTAGCCTCCCCGGCCCGGCCAATTAGCTCGAATAATTTTTATTTATTTATCAGATCAAGAACAGTATGTCAATAAACTTCATTTTACTGCAGTTCTGTTTTTTTCGGTGTGAAAGGGGAAAATAGATTGCATTTAATTAAACATATATAACAAGGTGTAACTATATGCATAGTAAACCCGCAAACTGGCAATGATTTGTAAACTACAAACAATGTAATTTAATTTGAAAATTATTTCTAAATCATAAAAATATATGAGACTTCTTGTAGTACTAAGTTGGTCCCATGCATTTAAATCTCTCTGAACACTGGTTCAAATGGCAGCATGAATAAAAATAGGTAAGTCGCCAATTGTAACTAATATCTTTACTATTATTAGGTATCTTTACTAATTCCCGTTTGATTTATTACTCCATTAATCTTGCACATTGCGAATTGGGTTCGGATTAGGTATGTGCACCAAATTGCTCAAACAACTTCATTTGTTTATACGTAGGTATAGTTCATGATTACATGTTACTCCGTTCAAAGAGAATATAACCACTACGTTTTAAGAGGCGGAACTTCATACATTGTTTTAGGATTCTCTTATGGTCTACTACCAACGTAAAGAAAAATGAGTGCACTTTATTGCCTTGTAATAAGGAGCAAAAGTTCTGTGTTTTGTTAGGTTGGCTAAGATGCGTTAACTATCCCGTACATTTTTTCATTCTATGAGAGTTTCCAAAGGCTGACTCCGTCCACCTTACCCTGATGCCGTGCGAGCCACAACCCACCTAAACTCACTTCACTAGTACCCAGTTTAAAGTTACGTCTGGATCCGTTCCAACTACAACTATTCTTAATCAGAGGTCTTGTTCATACTGGTTAGTTAGTTGGAAGCGAGTTGCTCGTGAGGGTTGTGATGAACGCCAGGGTTGACGTCAACCTGCGCAGGAGTCTAAAACGATCTTTACGAGTTCAAATGGGCAATAAATAGCAACAATTGGCCACGGATAAAACTCCACGGTATAGTTTATTTACGACTTTTGTTTGGCTTGCGCTTGAAACCTATAAATGTTAGTAATTACCGGTCTGATACTTTACAGCGTTGTCAAATTTGATGTCTGAGCGTAATTAAATGCCGCTGGACACTTGTCAAGCACTAAATAACTGTACCTTTGATGCCAATTGTTTTGTCACCAAAATATTGAAAAACTCATACAGGAACAAACAAAAGGATTAAGTTTTAAGAGTCCGCAGTAATTTCGATCCTCCATATAAACGTAGTTACGCTGTCATTTTAAAACTACGTCGTGGATTGTAACGAAACTTTGCATATACAATGACATGAGGTATATCCAAGTCTGTAATTAGTTTATGTAGCTTCAGATACCATTTTTTTAAAAATACAGCGAATTTAAGTTTTTCATACAAAACTTGTTTTTGCTGACTTCGTTTATTTTATAAACTGGAACCATATAAACTAATTACAGACATAGATATACCTCATGTCATTGTATATGCAAATTTTCGTTACAATCCAACACGTACTTTTACAATGTGAGCGTAACTACGTTTGTATGGGAAGGTGAAATTCGGCCGAGCTTACTGCGGACTCTTAAGGCACAGTCACATGTTAATAATTTACATTACTAACTAAAGTGTAGTTAAAATCGCATGCTATCTGAAACAGGCCACTAGATAAAAAAAAACAACGAAAACCCAGTAATTTTAAACAACATTTTTTTTAAACTAGGCTCTGCTAGCTGCAAAACTCGCGAGCTTGAGTTTTGAGAAAAAAATTAAAAATATCCAAATACTGAATCGACGTAAAAAAAGATATAATTATTGAACCTCACAAAATGTCACGAAAATCGGCTGAGAAATGCGATCTGTAGAGAACAACTGGACCTCCGGACGTAGGCAAGAATTCTGGCCCTAGCTGAAGCATTCGCTCTCAACAATAGACATTTTAGGAGGCTCTAATATCATTTAGTACCAATTTAAAAGCATATCTCGCAACGTTTAGATTCTTGGTTAGAGATTTTTGGTTTTAATTACATATGCAAGTTTACCGGCGTGCGAATAACCAGTGAATATTAGGTATTCAATTCCCCAGTCACTTGACCTTCGGCCTCGTTCGTTTGTTTATAGCTAGAAACCACTACGCAACCAATAGGTACCTTATTAGCAAATAAATCGTATTTTAAAACTAGTTACTAACTAATGCCACAGAAATCTAATAACTCACGATCATAGAACATGCAGATTTTGGAAAAAGTGCGTAGTAGCGTTTTATGCCGTTAACTATTTTTTTGTATACAGTTTAAAAGACGGATTACTGCGATAATTCCATACAATGAAGCAAACTAAAACCCTAGATGAGTTTATTACGGATATCATATCATAAGTAATGACGTTGTTTCAGTTACCCCTGACCTTTTTCATTGAAAGTTTCAACTATAGGTATCTTCATCTACTACTTTCACTAAGTAACTAGTGAAACTCAGAGTTTGAACTCCGTACGAAGTTCAAATAAGTCCAGGAAACTAGATTTCTAGTCACTTGCTATACCTACTTAATATTTGACGTTCATGAAGACGCACGCACACGGGCCTATTGTCATGAAAATCTAAATCAAACTTTACCTTTGCAACAAGATATTCTCCCTTATTCATAAAACTTAAAACGTCTTTGATAAATAGGGTGAGTTTTGTCCTTTTCTTACGAAAACAAAGTGACAGATAAAGGTAAAAAAATATATAACGGAATACGGCCAAAACAGTTTTAAAAGTAAGTACATCAGCTGAAAGACGTCCACTGCTGGACACAGGCCTCCCCCAAAGAGTGCCAAAGTGACCGGGCTGCGCCACCCGCATCCAGCGGACTCCCGCAACCTTTACCAGGTCATCAGTCCATTTTATTTCCTAAACAAGCTTTGTTCTTGACATTGCACGGTGTCATAACGTAGGCGTGTCATACTATTACATTACGCTAACAAACCTTAAAATGTGTGACTAAAATATATTTTATTGCGAGGCGCGGCCTTGCCCGCGAATGGCTCAATTGTGGTTTATACGCTATAGAATAGAACTAATGCGGGTAAGGGGAATGTCGGGCCTTAAATAGTTTTGTTTCGACCGGGATACGTTCTAAACGCGGCGTTCGGTACAATTTTACATTACGAACTTTTCGCTAGAGCTCCGGGGCATGTGTTGTGTTGAAAAATCAGGGGTCGGCAACACGAATGGAGATATCCTCTGGATTACAGGCGTTTATAGGCTACGTTTGTATAAAACACTTCATCTATCCTCGAATGGCGAAGACAAAGAGAAAAAATCCTTCGTTAAATGATAAAAAGTGACGAATGTTTTTCTTTGCTTATGATTAGTTATAATATGCTTATTATTTGTATTGCTTATTATAATAATTTTGAGTTACACAGACTAGCTAGCCTCGTGAGTCCACCCGTGTATTACAGGGAACCCAGACGGAGACACGAGATAAAATAACGTCATTTGTTTACATATCCTTACCCTGAACGTTATTTCTGTATACTGGGTGAAAGAATTTTTGAAATCGGTTCAGTAGTTGCGGAGACTACCTAACCCTACATTTGAAAAAAAAAAAATGTTTATTTGGTTACTTGAAGGGTATATATTTGTACAATATAAAAAGGTTAGAATCTCAATCTAGAATCAAATCAAATAATACATTTTTACTTGCGACAGAAGATCCCGATTTAATTGGTAACCTTAGATAGGTACAAAAAAAACTCGGTATGCTATAATATTTAGTTACTGGGCGTTTTCCAAAAAATGTGTACGTAACTTTTTTTTCAATTACCATTTTTTAGGGTTCCGTAGTCAAGTCAACCCTTATAGTTTCGCCATGTGAGACGGACGGACGGACAGACAGCGAAGTCTTAGTAATAGGGTCCCGTTTTTACCCTTTGGGTATGGAACCCTAAAAAAACGCTATTATAAATTATTGTTTTTCGAGACCGCATTTTTCCTGGAGTATCAGTGTAATAATACGATTTTTCTCAGCGCACATTAATTTTGAACATGACGTATATCTGCAGTTTATTATAACTCGCAACATAAATAAACTTATCTTTTTATCTGAGATATGAAAGAAAATTCATTTAACTGTCCATCATTTTATCGTGTAAATATTTTGAGCGCGCTTCAAATTTTGTAAACATGTCCGTAGCTGCTCTATTATGGTATACATTACACAAACTCAGTCTATCCTATACTCTCCTGTGGCACGGAACCTGGAGAAGGTAGGTTATTATTATAATAATTTTAATAATATAATAATACACTTCGCCTCTTTTCACATGATACAACGGTTCTATCTCGAAGACTACGTTGCGGTTATGATTCGGTTTTACAGTTTACACGACCGTAGCATCCGTCCATTTAAGTATGTACGTTTATTTACAAAAAAACTACATCAAGAGAATCAGCAAAGGCGAGCTTATCCCTTCAAAGGACTGCTTCCAGCTATAGTCAACTAACACTGTAAGTAGGTAGGGGGTGTACAGCACTTGTGAACCTCAAATCCTACTATTATTAAAGTTTGGATGTTTGACGTTTGGGCGTTTAGATGTTTGTTACACAATCACGCTTAAACGGCTCAACCGATTTGAATGCAATTTTGCGCGAAGAGAGTTGATAGTCTGGATTAAAATATAGGATAGTTTTTATCCCGGATCGACGCAGACGAAGTCGCGGGCGGAAGCGTTATTTCATAAATTGTATTGGTGTGAAGCCTGGGACACCTTGTTAGGAGGATCTACTCTATAATCCCGATCTGAGGCTCTAGTATGAGTTTCACCGAAACAAAACGTTACGATCGCGTTTGCGTTTTACCCTCAATTTGTATGGGATTTGACAGCTAAACGCAAACACGGTCGTAACGTTTTGTTTCGGTAAAACTTATACTTAGAGCCTCTGGTCTTCTATATCAATGAGGTCTAGTTTCACCTCTAAAACTACGATTTCCAGTTCCAACTCTTGACTATTTGTGTCGTTCAACATTTTAGGTCTTTTTATTTTTTCTGGCAATTATTGCCCGCAACGTGTGCGGAAAATCCCGCGTCATGGCACAGTATAGGAACAGTAGATAAACTTCGAACAAAGGTACATCGCACGGCTGCACACATGCGCGCGTGTTCGGTACGCACACACACATAGCTTTCGGGAATGATGGAGAATGCTTCAATCGGGGCCGCGCCGTTGCGGTGTTCGCTCGTTCTCACTCGCTACGTCAAAGGAAGCCGCCTCGTAGGTATGAAGACAGCGAGCCGCCAGTGCCACGATATCAAAAGGAGCCGAATAGGCTTGTAACGTTGTAACTAAGCACCTACCAACCTAGTGCAGTTTAGCAACTATTATACATACTAGGAAATATTTTAGGCATAGTATAGTGGTATTAAAATATTCCATGAAGTGGGAAACTATAAACACATACCCAACTATCTATAATATTATTACTTTGTGTATACAATATTGTCTATTAAACTGTAACAGAAATACTTTGCATACTTAAAAGCCAAATTAGTATGGTATGCCAAGCCACAAACTTGACACAGCCCTGCGCATCGAGCGAAAGTAGGTAACGAACGCTCCTAAACGGCCTCAGATTACCTACTGTATTATTCTTCTATACTGTGGTCATGGCCAGGAGAACCGTAATATTGTGAACGCACCACAGGCGGTAATAGAGAAATACTCATATAGCCTATTTGTTATCCTAGTTTTCGGCTCGAGCGTCAGATACCCCGTATAGCTTGCAGAATCTGAGAAATTCTTAGTTTTACCGCCCTTTTTTTTACGTTAGGGAAATGCCTTTTTACGCATCTCGCCCGCCACGGGGAGGGTCGTCTAAAAACCCAACGAGTGCCAGCTCCGTCTTAAGGGAGGGGCGCCGCGGGATCGCTTTACCGCCCTAGGAGAGTATGAATTTACTAGGTATAGATTACTTAGTGACATGGAAAATGTTACATTATTCGCTAGTCGGTACACAATCTCAATAATAAAAGAAAGTGCACTAACTTCGCGTAATGGAAACCCATCGGCAGCACGCTATTTGCAGAATTTATTTGTTTTACAAATGAATACTATGCACTCGGGATGATAAGTTGCATTCCGAATGGATATTTGTGTAAATGCGCGTAATTCTATTTTGGTCCAGTCATTATATCCAAAAAACCGACCCTACCCGTGAATAATTCGTTCTTGGATTTTTTTTCGTAGGTCCCTCGGGGGGTCATGTAAATTAACAAAGTAGACTGGAAATTAAAACTGAAAAACGCGACAAATTCAAAATATTATCATTATGTTCCACGTTTTACGGCATGAACGAAGAGAAACAAAGGTGTAGAGAATCCAATTATGAAAAATTTTGGTTCCCCTTTTTTTCCCCAAAATCTATATTTTGGAAATTAAACCTGAAAAACGCGACCAATTCAAAACCAAAATTGTTCAGAATTTGATTCTCTACAAGTTTAGTCCTCTTCATTCATGCCGTAAAACGTGAAACAGGAGATAATGATAATATTTTGAATTTGTCGGGGTCCAAGGGACCTACGAAAAAAATATCCAAGAACGAATTATTCACGGGTCAAAATCTATAATGACTGAACTATTTGTTTTATCGGTAAACCTAAGTTAAATACATCAATCTCACCCGAATTCAGCAGGAAATTGAAACAGCCATCTCTTAGCCAGGTGTTCAGATAATGACTGCTCCCCTAACTTTACACACAAGCTCATAAACAATCATTAACTTTTTATACTTTAAATACCTGCTGAAGGTATTATTGAACGAGCGAGCGAAGCGAACGAAGTTGTCCGTTTCAACCTGGTCCTGGTCTTTCGTTCATCATTCTACAGGTCGCATTTCTCAACCGATTCTTTGTGAGCAGATTCGATAACTATAAAATATTTTGTCGTCTCAGTAATTTGGGAAAAAAAAACATAAACTGGCGAGGCCTACAGCTCTTATTTAGAGCCACTAGTTGATAGTTAGGTAGGTATTTTAAATTTAAAAGTGTTCCTGCTTGTAACCTTTTCATGCTTACACCATTCAACATAGTTTGAATGCCAGCTTAAGAAAGGAAAGGACGTTTAGCACGAAAATCATCACTAAGAGACCGGAATAGGGGGTGGATGTCGATATGTAACTTATGGGAGTTAGATAAATATTACTGGTATAGGTGATTATTTCCCGTAATTTATGAACGTTTGGTAACTAAGCCTGATGCCCTAATAACAACATACTTTATCAGTGAAACCAAACCTAAATGCGGGCTCTATCGGAACAAAAGAAACGCATGTACACAGATGCATTACTAACAAGTATTCGTTGAAACTGGAATAAACATGACTTCGGTGACTTGGACTAACAACACGACTTGAGTCACGAGAAAGTATGACTCAACTCACTTAACTCAGTTATTTTTGACTCAAATGCAGCAAAAAAGAAAGAATAAGCAACTATTGTGCGTGTGCGATATGACATTCTTTTGTTTTATGATGACCTTGATTACGTTACATATAAGATTAGAAATGTTATAGTTTAAAGGCATGTATTCTAGGAATTGGGTCTGTTTAGAAATGAGTCAAGTACTTGTAAAATACGAGGATGTCTGGTATTCAACTTTATGAGTGCTCGGTACAATACCATAGACAGTGAGTGACCCATAGAATGTTAACGGATATTGACATGTTTATTTCCTTATTTAATAAATAAACTGTGTGTTGTTGCATTAGGTTTACATCCGACAAACAATTTAGCAGCCGTTACAGAGAATCCCCCACAAGGTGGTAAAGGTCGCGGGAGTCCGCTGGATGCGGGTGGCGCAGGACCGGTCATTGTGGCACTCTTTGGGGGAGGGCTATGTCCAGCAGTGGACGTCTTTCGGCTGATATGATCATGACAGAGAATTTAGTAGAAGGTACATTATAGTATAGAGGGTACCTCTATGGCATTGGTAGCGTCGCTCACGCACCTTTCGTATCGGTGTTGTTACTCGTTATTTCCTTGCGCAACGCCCCGCTTCTCGCACGGCTCTGGTGGATACTCCTCTTACAGTTATTCCCGGTTGTGCCCTAAAGGAGCCCCGGGGTCCGCTTTGACACCTAATCCCAAGATACATACCTAAGTTCCGAAAAACTTATTTGTACGAACCGGGATTCGTACCCAGCACCGCCGCTCGACAGCAGTTCTTATCCTGAACTAAAAGTGAAGGGGCTAACCCCGTGACGTCACGGCCCCATAATCTAGTTATGCGACTGTACTGTACAGTCGAAGTCCAAAATGTCTACACTTTGAACCTTATTCCGTTGTAATAAGAAGAAAAATGTAAACATCTCAGACGTCGACTGTACACAGTGAAGTAACGGTACGTGAGATTTCCTGCTTTGACAATCTGTCACGCCTTTCATTCCTAATTGCTGTCATAGTAAGCCTTTTCGGTTTATTACCGTGCTGTTATCTAATAGTCTGGCCGGGCAACCGTGTCGGTAGCAAACGAGAGCAAGGTAACGTAACACTGAGGGAGAGGATCTTCTGTATAGTTAATATACTAATTATACTATTACTTAATCGACATTTTGTCGATCTTTTATACCCACATTTATGCTAAAAGTGGCGCTGGAACATACGTTTCATGTGCTCTGCCTACCCCTTTTGGGAATAAAGGCGTGAATGTATGTATGTATGTATGTATTTACTATTACTTATTCTGTGGCCATACGCTGAAATGAGTGATATTTTGAGTTAGTTTGCTAATTATTCACAGGGTAGGCCATACATTTGTAATTTAGTAGAATAATCTATTCCAATATCATAAAGGGGAAGTCTGTGAGACTGTAGTTTCGTAAGTTTGTATGTAGGGTAGGGGAACATCTCCAGAATCAGAAAATCGATTTAAAAGCTCTTTCATCTGTGTTTAGGGTGGACTTTTTGGAGATACCTATAGGCTATAGTGGATATAGGCTATAATGGATATAGGCTATAATGGATATAAGCTATAATGGATATAGGTTATAATGGATATAGGCTATAATTTATCCCGTGGATTAAATAAAACAAAATCCATAATAATATTATAAATGCGAAAGCGTGTCTGTCTGTCTGTTACTTCTTCACGCTTAAACCGCTGAACCGATTGAGATGAAATTTGGTATGGAGACAGTTCCCTATCCTATGTCCTTCCCCAATCCCGGGGAAGGACATAGGATAGTTTTTATCCCGGATATCATCCCCTGAGGGGATGAAATGGGGGATGAAAGTTTGTATCGAGCTACGATATAAACGAGTTAACGGAGTCGCGGGCAGAAGCTAGTATAAATACATATATAGGTAGTAACATTCAATCTCATCGCCTCATCTACATCATACCAGCCGAAAGACGTCCAGTGGAGTTGCACATAGGCCTCCCCCAAATAGTGCTACAAGGGCCGGTCCGCCGGGCCGATCGCGGGTCGCCTATTAGATATTAATTGTCAATAGTCGGCGTGAAGATATTTTTGAGTGCGTCAATAGTGTAGTTATTATTGCAGGCGACTGGACGTCTGACGAACATGTATGAAGGCACGGTGTCGAAGTTACGATACGCACGTCCGTTCATTCAGTAATTCGAGTAACTCACCTAATTAGCTCACTTGTTAAGAAAACTGCTGCTAAGTCCACGTTTGTCTGCGAGCGTTTTTGTTTTCATAAAAAAACATAAGAATATTGGTTTTGCCTTGGCTACTAAACTATTTATTTTCTTGGGCCTATATCGCAAAGGCTTGTACCTACTAGCGGATGTTTCTTTTCAACTCCTTTCATGAGAAAGATACTTCCGCTTGTACTGTCAGCAGCATATAGTTAATAGCAGCCAAAGTAGCCAAATATTTCGAAACACATCTTTATTACTGTAAGGATAAGCGTGTGTTACGGTATATTTGGCTACTCTGGCTGCTACTAACTACACTCGCGGGCAAAGAATACGGGTCGGTAAAATACCGTCATATTTCCTAAAATAGTGCGCAAGAGGTTGTACAGTTAATCCTGTCATGATCTTTATTTAATTTTACATATAAACTGCTAATAACAGTAAAAAATATAACGTTACCAGGTTTAAATCGGACTCGTAATAAAAACCCATGAAAAAAAACAACGTTAACGGAGCGAGATATCGCAAAAATCGTAATTTTTGGATATCGATATTTTTATGATAGGATCCAGGAAATTGTTAATACAGTTGGGTATTGTAAAGAATAGCATATTATGTAAATAAAACAAGTATTAAATATTTTAAAAAACCTATTGCAGTTATTTAATTTAGGGTGACCCGTATTCTTTGCCCGCGAGTGTATACGTTGCTAACTGTACTACAAATTACAATACTTGGTGTGATGGACCCTTACCGTAAATGTTCTCTAATTAAGGTTAGGTAAATGTACTCTAACCTGTAAGATTTCGATTCATTAACCCCCGACGCAAAGAGAGGGGTGTTATAAGTTTAACGTGTCTGTCTGAGTATCTGTCTGTGGTAACGTAGCTCCCAAACGGATGGACTGATTTGAATGCGGTTTTTTTTATTCGAAAGCTGATGTGATCCCGAATGTTCTTAGCTATGTTTTATGAAAATCTGTTAAGCCGTTTTTGAGATATTGGACTTTGAAATGAAATTGTCGGGCGTTTTTCAACTTTTCTAAGTTGTTTTCATTTCATTGATAAGTTTTAATTTCAAGGAAAGTAACCATAACATTGTCATTTAAACGCTACACGGGACGAAAAACTTGCGGTCTTGAATGGTTCCATTAGTAACTATAGTACTGACTGAACTGTACTTAGACATTCATATTTAAAATCAGCATTTATGTACAGTTATCACGAGACGGCGCGCGAGCTTTCTCGCGGCGAGACAGAATATCCGTTCTTTCTAAGTGTTCTATTTGGAAAGAGACGGATAGTCTATCACGCCCCGAGACAGCTCGCGCGCTGTTTGTGACAACCATGCTGGGCCTTATTCTCGATTACTTAAACTTGTTACGTGTCTCACGGTCAAGTTATACTAGAAACAAACGCATCGTCGAGAAAATGTCCACGAATATGTTGAACCTCCGCTGATTCAGTAACGTGTCCTGACGCCGAGCAAAACTCCATTTAGTTCCGTTTGCGATATCTCTCTATGCTCCGTATAGCTCATGCATAAACACTTTTTATTATAACTCTAACATTGTCGTGTGAATTCAAACACTATTTCGAAAGGAAGAGAGCTCATTTTAACTTGAAACAATTGTATCAATTACTTGACTACTTGGTTTGCTATGATTCTTTTAAAAATGTTTTTATTTGACATTCAGCCTTATCTTTATGACACGAACGCTCATTTTTACTAGTCTATAGTACAGTTCTATCAATTAAAAGCTCTAACTTGTAACAGTAGTTAGATCGACATTTAACTTACAGGAGTTATTTCATTTGTTTCGTAAATAGTAGACGTCAAAGATATGTTTACAATTTGCACCTAATAGGGCGAAATTTTTATACTCAACGCTGCCGTCGACTGTACTTCTGGCTGTGCCCGGGACTCCGGCCGCGTAGTATCTATTCGTTAATCAATGAATGCTCTTCTGTCCATGCAAACCTCCCCAATTTTATTCCCTTAGGATTCTTAGGCGTGAACTCGTGAATAAAAAGTATACTGCATGGGACTCTACTACGTTCAGCGATTTGAGCGTGAAAACGCACAGACGTACTTACATAAAAGTTAACGTGTTTTCATATTCCAAGATGTAGTACAGTCTGCACAGAAGTAACTACGCGGGCGAAGTGTTCATTTTATTTTCCCAATAATAAAAACGTGTGCAGATCATTTTGACCACTTCACACGTGTAGCTGCTGACTGGACCTGTAATACCTATATAAGGATATGTTTTCCTCAACAGGCGCGCCATAAATTACATTAGGTAGGTACCTATACCTAGGCTTTTAGGTGATTATGGGAGTGGGACCTAAACCTAAGGCAAACGAGTTGACCCTATCAATTCCTCGCCATGTGCAATCAATTTCAATTAGCATAAGACTTAAATGTCTATTCGAGTTAACAAACTTATCAATCGATTAATTAACTCTGAACATTTATTCGATTATCGTGGGATTGGAATAAAAACAATCCATTTTCTTCATATACGTGAAAGAATAGTATACCTAATAGGTATACTACCTAGGTTCCGATACGTATAAGAATGAAACGCAGCGTATTAAGTAGGTATACTTTACATATCTACTCAGTCGTTCAAAATACGATTAGTGTTTTGAAAATGCGATCGACGTCGAAATCCAACAAAAAAAAAACGCCGGCTGACTAGGTACTTGGCGTAAATTCTACAGTATACGACACCAACAAATTTTAGAATAGTCTTGCTTAGAGCTCCCAGACAAAGATCCACGTTTCTACCATTGCTATGACAAGACATATTGGAAATATTGGAATAGCCTCGCGGGTCCTTATGCCATCGATTTGAAATAATTGTAACCGAGAAAATTCAATGTTGCCTATTGATATCTCAATTCTTTACATGTGCAAACGTGATCTACGTGATTATTATAAACCTCGGCTGTATTGTATACGATCAAAACGCGTCATAACCACAAAAGTAATGCTAAAAACCTAATGCCAATCATCTATAAATTTAACCATGTTTATCAACACACCGATTTTATGTATGAAGGTAAAATTACCATTCACATGCTAACTATGTCATAAGGTAGCTTTGGCTTACAAACAATCACTCGCAGTTATCGGTCAATTGCCGATGCTTCCTTCGTGAACACACGATAAAATAAACAATGAAAAAATCGCAAATAAATACATACAGCCAATACAGAAGTAAATAAAACCTTTGTAATATCACTGACCAAAACAAAACACTTCACAACACAGTCACAGTCACGAAATTTCGAAAAAAAACAAACGTCGTTCTGATTTCAAAGTTGACAGCACCGTTTCGTTCGCACGGCGCGCGGCACGGCTGCGTTCCGAATGACAAATGCGCGTCAACGGGTTGCCGGCGTTTTGTTTACCTCGCAGTTTCGCGCCAAGTTCAAGGGATTACGGCTGAGACGGGCGGGCGGAAGTAGGTACTAGTGATGTACGTACCGTGCGTATGTACCAGAAACTATCTGTGTGATTTATTTTATCTTGGTACGTTCATATTTCATACTAAACGAGCTAATATAATGACCACTACAGTATTATTTTTCTAAGTACATAGTTACGCCTCCTATTTTCTTATTTTAGCTTCGTTTAGCCGTATCTACATTTTTGTAGTGTCTAACCCCAGTATCACCATAAATGGACGGGGTCTAGCATTCGTCTCTTTCTTACTATTGCGTGATTGCGAGGGAGACGTATGCTTAACGTCGAGTTTACGTCGGTCAACGAAGCGACCTTGCTTCTAGAGCTGCCCCCCCTATTCTCTAACCTGTTTTAAGCTCACCTCAACGCTCACCCACAAATATATTTTGATACCGCAATGCGAAGTAACTAAACGTAGGTAGAGGTCTAGTATCGTGACGGGTGATCGGCGGGGTGAGCCGCTTTAGCGCTTAGCGAATAACAGCCCAGGGGTATTCGCTACGCGCTAATGCGGCTCACCCCGCCGGTGACCCGTCTAAAAACTAGACCTCTACCTATGCTTAGTTACTACGCATCGCGGTGTCAAGATTATTTGTGGGTGAGCGTTGAGGTGAGCTTAAAACAAGTTACAGAATACGTAGCTGGTGCCGATAACGCCAGAATGATTTCCTAATTAGTTTAATGATAACAGTAAATTAATATTTATTGGCTACTTACGACTAATTGCTTTTTTTCTCAACTTTTCTCAACTTAAATAGCACGATTTATCGACGACTTGCCATAGCTTACAGAGCAATTCTGCGTATTGAAGTGTGTAGGGCTCAACAAATTACCTTCTTATAGATTTAGTGTGGAACTGTGTTCAAAAAAGTATACAATTTGGATGTTTCGTCAGAATGTGTTTTTATTCTTCTCAAAATAATATATGACACGAGTAATATTGATTCTGATAGTAACTAGTTATGCTTTTTTCAGGTTTTCACCAATTGAAACAAAATCTAGATTTGAAAAAACATCACACATTTGGAAATATTGGCCATATATTTTTTCTATATTAGACCTTCCCAACATACCCCAGCAACAAAATTATCTGATTCTACCCCTCTAGCAAATCTTTGGTACGTTATTGATTTTTCAAACCGCGACATTTAAATTTTCTTCACGATATCTAAAAATAAAAAAAATGACGAATTATTTCGACACCTGGCAACCCTGTAAACTTCAAGATAAGCCTTGGGGTACGTAATGGTTTTCTAAAAAGTGCTCTTCGTCACAGCAGTCTAATGGGTGATGTCATTTGTTTTGATAACGTTACTGATAACAAAGCAATGTTACCTAAACAGTAGGATGTTTTGGAGCGGCATTCTTTATTTTTTAAACAATCACGTTCCTACTTACGGCTGGCGCGGTAGGCTTTGGTAATCACGGAATTAAGAATTATTTTGTATTCTCTTTATTGTACTAAATAAACATAATGTAGTATACATAAAAAAAGACCGGGTTGCACTCTGGGAGTGCCGGCAGAAGTGAAAACTTGAATATTACCGTTGTGCATTTTTGATATTTTGGAATGGTTAGGGAATAATTTTGCACTAATTGCTTTAATTATCAGTATAACTCCAGTGAAGGGTGGCCAGTAATTAACACCTTATACTAAAAATAAATTATATTGTAGGTAAATAGAGTTAATTTTTTAGTATGACGTGGCCAGTTATTGACCGCTGGCGAGGTATTGGCGATTTACCCTATATATGGTTTTAATTTCAACTCGATACCTCCATCCCACGCGCTTCCGAGATAAAGAGTCCTTACAGACAGACAGACAGACTGACAGACGGACAACAAAGTGATCCTATAAGGGTCCGTTTTTTTCTTTTGAGGTACCCTAACCCTAAAAAGATTAGCGCCTTTGAGTTACAATTTTTGAGGCGCTTTTGAGGGATCTATGATCTATTCCGAATCTATTACGGCGACGAAGGATGTAAACCATGTTGGTATGGACACAGAAGATATATGTTGGTATGGACACAGAAGATATATGTAGGTATGGACTACCTAAATACTGTGTCATATTTGTCGTATTTGTTAGATTATACTCCTCACACTTTATTGTCGGCCATTTATCTCCATGTCTCTAATATTACAGAAACTGGCGTATCCACACCGGATGATAGAGCTGGGCGTTTTTTCCGTAAGCGTTTTCATAAACAGAGGCTCTAGTATAAGTTTTACCGAAACAAAACCTTACGACCGCGTTTGCGTTTAGCTGTCAAATCCCATACAAATTAGGGGTAAAACGCAAACGCGATCGTAAAGTTTTGTTTCGGTAAAACTTATACTAGAGCCTCAGTTTCTCGTACAGTAACGGAAAAACAGTTTGTGGCTAGAACCACAAACTGTTTTTATAAAAACGATAACAAGGAGCCACGAGTAGAAGGCGGCAGTCGCACGCAACAGTTGCAATGCAAAACGTGAAAAGTTGAAAACGCAACTCACAACCAACAGTTTCGTTTCACTTCGTTTAGCGACCGGCGACGGCGGCAACGCACGGAGAAACCAGTTATTTTTTAAACTGTTTTTCAAAACAGTTTTGTGATTTAAAAAAAACGGTTACGTTTCGTTTCACGGAAAATTCGAAACGGCCCAGCTCTACCTACCGGATGAGCGATTCGGTCGAACACCGTTCGCTCTTGGAATGTAGAGTAGACGTGGTTCGGCGAATCACCGCTCGCCTGAACCGTTCGGCCGAGCATCCGAATACTTGCCCGAACGGTTCGCCCGAACCGACGGCGCCGCAGGCCGCAGCCTATGTGGACGGTTGTTTTGTTATGGCCGCTCCACACGATGGGCCATCCTGCTGGTGCAGCGTGTAGAGAGGGTAGTGGTGTCGGATGGCTTATGGCGCGGCGATGTCTTTCTCCGTCTAACGCATAGTTGCGTCCTGTACGATGGGTCGTGATGGCCCACTGTATAGAGCAGGCTTAGGCACTTGTCCCACCAAGAGCGAGGAAGCGATTAGCTATCGGCGATTTTCTCGCCCAAGAAACGAACAAAAGATACGGATCCTATGTTATTAAAAGAGACTCATATATTAATAGTTAATCGCTGGCTGTTCACACTGCCGGCGAGAACACTCGCTCTAGTAGTTTGTCGCCGCGATAAGAGCGATAAGATAAAACTAGCTCAGCGGTACTCGCTCGGCGATGCTCGCATGGTAGTTGAACTCAAGCTGCGAGTCCAACCAAGCGGTAATTTTACAGCGGGGATATGAGAACAAACCGCTTATACCGCCGTACAGTGTGTCTCGCGTGCAGGTTTGAACAAGTCTGCGTGTTAGGCACTGGTCCCACCGCCGGCTAGTAAGCTAGAAAAGTTGGGCGAGTAGCATTACATTGCGGATCTGTATAGGTCGATTGATCACACTGTGCCTGGTCAGCACGCAATGAACCGTTACTCGCCCAACTTTTCTAGCTTACTAGCCGGCGGTGGGACCAGTGCCTTAGGCTGCACTGTACCGCCCGAGCGAGTGACGCGAGTAATAGCCCGGCGCACTCGAACACTCGCCTATAGCCGAGCGACAAAACTATTGGAGCTAACACTCGCATGCTCGCTGCACGCCAACTCGTTTCTAGTTTCTAGCTTTAGTCGTTTATCGCTCATCGTTGGCGGTGGGACAAGTGCCTTAAGGCCTAACGGCTCAGCGGCGCTACCACGAAAATCGAAACTCGAAGTTCGTATACATGTATCCCTGTCACTCGAGTATTATAAGCGCGATAGAGATGGAGATACCCGAACTTCGAGTTTCGAAGTTCGTGGTAGCGCCTTAGGCGAGTGCAATTTTTGCCCTATAAATGTCGAACTCGCTCAAAAAATGTAACGAGAATCTGTTTAGATGCAACCTATAAGTAGAGGGGACAGCCGGAGATACGAAAGCATTTTTACCCTATAGTTATATTTATAGGGCAAACAAAGGCACTCATAAAATTTCACCGAGAATCTGTTGAGAGATGCGACCTATATACCTAATATGGACACTTCATCATAATCATCATACAAAATACCGATGAAATGAACGGCATCTTTCTTAGCTGGTGGCATTGTGCAATACTTACAAGGCAATATCCACATGCAGTGCAGGCAATGCAGCACAACTTGTATAGTATATGTATTTACTTTTTCTCATAGGAGACGAGACAGTCGAGACACAATTTCAATGTGCACATTCGCAAAGAAAGTGACGAACTTCATAGGTGTCTAAACAAACAAATTGTCGAAACAGCACGTCTGTCATGGGACGGCGCGACATACTCACGATCTTTGTAGTAGCACGGCTATCACGCGACGGCGCGCGAGCTCTCTCTTCTTCGAAGTGTTCTAATAAGAGAGAGACGGATAGTGCGAGAAAAATCGAGAGAGCTCGCGCGCCGTCGCGTGCTAGCCGTGCAGCACGTCTATCGAGGCTATATCGAGGTCGGAGAGTACAGGGCCCCATAGTGATGGGATGCCCGGAGTCCAGGCTACTCAAACAGAGTGCGAAGAGAGGACGCCTGGCGCGAAATTAGTAGCGAAATGCATCACCCAGTTGCAGAATTAAAAAATAAGATTGACTCGTTATTAGCCTCATACTCGTATAGACGCGTCTAGATTTTTTTTGAATAGGGTCATTACGCTGGTTACGCGACCACCTTTGGTTAGCAATCACCAGAAGGAGAAGGTTTTTTCTATGAAGATAACTTCAATTCTACAGACCCTATTGAGACAATTAGTTGTACATGCATTTTATTGTTGTTTTAGAATAGAAATCTACTAAAAACCGAGAAAATATCCTTTCAGTTCCCCAACTCAGCTAAGTGGTCGCCAACCGGCACATGAAATTAGGTGGTCGCTAACCGGCGAAATGACCCTACGTTTCTTTCGCTTTTGAGCTAAATGCAGAAGTAAAATTAAGGTCGTAGCAGCGACAGCTGTGCGTATGTGCGGCTTCATGGCGATCGCGATCGCAACTAATCATAAATAAGAGAAGAGTAGTGTAATATAAGTACTGAGACAACTAATGGCCCATGGCCCTTAGGTAAATTCGGCCGAACCGATTTGGCTCGGACTTGCCGCGCGCGTTTGCCCGAACGCGTGTCCACACCGACCGAACGCATGCTGCGGCCGAGCATACGGATGATTCGGACGACTCGCCCGGGCCGTTCGGGCGAGCGTTTGGACTGGCTCGGGCGAACCGTTCGGCCGAACCGCCGAATAGAAAAACAATGTGTCAATCCTAAAATCGATGCCGTAAGTCGTAAATGCAAATTTTTCTAAGTCGGTAAGGTCAGTGAGTATGTCGCGGCTGTCGCATGATAGACGTGCAGCACGTCTAGCACACGACGGCCGCGACATACTCTCGATTTTTATCGCACTATACCTCTTCTTCGAAGTGTTCTAATAAGAGAGAGACGGATAGTGCGAGAAAAATCGAGAGAGCTCGCGCGCCGTCGCGTGCTAGCCGTGCAGCACGTCTATCGAGGCTATATCGAGGTCGGAGAGTACAGGGCCCCATAGTGATGGGATGCCCGGAGTCCAGGCTACTCAAACAGAGTGCGAAGAGAGGACGCCTGGCGCGAAATTAGTAGCGAAAGGCATCACCCAGTTGCAGGTGTCCACACCGACCGAACGCATGCTGCGGCCGAGCATACGGATGATTCGGACGACTCGCCCGGGCCGTTCGGGCGAGCGTTTGGACTGGCTCGGGCGAACCGTTCGGCCGAACCGCCGAATAGAAAAACAATGTGTCAATCCTAAAATCGATGCCGTACGTCGTAAATGCAAATTTTTCTAAGTCGGAAAGGTCAGTGAGGGCAAGTCAAATACTTTATTTAAAGTAAAGTTTGATCGGATTTTACAAGGTTATTATTTATCCCAGGATAAACGGCCTAGACTTATAGGGTGATAAATATTATATTTTACAATGTCACTAACAAATTAACAAAATAAGCAAAACTTTTGCAAACAAAGAGGTTTTTTAAAACTCGGCGAGTAGACGGTCTTCCCGTGATGTATAAGGTAAGGCCGTCTAGTACTCATTGCCGCGCTATTTGATAGTCAATAGTCATGTAGATTACATTGTTGGTATTGTAATTTTATGCCATTCCAAATTATGTTTTGAGATCAGGGAGATAGTTGCAATTTAAAAATATACATATTTTTCTGTTATAAAGGCAAGATCGGCATATCCGTTGAAGAAGAGATTGTAAACCTTTTCAAGTCTAAAATAAAACAACATGATAAACGCAAAATTTTAATAAAAATTACTATTGGTTGTTTAAAATCGTATAAGATCCCAGAAATACTATGAAGTATTCATCCTAACTACTTATTAATTAAATGTAAACTATTAAAGAGATCGCAAAAATACTGTCAAAAAAATTATCTAAATTTTCTAAGTACAAAAACCGGAAATCACTTAGAAAATTCTAAAATAAGTTACGCCGTAAACATGAAGGTGATATATTATAGGCCGGTACTGTACAAACGCCAACACAGTTAACTGACCATCCTGTATTTATATTGAACCTTATTAAAATGCATATAAAGTGCACGGATGGTCAGTTAGCTGTGTTGTCGATAGTACGTAAATAGCGCAATACACAAAAAGCAATAGTGTATATTTTAAGTTTTAAGTAATTTAAAAAAAGTTTTTCGTGTAAGTATATAAATGAGATACTTACACGAAAAACTTTTTTTTTAAATTGACGTGAACGTGACAATATTTAAAATGACAATATATCAACGCAAAAGGTTGGCAAGATCTGGTTTAAGGCAATACCGGCACATGACGGGCTTCCCTTGAACATTCCGTATACCGTTCGACGGACTTTCCAACTAGATAAAAAGGTTTGACATTTCAAAACCTAGAAGTACAAAATTAAAGCGTTTTGGCTACATTAAAAGCGTCAGACAGGAAAAGCGGTTATTAAACTGCTAAATTACTCACCTCCTTAACAAATACTGCGATTTTTTCAATTTTCTACGATTTATTTTCTGGACCACTTATGTAGTTCGAAACACGATTGAAGTTGACAGTTGAGTTGCTACCATAGTTTTCGTCATAGCGACATCTATATTAGAGTAAAAGAACTAGGACGAAACACCGCTTTACCGACAGAGTTTTTAGTGGCACGCGTATACAAATACAAGTTATGGCGTGTAGACGGGCTTGCCTTATTGACGGACTTGCCCACACTGACCTTATATGATTTCTCTAGTTTCACCACACTGATACATTTAAATTGCTCATTATGTATACCCTAAAGTTCCATTTGGAGTTGTAGGTAAATATATGACGAGCGAAAAATATGAAAAAAAAATACTTCATCTTTTTAGGTAGGTATTCATATTTCTCTGACTGGCGGGCATATACCTCTATAACTAAGTCGGTACTATGCGAGAAGGAAAGATGTTGTAATAATCATCTAGTGCGACAAGGGCGGGAGCGGGACGCGCGAGTGAATCCAGAATTCATCTATTCCGCGGCCTGGATGCCAGCAGGCAACACGGCAGACTAAACTGAAAGTAGGTACTTAGATTAGATCTAATGTATGAATATGAACGCCGGTTCGGTGCTCCGCTGTCCACTGCCCCGGCTATTCTGTAAGTGTTTTAAGCTCACCTCACCTACACATATATCTTGAGATCTTGACGCCGTTACGGCGTTCGTAGAGTAAGTAAGCGTAGGTAGAGGTCTAGTTTCGTTAGGGGTGACCGGTGGGGCGAGTCGCATGAGTTATTGCGTCAGCTCTGCATGTCTATCATGCGACGGCCGCGACATAGTCCCGATTTTTCTCGCACTATATCTCTTGTTCTAAGTGTTCTAATAAGAAAGAGACGGATAGTGCGAGAAAAATCGAGAGAGCTCGCGCGCAGTCGCATGATAGCCGTGTTGGCGTCCTGACCGCGGACCCAGTCGTGGTCTATCGCTGCAAAAACTGTTTCAAATATGTTTACTTACTATTTTAACGATTGGTCAATGTATCTGTTTGTTCAAAAAATACATTAAAATATTAGTAAGCACGAGTATATAGATATTATATTAATATTAATGCATTGCATTTTGAACTAGGAATATTCCCGTTAAGGGCTTGTCCATAAATTGCGTCATCGTCTTTTGTCGATTTTTGTCCCCCCCCCCCCCCACCATATCATCGTCCTGTCATTTCTTAAAATGGACCCTCCCGTCTCCAATGGCCAGACTCCCCCGCCCCTATTTTGAAATGACGTAATATATGGACAGCCCCTAAGTTGCCAATTTTTGGTTATTAGATTATTTAGCCAGATAATGTCGACAGCTTTATCATTTAAATAAAGAAAACTATACCTACAATAAGAAAGAAGTATAAGATTTAAATATCCGAAAAATCGAAGGCGACTTCAACCTTCGTAGCGCCATCCAGTTATTAAAGCTAGTAAAATAATCGATTTACGTATTCGATAAACTCTAGACAAATGCGCAGTAGGTCTGCTACTCGCCGCGAGGTGGCGTTTATATCAAAGTAAGGTCGTTGACATTATTGACTAGTGAGGCAGTTAGTAATTTAGTTTAGTACGAGTCATTAAAAATAGAACTGAATTACTGGCAAATAAAACTGGTAGATGTATTTATTATATGGTCCTTTAATCTTCGTAAAAAAACATATATTTTGGACAAAAACATGTCTAACTTGGCAAATACCTAAATGCCGTAAATGATGTTCCCTTTTCGGTTAATGATTTTACAAATTAACACACGTGTTGCAAAATGATTTATAAATACATTTGCATTTGCACTTGAAATAAATGATCGTGCGCTAGCATTTATCAGCGTGATAATGCTATCATACCGATTGAACGCTACGTGGACGTAGGCCGGTACGAGTTGAATCTGTATTTTTAAATTAATGTTAAATTGGCACTAAGATCAGGGGTGTTATTTATACGTACCTACCTACATAAATTAGGACATACTAATCTGTACAGGGCTCTATTGTCAGTCGTTGTTGTGAATATTCGAACGCACCTTAACCCTTTATTTGATTTGATTATGTATATCCCAATATACACATCTCTTCATGTTCTTTGCATTTTCGCAGACTATTTTTTTTTGCTCTACAAGCCGCAAGCGAGGCTTTGCTTTTGCTTGCCAAATAAAGGGAAGTGTCAATCGTTTTTAGCTAACCTACAAACCGAGCAACATATAACGCTGTACAATAATTCGTATTTATTTTGAATAAGTATACCAAGTTCCAAGATGAATTGAGTCCTTTTAATTGAAGAAAGGCGTCCCGGCAGATCCCTCTTCGATTCTCAACAGTCATAAAGGCGTTTGCAGATGTATATGTCCTTATTTATATTAACACCCCTGATTTTTAACCGTTTTTTTAAATAATAAATAAAGAAATATTAGAAGTACCCACGTAGACATGTTTCGCTGCAAGCTTGGAACATGGTAGGTATCGATTACGCACGTAGTTCTACCACGTTCTACTATAAGGGTGACAATGAGTGTCCTAAACAACCCATATTATATAATTGTATTTATCACGTATTCAATATATATATAGATTTAAAGAATACCTAGTTAAAGATAATGAATCACCCGTTGTTTAACACGAGTCTCAAGTCCTGTGATGAGCAATTGAAAATAAAAGAGCGTCGACAAATCAATCCTGCTGGTGGATAATAATCTCGGTGAGTAAGCTTCGGTGGGTTTAGTACTGACAGGTTATTTTTACAATAACAATAATAATGTTTATTACGAACCATGGTATTTACAAAGATGTTAAAATATAAGGCCTCTTATGGACTCTGGTAAGTATAGCATTAGTTCTTAATACATATACATACATAATACATAACATCCATACATAGATTCGGAACCCTACACTGCGCGTGGCCCGACATGCACTTGGCCGATTTTTATTAGGTTAGATTAAGTTCGGTAGCCATTCGAAAGTCCACGATGAAGCAAAATCGGTTGTCTGAATCGCAATGTCTCTGTTACGAATTAACCAAAGAATATAATACATCTTACAAATTTCTGAAATATCTCAGCATGTATGTTTTGGAAACATTCTTATTATGTTTAACTTATATTGTTGATATCAGTAACATAATATCCGTTTCTTATCATAGCACAAGACGAGTTATGAGATAGTTTATCAACAATAGATATTGTTGACATCAATAATGTACCCACAATCTACATCAATAAGTGAAAATAAAACATTCTCAAATGAATGATGATTTTTAGACAGATTCCTAGATTTTTGTGCACATGTTGTTACCTAAGAAAACTTAATTACCGGTATTGTTACATGTATAACATTTTGTCCTTAATGATTGTGACTCTAGCCGTACTTCTTGCGGAGGAGTAGAAAAGAACACAGAGGCTCTAGTATAAGTTTTACCGAACAAAACGTTACGGCCGCGTTCGCGTTTAGCTGTCAAATCCCATACAATTTGAGGGTAAAACGCAAACGCGATCGTAAAGGTTTGTTTCGGTGAAACTTATACTAGAGCCTCAGTCCGTAGTATTACGTATCGAGTCATCCATTCTTATTCTCCATTCCCATCCATTCATCTCAATTTTCTTTAAACGGGTGGAGGCGGCCAGACGATACCTATACGTATTTAATGTCGTAATTTGATCTCAATGAACGATGATTGGCATCCATGCATGATTTGACCAATTGTTTACAAATAGACGACTGCATGTGCGTGTGTGCCTACAAACCACTTACATAATATAGTTGCTAACTGCTGGATATATAAAGTTTAGCAGGAAGAAATCTTAAAGGGATAAAGCTCATCTTTGTACGTATACGTATGTTGCTTGGTCTTGTAATTCTTCTAGTACTAGGAAATATTATAGGTCCGGGTTGTTAAAGCGTTTATTTAAATTACGTACTTACACAACTTCTTAAACTTATATTAGGTAAACGATGCACATCAACAACCTATTGAAATTCCTGTTATGTCTGCCATATTCGAATGCCTTATCACCTCATTCCACTAATTGGGTCCAAACGCCTTCGGTGTCGGCTCGTTTATGGGCCCCTTAATGATCCCGTTACGGGCCCTCGCAGACAGATTTAGGAGTTCTGAATAACGACTTTATTTATAGCTTTGCCTAGAAAAGGGTGGGATAATTGCCTCATATATATTGATAATATTGGATGTTAACATTGTAAACCTAATACGTAAGATTCGTGAGAAGACCGACTAGAGATTATTTTACTGTGTAACTTTCATTGGGCCAGGTCTGTTCATTATATTAGTATACCATAATTGGTGACAAAATGATGTGCATGTTTAAATTGTTTGAATTGATTCTGGAAATAAGTAAGAATAGATTTTATTTTTTAAACGTAGGAACCAATATTCGCATTTAAAAATAATAGAATAAAATATACACTCGTAAGTAGGTATACATAAATACCTACACATATAATATAAAATGGAACTGGAAAAATAAGAACTAGTAAAATAATAATCGTAGTAGGTATAGATATGTAAGTAAACTACTTGACCTGTAAAATGTACCAGGGGACCGATTTTTGAATTCCGAGCGCTCGACTCTTTCACTCGAAAATTGTCAAAAATTATGAAATGTTATTTTGAAATAGCGATAGAAAATTGAAAAACGAGTGGTATTGACCACTCGTATTCAGTTATATTGGTAGAAAGTAAGTGCCTGCCATTTTGACACTACAAACGTATTTAAGTACTTTAATTTGATTTTCGAGCGCTCGACTCTTTCACTCGAAAACTGACAAATATTATGAAATGCTATTTTGAAATGACGATAGAAAATTTAAAAACGTGCGGTATTGACCACTCGTAATCAATTCTATCGGTAGAAAGTAAGTGCCTGTGATTATAACACTACAATAGCATTAACTTTTATTTAATTTTCGAGCGCTCGAAAGTCAAAAATCGGCCCCCAGTACTTTTACCAATAAAAATATCTGAACATCTGAATTAAAAAACCATAAACGAACTGAATATATTAGTCTCTTCTAATCCACAAATTCACCTAATTATTTACTTATGCATCGGCAATACAAGGATTCTATCTCATAATTGTCATGAGCCATAATCTCATAATATCAATTCAAATATGGATTAACTATCTGTAGCAATATCACTCGTTACCTTAGTGCCAATACTCGTAGTGACTAATGACGATTATGCTTTACTAATTATACCTTTGATAATTAATAATTATTAGTGCATAAACATTTTAATTAGCATAGAAAGTAATATACATGTCAGCACAACAAGTTTGTAAGTTTCGTCTTTAGACATGTATTGCTTAACTAGCTGCTCGGGGACCTTCGCCTTATTGCTTAAGGGGCTCCACGCGCTTTTTGGCTAGTTTTGACGAGTTTTGAATTGATATTCCTCCGTCAAAACTATAGATATATTTATGGAACAAACACCTATCGGTTTTTTAGTTCTTTATCTACATTTGCACGAGAGTATTTTTGAAAATAATTAATATTTATTTTTTTATGATTTATTCAAACATGGTCCAAAAAAGCTCTGTTTTCGATATTATTATGTTGTTCATGCACTTTTATATATGAAATCTACATATAACTGTTCCTTATTGACGTCTCTAACAACCCACGAGAGATTTTTATTTTATACTAATTTTCACAAAAGTTACGTCCATAAAACTGGTTTTTTGGCCTGAAATTGCCAAAGTTTGGTGCCATATATCCCGAAAACTGTGAGGTTTGAAGTAAATATGGGATACTATTTCGGTAAACCTCGTTGTTGTTAATACGATAAACCATAAAAAACACAAATAAACCGACAGTTATAGATCGAAGGTCATTGGCAGCTAGGAGCCCCTTAACTAGCTGCTCGCAGACATTCGCCTGCGTATTGCAAAGAACGCATGCAAACCCGCGGGCTAAAATATAGCCTATAACCATCCAGAAAGCCCATTCTACACGTAGGTGTTTTTTTTAAATCGGATAAGCGGTTCCGAGTTCCGGCTTGGAGGTTGCCACAGGACGGACACAGGCGGTGAGGAAGGCCCAGGCGGAGATGGGGCGGGATGACTTGGACGCGTTTTCTAGTGATTGCCCAAGGATTGCGGGGGGCAGAGACGAGTGGACATACAGAGGGGAGGCCTTTTCCCAGCAGCGGGACACTCCAACATGCTAACAAAAAATGAAGTGGTTCCGGAGATTTATTTTACATATACAAACTCACAAAGCTACAATCTCAGAGACACTTCCTCTTTATAATATTAGAACTATCTGTATGTATGCTTAAGGCTTCAATCTTCATAAGGCCTCATACATTTTATCAGACGATTTTAAGCAGTCTCTGTATGAAATTCACATCGCCTAAGCGCCTCTCATGGCTATATATATGAGCTAAATGTAACCTATATATTTATTTAATATAATTTAATATGATTATATATTTATAGAGATTCTACATCTTTTCGGTAGGGTCGCTCCAGCCCCGCTATTCTGTAACTTATCTTAACCTCACCCCACACTTACCCACAAATATATCTTGACGCCGCGGTTCTTAGTAACTAGCGTAATCGGAGGTCTGTTTTCGTTAGGCCTGACGGGTGAGGTGAAGAGCATTGTCGCGTTCCGAATAACAACCCTGGTCTAAGGCCATCTGGATATCGTATGAATAAGAACACACAAAACTACTGCGTATAATTTTGCGCTGTTATTATGATACATAATGTTCCAAAAAGCAAAAAGCATAATATATGAACCTTGGGGCATCACAAGTCACAACGCTGGAGATGGCAAGCAACATTGCGGGCGAGAGTGAACAAATACCCCGCACATTTACTCGTTTCTTTACACGGCATGCTTTCCAATGCTTCGCAATCTTGATTGAGCAAAAACCCATTGTTGATGTTAGATAAGCATTGGTTTTGCTACGATTAAAACGTGTGCACATAGACTTAGAACTTTTTAAACAGTACGTACGGCCCATTTCTGTAGATGTATCAGTATTAGGATTATACCGGTATTACCAGAGGAACATATTATTATTCGTGGGATGTGGTCCAAGCTACATCTTCGTCACTGATCCTACTGGATCGGTGATGGCTTACTAGCCATCTTACTTAGTCACCATCACCATCGTGTAGTCTACTGACATACCTAGTGATAGCCGGTCATCACATCAGTCCGTAGATTCCATGACATGTTAGTAGACTAGAGGAGTCAGTTCAGTGCAGCTAGCAAAAGGATGATAAAAAAGACTTCGTCAATTTCTACTACTTCTACTGATTTCATCACTTGTTCTTGCGATTTCGAACCATCTTGCATAATTAGTATAAGCAGACATCGCTATATATATTTATGTTTTAGTAGAGTTCAAGATTCCATTTACCAATCGACGGCAGAAATTAACTGACTAATTAATACTTAAAGGGTATTGCAACGTAGTAAGGTCAACTAATGACCAATTTGAATGTGTGGTTGTAATCACCATCATTATTTTAACAAAAAAATCAACAAGTTTCTCTTTATATCCATGTATTTCTTCACAATAATAATAATAATGTCATGTTTACAATATACCTTGTATTGGCCAACGTGCAACATAGGTATAGCTAAATCAATATCAATATACTTAATTGAAACCTATAGGTTATGCAGATTTCATGTTGCATGTAGGTAATTGTCTCATTATGTTCACCTAAATAAATTGTATCTAATCAAAATGAGAAAATTATGTGAGCATGAATAAAATACTGTGTATACCAAACTAACAATACACAGTACGTACTTCTGCTATACAGAGTATTTTTAAACAGTAAGTATTTTCAAATAAATGGCTAAGACATACTCTTTATAAATACTTCACGATTCGATAAATAAAGTAGAAACCGGCTTAATACTTACCGGTTTTTGCATTCCACCCAATCTACATTCAACGTTATTATAATGTTTGTATATTTATGTTTTTATTTGTATGTATTATTTGCAGACCAAGTTCATTGAATCGATGGTAGGTTTCTATTGAACGTTATAGTTATGAAAACATTTGCAACTTAGTAACTAATGAGTTTTCAGCCGTCCACAGTCCGTTTCCGTCCATCGAACGAAAAGATACAAAATGTATGCAGCAACATCACACATACACACACTGTAAAACATACCAGTAATAGTCCATTACAAGTTATGAGCAATAGTGTTAATGACATGACGTTATGCCCGTGGATGTTACATTTCCACGATCACTTACACAATTATTCTTCACCTATATTCTATCACATCCACAGATTTTCATCATCTGTTCTCGCGTTCGGCGACCCTCGCACAATCCTCGCAGTGTTCATGAAACCTCGTGTTGTTATTGTTCGTCTTTTTTCTTCTTACGGCGAAATTTCTTTCCCTAGAAGGGAATTTCTGGAACTTCTTTGTTGTTGGCTCTTTCTCACCCAATATGCGGCGGCATACCTCTGTCCACTCTAATTGTTTCAATGAGATACACATATTTCCAAAGTGCAGCAAGTGGAGGAGACGATCTGTTGCAGTTTGGACCTTGGCACTAATGCAGTTAGATCTAATATTGTTTGGTTAGTCCTGGACTTGGTTATGTTTGGTTTCAATTATGCGATCTACGCGTCCGTCGCCCGCGCAGGCTTGTGTGACAGTGGCGAATAAATTTCGACGAGCGCCTGCGGTTGTTTTATGACCTTATGCCTCTTAGCCAGACAAGGCTGATTATTTTCCTCGTCTTTATCGATTTTGAACGCGTACCTATCATATGTATAGCACATTCATATCTGAACCGGGCAAGCTGCTTGTGTAACTGTGCTTTATGGCTCTAATTTCCGTATCTAGATAATGCGGTACTGAGACTGCACGGGAAATTAAGCATACGTTAATACGCTAATGCGATAACTGATCATTTCAGAACATTATTATGGTAGGTAAGTATATGTCGAGTTCTAAGTAGGAACAGAAAACGAAAGCCTGATAAGTTATCATTTGTGCTGACCCGGTCAGTCGGGGTGATAACAAATGTTCTCGTTAAACGCGCGTTTAGAATGTTACAATATAACATGATTTAAATTGCATTACGTCGTGCGATGCATGAATGATATAGTTGCTTGCCTTTTTATTGTTCATAATTTCAAGCATACTCGCAATTTATAAAGGGGTTAATACGTATCTCTTTAATACGAAGTTCCTTGAGAGCTACCTTACTACAGGTATAGTTTAAATCAAGAAACTCGAGCTTATTTTGATTCTTTGTGTCTAGTTGTAATTTGTAGACGTTCATTTGTTTCTTCTTCTTTCTTTTAGTCGTCTTCTCCGTTTCAGCTTAGACAAAAATCATTTCGTATGTCCGGTTGTTATCCGCTACATGTCACGCTACATATCCGCTACTGATTGCATTTCTCAAATTTTGTGAGCAGGTTCGATATTGATATACCAATGTACTTACTTAGTTTTTTTTGTCGATTCAGTTTTTTTTAAACGGTTTCGCGTTTTCTACTGCTCACAGAGCCACTAGTTTTAAAAGTAACAGCAAATATAATTTCATCCCGTTTAGTTTTATCCCAAAAAAATAACCTTGATACTTAGATAGAAGTTCAAGGTCCACGAAGACCTTGGTAAGTAGGTATTAATAACATATATTTCAGAAGATAAGTTAATTTGTATTTACTATGACATCAACAGCAATATTGAATAACCTCGTCACGACATAACGACGAAGTCACAAATCCTCACGACAGCAATTGTTCAGACCAACCCCTCTTATGGCTTGCTAATCAAATAAGTATTCACGGTGTCAGATTGTTAAGTCGATTGTCGCAGTGTTTACCTATCATGCTCAGTCAATTTGTATGCAGATGCATCGGAGATACATTTTCCGACCTAGGTGGCGTGGACCACGCATATATTTACATCCTGATTACTTCCTTACAAAACGAGTAAGAGAAAGTAAATGCACACAAGTTTTGCCCCATTTAAATTTATTTATAAAAAAAATGCAATAATAAATATTTGATAATTTATATAATTGATAATAATGAAGCAGGTACGTACCTCCAAGCATGAGGAATGAATCCCGGGCACAACTCCGGGCAGTTGTCGCAAGGCCGTCCTTCCGATACCTCCTTTATCCGGACACCCTGTGGACAAACAAATTTAATTTTATACTGAGCCTTGACAATTTTATAATAGCTTTGTTAATCCTGACAGACCTCATTGTCTCCCAGATTTAGAGCACTCAGACTCTTAGTCATGTTATTGGTAAATACGTCGTTCTTTGTTCCGAGCGCTCTGACGTCTTCACTCGACTCGCATTCGCTATAGCTATCCGACGTTGAAATTTCGCTATCCCGCCTATTGCCAAAAAGCTTGAAAATGCCGGTTTTTTCACACCAGGACTCTCCTTCCCTCTTAATTTGACTGTTTCTTTTTTTCCTATGGATTCTAAAAGGCACTTGTTTCAGTCTCGGTTGTATTACGTAACACGGTTTCAGGACAGTTTTCTTGTGAAGCTTTTCGTAGTCTTCCTCTGTCACGCCGCAGTGGTAAAGGAGGAAATCTTTTCTAATCTGTTCCTTTCCTTCTGGGTCTCTCCAAAATGTCTCTTTTGTGCTCACTCCAAGATAGTAGTCTAAATCTCTTTCTCCGAAGTCCCTATCATCGATTGTTTCTTGTTTGTTTTGATTGTGGTCTACGATTTGGTTAGCGCCATCCTGTATTCTTGATAACAACCGATACCTCCTGTTAGACATTTTCCTCATTAGAAATCCTGTGTTTGTTGATAGAAATTTGGTTGTTTTTCTATACACCAAGGCAACTGATTCTCTGCGTCTTTTCATTTTGTTCTTTTTTGCAATATATCTCTTGAATCTACAAGCGAATTTCAATAGTGCGGTCCTCCAGTTCATTGCATTTTATATTTAAAAATACATCGCTTCAATTCAACATGCATGTTGATAAGCCTCATGTGGCATTTTAATATGGTTATCAAGTTACTTGTAATTTTTATGTTAACTTGACTTTCTGCCGTATTTTTGGTGTCGTAAGAACCTGAAAGAAGCCTTGCCTTGCTTTGGTATTTTATATTAGAAGAACAAAATTTATTAAATTAATATTTGCCTTGAAGTTCGTTAAGAACTAAACCCAAACGAGGTTTCCCCTCCGGATGCGATGGCGGAATAGAACTCATAACAGGAACTTTAACGATTCAATCGAGAGAGTGGTCACCTGCCAATAGGTACGGAGTTGTTTGGCCACTATAAGCAGATCCCTCTGTGCTGAGAATCATACACTATCGCGTTAGCTTGAAGAGTAACGTGGGAGTCAACATAGGTCAAAATATACTAGGTAGTTGGTAGGGTGGTAATGGGCAGAGCTAAGGGCGTGGACATTTATGGTCAGACAAACAGACGTGTGTGCTATGTAAATATTAAATGGTGTGACAAATTGCTTGTTACGGCCTTTTATTGTGGGTTTGTTGATGCTTGAACACCTGGCTAAGAGGAAGTCTTTTTTTTTAATCAGTTGCATATTTTGGTGATTCGAATTCGGTGGTTTGTGTGAAAGTCTGTAAATGAGAAGTCTCTATAATGGTGACTTCTCAGTGACTGCTTAGAAATGCTATCAACATCCGGATTAAATAAAAATAATTGATTTAATCGGTTATCGTTTGTGCAGAAGTGAGCCAGAATACCAACGCCTTTCTTTCTTAATGGAATCAAGTTGTTCCTCATTCATAGTAGTTGACGTAACTAGAAGTAGGTACCTTATGACTCACCTCCTATTATTTTCTAGCATTTAGCGAACTAACTACTTAGTTAACTTAAGTTATTTTAGTTTTCCTATCCCTACTCCATCTAGTCACCAACTGCCGAATATTCAGTAGTTTTATTTAGAAGTTAGTGCTAAACATTTCCGCTAGATGGCACTAAATGGGATACAGAAATGATATCGCAATCCCAAGTCATACTCAAAGCGCCACCTGTCGTTGAGTAGCAAAACTAAATATAAGACTAGCTGAATATAATGAAAAGTCACCGGTTGAAATTGTTCATGATTATGTTTGTTTTTGTAATTTAAATTATTTTATACACTTGTAAGTAAGTAAGTACTAAAATACATTATTTTCTTTTAGTTTGCGCCTTTGAAAAGAGAAGAGACAACACAGCACTAAACATTAGATTTTTTACTAATCAGAGTAGCTTTTTTTGAATTTCATTTTGATCACGTAGTTTGCCCAGTTTGTAATGACCTTATTTAAGAAGTCAATAGCTCTGGATTAAAATTCCTATATTATAAATATTTGCTCGACGAACAATGTTCGTATATTCGTGAGCTCTTTGCAATTATTTTTAATTATATTAGTAGGTAGGTAATTGTGCTTAGGTGCTTAATGAATAAGGATGTTGAATTAGCCTACGATATTATTAATAAATAAACATTACGGGACAATCTTAAACTGCACATTATACTTGTCTATATTATTTGTGCTAGTCACTTTGTATGTTGTTAAGTTACTATGTAATGTACCTTGTATGCGAGTTCTATAAAATGTGCATATGTAGGTTATGTTAGGGTAGGTTTTAATTAGGTAACACATAGGTAGGTCTCGCCTGAAAATGTATATCTCACAAAAACATTCCATGTAAAAAAGACGCCGTCTCGAAACTTTTCCACCGTAAAAAGTTGTGAGATATTTCGTAGAGCCAAGTCTCAGGCATTCTTATTAATCTTTATTTGCTAGCTAAATACAATTCTGCAACTGGCAATCACACAACTTCACTGCATTAATGGATTTTTGGATACCTAAAACTATGTAGTTATTTATGCAGTTCGTGTATCTAGAAAACTGAACTAAAATTGCATTTTTTTTAGTTTTCCCTTGATTTATACTCTAAACACTAATTGTATTCTAAAAGGGTCTGGCCGGATTGCAATAGTAAAATCGCCCCTGGCTGAATTAGAAATATTGTTATGCATGTTTATTTGTTTTATTATAAGATATAGTTTTACTGAATATTAAGCCTTAAATACTTACTATTAGCAAAATAATTAAAAAATATAAAATTCAGTTTTTTTTTCAGCCAAACTACTTTACAGATTGGCATGTCCTTTGAATATTTTATACATGTATTTAAGATACATTTATAAAAAAATAAAAAAAGTCCTAGCGTTTTTCAGTCAAAAATTTTGGCTGATTAAGTTTTTTTTGTTTTTTTTACTTGCAAGTTAGCGACACCTGCCATATTTTGATATAATATACACAATTTTATATTCTATTACATACATTTTTTTCAAAAATATTAGTAAGGATCAACAAAGTGGAAATAAGCTATTTGTGTAAAAGGGTGGAAAAAAAGAGCACCCACGAACGGCAACTTCCTTAAATAATGGGAATTGCTAATTCTTACTTCTATTTTTACTATCTTACTTTTATTTTTGGAAACAATAAACACTTTTGTAATTTGTAATACTTCAAAAATTCATACCTGTTTACATTATTCCAGCACTGGCATGCCAGTAGCATTGCACGAGAGCTTGATCATTTGATTAACTCATTATACCTAGGAATCTAGCAACGGGGTCCAAAACAATCGCTCTAGAGAAAAACTGTGACAATAGGTGTTTCTAACGATTAGAAATGTAAACCTACGTCACAAAACTCCCCTTGAAACTCCGTGAAAACCACTTTGAAATCAGTTCGGTAGCTTTTGATTTTTCACGGGCAGATACTTGTAGATCTCAACTTTGTTTTTATATACAGAGAAGAGATAATATATTGTATTACATTTTTCTCTATAAAATTATTTTCAGTGAACATCATGTTTATGACTCTATGTACGTACATCAGTAAGAAAAATGCTCTTTGAGTTTTTAGCACAAATTATATATTATTAAAAAAAAATGTTTTTTGCAACTATTGCAATTACGAATAGATTCACTGGACGCTGACATATTTTAATTAATAGCACTTATGTTTTGTAAATCTATTACTAACAATTATCTTATCAATCTTTATCTACTAATAATTATTATTGAATACTAGAAGTTGCACTTACATGTGCGTATGTTTGTTGAATAATTTGCCCGCACAAGAACTACAGTACAAATCACTTAATGTAACTGTATTATCTTCGTCACGACTTGTGCCACATGTTGAGCATATTTTCAAACGTTCGATTTCTTCCTCCTCCAGAAATACTTCATCGTTGGGTAGGCAGTCACGAAACAAAGCGACCTGCATATATTTCGGCAGGTTTACTTGCTTAAATACGAACGTCGTGCCGTGCACATAAACCACAGAGGATGTAAGATTTTAATAGAAAGTAAGATTCTGTCCGCCGTGTTCGAAATTCAAAATGCGAGTCTTTGAATTTCGAACACGGGTTACTCTTTATTAAATAATGATGGGTACGGTACAAAGTACGGAACCGATTTGAATAACACTCGTATACAAATAGCTTATTTCCACTTTATTGATCCTTATTAATATTTCTGAAAAAATATATGTTATAGAAAATACAATTGTTTATATTATGTCAAAATATGGTAGGTGTCGCTAACTTGCAAGTAAAAAAAAAACAAAAAAAATCTTAATCAGCCAAAATTTTTGACTGAAAAACGCTACGACTTTTTTTATTTTTTTATAAATGTATCTTAAATACATGTATAAAATATCCAAAGGACATGTCAATCTGTAAAGTAGTTTTACTGAAAAAAAAACTGTTTTTTTTTTTATTATTTCGCTAATAGTAAGTATTTAAGGCTTAATATTCAGTAAAATTGTATCTTATAATAAAACAAATAAACGTGCATAACAATATTTCTAATTCAGCCAGGGGCGATTTTACTATTGCAATCCGGCCAGACCCTTTGAAGCTTCTATATCTGCTTGAAGTGAGGTGATCGGTGAGTCAGTCAGTGACAAAATTAAGAAACTGACTAGTTATAATTATTAAACTACTGTATATAGATCGTGTTTATACAATGCGTGCTTGGTTACTGAAAATTCAGGCTTCTAGTTTTATCCACAACGAAGTTATAGGGGGGTCGAAAATGGCCTGAACTGCTTCGAGAAAAGGATGGTAAGGCCGTGCCGCTGTTTTGCTCGACTTGGCGGGGACACTGCCATGCCTCCAGATTTCATTAATGGAATAATTACAGTTATGTTGAAACATTTGCCGAGTCGATATTATAAATCTTAAAATTAGAAGGTTAAAATAAACTTGGGTTAAAGCCTCGGTTGTGTTTTATAGGTAGAGCAGAAAATGCAAAAAGGGAGGGAAAAAAATAAAAAAAATGATTGGGGACAATCTAACACAAATCAATCTAGTCCTAAACTAAGCTTGAAAAGCTTGTAAATAAAACCGAGACGGCGTAATAACAATTATCTATAAAGCTAAAGTTATATATTACAATTATTCTCTATTATGTAAGCATAACTTCTACACTGCCCAATTTCCTAAACTAAAGTTTAGTAACATTCCCATATAATTTCTGGTATTAATAGAGAAGCCTCATATCGAGTTACTATCGGGACAAAGCTTTAGTGTCGTAATAAGCGACACTTAAATAGCCTGCTTATATGTTGGCGCAGGGCCGTAAATGGAAACAGATTGCCACACAAAATGATCGAAATTTTTATTACAATTTAATAACTAGGTACAAATATTATTATTTGTCGAATATTGTGTAGGTAAACCTACCTACCTAACCTACCTATACACTTATACAAATCAGTCAGTTTTAATTTTTGTCCCATATAATATAATATATAGTTAGTTGCAATGCAATCACGTTCTCGGAAACGGCTCTAACGATTTCGATTAAATTTGGAATATAAGGATTTTCGAAGGCGAGAAATCGATCCAGCTAGGTCTCATGTTTGGGAAAATTCGTATTATCTCCATATAAATAAAATACTATTATTTATATGGCATTTAGCATTATTAGTAGTCTAGTAGTTAATAAACTACTAGACTACTAATAATGCTCAGAAAACACATACGAGATTTCGTGTTTCAGTGAGATGAGACAGTCTCGCGACAGAGATCTGTAAAGCGTGTATATTGTCGTCTTAAATGCGTGTTGAAAACTCGTTAAATATTTGGATACGTTTTATTCACTGATTGGACTTAACGCGGTCAGAGCCTCAAAGCATTCCTTTTATATTTTAATTGATTTTTATTCTCGTCGCAGCATCTACTTATGTAAGACAGCGGCATTCTTAATTTTAATTTTGACTTGAACTCGTTTGTACGGCAGTTTGTAATAACGCACTGCCTGAAAATAGACTGTGCGCCATTATCAATATCCACCTGAGCGCGCAATGACGAAGTGACTGGACAATACCGGGTCAATGGCGAAAAATATTGACCTACTTTAATTGAAAATGGTCCGACACCGGTGTTTATTATTCAAGAATTGGTAAAATCGACAGGTGTAAAAAGGACGGACTTAACAAATGTTGTTTGTATTGAGACAAAATCAGTTCTTTTGACATAGGTACAGTCAAGTGCAAAAATATGTATCGATTTAAACCTCCCATAAATATGTACCAAAACCTTAATCCGCTGACGTTAAGAGCGATGGGACATTTATGAGTAAGTTGTTATGCACCCATATTTTTACACTTTGACTACTTATACTTAGTCCTCGAGGACACTTGATTTACTGTGGTAAAATCTTTCATTCTGAGTTATATTCATTGCGAAAATCAATTTATTGTCTATAGTATATATACGAGTACAAGATGATAACTAACATTAACTAAATTAAATTAAAACTAAGTTAAATCTACAAAAAGGCCCTCGAGGCATTGTACCGAGTATGTTAGGTTAGCGGCTTTTCCATTAATAACCAAAAATTGTAGTCCTGATCTCGCTGGCGGCAGCCGAAACCCTTCATATTAATTGGCTTAAAAGTATGACGTCACACTTTGGAATTCGTACTAATCTTATGGAAAATCAAATACCTAAGTATATTACTGTTTCGGTTGCGGAATACTGCGTTTAGGTCCATAGTTGTCCTACAATGTTGTTTCTATAAAAGCGTCAGGATTCTATTGGTAGCTTTAAGTTTACTCTTAGACAATAAAAAAATGCATATTTCTCTAATCTTTCAAGGTCCATATACCTTTTTATGATTTAATTATATTTTGTAATTTATACTGTACTAGCTTCCGCCCGCGACTTCGTCTGCTTGGACCCGGGATAAAAACTATCCTATATTTTAATCCAGGGTATAAACTATCTTCGTGCAAAATTTCATCCAAATCGGTTAAGCCGTTTAGGCGTTATTGAGTAACAAACATCCAAAGATCTAAACTTTCGCATTTATAATATTGGTAGGATCACAATTTTAACATGACGCAACTACTATTAAGATGTTGAATAGTTAAACTGCATAATCTTTTAATTTGCTTTAAATCTATTTTAAATTCAATTGGTTAGTCATGTTCCCATAGCAAACCTATAACCTGGCGGTACCTCTGCGTAGGTGGACAGTGTCGTCTTATACTACATCTTATTACATCATTAGCTTTTATTAAACATACAAAGCTGCCTAGTGACGTCTTCTTGTGATAAGCTAGCGTATACCCGCGTCTTCGTAATACGCGTATTCATTATATCAATATTCCGTAGAAAGGGGTCTCTTTAGAAGATAGGGCGGGCTACATTGACCGACTTGGAATAGTTCCTAAACTAGCATTTTTGATTTATAATTTTATTCATTTAGGCAAACTGTTTGAAATCTGCATAGGAGAGAATTTCTAGAAAAATGTATACATAGAGTTAGCACGTCAATTAAGTTAGCTGTTACCTACTAGATTCCTTTTTTTATCATGTTTTTAAATTATTTGATATGGCCTGTGTATTATTTTTGGTAATTAAGACTATTATATTATCTTAATTATAAATAACTAGCTTCCGCCTGCGACTTCGTCTGCGTGGACCCGGTATAAAAAATATTTTATATTTTAATCCAGGCTATAAACTAACTTCGTGCAAAATTTCATCCAAATTGGTTAAGCCGTTTAAGCGTGATTGAGTAATAAACATCCAAACTTTCACATTTATAATATTAGTAGGATTAGAAGGATCTCAAATCATTGTCTTAGAAAAAATTGTAATAAAAAAGAAATAATGAAGGCTAACTTAATTATGTGCTAATTTATGTACAATCTTTTCTAGAAATGCTCAGTTACCTTTACTAAATTATATGTATCGCGAAAAAAATATTTGTATTGTGGCGTTAGAATCGAATTATCAATGTCACCCCAAAATAGGAACTGACCGATAGGTTAGGTTATTGGGAAATTTCCCAAGTACAATTCGGCCGGCGTTTTATTTTTCAACCTTTACAAATTTCGACTTCCAATATTACCTAGGTAGGAATAACTAGGTTAAGTCTAGTGGTTCTCATGACTTTTAACATGAGGTCGTCGATGGGAATCCTGATGGCTCGTGCTTTAGTAAACGTGCCGTCAAATACCTGCTGTTAAAGAAATCTAATTCTAAGAAGTTTTTCAGAACTTACGTACTTACGGAATATTATTTGATATTTACCAATAGTTTTCAAATTAAGTCTCATGATCTATCGGTACACCTGCACGAACGAAACGATTGCGCGGAATAAGCACCGATGGCCGATTTGACGACATTATTTGTGAAACGAGCAATTTATTCATCATGAATCTGAATAAACCCAATATAGATGGGATTCATTGAAACAGGCCCAAAGTTGATTTATTAACAATTTTAGAAATGCTGATTTTAGATAAATGTTCCACTTTCAAAGTTGATCTAGCTAAAAATTTATTCAAAGGAGAATTTCCATAAGAGTATTACAATATTAATCAATAGTCGTGTGTTTTGATAACCCAACAGGTCTGTTTAGTAATTTAAAAAAAGGATTTTATTTTGATATCCTTGCCATCTTAACGTCAGTTCTTCGTGCTTACACACTATGCTATGCAATAACGCAATAGACAGTGCATGAACGATGCACATATTATGATTTATTATTCGTATTTATCTAAAAACTGTTCCGGATTAGGGCACCAGGCCGCATGACTAGGTTTGTAACTACAAGTACTATAAAATCTTAAAATCCTAAAGAAAGTATGACTGGGTATGAGAAGCCGAACTCGGCATGTGACGTATCGCCATCGAACCTGAACGATCAGTAAACATCGCATCACTCCCCAAAATACAACTTACGTAACTACTGTGACCGTGAATGCCTAATATGGGCCAAGATTGGTACAAGGTATAAGCGGTTTTGTGGTATATATAGCCCAATATCCCCGCACTTTGCTGGTATGGAAACTATGGGATAACACTAGAGCGGTGTAAAACCACCACGAAAAACAACCTAGTGCAAAAATATCCCGACCGTTACCGTGTTAGGTATAAATTATTATAAATAACACTGTATACAACATCAATAATAAATTAGTTTGTAAGTATCATAATATTCATAATGTATATTTTCCAAAGCAGGTTTTGGTTGTGATTTAAACACATACTTACCATATTTATGTTTATGTTATGAAATTAAGTTCTAACGTACATACATATTTGGTCATCCACACGATCTATCATGTTGACAATCAGATGTCATTACGTTTCTAGCGTGATCAATGCAACCATTGAAAAATATAGATAAAGGTATTGACAACGTAACTACTTGGTATTTCTAGTCTAAATGCGAAGTGCGCTGAGCCTGGTGAAACCTAATCGCTAAAGATTAATCATAGCTATTGCCTATAGTAAAAGATCTATCTAGATGTACGTAGGTGTGATTAATGTTCTGTCTATTTATTTGATTTGGGAAGTTAGAATGACATCATGGTTTGTATTCTGGAGCCAGCTGGCAGCGTAGGTACATACTCATTAAATAAAATATTTATATGCGTCAAAAAAAACCAGTACAATATGATATGTATCATAACTATCATAAGTCTGTACGATTGATGTGCTTGGGTACAGTTTACAAAGCATTAATTTACTTATTTTATAACAGAGAATGGGTACTATGACTTACTTATGTAAACACTGAGGTTATTAATCTAATATCCTATTGAATGTGGTGAATATTTATAGTCTGTCTACCAGGTTTTGAAAAATAAATTGTTGTCGCCTATATCATATGTAGGTAGGTACACTTTGACAAATTTCATACTGATGCAACCTACGGAAGTGGATGAAAATAGACTTGCAAGATTTAATAACATTCATACATACAAACATTCCCACTTAGTTACAGGTGAGGTTAATACATATAATGCTTCCAAGTAAATAACACTTTCTACCTGTCTCCTTTCACTTGCACTCTTGTGCTTTGACACACTACACGCATCGTAATTATCTTTCGATTAACAAAAGATGAATAAGAACATATGTTTTATGTTTGCTATGAAATTTTATAACCTTACTAGACAGTGGACGGCATGAATCATTCTCATATTTGTGGATCGACATACATATGTTGATATAGGTAGGTATCGGGTGACTAGTTGAGGTTAAGCATTGAGTTAACGCTACTAAAGCAGTGGCATATTTTCAATGTAATTTTATCTTCGCACCGTCTATCTGGGCCTCTATTCGTTTAATCTCTTTCATGTCCCCATAGCATTTCAATATGTTTTGCGTGTGGGGAAGCGAACGCGTGAAGCACATCAAAATGTGATAGGGATCGGAAGCGACGAACTAAAACTGGCCGGTAAATATGTTGGTTATGTAGGACACCGACACCTTATTAATACGAATAAAAGAGTCAATCACATCAACGACCAACTGGAGACGAATGTGGGGGCGAAGTTATTTAAATATTGCGATGAACTTACGCCTGTAATGTAAAATGCCATACTTTGTGGTAGTGTGAACGAATTTAGTTCACTTATTTATTTGAATAGGGCTCAAGTTTAATTGGGCGTGTGGTTCCGGTTCGTGCCCCATCTCCCCACGAGTCCCGTAATTAGGGAGTTTTGGGGCGCCGTGGTTACTGAAAAAGCAACTTTTTAACTTTGTTAGTTTAACAAACTCTTAAAAGGTACCCCCCCCCCAAATTAGCCACCTACCAAAAAACGGGGACTATATTTTGTCGAAATGTAAGTACGCAATTTCGGTAAAATATAATTATTCAATTTTTTTTCATCGAAGGCAGATCGAGTTCAACTCAGTCGAAATTGATCTGACAACCATACCACTACCCCCCCTTTCATGTTTTATCGAAAAGAAAACGAACGAGAAGCACCAGAAACTATCTTTATTAAAGAATTTATTATTTAGCGTAAGCCTTTATTCAAAATCAACGTTAGTTTCCGGCGACATCGACAGTCCGAGCGGAGTGCGAGTGATCAGACAAAATGAAATAGTAGATGCTTGATGACGCGTGAGTTTAAGTTCATACTTTAGTTGTCGAGAATCCCATTCCCTTTTTTTTTTAATACAACGACGGTGGCAAACAAGGCGTACAGCCCGCCTGATGGTAAGCGGACACCGCAGCCTATAGACGCATGCAACTCCAAAGGAGTAACATGGGCGTTGCCGACCCTTGATATGTTTGAGGATTCGCCGTGTTGACAGCTGAAGGAACAAATTCCCTCGCTCTCAACACAACGCATCCTCGGGAGCTGTGGCGACCTTGCTCACCTCCTGCAACACAACACTATTACAGAGCAATAAGTAGTGTTATTATGGCTGTGGTATTCTGCAAGGCGGAGGTACTTCCCCAGTTGGGCTGCTCCAAATTCGAGCGGGATGACATTTCGCTGTGCCCTACCTCAACACCAGATCCCTACGGCCAGAAGGGGCACAGGGGTTCTACTAGTACTCAATTGTCTTTGTAGAATCTTTAAGTTAGTAACCTTATGTGATAGTTAGTCGGTTGGGTCGCATCAGACGGGAGCGCGCCATCTGTTACAGTGGTAAGTGGTAACCATCTTTATGTTAGATATCACTTAGGAACGGCCGTCGTCTAATACTTAAGACTACTACGGCTACTTAGGCATCAAACCGGAACCTTTGTTCCGGTTTGATGCCTAAGTAGCCGTAACGCGAGCGCGTAAATTTTTGTCTCGGTCGGCTTTCTTCTCGTCTATGGACTTAACTACTTTTATATCCTAGATTCAACACATCCGCCATCTTCGCCTAAAACTTGATGTTCTGATGTATTTGCTAATATTGGTGGACTTGTTTTGGATTCAATTATTTTCATTTCATTTCATATTTTCATTAAGTATAGTCTTTTTTTATGTGTAATGGTTGGTTAGCAGATAGTGAAGTCAGAAGATTACAATCTTTTTTATACAAAGATGTCGGAAAATGTTTACGGACTTGGTTGTGCTTTGTAACAGGAGTCAATAGCGATCACTGTCGCGACTTTCATCCCGACTTCATAATCTTCTGATGATAGCTCCTCTTTTGGGAGTATTGTATTGTAATCCACCCATGTCATAATTCGTTAATTATTAACATACGAGCTTTTGGTTACTAACACTCTATGGACTCCAAATGTCTGTTTTTTTTTTTGTTTTTATTCCTAATATTCCCATGACCGAGACTTCTAGCACGTGGTGTAGTAAGGTTTATGAGGTATATACTTATAAGTATAGCTAGGAGTTCGAGTAATTGAGGATATGTTTACATAAATACAGTTCACTGCACTGTTCGAAATGTTGCTCTGGAAGTTTACCACCGTTATGTAACGTTGTTTACTTAGTAAATAGCCTTTCGATTGTGTACTAGTACTAGGTATTCCACAGGTAGCGTATACCGAGGTGACTTTAGGGGAAGATAGGCCTTAGGTACTTTAATTTTATTATAAATGTAGAATTACATTTACTATGCTTGATACAGTCGCGGAACTGCATAATAAGTAGTACTTAAAAAAAACCGGCCAGGTGCGAGTCGGGCTCGCGCACCGAGGGTTCTGTACAAACCTGTAGGTATATAAGTAATATACCTTAATAATATAATAACTTTAAAATTATTAAAAATATTTGTATTATATTTTGTAACTAAAAATTTACGGTTTTCGCAATTTTTCTTTTATCTGTGCTATAAGACGTTGGCGTTACTTGGTTCAAGATTCTGTGTTCACGGGAAGTACCTTTTGATTGCGTTGGCTTAGATGTTTGATTTTTTCACAGCTCCAATAGACAGTTAGACCTGAATATTTGGTATACATTTTAGCGTGATACCTCCACGCGTTCTTGAGAAAAAGGTCTTGACAGTCAGACGGACGGTAGGACAACAAAGTGATCCTATAAGGGTTCCGTTTTTTCCTTTTGAGGTACAGAACCCTATAATTAGGCATAAACACTGTATTATCAATGTCTCCCCAGCAGAACAAAGTCACCCCGATTTTGAAGTAAGTTCAATAACTTTCTAATCAATATTAGTAGTATCTTGGTATAAGAATTAATTCTGTCGTTATTTACGAGCAGAAATTAATTACATAAAGCGAGCAGGAAGAGCCCCTTAACTTTATTTACAAAGGAATGGTCCTATGACGCCTGTTCTATTGTTTACGCGCATGTCGAACAAAGCACGCATTGTTAAAGCGAAAATCGATTTTATTAGATTGGTATGAAATTAAATTCTTGTTTAGTATTATAGGCAGCATGGACTTTCTAAATGGTAATAGGCTATATTTTATCCCGTGAGTTTTGTCTGCGTTCTTAACAATATGCGGGCGAAGCCGCGCGGACAATTAGTATTAATATAAACTGTGTTTTAATTATCAGCCCTAATCTGACACGTTTTCGTACGATTTTTTATTTTTAATATCTGATCTTGCAGTTCCCATTGACCTTCTGCGATGTGTGGTTCCGATTACAACACATGATTGTGGCCTTCAGTCGCTATAGTCAGCTTACACGTTGCAACGGAATTCATGAATGCACTGCTTTTGTTCACGACGGGTATTCCTTTTAGATCTGCCCGCGACTCCGTCCGCTTTATATCGCAGCTCCATACAAACTTTCACCCCAATTTCACCTCCTTATGGGATGATTTCCGGGATAAAAACTATCCTGTCCTTCCCCGGGGTTCAAATTTCATCGCAAGCGGTTCTGCGGTATAAGCACGAAGAGGTAACAGACAGACAGGACAGAACGACACACTTTCGCGTTTATAATATTCGTATGGATGTTATCTTTGTGAGGCTTGCATTTTAATTCTCAGGGTCATCATTGCATAACGGTAACTAGAAGTTATTATTTGTTGACTTATTATTATTTTTTGGCGACCGGTTAGCCTAGTGGGTCGACGTGACGAAGCTGAAGGTCCTGGGTTCAAATCCCGGTAAGGGCAAATATTTGCGTGATGAGCATGAAGATTTGTTTCTGAGTCTTGGATGTTTTCTATGTATTTAAATATTTATATCTATATATCTTCGTCTAATACCCAAACCCATAACACAAGCCTTATTGAACTGTGAATTTGTGTAAGACTATCTCCTAATATTTATATCTTTATTTAACTAACTTCTTAACCGTCAATCCGGCTCAGGTCGGAGCCAGTCCGATTCAGGTCGGGCCTAGCTAAGTTTCTTGGTGGAATCTTCTCAGCTAGTAGCCTAGCTGAGAAGATTCCAGGTTTAGTGAACCAGCGGTAAAATTTCCATCAGTTAGATTCCACTCACACTCCAAATTTCGGTTGACACCGTTTCAACCAATCTCACTAGAGCGCTAACTCTTAGACTGTTCCAATGTTTGTTTAAACTTTCTGCGGTCTGCGTGGTCGTGCCGGAGGTTTCCCGTGGATTTTTCCCAAGGCCGCTCTCCCCCCACGCGTTCCGATCGCTTCATTCGGTTCGTCGTAAAAAGCCACAGCATGATTCCAAAAAAAAAAACTTCTTAATCTTTTGCACCCAACATCCTTAGGTTAGGAGTCGTCACGTAAAGCCATTTATGTCACCTCATTTTCTAGCATGATTTGTGTAAAATCTAAGGACAAAACATGCAAAGCTGTATTGTATCGTACGCTGTATTCATTTTGGTAAAACATAAAACAGGTACATCCGAATATCATCGTACTAAATTGGTAACAAGTACGTTGTAAGTTACTATTCATTTAATTTTCGAATTTGTGGATACGAAAGTCTCGGTACAGGACCAGAAATTTACTAGGTGATCAGTAAGGTATAATGAAATCCACTTTTAAATGTCAACGATACAATACAAGGGACCCATTTTCCAAAGGCTTCTAACTTGTAATATGGACAAGCGGAAGCCTTTTTCAAGTATTTTTATTAGAAAGAGAGTTTCCGCTTTACATATTGGGTTACCACAGGAATATGTCCGGGAATGGCGCATCACTAGTTATCGAAAGCGGCCACAAGCCTTACCGAAATGGGCTCAAGGAAGTCGAAATTTTCTTTGGTAATTTCCATAGCATATTTTACGACGAATTATATTACTTCCGCTCCTCGTTGCTAGATGTCATCAGTGTCATCACTGATTATGCTGAAACGCCCGTTAGCACTAGCTCTTTATCAATAACATGGGAAATTAATTTCCGTGCTCGGCGGGATAGACGCACCTGCACGTCTAGCACACGACGGCCGCGACATACTCTCGATTTTTATCGCACTATACCTCTTCTTCTAAGTGTTCTAATAAGAGAGAGACGGATAGTTCGAGAAAAATCGAGAGAGCTCGCGCGCCGTCGCGTGCTAGCCGTGCTGGAATACAAATTGGCGAAGCTAGTCTCGCAAAGAGCAGCCATAAACACTTCAACACAAGGTCATTTACGCCAATATTATTAAGTTTGCGAAAAAACGATGTTTAGTTAAGTAAATTACTATGCGCCCAACATTTTAAATAGTTTACCATTTTTTTGCGAAAATACTGTGAATATACGAATAGAATTGAAAAAAAGAAAATATGTTTATTCATGACGTTTTACAACTTAGACCAATACCTACACAAGAACAACCGGCAGTGAGAATTATAAAATCTCATTGAAGAGCGTTTCTCAAAAAAAATGCCACTACATTTTTTCGAAGATTTTCTGCAACTTTTATGCTATTTCTACTAAAAATCACGATGTCTTTCTATCCCAATAGGAGAAAAAAAGTGTCCCAAAATGTTCATACATTTTTGAACTTTCCTATTGTGTTACCACCATACAAAGTGTATGGTAAATGGTAACACAATAGGAAAAATATCTTTGGGACAGTTTTTTGTCCTACCAGGGTCGAAAGAGCTCTTGATTCTGAGTGGAAATAGTTAACATAAAATTCCTAGAAGTCAATTAATAATAGTGGCATTTTTTTTTGAGAAACGCTCTGAAATGGTCTCTACTCATCAGCTTTATGTCAAGATACCTCATGAGTAGGTACTTTGACGCTTGTCTTCCGTGAATACCCTAACAAGAGAACGCTGCTGAAATTTAAGTTGAGAGCATCGTTTGTACATTTTTTATTACAAAGTAAGTATTTTATAGCGTAAACAGTTCAAAAAACTGTAGTCTGACTACGGAAAAGTAACAGTAAAAATAAACCAAAAACCATACAAATGGTAGCCACCGTCACCCGGAGCTTAATTGGAATCGATTGACACCTCTCTTATCAAAATCGGTTCACTATCTTAAACGCTATGGTGGAGCACACGTAAATACATACAAACAAAAGATAGGATATGCAAGCCACATGAGAGCGCACCAGAGAGTAGAACAACAACACTCAAGTCATATTGCTAATCGATGATATCAAGTCCAGATCACACAGTCGCTGTGGCCGAAATCGGTCATGACAGCATCATCATCATCACATACAAATATAGACTGCTAAAAACATATCTCTGCCATCCGGCTCTGCTGTAGTCGGGCAAAAAAATCATAAGTAAGATAATCAATGATTAATCAAAGGATAACAGATACTTTTTCGAGAGGCTTTTTTAAAGAGGCTTAGCGTTTAGCAAATTATCATGGCGTAATTACTCCCCTTAAGTATAGATATGTATATTAGTATGTATATCGTCGTCTAGTACCTGTGTGTCTCACGATACGAGACTTATGGAGCTTACCGTATAGTAACTAGTATGTAGTAGGTCTAGACCGATTTGTGTAAGATTATCCCTATATATTTATTTATTATTTTGCCGGTTTGCCCGCGGCGGCGATCCCGGCTGTCCAAAATAACGTCATGCCCAATTATATTCAAAGTAATATAATATTTTGATTTCCTGTTGATTTCACGTAAAAATAATTATGTGTCATCGACTCATCGTAAATAGAATCGAGGCGGTGATGATCAAATATCATACATAATTATTATATGTCACAGGACATTGTGTTTTTTTAAGCGAATAATAATAAATATTTGTTATCCGGGGTTCCGGGTCAACTTACCTGTAGTCAAGGTAGAAACTTAACTGTAAGTAGGTAGGTACTTACAGTTAAGTTTCTACCTTCCCTATAAGGAATCTAATGACACCTCATGTCAAAATCCATCATCCGTTTAGACTGTAGCCCGTGAAATAGATTTTGTGTCACAGGGGAGCAAAATAGTATATTTACGGCGAGGGCGTTGTATTGAATCCTGAATGTAGCGAGGGATCCTACAATACATAGGATCCTGAGCGTAGTGAGGGCTAAGGGATACAAGTGTTAAGGCGGTGGATTGGAAATTATCGCGAGCTTTGAAACGCCGTTCTGACTAGATTAGGAAACAATAAGGTCTGATTTTCGGATATATGATTCTTGACTGTATGATTGTTTTTCTGATTTTACCGATACATGATTGCTTAAAATTTATTCGATAGAAAAAATTCAAAGTTGGGTCTGTATTTTCCCTTTTTTTACTCAGCCTACTCAAACGATACATTATTTTACAACAAAATCAAGTTAATACTATAGTATTTTATCTTATCTAAAATCTCACTTTATGAAATTTAAATAAAACTTCTCTAAGTTAGGTATTTATCGAAATTTGTCCAAAAAAGCCATTCCGAAGAGTGTTCCATCTCTTTTTCTCGTGCGCGGAAGGCATAAGCGTGTCTTTGTCTAGGGGGCGTGTTCGACTCGAATCAAGGCATCCCCTTAAGGCTTGTATACCCGCTAAAGTCGTTGAGCGTATGGGCGGAGCCTCGACTCTCTCCCCGCGCAAGTCGCACAACCCGCCGTCGTTTATTAAGCGTTACATAGATTAAGTTACAGACGCGTCATCGCGCATCGTTACCAATGCAAGGGTGGACGTGGGTGGGTGACATTCGTCATGCTTAATTGAAACGTGATATTTGTCATACATAAATTACATAATTGATTAAGTTCAAAAATTATGTCCCTACTATTATAATACTATTTACTTACGATTAGTGTAGTTCCGTCAGCACGGCTAGCACGAGACGGCCGCGACATACACTTGATTTTTCTCGCACTATCGGTCTCTCTCTTATTAGAACATTAGGAAAGAGGGGTATAGTGTGAGAAATATCGAGAGTATGTCGCGGCCGTCTCGTGCTAGCCGTGCTAGTGAAAACGAAATTCGTTCGAATAACTCTCATTGTCGCTCGAACTAGCAAGCGTGACAGAGAGGGAGATCCACGAACGAAGTTCGGTTTCGTTTCGCGGTAGGCCCTCAGCACGCCTAGCACTAGACGGCCGCGACATACTTTCGATTTTTCTCGCACTATACCTCTGTTACTAAATATTCTAATAAGAGAGAGACGGATAGTGCGAAAAAATATAAAGGTAATAATAATAATCCATACCTACTGTTGCCCTTAAGCCATTTTTTAATGTCGCTATTAATAGGGGCCCATCTAGCAGTTAGCGAGTCACCGTCTGCCAGAGATAAAATGTGAAACAGTTTTATTGGGCAGGCGTCCGATGTTTCATCCAATAGCCCAGCTACTAGTCCATCATTTTCACCCAATAACCCGTTTTATTTAGATTCCATCAACTAGCAATAGACTCTTACACCCCAGCGGGTGCTGTTTCTGTGTGCATCCCATGACACGGGCAGAGACAGCATCCGCTTGGTGTACTCCTTGCATTTCATTAAATTGTCAAAAGGGCCTCTACGTGTTGGCTCAGAGCTCCACGCACGCCTCTCAAAGGTCCGGGACATCATTGTCCCGTTAGCGGAAAAGACATATAATCCATACTATCCATACTTCCATATCCATACTCCATACTAATATTATAAATGCGAAAGTGTGTCTGTCTGTCCGTTACCTTTTGTGTAAGTGTAAGTTTGTTAAGTTTTTAAACTAATTTTCGGTATATTTATTACGTTCTTCTTCCTTGATTTGATGATGATTGCGTGTACAGTCAGCATCAGATAGTTAGCAACATCCAAAGTAGCCAAATATATCGTAACACATTCCTTACTCCTACTTATAGTAACAAAGACTATTTCGATGAATGTACGTTCCGATATATTTGGCTAACTTGGCTGCTACTAACTATATTATGCTGACTGTACAGAAATCGGCCTCGGGTAAATATATACTTATAGATTAGTTGTACGTTAACCATACTTTGTTTGATATCAAATAATAACTCTGTATCGAACTTGGAGTTGGCATGCAACCCATAGGTAGGTACTTACAATATTTGCCAAGCCCACTATTTTTATTAGAACTTATTCTATTAACACTTGACAGTCATTAATACGAGCAGATAAAACTATAATTGTTCATGCTCCTAAGCATTAGATATTGTAAATATATTTACTAATAAAATGTCTGGTTTAAGCGATTTCCCAATTTTGATACTGTTTTAGATATTTGATACTTTGATAGAATAGGTATTTACTTGTGTATTCTTTTTCCTCTTCTCTTGTAAAATTTCTTGATATTACGTATTTTCCTCCTGCGCTTATTTAACCCCAAAGACCCAAAATAATTATTGAAAAATTTATGAGACCTAAGCTAAGACGTACTGACTCTAGTATCGTAAGTTTGTATGTTACTAACAATCTATGGGCAAACTGGCCTGAAATAAAGAATTTATTATTATAATTATTATTTTTCATCTTGAACTAAAAACAAAATCTAAACTATACCTACGTAAATGTTAATTAGGTACAAACGCCAACATAGTTAACTGACCATCCTGTATTTATATAAGAACCTTATTACAATGCGCATAAAGTGCACGGATGGTCAGTCAGCTGTCTTGTCTATAGTACCTACTACTTTACAAACCACGAAATAGATTGTCCACTCTATGCAACAAAATTATCTGTCACTAAAAACTAAACTATACGCAAATGTTTATTAGTTACCTACTATACGAATCACAAAACGGATTGTCCACTCTATGCAACAAATATAGTCCACAATTTCCACAAATATTGAAAAATTTCGGCGCAGCGCAAATTGACACAGGTCCGTCATGCAACGTGACTCGTCCCGCACTGACCGTATGGACGAAAACGGGGAGGCGTAGGAACTTTGGCGGAATATTTCAGAAAACGAGATACATTTTTAAGAAAATAAAGAAAGTAAGAAAATGATGCCCTTGTTCATTATTTTATGAAGAAAGTTATAAAATTTCATATTATTCTGATAAAAAATGGAGCAGTCAATTGGCAAATTGCGTAAATAAATGCTACATGCCAATGATTATATTAAAAAATAGCTTGTACAGAAAACTTGCATTTTGATCCCTCTTGTCGTGGAGCAAAACTTACTTTTCCGAATGAAAGAAAAAATGAAATAACTATTTCTTGTCCACATACAATATACATGCATACGCTCGGAAATCATAACCCGCCTTCTACGGTAGTCGGGTAAAAACGCAATGGTCGGCTTACGATATTGGGGGAACAAAGGGGAATTTCGCGCAAATGGAAAGCCAATTTATAAAGGATTGCTACACAAGTTTCTTAAAATATCAGCCTGCGAATGTCATGTCATAACGTTTGGTATCGAACCACCTTAAGTCAATTTTAAAGAATAGTGTACTATAAATAAGGTCTTTGAATGTGGATTCAGTCACTGTAAAGATAAATTTCTTTATGACTTTTGCGTAGCTTCAAGACCTCTGATTGTATTTTGATGAAGGCACTTATCTTTTTATGCCATCGTTCCTTTAAGCATAGGACTGGTTTAAATATTTAAGTATCGAAAAATTCCGTTTAGAAATAATTTTAGTGAACATTTATTTTTAAATGTACTCTTTGCTGTACCTACTGTTAATCTTGCAATAAGTAATAGAATGTAGTAAGAACATGACTTAACACACATTTTGAGGGAACGAGAACTTTTTTGGAGTAGTTAATTATACCTAGGGTCCCATGGTTTATTGTCGATGCATTTTCGGCGTGGTTACTAGTTAAGTCCGGTAAACCGTTTGTCAGTTCGAAATTAGATTGATTACCTGTAACAATGAGAAAACAACCAGTTTTAGTGATACATTATGGAGTGAATATGTCTATACAACATTGCCTGTAACACACTACATTCTGCAGTTTAATAGTATCAAGTTATTATGTGACTTAAGGTGACTTTTAAAAGTGACCGTACAAAGAAATTTACTGTAAGTTAATGACATTTAATAAGGTTCTGCAGACATGTAAGCTGTAGGGAGTGTGCTCGTACGCTCGCAGTGAATACTTCAAAGATAGCCTATGTCACAGTCACCTGTCGCCGTGGGTGAAATTCGCCAGAACGATGAGGTTTAATGAAGAGTTAAATTAAACTACTCTCTGTATTTATGTTAAACTGTTATTTAGAAATTAAGTATACTTGCTTCTTGTCTCCTTCAAATGTCGTTGCATAGAGACATTAATGTGTACATATATTAGGTAGGTAAGTCAGTAAAACAAGCTTACTAAGATTCTGAGGGCCCGAGCAAAAAGTCCGTCTTACTGGAAGGGAAAACTCCAAAGGCATGAAACAGAGGGGTGGTGGTACTGTTCTTCAAAAAGGGTGACAACACTCTGCTGAAGAACTACAGACCCATGAATAGTCATGGGTCTGTAGTTCTTCAGACATAGGTCTATATGCTGTTTTCGAGGGTCATTACAAATCGTCTCGTACAAGCCGGTTTCCGAAGAGGCTTTAGTACCGTAGACTACATCCACACGCTTCGTTAGGTTATACCGAAGACCGAGGAGTATAACCTGCCCCTCTGCTTAGCGTTCGTAGACTACGAGACTTCGATTCCATTGAAACCTGGGCTGTACTACAGTCTCTCCAGCGGTGCCAAATTGACTATATCGAAGCGCTGAAGTGTTTGTACGAGAACGCCACTATGTCAGTCCGACTCCAGGACCATGCAGAACTCGAAACCTATTCCGCTGTAGCGGGGAGTCAGGCAAGGAGATGTTATTTCTCCAAAACTGTTCACCGCTGCACTGGAGGACGTTTTCAAGACTGGACTGGAGAAGACTAGGCATCAACATCAACGGCGAGTACATCATTCACCTTCGGTTTGCTGACGATATAGTAGTCTTGGCTGAGACCATGGAGGGGGAGTATGGACGTGTGTATGTCTTATTCTTTGGCACGCCCTGCGCCTAAACGGTTTGACGGATTTCGACATATGAGGTGTCGCTAGGTTCCTCTTAATCGTGGGAGGGACATAGATTGTAAAATAAAAATAAATTGGTTTTGAAAAATCTTTCAATTTCACTTGTTTGTTATTGACGTTATTAGATGTGCCTTTTAGCTAAGATAATAAAGTCTCGTACGAATTTTGAATAATATTAATGAATAGCTACCCGCGGGGGTAAAACAATAATTGATTACCAAGACGTCCATTCTGAAATGTGAATACTCGTAATAGAATTTTTGAAATCGGATGATTAGTTCCAGAGATTACCCCCTACATACAAACTCTACCACGTTATAATATTAGTATAGAAGTATAGATTAGGTAGGTACCTACTACATTACATATGTTTTATCATGCGGATGAATGCGCCATGTATTCTGTCATATCATCATATGGGAAACATACCTACATAGAAAGTATTATATTATGCTGCGTAGAAATATTAATGCAGTAACAAATATTAATTACTGTAACCCAAACAACAGATTGCCGCGGGGCCGATAAATTGTTTATTCGGCCAATCATGTTAATATATCACCATTCACATTGTTGGGCCTCGAAAATAGCTGCTGTTAGATTAATAGACCTCCGTGTTTCGAATAAATAGATATAATACTTATATCACTAACTGGCCGCGCGGCTCCGCCAAGGCCACGAGATAAAGTTAGGCCATATTCTAAACAGCTGAGAAGTGTCGGAGATAATCCCCTACATACAAACTTACATTTTACAGACATTAACTCTTAATTATTAGTACCCATGCACTAGCTCGCCTATTGCAAAGAACGCAGGCAAACCCGCTGGATAAAATATGACTATAACCATCAAGAAAGACCATAATACACGCAGGTTAAGCGGTTCAGTAGATTACCAAAACATACAAACTTACATTTTACAAAGCTACAATCTACTACAATCTACAAAGTTTTCCTCTTTATAATATTAGTAGACAGGTAAGGTTCTAGTAGATAGGAAATACAAACAGCTCATTTTAATTTTGTTTACAACTACCTATACTTTTTCTGAATTTCGTAACGGTGGTCCAGTACATCGTGCTTCTTATCGACTTATAAAATGTGTGTCCTCGCACTATTGAGACTTCAACACATAATTTCTCCCGTCATCCGGGCTTTGGTTATGACTAATTACATGATGTTATCTCAAAATCTGCATTGAGTGCTGTGCTACGATCTCGCGGTGCCAAGATACATTACTTGGAGGTCATAACTTTAGATCAACATTTCTCCGAATAAAAAAATATATATTTAAAAATTGTATACAAGAGGTTACTACAGATGCTCTAAGGAAGCGTCCTTTTAAATATTTGCTCCTGTTACAGGCCACACACTGTATATTTAAGTTTATTTATAATGAATTTTGTTAATTTCGTAGTAATGCGATTTTGAATACATATAAAACAATAATAAATAAGTTGCGTAGTCCGAAAGATATTTGGATGGAAAGTTCACGCCTTACAGCCTAGGTTAGCCGGTTTAAACTTTTTAATTGTAACGTGATCACTCTTTGCATAGTTTAAGAAGTAAAATGAACTTTTAACGATGTAATGTAACCCAGTGTCGGTCGCAATTACTGGCTTCGAGGATTTTGGCTTCAAAAGGAACTTTTGTAACTTCTGCCTTATGTAACAATATGGGACTATGTATACGTAGTTACTTGTGGCTCTGAGCTGTAGACTCACGAGCCTTTAGTTTAAAGAAAACAAAAAATCAAATTTCAAGTAACTGTTCTGATAAAAAAAACTATAAGTTTCGTTTTCATTTCATTTCATTTTTTGTCACTTATCGCGTGATAAGGCCTACCATGATACGGGGTCTGTGAGGAGAGCAGCGGGACATCTAGACATCCGGACATACGAAAGAATTAGGGCTGAAATTATAAACTGAAACTTAGAACTTCGTTCGCTTCGCTCGCACATTCCATAATTACAAACATTAAATTAAATATGTATTGTAGCACTTTTCATAAGGTTTCTCATAAGTAGGGATCGGACGATCGAATCCAAATGTCTTAAGGAACAGGACTAATGGAGCAGAAATCAGTTTACATTTTTTATGCAGTCGATAAATTTGTCGATGGTGTCGTAGAATACATTTCTACATAATTAGTTTATCGATTGTTATCAATATTCGCGTTCCATCCGTCAACAGGTACTTACAGTTGAGACTCATGAATCATGATTTAATTTGGGGGCACGGTAGTGCCCCCGCCAAGACGAGCCAAGCGAAGCGCAAGGGCACTACCTACCTTTTCTCGAAGCGCTTCGTCGTATTTTTGAACCTTCTTAACTTGGGTTCGGATTATACCAGATAAACAAAATTTTCGAGATATGATGTCAGTGGTTGACTTATTAAAACTATAAAGTTTCAATTGCATAGCTCTTATACTTTCGATATTATTGATATTTTTTCTTCACTGACTCACTGATGATCATCAATATTCTTAAGGTTCTTCCGTCCTAGAAAGCTGAAATTAGGTATGTAAGCTAGTAATAGTATACAAACAACGAAAGAATCTTAAAACTTGAAACTTTTACAAGCTTCCTACTCCACACGGCGTAACTCTATCACTACCAGCCACGCTCTACAAATTCTACATCTTGGCTAAAAAGTATAGACCCGTCACTTATTAATATCATCATAAATTCATTCGGCGTCTATGCGGCGACCGGGATATACTTTTTAGCCAATGTAACGTTTTTGGTGGGATTTAGTACTTTCCATACTAATAACTGGTGTCTCGATAAGAATGCACTATGAATTATCTTAATAATACCTAATTTAAGAGTTATTATATTATTCATGCACTCTTATTGAAAAGTCCAGAGGCGAAAGATTATATGCATATCCTTTAATTACCGAGGTATATACGTCTCACAGACGGCGCTAATTTTATTTCAAAGTTATTATTTAAACTACGCCACCTGCGGCATTGCACCACATATGCAACCAAGAAGCTAGAAAAAACTAGCATTAGAATTCTGCTTTTATTTTATTTTTAAATGTGCTTCTGCCAGACATTATCTCGGTGTAAGTGCTAAACAATAACCACCTCGGTATTTAAAGGATATATGTTACGATAGTATTTAGTATTTTAAGGGTTAAATTTAGATGACGGTAGTCGATAATAAACATTTTAGTTAAGTATACAAGCCATGTACGTAGAATCGTGATCGACACACAGTATGCAGCTGATTCACGCGCCGAACAATTGGGTGCATAATGGGCCGATTTGTTGCGGCGATTTGTCAAATGGCCCGTTCCGTACGGCCGTAAACTATGACCTTCCGTGCAAACAATACATTACATGCTCATATGTTCTTGTTCACATCTCAAGTTCTTCCTGTCTCACAGTGTTTTACTGTGTCTATAACCCTTAACTTGGCAGAATTTAAAAAGTCGTGGGTTGTATGCCTCGGTAGCGACAGAGAGCTAAAAAAACATGAAATTAACATAAATAAAATGAAAAAAGGTGACCAAAAATGTGTGCGTTTAAAGATACATTCCCGAATGAGTACGTATGGTTAAGGCAGCGTTTTTGCTTTATTTAGATGGCAATCGCATCAAACTTAATTCCTTAGCGGTTTTTTGCGCATGACCGGTATAAAAATACAGAATTAGTTTTTGCCGACTGTAAGTGGCTCCTAACTCCTTTTGATTCCCTAATACAATACACGCGTACGGTATAGTCTTTTAGATATTATTACGAATTTTCTTTAAAAATTTAGGTAGTGTTGGGGCGATTCTATCGTTTAAAGTCTGCCATCGTTTCGCAATATTGATGTTATAAAAACAACAAACAATCAATTCCATTTGAAGCCACAATTAAAAGAAACCATGTATTACTGACTTGTATAACCACACCTCTGAATAGCTCTCCCCGAAGCTCTACTTTGTATTAATAAACAAGTGCCAATCGCCAGACAGTGTATTACCTTACATTTAATTACTGCAGTCCAGCATAACAGCAGTTTTCGTTTATCCAAACCCCAAAATGCCGTGACAGTGTCCATTAGAGCAGTCTAATCGGTCAGGTGACGTGCGCCAGGATTTAATTACTTTTATTTTATCAACCGCTGTATATACTCGTAGATGTATACCTACACGTTTAGTCAATTATGCCGAGCCACGAACTCTTGGATGGATAGGTATGTTCGTCGAAAAGAGGGAAACTCAATGCAACATTTAGATCGATATTGACGTTGGACCAACACAAATGTGACAGGCGAGGAATAAGGATTTTGATTCGGACGTAAGCTGTGTTGTCGATGGTACCTACACACACAAATTCAGTGGGACCTGTAGTCCCAATAGTCTCATTAACCTAAGCTTTACTGCAGTATCATATTGTTCCTGCGTAATCCTTAAAACATTGTATGTTACTGTTTTTCTTTTTATATCGACAATAAACTGATGTAATGTTTGTTTTATGTTTTTGTACTCTCGTCTTTTTGTGAGATGCAATTAAAAAATCCTGCCCGTGCCCGTGACTGACATCGAGATATTGCATTGTTCCATACAACGGATTTTAGTACGAAATACTGAAAGGAAATAAATATCCCCCAAGGATACGCTGTGTTAAGAGCGACCTGCATTTGCTTGTTATCATAACACGGAGAATCCACAAATCAAAAAGGATTGGCAATGCGCTTATGGCACCACATGAATCGCAAGCATCCATAGCTACAGTGTCCGGTTTCCATCAGCTAGGCCGTATTGTTTATTTGCGGTGTTTCTGAATGGTTCCGATATGAACATTGAAACAGAAATGTGAAAGATGGGCGCGGGTTTCCGTAAACAATGAATGGGACGCGCAATGCTTGTTCACTGTCGTTCCTGTCGCTGAGTGGACAAAATAGGGGAATACCAAATTGGCTGAATGTCCAAACACAAAGCGAGTTTTCCTAAATTAGTGCACACCATTTTGCCGTTTAGTTTTTGAGAACTTATTCCTATTTAGTCGAATCCGGCCTAAGAGGAAGATAATATTTTGAAATCAATTCTTAATTAAGTAGCGCCTATTATTTTTTACCGCTAATTTTATGTTTTATTAATCTGAATTTGAACTGAAATCACGACTTATTGACAATGTCATCATATATTAGTAAGAAGATAGAATATCCTAACCTAACTACAACATAGCAGCACTCCAGAAAAAATACTTGCTTATATTGTAATCCTTTACCCAATTTAATTGTAATGTATGTATATCTTGGTGTATTCTTTTTATAGTTGGGTTTAGTATGTATGTTACTTGCTTTCTTTGTTAGTTCATTTCAAAATGTTTTTTTTCTTCATATTATGTTTGTATTTCCTCCATGTAAATATTGAAATAAATTATATTTTAGGGTATTATAATATTTATATATCCTAGTATTTCATAAATGTAACTGAGTTGCGTAAAACATGGGCACCTTATGATAAACCTATTAATATTCTTGCATATTCTCTGTTATTGAAGTTTTTATTTCATTACCCCTTTGACAAAGGTTCTTTCATATTTTTCCATTAAGGGGCAAGAGTTCCAACAAGGGAGTCTCGTTTGAGCCGCCGTGCCGAACGGACGCACGAGTCCTTACCGTCCTCTGTCATTGTTTCTCCAAATTGCATAAAGAGCACCGCAAAACAAAAGGCGCCTATCGCCAGATGTTCTAGTAAACCCTCGCCGCGGTCCCCGTCGTAGCCTAACCACGCTATCCTCTCCGATATGCGTATATACATCTCGCGATATATACCGGTCTAAACAAATGTGCAGTGCGTCTATATACTATATAACAGTGAGTGCGACTGATGTGAGGGTGGTGCAAGTCTTCGCCAGCTCAACAGATAAATCCGGTGAGATCAGACCATCTTTCACTTACTGTAGGTATTAATGCAAAAAATCACAAGAATGTGGAGTTACGAGCCCGCTAGAGGGAATACATAAAATACGGGACGTAAAAACACAGAACTCCTAGTACATATTTATAACGACTGGTTAATGTGTCGACGCACTGCACACGCTTCCGCGCAGTGCGCACGCACGGCGTACAGGTACCGCGTATGTTACGCGGCTATTACGAGTTCAATCTAGGTAGTAGGTGCATAAAAACAGTGCGTGCCAGTGCTCTAAAGGGTTGCGATTACGCGCAGCAACGCAACGGCAGAACCAACAATTAGCCGCAATCACAGGCCCGGGGTTAGAGCACTCCATGTTACTTTTAGGTATCATAACCTATTTAATGAAGCAGGCCGGGTTACATTCTCGCAATTAGAGTTCAAATTACAGGCCAGGCTAGACGCCCGAATGAACCTACTGGTCCATAACATAGGTAAACGTAAGGAATTATACGTACTAGATATATCATTTTGGTATTGTACTTATTCGGCGTTGCCTCCAGTGCCTTTGTAACTTAGTAATATTTTACGTTAGATTACGGTATATCAATTACCAAACACTCAATTTATCTTATACACTTTAATGAACCCCGTAATAAGCCCGTGTCTAGGCATAAGGACGCTTCAGCAGTGTCATACGTATAGGTAGTATATCATAATATATGTATGTATGTAATTAGTATTTGGTACTTATAAGTAATATTATTAAAATAGTGAGGCCTACGGAATAGATTCATTGATGAATGAAATCTAGATCAGTTACACAAGTAATACGCTTGGCGCCCCTCCTAACGCAAAGAGTAGTGGATAGGGGTTACACGAGACTTAAACAGGGTTCAAGTGTGTTAGCGCTCACTCTCCGTGAACCTAAATATATTAAAACTAAGGAAACTTAGCCCATGATGTAATAATCAACACGTCCGATTTCTAAAAGAAACAACGCCGGGGACGAGCAATGAATAGCGATACATCTGCCTAACCCTAAACAAGGGAACGCAAAAAAGATCCGCTTCTACCTACTACGCGTGAATGCACTTTCTTGAAATGTCCAGATTTTAGGACCTTATGCACCCACGCCACGCCAGATGGGCTTGAATAGGCGAGCGATATTAAAAACATAGAGGATAATAATGCTAGGTTCATAAACTTGTAATAAATAAAACACCAAAACGAAAAGGAAACCAAACTCCAATTAAACTGGATGCAAAAATACCTAGAGCATACGCGAGGAGAAAAAAAGCGTTGAATTGTTATGCAAGCCTCAGAAGACTGTAGAACCTTTCGAAAAAAATGACGAAGACTTCTCCCTGGGAAGGTCGCCTAACCACGAAAACAGGCAAATTAAATACTGGCTGCCGGTCAACTCTCCCAGTGACAGTGTTTGTTACACTCTGTTTTGTTGTGCAGTGAGCAATGTTAATATCTTGGTTATGTTTATGTAAATAATTAATGTTGTGTCTGTGTCTACAGTTAAAAAACGGTGGTATCAGTGAAGACAATGGTTAGTGTGTAGTGACAAAATTTAAAGTAATAGTGTCTATATCGCGTATACTCTTGTCAAACTGCAAGTCCGCACATGGATAGGTACTGGAAAATACAAGGTGTCGTTGTTGCGAGTCATATTATAACCTCATGACAATACAACCACAGAAGCAAACAACCAAAGATATTTTTAACAACACTGCACGAGAAATCGACGTAATGGAAGAAACTGACTGCGAATAAGAGGAACAGGTAGAATGATCGCCTGAATGTAGAACCGATCGCCGAGAACACCTTCAACACAAGAAGACTTTATATAAAGCGACGTGCATCATTTTCACCAACGCTCATCCCCCGACGAAGTAGCCTTCCCCTCCACTTTTCCAATATTGGCTTAAGGCTGCATAGCCGGTTGATTGTGGCCGACTGGTTGCGGCTGGTCGGTCTTCCCTTCCCATCCCAGAGCGTGTCCCTCCGCCCCAAACTTGCGCCCCCTGGTATATCCGGCTAGTCCGGGTCAGGCTTGCTTCCTGGCTGGGTGTGGTGCCTATGTTCATGTTCAAGGGGCAAGAGTTCCAACAACACAGAGGAAGCTGAGCAAACTTGAAGTTTATTATTTTATTAACAACAAAGTGAGATGCCACCGGAGGTTTTCCATCTGCAGAGGTCAAGGGAGTAGCCACACTAGATGATTGTTTTTGCAACGACATTTATCATCTCATTTTAATGAGCTAGTAAATAAATATGAAAAAAGGGTCATCCTTTGACCCATTTCCATTACAATCTGAATGAATTGTATTAAAATGTCGCGAGTTGGTCCGCGCGCGGGCAAAGGACACAGCATATCGAACTAACTTAAGTGAGCGAGCGAGACAAATTTTTGGGGTCATTAGACAATCTCAATTTAAACTAGTGGCACTGTGAGACCGTGCCTTTTTTTTCTTTCGGGAAACTGAAACGACAAAATAAAGATATAATTATTGAATCTGCTTCAAGAGAATTGGCTGGCTGAGAAATGCGACCGGTAGAGGAGAACAGTCGACAGCTGGACGTTAGGACATCCGGATATACAAATATTTTTTTCGTTCGCTGCGCTCGTTCATTCAATAAAAAGGTCAAATACAGACGATCTACTCATACAATGCTGAAATTGGTATCAATGGCTACATTGCAATCCAGTTTAGCAAGCTAACACCAAACAAGGCACACGGAAAGTCAAGTCAATGCTGGCGACATTCCGCGTTCATTCCATGCCCTACAATAAAGATTCGTGTTATATAATTTACTGACTTGTTGACCAAGCTTGGGTGTCCGCTGCGACTATTTGACCAGCGGTTTTGCGGGGTGACAACTATACCAAGCCCGAAGTTAATCAATATGTATAATCTATTTTATATGTAGTTACTAATAAGGCCCCGTATCATAATTTGCCAGGCCAGGGGTTAATCGCGTATAATTAACTTATTTACCCACTGGTACGTCACAAAAATTTGTCTCAAAAGTTTTCAATGCATATTATATACTGAAACTTAATATTTTCCTAATAGAGAGCTAAAGGTAAGAAAACACTCCTGAAATAAAGATTCTCCTCCTGCTACGCGTTATCCCGGTTGAGCCCTAAAGGACCCTGGGGTCCGCTTTGGCACCTAATCCCGAAATTTGACATAGGCACTAGTTTTACGAAAGCGGCATCTGACCTGTGACATCTGACAGTATTATTCCGACCGGTCAAAGTTATCAAGAAAACTACCTGCATTGCTCATAAATCCGTAATTATGCACAAAAGGGTAATATGCAAAAAACACCGTAGGGTGGCCAACTTTGGCACCGCCTGCCAAGTACTTCCGGCCATTTTAGGACCGACAGACTTAGGTTTACTCTCTCTACGATTAAAGGGCTAAATGATGCCACATGTCTCGTACTGTTCTCACATGACGTAAATATACCTACCCATACAAAGTTTGACCGGAAGTGAAGGATTTTAAAACTGTCGGCAAATTTTAGGCGCAAAAATTTCCTGATTCTTGCTCAGACCCCGTATCATGTTCGGCCTTATCACGCGATAAGTGACAAGATAGAGCGTCCGTCACTGGCTGAAACCATTCGATGGAACGAGACGGACGCTCTATTTTGTCACTTATCGCGTGATAAGGCCGACCATGATACGAGGCCAACACAATTTTTTCGCCATGCTGGCTGCCAGGCAGGACTGTCACTTCTTATCATTCAATTACTGAGATTATATTCGGCGACTACAAAATTGTTTGAACAACAACAGAGACGACAATTAAATTGAATTTTGTTCTGACTAATGTCTACGTCAGCAAAAAAAGAGTTTTTGATACCTACACATACGATTCCATTCTACTTTAAATATGTCGTGTAGTAATTTGAATGGAAACGGTTTCGAATTGAGCCTTAGTTGTTTGCCATCCATTTAAAATTTGAAAAATCATGCATTAATAGTAATGTGATTTCAAGGAAAACTATTTAGAAACGTGAAGAAAGCAGTACCTTTTATGTTTGAAAATTAGGTATACCTAATGGTCGTAATAAGATTTATAAACTAGTACTTACAATATTTATCTTTGATATTCTAGATAAACAAAAATTAAAATGTTACTTAAGTAATGTTATGGAACGATGCACATTTATTTAGCTCATAACACGCTCTTGATTCATACTATCCATACTAATATTATAAATGCGAAAGTGTCTCTGTCTGTCTGTCTGTCTGTCTGTTACCTCTTCACGCTTAAACCGCTGAACTGATTTGGATGAAATTTGGTATGGAGATAGTTTGAATCCCGGGGAAGGACATAGGATAGTTTTTATCCCGGAAATAATCCCCTGAGGGGGTTAAATGGGGGATGAAAGTTTGTATCGAGCTACGATATAAACGAGTTCCACGCGGACGGAGTCGCGGGCAGAAGCTAGTATTACATAATTATGTGTCGTTGTCACCAATGAGATGGAAGACGAGGTTAAAGCTGCAGTATTTATGCATCACTTCAATACAAGCAAAGAAGGCGACTGTCTGTGAGGCATAGGTACCAACACCTGAAATGATGACCACGACCACTCTGTCAAGAGTGAAAATGTGTGTGATTGTGAGCAAAGGAGACTTGTTGTGCATGACGCTTATGGCGTTATTAATATGATTATGTGCTAATCATTTTTTTAATTTTTTTATAGCATTTCTGGTGGGTATGTCATGGAGTCACCTGAGCGTCCCATATGGGAAGATCATCGCTGGCTATTCCCTACGCATGCTGAAATGGAAGCGTTTCGTGGCACACGTGACTACTAACTACTAATTTATCTGTCCATGTGCTACCCACGAATAATGACCTTATTTATAAACGTTCATCACACGAATTTTAGCTAAATTACGGTTAAAAAATCTGTTTGTGAGAAAGGGAAAAGCAGATTTAAGTTAACAGACAATTTGTTCAGTTTTATAAATTCGGCAATTTACGGCTTAAGAGTTATACTGTCGTATAAGCCAATCGCTCTAAGGCTATGTTCCAAGAGAACGAACTATATGCAAAGTTTTCGCAGATGCATACAAGATATTATTTTATGTGTTATCTGTGTTTATAGAAGCAGATATAGCTCCGAGGGCATCGCTCAGTACCGCATCAAACTCGCTGATGTGAATACAATTTATAGCTCGTGCATATCACTGTCGTAACGTAAACTATCATTTAGCACAGTTGGAAAGTCATAAATAAAGTTTTTATGGCAATATTTATATTATTTATGTATTGTTCATAAGAAAAAGTTATTCTAATTTGATTTGTAATTTTTTTCTAATTTAATCTAATCGTTCGTAAATTTATTCGTACTTAATTCCCAGACAAAGTATTATACTACTTTACATCATAGATAGTAAATTCATAATTAAATACAACAATACATAATTGATAACAAATACCTGTTTACTAATATTTGACGGATTGATGTGTTAGTATGCTCTTCTTGATGAGTTCCTGCACTACCTGTTTAAAATTCTAATTTAAATGTTTCCTGCAATACAAAGGTTGTCTGGAAGAGATCGCTTTAAAGCGATAAGACCGCCTGTTGTTACCATTATTCATTAAGCAATATATTTTTGTAAGATTTTTCTCTCCTGTTGTGGTGCAATAAAGAGTATTTAGTATTATCTCTTTATTCTTATTTCATCTTAAGTATTATTATTATTATAACAAAAAACCCCCTTCAGTTTAAATAGCACATCGTTATACCACATACATGCACATTTCCTTTCCGAGAGCAAATGGGTCGGTTACTTGTATCATAAATATCATAATACATGCAGCATGCATGATGCATGTATTTAATGCAGTAACAACACATAGATTCTTGCTTACCAATTATATTGAGAAAGGTATACGAAAGCCAATAGATAGGGGTTTATATTACATCATTATCCCATTCAATTGCCCCGGAAAGTTCACTCAGCCTCAACCGGTAACTCCAGAAAGTCAGATCATAATCGTAGCTGTAATTAAAAATTCGATTGGGCTGGGCTTCATATATAACTTCCGCCGCCTCACCTCTCAACTAGTCTCTAGTATAACTTGACTCTTGAGATTATTAACAACTGTGCGAAAACGGTAGTCAGCCGTAAACTGGTTCACTTAGGCTCAGTATCGTTATTCTTTGTAAATTCTAGCCCAGGAAGCTAAATGCCCGTTAAGTTGGGATTTGAGACTTTGCTAGGATTAAATATGAATTTAGTCGTTTTGACGACTCGTCACTGGATATTAATCTAGTGGCCGAAAAACTATCCAGTCCAGGCTATAGACTATTTGTATGCCAACGTTCATATTTATATATTCAGCCGTTTATGATATGAGTGATTAAATGGTAAATAAAATAAGAAAACGTCCTCGAAGTTGTACTAGTGAACACTACGAGTATGTCAAAGCTATATATGGGTTAGATTCAAACTAAGAGGATTCTTCTTCATTCAAATTTTATTCATGGCAGTTTGACCTAGTGCCCACGTCATACATCAAATCGAAAATTGTCGCCTGACAATGACAATTCGACTATCATGGATGCGTCGAGAGGTTAAGTTGGTTGCAGGACAGCTTATTGACCCAGCAACGTACGTGGAATTGTCATTGTCAGGTGACAATTGTCAAGATGGTGAAATAGGGCCTTGCGGCAACTCAGTCACCAGTCAAATTATTTATATATTAAAACGTAAAATATGTGCCTTTTCTAACCTTGGCCTTGGCCGAATCATCGACAATACCGATGATGACATTAATAGAATAGAGTGATTTACCTTAATAGTCGGTTACCCGTTTTTCTTACGCAAGGAATATTTAGCTGTTTTTGATTTAGTTTGAATCCTTCTCCTTGGCAAAATTGTTGCTGCATCCGATATTGTACCCATGTTTGAATAGATCAAGGGCCTAGACAAGGTTACAATCGACAAGCGCTAACGCCATCGCCAATAGAAAACTAATAAAATGTATGGGAATGACAGATGTTAACGAAAGGTGTTTCGTCGGCATCTGTCATTCCCCTACATTTTATTATTTTCTATTGGCGTTAGCGCTTGTCGATTGTAACCTTGTCTACGGCCCCAGAAGTCTCGAGCGGCTAACAGTGCTCAATTTCCTCCTAAACTTATCCTATAGAATATTCAAGTCAAAGTTTCACCAACTCAGTTGTATCCTAGCCAGCATCATGTTTCAGCGCGAGCATCATATGTAGGTACATCTATTGTTGCAGCGTCAAGGAAAAGGAAACTTTTACCTGTGAGGTGAGTGCCTGGGTCCATACGCAGCGACAGTCGTTAGTGAGCGCTGTGTGAAATCAGCGCATTGCATCAATTACTAATATGGGGTTAAGGGGATGCCTTGATTCGAGTCGACCGCGCCCCCTTGACAGAGACACGCTTATGACTTCCGCGCACAAGAAAAAGAGATGCAACACTCTTCGGGGATGGCTTTTTTGGTCAAATTTCGATAAAAACCTAACTTAGTGAAGTTCATTTATTTCATATAGTATTAACTTGATTCTGTCGTAAAATAATGTATTGTTTGAGTAGGCTGAGTAAAAAAAGGAAAATAAAGACCCAACTTTGGTTTTTTTTTCTATCGAGGAAATTTTAGGCAATCATGTATTTCTTAATCTAGTCAGAACGGCGCTTCAAAGCACGCGATAATTTCCAATTCACCCCCTCAATCGAATACGAATATTCGATCCAATGTTCGGGCCAGCCTTTGCCGAACCGAATATTCGGCCGAATTATTCGGATAAAAGTAATGCCTTATGCCTTCATCAGCCGTTACAAAACAAGCTCATTTTAAAAGATTACTTGTTGATTTTAAAGTGAAATATTTACAATAAAGTCAGTTAAAGAATAACAAGAATCCGTTTTAGAATAATAATTTGACAGGTTTTTATGACTATTACTACATTCTTGCAACTTGCAGGCAAACACGTGCAAAATTCACCATTATCACCCTCCTAGGGGGCCGGGGTCGGCTTTGACACGTACGTAATCCCAAGATTGACATTGCACGTGCAAAATTATTCGGTAAATATTCGGCCGAATAACGAACATTGCGTGCCGAATATGCATATGCATCTCTAGCTTTTACGTCATGCGCGCTGCGTAGCAAAATCGGGTGCCTTACGTAACTTAAGTCTGTATCGTTAAGTTGTAGCAAATCTCGTCACCCGCAAATTTGACCCTGACTGTCTATTGCAACGTATGCATTAATATAAGTTAAATATAAAAGGAATGAAGGAAGGTTGCAGGGCAATCTGGATGTAGCATTTTCGCTAGCGTAAATCGCTTGTGCCACTTGAGATTTGTAAGTGTTCCGGGGACTATGTTGGCTGGTAGGGTTGGCTTCTGTTTGTTTTCAAAATCATAAAAGCAAGTTCTCAATTGGACTACTAATACCTTTTTTCTATGTTGTTCTCAGAACTCAGTCATTTGTGGTCTTATTTTTAATAGTATTTTTCCTTTGTAAGATAATTAGTCCTATCATATTGCGGATTATTTTTCTAGACCGGGTCTTAGTGTATCCCATCGCACCCATCGCATAGCGACTCTCTTGTCAAAATAGTCTATTGTTTTAAATACAAAATGGTCAACATTGCCGAGTAGTACTTATGTTTTAATGTGGTCCACTTTCATAGATTTAAAGCTGTCTTTTGGTTGAGAAAGTGTTGAGTGTACTACGTTTATTTTACAGTATCAATTAGCGGGTACACTTAACAATAAAAGAGAATCGCTTTATTTACCACTTTATAATGAAAGACAATCAATCGCATTGTTACTGGCACAAAGAGAGCTGAATTTGGTCTAGAAAAAGAATCTTATAGTGTATATGCACTATACCCGGGTCTAACGTGATATTTATTAACCTACCTCTATTTCTGTGGGCGTAGCATGGTTGCCATTTTATCACTTATCGTTGTGGTAAAGACGCCCATCACGCTCTGAAAAGTATGCGAGTGCGAGAGTGACGGATGCCTTATCCACAACGATAAGTGATAAAATGGCAACCGTGCTACGCCCGCAGATGATTCGACGCGGGTTACATGGGACTTAATCATTATTTCCAACTAGTGTCCTGGTTAGAACTTGTTACTTATAATATGTCAAACTTCTAGGACCCTAGTAGGTTCTTCTAGGTAGTTCCTACTACATAGTTTGACGATTATTTGCCGTCAAACTGCGTCCCTGATTTCCTTGTACGCTAGAGAAATCTTTAGAGAAATGGCTTTGATATATTTATTTTAACGTGTCAGCCCTAACGGCTCAAGCAGACTTCACAATGCTGTGATGTCACCGGGAGTGCATCTGAAGTGTAAAGAATTTGTACACGGCCGATAACGCACCCACCACATAGGTAGGCTACGGTGTAGTATATACCAACACTACCAAAAATATTTAGCTTGCGTTGCTAGTATAAGTAGACTATGCGAGTCAAATCTTGCTACTGAATTTTCAGTCACTTCCCGGCTTCCGTTTTGGCTTTGGTTACTCGTGTAAGTTCGGTGACAGACAACGCAATATTATTACGCCACTGACAATGAGTTGATCTGATGATGACGCTGAAGCACAAGCTTTCTGTCAAACGTTTATTTTTAACCCCCGATGCAAAGAGAGGGGTGTTATAAGTTTAACGTGTCTGTGTATCTGTCTGTGGTATCGTAGCTCCCAAACAGATGGACCGATTTGAATGCGGTTTATTCAAAAGCTGATGTGATCGCGAGTGTTCTTAGCTATGTTTCATGAAAATCTGTTCAGCTGTTTTTGAGATATTGGACTTTGAAATGAAAATGTCGAGGATTTTTCAACTTTTCTAAATAAGAAAATTTTGAGATTAATTCGTGAAACTTAGCTGACTTAGCCTTGCTGATAAGATAGTGAATAAGTCATTCAACTAGGTCAGATGAAGCTAGGAGTTTTGACTGAATCTAAGCCCGTTAGCAATTGTGACTTTGTTTAACATCGTGGGCGTATTCCCTTCAAATGTGTTACTTTTTTATAGCTTTTGTCTGGAATTGGTCTTGTTTGGTTTTTCCTCACTATGTCATCATCCTCCTAACGTTATTCCCGGTAGTGCCCCTAAAAAGCCCGGGGTCCGCTTTGGTACATAATCCCAAGATTTGGCATAGGCACTAGTTTTACGAAAGCGACTGCCCAGAGGGAAAACTAGACCTTATTGGGATTAGACCGGTTTCCTCACGATGTCTTCCTTTACCGAAACGCTAACGGTAAACATTCCGTACTTAAGTTCCGAAAAACTCATTGGTACGAGCCGGGATTCGAACCCAAGACCGCCGCTTGACAGCCGCATGCCTGAACCACTAGGCTACCGTACCTCTCGTAGGTCCTCGCTATATAATAGCTATATTAGTAATAGTATTTTACAAAAGCAAAAAAAACATAAGCAACGGCAGATAACAGGTGATATCGCTAATACGTGATCTTCTATCTCAAACAAACATTAGTTACTCTGAGTACCAGCCAGAATAGTACCACCTGAGAGATAGCGTCTGATAAAAGCGTATTGGAGCTACTTTGGCAATTTTTTACCAAAAACTATCTGTCATTGCTGGGGGGAATCTAAAAATAAATAAGTATAGTTAGGTACTATAAAAGAATCAGCTTAGAATAAACTTCCATTACGACTTATTGTTTAACAAAAACACGTAAGTAAGTAACCAAAAACAAGGCGTGGGCAGCCGCATTGTTACTCTAGACGTGAAGGCCGAGACACCTAATCATAATACGAAAATCATTAATGTAAACATATGTTTTATTGACTTTTACGCCGTTGCTGGGCGCCGTCTAGAGATCTTATTATATCTCTCCTTTTCAATCTTGTGTTATCATCGCATGGCTGGCGCATATCTCTTTCCTCAGGAAGTGTAATGCCAAAATAATTGTTATAAGTTCTCAAGATGTCTGAAAGCTACAAACTCAGCTTGACGATTGCTATCATAGACAACAACCGGGATGAACGGCTTAGCATGCCTTCGGTAGCACGGGAACGGTCGGCTGATATCTAACTACTCAAAGCGGCCAACGTTACTTAACCCGCAGACCATGAGCGTCTATCGAAAAGCTAGCAGTAAGTATCAACTAATGTTCCGTACATAAATAAGTTCCCAAGAACTCATTGGTATATTTTATTTGATTTTTCACTTTATTGTCTTAATCGACTGGAGATACCTAGGTACGCGCCAGGATTGGAACCCGCGACCTCAAGATTTAGAGTCGAGTGCTTGTACTAGGTTACTTACTGGGCTACCAACGTTTCAGATCTTATATATAAGTATTAGATATTTATTCAGTATTTCAAGATGCAAACATTTATAGAGATGCCCCTTATCGAGATGAGATCATAATAAAAGTACTTATTTGTTCTAAATCATTTCAGTTCCAATTTTAGACTTAAGTGTCATGTCTTCGGTTCGTATTATTACGTACGACATTAGTTAAGGGTATCAATAATATATTGTCCTGCATAAGGTGCCGGTCATAAAAGGCGTCACATTGGCGTCAGACTGAGCATTTATTGTTTGACCGACTTGCAAGCATATCGTGACATGTTTTAATGAAAGGGAAATAGTTATTATTCGTTACAAGCTGCCTGCGCGCCTCCACCCTCGTATTAAACATAGCATTATGTCCATGTGAAGGTCCATTTTTACGACTATATGGTTTTTTTTTTATCGGATTATTAGTTCCGGAAATTACCACCAACCTCTTTTATAGACTATTAGACTAGCTGGCCGCGCGGCTCTGCGAATTACAAAGATTACCTCTACATACAAATTACAAACTTGCAAAGCTACAATCTCAGAGAATTTTCCTCTTTATAATATACTACTTGGGCGATGAAAATATGGAGAAAAAGCTCAGATATGAAACCTAGCTAAATCGAGTTTCCGCCTCCGTAAACCCCTATTTTACCTATTCTAGATTTAAACGAAATAGTTGGAGCCGTTTTCAAGAACGTGAATACAAATATATATAAAACATATATCACTTGTTTAATAGTATAGTATAGGATAGGATAATGTATAGCTAATACTTGTAATTTCTACCTACACAAGTGATTTTCTTATTGTAAGTTCAGGTTCATATCTGTGGGCATCCGTTGTTGTTATCCTTGAAAGCTTAGGGTGAGTTTTATGTAGGCTGCTTGTTAGGGTTCGCAGTCCGGCATGAACTTATCCTGAGAATTGACGTAGGCACTAAACTATAGTGCTGAAGGGTCCATATCGGGTTGCATAATATTTAAAGCCATAGTTTCGATATGCATAACTATACTTGTGTCATACATAATCAATTATTACGCATAAAATAACCAACAAAAGTCATACATAACGTTTTCATATCATATAAGACAAAAACAATGTTTAATCCTGTACATTTGGTAAAAGTAAATGTAACCTAATCTAACACAATTTTCCTTTTTAAAAAAAACAAACCCACTGCATTTATTTTAAACCTAACCTAGCCGCCAGCGTGTCAACGTCACCCCGCTCAGCGGGGTGTCGCTTAGCGGGGTGTCTATTTCCGTTCTGACGGACACAAGTTAACCGTAACCTAACCTACCAAAAATATTACTATATGTGTGGCGAGGAGGATGAGACTATGGAACACTTATTCTGTGAATGTTATGACCTTGCCAGACAAAGAATGAATTACTTTGGTAACGGCAATCCGCAACCAAAGGAATTCAAGGTGCTCCCGCCGAACTGCATCATCTGTTTTGTGGAGATGATGGAGCGAGCTTGGGAGTAGGCAAATGCACAAGATCCCACTGGGTCGAATTGTATCCGAAAGGGCCCTCATCTATAGATAAGATAAGATAAGACCAAAAATGCAATTGTTACGTTTATATTTCAGCCCTATTGGAGTCCAGAAACACAACACTACTACAGAGCAAGTAGTCCCTCTGCAGGTCGCATTTTTCAACCGATTCTTGTGAAATTTTGTGACAGGTTTGATCGTAGCCGCCATTTCACTCAAACTATCTCTATACCAACATCTAAATCAGTTCAGGTCATAAATCATCAGGTTTAAGCATGAAGAGGTAACAAACAGACAGACACACTTTCGCATTTATAATATTAGTATGAATTATTTTATACTTAGGTAGGTACACATACATACTCAACTCAACGGTACCTATCATTTCTTACAATTCTGAGTAAGGAAAACCAAATTCTACTTTATTTAATTTGCAACTCAAAGACTAATGTTAACTTGACCGTGACTCATTAATTAATTAATTAAAATCGAGCTCTAATTGACCGGTATAAGATTCAGTTTTAGTTGCTCAATGAGTTTGAGGATAGAAGAACGTCAAGCAATTTGCAGTTCAGTTCACACAAAGTGACAACAAATGAAGCTCATATATGCCAAGTCTTCTTATAAACACAAAAAAAGGAAGTCTCCTTGAATTCCCAATATACTTACAGTAAAGAATGGTCCCACTCTCGGTAAAAGTTGTTGAGTGACTCACTCCAAAGATAAACCGAAGATTTACCAACTCTTAAATTCGGTTACGATTGGCGCTACTATCTTCACGCCCTTGATATGTTTGTATTGAGTAGGGTTAGTTCTATAATTATACAACTGAAAACATACCTTGGCATCGTCGACACTAACCAGACAGTAGTAAGTTAACACAATAAGTAGGTATTTGTTTATTTCTCGCGATTGTATTTAAGTTGCTTCTGTAAAATCTTACAAGTTGATAATGTTTTTAATTTAGGTACATTATCCTGGGTGTCATTAAACTAGGTACCAAGTTTGTGTGTGTTTGAGTTGTTAAAATATATAGTCAACAAGGCTTCTCTTCTGATAAACAACAACTGAATTGGACTTCGGGAAGTTGGCCAAATCTGTCTTGGAAGACTTGACTTAATCAAACCAATATAAATAGAAAGTAAAATAAAATAGTTCTAATATGTACAGTCAGCGTCGTATAGTTAGTAGCAGCCAGAGTAGCCAAATATATCGTAGCACACCCTTATTCTTACAGAAATAAAGACGTGTACCGAAGTGCATGGCTGCTTCGGCTGCTACTAACTATATGATGCTGACCGTACTGGAGTGGAGGATAACACGCTACCGACTGTATACGATTGCTAACAGCGCGTAGCGATTCTGTTAAAATCGAGAAAGCAGCTTTCATGGAAGTACAACCGGTTTAATTATGTCAAGTCCGTACCGTTACTGGATTGCAAAGCAATTTCTAAAGATCACAAATAATCACAATGTCGAAAGGGACCTATTAGGCCAGTTCTAAGGGCTTAAATTGGAAAATAATGAGAATTTTCAAGGGCTATACTGCGTGTACGTGAACTAGTCAACAAAGTGAATTAATTTAATATATCTTGACTATATATTTTGTTGTTTATCAGAAGCCTTCAATCATGATCATGTTTTCAATCATTTCATTTTCATTTAATTTCCTTAAAATTTTCCCAATCTAAAACAACAAAGTTGGATCGAGAAACACCTCACTCTTTCTCATTGTGTGCTCGTTTATGATTTGTCCTTATCCTAATACGGCGATTTACGGGGGTGAAAGTCGATCTACCCAGTTTTCATTTCAGGAAAAATCGTTTCCGTTCGGTCCGAATTCAAAGTCCGTAATTCAAGCGGCAATGCGATAGGTATAATTTAATATGTTGATTGTTGGTGGACAGGCTCGCGCACGGCATTTGTTGCATCGCAGCTGTTGTGTCAAGGGACCTCGTGTGGCTTACCACAGTTACCACATGCAGCATTCCACAGTTAACACTGCACATGCCACATAATAATGTGTCTAAAAATAGTATTAATAACTCGAAAAATGTATTCCATTGTAATACAGTAAGACAAGCCAGCAGTTAACTACCCAGGCGAAGTGCTCAAAATGATCTGCACAACACGCTCTTATCAGTTCAGGGAGTGAAGATGCATTTATTTGTCAATTGTCAATATCTTTGGGTAACTGTCTCATGCGATATAAGATACTCTGTGATACGAACAGTCGTCAAATACACCTTCGTTCGCTGAACAGATTACATGACTGATGATTGCGACTCGTGAGCACACGAGCTCGTCGCTTTGCGCAACATTTCTCTCCAGGCTTGCTCGGTTTTCAGCCACCCAGATATAGACGTCTGCGTCTGCAAATTTCCTTTGTGAATTTCCCTGCATCAGTCCAACACCCGTTGGTGATCTTCCACGACACCGTTCTTCCTACAATATTTTCCACAATAATAAGTCTCAACAGGCTGATGCTCTCACCTGGCCACTGCTGATAAATTGAACATGTTCAAGGACGTCATCGTTATTTGATCGGGTTATCACGCTGCTAATGAAGTTTGTAAGGAAATTGGAAAAAGTGACGTCACAATGTTCTATTGTCAAACAGCGTAACTTTTTTATACTTATGTATTCCTCTGCTTTTTTCTCAATCGTTACGCTCTTGACAGAGCGGTCGTGGTCGTCATGTAGTCGCATTCCCGGCAGTTATTATCCATACAATCTCTCGCCCTTTCGCTCTGTTGGTCGTCATTTTGGTGCATTCATGCAATGGGCCGGCCACAGCTGATTTGGTCTGGTCGGTTCATCGCATGGCCTGTTACCCTCTACTCTACATTGTAGGTACCACGACACGTTAAAAATTGACGTAGGCCCTCGTGATCATTAGATATCAATTATCGATTATAGAATACTGGAAAGTGATTGTCCCAGTTATGTTATCTTTTGGCTGTAGTGTGTTTATATGAGTAAGATTCAAATTAATCACAAATGCTTATCACAACTCGTGGCAGTGTCCTGAATCTTGAGTGCTAATTAAACACAATAAAACATTGAAATTGCTATTATTGGCACCAAAAGAGATGATTAATGTCATCATTTACAACTGCACAGTAGATTAGCATTTCGTATATTTTTACAATTCTGATATTTTGATCACTTCGAGGTAAAGGAGAAAATAAGGTATAATTTCGCTATTTATATCAATTTATCGATTTACATCCCATGACTTTGAAATGTATTTTCTTTGTATAAAACTGGATCTGTGTATGAAGTGGCAAGATCACATACACTACTGACACTACACAGTAAAAAGATTGAGGGAGTGCATGCTACTTACTAAAATGAATGACTGGGTGATCTCATCTAATTGGGGGATAAAATCGAAATTTGAATAAAATACCATGTTATTGTCAATCAATGTCTTTACTTTTAATAAGAACTACAAGGGGGACAATGTTGCTCGCGTCCGCAGGAGTTATTTACCTACTACAACAACAGCTCACCCCGCCGGTCACCCGTCACGAAACTAGACCTCTGCCTACGCTTAGTTACTACGCATCGCGGTGTCAAGATACATATATTTGAGGGTGAGCGTTGAGGTGAGCTTAACACAAGTTACAGAATAGGGGGGCTGCACGTGTCCCCTGGGTGGTTCTAAATGAGCGACAACACTTTCGGCGAAATAGGCGCTCCTATAAAAATATCACATAGATATTACACAGATTCTATTCTACAGATCGCCATACGATTAAATAAATAGGAACTGCAGACAGTCTTACTATTGGCATAATCAGCCTTTTATAATTAAACTGTAACCATAAATTACACAAGTGTAAATAAAATATATTTAAAAAGCAATATAAAATAAATATATAAATAAATAAATTAAATTGCACGTATGCAATAAACAATCAAATCTATTAATAGCTGGTATTGTCTACGCTCGTCCACAAATATATTTTGACACAGGTAGAGGTCTAGCAAAAGGTTTGACAAGATCGTATCAGGTAGAAAACCGTGATCTCTACCTAAACGGGCTTGATTATGTGTATGTATCTATAATGTGAATAGGGATTCAAACAATTGTTGTATTTTAGAAGTTCGCAACTCACATTGATTGTATTTCTTATTAACAAACTGTTTGTAGACTATAAAGGTACCAGGACGTTAACTGAGGCCATACAAGTTATAACTTATTTATAAGTTGACTCGTGAGTTATTTCAAGCTTAAAAGCACTGTGGAGTTTGCTAAAGCTGAATAGAATTTCATATCGATTGAGTTCATCACGTTAGCTGTTGCATTGTTAAGGTGGTTCGATTTCCATACAAAACGTTATTTGACATTCACAGGCTAACGGCGTGATTTTTTAAGAAACCTATGTAAGTAACTTTCACAAATTGGCTTTCCATTTGCGCAAAACTCCCCGTTTCCTCGAATAAACTTGTATAAACTAAAATAATTTGAAAAAAAATGGTTTTCCCAAGGTATGACGTCACAAACTAATATCTCAAATTATTCTAGTTTATACAAGTTAATTCAAGGACAGGGGGAATTCCGCGCAAATGGAAAGTCAATTTGTGAAAGTTACTAAGTACATAGGTTTCTTAAAAATTCACGCCGTTAGCCTGTGAATGTCAAATAACGTTTTGTATGGAAATCGAACCACCCTACCTTGAAATGGATAACATGGTGAACTTGTACGTATAGCATTTCCCGTTCATCGCGGATACGGAATTCTATTGCAACATTTATTTTGTACAACTTACACTATTGATTTCCCAAAAAGGGCTTCTGTTTTTTCTAACACATTCGACACTTTTCAGTTCCTCGCCGTATAAGATTTGTATTAATGTAAGGTTTCATCTGTACTAATATTGTAAAGAGGAAAAGTCTGTGTAGTGAGATTGTAGCTTTGTTAGTTTGTATGTTTTCGGTGATATCAGGAACCGCTTAAAAAAATTCTTTCACCTGCGTGTAAAATGGACTTTCTGGATGGTTCTAGGCTATATTTTATCCCGCGGTTTTCTTTGAGTTACACGGCCGAACACGCGTGTGCTGCTAGTAATTTATAATTGATGTTACGACATATGCGATACTTCCTGATTTTCACTGACCCATTTGGATCGCTCTGCACAGAGAGAGCAATTCATCATCAGCCTATATTTTTTTAATACAACGACGGTGGCAAACAAGCGTACGTCCCACAGCTGGGTAGTACATGCCTCCTCTCAATGATGAGGGGAGTGGGCAGTAGTCCCCACCCCGGTGCGGGTTAGGGACCTCATATACGCCTTTGAATTTCTGCCAGATATGCAGATGCGCGGGTTTCTTCACGATGTGTTCCTTCAGCGAATACTTATTGCGGCAACTTGTCTCAAGGGTGTCATTCGGATCGCGCTAATGCGACGCACCTCACCCGTCACGCCTAACGAAACTAGACCATAGAGGTACGCTTAGTTACTACGAATCGCGGTGTCAAGATATATTTGTGGGTAAGCGTTGAGGTGAGCTTAAAACAAGTTACAGAATAACGGGCCTGTACTTGACTACAGAAAATGTGCCAGCTTTTAGTGTTAATATATATATATATATATATATCTAATAAGCTGCTAGAAAATGCAATTTAAGGCAATTTGTCGCCAACACAGACGCGTGCTGACCGCACATTCCCGGCATCTGCAACGCTGCGTATCTCGTCACCGCAACCAATACCGTTGCTTGTTGTGGAAAAAATACCCAGTCCTAGTCTCCCAATGTTGGTATAAAATATTAGTTAGCTTTGAACTAAATGTCTTCTTAATTTAACTAGCGAGCCGTTTTAGTTTGGGCCAAAAATCTTTCGTATGTCCAGAAGTCCCACCTGGACTCCAGTCCAGATCCAGAAGGCTGTTCTCTTCTACTGCCGAATTTCTCAACAGATTCTCGTGCAAATTTGTGAGCAGGTCCAATAATTATATACCAAAATATTATTTTTCGATTCAGATTTTCGAAATTAAAATTTAAAAAGTTGTCTCATGAGTTCTACAGCTCACAGAGTCAAACTAATATTGTCTATACCTATTTAGCATAATTTTGCTAGAGTAGCTAGTCATAAAAAGGCCCGTTGCTTGCTACACTTTACTCACTCCCCGCGCGGTTCCAACTGAGTATTACAGAAAACCCGCGGGCTAAAACTAGCCTATATCTATCTCGAAAATCTATTCATTAAACTGAAGATGGATATTTTAAATCGAATGAATAGTTCCGGAGATTATCCCATCCATACAAATTTACAACGCCGCAGACTTCCTCTTTATACATAGTGCCTGGGCACCGAGCTCAGCTCGGGTGAAAATGAAAATATGGAGAAAACTAATTTTTCTAGACACGAGATCTAGCTACATCGATTTCTCGCTCTCGTAAACCCCTATAGTCCAAATTTTATCGCGAGTCGTTTCCGAGAACGTGATGGTAAATATATATATACTTATACATAACAAATATTGCTCGTTTGATAGTATAGGATTAGTATAGAATTACCTAGATAGATCAGTACCTACAGATTAAACATATTGTGTGTAGTGACCTGATTTTCTCCGTTTTATTAGTCGATAACAGTATCCACACGCATAAATTATGTATTGCATTAAGGTAGAGCTCTTCATGTGTGCAGATGAAGATATGTGCAAGCGATTGGGACTTTGTCCATTCAGTTTACACACTTTTTGTCGCGAGGTATTTTAATAGGTTCTTAATTAAGAATCCAGTTGGTCCTGTTTCGCGTGAGTCATCGACCTGCGCTTGCGCTACTTATTGGCTTCACCGGTCTACCCACAGCTGCCCCCCTATTCTGTAACTTGTTTTTCAACACAATTGCTCGTAACGTACCTCTTATTGTGTCGCTTTTAGGCTCATAATCCTGGATATTAAACACGCGTGTTTAATAACATTACGATACTTGTGTGTTATGGTTATATCCCGATTAAGTCACGTTGGCACCTTGCAGCAAGATGTATGCATGCACACGGTGCATTCCTTAACTAACCGGGTTGTACAGAATGTACAGCTTTTTTTTTAATTCTCGGCAAATGGATTCTTACTCGACTAAACAAATTAAATCCTTTTTGTTAATTAATTGATTATTTCTTTGTGGATATGATATACAAACGGTTAATTTAGTAATACTATTCACTTTTGATAACATTTTACATGAATTAATAAAGATAACATTTTAAAACGAAATTATTTATATTATTTTGTATTGGCTGTTTAGAGATTTCATCTAATGCCGAGCGCTACGCAAACTTCACAAAAAAAAATTGATGCGCGCCATTATAGGTTATTTCACAGATATTTGTACACATTGTTAATGCGTATTTGGTTATTAACAAAAATGTTGATTCGTGGTGACTAGAAAAGCGATAAAAAGAATGGACGCCACTAAAAATTCTTGAACATCAATAAGTAAGGAAAATAACTTGGCAGGCCTATCAAATTTTCATCTTATGAAAAGGATTTTTTCCTCACAAAATGTGTTGAAAAACGTCGTATGAAACACGTGAGCTTTGATAATTACATCCTCGGCTCTCTAATCACGCTCACCTGCGGCTCGCGTGATAATTCCACCTCTGATGTAATTATCAACATACCTCACTTGTATCACAATGTACTATTAAGCTCACCTCAACGCTCGCCCACCGACATATCTTGACGCCGCGACTCGTAGTAACTAAACGCAATCAGAGGTCTAGTTCCGTTAGGCGTGACGGGTGAGGTCATGCGAATAAACGCTTTTAGACTAACAGCCCTGGTGTCCACATCATCCGGCGCACAAGTGTAAGTTAGACCTTCGATTATGGTTCAGATTGTTTAATGTATGTGGCTGACTTTTTATAAAACTTTCTTTGGGATTGAAATATTTTACCTGGGTCGGTAGAGTTGCTTTTTGAATTGACTACCTTCATGCGTAATAAGCGTTTATATTATTGAGATAAGGCGAAAGAAGGGGTATATAGGTTCAGGCCAATTGGTATAAGTTTGATCTTTGATTACGCGTCACCGCAACCGGCACCGATCACGCAACGCATTGTACGCGCGTCTGGTAGATCTAAACTTCTCTTGATCTTTTAATGACAGTTAAGTTGTCCTAACGTGCGTTCGAAGCGTTACGCGATCAACCCTCTGGTGTCAGGATATATACCATTGGTTAATGGTGAGATGAAATAAGCCATGAGTTATGAGTTGGATAGTGGGATTCGCCATAATTCGTAATTACCAATTAATTATGTGTTATGTGCGGTCAGCACGTCTAGCACACGACGGCCGCGACATACTCTCGATTTTTATCGCACTATACCTCTTCTTCTAAGTGTTCTAATAAGAGAGAGACGGATAGTGCGAGAAAAATCGAGAGAGCTCGCGCACCGTCGCGTGCTAGCCGTGCAGCACTAAAAATATATATCTAACTTTCAACTTTATTCCACCGACGTAAGATCGTAAATGTATACATATTTATAATTATTAACGCGACTTGTACGAACACTGAAAATTCACGCACACGCGGTCTAATACGGCTTGGAATCTAGCGCTAGACGGCCTGTGCAACTCGCTTGGTTTTGAGAGCAGAGTGTTCCAATCCATGGAGGAAATTGTGCGTGGTCTATCTGAAAAAATAGGAGAGGGCCAATAAAGCCGGGCCATCTGTATTATGTACAGAAGAGCAAGTATACAGAAGAGCCGTTGATGGAGTCACTGTCAATGGTTTGTTTTGTTCATCAATCACGATTGTGGCCCATTTCTATTTGGAGGGTAACACTGTATTGTATTCATCCACCTGTACCTACTAATAATGAGGCAATGTCTGTGAAATGCAAGTGTGTTTAGGGGGTAATGTATGTTCTTATAGAGCCAAACATGTTTGCTCATCACACAAAATCCAGGACCGAAAGTCTCACAGACAAGACAGGGTATCTGGTTTACTAACAAAGCAACAATTAGTCCATTCTTTTATACGCGATGATTTTTGATTCGTGATCAGGAGTAAATTTTTCTAATTCTGTTATTGATATCAAACACGATTAACTCGAAGTTACCTAAAACAAACGTTCTTTTTTTTCTGAATAAAACTGAATAAGGAATCATCACTTTATAATTCAAAATCATTGTCACCCTAACAGTAGGATTGCGAAAATTTGACGTATGTGTATGTGTGTTTGACGTATCTACTTAACTTTAAGAAATGTAGGGTGACCAGACATTCAGTGGATATTAGTGTTAATATTATCATTAAATTGAATTAACCAAACAGTGATTTAATTGCATGAGACCTCATCCATAGAAATCCGTTTTGGCTGTTTATCAATATTTTTTGACTCCTGATCACGGATTAAAAATCATCGTGTATAGGTACTTGAAATACTTTGAGTTGGCCGAATTGCATCAAACTAGTCCATTCAAAAAGCGACTCTACCGTCCAAGGTAGAAGATTCCAATTACAATGACCGTTTCATAAAAAGTCGGCCAAGTTAAATAATCTCAACAATACGTCCGTTAGAGTGTGGCTAATCAATGAACAAGCAGATGCATTTACTGGACGACAGTAAACGTCACACGGATTATTTTTTATTAAAGGAGCGAGCGAAGCGAACGATGTTCTCCGTTTCGGCATGGGCAAAAATTATTTTGTGTGTCTGGCGGCTTTTCTCCTCTATAGGCCGGGGCCTAATGGTCGGCCTTATCACACGATAAGTGACACGATAGTGCGTCCGTCACTGGCTGACACCGTTCGACAGAACGAGACGGACGCTCTATCGTGTCACTTATCGTGTGATAAGGCCGACCATGATACGGGGTCTGGTCGTTTCTCAACCGATTCTTGTGGAATTTTGTTCCATTATTATATCGATTTTTGACAACTCGGTTTCTCAAAATCATTATTTTTTGGAAAAATAAGACGCTCACGATTTCTGCGGTTCATAATTATTATTATGAATAGTGTAGCTACGTAATTATATACCGCCGATTTATTTTTTAAGCAAGACTATACCTACACGTACAAAATATTCACACTTTTTTAATCTATATTTTAAGACCCAGCAGACATTTTGCTCGATATGGTAAGTTTCATTTCATTTCATTTCATTAGTATTTCGTTACCGAGTAAAGCTATAAAACCCCGAGGTTATGCAAATAGAACCGATATTAGCGGAGCCGTAAATAAATATTTTTGGCGGTGCTTTTATCGGTTTTTTAGAGGCGTTTTTACCTAGTTACTAATTGGCGTAAAGGTCACATATTATACAAACACTTTTAACTAACAGGGAGCGATTTCTAAAGGCATCCACACATCGAACGCGGGTCGTGCGCGGCGCGGGGCGTTCGGACCGCGTTCGATGTGTGTTTGAAGTGTAGTTTCAATGTTTTACAACTTGCGCGGGCCCGCGCCCGACCCGCGTTCGCGCCGCAACCGCGACCGGTGTGTGGAGGCCTTAACCCAGTTTTAAGGAAAACGTCCCAATGTCAGAAACCCTAATTTCCACAATAGACACGCTTGTCAGAACATGACAGATCAAAGGTCCGTTACAAAATGGTCCTACGGAACAGTTTTAGACAGGAGTGTTAAATTATTTACTAGTACTTGTACATTACTAGCTTCAGCTTGCGACTCCGACCGCGTGGAACTCTTTTATAAGTATCGTAACTCCATATAAACTTTCACCCCCTTAGGGAATGATTTCCGGGATAAAAGCTATCCTATGTCGTTCCTCGGGATTTAACCTATACCCATACCAAATTTCATCTCAATCGATTCAGCGGTTGAAGCATTTATAATACTAGTGGCTCTGTGAGCTAGATCTCGCGGGTTTGTTTCAAAACGGTTGAATTTAGTAAAGGTCAAGATACAGTGGACGGAACATAAATTTTGTACCAAGTCAGTAGTCAACGCTGACCCCTTTCTTGTAATTTTTTACGTTTTCAACCCATAACTACCGCCGTCATTTTTCAAAATTTTGAAAAACTGATTCGACAAAAAAATCTGCATACTTACCGAACCTACTCACAAAATTTCATGAGAATCGGTTGAGAAATGTGAGCTCTAGGCGAGAACAGGGGGAAATCCAAACATCCGGACATGAGGAAAAACGATTTTGCGTCCAAGCTGAAGCATAGACGCTTCGCTCGCTCGGTCGATTAAGTATGGAAGTATGGATTACGGTTAAAACAAAAGAGGAAAATGTAGTAGAAAACAAACTTCGTATCAATCCAATCATAATGCCAAGATAGCAATGTGTTTTGGTCAGACAAAGGTTGTTGAACTCGTTATCTAAAACTCCTGAACTTGATGATAAAATACATGTTATATGTGTTTTACTGTTATAAGTCAAGGTCAAAAATCTCATGAATGTCTTTCCGGCTGTTCTCCTCTAATAGGTCGCATTTCTCAACCGATTCTCGTGAAATTTTGTGAGCAGATTAAATATATATAATTTTTGTGTCAACTGAGTTTTTCAATTATTGTGTGTCGGCCGAACAGGTAAGCGCCGCGGAGTGCATTGCGTTTGCGCAGGCTACGGCATCGGTATGAAATCGCAAAGCAAATGTAAACAGAAACAGAAACAGAAAAATATTTATTGCCACAATATATTCGTAGAACCTTAAATATACAGGTACACATCTTCATATCTTCGATCTTGAACACCATCAGCACTAGAAGGGGGTAAATGATTGGTCATTTGATACGGCACGACAACTTCTTTAAAACCATAATGGAAGGAAAGATAGAAGGAAGGAGAGGCAGGGGAAGACCACGACGTAAAGAAAGAAAGAAAGAAAGAAAGAAAGAAAGAAAGAAAGAAAGAAAGAAAGAAAGAAAGAAAGAAAGAAAGAAAGAAAAGAATTTATTTGTGACAAACACGTAGGTAACAAAAATTACAAAAATAGGCCGAACACTGCCGCAGATTATATAGACCAAATAAAGGAAAAAGCTGGTGTCGTGTCGTATCAGCAAATCAAAGGGCTGGCGTACGACAGAGAGAAATGGAAAATACTCCACCGACAAGAGGATAACTCTTAAATTAATGATGATGACATCTTCATATGTCTTCACATAATAAAAGAAAAAAAAACCGGCCAAGTGCGAGTCGGACTCGCGCACCGAGGGTTCCGTACAAACCTGTAGGTATATAAGTAATAACTTTAAAATTATTACAAATATTTTTATTATATGATGTAACTAAAAATTTACGGTTTTCGCAATTTCTCCTTTATTTGTGCTATAAGACGTTGGCTCGTACCAAATTTCAAGGTTCTGAGTTCACGGGAAGTACCCTGTAGGTTTTGATTCTCTTGCGAGTTTTGAAAATTCGCGGAAATTTGCGGCATAAACGGCTGTATCTTTTAATTGCGTTGGCTTAGAAGTTTGATTTTTTCACAGCTCCAAATTTTAGCTTGATACCTCCACGCGTTCCTGAGAAAAAGGGTCTTGACAGACGGACGGACGGACGGACAACAAAGTGATTCGGTTTTTATAAGGGTTCCGTTTTTTCCCTTTGAGGTACGGAACCCTAAAAAAATACAAAGGAAAAAACAAAAATAAAACAAGAATAAAACTATACAAAAATAACTTAAGGAACTAGTGGGCAATGGCTCCCGTCTCAGCATGTAGTTTTAAGTAAAGGAGTAGGTACTCTGAAGTTTTTTCTTTATCTTGTCTAGTCTTAATAAGTAACCCCTTTCAGATATACTGGGAATAATGAGCAAAGTATACGGGGTGCATACTAACACACAATTTTGCTGACTGCATTGCAAATGCACATTCAGTGGGGTCTACTGTACAGTGAAGTGCAAAAAAAATTACAGTAATATCATATACGTAGCTAGCAGTCAAAGTAGCCAAATATATCGTAACACGTCCGCCTCCTCTATAGTAATAAAGGCGTGTTGCGATATTTTTGGCTACTTTGGCTTCCTACCAACTATATGATGCTGACTGTGCCTGCCGAAACCATGAGAGGAAACTAGGAAATAAATACGGGCTGGCGTGCGGTCCAAACGAAAACTTGTATTTCGAGCCGCTGTAGTTAGTCCCTTATTTTCTCCGTCAAATTTACTTAACCAACTGACAGTGACCGTCAGTCTTGTCACGGGTATACTAACCACCTTTAACTAATCAATGTTTCACTGAAAATTTCCTTCTTTTCATCGTTTTCTGTTTATTTTCTTAGTTTCTCTTTTTTGGAATGGCTATTAGCCCGTAAGCCCAATCCCAATTCCAAACCTGAGTCTTTCAGTCCTGAAATGACCGCAAGTACTTGGCAGACGGTGCCGAAGGTGGCCAACTTGAGCATCGTCTGCCAAGTGCTGATTCTGGCTCAGCACAACTTTCTCGACCTGCTGTCATGCATTTTATCGTGTTGTTATGAGACGTGTGTTTATTGGCAGTGGGCTTACGGACTATATGTGTTAAACATGTAAGATCAGCACGGTTATCGCAAGACGGGGCGCGAGCTGTGTCGCGGCGAGAAAGACTGTCCGTCTCTTTTGAATTAGCACACTTAGAAAGAGACTGATAGTCGCATCTCGAGACGACACATTTCGCGCGCCGTCTTGTGAAAACCATGCCGTGTTCTTTTAAAGCTTGTTAACTATGAATTTAAGGCTATATTAACGTGCGTTGCCTCGTCCACCAGAACATATTCTAAATGTCAACCAAGCCCCGAGCCAGTGCGTTCACATGACCGCGTTTAGCCGGCTTATTATCTATGGTTCACCAAAGATGCCGATAACGATAATGTCAGTACACTTCTAAAATAAACTACTAAAGGTTACGTTCAGCAGAAAATAACCACAACAAAAAAAGTTGTTGTACACATAACCTATACGAGCGTATATTTTAACCAGCCATAGTTTTCGACTGTTTTGTGTACAATACAGAGCTTATACACATATTCTACATCCTGTATAAACTTCATATATAATCATCATGTCATATGGAACACAAAAAAAGAACTTCATGAAGAAGAATGGTCCACACAAACAGCATTTGAATAGAATAGAATTGAATAACATTTATTCATGATAACAACACATACATGCACATAAATCAAAATACAAAATAGAAGACAACATTGCCACGAAACGGATTTGCTAACGCACTGTTGCAGAGCGTGTCGTTGTGCCGTAAACCTTACCTTGATTGGTTTTTTCTTTCTGTGGAGCCTATAAATTCATTGTTCTAAATTGACGATTGAGAGAACCACTGTGGATTAATTAAATAATAATTTATTTGATTTAATGTCAAAGACATCAATGTCTTCGTCTCAAACTACATAATGAACCGAATAGCCTGCGTCACTTTTATTTTGGAAATGATTCATATTGCAAATTTTGTGTACCTATGGCATATTAAAGCCACAAGGACAAAATGTTCAACAAAGACGCATTACCCACCATACATTTTAAGGCGAGTTGTCTTGTTGTAAGAGATTGCAGTGATTTAAGTAACATTGCGATTCGAACCTATAGGTACATAGGTCTTAATTATTGGTAATTTTGTGTGTGCGTGTGTTTTTCAACCAAAGTAACCAATCCAATCATAAATTTAGGGATTCCCGAAACACACTATTATGATAAAATAATGCTTATTGGTACATACCATGCGTTTAAAAATATTGTCACCGGCACGACCTTCAGAAATGAAGAACACGGAGATGAAGAAAAATAAAAGTTAAATGGCTAACAGTTTATTAAACTATTTTCTTGAATTTCTTATATGCGTAACAACAACGTATTTAAATAAAAAAGACCTAAAATGTTGTCTAGGGAGTGATCACCGTTTATGGCATTTTATTTATAAAGTGTGTACACGATAAAACCCCGGCTGATCAGGTATATTTTTCTATTAATTGATGATTTTGAAGCAGCACTTTTTTATAATCCATAGCTGTAATACTATCAAATATTTAAAAACTCTCAAACTCATTTATTCATAAAGTTAGGTGTCAAGTTATTCGTATTAAGTAGTAAGTAATACACGCTTTATTACCTTTCACAAGTTAAATAATGTAGTAGGTATTACATGTACATATTTAGAGTGCGTGATGGCTTAAGTCTCGAAATGAAGTAGAAGAGTCGAAAAAAAGATAATTAAACATGGTGAAAAAAACTGCGAGTGGAGTGGACTAATTGTGAACCTAGTTAGACTCCGTGGTACAGGCAGCATCACATAGTTAGTAGAAACCAAAGTAGCCAAATATATCGGAATACGTCCTTATTACTAAAGGAGTAAGGACGTGTTACGATATATTTGGCTACTTTAGCTGCTACTAACTATATAATGCTGACTGTAATAGGTACATACCTACACAAATTTCTTAATTAACACTTAATAACGAGTAATGACTGCTTCAGAGGCTCTAGTGTAAGTTTTACCGAAACAAAACGTTACGACCGCGTTTGCGTTTAGCTGTCAAATCCCATACCAATTGAGGGTAAAACGCAAACGCGATCGTAAAGTTTTGTTTCGGTAAAACTTATACTACCTAGAGCCTCTGTTCTCGAACGCAGTTAATAGTGATGTCAAACCATGATTCAAACTTTCCGATAATTTTCTATGAATTTCCTATTTATCCAGGGGTATTCATTGATCAAGCCCTGTAAACAAAGGTTAAACAGGACTGGAGGCGCTCGCCTACCTGACGCCTCGAAATGTCTGCGGCCTGCTACTGTGGGCCGCCCGCCGGGACGTACGCAGTTGAATACCAAGAGCGATCCTGCGACGCCCCCATTACAAGGCGGAGCCGGATGTCGTTGGTGGTTTTAGATGGTAGTCCAGTTTCGGTTAGTCCGTTATACCCGTGCATTTCCCCAACGTTAAAAAAAAAAGAAAAAAAAGGGGTATTCATTGATGTGGCTTCTGCATTTCAGCGCAGGTTTAATTTGTAATTGGCTGATTCTAATTTTGATTTAAATGATGATTTCGCTACTGTAGTACTGCTAGTACTGCTAGTAGATTAGTAGGAACGTACTTCCGTGAACAATTTGATAGTTATTATCGTGAAGACACGATATTAAATATTATTGCAAGTAACTGTACCTAATACTATTGATCAAAATATTTCTTCGTGTCCTTAAAATACGAGTACCTATACCTACTTCGTGATGTTTTACAAATATTTAAGACAAATTATGGAGGTTTAAAATACTTACACCAAAAACTTAAATTGGCTGTAGGTATTAAGATGAGATTTTGTGTATAGTTAAGGATATATCTCCTGAAAATTTAATTTGTCCGTAACTTGTAAGATTAAAGCAAAGCATGTTCACTTATTTATTATTCATTAAGGACTCACTTAAATACTTTGTACGAAAATTCACTTAAGCATTTAAGTTATTCATAGATGAGAACTAAATTTTAACGAAATAATTAATGATGTTAGATTTAATACTTTCAGTCATCGTCATTTACCGGGAAACTGGTATACCTACTTAACTGATATATTCCCAAGCTATAATTCATGAAACGCGTCATTAACTTGAGGAAAAAACTCTCGAAAACAAACTTTTTGGTATACCTATTGCTAGCCTATTGAGTAGGTAAAAGTTAATTCAATATTTTCCTTTTCTTTTTACCTTGCTCCTTTCCTTCATTTATAACACTGCCACTTTGTAGGGATTGTTAAACAAGGTAAAGATGCCTTTAATGGCTCCTCTACATGATGGCCCATCCTATGGCCCAGCGCTAGTGCCATGCGATGGTTTAACGCCACTACACGATGGCGGCAATTTACCTATTTACAAATAACGTCGTTTTCGATTAAAAAAATACACAGCAAGAACGTCCACACTCAACCGCGGCCGACCGCGCACTGTGGAATGGACCACGTGTAGATGCGTACCGCCATCGCTGGCCCACTCCCTTTGATGTGCGTCCGAAAAACCGACACCACGGGCATCCCGCTGCGCCATAAACCATCCGACACTACTACCCTCTCTACATGCTGGCCCCTCCTAGTGGGCCAGCAGGATGGGCCATCATGTAGAGGACCCATTTGATGTGCGGCCGAAAAACCGACACCGCGGCCATCCCGTCGCACCATAAGCCATTCGACCCGACCCACTACCCTCTCTACACGCTGGCCCATCCTAGTGGGCCAGCAGGGTGGACCATCATGTAGAGGAGCCATTACATGTATCTAGTTTGTATATTTGAATGGCCTAGGGGCGCGATTTTCAGCAATTTCAGCATGCCAGTGGGATTTCCCTACCTTATGTCTCCGTCTCTCAAAATGAGACAAGGAACGGGAATATAACGCTGGATACCCCTCTTTTAGAGCCCGGCCAAGTAGGATAAAAAAAGCATTTTATCAGGAACCTAAACCCACAATTGAACTGCTTTGCCCAGGGGTTGACTTGTTTATGGCATATGGCATTAAATACTCTTCTTATACCTACCATAACTTTTTCTTTTGTGCAATTGATAATAAATAAATAGGAATAGATCGCTCATTAGCGATAAGACCGCCTGTTGTTGACCTCAACCGTTGCTTTATCAGTAAATGTTTACTAAGCAGAAACGTCCTCTAATCAAATTTGAAATTCCGATCAAAGTGAAAAATTGAACAAATTAATCGATTGATTTTACAATTTGATTGCTTGCTTTGCTAAGCTTATGTAGTTGTGTCATTTTTTGAGGTGTGCAATAAAGTATATTTGTATTTATGTATACATTTTCAAATGTAAGGAAAAAATTAAATTGTAATGCTCCGTGCCGAATACGAACCGGCGACCATTACAAGGCCAATAAAACATAAACCTACCCGAGACTTTCGTAACGAGAAGTATTCCTCTAGATATTCTATTAACTATGGACACAAAAGTATAATAGACTTCCTTGTTAGTGGTAGATAGTGGATAGTCTAGGAAAAAACCAAAAACCTAAATAAAAAGTTACCTGTAAACTTTCGGGCTAATACTTGAGGAACGTTGAGGTCAAGTCCTTACCGAATATAGTTTGGAGGGGTCTCGATCGTCCATATATAGAATCTATTACGATTTAAGGACTTAAAGACCTTTATAACCATGTCATAATTCTTTCTATATTTATACAAATTATATTAGAAGTTTTTCTTCAGGTAACCAGCCACCAGGTAAGAAAAACTAATATTTCACTCAAAACTTCGATTCGTTTTGAGTGGTTTTTCTTTTTTTTCTTTTCTAGGATCATATAAGTTAAAATAAATACATAAGTAACAGTGAATTTGCTTTATTAATGAAGTGCAACGACGTTAGAAATGAAAAGTAACAAGTTTCCGTCAAAAATTTCATTTTTGGTACAAGCTTTTATTGCTGACTGTACTTTTCTGTATACCATCATCATCATCAACTACTGATTGAGACGATTCTAACGAACCCAAACTCAACGGGGTTACGTCGGTTAAGTGCTGAATTCCCATGGCCACCTTCTGTCTCCATCATCAGATCAGCTCGATGGTACCATAATATTGAATTGTCATCCAAACTATACTTATACCCAAAATTTCAGCTCAATCGGACTCCGGGAAGTGGGTCAAATTTAACTTGCAAGATTTGATTACAGACAGACAGACAGACAACGGGACAGGTGAAAGTAAATAAAAGCTTGTAAAAAATACGTAAAATGGGTTTATTGTAAATAACTTTGTCTCCGTTGACAGTACTTATTAATGCATGATTGAGCCCGGAAATGTTCAACTTTTTTTTGTCACTTCTGCACTTTTACTAAGCATATTAAATACCTCTAGACTCACTAAAAAACGTCGTCTAATAAGTTTCTGTCAAAAAATTTATTTTTGGTACAAGCTTTTATTGCCGACTGTACTTTTCTTTATACCGCCATCAACTACTTATTGAGACCATTCTAAGGAGCCCAAACTCGATGGGGTTATGTGGTTTTATTACAGAGTTTCCATCATCAGATCAGCTGCACGTCATCATAATATTGCATTGTCACGCGATTTGCATATTCGTGCAAAATTTCAGCTCAATCGGAAACTGGGAAGTGGATCAAATTTAACTTGCAAGATTTGATTACACAGACAACGGGATAGGTGAAAGTAAATAAAAGCTTGTAAAAAGAAACGAAACTTTATTTACATCTTAACAAAACACTATCTTCGATCAACAGGCATATTAAGTATTAACTGAATCTCTTCAAAAGCCAGTCCTCTCAAATATTTATCTAATAACAAGGATTGAACCTTTAACCCTGACCTGGTAAAGGAAGGTACTTAGCCTGCCGAATATTTCATGATGACCTATTCCTGTAACCTGCTAACTATACGAGACTGTCGACCACTACTTAAAGTAATCATTATATTTGAAGTGAAAACTTCTTTAGCGGCGCTGTGCACTTTTTGTGATGGGGAAATTTTAAACTCGTCACAGGTCACGTGACCGTAAGATTAGTAAGACGTGAGATTCGAGACAGATCACGTGACCGTAAGACGGACACGTGAACTGATACAATGTCACTGAGTTTTCACTTCTGCGGCACTCCCGGAGTGCAACCCGGTCTTTTTTTTGAAGTGAAAACTTCTTTAGCGGCGCTGTGCAGTTTTGTGATGGGGAAATATTGTTAAACTCGCCACAGGTCACGTGACCGTAAGATTCGAGAGATTTAGATTTTGTAAGACGCACACGTGACCTGATCGAAAAACTCTTACAATGTCATCGAGTTTTCACTTCTGCCGGCACTCCCGGAGTGCAACCCGGTCTTTTTATCAACCTGAGGTTACCCATAGAGGAATATGCCTCTCTGCTTACGTACAAACTTGAGAACAGGCTTGAACGAACCTTCTTGAGGCTTATTAGAAAGAAAATGTACACTCAATTCCCATCACTAAGGTATCTATATCCTACTGATATTATAAATGCGAATGTTTAGATGTTTGGATGTTTGCATGATTGTTACTCAATCACGCTTAAACGGCTGAACCGATTTGAATGAAATTTTGCACGAAGATAGTTTATAGCCTGGATTAAAATATAGGATAGTTTTTATCCCAAGTCCACGCAGACGAAGTCGCGGGCGGAAGCTAGTAATTTAATAAAGACGCAACTGAGACGTATCAGAACTGTATTAAGTAAGTGTTAATGACGGTAACGTACCTACGTATATAAACAGTAGATACTCATATGTAGGAATGGCTAATACTTAGTATTCACTATACGATACAAAAACATAATATTTGCAGAACGTGATGTCCAAACTTAGTGACCTTTACAGTGTCCAACAAGTTTATATATGTATATCTATCCATATATAATGTGTTTTGGCCACGCTAATGTCCATAATAATATACTGGCTTGAGACACCTCACTAGTCTAAATAAAATCACTCGAATTTAAAACATAATTTGGGAATTAGGTACTGAGTCCATTCCGATTAAATTTGAATAATCGAGGTCATGACGACAGGAAAAAATATAGTTTCATGGAAATACCTACTTTATAAAGAGGATGTTTGGTATCTATAATATTCGAGTTTATTGCTAATTTATAATATTTCCTATAGGTACCTTATCAAAATCAATCCATCGATATCATGAAAAGGATAACAAATGTCAATCCAAATGTTTGATGTGCACTTTGCTGGGTCATGATTCAGCCAAGTTCGGAAGAAGATCTGCTAAGCAAGTGATAAATTAGTTTGAAATAATAAACATGAATAACTTCAATATTAAATGTTTCTTACTGTAGTTGTAAATGTAATTTTAATTAGAATTTTTAGTTGCACGCAGTTTCTACATGAAGTTGAGTGTTACTTTCACATGAAGGCAGTCACGATGTAAATTTATAGTAACAAAATATTTGACGTGAAGTAAAACTGGCATGATTCGATCATACAAATGGTACATATTTAAATAAGTATGTAAACTACTGCTAAAACAGGATGTGAATTCTACTTAGTAAACAACCAAATTACCTTTATTTGATCAAATAAGATAATCTGGAAATTCCCAATTTGGTCTGATAGGAGTAATAGGATAATGTTCAGGGAGTATTTAGTCGTGTTTTACCCTTTGCCTACAGTAAACTACAATCACAAAGCTTCGGTCACCAATTCAAAAGTAAGTGTACAAGAATCCCGATAGGCCAATTTAAACTATTTACAGTTGCATTCTCGATGTTATCTGTCCCGCTCTAATCCGTGCAGAAGCCCACGCTGCCTCTCTCCAGTCTCCACTCTTTCACTTTGCCAATGGTCAGCTTCTAAAAAACCAAAGGATCTCTATTAAAAAACACTTACCATTTCGGAGAAGGCGCTCTTAGGTCGTCTCGCCGGTGCTCCATTCATGATTAACAACTTCACAAGTGCACTTCACTTCACAAAACTTGACAAACTTCACTACACTCTTGTTGAGCCTGTTGGAGACAAGCATCGAAGTCGATTTAATCGATGAAGTCATGCATTTATTTGTTGATAAGTTATCGGGTGTTGTGGAACTTCTGGCGACGCGAGACGTGGAGCCCGCGGCGAGGCAGGTTTGTGACTGCCGCGACGCCGACGGCCGAGACTGAGAGCCGGCCGGCGGCCGGGCGTGGAATTGTTTGAAACCGGCCAGGCCATTCCTTCGCGGCTGGCCGTTTTTTACCGGTCAAGGGACCATTTAGAGGTTATGTTTTGTACACGAGCCCCTGTTCACGTTACACATACATTTTGTAGACAGCAGTTTGTGTAACTTGATTGTAACGACTTCAATGCCATGCTAAGTTTACACATTACAGCTGAACTGAACGCATGATTCACTTAAGAGATGTTTACATTCTCTGTTTTATAGGCCACCAGCACAGAGATTTCTGCGATACTTACTTAGACTTTTATTACACTTCTAGACGATCGCTTCAGAGTGCAGTAATATTCCTTCACTTATGATAACGACATGGTTAGAATCTTACCCAACTGAAGCAGCAAATTTTAATTTATTTAAGACAAATCTGGACGCTCTATGCTGATTAGAGTACTCTCAGTAGATCCGTATAGAACGTTCAAGGTACAATAAAATACTCTTAATAATAGAAATACTTACTCTTCATTGCACACCTCAATAAAATAACACTGTGCAGGACATAACCGGCGGGCTTATCGCTAGAGAGCGATCTCTTCAAGACAACCTTAGGGTAGCGGAAATCAAATCTAACTAGTACGATTCATAGTAAAGGTACTTGTTTCGGCTACCTACTTGACTAGGCCTATGTTTTAAATTGGAATTAGCTATACTTAAAGCATCATCTAAATAGGGTGAATCACCTAGCGTTTGAATTGAACCAGTCGGTTCTAAAGTCATTGTCAGCTCACGATTATTTCCGCAGAGGTAAATAAAACATACCGCGAAAACTTAGGACTCGGTACCGGCCCGGTCATCTCTGGTCTCTTCTAAAATTATGTGCTGTTTGACGACAATGACGAAAAAACTCCTTAATACGGAAACCTAAAAATGCCCTGAATATTCACCCAAAAAGCAAACATTGCAAACTACCCTCACATTTTTTTTGTAAGAAAAAAGTTTCTTAATTGTTTAAAATTTATAACATGTGTTATTTATTTGGTTTCCAATATATGTATACCCGTATCTTAAAACAATTGCTAGCAAGAACTATTACCGAGTTAACGAACCCCCAAGTTACGATTAGGACTTGATTGAGAGTAGAATGAATTTTTCAAGATTTTGTCGTTTCACTTGACGTTATATTCGGATATGAAGTTTAAACGTTTCTAAACCGTGACACCAAGTAACTAAACCTACGGCATACTTTTACTTCGAAAGACATAAGTATTTCATCTATTGTGGATGCGTGACTAAGTCAGTCGCAAGTTAATCTTAGGCGGCGCATACGACGTTGGTGACGTCACCATGTTTCTATGCGACCACAATGCGACACTGGCATTCTACATAATGCATGTGACTATAGTATACCTAGTATCTCCACAAAACGTGAACGACCTTGATGCGTTATAATGTTTCACAATGCCTAATCATTCTCCTCTCTTGGTATGTGAATCATTCTTACCGAAATCATTTAACTGCAATAAACTTTCAAATTAAAGACCTCCACCCACCGAACGCGTGTCGTGCGCGGCGCGTGTCGGGCGCGGTTGAAGCGGTATATTCACACCGCCGCGTCAGCGACGCGTTAGCAACGCGTGTGCAGCGCGTGTGCAGCGCGGGCCCGCGCGGGCTCGTGCGTCATATCTCCCTCACTACCAACACATTTCAGATTCAGATCTTTATTTTGCCTTATTAGATAATAAATACCATGCAAAAATTTTATACATCAAAACAAACACACACAAAACAAAAAACAAGAAAATAAAAAAAAATAAAAAAAATACAGAACATGTCCGACGTCACCATAACAACTATACATATAATAATAAAATATCTTTGGATGTCTTAGCAATTATTTACAATATTTCGATTAAAATAACATAGAACCATAGTGCAGTGTGTTAGGCACGAATCATTTTAAAATTATATAAGATCTACATCACCAAAGCAGACATGCCAGGTAGCATATTAACACAAATAAAAAAGTAAAATAAAAAATAAAGCAACTGATAATATTTAGTCCAATAATTTCGTTAAGGCTGTAAAATGGTCTCTGACCTAGGTATGTCTTAAGTTGGTTTGAGAAAACGCTCAACTTTTCCAATTGTTTTATGTGGTTTGGAAGATGATTGTTACTACTAACAACAGTAGTAGCTACATAATTAATACTTTTTTTGTATTGAATGAAGTTGGACTTAGGTAGTGCCAGATCAGAATTTCTTCTAAGCGCGTAATTTTGCGTTTGGTGAATCGTCTTGTAAGTAGCGTAAATTTAATATGTATCTCACTATTTCTATCACACTCAGAAGCGCGGGCATGCGCGGGCCCGCGCCTCATATCATATCTCTCTCACTACCAATACATTTAATATGTATCTCACTATCTCTATCACACTCAGCAGCGCTTCACACGCGACGTGCACGACACACGGCCGCGCTGCCGAGTTGTAACTATAGCGCCGCTTGTAAGTGTAAGTGTAGTTTCAATGCTTTACAACAGCACTCGCGCCGCGCACGACACGCGTTCGCTAGGTGGAGGCCTTAAGAAGCTACGGTAGCCTAATGGTTCACGCATGCGGCTGTCAAGCGGCGGTCGTGGGTTTGAATCTCGGCTCGCACCAATGAGTTTTTCGGAACTTATGTACGGTACGGAATATTTACCGTTAGCTTTTCGGTGAAGGTACCTAAACCGGTCTAATCCCAATAAGGTCTAGTTTCCCCTCTGGGTTGGAAGGTAAGATGGCAGTCGCTTTCGTAAAACTAGTGCCTATGCCAAATCTTGGGATTAGGTGTCTAAGCGGACCCCGGCTCCTTTAGGGTACAACCGGGAATAACGCTAGAACGAGGAGAGGAGCAGCTCTAGGTGATGACTGATGATGAAACTTTCAATTTTGAAATAACAATCCAACCTTTTACGGGTATTTTGTAAGCGATTTCTGCTATTACTCCTACATTTTGACCTTTCAAAATTAGTTTATTTCGAGCTTAGTTCAGAACTTCAGTAAATTTTAGGTCTAGTCTTAGCTTAAGACATTATTCCAGATAATTAAAAGAGGGCCTTGGTTGATTTCCAAAACTTGCATGCTTATATGACACATTTAATTTACAGATAAGATAGCCAGATTCTGATACACCTATATGTTCTCCAGCCTCCTTGAAGCTTTGCAGACCATTATTGATTGATTGGCAGGGTCCTCCGACCGACATTCGAAATATATCTGGCTATTGTAGGTCCTTAAGAGTCCGCAGGAAGCTCGATTCTCCATACAAACGTAGTTACGCTCTCATTTTAATACTACGTGTTGGATTGTAACGAAACTGCATATACAATGACATGAGGTATATCTATGTCTGTAATTAGTTTATGTAGCTTCAGATACCATAGTAAAAAAAAACAGCGAATTTAAGTTTTCATACAAAACTTGTTTTTGCTGTATTTCGTTTGTTTTATAAACTGGAACCATATAAACTAATTACAGACATAGATATACCTCATATCAATGTATATGCAAAGTTTCGTCACAATCCAACACGTAGTTTTCAAATGAGAGCGTAACTACGTTTGTATGGGAAGGTGAAATTCGGCCGAGCTTACTGCGGACTCTTAATCAATAATCACGTTTGTGTTTCAATATTATAAAGCATATCCTTTAACTATAATAATTATTTAAAAAAAACCGAATAGCATTATGAACGTAACGTCGCGCTATAGTATAGGTATCATTTGCCTTTGTCATAAAAGATACAATAGCTCCACTCATTGTAACTAAATTTTCTAGTCATGTACCTAAATCGACTCCAAAAGTATACAAAAAAAAGAAATTGTCTTCGTTCATTTTTGAGGTTTAGTAGGTAGGGTAAATCGCCAGTAACTGAGGGCCTACCGCGAAACGAAAACGAACTTCATTCGTGTATCTCCCTCTTTGCCGCACTTGCTAGTTCAAGCGACAGAGACGCAGATACACGAACGAAGTTCGTTTTCGGTTCGCGGTGGCCCCTCTGGTCACCGTTCAATAACTTGCCTCCTCATACTAAAAATGAACTGTATTCACCTAAGTATAATAAAAAACATTTTTAAGTATAAGGAGTAAATTACTGGCCACGTTATACTAAATTGAATTCTGTTTGTAGGGGAACAGAGTACATTTTTAGTATGAGGGGGCCAGCCATTGAACGGTGGCCAGTTACTGGCGCTTTACCCTACCTATCATAACACAAAACAAATTCAATAAATCCTGTGAAAACGCGTTATTTGGTAAACACTAATTTGTGTATAAAGTTTCATGTTATTCCAGTATGCGGTTTTGTATGGAGAGCCCACTTGAGTCGACCGAGCTGGGGACTCTTAATGTTGTGCAAAATAGTAGATAGATTATAAAGAGGAAAAGTCTCCAGAGATCATAGCTTTGTAAGTTTGTATGTAGAATTTTATATCTCTGGAACCGATAATCCGATTTTAAAAATCTTTTCACCTGTGTACGACCTCTCCTGGTGGGCATAGGCTATATTTCATCACGTAGCTTGCGTTCTTAGCAACACACGGGCAAAGCCACGCGGGCGGCTGGTATGTATTATAATTTCAGCAACTCAATCTTATGAAATAATTTCTCCGCCTAGGCGTTGTCGCGTCGCTGGGTGGGCTGTAATTGGAGCATGCCAGCTATCCATGTAATGCATACCGTTACTCACCAACCGTGTACCTGTCCGTAATGGCTTGATTGGATGCTGTTTGGAGATCGTGTGCACGAATTTACCACGTGTATTCGACTGCGATAGATTTGGGAATGGGATAAATGTCAACCTATGTACACTTTGACGTAGTTATAAATATATGGCTAAACCGCAGTGGCGGCGAATTTTCGATGGGCAACCGGGAACAAATAAAGTTATGAAAGAGCTTAGAGAATATAACTATAGGCTTGCCTATTTAAAGAAATTTTTGGCATGCCGGTGGTAATCGGATTGTATGGACACTCTGCCACTGCAAGAACGTCACATATAATACCAAAACTATCGTAATTAAATAATTGGCTGGCTGGCTTTAATTTTTAATTTATTTGCTATTTTGCACTGTACAATCTACAAACCAGTAATTGGAATGAATAAAGACTCACTCAAGACCTACTAGCTTCCCTAACCTTTATTCATTGCCCATGAAATACCAGGTAGTCCATTAAGAAGTATAGGTACATCTCGCAACAATTTTTCATCACTGAGTTTCATAGATCGGTATTTTAAAAATGGCAGCTTCTCAGTTACACTTTATTATTTTTATAATTGGTTATGAATATGCATGTATAATAAATATTAATGTACATTCGTGTGTATTTATTTAACTGTCCCCGCAACCAATATTAAGTAAAACCAATAAACCGTATAATAAACCGCGTAAAGCTCATGTTAAAATTTCGACGTGAATTCTTCACACCTATATGGAGATTCGTTCTATTTCGAACATCAAAACATTTTTATACAAGTCACGTCACAATAGACTCGCTACCGAGATCTACACGCGTACCGAGTAAAAGGGAATTGATGTTACTTCATTGTGACGACCTCAGAAATCGTAATCGAGAGGTCGAATCTCGAATTAAAATGGCGAAGAGATAGGCTGAAAAACGGAAAATCCGAAAACTGCGATTCTTCCGAACAATAGGTACCATGTTAAGGTTTTATTAAGATTCATTAGAGCTGTGCCGGTAGTTTAGCATTACCAAAACACTGTCTCCCGTGTAGAGTTACAAACTTGGCTCTACATAATATCCGATAACTTTTTGACAGTGCGATCCAATGTCTCGCCTTAGCAACATTTGAAGCGCTCATAGCCCAGCGGCGTCTGCGAGTCGGAAACGATAACTTTGGAAAGCACGCTAAGCAGTTGATCCCGGCTGCTGTCTATGACAGTAGTCGTTCAGCCGAGTTAGTGGCGGCTTAAAAACTTCTAACAGTCGAGTTGCCAACTCACTTGACAAAGGGGGACAACTGTTTAAGGAGCTATTAAAAAAAAAACCTACCACAACCCTGCACGTGTCCCCTCTGGGTGGTACTAATGAGTGACAAACTTTAAAAAGGCCATGTAATAAATGCCATACTATTAAATAAAGCAACATTTTACATGAAAATGTTTTTGGTGGGATTCACTTTTATTTGTGACGTTTTGACACGGGTTGCACCAGCCTGTACCTCTGCTCTCAGATGACTCCTCCTCGGATGAAGATGGAATAGTCATAAATTCAATTCTGCGACATGTTGTTGCAGGGCCTTATGTCTTGCACAATTTATGGTGGCTAATGGATCTGATGAATGACAGGATTTGACCAGTATCAGTGTTAAATCTTCTTAAGTGTTCCAAACTCACGGCCCATCATGATTCTTAAAAGTTAGAGGCATAACTACCTAGTACGCCATTCAGCAGTAAAAAATATAATTAATTGTTGCTCTTATAAAGCATCAACCGTGTTTTATTATTAGGCATGCGTCGTAGACCTATTACTTCACACAATGACGTATCGTTGACTCAACTTGACGTATTTAAGTCAAAGAATCCTCATTTTGAAAGGAGTTGCACAACTGCAAAGCTCACAATTGTTATGACGCATTCCAACGTAAAGTTTAATCAGACCGTCTAACGGTAAGGAAAATATTTAATTGCATTTTGTTGAAGAAAACGGAAGTGAAATGAAAGTGTAGAAATACTACCCACTCCTTTTAATAATTCCTTATTTATTGTTTTATTTTATACTAGCTTCAGCCCGCGACCTAGTCTGCGTGGAGTCGTGGACCCGGGATAAAAAACTTTCCTTTATTTTAATCCAGGTTATAAACTATCTTCGTGCAAAATTACATCCAAATCGTTTGAGCCGGTTAAGCATTTTTAAGTAATAAACATACAAACTTTCGCATTTAATAATATTAGTAGGATTAGTAGGATAATACGTGATATCTTCAATTCGAAATGATGACGTAGGTGTACAGCCACGGAAATATGTATACCTATTCATAATTAATATACTAATAAATAATACCGCTACATTTACGGATTCTGTAAAAATACTTTGATGAATGAGCTTACTGTGGGATGTTGACAGTTGCAAAACATTTAACTTGATTCCTATTTTGATACCCTATAAATATTATAAGATATGGACGTACTTGTATTTGAATCAAATATCGTCCATTTATAAATGCTAGTTATGAATATTATAAAAAATAACCCATTATATGTTTTCTCACATATGCAGTAACTTTAATACACTTTGATATGTTACATAGAAATGTTATAACACGATTAAAGATTACCTAAATCACGGTACTACGTGACATGGTCCCTTTAATTATTGGCTATTTATTTCTTATTTTTTTCATTTTATTTTTTCATTTTTGATCAGGCATTTTTTTTTTTTTGTCATTTTTTATACCTACCTATGTCCCTACCTATAGCCATTATTGTATTGACATTATATTATATTATAATTAAGTAATTCTAAATGAAATATTAATAATGAATATTAATATTTTGTAAACCTACGCTGTGGGTAAAACATGGAGGTCTTATGTTTTTGTACTTACCAACCTTGTAACCTATGTTTAACAAAATAAATGAATTGAATTGAATTCAATACAATGTTCGTAATTAATCCGTCCGAAGAAGTACCTACTTTGAACGGATCTTTCGACCTCTTCTTGACCCCTTATATAAAGCTGAAAGTTATCCAGACGGTAACAGCCCCTCCGATTAGAACCTACGAGTATGTATATCTACATTATGTACAAATAGCACACCAGTCACTACGCCAAACGGGTTCCGTGGTGAAAGTCGAAGATAGCTTTCGAAAACTAAGGCCTGCTTGTGCACTAAGATATCAAAGAGTCATAATACTTTAGGTTTAGGTTCAAAATTCAAATCGTGTCTTCGTTCTGCTTGCCGATCACGTAAAGATCGCCGAACGTCTGCACTTAAACTGTGCTTGACTTAGATTGTCCAAAAATAACTAAGAAAGTAATGTTCAATGGGAAAAGAAAACAATTTATCAGAGGTAGGGGCACATCGGAATGACGTCTCCCTCATACCTACGTGAACCAGGCGAACTGGGTAGTGGGGAAGTACCTCCACCACCTTGCTGAAGACCACAGCCATACTAACACCACCTCTTACTGTGTTACCTACTATAAATTATTCTAGTTGACCGAGTTGCATTAAAGGCACTCGTTAAATAGACTTTTATTCTCAAGCTAGAAGATTCGAAATCTAAGGACTGAATATTACGAAATGTCAGCCAGCAAAGAGAATTTCAACTATATAGTTGAACTCACTCATCACCCGGAACACAACCTCATAATAATATTATTATGAGGTTGAGTTCCGGGTGATGAGTGAGGTCATCAGAGCTCCCAACGATGTGCTGTGTAGAGGAGAGAGGACCTACGCACCCCATCCCGTCTGGGAGGCAGGATGAGCATGACGGACTACCGTCCTATCCTACCGTCTAAAACCACCGACGAGATCCGGCACCACCTAGTAAATGGGGGCGTCTCAGGATCGCTCTTGGCATTCAACTGCGTACGTATGTTGAGGACCCTGCATTCGTCTCGCATTTGTGTTGACTCAATGAATCCTCAAATCAGTAATCCATAGGCAAGGTGTCTGTTGTCCATCAAATCGGCCGTCGCAATATAAAAGAAACAGGATTCAAGTGAAAATTTTAGCTCGTTTATCACTGGTTTGGCTTGGATACAGTTGCCATTTTTATCTGGACACGCGCCTTGTTGAATTTTGAGCTACAATTTATTCTCAGTTGTCTGGTTTGTGTACATAATTAAACTGTTAAGGATCCTTGGCACCCTAAATGGATCTCAATTATTTTGTCGGCTGAGTCTACAGCCAGGTATATTATTTTATTGAACTTGGCTCCTTGAAACATTCTTGCATCTAATGGGATTATATTTACTTAGTGCAGCAAAAAAAGTCTGCATGCATAACTGTGGGTTTACGCCTTATTGGTTACTCCTTATCGGAACTCGCCGGTGCCGGTGACGTGTTGCTATTCCAATTTTGATTCGGGCGTAAAAAGGAATCGAGAATAAAAAGCCAGAAATTTCTTCTCAGTGAAAACCATTGCGAAAGCAAAAATCAAAGAGTTGTTGGGCTTGGATGTAGAGTTGCTTTTTGAATGTACTACTTTGATGCAATTTTCCTTCGAACTTAAAATCGACTGCCATTTTCCCATGCAAATGGCATTCAGATCTCGCGAGAAACGTTATGCAATCGACCAGCAGGTCCACAGAAAGAGGCCAGGATGAGTACGGTTTTGTAAAACATTATTTTATAATAGCGTTTTTTTTCTTTTTCTAAAATGTTGTTTATCTTCTGGTTACCACGTGCAGTATCTTACGTGGCGACACCGACTCCCCGGATCTCTAGTAACTAGGCGTACAGCTCACTATACCTTTTGTACCCAAAACCGTCCTGAGACCGAGAGACACATCATAATCTCCTGGCAGTCCCATTAACTCGGACTGTAGCACACAAAAACTCTCCAGCCCCCCTATTCTCTAACTTATTTTAAGCTCACCCACAAATATATTTTGACACCGCAATGCGAAGTAACTAAGCGTAGGTAGAGGTCTAGTTTCGTGACGGGTGACCGGTGGGGTGAGCCGCTTTAGCGCGTAGCGAATAACAGCCCTGCTGTTCGGGCAATAAAACTGTTGAACTCGCTTCCGTCACAAGCATTGAATTCGATGTATTTGCGATGGGCGAATGTATGTCATATTTGTCTGAGGTATTGCACTGCGAGATGATGGATGTTTAGATATTATGTTTTATCTTTTTCGGTTTTTTCATGTTAAGAGCTATAAATTGTACAGTGCTTTGGTTTCTTACTGTCAAACTGTATAAATTTTGTATGATTAAATAAATAAATAGTTGTTTCGGACTGACACACTCCGCATTTGGGCGCGAAACACCAATTGGTTCGACCTATTTAATTGAGTCTCTTTTCAATATTTAACTAACATGTGACGATACGGTTGCGAGAGCACACACCCTAAAGAAGAACTCATGAAGGGTTGTAAACATGCCGCCCGCAATGAGAATTAAAACGTGAGTTAAACCGTTTAATTATCAGTAAGTAATTATAACTTTATACTTCATGTATACATCTGCAAAGAAATTCAAAGGTGTTTATTTGAAGTCCCCGACCCGCACTGGGCCAGCGTGGGGACTCCTGCCCGTTCCCTCTCGTCCATGAGAGGAGGCCTGGGCCCAGCAGTGGGACGTATTAAGGCTGTTTTTTTATTGTAGTTTTAAACATGACTCACAATAGTTAAAATTCAATTACCGTCATTGTTTAACTTCATTGTTCATATTATGCATCATTACTATTATTAGTCCATGAAACCACACATTTGTGAAACCATAAATATTGGTAAAACAAAACAACACAAAATAATGTTTCTAATGTAACCGTAGGAACTCAATCAAGTTTGCCTTTGAGAATGTTCCTGGAAGTAGTTCCCGACTCCCTTTGTTCATAACGGTCTCAATTTAAAATTCGCCCTCACTAATAATACGAACTATGGCACTGGTCCCACCGCCGGCTATTAAGCTACAAAAGTTGGGCGAGTAGCATTACATTGCGGATCTGTAAAGGTCGATTGATCACACTGTGCCTGGTCAGCACGCAATGAACCGTTACTCGCCCAACTTTTCTAGCTTACTAGCCGGCGGTGGGACCAGTGCCTAACCTTGTTTATTATCGTGACACGAGAGTGCGTCAGGACTGTAAACACTTAAATTGATCCAATGAACCAGCAGATTAATTGAGCCAATGAGGTAAAAAGAGACCAAGTGCACCATGTGCCATATTGCGGCATTTTTAATGGTCTCCTTACCGACTTCATTTTCAAAGAAATGCAATGGCACTGAGAACTATTTGAAGCAACATTATGTTTTTGAAAACAAGATGGAACGGGGCGAGACGAACACAATTTTAAACGGGATGTATACAAATGACTTAACTCTGTAAGCAAAATGATGCATTGATATGATGCTTATTCAGTAGCTGACATTTTTTATTCGATCGAGTTTTGGTTGAAAAAAAAATCATTTTACTTCGGAGAGGTGTATATTCAACATTACATCTTGAAAAACCTCGAAACTACTATTCTTATTTTATCACTAATACATCTAATCTATTACTATCATTTTGTATATACTTAAGAAAATAAATGCTTTAATCAGTGAATGTTAATTGAGTAAAAAATCCATATCCATGCTAAAATTATAAATACGAAAGTGAGTATGACTTTCTTTCTGTCTGTCTGGCTGTGTATGTGTTACCTCTTCACGCTTAAACCGCTGAACCGATTTAGATGAAATCTGGTATGGAGATAGTTTGAGTCCCAGGAAAGGAGACAGGATAGTTTTCATCCCGGAAATCATCCCCTAAGGAGATGAAATGGGGGTGAAAGTTTGAATGACGCTACGGTAGAAACGAGTTCCACGCGGACAGAGTCGCGGCCAGAAGCTAGTATATATTTAAAAAGGAAGAGCCTGTGAGATCATAGCTTTGTAAGTTTATAAGTTTGTATGTAAAGGGATTCCGGAAACACTTGACTAATTTCAAAAATTCATTGACCTGCGTGTAGAATGGATTTTCCGGATATTTTATCCCGCGGATTTGCCTGCGTTCTCAGCAACTCGCACTAACGGTGATAAGATGAGAAAATGCTACTTACTTACTATGTATAATATATTAGCAACTCGGAAGCGAAGCCGCGCGGGCAGATACTTAGTCTGCCTACTAATAGTATTAGCAACTCGCAGGCGAAGCCGCGCGGGCAGATACTTAGTCTGCCTACTACGTAAAAATATGGGTTATCTCCAAATTATAACGGCGTTATACAAAGTTTGACGAAAATTCAGTACCTAACAAAATTGCAACACTATTGATTAATGATTATACATGTATTTGGTACGAAATGAAGTGGGCACTCTGAAAGTTGACATTGCAATAATATATGTTTAAAAAAAAAGTGAAACGTATAAAGTCTAAGGTTACAGTGCAAAGGCATGACTCGGTGTTGAAGGTATTCTTATATAAATAAATCAAAGCATTGACATGTAAATACATTTTATTTTATTATCTCTTCAGAATATTGCGTGTCTACCCTTAGACACGCAATATTGATATCCTTTGGAGACCGGCAAAGGTCACGGTCATGCTGCGGCGTAGAGGACCAATAAAATGTGCCATGACACGTGACGCACGGATCAGACGTCGAATAGACGATATAGACAATATCAAGAATCGATTAAAAATAGATTTTATGCCAACTTTCAAGGAATTTAATGTAACCTGAGTAAGATTGCTGATTTGGGAAGGAACGTAAAGGACTGAGGTATTGTACTAGATATTCGATTGTATAAATAAATTTACGTTTATAATAATAATAATAATATTTTCAACACATTTGCTCGTAACGTAACTTATTATGTCGCTTTTAGGTTCATAATCCTGGGTATTAAACACGCGTGTTTTATAAAATTACGAAACTCGTGTGTTATGGTTATATCCCGATTAAGTCACGTTGACACCTTGCAGCAAAATGTATGCATGAACACGGTGCATTCTTTAACTAACCGGGTTGTACAGAATGTACTTACAGCTTTTTTAAAATTCTCGGCAAATGGATTCTTACTCGACAAAACAAATTAAATCCTTTTTGTTAATTACTTGACTATTTCTTTTTGAATATGATATAGAAACGTTTAATTTAGTAAAACTATTCACCTTTGATAACATTTTACATGTATTAATAAAGATAACATTTTAAAACGAAAATATTTATTTTATTTTGTATTGGCTGTTTAAAAACATATTAAAGCATGTATATATTAATATTTGGGCTAAATGAAAATAATACATGTATCTTAATTTTTTTTTATGAGTAACAGGATGACATTTTTGAATATACATTTTTTTATAATATTATTTTACACGGGAATAACGCGATATTTATTTAGTCGTCGTCATCTGCGGTCATGACCGCTGCAACCCGTGTCGAAACGTCAGAAATAAAGGTAAATAAATATCGCGTTAGCGTTAGACCCGTGTAAAATAATGTCGTTAATATGTTGTACCTACAAAGCGCGAGACTATAAAGTGTTATAAACCTTTTTTTGCAAGTCAACCATAAATGAAAGTTAGTCGACTATGCAACCGGTGAACCAATTCTAAGCTTTCTCTATTTGATATGATTGATAAGATCGTAGCGATAACAGCCGACATTGAGAGTCCCCAGCACGGTGGACTCAAGTCGTCACTCCATAGTCTCCATACAAATGCAGTTTAGTTCTCATTTTAAAACGGCATTCTGGAATAACATTAAACTTCTTTTACACAATGGGATCCACCATATCTCGGTCGGAAACGAGTTTCGGTTGCTATAAACTATGTATAATAGAAAAAAAAAGCAATTAGAGACTTCGTATGAAAAACGTTCTATACTCGCTGTATTTTTTTTTCTATTCTAGAAACAGACAACTGGTTTCGGTTGCCAGAACTAGGATATAGTTGCTGAAGTTGTCTCGTTGGTCCTGTTCGTACGAGTAAGACACAATTGTATAGCAATAACGCATACTGTAAGTCCATTGACATCTTTAATCGTTTGCATGATGACCAAACACCGGTTTGGCGGGCAAAAATGTACCAGTGCTAGTGATTAATTAAAAATCGACTAAGTTTATCGACATCGATAAAAATAAATTTTTAACCATCATTATCATAACTAAACTAATGGCTAAGTTTGAATACGTTTAACTATGTGCAAACCTCTTTCATTTATACTTATCGGAAAAGAAATAGAACTGAGTCATATAGCAGAAATTCATCAATACTATAAATTGTTTGAATTTGCTCCAATTACTACAGTTGACCTAGAAAGGTCATTTAGTTGGCTAAAATGGATATAGTCACCCAGGCGACGAAGATTAAAGTCTGAAAATGTGGAGAAAATTTTGATTGTATATTATGAAAATTATATTAAATATTAAAAAAGTTAATTACGCAAAAAGTTTATTTTTGTGTATGTAGTTTTCTTCTTCATTCAAATTCTTGAAATTATCCAACGGTTGTACGTCATTTTTATCGATATCAACTAATAAAATTAGTTTAATGTGTCCTCGCACTATTAAACGTCAGTACAGATTTGCCCCCGGCAAACCGGTGTTTGATGATGACATCAAAGTTTTGCCTTTTAGATTATTTAAGGGTAAACTTAGGAACTGGCTTGTACAAGAATGTTTTTACTCTGTAGGAGAATATTTTGATTATTTTAAACATTGAATTTGACATTTATTATTGTAATTCGATTTTTATTGTAATTATAACATATTAGTAATATAATTATAATTTTGAAATTTTAGTAATGTAAGTAATTGAAATCGTGTCATTTTATGTTCATTTTGCATGCCAGTTTCTGGTGGAATGTGTGTGATTATGATATCGTTTTACACCAGCTTATGTACCACATTTTTTGCAAAATAACGATTTGTATTTGTATTTAAAGTTAGTTCTGTTGCGGTTGAAATTATAATTGAAATACATATAATAGAAAACAAATGAAGGGATTGGATACTTTGAATGAAAAACTTTCTACTTGCTCTAATTTTTTCTAACAATAGAAACGCTTTCCGTTTAGATAAAGCGTATATTCCATTCTGTACACCAAGTTTCATGTTTTTTAGCATGTCGTTTTAAAATGAGAACCAAACTTCCTGACCCCGTATCATGTTCGGCCTTATCACACGATAAGTGACAAGTTAGAGCGTCCGTCTCGTTCTATCGAACGGTGTCAGCCAGAGATGGACGCGTTATCTTGTCACTTATCGTGTGATAAGGCCGACAATGATGCGGGGTCTGACCCCGTATCATGGTCGGCCTTATCACGCGATAAGTGACAAGTTAGAGCGTCCGTCTCGTTCTATCGAACGGTGTCAGCCAGTGACGGACGCGTTATATTGTCACTTATCGCGTGATAAGGCCGACCATGATAAGGGGTCTGGTGACCCTCATGATGTCATGCCAATGCAAGTGTATCGGCATCGGCACGCGGGAAGAGTGCGGCGCAACAAATGTACGTATGATATTCAGCCAGTACAATACGTATAGCTAGAATAGACCCTGTTGTACGCCATATTGATGTCAGTTTTTTTATTTATAAGAACAAAATGTATGTTTTAAGAGGCATCAAATATAATGACCACCAAAAATGCTTTGATACCCTAAGCTCTTTTACCAAAAAAAATATACTGAACACCAAAAATAATAAATCTTCCATTGCAATAGTACTAGCTGTTTTAGTAACGAATGCACATTAAATTGTATTCGAAGATCAAATTTAGTAAATGATCACCAAATCTTAGCAAGCAAATTAATATGTACAATATTTCTACCTAAATAACCCACTATGATTGCCATAAAGTGTATGCATGTTACCAAATAAAGTATAATGATAATGATACTAAATTTAAAAGTGCTTACAGTAGTACCGCAAATATAAGTTACAACGATGTACCTGCGCATTTGCCCGTTTGCATCAAATGATTGAATAAACGCTTCTGTTTTTTTGTAGAAGTTAATTATATTAGAGAAATTGAATTTCAGGTTAGTAAACATTTTCTAGTAACTTAAATGACTCCTTGTTTATAGCGATCGAAAGGTAAAAATAGCTACCAAAACCCAAATCAGCGCACCCCACTTCCACGTGGTCTCGTCTGTCCTACCCCTAGAGTGGATATAAAAGCCCGCGGAGACAGAAGCTCGCGAAGGAGGTCCTGAGTTGAACGGGCGGCGCGCACGTGAAACGAAGGGCCGACGAAGCGAGTTTCTGGCGGGAGCCCGGGCGGAGGGCGAGAGACTGAGTCCCAGAAACGAAAGCGGGGCTCCGTCGAATTTAGGAAATTATTTAACTATTTTTGGGTTAGCAATGATTTATTAGGGTAGCATTTTCTTTAATAGGACAGTAAGATGTTATAATTTGGGTTATTATTTCCCATTAATAGGAGATAAAATTTTGGTGATCATTTACTATTTTTGGGTTAGCAAAGATTTATTAGGATATAGGATGCTCTGTCCCTTTCTGACAAACACAAATGTCAACGTGACAGATAAAGACAAACGAATTTTAACGCCGTTTTAGTTAAAATAGGCTTGTAGGACGTTTATGAATACGGCCCTTAGTTTTTATAAATAAAGTTGGGTATACATTTTACACGTAATTTTTTAACTAAATCTGGCTAAAATAATCATAACTAGTGGCTCTGCGCGCTGTAGAACTCGTGAGTCTGACTTTCAGTTGTTTTTTTATTACAAACCCGGAATCTTAAAAAAAACTATATTATTGCTTATATTATTGTACCTGCTCAGGAAATTTCACGATAATCGTTTAAGAAAACCTGCAGAGGAGAACAGACCGACATCCGGACATACGAAAGAACTTTTGCCCAAGCTGAAATGGAGAGCTTCGTTCGCTTCGCTCACTCGTTTAATTATTCTCATTTCGTTTAGTTATGGGGAAAAGACATTCGCGGTGCTTAATTCTGCGTTCAAAAGAAACTTCGAAGTAGGTACAATGGCTACGTTTTATATTATTTGGTTTTCTTGTTGTTTAGCACCTCCGTACTAGGGCTTCCAATCCCGCAGCCTATCTTTAATCTCGGTACCTGCGGGATTGCACATTTTCGATCCCGCGGGATCCCGGTATTTGCGGGATCCCGCATAGAAATTAATGATATCAATTATAAGGTAAATAAAACAACAAAATAATCAATCGCGCGCGATAGATCTAAATGTCAGTTTTTAAATGGCGAAATTATAGTTGGACTGTCCTAAAGCGGCAATTACACTGCGTCGTTCACCTAATGCGATCGCCGAATTCATTTTAAACTACTTAGGCCAACAAACGTCGTCTTCACATTTGTCTGTCCGCCTACTACTAAGCGTTGGCAGCTGTCGATCGCCGAATGCGGCCGACTAACGTGTTCTTTACACTTTTACGGTCGCCACATGCAGCATGCGGCGAACGACGAAGTGTAATTGCCGCTTAATGCGCGTTCGGAACGTTACGTGATTAGTGATTACCCCTCAGGAAAGTATATGAAATTCCATTACTGTACTTATACTCGTATTTTTTTACCTTTTAACCATATGTTTTGACTAAAACAAATCACTTCAAAAGTGCTCGTTCGTTTAAATGCGTAGCAATTTTTCACAACAACTTGCTTATAGTTAGACTGGTTAGTAGAGTATCGCTGTATCTTTCCTACTATTGCAATTTGGTGTGACAAATTGCGCCCCTTGGGGGGCTCCCATACGCCAATGACCTTCGATCTGAATCCCTTAGTTTTCTAATTTTTTTTGTAGCTTATTATATTAACTTTTTAAAATATTATTCTAAGTAGATAATGTTATAATAGAGGAAAAGAAAAGGTTTATGTTTATGTAAGTTTGTGAGGGTGTAAGTTGTCATGTAGGGGATTATCCCCAGAATTCCTCGAAAAATATTTCATCAATAGGTATATACATGTACAATGGATCCCCGGTATTTACTTATTTGGCTCCACTTGCTTTCTGTGTAAGGCCGCGGAGAGTGGACGCCAGCGGACAGCGGGGCGACGAGCGGCTGCCCATACAATTCGAGCGACTTCTATGGACAATCGCTCGCCGCCCCGCTCCCCGTTGGCGTCCACTCCACGCTAGCGGAGCAGCGCGGGTAGCTAATAAATAAATAATAAAACCCATTCATAAAACTATTGATACGACAAACTTATTGTCGCTTCTGCGATTACGTTTTTGCTTATTTACCTTAGTTCAAATGAAATGAGATGAAAAATTGATTATTTTCGTTAAACAAAATAGGTAAAAGACTCAAATGTTGGGATCTCCTAGTAAGTATACATACTGTAACAGGATAAATAGCTTTATAGTTACTAAATGTCGCGACGCCTAATCGGTCAAATATTTATCTGCGACTGTTAAGGTAAATAAATCTATAGGTATATATATAAGTATATTCCCTACAATATCCAGAAAGAGACCTGACTGGGAATTCCGACACTGCTTTTATTTTACCGGTGGCTAGCAGGACACATGCCAGCCCGTACGACCGACAGTTTGCGATTTCATATATATAGACAACGGGTGGATTTGAATGGTTTCTAAAAATATAACTCGTATTTTCCTCGTGGCTCTTTGTTTTTATAACAACTCTTATTTTTATTGGTAATGAATAGGTAATATTATCTACATCAGTTCTTCTTACTTATGTAATAGTTTTTGGTGATGTCTATTTAGGGTAAGGTACAGTATCAGTTTAAGAAAATATATCTGCCGTTCCGGGAATATTGCCGAAAATTCACGCTTCGATAAAATTGGGGATACGAGTCGGCGATATTCCTGGTAATCGCCATGTAACTTCAAACGCCGTTTGCGACTTTTCACCGACACACGTCTCTTTAGTTCGTTTTTCGTGTGCCCCAGATAGCTTTAGCGCTCTTATACCCATGGTACCTAAGCTCAATAATCTCTCTCTATATCGTCACCAACGCAATTTTATGAACTCGCGTCGCGGTTTTTGTTTAAGCCCATTCAAACGATAAAGTAATAACTGCGATTACATTAAATGATCTACTGAGAACTACTTTGACATCAGGATTATAGGACGCCAATAAAATTACGTTCCTACTTTTCCAGCATGTCGATCACGTAACGCATTGTACGCACGTTAGGTAGATCTAAATGTCAGTTTTTATATGGACAAATGTCCAGTTAGATTGTCCTAATGCGCGTTCGGAACGTTGCGTGATTATGATTAGTTACCTGATTACCCCTCTGGACTACAATACAATTGAGTAAAATTAAATATACCTACAAGTTTCGTCAGGAGAATCACGGTTTTGTCTCGGAGCCGCCCCCATATTCCCGTATAAGCAATGTTCTATTTAATACTTATAAAAAAAAGTTTATAAATGGTCTACTAATAGCCAAGGTTGGAGCCTCCTGGATCCTATTAAGCAAGTAATTTTGCTTTCCAATTAACTTATCTTCTTAATTACTTAAATATTTTGCCTCAGATATACAGAAAAGGCAACTTCATGCAAGTATTAGAATTTAGCACCGCCAGTTAGTCTTAATAAAAAAACGGTACTTACTTTTACTAGCATACATTTCAAATAATATCAAAGCGTTGCAAAGTGTTCTCGGAAATAGATCGAGTTGCCTTTTTTACGAGCTGTTTCCTCGGGAAGTACCTACTACCTGGCTAAATTTAAATATTGTTAATAGGAAGGTGCTATACAATAATATAAAGAGATTTTGAAATTGTAGCCCTGTACTGTACGTTTGCAGCTTTGTTTGTATGCAATGGGTAATTCCCGGAACTATACATCCAATTTAATACATTGTTTTACCAAAGTAACAAATGGATGGTAAAACTAACCCCCTGTTTTATAAAGATCCGTTAGAACTTATGTCGGTAGTCATGTAAAAATGAGTTACTAAATTGTTATTTTTCTTCGTTTTGCTTGCAGTGCTGCGGCCAGTAACAAATGAGCATTTGGTCAGACGCACTATTATGAAACCGTCACATAACAAAACTTTATTTTTTTTAAACCCCCTTTTCCTCCAAATTTCATATACCTAACAAGAAAAGTTAGGAATTCCAAGTGCTGTGCACATTTCATCACATTATCCCTTACCCTGGCTAGTTAGCATGCCGTGGCAACGCACCGACAAGGCCGGCCGTTGATCTCAGTGACGTCATTTGCTTGTAGTTAGATAAACCACTTAATCAATTATGCAATTCGGTTAAATTGTGCTCAACGATACAAGTCGAATTGAGAATTGTTATACTTAGTGTTATTATTATGGCATATTTACTTCCTAATTATTTATGTGCCTATTTTTAGGAATCGAATCTATCGACAATGAACTAAAAGGTAGCGCCTCCATTGTTATGTATTAAGTTTGGTAAGATTGTACAACAAGTGCATAAAAGGAGCCATTTTCTCTAACATGTTTATTTATACTGGGTAGTTAAGTTGAGGGGTAAAATGGCTCATTTATGTTATACACTGCTTTACAGGGGACCGATTTTTGACTTTGGAGCGCTCGAAAATCAAATAAAAGTAAATACGTTAGTAGTGTCAACTTACTTTCTACCATGGTCAATACCACTCGTTTTTCAATTTTCTATCGCTATTTCAAAATAGCATTTCATAATTTTTGTCAGTTTTCGAGTGAAAGAGTCGAGCGCTCGAAAGTCAAAAATCGGTCCCCTTTCGATTGTGAGAAAATAAAAAATGTTTGCATAATAAAATAATAGCCCATTCCGACCAATTTACCTTTCGAAAGTTTATATGTTTATTTTTGGACATGTGATATTATACCTACTGCCAAGTCATAGAAATGTTTCACTGCTTTGCAAATGTTTTGAGGAAATTAACATAATTATGATATAATTATAAATCCCGCCCCGGCCATAAGGCCATTTTTAACGTGAAGAGTGAAAATTATTAGTTATTTTAAATTAGGTAACAAACTTTTGTTATTGAAACCCATAAACACAATATTATTTATTTATACATAGTTACCTAAAACAAACTTAAAGTATTACTTTATTTTTTCAGACATTCGTTCAGCTTTTACTGACCTCTACTATCGACCTCTGTTGGTGAGTAGCAGTACTAACAAAACAGCGCCCTCTATTTAAAGGTGTCGTATTTTTGGTTTCTTACATTCGCCGAGAGATAGCACTAGATAGCATTACATTATTTCATCATCAGCCGAAAGACGTCCACTGCTGGACATAGGCCTCCCCCAAAGAGTGCCAAAGTTCCAGCGGACTCCAGCAACCTTTACCAGGTCATCAGTCCACCTTGTGGGGGGCCTACCCACGCCGCGCCTTCCGGTAAGTACGTGGTTGCCACTCGAGAACCTTTCCGCCCCAACGGCCATCGGTTCTACATGCTATAATACATACATGTCACCTACAAATAAAATTAAACGGCAAGGTTATCCGAAATATAGAAAGAAAGTTTAGCAGAGGGGGAGGGTCACTTTTCCGTGCAGTTACAATACAATCTATAAATATTAGTTGTATTCCTAGTTCACAAACTGTTGTTCAATGGTGCTTTAAGATAAGTATACCGAACTAGATTTATTCAGGTTAAAAATGCATTATTTTGTACAGTCGACAAAAAAGAGGTCTTAATATTATGGCAATTTTAAATTTAACTTTGGCCGTATTGATCTCCTTGCAGTCGACTGTACATAATAAACTCAAATCTATACGAGAACTTTTTACGCGCTTGCCACGAGAGCGCCCGCGGCACTCGTGGCTGAAGAAAAAAAATCCATTCTAGGATCGACGTGAACCACCGCCGCTTACCAACCGCCATAGCAACAAAAAAACGCACGGCAGGCAAAAAGAGTTAAGGCTTGTTCATACGAGCAATATGATTTGGCTTAAGACGTTTTTAATTTTTTATTAGATAAGGCGTTTTTGTATAGTATATATATGTTTTATATAGTATCAAGGAATTTTGTAATTATGAATAAGTAGGTCTATTTTCTTCCATGAAAAATATTAATCGGGCCATTTATTGATAATAATTTAGTTTACCAACAATATTAACTGGGTGACCAAGAAAAACAAACATGTGACGTTCCTATATTTTGATATCTACGGGCGCCGTCTCTCGGTGCAAACCTGTAACCTGTGGGCGCAGATTATACAGGTTGTGGCCTGTAACAGGGGCAAATATTTAAAAGGATGCTTCCTTAGGGCATCTGTAGTAACCCCTTGTCCATTTTTTTTTTATTCGGATTAATGTTGTAGTCATAATAGTTTTCGCATTTTGGTTTATAAAAGATATTTTTGTGATTTTTTATTTTTTTTGTTCTCTTTATAGTGTTTTTTAAATAAAAAAACACCCCAAAAGAATAAAAAATACACACGAACTTACTTTAAAGAAAAAAATAGATAAAAAAACATTTTTTTTTTCAATTAAGACCACCTGGAAATGATTGCTCACAAGCTCAATAGTCTACCGTTTCACTTTTTGCTCCTATTCCAGGCCACACCCTGTATAGTTCTAGCGGGTTCGCCCTCGCAGCGCGGTGGTGCTCTATAGTACAGCGGCATCATGCTACCGTCTGATTTGTTTGTGAGCGGAATTATGAACTTACTGAACATTTTGTACTTGCATAGGAAATATAACGATATATTTTTTAATGGAAAAAATATTCATAGGCAAGTACGATTCTTTCCCATGCGATTTGAAATCATTCATTATTTAGGGTAAATAGTTAAGAGCATGAATCTAATTTACCTACTCTTATTTTTGTTTCATTGTGTAACGGCAATTGCCCATACATTTTATATGGGTAAGATTCGTTACAAAATGGAAAAAGTTAAAGCATAGATTAGATTAAGGCCCTTAACTATGTACAGTTTTGTTCAATCCACCTCCTTAATCAAGTAAGTAACAAAGTTAAATATATATATCTATAATAAATTCATATGTAGGGGGAAAACAGGAGACTTGACCAGGTAGGAGACTTGAACCATCTCAAATATTTCTATTTAAATTTCGCGCTATCGGCGCCGTTGCCAACACGTCTATCAGGAGACGGCCGCGACATACTCTTGATTTTTCTCGCACTATGCCTCTTGTTCTAAGTGTTCTAATAAGAAAGAGACTGATAGTGCGAGAAAAATCGAGAGTATGTCGCGGCCGTCTCATCATGATAGACGTGCAGGTCAAAGGACACTCGCGCAAAGGCGGCGGCTGCAACGTCGCCATATTGGCTGCCAGTAGTACGGTTCGCCGTTGAGGGCGGTAAAGATGTTTTCGCATATTCAAAGCTGAAAAAAATACTTCTTTGCATTCTACTGCTATCTCGACAGCTTTCAAGGTAGGAACTGTTTTCTTATCATATCGTATTAATAATTTAATGTAATTTTATTGGGTGGATATGTTTTAATCATCCGATACAGCCATTTAAATAAAATGTCATAATTGTAAGGGAGCGGGAGCGGGAGATTTGAGCACTTCTGAGGCAGGAGACATGATTAGTGGTACAAATACCCCGGTGTGGTCTTTAGTATATTAAATTTTATATTCGTACCATTTTTTGTTTTGGCTTACGCATTTTTATACAAAGTGATGGTGGACTTCCAGAAATTTCCGACATAAGAACTCCCAAATGCCATACAAAAAGTAAAAATAGAGCATCTTTACGAAGCACAGCAATTAAATAACTATGGTATCAACAGGACTTCACTTCGCTGTTAAAAATAATGCGAAATCCCAGATTTAGAAGAGAGACTGTTAGTAAAGTTTTTCTTCTGAAACAGCACTCAATCAGAGTATAAATAAATATTTTTCCCTAATATTTATTTTTACTCTGATTACATTGTTACAATAACTTTTTGTTTTGAATATGTATTGACTGTAAAAGATGTGCGCACAAGGTGAATGTTGGTTTAACAGACCAATAATAGGTATTTAATACGCCATTTATGTTATAAATGGGTTGAATTATTATTTTTAGTAATACAAGTGGTCTCAAATGAGCCTTTAATTTTGAAAGATGGCAAAAAATCCAATATCGGCCTAATAATGTTTAATTTTAATGTTTAAGTTTCTGTTTAGCCCAATGGTTGACTGGTAGAGAATGCCTTAAGGCATTAAGTCCCCCAATTGTACCTTTATTTTTATATTTGTGCAATAACGTTTAAATAAATAAATAAATGATTACATTTGTAAGAGAGACTGTTTTACAAGTTTTCTGTTTGAAATTTTATTTTCTATCTATTAAACAACTGCTTTTTTCTACCAGAGAGATCTATATGGTCAAGTCTCTCCTATGCAATGGTCAACTCTCCCGTAGGGGCGGGAGATTTGAATCATTTTTCTGTTTGAAATTAAAATCATTAAAATTAAATTATTTACTTAATCATCTATCTAATGATATCAAATTATATCGAATTAAATTTGACACATATTGGGCTACTAACACTTAAAATTTTAAGCGCCTTTAAGTAAATTGGGGTTCAAACCTCCCGGACTTCCCCTATACTTTAGGCTAGTCAAAATACTTAGACGCGGCTTAGTTTATGGCTATCATAACTTCAAAAATAATACCAAACAACTAATAATAAGAATCCAATAATCCAGTAATCCGACTTGAAACTTGTTAGAACTCACCTATTCAGATTCGAAACGCTTACAAAAAATTAGAAACATATGACTAAACCATTAACTTTCAATACTATTATAGACCTTAGTACGAGGACACAAGGTTCAGATAAACAAACAGGAGGACTGGCCTTCAGAGGGGCCCTTTCGTATATCAGTTATCACCATTATCTCGAGAGAGTGTTTGCCAAATGATCCGCTTGCGCAATGCGCAATGCGTTTTATAATGCTAAGGTATTTTTCATTGTATGGAAATGTGGGTGGATTTTCTGAGAATAATTACAAGTGCGTATGGTATAATAATAAAGCTTGTGGCGAGAAGACGGTGAGTGGTGACACCGCGGACCCCTAACCTCCAGAGGGCCCGAGTGATCTGGCCCTCGCCTCTGTGCTTGCCTTAACCGGCCGGCCAGAGTTGAGTCGCAAGAGCGGAACCTATGCTCCAGGTTGGAAGTGTAAAATGTCATAACGCCGGCAGCCCTTGAACGGATTACTGGGATCTGGCGCACCGCAGACTCACCTCTTGACCACCTCACAGCCGCTCAGACGTGTTGCTCCATTGTCGCACTGTGCGTGCGACTGTTTGTGGAGCCCACTTAGCGAGTTGGCGAGTCACCGCCTGCCTTTTCACAATTTTGAGACTAATTGTCACGGCAGGTGTCCGCTAGTCTCCTCCCATAACCCACCATTCAACCCAATAACCCATGACCGTAGTTTCTATCGCATCTATATATCTCTGCAATAGTCTTTGCACCTGGCGGGGACCAACACCGGGTGTATCATGTTGTGCGCTCGGAGATGGTATCCGCCATACGTGTATCCCTCGCTTTTTATTATATTTGTTTTAAAGGGCCTCTGCGCTGTTGACTTAGGCCCCACCATGGTCCTGAGATATTGAAAAAACATATAATAATTTATTGATAAAACATAATGATCTGTTTGTCTGAACATCAGTTTTACTATCGACTAGGAGCTTACTAAATAAAATTAAAAAAAAACCTTTAATATTCCTCAAAACTTAAAATGAGTACAATAGAATTTCATGCAAACACTTTTTAAACAGTGTTACCTATAAAATTACATTTGAATTTGTATTTACGTTCTGGTAAAATTAATAATTTAGTTAAAAATAATGAATAATTTCCTTTTAAATAATTTACAAATTAATAAATAATTTATTCCATTTGGATTGGAATTAATAATAAAAATTGCATTCCATTTAGATTATAATTAATAATAATGATAATTCCGACGTACTTAAAAATAGAATTGTTGCTGCGATATATATAATATTATTGTGTGTGTTTAGTTTTAAGGACCCCTCTTAGGGTGAAGGCCTCCTCCAGTTGATTCCATTTTTCTCTGTCTTGTGCCTCTCTTTCCTATGCCTTAATTTCGGCGATTTTTATGATTTCGTCTACCTATCGTTCAGGCGGTCTCCCTCTCTTCCACTTTTTTTGCGGGCCTTTCCAGGAGATGACTATTTTTTGGGGGGGGGGGACTACTGAATGAATGTGTGGTGTAGTTTTATTCCTTTTAGTCATCGGAGTGACAAAGGTAAAAATATTACGGTATTTGACAACAGTAGAAGGTACTTATAGGAAATAATAAATAAACAATACTTGTAAATAAAATGGACTCGTTCCGGGAAAAATTGTTTTCTCCAGAAAAACACGAAAGGCCCTCCTAGCGGTCTTCCCGGTCCTAGCAATAGCAAATATTAAACACTGAATAAAAAAAATGTTACACGAATATAATCAAATTGGCCTACCTGCGGTATCGATGCAACAGTTATTCGCCGTCGTCTGTTATTATTAGTGCTTTTGGATTATTATTCTAGTCTTTGCAGTTTGTTGGTCACTAGTAATTACCATAATTGCCTGTGCACAGGAGAATATAGACAGGCAAACCAGAGGGCAGACCATCTATATCCTCAGCGACAGTCAAGCGGCCCTTAAAGCGCTTACGGCGCCGAAAGTGGATTCCAGACTAGTCTATAATGGCGTCCAGGCACTGAATAAGCTTGGAAGGCACAATAAGGTGCAACTAGTTTGGATACCGGGGCACGAGGGCTACGTCGGCAACGAAAGAGCGGATGAGCTTGCAAGAGGGGGTCTACAAATCACTTTGTAGGTCCAGAACCATTTGTGGGACTCTCACAGAGAACCATAACTTCGGCTTTTAAAGCATACGCCAAAACCAAACACCAACACGAGTGGAGGAATGAGGCGGGCTTAAGGCACTCTAAGCTCTTCATAGAAGGAGCGGACTCGGGCTGGACTAACAAGCTCTGGAAATCCAGCAGGAAGCAACTCAGAATCATATCTGGGGTGTTCACAGGTCACTTCGGGGTCAAGGATCTCTTGGCCAAGATGGGACTGTCGGACAGTTTAGACTGTAGAATGTGTGGCGAGGAGGACGAGACCATGGAACACTTACTGTGTGAATGTCATGCCCTTGCCAAACAAAGAATGAGTTACTTTGGTAGCGACTATCCGCAACCAAAGGAATTCAAGGTGCTTCCGCTGAGCTGCATCATCCGCTTTGTGGAAATGATGGAGCGAGCTTGGGAGTAGGCATAAAGGAGAGGGCAAATGCACAAAAGATCCCGACGGGTCGAAGTGCATCCGCAAGGGCCCTCATCTAGATAAGATAAGATAAGATAATTACCTATTATGATAATAATTAAAATCATACGGTGTCTGGACTATATACTAAGATTCTCGATTCAGTACGGCGACTAGTGCATAACTACCAGAGATTTTCGAAGATGTATTTTCAAATAAGTAGAATATAATAGAATAGGTATTTATTGCCACACAACATACCAGATACACAAACAGAACATTAAACATACTAAAGAGAAAAATAAAAACTAAATTTACTTGACATCAAGTTATTTAGAGGTGACTTCTGTTCTGTTCATCTTTGCTTCCTATCTCTTGTGGATACTAACACTTAGACTAGGTACATTCTAACTGTCCCTAATCACAAACGATTTTTGTTCAAAATTATCATCTGCCAAAACAACGCCTTAAGAATGCCATCATGAAAAGTTAGCCGCCACGAGCCACCTACCTACAGGGGGTCAACCTAAGACATAGATTTCGCATTCCAATCTGATTCACCTGCCACGGTAATCTGACAAGACGACTCAGTCTTGCTCAGTCGCTGATAACCGACGTAAACGACGTTGTAATTTCTCACTACGTACACTTGTTATTATTCTAACAGGGTCGAGTTTAGGACGACTTGAGACCTTTTTTTATTCATAACTGCTCATAACAGGTTACCTTTTAGGAGTAGAGGGGACCTTCCCACGTTGTCTATCAGCAGTAGCTACTACTATAGATTCGCCATTCAATAGCTCGTCGCTTCAACCGGCCATAAGTCCTACGAGTAAAGCTGCGTCCACACTATAGGGCTGTAGATATTAGGCCGAGCAGCGTCATATAAACGCAGTGTGACGCTTAATGTAGACAGTGTACTTAATAAGTCCGCGAACATATTCGTCACCTTCTTGTTACATTTCACCCACAATATGCCATGCCGAGGTCTGATCGGCGAAATCTTACTTAAAGTGCGGGGGTTGTAATGTGAACAACTGCCTCGTTTCAACTGGAAGCTGTAAGTGAAAAATACAAGTGAGAACGAATCCTGTTCTCGTAGATGCATCTATAGCGTACAGGGATCGTACTGTAGCGGATCTGCTAGTAACGCACCACTTTCAACCGTGCAGTAAAATAATTGTCGTCCACACTTACTGATCAAAACACGACCTTTCGGCCGTCTTGGACGCCTCACAATACGTGGGTCATATATTACCACCTAAAAACTAGCCACTTAAATTTACTAAAAGTTTAACACCGCGAAATCGCTCCAGAACGGGCAGTTCAGTCAATCAGTCAAGCCAAAGTCAGGGTCAAGTTCTGTCCCGATATCCTGGCTGCCGGAGCCCCGCGGCTCCTGAAGTCCCGGTTACCACGCAAGGATCTTGCACACTCGCGGCAGCAAAACTTTATACAAATTTCCCACTCGCGCCTTGCGCGTACAATTACTAATATATCTGACCCACCAGGTTTCACAAAAGATTCTACAATTCATTCCAATTCTCCCACACAGCCCGTGCTGCTCCCAAAGTGAGGTTACATTACAAAGAAAAGCCACCATCCCGCGTGGCATCAATCCTTCTAAACAAGTGTCACATTGACAGGTGTCACATTGACAGGTGTCACATTGACAGGTGTCACATTGACAGGTGTCACATTGACATGTGTCACTCATTTTACTTTTTAATTCTAGGGAGCCGGACCCACGCACGGGTCCGAACACTTAAGTATGCTCGCTAAACTATGCTCGGCCGTTTTTTCGGCGCAAATTATAAGCAGATAGGTAACACAAATTATAAGTTGTAACAGGTGATCACTTCGCCGTCCACACGTGTTACATTTCGTCAAATATGACAGGGTTCGGTGCAGGTATGTTTCGGCTAAATGTTCAGGTGTGGACGCGGTTTAAAGTGTGCCGCCCACGGCCCGCTACCAGTTTAGTAATCTTTGAGTTACTGTCCATTAGATGTTAACAACGTTGGTTTCGGGTAAAATTGCGGATCTTTTGTTTGTATTTGACGCCTCTTTGTTTACCATTGAGGCCACCTATACCATATTTCAGAAAAGTTTAGAATACGTACTTATTGATCGAAATAAGTAAAACTAGTCCAATATTTCCTTTAGGTTTCTAGAATCTAGGGTATCCAAAAGAAATAAACGAAGAAACGTAGACGAATTTATCCGTTAAAATTCTAATGTTATAAATATGGAATGAGGCATGGTTAGTTATGTATGCTTTTTTCTACGTCTAAACCAGATTTGGTCGGTTTTAGCACTCTTTGTAATAATAAATAAAATAATTTTTAATCTGAAAGTAGGCCATTTCTGAAAAAAAAGACCACTACTGTTTAGAAGAAACGCCGAAAAATTACCTATTACATTGATAGTACAGTAGTAGTGACCTACTACAAAATAAGTCAAACTGAATATGAATACAAAGAAAAAAACCATCTAATTCGTTGTTCTACAAGGAAACATATCCGAAACTGTGTTACATAACACAAGGCAGAGATTTAAAAAAACACGAAAATAATGGAAATCCGACTATTAACTAACGACTATTAATAAACCGTACGCGGTTTTCGCTCGCTGTTCGAATGCACAATAAAGTAAATATTTTTTTAAGTATTTTGGACAATAATAAAAAAACTAAATCCTTGGGTATGTTTTCTTGTAGGAACTGTGTCATCCTGCCATCCTGCCTAGGCGTGATACAATGATTATTAAATCATGAATGATTAAGCTATTTTTGGATCTGATTTGGGCCATGCATTTCTGTCAGTAAGATAGTCCTAATAAGCCTTTGACATCAATGTTTTTTTCAAGTAATTTTTAAGAGTTGGAAAAGGTAGGGACATAATCCCTCCTCTCCCGGGTTAAAATTTTTTGGTATGGAATTCCATACTAAAATCTGACCCGGATTGGGGTCAGCGGGAGAGGAGGGGTTTTTAGGTAATTTATTATAAAAATGGATACATTGACCCAAAAAGACTTGTATACTTTACGAACACGAAACTTTGTAGTTGCTATTTTATTTTTAATTTCATGTATTAAAATGACGTGGTTTGGGTGACGTTATTGAGCCTTCTGATTAAATTAAATGATTAGAGTCACAGCGATTCCCTAACATAAAACCATTTTAATACGCAAAAAAAATAGTACTAACCGAAACATGTAGGTACCCTGTGTTAATATTTCCCTCGGATATCCTAGATAAACGAAGAAATTTAGTCGTATTTGACTATCAAAATTCTAATTAGAATAAGGCTGGGCTCACACAGTCGGAATTCATGCTCAGTGCATGAATTCCGACTGTGTGAGCCCAGCCTAAACGCAGCAAAAGTTAGGTATAGAATGAGATGAAATGCTCTACGACGATCGCGTAGCACTACATTTATAATTGAAAACCCAACTGCATCTTAAACATGATATTTGTGTTTCAGCTTTACATAACAATACGCTATGCTTCAGATTGCCTATTCCCATTTCAGGATCGCGGCGCGCAGGAAAAACCATGAAAATTCATTAATTCATTCACCATCGCGTGGCATAGGAAATTGTGTTGCTGAGCGCTAGCAGCAGTACCTTTCTGGCTTTCGATGCAAGTGCACGCTTCTCGCTCCTCCGGTCTGAGCATATGCCGGCTCGTAAAAGTTGAATTAAAAATACAAATTATAACCTCAAAACCATATCAATAGACATTTTTGAACAGTCCACTAGTGTGTCAAGTGTTTTTCAGCCAGTGTTTGATTTCGGCCACGCGATAAAGGTAAATATACCGGTGATAATCGGTTGTTTGCATTTGTGCTGATGCGTGAAGAGTTTAAGCGATATGTTTAATTATTGTTAATGCTTATGCTACGTTGGTGACAAACAATCTTACGGCCCGCCTGATGGTAAGCGGTCACCTTAGCCTGTGGACGCTTGCAACTCCAAGGGTATCCCATGCGCGTTGCCGACCCTTTGAGAATGTACATATACACTCCTTTACAGATAGGATTTTGTAAGATAAGAGGGAATAAACCAGATTAATCCTGAACTAAGTAATAGAAATTTCGTACTTAGGGATTTAGTAACATGCTTCTTTTTAAATTAACAGTTGCCATTCCAAAACAATGCTTTAGAATAATTCTATAAAATTACACCAAGGATCTGCTTTACAAAAAAAAAACCAAGTAAATACGAGTATCATCATAGTAATTTTAATTTTACGTGAAGGTTTTCTTTTCGGTCGGGAATACCGAGGTGCGATTCACTGTCTAGCATTTGTCCTTCGAAATATTTTTCCATTGAACATTTAGGTATATTTGAATGAATCGTATGACTCATTAAAATTCTCATTCACTTCTCAACTAAGTACTCAAAAGAAAACTGTAAGAGATCCCAGATTTTAGGCATAAGTTTGTCTTTGTTCATGCCTCTGCGTGTAATTGTATCTACCGTTTAATTGTAGGTACTATAAAATACACTCAGGTATACTTCTGAGAGAGAAACTGTAATTTCTTTATATTTTACCTACTCGCTTCGATAACACTAGCAAGCTCCTGTTTCTACCAGTTTGTCAATCCAGCAGGCTCACTAATAATCTACTCCGTAAGCGATAAACAGGTGCATTTGTCGTAAAAACTACTTATATCTTTTCCAAGGTCAAACTACCTAGATTATGCACTTATTTTGTAGGTTTCAAGTTATTTAAATCGAGCTGTATCCGTCCGTCTCCTTTGGAGTGTCGGGTGGATAGACATTCATCTTATGGCCGCTCCACACGATGGGCCATCCTGACCCATTATACAGGACGCGGCATAGTTGCGTCCTGTATGATGGGTCAGGATGGCCCATCGTGTGGAGCGGCTATTATACCTACTCCAAAGAAAGAAGGAATTGATTGGTGCCGTTGTATTAAAATAAAAGTTATCAGAATTGATCTCAGGGGTAGTATGACTTCAACGGTAAAAATAAATTCAATGCACGCGTCATTCAAATATTATTCGTATTCACACAGCTATATGTGCTATCTAGGTATATATGTGCAGAATTCTAATGTGCCTTACCTTTTTCTATATTGTACACAAAGTTTTAACCGACTTCAATTCAGTACTTAAGCCATATGAACATTTCCACATTTCATTTCCACTTTACCACATGAGCATTGATAATAACAGAAAAAAAATGAAAGCAGAAAACGGGTGAGATAGGAAAACAGTTATCAATTGCTTGTTATTGTTTAAATACAAGACGGATTCTTTTTCAACATTTATGAAAGAACTATTACCTATCGCCCGTTTTAGCACTTTTGTGACACTGGACATACATACACGCCTGTGCACCCAGAAGGGGTAGGTAGGCAATAGGCAAAAAAAACAGTGCCACTTTTTGCAACTGAGGTAAAGAAAAATTACTCTTGTTTATTGATTTATTTATTATTTATTTATTTATATAAGGAGTACCAACAGCTGCAAAAACGTGATATAAGTCTTACATAGTAATACAAAGCCAATTAAAGTAACTCACAGATAGAAATGGCATAAAAAAAAGTAAAGTGTTTGACACACTTAGCACACAATATCGCACGGTTATCGCATTTATCTTCTTATGCATTTATATTCTGACTTTTGTATTACACAAATACGTAAGCATACGATTAGCGATAATGCAAATTCATCCATTTTCATAAATTTCAAATTGTCTGATGTCTTTATTATCGTCATGGTGTAGGTAGGTACACAGATAAAGAAAAAATCTAGACCATCAATAAAGATAAGTGATGTCACCGACGTTCGTCATACTACTCAAACAAATGTACAGAAATGTTAGTGTAGGTGCACTTCATGGCTGCCTTGACCCAGTGACTTGTGTTTAAGAAGAATCAGCAGTGCTCGTCCATTCATCATCATGATTATAAAAAACTAGTGTCACTTCATCGCAATAAAAATAGTTTTGTGATTTTTGTTAGTACATGCTCTTACTTTCATCACTGGTGCTGGGTAAAGGTATGTTTAAAAAATCAGCCACATGCGTGTCGGGCCACGCGGAGTGTAGGGTTCCGTAGTTGCCTGTCTTTCTTAGTTACATCTATACGCGTGCGCCAACTAAATGGTTGCGTCGGCCGAATGTGTACGAAAGTTGGCCTTTCTAAGTACCGTCAACCGGGGTGATTAGGTACAATTTTGAACTTTGAACGTGATTATAGCGGAATATTTCTATAAGCGCTTACAAAGTTAAGGTTTTAAAACTTTTATCTTGTGTTTCAGAACCCACTCATAATAATATTTTTAGTATTCGTCGATTAAAATCTGTGTATTAAGATTTCATAGAGAATACTGCAACGTCACTCTTTTCATCGTTGAATAGTCTATGTTACTTCCGAAACAACCGAAATAACTGTTTCGATACGCTCTAGACAACCGAAAATAATTTGAAAATAGAACTTCGTATTTCAATTATATGTGTACTTGTTTAAGGAGACTCGATCCGATACAAAATTGCCAATCTATGGCGTTTCGGAACGAAGCAGCGTCGCGTCATCTGTCAAAAACCTATTTAAACTTGCTGCTGTATCCAGGGCATAAAAAAAATAAAAAACTACGCTTCGTGATTGGCTAGTATTTAGAAAATCAAAGCACAGCACAGTACTGCAACATTACGGACGCTGGTAGTGTGATAACTTTTCTTTTCAAAGCTAAACTTAAAAAGTTGAAATAAAAACTAAGAAAATTAGTAGTGACAGTGACGAAACATCTTTAACTCTCAAGAAATAACTAATATGGCAGAGGAAGCCACACTTACCTCGCTACCTGAAAAGTCAAAGAGCCTTTACAATAGTACCTAGAACTAGTTACGATATTTCGTTTTCTTATATACTCGTATTAATGACTTAAATTATTAATTTTAATGAACTCGTGCAAAAAGTATTGTTCACAATAGTGTCATAAACACGGTACTCGACTAAAAAGCTCTCTATTATAACACGATTGTGAAAAATACAATTAAAAAACAAATTACCCTCTCTAAAAAAAACAGGCCGTCCCTATTCATAGTGGATATGGGGTCAATAGAGGTGAATAAGGGTACCAATAGGGAAACATGGCTAGCGCTGTCACAAATATAATAAGCTGCCAAATAAGTAGGTAGTGGTGCTTATGTAGGTACTTACTAGCTCTGAATGTACCTAATTGTACCAAAACGAGACTAGGTTTTGGCAGCCCCGTCCCTGTACACCCCTGTCCCGATTTTAACGTATTACGTCCCTATTAACTTCCAACGGCGTGCCTTTTTACCCCACGCTCGTCCCTAATAACCCTCGTTGTGTCCCGATAAACCTCAGATTTTTTAAAATTTTCCATGCATCACTATTTTTGCATTTTTACTTACAAAACAAAGATAATGTTGACTTACCGTGTCTAAAACAGGTTCTGCATTAAATTCTGAACACCTTTTGCACCATTGAAAGTACCTACTTTCAGTAAAACCATTAGTTATCAAGAGTTTTGCAGAGCAAAAAAACTGCCGTCACCGAGACCCGATCGATCGATTTTTGTTTTAATGGCTCCTGTCCAGTGGGACAATTATGCCAGCGTCAAGGTTGGAAGCTACACGAAAGTGTTTTGAAGAAACTTGTCCAAAGGGTGATTTGACCGGTTGAAAGATCTAAAACAAAAGACAACACTATGTTAGGCAATCTACAACATACACATTGTTAGTTCTTTTTTTTTTTTTTTTTAATTATAACCATAAGCCCACAGATTTGGATTATTACAAAAATTCGATTAAACTTAATAAAATTATAGCTTTATTTTAGACTTATCAATAAATTTAGCTAGAATATATACAAAGGACGTGTTCACAAAAGAGAGGATGTAATTAAAGTTAGCAGGGCGATGAATATAGTCAGGAAGGAAATCATATAGGGACGGTGAAGTTTTAGGACAGTTGAAAAAGATATGATCTGCAGTGCCCTCCTCCAGGCAACATTCACATAACGAGTGGTCACGAACTCTGATTTTCGCAAGAAAGGATGGAGAGCAGATGTGTCCCAGTCGCAGCCGGATTATGGTTGAGGTTGCAGTCTTGCTAGCTTTTTGAAATTTAAAAAACCAAGGTCTTACAGGTAGGTCAGGCTGAATTCCACCATAATGCCTTCCCTTGGAGAGGCGAGTAATATTCCATTCTTCTGACCAATGTTCAGATAACTGAGTCTTAGCAGAAGCGCGCAAATCCTGACTGTGACACCCAGAATGAGAAGTACAGCCAATCTCAATGGCCTGTTTAGCACAGGCATCAGCCTGCTCATTACCCTCAATACCGGAATGGCTCGGGACCCAAGCCAGCACTACTTCAAAGCCAAAAGAGTCACACCGATAAAGAACCTCACGGGACTTAAGGGTCACTAAGAGATTATCTCTGGACCGAAGGGGACATTTAGCTAGATCCCGGAGACAGCTAAGGGAATCCGAGAATATAACAGCTTTAGCTATTTTGTGTGATTCTATAAAAGAGAGGGCTTCATAAAGAGCAATGGCTTCGCCAGTAAATACCGATGTAAGAGGAGGGCTTTTATAACTTAAAATGATTTTATATTGAGGTATCCACACAGCAGAACCCACATAACCCTCCTTAGATAGTTTGGAGGCGTCGGTAAAAATATGAAGCCAACCATCCCATTTTTCAACCGAGACCCGACTTCAAACGGTTAGTTTGACAATCTAGCACCAAACTTCATGCCCTTCCAGTGTTGCCCTTACTGAATACAACTATTCTACTATTATTTAAAATAACCAGATAAAATTTCTAATTGGTAGTTTTTGAGAAATTATCGGGTAAATGTCATTCCCGGTTTTCGTCCCTATTCCCCACGCCATCCCATATACCCCCGGTTGATGGTAGATTTTAAGTTGGTCGACTATTACTCGGTAACTTGTTATGCCTACTTAGCCGTGATAGTTTTCCTTTTAAATTCATTATATGTACTACTGCCACGTTATTTTTCACATTCCCAGTAGCCGCCATTCCAGGCTAGGCAGGACACACACACACACACGACTCGAACAAAAATTTGGGCTTTAAAGCCCAATATCTCGCAAACGAATCGCTAATTCGTTTTAAAAAACCATTAATATTTGTGAACATGCTATCCAACGATACTTCACTCTATGGGTTTAACAAGAAAAAAGAATTACATCACCACTTTGGAGGTACTTAGGAGGTACCCCGAAAAATATATATATATATTTTTTCAAGTTTTTATTCTGTTTTGTCGGCGTGATTGATTTATATATACCCATGCCGAATTACAGTTTTCTAGTAGTAATGGTTGCTGAGGTAAGCCGAAGACGGGCGGACGGACGGACGGTCAGACGGACATAGCGAAACTATAAGGGTTCCTTGTTGACTACGGAACCTTAAAAATGGACGACGGATTCCAGAGGTCGTGGGTTCAAATCCCGCTCGTGGCGAATAATTTTTCAACTGTCCACTTTAATCGAAATTTGGAATTTCGTTAGTGGACGTTTCTGCGGTATGTTTAGTTTGCAATGCTTGCATTGCTTTAATTTATCTTTTCCCCACCAAGACAAAAGACCAAAAGAGACATTGTCAAGCCAACATCACTGTTACAATAGAACAAATACAAACCATAGATGAAAGATTAAAGGTTGCTTTTGACAGCGGACGTCATAACGCTTATAGGAGTCTTGGCGCCGCGGGCGCGACGACACACGACGCCTTTAGTTGTTCTTGGCGTTCAAAGGGTTAAAACATTTCAAAAGAGTTGTTTTTTTACAGGTTTAGTCACATTGACCAAGAATTGTTCAAAACAGATTAGTAGGTAAGTACAGTTTCCAAAATCCCCTTAACTTTACATACAAGGTTGGAAAGTCATAAAGTTTATGACATAAACAAAATTTTCATACTATAAATTCCTGCTGAAGGTATTATTGAACGAGCGAGCGAAGCGAAGTTCTCGGTTTTCCGCTTGGCCAACAATATTGGTGACCGGCTGTTCTCGTCTCTTCATCGACATTTATAAAATACGATTTTAGCCTTAATCCTCCCGAAGGTCCATTGGACAGATTGTAATCGAATGGGAGCACATAGATCTGGTGATAATCTCCTACATACAAACTCTCAAACTATACCTCTTTATAAATTAGTACCGTAAACTGGGGTGAGTAGGGTTCGCGGGGAGAGTTGGGTTATGAATGGGGAGAGAAGGTATGAAAGGGGGGGTGAGATGGTTTTTAAGGCTACTGCTACAAAAATAATGTATTCCAATTTAAAATGGAGCTATAGTAATACTCATAATAAAAAAAACGATCCAACAATCTTCCAAAATCACCTTTGTATGAAAACCCATCTCACCCCAATTACGAAGGACTACGGGGTGAGGTGGGTTTTCCTGTTTATCGTCAAAGTTATGAAATGGAACTACCCAAAATAAAATAAAAACTAAAATACAATCGTCCGGAACACTTATTATATACACCATTCAGTTTGTACCTATAAGTAAAAATAAAATGTTATCGAGGCTTGAATGTCAGTTTTCACCTAACTCACCCCATTTTACGGTATACAAGGAAAATTCAAGTGCCTAGTAAGTTTATAAAGTTAATTATATTGTAATGTTGATAATAACGATAATGTTAATTATCGGATAAAATAGTTGATAGCCAGCCAATTGAATAATTCATAAAACACTTGGTTACATATATCAGTATACAGTGTGCTAGTAGCACGCGGGAATTTATTAAAACTGATAATAATATGTTCCATTAGCAATTGTTTGCATGTATTTGCAAATCATAATTACTTATTAATTTAACTGCACAATTATTTTTCCAAAATACAAACCTTCAATGTACTATGTGTATGAGTATGACGCCGTAATAAATTAAGTATGAAGAGCTGTCATCTACCATCCTTTACTGGAACCATTTCGCCGCATTTTCAGGCCCCTATTTGAGAACCTCTGGATAAGACCAGAAACCAGAAATATTCGTCATCCAGTAACCTATAATCACATACTTAAAATCCAAAATTTCAAGTCTGTAGGTCATTTAGTTCCGAAGTTAAGCGAAAGCAAAGTTTCGCATTTATGACACACACACTCACTCACTCATGATCATTAAAATAGAACTAGTACTTCGCATAAATTTCAGCTCTCTGAGAGCTGAAATTTGGTACAGAGTTAGGGTTTAATGGCCACATAAAGGGAAAACTATAAAAACTAGGATAATCGAAGATCTGGAGTACCTGGTGACCCTGATTATAAAACACAAGAGCTCAACCAAACTATTAGAAATATATCTATACCGCCTTTACAAAAAATATTTAACTTGGTGGGCCGCTTCATTTCATGTCAAAAATCGAAGGTCTGAAGTATCTTTATTTGATTACAAAGTTATATTTGCAGTGAATGGGGCAAAAAATAAACTGCATAAATAAATTTTGTAATCCCATATAAACATATAGGATTACAAAGTTATATTTGCTGTAAATGGGAATGGGATAAAAAAAATCAAGAATGGGATATTGACACAATAACCCACAAAAAGAAGTGGGATCCCATAAAAACATTCCATCTAAAAAAGAGGCCAAGTCTCGAAACTCATCCACCGCAAAAAGTTGTGAGATATTTGGTAGTAGTATGCAAAAATCCATAAATTCAGTATAGTCGTGTGATTGCCAAGTTGCAGAATTTTATTTAGCTATTACACTTACTTTACAATTTACTTTGCTGTACATTGCTGGCAATTTAAATTTTATTATAAAATTTTTGAAGTCGGAAATATAGTTAATTAATTCAAAGAAGAAGAAGTACGTTAATTTACCGTACTTAAAAAAAGCCTACTTACCGGTAACGCACTGTATAACCACGCATGTGATCATAGATTAATTCTCATTAAACTAAGGTATGATATTGTACCTACTTATAGAAGTTTTAAGTACATGAAGTAAATTCGTTTTATGTATAGATATAAAATTATAACAGAAAAAATACAATGTTCTTATGCAACTAATAATTATTCGTTACACAAAGCTACTGAGAAGCTACTTTTGCAAAAAAATATTTATTTTATACGGGACACCAACAGAGTACATAAGAATAATGAGTTACATTTTAATAGATATGTTGTATTTAGGCACTTACGTACCCCAATTAGAGGTGAACACATTCACATTTCTACACGGATAACAATACTTTTCAATAGGTCGCCAATCATCTGTTTTGTTAAAATTTAAGAGTACTGCGGACTCTCGGCCGCTCGGAGCTCGGCCGAATTTCACTTTCCCATACAAACGTAGTTACGCTCTCATTTTAAAACTACCTACGTGTTTTATTGTGACGAAACTTTGCATATACAATAACATGAGATATATCTTTGTCTGGAATTAGTTTATATGGTTCCAGTTTATAAAACAAACGAAATACAGCAAAAAACAAGTTTTGTATGAAAAACATAAAATCGCTGTAATTTTTACCATGGTATCTGAAGCTTCATAAACTAATTACAGGCAGATATACCTCATGTCAATGTATATGGAAAGTTTCGTTACAATCTAACGCGTAGTTTAAAAATGAGAGCGTAACTACGTTTGTATGGAGAATCGAGCTTCCTGCGGACTTCATTTCTCGATATCAATCCCGCCTCGACGCCGTGCTCTTGAATGCTCTCGTACAAGAGTTCGCAAAGGGTAGCCCGTGTACCAAGACGACTTACAGTACGATTACTGTTAGTTAAGACCTGACAGATGGATTGCCTTCATTTAATTTTCAACTTTAATCTTATACAAATATAATAGTTATTACTAAATCGGTAGATGTGGGTAACAGTATTCTGAAAAATGCTTTATCTATATGAAATTAAAGTTGAAAATTAAATGAAGGCAATCCATCTGTCAGGTCTTAACTAACAGTAATCGTACTGTACATGGAATTTCAATACGTCAAAAACGCTTCCAGCTCCAAACGCTGTCTATGGACTGATAAATCGACAGGGGATACTTTACAAGTTTACATTAACCGTGATATTCAGGGATCAATTTTACGTTTTTTTTTGGTTTTAAATCGAATTCAATATCACTACATAGTATAAAACAGTCGCTTCTTGTTGTCTGTCCCTATGTATGCTTAGATCTGTAAAACTACCTATGCAACGGATTTTGATGCGGTTTAATAGATAGAGTGATTCAAGAGGAAGGTTTATATGTATAATATTGTACCCGTGCGAAGCCGGGGCGGGTCGCTAGTTTGTTATAAATTATACAATATCTCACCGGTTAGAAAAGTGGTTAAACTGCCGCCGACACGATTTTCTTGCTTGACTCATGTAAACCACACCACGCCACGCCGCTGTGTAAGAGACACGCTTTTGTCTCGGAACAAAATGCAACACTATTCGTAAATGGCTTTTTTGAACTTTAGATAAATATCTAATTTTGTGGAGTTTTATTCATATTTCTTCCTATGAGATTTTAGATCAGTTAGTAATACCATATCATTTTATCTATTGTGTTGTTATTAACGTTAACAGTTGCTTATACTTATAAAAAATTTTAGGTAATTTTTCGGCTGTAATCAGACAAAAAATCATATACATAGTGAAAAACGAGAATCATATATCTCAAAACCAGTCCTTATTGTTTCCCAATCTGTTCAGAACGGCGTATCATAGAACGCTGCTATCCAGTTCACGCCTTTCAGGGCCAATGCAGACTGCGTTTTATTCACGTGCCGGCGACGCGCGTACCCACAACCAGCAGATGGTAATAGGGTGCAACGCGCGTCGACGGCGCGTGAAAAAAACGCGGTCTGTTTTAGGCCCTAAGAATGGCCCGACAGCAACAGCCACCTTTGGGAGCGTGACTCAACCGTCATTTCCTTTTTGGGGTTCCGCGACTATCAGCACCAATTAAGCCCCGTTTGTGTAATCTTGATTATACGAATAGGAAATGAAAATGGAGACAGGACATTTCTGTAGACATAATTGCAGGAAAGTATAGTGAATTTCAATTAGGCGGGACATACACAATGACCGAGTTATTTTACAAATCTAGACAAAAAAAATGGTTTATGAATTCGAGCAATTAGGTATATTTACAGCAGAAAACAGTGTGCATCAAAGTTGCCGTGTGTCCATGATATTTTACAATTTAATCTGTACATCTGTAGTCTGAGATGAATTTCTATCTTTCCATTTTTCGCTACTACAATATTTACGATAGCTAAGCTTATCAAATTACATATATTGGATTGTATGTAGTTCTCCCTTCTTTTAGTTCTAAAAGACCAATTGGTTTTCTTTAGTCTTTTAGAACAGCTACTGTGCCCGCGACCGCGACTACGTCCGCGGTAGTTACAGTCTGAATGAACTCCCTTTCTCCCCCAGGGGGTGGATTAAAAAAATACTGTAGAAGCCTTTACATATGTCCCAGGGCATAAGCTTTCGCCATGCCAAATTTATCAGAATTGGTGAAGTAGGTTAAGCTTGAAACTGTGACAGACGGACAGAGTTACTTTTAGTTCCTTGTAATCTTGAGTAGGTATATAATATACATAGAGCGTAATTACCTACATCATAACTTCCGTCTGTTTCTGGAATATTGTGAAAAAGTATAGAATCAACTGGCTATATTATAATGAATTAAACACAAGGGTGATAAGGGCAGGTCATCATAGATGCAATTCTATGAACCTGCTCTAATCTAAAGCGATAAGAAAAACTTTAATACAGCTAATTAATTTAGTAAGTTTAATTGCACCGAGTATAAGTAGTTACAATTATTAACTACGTCGTTTCGACCGTATCGTAAAGCATCAGTATCGTCACGAATAAGACTAAGTATATATTTTTTTATAACTATTTGCCATGCAGGCCAAGGAATACAAAGAACACAAGGGAGCCGCGGGATGCCATAGGCTAGTCAGCCATTTGTACCTTCTTTGTGCAATAAAGTAATAATTCGTAGCAACAGTCCTGCATTAGTAACCACCAGAAACTTTACCAGATATGTTTTTATTGCTTGTTAATGGGCTATTTCGCCCACGCCTATTTGCCAAAGGATCCATTTCGACCACAATGGTTGCCATCTGACAACATAAATATCCCATTACAATGGATAGGTAATAACAATTTACTTTATAAGAGAAATCATCATCATCATTACCTATAAACATTCCAGGGCGGGAACAGCCTCATGTCCCTAATGGCTGAGAGAGAAAACTTGGGCAGTAGCCCCACGCGGGCCCCCTGCGGGTTGGGAAAATCACATAAGAAAATCACATCTTAAGCTTACTAGGCTTTCCTCATGACTGAATGAAACCTAGCCTCAGATAAACAATTACAGATTTATTTAATACATTTTTGTATTTCTAATATTTGACCCCGTAAAAACTAACAACTATTGAGACTATTGAGAGGTCATAGGTAATATGTCTAAATTGAAGAATAAATAATGTTGACTTCGACGTCTAGAGTTTTTAACATGAACTACCTACAAGAAATTTCGATATCCAATCAATTCCAAGAACCTACTATTCCAGAAACACTTGCGACACGGACTTTTAGAATTAGATTCCGAACTGTTATAAATATTATTATGTAAATACGACGCGTCCTACTTCCATGATACATTTGAATCTCTGACGTGTACGAATGTCCCACGAAATTACACAGTGGAAAATAGGACACGTTTGTAACTTTTTAGTAAACCAAATGCGGGTAAGGTACCTTTCAACTCTCGGATAGAAGAAATAGGGGTCCCAAAATACTTAAAGCAATATGTTCATATATTAATTAAATCTGGTTGAAAACGTTACTAATTGTTGTTTCATTATTTTCAGGTAACTTAAAAAAATATTTTAGATGACTACCAATGTCGTTTGGCACAAAAGGTAAGTGGGCACCTAGGGCTTCATTTTGAACGAGATACTATTACTAGAATACATTTGGCGATAATTTGTATAAAAATGTACCCATAATAGAATCAACGTGACGGCCACTATACTATAACTGGCAAGAGCGTAACACCAAAAAAATAAATGTGTAATAATACAAGATAAATATAAGGAACGTACACAGTTTTGGCCTTCACCAAGAAGGAATAGGTACATACAGTTAATGTCCCAGCCAGTCCTATTTCCAAACAATAAACTACGTCTGACCTTTACCGAAGTTATATCCCTTAAAACACAAATGTTAACATAACCCCTTAACACAATTTGAGACATTATTTTCGTGTCTCGCGTCATTTCCCGAGAAAATGTACAATCACAATTATATATCTCACACATAAGTTATGTCATACCTTTAAAATACTACCTATTTGGAGTGTACAGCTGTGTGAACATCGATGAAAGATGGAAGCCTAAACATTGTGTGGAGCGGCCATTAGAAATTGCAGAACGGCAATGTCCGCAAATTGTCACATTGGTATCAAACTCAAATTAATGTAATTAAATGGGCCAATGCCTTTTCTGATCCATACACTTGTGGCGTAATGGCCGCTCCACACGATGGGCCATCCTGACCCATCATACAGGACGCGGCTATGCGGTAGAACGAGACATAAATATGTCTTACTCCCTTTGACGCATAGTTGCGTCCTGTATGATGGGTCAGGGTGGCCCATCGTGTGGAGCGGCCATAAGACAAGGTAGGTTAACCTCGCCTAGACTTTTTAATTTATATGTAGACCAGCTGATCGGCAGACTCAGCAGCATGCATGTCGGATGTAGAATCGATAACACAAGTGTAAATAATATCAGTTACGCTGATGACATGGCGTTGCTGAGTCCGCCGGTGGCTGGTATACGTAAATTATTGGAAGTGTGCCAAGAATATGCGGTACAACATGGTTTAAAGTATAATGAAAATAAAAGCGAGTTTATGGTAATTAAAGGTAGAAATATGTGCCTCCTATTATGTTAAATGGTACTGCTTTAAACATTGTTACCCATTTTAAGTACCTAGGTCACATATTGACATAGGACTTAAAATATGACATGGAGAGGGAGAGGAGGGCGTTGTCGGTTCGTGGCGGTATGTTGGCGTTGGCGCACAGGTTCGCTAAGTGTAGCACGGAGGTCAAAATTACCTTATTTCGTGCGTATTGCCAATGTTTTTATAATAGTGGCCTGTGGACTAATTTTAAGCAGAAATCCTTTGACTCTCTGAGGGTCCAGTTTAACAACAGTTTCAGGGCCCTGGTGGGGCTCCCGCGATACTGTAGTGCTTCCGGCATGTTTGCGGACGCGCACGGAGATGATTTTTATGCCATCATGCGCAATAATATTGCATCAGTGGTACACGGTATGCGTGGGGTTGGAGCCAACGGGATCCTGAGAATGATAGCCGAGAGGTTCGATTCTGTTGTTTTGGGACGATATATCGAATTGCATGTTCACAATCATGCAGTTCGGTAGATCGGCCACAATCATTTGCAATTTTTTGTGTTAAAGTGTAATTTTATTGATGTAGTTTAGTGTAGGTACTGTACATATAACATAGCCTGTAAGTTAATACTAACAACTATGGACTATAATTGTCTGAAAATAAATAAATATATATATATATATATATATATATATATATATATATATATATATATATATTATTATTATTATTAATGGCGGGGATGAAATCCATTATAATTATTTATTTATTTAGAATTTATTGCACGATACAAAAATAAGTACAATTGGCTGAACTAATGCCATAAGGCATTCTCTACCAGTCAACAGTTCGGATAAATAAAAATATTTGGTGCAGGCATTTAGCTTTCCAGGATATATGTATTTAATTTAAAAGCTGATTACTAAGTAAATATGTAGTTGTTGAAGTATTGATGATTACAGTCATTTTGACATGATGTTAGCATCGAAGCACTGACACATCCACCGCTACATTTTGTTTTTGTAAAATGAGGGTAGTACCTAGAAGAAGGTACTCACAATAACTCTCTCGTTTCTACTGAATAATTCGATATTTACTTTTCAACCGATTACTTATGTTGCTGACTGTACCTACCGCTATAGGCGTATTATTAAATCAGTCACCCTTAAGACACAGCGTTTCGGCGAAATTCGTGTTGGCTCTTGCCTTTACATAAAATATTAAAGAGACACTGCTAACACAATTTCACCTAACCCAGATAGTATAGGACGGTAAATCAATAGGGGTGTAGACTCGAAAATTATTAATACTCCAATAGAAAGAAGGCAAAAAAATATGCCTAGTGACGAAAATCCCATTCAGATATCTCAAAGAATTACAAAGCTACAACCGTTTTAATGTTGCTTGTTAGAGAGAGAAAGCGCAAACAGTGTGTGACGTCACATTACGGGATTCTGCCGGGGGGCCGCGTCGACGGCGGCGCCGAACACGGTGGGCGCGGCACATTGCCGTCTATTAGTGACGTCACAATCTTCCAGCGTCATCGTTTCATATGAAGTTGCGTTTTGCGAAAAAGGGACAGAACATACCCCTTCTTAAAACTTTGGACACATAACTTCGTGATTATTTAACCTTTTGCGTTGATTTTTTCTCCATTTAACTACATTTCTAATCCTTTTTCGAGAAAATATGACATTATTGATTATTTTATCTAGTATCTACACCCCTATTACCGTGACAGCTATGTTTAGGGTACTTGTGTGTTTTGGATATTCATTGTACCAGTAAATAGTTACTTCGCGTGGCAAAGAAATATCGTCTTGTAAATACATTTTTCAAATAGTGAATTGACCGGGGTCGTTCGAGATGAACAGCATTAAACAAAAAGACCGGGTTGCACTCCTGGAGTGCCGGCAGAAGTGAAAACTCAATGACATTGTAACAGTTTTTCGATCAGGTCACGTGTCCGTCTTACGGTCAAGCGATCTGTCTCGAATCTCACGTCTTACGAATCATTCGGTCACGTGACCAGTGACGTTTAACAATTTTTCCCCATCACAAAAAGTGCACAGCGCCGCTAAAGAAGTTTAAACTTCAAAAAGTTCGACAGGTTCCTGAACACGTTGCAGTGCCGGGCATCCAGATATGTATACGTATATGTAGGTATATTTATTTATTCGTTTGGCTAATTCAATCGGTCTTACAGCGGGCAACTGGAGGACCTGCCCCCTATTCTGTAACTTGTTTTAAGCCCGCCGGTCACCCGTCACGAAACTATACCTCTGTCTACGGTTGGTTACCGTACCGAAACTATACCTCTGTCTACGGTTGGTTACCGTACCGAAACTATACCTCTGTCTACGGTTGGTTACCGTACCGGTGGGAATTCTACTTATTGGTTGGGTTGGTTTGTTAGTTCTGTTTTAGACCTCACGCTTCGGACAAATTTTGTAAATGTTTTTACTTTAATAACCGTCATTGTTTTACATATTATGTCGCTAAATTATCAAAATACAATACCTAGATTATAGAATTAAAACATGAGGTAGACCACAAAAGGCTATGTTATGCAATTTAGCAAATACTAGATATATAATTTACGAGTTGCCCCATGCCCCTTGCGTGGGTGTGGCAACGTCGCAAATAACAGACAGTTATTACTATTGTCAATGTTTAGGGTGTCCGTTAGACTGTTTTGTGCAACGTTGCTGGGTTAGGGTTTCACAGCTCGTCATCGACAAAAGGACACGACAAAGGGACATTGGAAGCGCGTGAGATTATATTTTATTCTTATTGTAATAGGATCAGATTATGTTTATCCCAGTATGGAAGGTGTAGAGTATCTATTCAATAATAGTATCAGAATCTTCTTCGGAGTTTCGAGGAGACTCCTTGGCTATGACGGAAATCGTCTTATCTATTTAGGAAAACCGGCCAAGTGCGAGTCGGACTCGGTTCCGTACATCACAAGATTAAAAAAAAAAAATTGTACTAACGGAGCGTTTTTGACGTTTCATAAAAATAAGCTGATTTGATTTTTGTCAAATACCGTATTAAGTCCGACTCACGCTTGACTGCACATTTCTAATAGGTTTTCCTGTCATCTGTAGGTAAAGAACTATTTTGTGTATTTTTTTCAAAATTTTAGACAGTAGTTTCGGAGATGAAGGGGGGAATGGTAATTTTTTGGCTATTTTCTTAAATAATTTCTAAAGTAATAATTTTAAAATTACAAAAAAGTATACTTACGCCAATTTCGGTTTTAAATAATTCAAAGAATTCGGTGATTACAGCATTTGAGAAATTCAGTTCCGTGGCGGTTACAGCATTTATGCATATTGCAAAAAAAATACCCCAGACACTTACTGCATATATCCTCAAATATTATTATCTACATTAGAAATTGACATAGCAAACATACCACAGTTACGCCATTTTTAAAACGTCGTGAAGTATGCACAACTTCACGTTACCGCCATTGAAATATGCGCAGGCGGCGATGTTACCGGTGGGTTAATACACACGAAACAGTCGGTCGGCGGTCGCGGGAGCGTCAGGTTGTGTACTATGTATAGTGCGGGTTTTGTGTCGAGTTGTGAAATATTACGTTCGTTGCTGAGGTATTATTAAAAAATAATTATGAATTCTCCTGTAAATAATATAAACCTAAGATAATGTTATGCTTGAAAAAGTTACAAGGCTGAGAGCAATATTTAATTTGAGTTCTAAAAGCATTATTTTCTACTGAAGCATAGATCTTATATCTTTGTTTAGTTTTAGTAAGTTACACGGTTAAAAAGTCATTATTTGAGTTGTAGTTGTATGTTTTTGAGAATATGAGACTATAATTATTAATGTTAATTTTAGTATGTCCCAAAGTTATAGTGAGATTAGCCATAACAACGTTTTTATTAGTCTTAACCTGTTATAATATTGTTAGGTTTTTAAGACTAACCTTTAACGGCTTTTGAGATTTTACTAAGCAATTTTAGACTGACTGTATGTTATATTTCTATGGAGAGACATTAAGACTAATAAGTGGTGGAGATTTTAGGGCTCTGATTTTTAAAAAGTGACTAAATAAAAGCCGATTGATACTTAAGTCGTTTTAATTTTACGGTCCTTTTTTGGCGATGGACACTTAACACATTTCTGCTAATTCTATTACAAATTTATGGCACATACGTCAAAATATAAGATTACTTCAAATAAATATGCATCAGGTATCAGGTTACAGCATTTATGCTTTATAGAATTTGTACTGGGCCAACGATTTTAGTACATTTACCTTTTTCCTTTACAGCATTAAAGCGTTATGAAAATATAAGTGCTATTGCTGTAAGCGCCACTAAAATGGAAACGACGCACTTTCATTAAATTTTGAGAATGTCAATTGAAAGCAATCTATGAAGTATGTAGTTAATCTAATTGTCAAGTATTTCTGTTTAAACGAAAAGTTTATTGGCTCTGGTGTAAAGTTTGCATTTTGGCGGTTACAGCAGTTTCGCTTTTTGCCATCGTTATGTTGATTTCTTAATTTGGGGTTCGCTTCGCGCGCGCGCTTGAGCTGTCTCTAGAGGTAAGAAACTCTAAAGACAGCTCAGGCGCACGGACATCCGAAAACGTTGCGCAAGAACAACTAACCAGCAGTTTAATGTAATGCGGAACACGTATAAAGTGACGGAATTGTCAAAAATAGTGGAGACCGAGATAGTGCGGTCACGGCGACCCATTTTTTCCGGCGCCATTAAACTTCAAAGGGCTATAAGTTACCGACGGAATGCTTGAGGCTTGCGGATACTTCCTCTGGTTGAAGAATATTTGCTTAAGGTTAAGAAATCACAAGTCCTATCCAGAATTAGTATATTAAAACTGTAAAGAACAAACTTAAGATAGAAACTATGTTTGTCCGTTGAAGATATGTAAATATTTTCTTATGGCAAAGAAACCACATATGCTATAATGTATTAGAAATGTAGCTGTATAAAAAATAAGGATAACTTTATTCTATAATTCAATTTTTAATTAGGTTTTTTTAATAAGTAAGTTTTAATAAGCAGGTACAAGATGCCCTGGCCAAGAAAATCATATGGCTGGCCTAGGATTGGAAATAAGATACCTATACCTATCAATACAATTAATATTTCACTTTGAAGTGAAAGGCACCAGTGGTAAGCCTCGTAACATAATTTCTAAGTTCAAAGTCGTCTAAATCTGTTATACATAGGCCAAATGAAGATAACATAATTATGGCCTGTGGAGAAGTTATTCATCTTTCATTTAGTAGACGAATTTAAAATGATTAATATCTGAAATATTGAAAGAAAAGTGAAAATGGGGCGTTTTAATACCCAGTGGTCAGCCGCTACATTAGTACCACTGACTATTAGGGTCTCAGTTCTAGGATATCAAAACCGACCCAGTATTCAGCCGCATCAAAATATAATGAATGGGTGAAAAATGTATACTTTGACACTCTCTCAGGCAACCATTTGGATTAGACGTTGTTGATAACAATACTGCAAAATAACGAATTCAACGGTAACATTTCATTCGGAAATTCAAATAACCCAGTGTCTGGCTGGGTGTGGCTGAGCACTGGATTTTGGGTAAAAATGTAGTCCTCAGTAGTCAGCCTCCTCAAAACGATTAATTAAATTGGTTATTGTAATTGTTTATTACCTGATTTATTGACATTAATTAATTAGACGAAGCAAGAGAAAATATATTTTAAAAAGTTTACTGTTTGGCTGCTTACGAGCTCGGGAATTTCTTATGAAAATGGCGCACACCTTCGCACGTGTCAGCAGAGGTCATTATTTTGAATTTCTTATTTTATTGACCAGTGAGAGTTTTTCCATGTGAATTGCAATTTTTGATTAAGAAGATATAGAAATATAAATTTCACTTTTTTAGATTATTAGTATAAATATAAAAAGGGTGTTATGTTACTTATGGTTAAAAGAGGTCAAAAATTAAGGCTCCTGGCTGACCAAGGGTGCCTTTACCCTATATGGTAAACTCTATTACTATTTAATTCTCGGTTACAGATAAGGATATAAGGATAAGGATATATAACGGGACAATCTTACACAAATCGACCTAGTCCCATAGTAAGCTCAGTAAGGCTTGTGTTATGGGTACTAGACGACGATATATATAATAGATATAAATACTTAAATACATAGAAAAACAGCGATGACTCAGAAAAAAATATTTATGCTCATCACACAAATATTTGCCCTTACCGGGATTCGAACCCAGGACCGTCAGCTTCGTAGGCAGCGTCACTACCCACTAGGCTAACCGGTCGTCTAAGGCTAACAGATGCTAATGTATCTAGTTATCTACATGGACCACTATTAAGGTACATGAAATTGAGGAATTTGTGTTTTTAGATCTTTCAGCCAAAGTCTTAAACAAACTTTTAAAATATTTTAAAGTTAGGGACTATTTTATATATAACAAACCAATTAAGCCCACCGACTAGATACATCATGATCAATTTTAAATAGCAGGAACAGCAAAAAACCTGTCAAATTACATGCGCGTATTTGTGATATCAATTACATTTTACAATGGAGTGAAACCGCCGTAATCTTCTTAGCGTTGTTAACCTTCCGGATTAATTTCGCTTTCTACGACCTGGACGTTTTTATCAAGAGGATATCGATCTAATTATGAACAAGACTGATTATATTTATGATACTTCCTTATAATAATTTATTTACACAATCAAGTACCTAGTATATATATATAGTTAGTTATCTTTGAGGCAAGATTGAATACGCTGTTACTGAAGCAGCGAACTACATCTTTGGCATTGTGGTCAGTTTCTACCAAGTGAGACGAGGGCTAGTAGGTGTGTTAGTTATTAATTCTGGCTTAATAACAATAGAGCATGCAGAGGCACGAATCCTACAAAGAACTTAAACGAAGCTGATTTGAAACCATTGTCTAACGAAATGTCCGAGTCAAAGTAATCAGCAGTTCAATTGAACACACTTCAATAAAACACTAGACTCAGTCTAGCCGCTGCATCGACCGCAAACACACGACCAAACAATTTATTTGATACGAAGCAATAATGTATCCAATCCCAGACTTTTGCTTCAAATGCTTCGGCTAAATTGTGCACCCCGGGGCGCATAGGAACATTATAACGGTGCAGCGTTAGCCAGCATTTCCCTCAGTATCTCCCTCGCGCATAAATATCATATGTACAATTGCAATTTCAGTGCTTAATGCCTTTCGGCGTTAAAGTAGTTTAATCCTCCATCTGTTCCGGGTTAAAATGTATATCCAATGATTCCAATGTCTTTGGACAACAGCTGGGAACTGTTCGCCGACAGAGAAAGATGGTATCTCGGATTTACAGAATGTTGTGGCGTTTGTTTATGATACTTGAGTTATAAGCGACGACAGTATTTCCGCTAGGCGCGGTATTGTACAAGTACGAGTGTCAAATGAAAATGAATATCCTTAACATGCATAAGGCTATTTTAACGAGTACAGGTTAATATTGCCATATATTAAATGCTGTTTTATCACACGATTTAACCTGAGTGCCTTTTGTGTTGCCTAGTGTTTTATTATCTCAAATTGTCTCATCTCAAAAAAAAAACTCGTATTGACACTAACCCTCGTCAACGTGGTGAAAAAGTAAAATCGTACGAACAAATTAAATTATATATCCGCATTTATCCACCCTAATAGCACAGCACCGCCAAACATCAGACACAGATGTGACAAGAAAGCACGTGCCATTCATTTGCGCCTATTGTGCTTTTGGCACAATTCGCGCCGATTGTGATTGTGACAGATGCAGTATTGATGGTCACAATTTGTCACGAACAGCTGGCGAATCAATATTGTAGTTTTCTTTGGCAACATTAATGTTTAGCTATAAAATGATTCATCTTTCTCGGTTTGAGATTTGAAAGATTTATTTATTTTGACCGGGTTTTAAAGTTGATAAACTAAGTAGGCAGGTACTAGTTTAAGATCCATACTACGAATGTGGCTATTATCTGATTGCTTCGACTGGTGGGGTAACATGGTAAGAAGTTTATGTGGAGTAGGTATACATGTATCTGTTTTATTTTTATTTTTAAAATACACTCGGAATTCAAATCTTTTTGTTTGTTGTACATAGTAGTGACCAACTCAAGTCGCCACGTTAGCAGCTTTGTCATCAGTTGCAATCGTCCCGCACAATTTAAAATATTTAAAGCCAGGACGTCCAGTATAATTGTTAAGTAATAGTCGCGGGAGACCATAAGAATGTCAACGCTCACCTGCGCGCACTATCGCGCACTTATCGTCCGACTCCCGCGCGCGCGCGGCAGGAAACGGAAGCCGCAGACACTGACGTTAATCTAATGAAAATATGCCGTCGACATGGCATTTTGAAAATTATCATGCTTCTATTAATTCTACCTTTGTGATAAAGGGCCTGCGTAATACTGGTAGGTAAATAGTCAATGTGTGGAATTTATTAATCTAAATATAGGCACAGTCAGCTGAGAGAAACATGGAAGTTTGTATGCAGGGGGTCACGTTCCTCTGCTGCTGCTGAAGCTGACTTTACACAAGTATTTTTTCTCACATACTCGTACGCCAAAAATAGCGATCTAGCGATGAAAGGATTAAAATAAACGATACATAAACTATATTTATTTTGCCTTTGTTATAAAAGGCTTTGTTCCCGAAAAATGCCATTATGTAATTAATACGTACCAATTGGTGTAGATATTTTCAAACACCAAATATAGCGAACTAGCAACTACAGATAAAAATAAACGGTAGGTGAACTTATAATTACAAATGGAGGCCACAGTAACCTTAATAACTCAATCTTTATTGATGCGCTCTGTTCTTTGATCTTTAATATGGAAAGTTATCATTATTTCGTTTGTGATTAAAACAACAAATTGGCACCGTTAGGAAATACGCCTATTAAAAATATTTTTCTCCACAACTCACCAATAATACCGGTATGTTGGGTAATTAATAGCACTTAAATTGGTTTTATAAAACCGAGAATTTCAATAATCCTGTAATCTGAATCATAATTGTATGCACAGAATGTCTCAATTGTACAGTGATCAATGATCACTAATCGTTTGTAGTTTGTTACGACGACTAAAAATGTATGTAACAGTAAAAACTTCGTATTTAGAGTTATTTTAGGTAAATACATAATTAGTAATCTTATAGTCAACCAACCAATAACAACGCACCCAAATACCGCCATAACTGTCCAATAAAACACATGTAAATAATTATCATCGAAATGTCTATAAAACGATACCCATTATAAGTTAAACTAATTATAATAACCGATGCTTTTTATAGCTTCAACTAATGGCTCCATTACACTTATGTAAACAGCCGTCGATCGCGGCATGTGCCGGTCATACAGATGTGCCTGGAGATGCCTCTATCTAAAACCACTAGTAGGAAACACGCTTGTCAATACACCAAAGTTTACTTGTTATGTTCGGAATGAAGTTTTAATCATTTATTTCACACCATTCAAGTTTGTTATCACCTGCAAAAAATTACATTTGATCGTATTAATATTCTATCCTACTAATTGCGACAGTTTTGATGTTTGAATGTTTGTTACTCAATCACGCTTAAACGGCTCAACGAATTTGGTTGAAAATTTGCACGAAGATAGGTTATAGCCTAGATTCAAATATGGAATAGTTTTTATCCCGGGTCCACGCAGACGAAGTCGCGGGCGGAAGCCAATATGAAAAGTTTCCGTGTTGTATCTGGATCTTTATCTTTCTTGGAAAATATTCGCAATATCACTTTCTTTTAAAAGCCAATGCCAAAGTCTTGGAGATAAATTCATGTAGGTATAGTAATTGTGTATTGCAATAGGGGTGTAGACACTAAATAAAATAATCAATAATGTCATATTTTCTCGTAAAAGGATTAAAAATGTAGTCAAATGGAGAAAAAATCAATACAAAAAGTTAAATAATCAATTAATCACGAAGTTATAAGTGTCCAAAGTTTTAAGAAGGGCATGTTCTGTCCCTTTTTCGCAAAACGCAACTTCATATGAAACGATAACGCTGAAAGATTGTTATGTCACACTAATAGACGGCAACTTGCCGCGCGACGCGCCCCATGCGTGTTCGACGCGGCCCCCCGGCAGCATCCTGTAATGTGACGTCGCAAACTGTTTGCGTTTTCTCTCTCTAACAAGCAATATTAAAACGGTTGTAGCTTCGTTATTCTTTGAGATATCTGAATGGGATTTTCGTCACTAGGCCTATTTTTTTGCCTTCTTTCATTTGGAGTAATAATCATTTTCGAGTCTACACCCCTATTGACTTTTCGTTTGAAAGCAGAGAAAGTGCAGTTCAATGGCTTTTAAATAAATTTTACTGTCTTTGTAATGTTTTTACTGAAGGCGTGCCGACAATTTTATTGTATTTAATATATTATTTAAAAGAAGAGAAACTGCTATACAAAATTACAGTGTGATAACACTGAGCTCACAGTATTATTCAAACAACGAACATATCAAGCATAGTATGCGCATTTATAGTATTTGCATGTTAAAATATTTCATCGCATAAATTCTATCAATGAAGACATCGTAAGTAAATTCACAGATAAATCAATAAATAACCTTGATAATCCGCAATGTAACCAAAAATCTAAAGCTTAAGGAAAGGAGAAATGTACAATGAACAATGAAATTTTTCAGCGTTCAAAATTAAATTGCTACGATAGTTTGTATGTTTTTTTTTTCAGTATGTATTTGATAGAAGTTTATCTTGGATTAAGTTTTCATTTAAATTTAAATGCCTGCACCAAATGTTTCTGTTTTTCCCAATGGTTGACTGGTAGAGAATGCCTTATGGCATTAAGTCCGCCATTTGTTCTATATCTTGTATTGTGCAATAAAGTTTAAATAAATAGTAGCAGTACACCGCAGGTGGTCCTGACGGTTAAAATAATTGTGACCGAAATGGCAGCGCATGCGCCGATTGCATCCCCAAGGCCGGTGATGTCATCCCGCGAAATGTCGCGAAAGTCGTGGTGCAACTCTACGGTTTTAACGATCGTTAAATTTTATTAGGCCACCTAACTTAGGAAGACGGTGCGGTCTGTCATGCGTGAACCTAGAAGTTTTATATAGTTCCGTTGCCACCGTAACATAACGTGATTTATGATATTATGATTAATTTCAGGCGTACTATGATATCATTACTAGGTAGGTATATATTTTATTCCTGTGATATCTGTCAGTTGCTGAAATGAAAGAAATCAAAATGGATAGCAATTATTTATTAACGACCAATATTAACAACTGTTTATATTTGTTAACAGTTGTTACCTTCAGACAGGCAGAAAGTTGACAAGATGAATTTATACATTTTTTTAAAAATTTCCAAATAATTTGCAATAAATAATAATTTGTTGCTCCTTATTTTCACGACATTTCTTTGTCACTAGCTTGACATACGTATTAGTGTCATTTGATAGTTTTACCACCCTACTGATCTTATTTTTTATTAGAGAGGAAGTCTACGATCCGAGCTATAGAGGTTTACACGATCAATTGGTTTGATCAGTGATGTCATCTAATAGTTATGCGTGACTTAGGCTTTAGCCTTGTGGATGTGATGGTGCAGGAGATAACCAATGTTCTAAAACAAAACCCTTTCACGAAAACTGAGGCGTGGTTGCCGAGCGTGTGACACAAAACATCCCATATTATTAATTTCATATGCGATATCATTTTCATTGTATTCATCGCTCAGACTACCACCAATACTACATCAAAATGGATATATCTTTTAGAGGGTGACCATAATGTTGACACAGATGCACTACTCCTCTTTGTTTTGTTAACTTATAGTTAAATAACTATTTCACGGTCCTACTCGCCTCTCGACAATGCTCCGTTTCAATATTCATTAGATTTTCTGTGGACCGTTTAGAATGTGGAATTTAGTTCTTGTGATAAAGAGTATACATTTGTTGTTTCAGTCAGGCTCAGTTAGTGGGTAACTGTATTTTATTTTACGCTTAATTTAAGCGCTAGCAGGTTGCACCGAGCTAGGCTGCGCTACCTATGTCTTTCACTAACTTATATTAGGTACTAGTTGCATGTTTTAAGAATCTAATAATGTTTTCAACTTAGTAGTAAGCAATTATTGGACAGTTAATTATAGGGAACTAGCTTCTGCCCGCGACTCCATCCGCGTGGAACTCGTTTATATACCATAGCAACATACAGACGTTTACTCCCCGTTTCACCCCCTTAGGAGATGATTTTCGCATTTATAATAGGTATTAGTATGGATACGCACGTTGCTTGCATAATAAATAAATAAAGAAGTACGTTTACTAAAATTTTGAACCCCGACGTTGAATTTTAATAAGGTTGTACCAAAATGTTTCCAACGAAATACAAAATGTTCGATAGTTAACTCGTTCTAAGAATAAATTATGCCAATCAAACATTTATTTAATCCCACTCTAAACACGTCTGTAATGCTGCTCCGCCTACAAATATACACAAATTCACACATATCAAGGATATTTAAGTTCAGTCCTCGCGAAGGTTATATAACCAATATAACTTTGCAGTTGATCAACTCTGTCAACATAATGTTCAATAATAACTTGAAGCATTACGTTGTTTTTTTTTCCTTTTTTTAGAGCCGTAAATGAAGATTGCCTGAATTAGGCCATAGTCAAGTAGCGGCCTAGTGCGGTTTTGACACAATCATGTCAACTGTCAAGTTTGTCGAAACAATTGTGATCGTTTAATTGAACGTCAGAGCTAATGAGATGTCAATGTCTTGATTTGTTTGATAAGGGTTTTATGAATTTGATTTAGGTAGGTAGGTTTATATTCATGTTAACGTGGAATCTAATTAATTGGCTGTTCTACACAATTATACTCTCTTCTCATTCGTCAATTAACAATTGTGTCATCTTAAGAATCATTATGATTTATAATACGAAAACGAGGTTTCTAATTAATCGAAATAATTTAAATACATATTTGCTTAATTAAGAGCCTGGGGCAAGTGCTGGGCAAAAAAACCCTCTTGCGCTGTCACATTATATATTCGCCTCCATCACAGTATAGAAGAATAATACAGTAGGTAATCAGAGGCCGTTTAGGAGCGTTCGTAACCTACTTTCGCTCGATGCGCAGGGCTGTGTCACGTTCGTGGCTTGGCATACCTATAATACTAATTTTGCTTTTAAGTATGCAAAGTATTTCTGTTACAGTTTAATAGACAATATTGTATACACAAAGTAATAATATAGGTATGTGTTTTTAGTTTCCCACTTCATCGAATATTTTAATACCACTACACTATGCCTAAAATATTTCCTAGTAAGTATAATAGTTGCTAAACTGCACTAGGTTGGTAGGTGCTTAGTTACAAGCCTATTCGGCTCCTTTTGATGTTGTGGCACTGGCGGCTCGATGTCTTCATACCTACGAGGCGGCTTCCTTTGACGTAGCGAGTGTAGAGAACGAGCGAACACCGCAACGGCGCGGCCCCGATTGAAGCATTCTCCATCATTCCCGAAGGCTATGCGTGTGTGCGTACCGAACACGCGCGCATGTGTGCAGCCGTGCGATGTACCTTTGTTCGAAGTTTATCTACTGTTCCTATACTGTGCCTCCGTGCTTTGGAAGGCACGCTAAGCAGTTGATCCCGGCTGCTGTCTATGACAGTAGTCGTTAAGCCGAGTTAAACCCCTTCTTACAGTCTTTCTTACAGTCGAGTTGCCCACTCACTTGACATCAAAGGGAGGACAAGTATTACTCGCGTCCGCAGGAGCTACCTACCACAACCCTGGACGTGTCCCCTAGGTGGTACTAAAGAGTGACAAACTTTAAAGGCCAAAAATAATGTATGCCATACGATTAAATAAACATACATATTTTTAATTTTCAAAGGTCGCAGTGTCACTGTAAACGTAAAAGTCACTTTCACTTGCAATAGCGATAAATTTCATTCGATATATGGATAAATAACTCTTGTCTAAAAATTTATTAACGTGGAGTAACTATAAGTACCTATACCTACTTTGACCTAACCTGACATACAACTTTGCTAATTAGTTATAATAATTACTAATATTACCTATTTTAGGTGCATAGGTGAAATAGTAGTAGTAACAGATCCTTATTAAGGTCAAGCACATTGTGTACAGTCACCAGCAATTATATATACCTGCCACTTACAAAACTAACTAACACTAACATAACTATCTGACACGGCTCTATTTCTTGGGCCTTAGGAGAGGCCTTGGGCAGACATTTGGACCCGCTTTGCTATGGTAGATATTAATGCTGGTGACTTTACTTACACAATATTAATTAAGTCCCAGTATGACGACGCTGATCATCTGACAAATGTTTCTTTTCAATCTAAGTAATTGACAGCTTATTAAACTGTTATTAAATTAATTGACAGTTTTATTTTTCAATCAAGCTTGAATGGACTTCGCAAATCGCACAAGCGTAGGGATTGTTATGTGTACCTATATACTTAGTCATCGCGTGTTTAACATGAATTTGTACAGTTTTTTCATGAAATAGTATATTCCAGGTTATTTTTGTTTAGCTAGACGACTTTGATTTCTTCAACGTCAGCATCCCAAGCTTTTTTCTTTATTTATTTCATATTTCTTCTTTCTTTTATGGATTTAAAGAATTTGTGTCCGTTTATTTACCTTTTCCCACGCCTATTGACAATAAAGTTGGAGTATTAGAAATTGTTCTTTTTAACTTAATTTTTTCTTCTATACCTATTTTTTTCTTTACTACACGTGTTTTTCTTTAATGTCAATAGGGAATTAAATTCCGATCAAAGTGAAAAATAGGAAAAAAAATCGACACGATTAAATTTTTCACTTTGAACGTTTCTGCCTAGTAAACTATTTACTTTTAATAAGAAAGTATTCCGATTTCAACCAACATATGTAAAACACCTCTTTCAATAATTAGTAGGTCGAGAACGATTACTTATAATAATATTTTTACATAGGAGCTTGTGAAAATGTTGTTTTAAGTAGGTGTTTTGCTTTTGCCTTTCCTTACAAAAACTTTACTTTTTCTATCATCAAATTATCCCATAAACACGTCATTTTCATTAAGCAGCCCGTCATCACCTGTCGTTGCTGACGCGTCGACAATATGTCAAACTGTCAGTCTGTCATTGTGACTAATTGCATGTGCATAGAGACATGTGCCGTGACACACTTTGTATGTGGAATGGGAAAATATTTACCTTACTCCTAATACTTTCAAAATAATCTTACTAGTTAAACCAGAAATACTCTTAGGCCCGTTTTTAAAAAGATGCTTTAATGTTAGATCAAATTTTAGTACATATTCTGACATTAGATACTGATCGAAATCAGGTCTAAGAGATCTTTAAAAAAACTAGGGGTGCATCGCCGACGTATGTTGACGCCTTTGGTTTAATTATATTGATACTAGCTTCCGTCCGGGACTTCGTCTGTGTGGACCCGGGATAAAAACTTTCCAATATTTTAATCCAGGCTATAAACTATCGTCGTGAAATATTTCATCCAAATCGATTGAACCGTTTAAGAGTGATTGAGTAACAAACATCCAAACTTTCACATTTATTATATTAGTAGGAAGTAGGATACAGTAACTATGTTGGTACAGTCAAGTGTAAAAATATGGGTGGATACAACTTACTCATAAATGTCCCATAACTCTTATGTCAGCGGATTAAGGTTTTGATACTTACTTATTTATGAGAGGATGTTATCGATACATATTTTTGTACTTGACTGTACATATCATTATTAGCAGTTTACGATCGTATATAAAACAGTTAATTTCTGCATAACAATTTAGGTACAAACGCCAACACAGTTACCTGACCATCCTGTATTTATATTGAACCTTATTGCAATGTACATAAAGTGTACGGATGGTCAGTTAACTGTGTTGGCGATGGTACAGTCAGCATCATATAGCATCATAAGTAGCCAAATAATTCGGTACACGTCTTTATTACTGTAAGAGTAATCCTCTTCGCTTTGAACTTTGCTGGACACGCTGCCGCGTGTCTAGATGATTTATTTATTTACTAGCTTCCGCCCGCGACTTCGTCTGCGTGGACCCGGGATAAAAACTATCCTATATTTTAATCCAGGTTCTAAACTGTCTTCGTGCACAATTTCATTCAAATCGGTTCAGCCGTTTAAGCGTTATTGAGTAACAAACATCCAAACTTTCGCATTTATAATATTAGTAGGATTTGGCTACTTTGGCTGCTACTTTTATGCTGCTGAATGCACCAAATGACCAACTTTCAATATAATTGCTAGCTTTTAATTGATATTAAAATAACTAGTTACGAGAAAATTGCGTTTGGCCGCCATTCTATCCGCCTCTGCATCTGAAACCAGATCATTCAAAAATAACTGAGCACTAAAACCTATGTACGGCTCATTCCTGACTACTTATTCTAAATAAATTGACCGCTAAACGTTATTTATTTACTTGTAAAACTAGCAAATTTAATGCATTTGTGCCTTTATATGTAGCGACCCACCCTACGGAGATAACGGCCCCGGGTTCAAAGCCCAGTAAGGACTTTATTTGTGTGATGAGCACGAATACTGTGTCTTGGATTTTTTATATGTACTTTAGGTCTATTTCGTCTATCATTAGTACAAACTTTGGTTAGTTTGGGACTAAATCGATTTGTGTGAGATTGTGCCGAGATATGTATGCAGGTACGGTATATGTATAATAATTCATTAATATTGCAGTTGGACAGAACAGTGAGACCGCCCTACCTACGCCAGCCGTGACCCAGTAAGGGTGACGTCATTTAAAGGCTTTTAACCGTGACTGTAAAATGTGGCACACCGCTGTGCAGTTGGCGCAGTTAACTCCACATTCAATATGAACAGTATGTTCCGTTTCAATTGCATTCAAAATTAAATTTATTAAGTAATAGCTTCTGCCCGCGACTCCGTCCGTTACGGGATAAAAAAACTATTCTATGTCCTTCCCCGGGACTCTAACTCTATACCAAATTTCATCCAAATCGGTTCAGCGGTTGAAGAGGTAATAGACGAGACAGACAGACAGAAATACAGACGGTCAGACACACTTTCGCATTTATAATATTAGTATGGATTATTAAATTATTATATTATAGGTAAGTGTAACTTTTATATGGAACTTTAATTATAACGAAAGTTTAAAAGCACAGTTACAGAAAAAGTACACTTTTTAGCCAAGATATAGAATTTGTAAAGCGTGGCTGGTAGTGGTAGAGTTACGCCGCTTGGCGCTAATTGCGATCTGATATCTTTTTCACGTTGAAAGCTGTATGAGCTATGGAGTCTTGGCATCACTTTACATGTAATGTTTTTGGAGGGATCTCATTCCTTTTTGTAAGGTAATTTCTAAAGAAGTGAATGGGAAAACCCATACAAACTTCCATCCATCCCCTAATTTAAAGGGCGGGGGGTGATTTACAAAAAATCCTGAAATACGTATTTTATTATTTATAACAAGGAGTCCCTATATAATTTTTCAGACCCCTAGCATCAAAATTTGCGGAAGTCTCATACAAAGTTCCATCCCCTACTTTAAGGAGTTGGGGGGTAGAAGTTCCAATTTTTTGAATTATTTTGTTGATTGTGTACTAATACTAGCTTACATACCAAATTTCAGCTTTCTAGGACTTCAGGAAGTAGCCTAGAGGTTTTGATGATCAACATCAGTCAGTGAGTCAGTGAGTCAGTGACGAAATCGGCGTTCTTTAGATATCAATAAAATCATAAGTATAAGAGCTATGTTACTGAAACTTTATACGTTTAATAAGTCCACTATTGACATCATATCCCGAGAATTTTGTTTATCTGGTATAATCCAAACCCAAGTTACGAGGGTTCAAAAAAACGACGAACCGCTTCGAGAAAAGGTAGGTAGTGCCCTTGCGTTGCGTTTCGCTTGGCTCGTCTTGGCGGGGGCACTGCCGTGCCCCCAGATACAAAGATTTTGTGGGTTCATTTGGCACTTGGAAGAATGCGCTTATTATATTTCCTATCACATCCATTAATACAATATATATACGGCAGATGTTACAGAAAACCAGTCCATAAAAAAAGTCCGTAAAATTAAAAAAGTTAAATCCATTTTTCTAACGACCGTAATTCCACAGACCCGTAGGTGGCTACCTTGACTGGCTCAATCGTATACCTATTACGTATGGTATATGTATTAACGATTTTATCGTATCTAATTGTAACAAAAGACTGAGAACACGCGGTCGCCAGACGTGCTCTGAATATAATATCGCCACTTATTTTATTACAGTAGTTGATCAAATTCTGAACCAACATGGGCTTTATACTAAGTTTCCTCTTAACATTTAACTAAGGCGACAGTGCGACCCGCAAAAACAAGTTTGCAAAGCACTAAAATGAGATGACGTCAGTCTAGTAAGTTTGGTTTCTAAGAAAATCTGATTAAAATTTCGTTTACATTCGAATGGTTCTAGACCCCACTAACGTGTTCTGCATACCGATAATCTTGAAGTCGCAATTTTACAGTGAGAAAAAATACGTACCTATACGGAGAGGTCCTTAATTTATTTTCATGTAATAAAAAAGTACTTAGATTTTACTAAATATGTATTTTGACTATTTTATCTTAGATGTGTAAAACTGGAATTATATACAAAATTAGGTATCAGTATAGAACCGAAGTCAAGAAAAGATGCGACTAAATACATAATTATAAGTGGATCATGCATTATATTAATTATTCTTTCTTTTCCCCAAAACAGCCAAAGTGCTATGAAATTGCGGTGTGCTCTAGTCTTTACATACAGTTTTTCCCATGGCACACCAACACATCCACTTTGATTACTCGAGAAAAAACAATTTGAGCCACTTCATATCAAGGACATAATTTAAAATAAAATGACGGTCAATTACAACCTTCTGAAGAGCGAATAAATCCTTGGACAAACGTGAATATTATAACTTTTTTTAAATCGTGTAATGTAAACTACTGTATTTTTTATATAATGCAATAAAAGCCTTACAAATCGCTTGATTTGTAAGGCTAAGTTCAGCACCCACATCACAGGATTGAACAATTTTACAGAATGGCCTTTATATTATAAGAATTCACCGTCACGACCTCAACACGATTAAATTATTGTGAAAACACGCGCTCCCTAAAAAACGCATACCAAACACCAACATCAAATAGACACGGGATTTTTTTAAGAAAAAGACAACGGAGCAGCTGCCTTGTTATTTTATATTTACGAAAATCGGTTCAAAAGTAAATAATATTCTGCACGTTAAATACAAATCAAAGCTAATATCGTCTAATATCGAACAAAAGAAGGAAATAAAAATTGAAACCCGAAGGTACTATAGATTAGCGGTCGGCAACCTTCGCAGCCTAGGATCACATAATCACTAACGAAATAGACGCGCCGCACTTGTTAAATACATAATTCGTGACCGTTGCCGACCGCTGTTCTAGATCATACACAATGTGGATTAGGTATGTGTCCCTTAGAGCTGTTATGCACGCTGTCAGCCTTAAAAGGGGCCAAGTGATACATATATATATATATACACACATGGGAATAGTGCAGTAAACGCACTTGTAGCATCTATCCAGTATAAATCTGTGGCGTATAACTTTTTTCTCCTAAACGACACTCGTGCGCAGGGTTGGGATCCATTGGCGTAAATCAGATGGCTGATAACAATGAAGTTTTTACTTGTCAGCAAAAAAAATTGGTGAAAAAAGTTTTTATACAGTGTGAGTCAGTTTTGAGACATATAGTATTAGTCACTAAGGTTTATTAACTTCCAACTGTGCCAAGTACTCCGTCCGCTTAGAACTTTTTAATCGTTTTCACATTCCTTATTTGCTATAACCCACTCGTTCCGCCCCCGCTCTGCTCGGGTGATAATAGAGAAAATACGGTAAACGAATGTTCCTAACATGAGACCCAGCTAGATCGATTTTTGCCCCAGTAAAGCCCTACACTAAATTTAATTGAAATCGTTACAGCCGTTTTCGAGACCGTGATTACAAATATATATACGTAGCAGCAGTATACTATACAGCTGTTCCAGACATTAAATTTCAAATTCACAGTTATGTATGTATGGAACAGCTGTTTTTTTTTGCGATTACATGGTGGTCCCATGGGAAAAGTTGTTCCGCATGACCATCTTTTTCGCTTTTAGCCATTCCGGATCATGACCCAAAATCACTCAGTATATACAAATATTGCTCTTTTAATAGTATAGGATAGTATAGAATAGGATATTTTAATACCGGTTATTATATCATATACCTATATATACGTACATACATAAATTCACGCCTGTGATCCGAAAAGGGGTAGGCAGAGCACATTAAATTGTATTTTAAGTGACATTTGAGTAAATGTGATATTAGTGACAGGTTGCTAGCATATCGCGCACAATACACGGCAACCCTATCCCGTAATCACCTTCTAACTACGACAACAACGGGAAGTAAGGCAGTGGTGGTATTCTAACCCAACAACCCCGCGAGGTGATTATGATACCTATAATTCATCATCATCATCGTCAGCCTATACAGGGTGTACCAAAAATTAATTAATTTATTTATTTCAATATAGCAACTATTGGCGGCAAAATGGGCGATCAAGGGCTTAACAGGTATCATGTTCTGATAAGAAAAAACAGAAAAACAAAATTTTGACGCGTTTTTTTTTTACATTTGTATGGAGCTCGTCGCCCCAGTCGGCCAACGCTCCATACAAAGGTAAAAAAGGCGTCACATATTTTTTTCTCTTTTTTCCTATCAGGACACGATACCTGTTAAGCCCTTGATCGGTTCACACCCCATTTTTGGTACAGTCTGTATACGTCCCACTGCTGGGCACAGGCCTCCCTTCAAGGATGAGAGGGAATGGGTAGTAGTCCCCACGCTGTCTCAATGCTGGTTGGTGGCTTATTTCACCTTTCAATTTCTTCGCAGATGCATTCTGGCATTCTGGGCGGGAGGCCTATGTCCAGCAGAGGACGTCTTTCGGCTGATATGATGATGATGATGATTAAAATAATGTATTATTCAAGTACTATATGATAACATTTAAGCTGAAACAAGGAATACAATGGTGAATGATCTCACAGTGTTAAGCCAAGTTAATTAGTCTAGTTATTTTCTAGGAACGTGTCATTGTGTGTTCATTCGGTCACTAGTTTGTTGTAACTGTAAACATGGTCACCGATTACTCATCCTGTAATCTTAGTTAATTGTTGTGACATTCTGCTTCGCCTGCTAGCTTGTATTCATTACTGAAGCTAAAGGCAAGCAAGTGTGTACCTAACGGCAGCTGTACACATTGGGCCAAGGTAGTGGGCCAGCATGTTGGGCCAACGAGTAGAGATCCACTGCGCATCTCCGGACAGGCAGCGCTACAAGCGCGATACAGGTGACATATGGCTATAGAGTTGCTCGACAATCGCGCGTTTGTATCGCTGCAAAAAGTCGCCGTGTGTAACCTCTCAACTTGAGTATTTGAGTAACTTGACTTTCTTAATGATGAATGATTCTTAATTAAACGTTTTCTAAAAGTGATGACTGATGAGGACCACTAATAACTTTTAGAAATATCTCTACTTACTCCAATGTAAAATTACCACACATTAGAGGTTTTTAGGGTCGCAGCAAAGCAAGTGGATGTCCGACCTCTCTGCTTACCTCCTTGGGAAACAGACGTTTGAAATTATATCAAGCTGCTTTATTACAACAAGTATTTTATGCCACTCCAATGCATTGTTAGGTAACTTCACAGTTTCGTAAAGTAAGCTTGTGATGAATGAACCAGCCGACATGATCCTATATTACGTGAAATGCTTTATATTAAAACGGGAAAATCCACTTAAAACATCGTCACGCCTCATTTCGTATTCAACTCACTACTCAGGCAAGATCCGTAAGGTACACATTCTAGTCTGAGTCAACAACATACCTGGGCCTCCATTTACCAACCACCCATACCGTTTTCATGCTAATCCTATGGCAATATCAGTATTTGATTTGACTACGCTTACGGCGTTAACGCAAAAAGGAGTCCTGGGGGTAATTACGTAACTGTTCGAACTAGTGTTAGGGCAACTCTTCTGTAATTTTTCCCATATAACAGAATGTCATTTTGATCTACCTGACGTGAGTTACGCAATAGACCAGCAGAATTCGGACCTGCGTAAGGTCATATACCAATGAATGTTTTTTTGGGAAGTGATAATTTGACAAACATTTATGGTAAAACATACGTAACCCCTCGTATTGATATCCCTGCCTCGCTCAATCATACATACTCCAGGCAAAATACGGTTTTGAAAAACATTAATTTATAATAGTGTTTTTATTGTTAATTTCATTTTAAAATGTTATTCCAAGATGATTAATTCAAGAATCCGACAAACTTTCCACCCGGAAGTAATTATGTAGATTTAAATGAAGCATGCATTGTCTTTTTTTGTACGATTTATCTTGAATATTATAGAGCAAATGTAAATGAACCAAAATAAAGACAAAAATATTTATTAATATTTTTATGACTTTTCAGAAGTTAGTTAATTTATCATTTTTTTGATGTCTGAAATTTTGTCGGATTTTGTCGCTGAGTAACTATTTAATTGATAATATATCCAATACACATTAAAAATAAGCTATTATAAATTATTTCCAAATTTGACTTTTTTTCCATACGAGTTGTCAGTTCATTGACTGGACTAACAGGTTGCAGGACAAATGCAGTCTGCCAAGCAGGACCGCACTCTTTTTAGTCGTAAACATTGTATTCCACAAATGTTATTATTAATTGTACCTTAGGTATTGCTCCTGCATATTTTATGTATAGTTCTGTTCAAATTTTTTAATGTATGCTTTAGTATACATTTATTATTAATAAGACATTCTGTATTGCGTATCCATTCATCATCATCATATAAGCCGAAACACGTCCACAGCTGGAGAGTGCAATCTATTATGACCTGTAATTTGATATTTACCAATAAAGAAACTGAAACTGAAAGTCGTAAACAATCTACTCCATAACCTCTTAAACTATTTAGTAAACAAATATGAATGCAAGTTGCATCTAGATTAAGCACGCCATCTTTCAGTTACAGCTGCATTACAAGCACTTATACCATCTACGGACACTCTCTCATACTTATGCGCTGAACTTTCAATTCTACTGTCATACAATTAAGGTTTATTTTAAAAAGGGTGTCGTGATTTATAAATAATCAGTGCCCTAGTTGATGTGTGGTTCATTGTGATGCAACGGCGCAGGAGCGCAGTTTCCTGGCCAGGTCTATAGACTTTTAGTACATCACTTAGTATGTCCTAGTGCCACTAACAAAATATGTTCAATTAAATAAAAGTTCAATTTGAAACCAGCACAGTTGCATTTGTTTTGTTGAGTTTGACGAAGAAATGGAATTCAAAACTATTATGAAACAACCTATTAGGGTTGAAATTTTATCTTTTTTTATTGTATGTATGCCGGGCGTAAGGAGGTGTTGTGATCTGGAGCTTATCCACGCACAGCCGTCGTAACGGTAGTAGGGGGGCAGCGATACTGGTAGGGTTAATCGCCAATAACTGGCCAGCCTTCATAAACTGGCCCCCTCATACTAAAAATGAACTCTGTTCCCATACAGGCAGAATTCAATTTAGTATAACGTGGTCAGTAATTAAGGGTGGCCAGCAATTATCACCTTATACTAAAAAATAATTCTATTTTAGGTGAATAGAGTTGGCCCGTTATTGGTGATTTACCCTACAAATGGTATAGAGGTATCTTTAAAACAGGTAAATATCATTGAAGCCCGTGGTGTAGGTACACCGTGTCTTTTAGATACGTTTTTCTGTTGCCTGGAACTGGGTTTTTCTGCTAACGTAGTTAGCAATAATCACCACTTATATACCTCGCACTTACACTTATGTGCCTCGTTATATAAAAAATAAAACAGCTTTTGGCCGGCAACAAAGTCTCAAATACCAGATTCAATGGTTTCACAATGCCTGGTCTTCCTGGGTACCCAATGTAGACCAGGGACTCTTAAAAAGAAGTAGGTACTTGTGTGTATGTGTTGTGTATGTAGCGCGAATATAGAACATGTTGCAATCATGCAATATTCACACTATGAATGTGATAAATAAATACATCATCCTCCTCCTAGCGTTGTTCCCGGTTGTGCCCCTAAAGGAGCACGGGGTCCGCTTTGACAACTAATCCCAAGATTTGGCATAGGCACTAGTTTTACGAAAGCGACTGGCATCTGACCTTCCAACCTAGAGGGAAAACTAGACCTTATTGGGATATTAGGTACTTAACAGCATTTCTGATTTCCTTCACCGAAAAGCTAACAGTAAACATTCCGTGCATAAGTTCCGAAAAACACATTGGTACGAGCCGGGATTCGAACCCACGACCGCCGCATGCCTGAACCACTAGGCTACCGTAGCTCTCTGGGAATCTGATAAATAAATACAAAAACCAATAAAACTAGTGAATTTAAAATATATGAATAAGTTATATAAATAATTAAACGATGTCATTTCTATGAATGAATGACGGCACTATAACGATCTGAAATGGTCCACTCATGATGATTTATTGCATTGATAAAATGCTCATGATTATTTTATGGACTGTTATTGAAACAGGTCGTTTTTATAAATCATTAGTAATTTTGGTTACCGTTAGTTTAGTTCAGGACAGCGAGCATTAGCTAAGCTATTCTTTCGATACGTGAATTTGGTCTTAATTGTGCCAGGACTTCTGTAGTTCAAATAAGAAAAATAACGTGAAAAATAAATTTTACCTATTCGTTGCCAATATGTGATCGGTCAAAGATGTCAAACAAACAATTTCCCGCTGGAAAAGGTAGCCTATGGCACTCTCCAGCTTTTAAACTATCTCCATACAAAAAATCACATCAATACGACGCTCCGTTGCGACGTGAAAGAAGGACAAACATACACACTTTCGCATTTATAATATTAGTAAGGATATCTTTTAGGTCGTATCAAATATAATATTCAACATTCAAAAGACATGACTATGAGTTCGAGCACTCCAAGAGATATTAGGTACTTAACAGCATTTCTGGCCATATTCTTTATTCATTAAATTAAGTACGATTAAGTAAGTTAGAGGCGGCCGGCCTTAAAGCCCAATTCACTCTCGATGTAGAAAATGACCAAAGTGTCATGCGGACATAAATAATGCATTAGCGATGCATGCGGTCCAGATTGGTCATTATTGCCATTATTGCAAGTGCACGCCATCAGTGAACGAACTCTAGAAATGTATCAATGAACCAATTATCTTCAGGTCAATACACGATTAATTAGTAAAGTGAGTAATTGTTGACATAAGAAGTGTTAGATCAATTCACGCGCGAGAGGCGGGCGATGAGGAAAATGTCTTGATCGTGCAGTGGCTTAGCAGGTAGCACTTATGAATCATTTGATAGGATGACGACATCGAAGAGAACCATGTTGAGCATTTCTACAAAAGTTTTTAGTCCTCACTCCCATCCTTATATCCAGCGACCCAATTCTCCAGCAATTCTGTAACCGTCAAGTACCTGGCTGGAATTTAAACCTACCATGACATTCGCAATGCGCTTGATGGGGAACGAGCGTGGAGTACATTGTTTTGATTATGACACGACTTGCTAGCTAGACTAACGAATTCGTTAATATTCTCATAAAGCTTAATCCCAATTTCATCTCTTACTACTAATACGACTTGTATATCACCTCCATCAAATGAAGTCTCTTTAAAAACTCTGTTACATCATGTGTTGCTGTAGGTAGGCGGTGAGATCCGAGAACAAGCTGAGACGTACCTACATTTGTCTTTAGCTATCAAAACAACGACTCATCAAATCGATAAACGCAGTCTGTTTCTTCAGCAACTATTAGGCTACGGTTGCCATCTCGCAGGCCGTACCTATGCTTGTTTGTAACCTCACGAAGTTCTGGATATATTTTCTTTTACTTATCAACATCGCAGCATTCACTAAACGTAAACTATAATTAAGTAATCATATAATTACGGTAGCCTAGTGGTTCAGGCATGCGGCTGACAAACGGCGGTCGTGGGATCGGATATAATAATAATAATAATGTCGTGATAATCACATGACCGTGAAAAAGACCAATATTGAATAGATTTAAGACGCTCGTGGTAGCCTTATTTCCATGCAAGTTCATTTTGCGCCGTAAACTGCCTGGGATTAACATCTTATTGTAGGCCCCCAGGACGCTCGACTCTCCATAAAAACGTAGTTATTGTATATTACGTATTTTGACGACAATATTATACAAACCGACCTTGTCCCAATCTAAGCAAAACTTGTACTATGGGTATTCGACGACGACATACATACTTATATTAGATGAATAAATACTTAAATACATAGAAAAGAATCATGACTCAGGAGAAAATATTCGCGCTTATCACAAAAAAAATGCCCTTACCAGGATTCGAACCCGGGACCTCCAGCTTTGTAGGCAGGGTCACTGCCAACTAGGCTACAGAGGTCGTCATAGTTATTTTCTTTTTAATTTTTCTATATTATATACAACAGAAACTACATAGTACCAGCCGACCTACGTTTGTCCGGTGAGCCGACTTGCGTGGAGCATGGTGGGGACTCTTCATTTTCTATAATTTGTACGGTGAGCCGACTTGCGTCGAACATGGTGGGGACTCTTCATTTTCTATAATTTGTACGGTGAGCCGACTTGCGTCGAGCATGGTGAGGACTCTTCACTTTCTATAATTTGTACGGTGAGCCGACGCGTCAAGCATGGTGGGCTCTTCATTTTCTATAATTTGTACGGTGAGCCGACTTGGGTCGAACATGGTGAGGACTCTTCATTTTCTATAATTTGTACGGTGAGCCGACGCGTCGAGCATGGTGAGGACTCTTCATTTTCTATATTTTGTACGGTGAGCCGACTTGCGTCGAGCATGGTGGGGACTTCATTTTCTATAATTTGTAATACAATGACTTTTATTTATTTATTAGCAATCTACTTACTTGTAACAGAACCTTTGGTAATTATTAAAGATGGTAATACATTTATGAAATTTCAATCGCCTATTACAGGGCAAAAAGATCAGACAGACACATAGATATTGTAGTAGGTTGTAGTAATAAGGTCCCGTGTGGGTCCTTTGGATATGAAACCCTTAAAAGAATACGTTACCAGTTTTTGTTGATTTGTAGATCAGAGTTTGTCTTCCATTGTTCAACCGCAAACGTCACGTCACGACTCGTGCTACACCCTCAGTCATGATAAGCTGACAGTGTAAACTGGAACAGGTTTTGAGTTCACAATTTGAAGATTGATACATAAACATGCAAGATTTATGAATAAAATGGGGGTTCAAAAGCGATCTGATTTTAATTCATGAAAAACTTTGCTGAAAATTGTACTATGATGCAATCTCTCGTGATAGTCGTCAATATCGAAACATTATCACAACATATTCCACTTCAATCAAATGGTAAAATTTAACTGTTTGTGCATGACAATCGCCACCCTACACTAACCTTTCACAAGAGTTGACATTGATTGATTTTATAGGGAACATATAAGTTATAATGAAAAGGCAATAGCAAAGGACTTTCCGTTATGTCTTTAAAAAAATCTTTGTTAAGAATTGATAAGACCCTGCGGATATAAAATTATTAATTAGTTACGAAGTTTCTTTCCATTGGATTTAATTAAGACTAATCATAATTTCCATAGTATATTTATAAGTGAATCCGCCTTTCCATCACGAGTACCTAGATACTCTCAAACAGTTATGTGATTTTAATGATTAAAATTTAATGTAAATTAAAAAGTTTATTTTATTTGAAGGGCCATTGAATGCGGGCTCAGAGTAACTAGAGAGATTAATGAACTCCCAGCAATATGGGTCAAGCAGGCCTCATTAGCAGCTGTAGGCATTGCTGTATTGGGAACTGGGAGTCTATTATTGTTCGTCACATTCCAATCGCATTTCAATGTGTTGAGGGCACTCGCTTCCACAGCGATAATTTAAAAAGTGGCAACAACAGTCAAAACCGTCATGTAAAAAAGATTTCTCCTTTAAGGAAGAAACACTAAAGCGGCAATATTTCTTAAAAAGCGTCTCCCGTAAATAACTCTACTATATGAACTTCAGAGCGATGTGCCGTTCCCAGGCTCCCGGGAATATTCCCATACAAGGGAACATACGGGAATTTTGAAATTGTGTATGCGTGTTATATGTCTTGCTATCAGGGATTCCATGATAACTTGGGTCCTTGATTTTCTTACCAGTGTAATTTATCCGCAAAGTAAATTCCCAATATTCCTGGGAATATCCCCCGGAATAATGGGATTATTCCCGGGGACAATGGGAATATTCCCATAGTTATTGGGAATATTCCCCCAGCCGAAAAAACCAAATTATACACAAGTACTTTTGCAAGTAACAAAAACGATACAGAATTGGTTTACCGTTAACAATCTGCTATTAAATGCCAAGAAAACGAAATGTGTTAGATTTTCTTTGCCTAATGTTAGACCGGTGGAAAATAGTATATTTGATAATGATGAGTGCTTAGAAATAGTCGATAAAAAATATTCTTGGGTTATACAATTGGACAAAAATCTACAATGGAGTGCCGCCGGTATTCTCGGAAAATTCCCATACGGGAATATACCCGTTCCCGGGTACATCACTTCAGAAGAACCTTACAACATTATATAATTTTACTCATAAAGCGGCAAAGGCAATCAAAACTTACCTGACCACAGTAATTGTATTACTTTTCATCTGATTAAATTCCAGTCAGTATTCAGATCAATAAATTCAACACGTTTTAATTATAATAATGAAGTGAAAGTGTGAAATTGCGTCAATTATAGCACCCTTTCAATCCTCTTACCCGTCTCTGAAGTTCGAAAATCTCCTTGACCCTCTCTTGCCCAAGCCGGGTTGGTAAAGAGCGAAAAGGCGATAAAATCATATTTTTAAATTTAAATTTCGTTGCAAGCTTACCTTCATTCAAGGACCTCATTAAAGCAAGCTGCGGTAACCTAGAACTGCACTTTCTTTGTAAGGCGAAGTGCACTGGCAATGTTTAATGCAGAGTTACATTTTGCGTGTCATGAATAATGTATTTAATAATTAGTGAGGGTTAATAAAGTTATTAACCCACACTGTGACACATTTACTTTTACTTTTACCTCGTTTACGATTCTGCCAGAGTTTTAGATCTGCAAAAGCTACCTTTGCTACTTATCATAACTCCCAATCTTCGTTGGAGTTAAATATTGTATCCTATCAACCTTCATTATTAAGGTAGAGCCAAAATCAACGCGGAATGCAGGGGGCCTATTGGAATCGACGTATTGACTTATGTATTCAGAGTAGATGTGGTGGAAGCGATTCATATTGAATTTTGTAGGATAATTGCGTAAGTTTTCGGCTGAGCATTATCAGTATTATCATTTATCACATATCAACTGTAATTTTCAGTTTGCAAGAATGACAGTTGTTCGCAAATTGTTTTATTGCAACTTCACTTTTCGTTGTATCTTAGCCATTGTTTGCGAAATTCAGTTAATTATTATTCACAATTATTAACAACATTCCTTCATTGTCTACCAGCCTTTAACCCAGTCTGACATTGATGTCGCCGATTTAAAATTTATGAAGCCGCCCTTATTAAGTTACATTAAGCTGGGCATTAAATAAGTTTGATTGATAATGTTGCACTTATCAGAACGAGCCACTTGACTCGTGCGAGTGCATGCAAGCGTGCAAGATTAATTGGTGGCTAAGAATAACATATCTTATAAGATAATATTTGTAATATGCTATTTTATCTGCGTATGTAAATAATCAGCGCCAGGTTTATATTGTACAGTCAAGTGTAAAAAAATGGGTGCATACAACTTACTCATAAATATGCAGCATCCTTCTTTCTATGATCTGGGGTCCCATTACTTAGCGGATTAAGGTTTCAATACATATTTATGAGAGGATTAAATCTATACTTATTTTTGCACTTCACTGTACATAGAAAAATGGCAATTATTTGTATAGGGCATAACCAAACTATTCTTGTTGGGCTTGTTCAAACACGTGGGAAGGTACTCGGCATAATTTTTTGGTAGATCGTCTTTGGTAGATATAACTTAAAAGTAATATTTCAAAAAGCTACATTTAGCAGATTGACGGTAAGAGTAAGTAGGTATTTTAGGTATATGGCGCGAGTTGTAATTAAAACGAAGTTAATGTCACTAGTCTCTAGTGTACTCACTACCTACACTCACTTCAGGGGACCGTTATTTTTTTATGAATGACGGTTCATTAAAATAATATGTATAAGATATATTCATGAAAAAGTACCGAATCAAAATTTCGGTGTTACACAGGTTATAAGTCTGGCATTTCTGAGATTACGGCCATGAAGATACGCATGTTAACGTTACCTAATTGAAGATACGTGACCGACTAGCTATTGTCCTGTCAATGAAGATATTCCGAAGGTGTAAAGTAATGAAGCGTAGGTATAGATAGGGCTGTTATTCGGCACGCGTTAATGCGTCGCATCTCACCCGTCACGCCTATCGAGACTAGACCTCTACCTACGCTTAGTTACTACGAATCGCGGCGTCAAGACATATCTGTGGGTGAACGGCGAGAACAGGCTAAAACATGTTACGGAATAGACGGGCGGTTGATACTGCGATACTTTACGCACACTTTACGCAGCGGTAAAACGCACGCTGGCCCACTTCGTTATCTAAAATAAACCTACAGGTATTGGCCACGTGTAACCTAACCAATTGTTCCTATGTAGAATTACGGCAACGTCTAAATATTATACAATTGTAGGTCTTATTCCAAGGATACTATTGAATCTCTTATTACTGAATAAACGATATGATATGATATGATATGATAAACGGTTTAGAAGCGTATGATTTTGATGAAGCTTTTCGTTCCTATTTTGTGCTCTTACTGTCAGGTGTGCGTTGCGTACCGTGTCCTTCCGTCAAGTTTTGTAGTAGTATTAGTTTGCTAAATAGATATCTACGATATATTAAATACTTACAATTATTTTAGACGTCAGTTAATATTTGCATCTGCCACACTATTATCATTTTTTGATTATATATTTTATTCCATTTAGTACACCGTCTTCTATTTACAGACCTCGTAGTAACTACTTGACCTTTCTAGAAGACCGCTATTAAGGACGACGCATCGATTATACATACGACCAGTTAGCTGGTTATTTATCGCTTTTATAAATTCACTTCGCCTCTCAACACGGCGCTGCGCGAAACACATTTTCTAATTACAACTAGTTATCGAAGCCAATTTGTGCCCAGCTTTAACACGGTAGGCACAGTCACCTGCAATCATATATGACAGGAAAAGCAAGTTACGCTCTAACAAATATAACACGGCCCAATTGTTTCTTAAAATAGAGTGATTACAAATGTTTATGAGCTCCTTGCCCTTTCCAACATTATTGCAAGTTCATTGAGGTTCTTGCCTGTACAGTCAGGCAAGAACCTCAATGAATACTCATCTCTATTGAAGTAGCATTTTTTTTATAGTCACTAGCTTCTAGCCCCGCTATTCTGTAACTTGTTTAACATCAACCTCACCCATCACTGGCAAATGTATCGTGGCCCCCCAATTCGTAGTGAACTCGCTTTTTCAACCTCACCTCACCGTTCACCCACAAATATATCTTGACGCCGCGATTCGTAGTAGCTTAGCGTACTCAGAGGTCTATTTTCATTAGGCATGACGGAAGAGGCGCATTAGCACGTTCCGAATAACAGCCCTGTAAACATTCTAATAACATAATATTCAAATTCGAGCTAATTAATCGAGACGCTGATCTTTATCTCACTTTTATCTCATAAGTGGTTACTGTGGCTGACTGTACACGATCAGAGCACTTTGTAAGAGCCCAATTAATATCCATGGGCTATTCGTCAAGATCGGTGTAACGGTACTTCAGGATGTGAAGGAACGCGGAAAGGGAGGCGCTGGGCAAGTTACGAGATGGGTGGTACAGGGACGCTGCGCTATGTAAGGATGTAATAAAGACATCCATCTGCGCCTCTAACATTAAAGATCAAAATCTTAGGTACATTCATTCCTGGAGCGTTTTCTACAACCAAATAGCAGGTTTTTGACACACGAATTTACTCGTTGATTATTAATTACACTGATTGACAACGAAGTTAGGAGTGCCATCTGCAATCATTATTTTAATTTCAGGTATTTGTCATGGAGTCACGTGAAGAATTAGTAAAATCCAAGTACTTACTAATTCAACTTTCCTGACTTCCTATGCCTTCAATTATTATTGTTTTATCCAACTGGTCTGATTCACGCTCGTTGGCAAGGAATTGAGTTTTTCCATACTTTTGTGGATTGATTTTTTGCTATATTTGTGACTTTAGTTTTTTCACGCATTGTTAACTCTGGGCAAAGACCTCCATTAGCACACGCGTGTTGCCGGGTTTTTGTTCGTTTTGGATCGTTAATTGTGTTTTGCTTATGACAGTTATGACTCATTTAAAATTTAAATGGAAGTAGGTAATCCGACTGTTTTACTATTGAATGTTAGTAGTTAAGTTAAACCATTGTTAAATTTGGTTTTATCTATTTAAGGATTGCCTCTTGTATAGCTTTGAATTGATGATTCAAGTGATAGCATCCTTGATTTGCATTTAACTACAGTGGATTTGTTCGGTATATAGCATGTATGTGTGAACAACTATGAAACCTGTATAAATCCAGATATCAATCAAATGCCAGTCTTCTAGTTTTTACTTAATATACGAGTTCTGACCCCGTATCATGGTCGGCCTTATCATGCGATAAGTGACAAGATAAGAGCGTCGTCTCGCTCTATCGAACGGTGTCTGCCAGTGACGGACGCCCTATCCTGTCACTTATCGTGTGATAAGGCCGTCCATGATACGGGGTCTGTACTTCTAAGTAACTACTTCCCTTCCCTAACATACCTATGTTAGGGAACCCACAAAAATCCTTGTTACTTTTTTGTTACTAAACATTTACTTTTTCCACGCTTATTCCGAACCGAAATTAAATTACTTCGGATTAAAAGTTAATAACATCGTAGCCGGTCGTCCATTTATATCAGAGGTTTGCGTGACCACCCTAATAGACCCTTAACCACCCTAATAGACCCTTAACCAGAGATGGGGCCCAATTTAGAGACGTGTTTCACAAGCTTCTATTTATCTTGCTATGTTGTAAATAAAAAAACTAACTAGGTGGGCACGCAAGTGGTCAGCTCAAACTATTCTAACCTTTTTCATGATATTGCTGGTATCCGATTGTGCTTAAATTTACATAGTTATTAAAGTTTTATGTTGGTTCCAATGCAATAATAATATGGTACCTCCATGCTGGTCTAATGATGGGGACGGAATCTTTGTATTACCTATATAATAGTATAATAAAGCAGTGAACTTTTACTCTTGCTCCGCTTGTCTCAACTATGTTTTTTTTGCCAAAAAGTTACTTGTTAGCATATTGAAATGAGAAGAGAATCGTCTTACGCTTACGCTTTGTGAGCAAGGCGCATCGGTATTGAAATCGGATTGGAATTAATTAATTAATTAATTTGAATGGAGCTTCAAAGAGCATCCTAGCAACTTGATACTTCAATTTAATTAAATCCCTTACATTCATACAAAACTACGATACGAGTTTCGATACGAGTTTGAATAGAAGTAGTTTTCTACTTCTCTACGTTAACACTTTATGACACATCGGAAATAGTACAAAGTAATGAATTCGTATTTTACGATATCCCAATGTTATGACGATTGTATTTACTACATTATCTACCCTTACGTTGCGTCAATTGTAGAGTTTGCAATTTGCATCCTTGTATAACATTATTTGGATCTGATCCTGATTGCAAACTAGTCAAGTGTCAGAATCGTCTACGTGATTGGATTTGTTATACTGTGACTTCTGTGAAAGCACATAAAATAAAGCTTTGGTTACCTATTCATTTTAACTCTAAGATAGGATAATGGCTATTTCTAATAACTATTTATTTTGTTACAGGTAAAATGATCAAAAATGAAGATCAGATGCTATTTGAATAAAATGTAAGTCGTGAGTTGAATACAGTATAAGATTTTGTAAGTACAGCGTTTTTTTTATAATTTCGCAACATTAGAAATGCAGTAGGTTCCCATTTATAACTCGCGTTTGAGGAGCAGAAGCGTGAAGTCTACTTATGTGTCAGACTTCAGCATTCCACCATTTGCTTGGTAAGGAAGGACGCAAAAAATGTTTAATGACAACTCGTACCATAACGACCAAATGGAACCCACTGTGTCAAGTTTTGCTATCGAAATGCATTCATTACTACTTAAAGTTGAAATTTACATTATACTAATTTTGTTACTTAACGCCACAAGACTGTTTGAGCTGTCAAAAAACATTATCGACTTGCTTCCAAATTAGTCCGAAGGTTTGTTAGATTTTGTGGTCGACTACCTACTTGTCCTAGTGTGTGTGTGTTTTTTTTTCCCCCTACCTATCTTTCCAAGTTGGGCCTCGAAGGGGCCCTTAACTAATTACCTATAGACACTATAGACTTGTCCTAGTTAAGCTACCTGAACCGTATATGTACTTTTCTTAGACGTTATCTCCTGGTAAGTGGGTCACACCGTCCTGCTATGCGATTCACAATCAACCTAAGTCAACTCACTTCACCACTTACCTAGTATAACTTGGCCCCGAGAATCGTAAGGACTATATGTGGTGGAAGACCAGAGTTATACTGGGTCGCCTGAGGAGAGTAGTCAGTCGTTATGATTACCAGGGTTGGATATGGACGTGACTTGAATACTGCTAATTATCTTAACTTAACGTTGTGCTACAAACAAGCGCAACATTATGCACTTTTCTTTCTACTGACAGTAAACGTTATATATATGTATACATTTTTTACCTTCTTCAAAGAGATACTGTATAATTGTATATGTAAGTATGTACCTATGACCTTGACTGTACACCGTTTTCTTTCGTCACAGTGTTTTTGTCGTATATTTCTTACGTCATGGTTGGGTTCGTTGCATTCGACGCGACATCTCATCAATAGATGGTATTGCAGCAAGGCATTTTCTTGCGCCTGCTTTTATTTATTTTTTTCGATATAAATTAACAAGAAAGACGGTTATTATACGTATATTTTTCCGAATGTTACTGCCGCGGTACTTATTTAATTGAATTAGCTGAGTAGAGTATCTGGTAAAAAATGTCGCAGGTGGACATTCAAGATGTTTATTTGTTTATTTATTGATACATGGAAAACCAACAGCGCAACATGTTTATTTAATCGCCTATATTGGTATTGTTGATCAGTTATGGATTTAGTTAGGGAATTAGTTCTTACAATTTTACTCAAGTTAAAGAGGTACTAGCGATAACATGCGAGGCTGTCGACATTGTCAGGTCACTTTAAAATGGATAGAAAATGTGTTTTTTCTCATTACCTTAAAAAAAAGTCAACCCAGACAGCAATCGAAATGGTAAATTTGGAACAGACAGAGATATAAGTTGATTTATCACATCGACACATCGGCTTAAACATGATTATTCTAATCGGACTTATAAAATGTAAGTACTTAGGTATGAAGTTTTATAATAAATTAAAAGTAATATAATGCAACAGTACCGAACTTTTCCTATTTTTTCTATGTACGTAATATTGCTAAGATTCCCTTGTGTGACATCTTAATTCCTGTAAATGACCAAAAAATATCTTAGATTAGTTCTCTTAGAATTACAATACCGTACAAATCACGTAAACAAAGTTAAATTTAATGTATTTTTACATTTCATAATCATATCAGCCGAAATACGTCCACTGCTGGACATAAGCCTCCCCCAAAGAGTGTCAAAGTGACCGGTTCTGCGCCACCCGCATCCAGCGGACTCCCGCGGGCTTTACCAGGTCATCAGTCAATCTTGTGGGGGGCCTACCCACACCGCGCCTTCCAGTACGTGGTCGCCACTCAAATCCCTTTCGAATCGCTTTTAAATTTTCATTAGACTGTAATTTCGGAAAGCAAAGAGTCACGAGATTCACTATTCAAATAGTACCAAAAGCAAAGCAGTTGAAAGTTTCAATTTTAATGTGCCTTAGGAAGGAATTGAGCACTAGGTTTCAAGTTGAACGCTGGTGCCCAATTCCGGAACATTGGCGTATACAATACATAAATAGTTGTTAATGGGTTCTCTCTTGGGTTTGAGCCTAGCCAAGTGTGACCGTGCTGCACTCTGATAAGCAAATGTGGTAGGAATAGTAATAGCAAAACAGAGCTCATGATCCAAGCATAACCCTTAATAGCTACGCCGCTATAAGTTCATTATACCTTAACTAAGCACTCTCCTAGCGGCCTATCTTTGATAATAACCGTATCTGTAATAGCACTCGCCCAGCTTTGGCCATACTGAGAACTTGTCCTATGATAGCCTACTTAACAGGATTAGGTACCTGGTACATTGTAATCTAAAGGTATTTCATTACTACACAATGTTCTAAGTGTCAAATCTCGGGAGGTGAACGTATTAAATATACGGCGCTGATAGCAGGTTATCACAAACAGTTCTAAATAAGGGAACTTATTACGAGTTCTAGGAAATGTACGATATTCGCGGGTGTGATAAAATAAGAGAATGCAATTTTTTGTCCCATCACGGTGTTTTCAAGTTGTATCTGAATTCAGAACTTAGGGGTAATGTTTTTGAGTTTATGCAGGTATCTGTAATCTTTTACTGCATCTTTATCACATTACCTACATTTTATACAATACTGCCGTAAATTGGTGTGTAGTGCTCAGGCAACGTTTTTCAGTGAAAACTGTAGTTTAGTGCTCTAAATTAACGAGCATACTTGTAATAAAATTGACATCTATATGTCTTACTTGATGAATAATTTATGAATGATTGAATAAGCAAGACACCGTTAAATATTATGCGTTTTATTTCTATGAGCAGATTAAAGTCGTAATATGAAACATTTAGAAAACTGCGTATAAATCATAAACAAATCAAAGACGTCGGCACAGCCTTGTAAATAATACTGTCTGCGTCAAAGAATAAATAAATATAAAACCAGTGACTAAAAGCAGTAGTAGACGCCCACTAATAAAACACGATATGCATAATCTGGATATAAAATTCCAACAAAGACCCGACGTTATGTAAAAAACAATCACGTAATGTTTTCGTAAAAGAGGTTCAATATGCTGTCAAGTAGACTAAACACACAAAGAACAATAGTTAACTACCTAACTGCTATGAACTAAATGAACACAACAAGTCTGAACATTTAGCTAATGCTGAAGAGTGCAGAATTTGGTACAAATAATGTTAAAGCATTTTAATTACTAAAAAGCAAGCGTAGATTTGATGCAAAGATTGCAAAGTAGAGTATATAAAAAGACAGGCAGGGCGTCACATGAATACCTTAAGCCTTGCCTTAAGGTTGACTGGTAGAGAATGCTTTATAGCATGTCCACCTTTTGTACTATAAGATATTCTTTTGTGCAATAAAAATAAATAAATAAATACCTTGTTAATTTTTTTACCATGTATTTTTTGTAATGTGATACGTAATAAATAAATTGATTGATTGATTGAGACGAGTCCTGCCCTGCTACGCGACTTTGGTTTGTGCCTTATAAAATCTAACATCGTATTCAAATGCCTGACCTCGAATACAATACAATACAGCCATTTTTCATGAAATAATCTTTCCTCTTTCAAAGCCATAAGCTAATTATTTTGATTGCTTGCTAAATGAACAAATGACAAGTACCTATGTGGGTCAACAGAAAAGAACACTCGCTGTATAACAGTGATTGGCCGTTTTCTGGAATGTCGTAATTCCTTCGGAAAAAGTTGTTTTTTTTCACGTGCAAAAGCATACGATTAATCAGTAGTTGGGGCGGAAAGGTTCTCGAGTGGCGACCACGTACCGGAAGGCGCAGCGTGGGTAGGCCCCCCACAAGGTGAACTGATGACCTGGTAAAGGTCGCGGGAGTCCGCTGGATGCGGGTGGCGCAGGACCGGTCATTGTGGCACTCTTTGGGGGAGGCCTATGTCCAGCAGTGGACGTCTTTCGGCTGATATGATGATGATGAATCAGTAGGCAGAGGCACCAGCTAGTATACCCCCCCTGAATACCAAATTTCTGTGCAGGGGGGGGGGGGGCATGTTTCTCTGCAGCTGACTGTACTAAGATGCACGATGATAATGATGATTAATTATTAATAATCATAAAATTGTGATGGTTGGCTTCGCAGGGATCCGTCAAGCTTTCATCAAAAAACATAAAGTATTATATTTAGAAAGACAAAACAGTTTTAAACATTTCGAAGTGGATAGTTCAACATACTTACTACTCAGTTGTTTGTATAACTACCTACATATTACAGTGTGGTTAAAGTTACTTAGTCAAACCTGCACGTCTAGCACACGACGGCCGCGACATACTCTCGATTTTTATCGCACTATACCTCTTCTTCTAAGTGTTCTAATAAGAGAGAGACGGATAGTGCGAGAAAAATCGAGAGAGCTCGCGCGCCGTCGTGTGCTAGCCGTGCAGGGGCGGCTCATTCTGTAATTACGTCGCGCAGCTATACAAGTTCATGACGCCTACCAACAAACCTAGGTATGTTAGTGATTGCCCCGCGCTGCTACGGAACGCTAGCGTTTGCGCTTTACGTTATTTACTTAATCAACGCAAGTTTTAACATTTTCTGTCGTCAATGACTATTAAAATGAATTCTAGCAAAGAAACGCCAACATTCGCTTGCTGCTATACCGTTATGGACGATTAATACCTATTAAATTTTCTTTTGGATTTTGTCGATCTTTTATAACCACATTTATGCTAAAAGTGGCACTGGAACAACCTTCCATGTGCTCTGCCTACCTCTTTTGGGAATGAAGGTGTGAATGTATGTAAATTTCCTTTTCAGTAATAGTTTCGGTACCACGGGTCATAAAAAATAATAGCCACCGGCGGCTCTGCGTCGTTTAGTTATACATATTGTATAGCAGGTGTAAATTGTGTCTTCTTTCACATTTTACAGAAACTGACATTCATGATGTCATAAGTGTCATAACCTAATGGTAAATTACACACCTAGTTTTTGTGTCGTGTGTCTTAATTAAACAAAAGACTATTCGCTAACGTAACTACCGTATAAATCAAAAGGTTCTCGAAACCCTAGCTCCAAGGCATGGCCTCCGAAAGAGCGCGTTGCATGCGATAGAAAGGGATGGCCACGTTTAGGCTCGTTCTGCATACCTAAACAGGGGATTTGTTAATAGAGAACCTTCTGTACGTAGTACCTACTTACTATTATTTATTATGTGCACAAAGTTGTTATGAGCATGACTACAGCAAAAGAATTTGCAATGGGATAAGGTAAGTATCTTTCGTCACGAAACCACCGGCCAATCTCTGCCAGACATCCAATGGTAGTGGCAGGATTCATTTATCATTTGTATATGTCATTAAGGATTATTTTAAAATATTCACAATGCAAAATCAAGTTCGTTTATTTACAATAATAACCCGTAAACACGGCCAGGAATTTCACGAAGTCGTATTTTCTCATGACCGAATTGTTCTGAGAATCGAGCTTGGACAAATAATTTATGTCTATTTTCTGAGAAGAATTTTGGACTTAGTAAATTGGCCGGCTCCAATGCGTGGTGGTCATAAAGTTTTTAAGGTATTTTTATTTTTTATATCTGTTTATGGAGCTGTTAGTCTGTAATAATTAATTTAGTTCGAGATTTTCAAGACTGACAATCGAAATAATAAGCAGTTAATACAATATGAACCATGTTAAGGTGGAGTGGAGACCATAGGCGGAGAGAAAGACTATGTAGCTATACTTGGTTTATTAATTAGTATTACAGGGTGTCCACCGTGTCGGTCCAGTTTCAGGCGAAGAACTGTTTTTATAGTATTAAAGAGTTTTTAGACTTTAATAGTAGGACAAATTAAATAGGTTTTGATAAAAAAAAATGTGCTACTGAAATACATTGACATTACTATTCAATTATTTTTAAATTATTAAATTATATTGGTTAAGACATTGTACGCGATATGATAATTATTTTAATCCAGTATAATTTTTGCATGTCGTTCACCGACTGAATACTGTACTGCTGTACCTCAACACCCTGTACGTATAGGTACTACGTTTATAAGTATTCTGGCAAATAAAATAATTCTATTCTATTCTATTCTACGAGTACGGTCAAAGTCAATGCGCTTACCAAGTAGAGTTCATTATATATTAAGATAATTGTATTATTTCAAAACATGATAAACATGCAAACGTTTATTATCTTATCAAACAAGAATTTACTTACGTGCATGTTATCCATTGTTAATACTCTTCAAATAAGCTTAATTTACTCGTTAGTAAAATTATCAATGCAATTTGCTTTATCTTAATTTTGTAATAAAAAAATTATAACTGTTTTGTTGTAATTGAGTTCAGAGTTCCATTTTACCTACTTTAATTTTGGTGATATACTGCTGTTCGATACAGTATTTATGTTAGCTTTATTCATTTATTTTTTATAATAGGTTTCTAAATCAGCAGGGTGCGGAAACGACGTGAGGCCGCATTTACGTTATCGAATCGAAAATCGATCAACCATATTTGCACACGCTCTTAATCATGTTCAGATGTTTAAGTTACACGTAGCGTGTTATACAGAACGATACCTACCTGCAGTTATTATGCTTGCACAGTGCAAGAGAAAGGTATTTACTCAGTAATGAGAAGGCTAACTTGCCAGATATCTGTACAATTATTGTATGCAGTTGTGTTTCCAATTTGAAAAACACGGCTATGATTTCGAGACGTTCCTGCGGTGTTTTACCAGTTATAATTATAATACAATGCAATCTAGCGGTTGTTTAAAAAAACAACTTTTGTCGCAACGGCAAGTACCTACTCATTAACATTAACCAAGAGTTTTATCAATAGTTCTCCTTGCCTAATAAAGCAAAGAATAGCGCTTAATATGTATAGTGGTATAGTAACACATAAATGACTATGTGTGAGGTAGGCTGTTGATTGGGCAGCTAGGTATGTAGTCAACTTATATAAATACTTGATGTATGAACAGCCGTGCAGCACAATATGCACTTTTTGAATGTAATGCTTACGTTCACCGTGAGAACAATTTTCTTATTTAAAGTATTTTGGAACCGACTCGACGGTTTCGGAGTTTCGGACACCCTATAAAATCACAATTCTACCTTCACTATTAGAGCTTTTTTACTTTGTATAAAGTAGCCTCCGCGGTTGGCCTCACGTGTGTTTCCTCCGCAAGTAACAGTGTCTCGTGCTATCTCATATCAGCTTTGCACTGTACTGTATGCAAAACGAACCCTTTGCCCTTCACTGCCTGCACTTTCTAGAGCGCTCGTGCTTGAGAGTTGCCAGAGTAGGTATAAAGATATAGGTATGCTACAGCGAGACCGCATCTAACGGGACGGAATATTATAGAAGTTAACATTCACGTCTGTGCAGAAAACTGTGCCACCAAGCCCTTGTTTGACGAATAGCAATCGAAAACCCAATCAACAGTTCAACATTGACACACCTATGAGATGATTTCGGGTTGCGGTGTGTTGCGGGCGATAGACTAGCACCCTGTCACTGCAACATCACATTTTCTCTGTCTTTAACTTCTACGAAAGTATAAATGTACGTCGTAAATTCAACCACGCACTACCATTTTTAGACTCCACCACCTATGACCGTATATCACGGATCGGTTGATGATGAAAGAAAGTTACGCCGAGGCATAATCCCGCGTTTATGTGTTTGATCCAAAGATCCATAACAGCCCACGCTACTCTATTATACCTACGTGAGCATCAAAATAACGTAAGTCTCCGTGGGTACCTATTTCTATAGACTTAACGATTTTTCTTTTGCTGTCTTTAGACATTTTGAGGTATTTTCGGAAAATGCCGCGACATGTCATTGCAAGGCTTCTGAATCAAGTAAAAGATTGTTGTCGATTATAAAGTGACAAATGATATATACATACAATTTTATTCCGAAATACTGGAGAAAGGTCAGGTCTAGAGTACCCTAAACCGACGAGCATGCATGCAGAATGTAATGAAAGTGAATAAAGCAGGAAAGGTTTGTCAAGGTCGTAGTAAGTGGAAATCTGTGATCTCTGCCTACCCCTCCGGAAAATAGGCGTGATTATATGTATGTATGTAAACGATAGATAAAATATTACTTAGGTAATTTGTTTATAAACTCTGCATCACTCCCTATTCGTATAAGTAAAGGTCGATACCGCTATAGATAATGAAGTACCTACCTACTAATACTCTAAAAAAAACAATTCTTCAAGTCGTGCATCAATTGGCGAAAAGTTTGTAGCGTTACCTGCCCTCCTATAGGAAAACTAGAAGTGCGTAAGCTATAGCTTACGCACTTCTAGTTTTCATACGAGTACATATAATACCGGTATTTGCATCCATTCATGAGGCAAGTTTCCGGCCAAAATGGAACTGCAAAGGTGTAAAATGTCAACCAGTTATATTGCTCAATACATTATGAGTAGTAAACACCGGTTCACAAATACTTGTGAATGGTTTAAAGCCACACAGTAGCTGTGTGGGGGCTTAGCATTGCTTGTAAAGGAAATGACTTAATTTGACGTCTGATAGAAATATTTTAAATTTAAACTAAGGGGAATTTATGGATCAAGTCAAAGAGAAGGTCAATGTTATCTCGCAACTGGAGGCTAAGAATCATTTTAGAAAAGAATGGAATACTCGGCTCTTACATTTATAAGGATGATACTAATTGTAAGGATGAAAGTATAAGATACTATACCTAACTAATAATTAGTACGTGGGTTTGGTCAGAGGCTCTAGTATAAGTTTTACCGAAACAAAACTTACGATCGCGTTTGCGTTTTACACTCAATTTGTATGGGATTTGACAGCTAAACGCGAACGCGCTCGGTACGTTTTGTATCGGTAAAACTCATACTTGGGCCTCTGATGGTTGACGTCAAGGAGATGTTTAAATGTTTCGCCTATTACAGTGGAATTATTAGCAAACATAATAGAAATATACATTTGTAACAGAATTCACGTCGAAAACGCAGTAGCCCAGCTTCTTTAGCGTAGTAGAATTTTGCAGAAGAAATGAAAACATATTTGATATTAGGTACGTTTATATTAAAAACAAACTGACCTATTTTTCTAAAATAAGGCTTTCCGAAAGCAAATGTATCAGAGTTACTTATTTTAGAAATGCCGTATTTGCCATTCATGCTTAGGTAAGGTATAAGCCTTATAACAATTGAGAATATCCATCGATTCCTCGAGGATTTCATAACCAAAGCACAGAGTATAGTAATAGTACAAACCAAAGTAGGTAAATAGGTAGTTATTACTGAAAGTAGGTACGTTATAACATCATTCCAATGCGTTGAGAACTCCATCTTTTCCTTTAATGAAATCGGTTAAAACTGTCAGAATAATTTTACATTACAAAAGCTTTAACATAAAATAAAATAAAAACATAAAAGTTCATTATGTGTCAATTGTATTGTATTTGTACTCCCTTTGTCTCTGTGTGTCTTTTGTGTAGTGAATAAATGTCTTCTTTCTTTCTTTCTTTCATTATTTTCTTGTGGACTAACAATATATGCGAGGGGTTCATAAAAACAAACTTTCGCAATACTTAAATATATATCACAGCCGAGATTTTACGATTTTTATTAATATGAAAATATATTTCCAGTCGCTCGGACACTTCATAAACAATTTGCCGGCTATATCGGTCATTGGTTTGTTGAAAAACCGAGATGATTCAATATTCTCAGACGTAGTTACTCAAAATATCTGTTACACTTATTGGCATTGCCAAGACGTACCGCATTGATTAAAGACTCAATGTCTTAGAAAATAAAGTGTCGTTTAGTACATGGTACATCCATTTTTTGAGGTGTTCAAATTGCATATTTAAATAGTTTTTACATAATTATCGGTAGGTATGACACAGGTTCTCAATGCGAATGAGTCAGTATCAGCCGGTGTGGGTTCTAGTGCGCATCTTTGTACGACTAATTAGAACAGACTTTATTGTTTGTTCAACTTACATAACTACTTCTTATTTAGTATCCGGTGAAAATGTGCCATTCATGATATTAGTTCGTTGCAAACAGGTGTTGCGTGAGGTGGGATTTGATCATTTCATTGGAATTGCATGAATTAATAGCTAACTGTACGAAATCAGGAGATCAATTGTTTTCGTCGCTCCCGATCCAAATCAGATTTCTAATTGCTAATTGTGCTCCCTTTCACGCCAAACCAATATATGAGAAAGTGATGAAACTAATCAAGGACCTAGGATTATGATCTAGGATCGTCTTTCATCCAGGTATGGTAAATCATTACAATTTTATTTACTATAAATAAAAGCCCTAAACACAATATGTAATTGTGGTAACCTATCTCGTTGCTTTTCATGTTTTTAGTATAAGTTCATAACATGGTCCAACCTTTTTCCAACATTCACGGCGTGACCGACAACGGCGACCCTAGCTAGAGGCGTCAGCCGAGATTCGAGATTATGGTTTGTAAATCCGAACTTATTCTTGAACACTCGGTCTGTTGTTTACTGAATACATAAAGCATTTAAATCAATTACACATTAATGTACGGTTTTCCAACGATCCATCTCGGTCGAACATATCGCATTGCGCCTCAATTTGGCTCAAAGCTGCTTCGCACCGGTAAGACGACACGCGTCCATTACCTTACATCCAATACACCTTGCTTTACAAAAGATAGCATTTTGAATCTTCTTCACGTTACAATAAAGCTCTTTTTATAAGTACGGTTGTCAATTATACGATAATCTCGACGGGATAGGTTTACTTCCTGGAAGGTAACTGAAGAGTTTACAAATGTAATGCATTTGATAATGAATAAGGTAAGGAAGCGACACTATTAGACATGTTTGAAAAACGTGAAGTGGCGACTATAAATACGAGTAATAACTCTCATTTATCAAATTATTCTTTGTAATACTTTCGACACTGTTAGCATTATTGCTTTTACGTCCGATATAAAGCATCCCATAAAAAACAGTCATCCTCCTAGCGTTATTCCCGGCTGTGCCCCTAAAGGAGCCCGGGGTCCGCTTTGACACCTAATCCCAAGATTTGGCATAGGCACTAGTTTTACGAAAGCGACTGCCATCTGACCTTCCAACCCAGAGGGAAAACTAGACCTTAATGGGATTAGACCGGTTTCCTCACGATGTTTTCCTTCACCGAAGAGCTAACGGTAAATATTCCGTACATAAGTTCCGAAAAACTCATCGGTACGTATTAGCTATACAGGCCGCCCGGACTAATAATTAAAACTACTATACGGATTTAGGCAAAAAAACAGTACGTAATGTAGCTTAGTAGACATAAAAAATCCTTTGATACATTATTTAAAAAAATATATATAAGTAGTTAGAAACGTCTGTTGATCATACTTAACTAAAATATGTAAGTACTTATATTTTTTAAAACGGACATTTCGATGTAGGTTTATCAACTTAAACCTTTTACGCTTAAACCTAGAATGGAATCAGTTGAACATTGGCATAGAAATAATTTGAGACCCGTGAAAGGATTTAGGATAGTTTTTATCTCGGAAATCATCCCTTAAGATGGTAGAAGTTTGTTTGGGACAGCGATAATTAAGCTCGCGCCCAAAATAAAATAAAAACTATCATTTTTCTCAAGTTCTACGCGGACGAAGTCACGGGCAACAGCTAGTTTGACATATTATTATTTTCCATAATGTTGTATGCTAGAATCATTAATATAAACTTTACTTGCCATAATTTTAAATGCAATAATTTAACTTGACAGAATATTCGTTTGCCATTAAAAAAAACTACATTTCTGCGAGCCGTTCGAATGTTGTGAATGTTCGGTTCTAGCGCTTCGCCGGCCGCTACCACGGCACGCTCGCTTCGCTCGCTCTGCGGCACTACCACGAACTTCGAAAGTCGAAGTTCGTAATACATGCATCCCTGTCACTCGAATATGGGAGTGCGATAGAGATGGAAATACCCGAACTTCGACTTTCGAAGTTCGTGGTAGCCCTGCTGCTCGCGCGCTGTAGGGTCGCACCGACCTGCCTTAGAGTAGAATAGGACCGACGGCGGCGAAAAAATGAATAATGAATCAAATTATAATCACCCACGTCCAAATCCGTTTGTAACTCAAAAGATTGAATTACTCTGCTAATAAACACTATTTAATACAACTACGTTATTTAGCAGAATATTAGAACATTTTTTATTTATTCATAAGTAATTGTTTTTTATTCAGACTAGTATCGGCATTTATAATCCTATCCTTACCTACATCCAACTACTTATAAATACAAAATGTATTAAGTATTTAATACAGTTTACAAAGACATTAAGCCATTTTTTCACCTTATTTTATGGAAATAAAGGCTAGATATAGATACATCTTTATGTAGCCGATCACGCAAAAGTAATTAGTGATTTTATTGCAAAGATAGTCATATGCAATAAAATCATGGATTATATAGTTTAAGGTGAATCTAAATGATATTATGGCATATGATTATGATATTATTGAAAATAACAATTCTGTCTTATGAATATTATGGTAAATAACAGTTATGACACATGAAATCCTGGTAAACAAAATTATGGCCTTTGACTATTACGGCAACTGAAATTATGGCAAATGAAATTCTGGCAAATGAAGGTATACCAGTATCTACCTACCCACTTTACGCAAAGGGATCATTCAAGGTAGGATCGCGAATGAAAGGCCCTGCAACGTTAGACCGGTTTTATGCACCAAAAAGTCCCAAAATATCCCCAAAGAACGAAACCAGACGGCGCACAGGTGCAAGCCAACCTGTCTATATTTCATTGTAAAACCAAACCTTACTCTTAGATAATATGGTATACAGTCGGTTGAAGGCCAATGTTATTTTGAAGGTTATATGTTCGTATAGGTTACATAATATATTATTTTGCTTTGTTTGTAGGCTCGACGGTAACACGCCAACTTCTTCTATGTTTTGGAAGCAAAGCAAATCCTATTACTTTTTCCGAATCAGAACTTTACAGTCCATTCAGGATAGTAGAAGGCGTGACCTACCGGCAAATCCGACGCGTCGTGAGCACACTCGAAATAAGCGGGAAAGTCAGATCGGCAAAAAAAATGTAAGTATATCGACGTATAGAAGGCGTAGTCTATCTGTACCTACGTCGATATACCTAATAAAGAATAATACCAGACTATGACAGATACACTACTCATACTGTATAGTTTTGTGGAGTATGAAATATAGTGAAACCTGGCTTATTTTAAAATCCACATTTTGAAAGTCGTGTTAAAATCAACGCATCACCCACTTCAATGTCATCCCCAAATTGAATGACTATATATATATTCATTGGAATTGCATGCATAAAGGAGTCTTTTACACCAGTAGTCGTTAATGGTTTGAAATTAGCCTAATCTTTTTTTGTCATTAAAATTCAAAGATAATGTAAACAGACGATCCGCAGATATTATTAACGGGGCCATAACAAAACGAGGATTTCAAGGCCACAAGCGAAAGTGAATTTCTAATTTTCTAAATTCACTTCATTACAAAACTAATGAATAAGTTCATATATATCAAAAAGGCCTTGTTTATAAATAATAAAACCATCAGTAGAAATGTATATGAAAAATGTAGGTACTGTGATATGCGAGTGCGAGAGTGACAGATGAAGTATTCACAACGATAAGTGATAAAAAAAGAATTACCAAAATCGGACTACTCTGTAAATAGTTATGCGTGGTCATACATAAAAATATATATATATACGCGTTGACTTGAGAACCTCCTCCGTTTTTTTCGTCGGTTAAAAATGGCAACCGTCTTAGGCCCGCTGTTGATAAAACAAAGGCATAAAGGTATGTATTATATACCGATTGATGACAATCACTTTGATATTCAAATTAATTTAAATGACATACTTACATTATCAGTAATTATCCAATTAACAAGGCACAAGGCTACAGGATTTATGGCTTTCGTGATCGGTATCTCTCACTTTGGCTCTTGTCCCACAACACGCGAATGTAAGCGTGCAATAAAAATTGCATTTGAACAGCTAAATAGTTTTAATATAGCTCGGCTATGAAGACTGAGATAGGTATGTAAAGAAACAAACAATTTCGCCAAATTACTCCATCCATAACCATTCCTAATTACCTACATTTGAACATCTTTTGAAGAATGATCGTGATCCTACGATTATCATGTTCATGTGAAATAACTATCTATATGTTATAATTCACTATGGAGGTTCTGTTTCAAATACCTATTAAAAAATAATACAAGTGGGTAGATATTTTTTTGGCATCTTCTATTGGCGCTTGTTTTACAACTTGCGAATTGCAAGCCTATTTGTTATTTTGTTTAACGTGCTCTTAACTTTACTGCTGCTCAAATCTAATTGGTGGAGGCGTATTAAGTACCCGTGCGAAAATAACATTACGAAAAGTGCTTCGTTGCGTCTTGATTGACTCAATAAGTTAGACAATAAACTCATTCATTCAATAAGTTAAAAAAAAAACTTGGTTCATATAAATGACTTGCCGTCTATAGTAAGCAATCTCTGTGATATAGTATTATTTGCCGATGATACATCATTAATCTTTAAGGTTGACCGAAAATCAACAGACTATAGCAAAGTTAATGGCACACTGGTCAAAGTACTCGATTGGTTTACCGTTAACAATCTGCTATTAAATGCCAAGAAAATAGACAAAAATCTACAATGGTGTGCCCACATAGCTGCATAGCCGTGTTGGCGCGTAAACTAAGTTCAGCCGTATATATGCTATTAGAAAAATTAGTCAACTGACCAGTGTTGAAACAGCTCGCCTAGTTTATCATAGTAATTTTCATAGTATTATGTCGTACGGTATTCTGGTTTGGGGTAAAGCAGCTGACATACAGACAATCTTTGTATTACAAAAAAGAGCCATTCGTTCTATATATAACCTGAGACCAAGAGAATCCGTGAGAAAACTTTTTAAAGAAATTAGCATTTTAACAGTAGCCTCCCAACAAATTTACGAAAATATTGTTTATGTCATTAAGAACATGATTAATTCTGTAAAAATTCTGATACTTACCTATAATTTTAATACACGCACACACATAATTTTAACTAAAAAGTTTCGTGTTCAAAAAGTATACAAGTCTTTTTCTGGTCAATGTATCCATTTTTGAAGTGTAAACTTCTTTAGCGGCGCTGTGCACTTTTTGTGATGGGGAAAAATTGTTAAGGCGATGCCTTGATTTGAGTCGAACACGCCCCCTAGACAGAGACACGCTGATGCCTTCCGCGCACGAGGAAAAGAGATGTAACACTCTTCGGGAATGGCTTTTTTGGACAAATTTCGATAAATACCTAACTTAGAGACGTTCTATTTAAATTTCATAAAGTGATATTTTAGACGAGATAAAACACTATAGTATTAACTTTATTGTGTCGTAAAATAATGTATCGTTTGAGTAGGCTGAGTAAAAAAAGGAAAATACAGACCCAACTTTGGAATTTTTTTCTATCGAGGAAATTTTAAGCAATTATGTATCGATAAAATCAGATAAACAATAATATAGTCAAGAATCATATATCTGAAAATCAGACCTTATTGTTTCTTAATCTAGTCAGAACGGCGTTTCAAAGCACGCGATAATTTCCAATACACAGCCTTAAACTCACCACAGGTCACGTGACCGTAAGATTCGTAAGACGTGAGATTCGAGACAGGTCACGAGACAGGTGACCGTAAGACGGACACGTGACCTGATCGAAAACTGTTTCAATGTCATTGAGTTTTCACTTCTGCCGGCACTCCCGGAGTGCAACCCGGTCTTTTATAATAAATTACCTAATAAAATCCAGCTCTTAAAAAGTAGTTGAAAAGGACTATCTAACTGACAGAAATGCATGGCCCAAACCGGAGCCCAAAATAGCTTAATTATACATATAGTTTATTCGGACATGTGTTCTTGTAGAACAACGTATTATGGTGAATTTTTTTCTTTGTATTCATATTCAGTTCGACTTATTTTAAGTAGGTTAAGAACTATCATTGTAATAAGCTTTTTTTGGCGAAAAATGGCTGACTTTTGAGTTTGTTTCGGCGTTTCTTCTTAACAGTGGTCTTCTTTTTCAGAAACGCTGGTAGAATTATGACTTGTAAAAGTGGCATTACGGCCTACTTGCAGAATAAAATTCATTTATTGTATTTCATTCATTTATTATTTAAACTCATCATAACCTATGTATTAGCGGAGTTTTATGTTTCACCAAGTGCCCATAGTGCGTGTCTACAGTTCAGTTGCGTACTACGTTTGACTAAAAGTAGGTTTTACTGAATTGTATTTAAAACAATTGAAATTGAAAACGCTAGGACGATTATGCGTCACATCAAGACGAATAGAGTAGGATCGCAGTAAGGTATGTCTTCTCTGTAGAGGGACTAAATAGTTAGAAACTTTTATGGTAAGCGTACATATTATTAGTAACAGATGTTAATTACATAATTCCAAATACATCTATGTTAGATATGGTGATAGAATACAGCGTAGCATTTTGTAATTCGGTGAACTGCAAAAAATATAAAGGTAGCTTTTCCTAAAGTATACAACTAAAAATGCGAGCGTTTTTAATAAAACTGTACTTAAACTGTAGTTTTTCGTTAAAACCAACGATTCTTATATATAAGAAAAAAAAATACCATAGGTATATCCTTCTGCCATACAAAAATGTGACGATCTGGAATACTACATTTCGGACACTTATTTCCTTGTGGAACGCCTTTGTCCAGCAGTGGCAAAAAAAAGATTCTGATAAAAAATAATGTACCAACAGTTTCTTTTTGAAAAACACTTGTGTGATAAGAGACGTGACAATTTTCACAATAGACTGTTGACGATGACGTTACATGTGATAATATGCACAGCCTTGAAATTTGCTTCCGCGTGAGATTCTCGAAAAATTGCTTTTGTATGAATGTAACACGGTGACGTTGTTTCAATTTCCACCGATGACACCACCATAGTGCCTACTAGATCTGATGTGATCAGTAAATCGGCCAATTGTAAACATGGCCCTTGCGTCATATTTGAGGTCGTAAAGTAGTTAAAATTGGATTTTACGATTGTTTTATTGATCCTGTTTTACTGATCCGAACTGACATTGTTTATTAAAATTATGTAAAATGTTATATATTTTAGATTAACATCCCATGTCCAGCACATATGTCCTACCTACGTAGGAGGCCACGAATGCTTTGAATTTTAATTACCGTTTTATTGAGGGTTTGGATTTGAACACAAATTCTAGCATAAAGTGCGAAGCCAACCCTGCCGTTTCCAACTAAGTATTACCCACATGAAATTAGGAAATCGTGCGTTAATCGTCATGCGATTTCAAGGAAAACGATTTTGAAACGCAAATAATTTAGTACTAGTATTGTCGTGTTTGGAAAGCACTTAACTATATGTCCCTTTGATATCCCAGATAAACGAAGAAACGTAGGCGACTTTGTTTGTTATAAATCTAATGTTATAGTGAATGGAATATAAGTGGTGCGTACAACGTAGATTAGCTACATTGCATCGTTTACTCAGAAACTGGGTACATTCCTGAAAAGGCAAGCCATAGCTGTGTTCTACGATTTATTTCCCAGGATCCTCGATAACGCATTGATAAAATTATAAAAAGTCATCAAACTTTGTGGTCCATTCGTAATATTTTCTACTCTTTATTTTCCTTTTCCTTCTTTTAGGAGCCCGCCCTAGTATTATTTACACTATTGCACTTTAATTATGCGACTGATAAAAATCAACACTATACGAATGTATTAAGGCTGCTGTCATCATATTCACCAACGGATATGTCTATTTTCGTAGCTTAGTTTAACTTAGCACTTAGAAACAGCTAGGTAGAGGTAGCATTGATCTCGAATACTATTCGCTACGTCGTCACACATAATCTGGTGGACTAGCAGCCTAAGTCTGTTCATATGCATTACTCATATGTAAAAATAATACAGGCATATTTTTAGCGCATTCATTGATAGGAACGACTACTCGAGCTATGACATCATGTGACCTAAAAAAAGTGACCTTTATGTTGATATACACACGCAGGTCATAAATATAAACGACACAAGATCGGATGATAATGTTGTAGCTTTGACATTTAGAGCTGTCCAATTGTAAGTCATGCGAGGACCTCGGAATGATGTGCGCGAAAAATGACTTCATATTACCGAATTTAAAATTGTCGTTACTTTAGGTACTGCAGGGGGTTTACCTATGAAAGTGAGTAACACTTCCTACTAATTAACGGCCTGATTAATATTGTGTTCGACTGTTAGGTATCATATCAAAGCGGACCACGGGATCATTTAGGGCACAACCGGGAAAACACGCAAGGAGGATGATGAAGTATCATATTTCTCGTTCATATTAAGAGGAAGAAAGCCAGTCCGTAAACATTTCATAAAATACGGCTTGCATAGTGCTGAATAATTATTTATACACACGCGTTTAAATTCAGTGCGTAATTGCTGTTTTGCATTTTCACCGATACATTTATTCATCTGTTTAAAGAGTTATTGAGTATTTGCTTTTCAAGAGGAACGAGGGTCGTGCGACCTTCCACGGCTGGTGTTCAACTGGACCTGCCAGTATTCGACTTTAAGTAAATATTTTTTACACATACTTACAGTATTGCTTACTAAGACGATTTCCATTTGTACGTAAGTATATAAATATCGGTCATACTTTACTTGTAACTTAATTATGATGATAAATTGTTTTACTTATACTTTGGCAGCAAATGTTAACGGTAAGTAACTTACATAAAATAACTGGAAAATCTTTATATTATAAAAAGAAAATGGTCCGGTATTGCCAATTTTACACTGACAACAGATAAAAAGAAACATTTTATAAAATAGATTTAAGAGTCCGCAGTAAGCTCGATTCTCCATACAAACGAAGTTACGCTCTCTTTTAAAACACGTCTTGGATTGTAACGAAACTTTGCATATACAATGACATGAGGTATATCTATGTCTGCAATTAGTTTATGTAGCTACAGATACCATAGAAAAAAAATACAGCGAATTTAAGTTTTTCATACAAAACTTGTTTTGCTATATTTCGTTTGTTTTATAAACTGGAACCATATAAACTAATTACAGACATAGATATACCTCATGTCATTGTATATGCAAAGTTTCGTCACAATCCAACACGTAGTTTTAAAATGAGAGCGTAACTACGTTTGTATGGGAAGGTGAAATTCGGCCGAGCTTACTGCGGACTCTTAACGATCAATTTAGCAACGGCCGAATAAAAACGTCAACTCAATAGGTACATAAAATCCACACAGCGGCCACCACTGCGAAGACAGCGAGGAAAGCGAGAAAATAGGAACAACAATCACAGAATATTAATATTTCTCAAACCAAAATACAAGGCGACAATAATATAGATTAAAATGTTAATAAAACTAATTTAGTTTTCAATATGCACTGTAAATAAAACCCTATTCACCAAAGTAAGTCTCAATCACAAGAATAACTCAGATCGGAGCTATACTTTTGTTCCTACTTCTTATGTCGTAGAGACCTTGATAATCTTGATATACTGGTCTTCCTCGCAAAATGTTCGCCAAGGCCGCCATTCGGACTATTTTCACACTAATTGAAACAAACAAGTGCTGTCATATATTACACTAGTACTGTGACTACGCTGATAGACAAAAAGATTGGACAGTCTCGCAACAACATCTGAGTCTATTCAATCAAAAAACACATTCGCTAGGAATCTTATTGGCAGACAGTGACCGTTGCGCATTTTTTTTTTAATAGACAGACGCTAATTTTGTGAAAAGACAATGAAATTAAGTTAATCTAATTGTTACTTCATTAATGATCAAACTAATAGAATGAATGTGGAAATAATGACAATTTATACGTTTTTCTCCGCATTAAATGCTAGTGTTTAATGCTTCATTGTCTTTAATACTAACATACGTAGTCAACAGTCACAAAGTGTGATTGTTAAAGCAGCAATAATCATGCCAAAATAATAAAAACTGCTTATTATTATTATTATACAACGATGTCAAGCGGAAGCTCCGTAATTCATATTCACATTTAGTGTAATAAATAACTACAACTTAGAAAAGTTGAGAAACCCCCGACATTTTCATTTCAAAGTCCAATATCTCAAAAACGGCTGAAAAGGTTTTCATGAAACATGGCTAAGAACACTCGGGATAAAATTATCTATGACACAAAAAAAAAACTAAACGAAAATCGGTTCATCGTTTGGGAGCTACGATACCACAGACAGATACACAGATACACAGACACGTTAAACTTATAACACCCCTCTCTTGCGTCGGGGGTTAAAAAAGCGCGAGTCGGACTCACTCACCGCGGGTTCCGTACAAAATTACAAAAGTATAGTTTCCGATTTTTAGGGTTCCGTAGTCAACAAGGAACCCTTATAGTTTCGCCATGTCCGTCTGGCCATCCTTCCATCCGTCTGTCCGTCCGTCTTCGGCTTAGCTCTGTAACCATTACTACTAGAAAACTGTAATTCGACATGGGTATATAAATCAACCGGGAAAAGGACTCGGGTATGTCCTAAAACTACGACCAGGACCACCGGGGGATGGGCAGCAGCATCCCTGGAGTTCGGTGGAAACACTGCGATCGCCAACCCGCATGCCAAGCGTGGCGATTATGGCATATACCCCCCATGCAGAACACAACAAAGCCACGGCCCCGAGGTTCCGGCGACCCCCGGTACCCTGGTTATGGTAGCGGCCAGGGTACTAGCGGGGTCAGGGGTGCTAAGAATCTCCGGCGAAGATCCGGCTACCACCACCGACGACCCCTGGCCCTGGCAACATACAACACGCGCACACTGCGGACCGACGAAAAGATAACAGAACTGGAGGAAGGATTGAGCAAGTTGCGGTGGGACGTCATAGAGTTATCGGAAGTCCGAAGAGAGGGGGAGGACACGATAACCCTTAAATCGGGCAACTCCTCCTCCTGAACCCGACACCTCCCAGGGAGGTGTCGGGTTCATCGTCCACAAGTCCCTAGTGAACAACGTGGTGAAGATCGAGAGTGTGTCGACTAGGGTGGCGTACCTTATACTCAGAGTATCCAGCAGGTACTCGTTGAAGGTCATACAGGTTTACGCGCCGACCTCGACACATTCCGACGACGAGGTGGAGGCTATGTATGAAGATATATCTAAGGCCATGCATAGTTCCGAAACCTACTTCACCGTTGTCATGGGGGACTTCAACGCTAAACTAGGCAAGAGAGATGGTGAGGAGCTGATAGTGGGGCAATTCGGAGTCGGAAGTCGGAACCACCGGGGCCAACTACTGGCTGGTTTCTTGGAGAAGGAGGGACTCTACATGATGAATTCCTTCTTCAAGAAACGCGAGCACAGAAAGTGGACCTGGATGAGTCCCGATGGTGTGACTAAAAACGAGATTGACTTCATCATGTCGACGAGGAAGCATGTATTCAATGATGTCTCTGTAATCAATACGTTTAAAACCGGGAGTGATCACCGCCTGGTAAGAGGCATATTGAATATATGTGTCAAGCGAGAGCGCTCTCGCCTGATGAAGTCTACGCTCCGTCCAGTATCCACCCAAATCCAAACCCCCGAGAGCTTTCAGCTGGAACTCCAAAACCGTTTCGATTGCCTAGGTGGCGATGTGGACGAACTCAACGACGGGTTTGTGGAAGCTGTCCGTGCCACTGGGTCTAAGTTCTTCAAGGCCCAGCGGCCCAACAGAACTAAAAGGGTCTCTAGCTCCACTCAGAAGCTCATGAAGGAAAGGAGTGAAATGATTCTGCAGTCTTCAGCCGATGCGACTTTATACCGGCGGCTCAATAAACGGATCTCCAAGTCCCTTACCCGCGATCTGCGCCAATTCAATACGAACCGTATCGAAGAGGCCATCGAGCGAAATAAGGGCTCGAAAGTATTCGCACGAGATCTGTCTATTGGGCAGAGCCAGCTCGCAAGGTTAAAAACTGAGGACGGCAGAGTCGTTTCTTCCAAACCTGAGCTTTTGAGTGAGATAGAGCGTTTTTACGGACAGCTATACACGTCAACTCGCAAACCCGAAGTTGGTCCGGCAGAAGACCCTAGAGCTAGACTTACCCGACACTACACCGACGACATCCCGGACATCAGCCTGTACGAGATTAGAATGGCTCTGAAACAGCTTAAGAATAGCAAGGCACCCGGTGAAGACGGAATTACAGCCGAACTCCTGAAGGCGGGTGGAAAAACGATCCTTACGGCCCTTCAGAAGTTATTCAACACCGTCCTACTGGAAGGGAGAACGCCAAAGGCGTGGAACAGAGGTGAGGTGGTGCTGTTCTTCAAAAAGGGTGACAACACTCTGCTGAAGAACTACCGACCCATCTCACTTGTGAGCCATGTCTATAAGCTGTTTTCAAGGGTCATTACGAATCGTCTCGCACGCAGGCTTGATGACTTCCAGCCTCCCGAACAAGCCGGTTTCCGAAGAGGTTTTAGTACCGTAGACCACATTCATACGCTCCGCCAGGTTATACAGAAGACTGAGGAGTATAACCCTCTCTACTTAGCGTTCGTGGACTACGAGAAAGCCTTCGATTCGATCGAAACCTGGGCTGTACTACAGTCTCTCCAACGGTGCCAAGTAGACTGCCGCTACATCGAAGTGCTGAAGTGTTTGTACGAGAACGCCACTATGTCAGTCCGACTCCAGGATCAGAGTTCGAAGCCTATTCCGCTGCAGCGGGGTGTCAGACAAGGGGATGTTATTTCCCCAAAACTGTTCACCGCTGCACTGGAGGACGTGTTCAAGACTCTAGACTGGAGAAGGCTAGGCATCAACATCAACGGCGAGTACATCACTCACCTTCGGTTTGCTGACGATATAGTAGTCTTGGCTGAGACCATGGAGGACTTAAGCACGATGCTCGATGACCTCAGTAAAGCCTCCGAGCGAGTTGGTCTAAGGATGAACATGGATAAGACGAAGAACATGTCAAACCTCCATGTAGTACCAACCCCCATTTCAATCGGACACTTTACGCTCGAAGTTGCAGACGATTATATATACCTAGGACAGACTGTTCAGTTAGGTAGGTCCAACTTTGAGAAAGAGGTCAATCGTCGAATCCGACTCGGCTGGGCAGCATTCGGGAGGCTAAGGCACATCTTTTCGTCCAATATTCCGCAGTGTCTCAAGACGAGAGTCTTTGACCAGTGTGTGTTGCCAGTGATGACGTATGGCACGGAAACGTGGTCGCTTACTATGGGCCTCATAAGAAGGCTCAAAGTCACCCAAAGGGCAATGGAGAGGGCTATGTTGGGAGTTTCTCTGCGCGATCGCATCAGAAATGAAGCTATCCGCAGCAGAACCAAGGTAACCGATATAGCCCTCCGAATCGCTAAACTTAAGTGGCAGTGGGCGGGGCACATTGCACGTAGAACCGATGGCCGTTGGGGCGGAAAGGTTCTCGAGTGGCGACCACGTACCGGAAGGCGCAGCGTGGGTAGGCCCCCCACAAGGTGGACTGATGACCTGGTAAAGGTCGCGGGAGACCGCTGGATGCGGGTGGCGCAGGACCGGCCATTGTGGCACTCTTTGGGGGAGGCCTATGTACAGCAGTGGACGTCTTTCGGCTGATATGATGATGATGATGATGATATAAATCAATCAAGCCGACAAAACAAAAGAATAAAATCTTGAAATTATTTTTTTTGACATGATAATGTCTTATACAGCGTGGTACGGAACGATGGACTTCCCCGCAGGAGGGGGATTATTAAGCATTAGTACTTGAAATTTTCCTCATAAACTATCTTAATATTTCCAACAGTTTTCAAGTTAGAGCTCATCAAACTTTTGTGCACAAAGCTGCATATTACAACCCTAACGGCCTGGCCACGACTTCGCGCGACTAGCGGCGGCGACTGCGGTGAGCAGCGAGCATTGAAGGGCCGTTAGGGTTGTAATTTGTAATATGCAGCTTTTTGCACAAAAGTTTGATGAACTCTAACTTGAAAACGGTTGGAAATATTAACATAGTTTATCTGAAAAATGTGACGTACTAACGCTCAATCATCCCCCTCTTGCGGGAAAGTCCATCGTTCCGTTCCACGCAGTATAAATCGATGAACGCCGGCTGCACGCACGATAGTGTGTGTGACTCATTGTCCCGTTCCGAACACCGGCGCAGCCGGCTGCGCGCACGAAATATCAACGCACAGCCCAAACCGCTGGTTCTAGAGATTCCAAATTTGGCACGTAGGTTCCTTAAAAGGTCTAGGGTTGCACTGATTGGATTTTTCAAAATTCACCCTCTAAGGGGGTGAAATGGGGGTCCAAAGTTTGTATGGGGAACAAGATTAGATCGACTATTTTATTCGAAACTTCACAGGAGTATTCCTAACGATAAATTAGTAAATACGTGTTTCAGTTTTTTTGAGGATTCAACCCCTAAAAGGGGGAAATATGGTGACAGTCTGAAAATCAAAATGGGTATTGTTTCTATTGTTTTTCGGGTCGCTGATTACGAAAAATCCGATTTTAAAATCCAACGTGGCGGACGTGAACTACCATCTACTTACCCTGTTTGAGTGCGATGGGGTTGAAATGTCTAAATATCAATATTGGTGCCGTTTTTATGGTTTTTGTGACGTACAACAAAATAATGATAATTCAGTGATAATAATTCAATTCAATTTATAAAAGTATGCCATTTTTCATCAATGTTTTTTAGGACGTTATCACGTAAAATTATCGTACGTAAACTGAATTTACAGACAACTAATTTTTTAGGTTACCTCCCCTACACTGGGGATGGGAAATGTGAAAAAAATTGTGGCAATGGCGTGTGTAAGTGATTTCAGTACGTTATCAGTTTTTGAATGAATACTAATAGTGACGTCGTAATCTTGAATGAAAAAGGAAACATTTTAAGGAATAAGGACTTACTTCATATAATTTTTAATATACAGATATTTTTTCTAAATTTTATAATACGCCTGCAATAACAGTAAGCAGTAGGTACATACTTGTTTTAAATTTTACTAAGTTTTATCTTTGATTTCGTAAAAAGATGATAAGAACAAAAACATCATAAATCTTTCCGAGAAGCAGATGAAGTGCTACAACTTAAACTGTCGGGTGAGTGTAGACAACCAGTCACTGCCCGAAGTAAGTAGGTACGACTTTTTAAGTCCACTGCACACGCATGATACATGACATCCCTGCAGGGCTAGCATTATCATTGGTCATGTAAGTCATGGGTTGGTTTTCTATCAATTATGTTTTTAAATTAACTTAAATTTTATTTATTTATACATTTATTTATTTATTAAATACAGCAACTATATTTACAGGTAACTCTTATACATTAACCTTCAATTAAAAATTAAAAGAACCTACTTTTAGAATAGGGGAAAAAACTTTGGGTCTTTTTTGGCCTATTATGATCGTAAGAGCTCTTGATTCTCAGTGGAAGTAACATCAAACTCCCAGGAAAAAATAGGACCAGTTAAATATAAGTAGTTAATTTCTTTGAGAAACGCGCATCTTAACGGCTGAAGTTAAGTTCAGTAACGGTATCTAAAGTATAATAAATACCTCCCTCAGTAGCATTGTACTAACCACTTTTCAGTGACGACGCGTGAAAATTTTCGATGGGCAACCAGGAACAAAACAGTTATGAAAGAGTTTAGAGTATATAACTATAACCGGTGGAATCGGCTTGTATGGGCACTTAGCCTCGCCACTTTTAATTTACTTGAAACCTAACTTTAACTTAACCTCATAAGGTGTAATTCTATTTATATGCCCCTACATCAATAAGCTAAGCTAAGCTGACCGCTCCGTAAATGGCGAACAATTTAGCAGTGGACATACCGTGATGTGATTAGTCGATTGTCACGTTTTTGCCGCAGAAAACTTACAAGTCAGTTACCAGCAAGTTCTCGCTTTTTTACCAACGTTGCAACTTGTTCTTCACGTTTGGATTATACAATTTCCTATCTTGAGTATTATGTTATGTCGTCAACATGTAAGTATTCCGTTTTAACCTGAAATAAAGTATTGAATTGAATCATCAGCATGTCACAGAATGGCTCTGACCATATTTCGAATCGACTTAATTTTCAAACTATGGATATTTTGGAGAGTATTCTGATTGAAGATGAAAAATAATTAACGCCGTTACATTCTATAATAACAAACGTAGAATTAAATTAGCTAAAGGTTAATCGACAACAACAAACATAGTAGATAATATACAACGCACTAACTTTTAAGTTCAAGGTCTAGACATACCGTGATTGGCCTGAAATATGGACACAGTAGTCCCGTAACGCCGACAGAGCGCCGGCGCCAATTCTGAGTACGAAAGATATTTTATTGTTCAATGGCCTATATATGGCCTCGCTCATTTTTAAAAGAATTAAAAGCTTTAGGAACTAAAAACATGTACGTCAATGCGGTTTAGTGAGCCAATTTAACACTTTGGCGATTAGGCTAATCGCTTGAGTTGCATTGTGGGTGGGCTGAAGTGAAGATGTTTTCCTAAGTATGAATTATCGTGTTGTAAATAAATTATGACAGATCTTCCTAAAGTGTCCAAGAAACATGTATCTTCTTATGTATATATGTATTATATTACCAACGCCAACATGACATGAACGATGAATATTCCTCGTAGGACGCACGACTCAGATGGCAGTCGCTTTCGTAAAACTAGTGCCTATGCCAAATCTTGGAATTAGGTGTCAAAGCGGACCCCGGGCTCCTTAAGGGCACAACCGGGAATAACGCTAGGAGGATGATGACTGCTTCACGGCTTTACAAAATATATTTCATCATCATCGTCAGAATCAGGTGCCACTTACTTTTATTAACTATATAGGTAAATATGATTAACTTCGCCTACATAAATGATTTATTTCGCCTTAGTTTTATTTCCCATGCCTATTTTTTCCGGAATTACGGTTTCCGGTAAAAAATAGGTATGGTCTTATGCGATTGTTATCAAGCAAAGTTAAGATGGGATGACTTTTTAGGGTTCCGTAGCCAAATGCCAAAAAACGGAACCCTTATGGATTCGTCATGTCTGTCTGTCTGTCCGTCCGTATGTCACAGCCACTTTTTCCGAAACTATAAGAACTATACTGTTAAAACTTGGTACTTAAGTAGATGTTTCTCTGAACCACATTAAGATTTTTACACAAAAATAGAAAAAAAAGACAATAAATTTTGGGGGTTCCCCATACTTAGAACTGAAACTCAAATTTTTTTTCGTCAAGCCCACCCAAAATGATAGTGAGGTTTCTAATATCTTTTTTTTATAAAGTGAATAGTATTCACGAGAGACTTCCAAAGTACTCCAGGCAAAATACGGTTTTGAAAAACATGAATTAATAATAGCGTTTTTTTTGTTGATTTCATTTTAAAATTGTATTCTAAGATGATTTATTCAAGAATCCGGCAAACTTTCCACCCGGAAGTAATTATGTAGCTTTAAATGAAGCATGCATTGTGTTTTTTTGTACGATTTATATTGAATATTATAGAGCAAATGTAAATGAACCAAAATAAAGACAAACATGTTTATTAATATTTTTTCTGACTTTTTAGAAGCTAGTTAATTTATCATTTTTTTGATGTCTGAAATTTTGTCGGATTTTGTCGCTGGGTAACTATTTAATTGATAATATATCCGTTACACATCAAAAAGAAGCTATTATAAATTATTTCCAAAATTGTCATTTTTTCCATACAAGTTGTCAGTTCATTGACTGGACTAAAGTGGTAAAATGTGTGTCGTGTCGTCGTCATAATATTTTTAAAAACTACCAACTAAATGAATGATGAATGTTGAGGGGACAATATACTTGCTTATCGACCAAGACCGAAACTAATTAAAGCTTATATACTTGTAGGACTAAATAAGTAAGCGATTTACATACTTAAAGATAAATATAGTACCTAAACACATCACATCCTACGCTCAGGAAATGTCTTCGAAGTATCTACTCTTGAAAACCTCTGAGTTAGTGTCGTAACAAAATAGACGGAACATCGTAATGATGAGTGTCTCTCCGTAGTTAGCGGTTTCTTTTGAACATATAACTGACTAATTGAACATGTAACTGACTAATTGTGTGGCTAAACACAATTAACGCGAGCACATCGGTCTGTAGAAGAATGAAATAACCTTGCCTGTCTTTATTTAGACAAAGTGACATTCACAAGTATAATGCCTAGTCTAGACTAATTTAATTTCTGCTATATACCAAACTATTTGTGACTCATAGCTCATAGTCATACCAATCATTCACTCATACTAAAGTATTTTTTTAGTAAGTAAATTATATTTTTCGAGCGCATATTTGATGTATAATGCAGTTATGAACGCATTCACTTTTTCTATAATTTCACGGTTTTATTTTCTCACGTATCTTATACGGAATAAAGTTTAGTAACTCAAGATTTAAGTTGGTGATTGTCAATTCAACCCAGCTGATGTACTTTATTTCGTTTATTCACGTAACTACAATTCTTTTCACTGGGAATCTCTGGCATGTACTATTTAAGTGAAGGATTGTTACTTCGAAAAAAAAAAAGATATTTTAATTTCAAAAATTAAAGCGACTGAAATATCTCATTTAAAAAAGTGTCTACCTGCAGTACCTACCTTGTTTTTTATTAGGTATGTTATGAAAGTTTGGAATCTCAAATGTCGTTCAATTGAACAACGGAATCAATGTTGATCTAGTTTTCACGTTGAATCGAGACCATTATGCTCTTTAACGTGAGCCTAAATTAACCAGGTTATTGTTTTGGCAAAGCAACGTTTATACTTCGACATTGTTGCTAAGTTATTTAAGGTAGAGCAAGGTCAGGGATTCCAGCATACTACTAGCTCAAAGCATTCCGGAATTTACTTAAATTGTTTAATTTAATTCCTTCCATACAGTCAGACATTTTGAATCCAAGTAACAAATACTTTGCGCAAACGAGTGACCCTTCTTCACGTCCGGGCACATCGTTCAATCACTTCCCCTTTGGTTTGGGCGTTAAAAATCAAAGAAATGCTTTCCCTTTTAATTTTAAATTTTGTAACAGATCTGTGAGAGTGAAACGGGAAGTTAGGGATCCAATTCGAGATTCGAGCCAATTAGATTAGATTAGATTAGATTAATTTATTTCATTTTGGAAATTTATGTCATTTTTTGAAAATTAAATAGCATGAATTCACAAAAAAATCGTCAGAATGTATATGAAAACGATAATATAAATGAGTCAAAATCAAAATATGTACATTGCAAAATCAAAGCAAAAATAATAATAAGGAACAATTGAAATAATATTAAAATGCTACAAAGGTTAAAGAAGTAAAATGTGTTTAAATGTCAAATTATGAATAAAAGCTAGGGCATCCTAGATATAATAGTCAAATAATAATAATAATAATAAGCCAGCCACTAGTCCATCATTTTCACCCAATAACCCGTTTCATTTAGATTCCATCAACCATCAATAGGCCCTATACTCCTCAGCGGGTGCTGTCCCTGTGTGCGTCCCATGACACGGGCAGGGACAGCATCCGCTCGGTGTACTCCTTGCATTTTATTAAATTGTCAAAAGGGCCTCTACGTGTTGGCTCAGTTGGTACTTTGTAGGTACCTAGCTCCACGCACGCCTCCCAAAGGTCCGGGACGTCATTGTCCCGTGAGCGGGAAAGAAATAATAATGTCATTTTAAAACTAATTTACAATGTTGGTTCGTTGTATTCCGCAAAGGAAGAGGGATTTTGAAAGTAAAAGTTCCTTTAGTCGGCGTTCAAACATGTCGTTTGCGGTCTCGTTTTTAATTGTGGCGGTAGGCGCTCGTACATCGACGGGCCTGTTACGCGCGGACTCCTGTCGAGCAGCGCGAGTCGCCGCGACACAGGTAGTAATCGCCCCGTCTGACGGGTGTTTCTGCCAGGCATATTCTGAATATTTCGACGCGTGAACATAATGATTTTTTCAATCACGTGACATACTCGTATAAAGCGAAAACTTGACTTCCTGAATTACTTCTTGTATATAGTAACAGAAACATGTTTGTCGTCGAATAAAACCGAGAGTATGCTACAATTAAAGCCTCCAAACTACTAATCACGGCCTCCCAAATTATACGGTCGGCGTCCTATTGTGCAAATGAAAGCAAAATGCGAGGCGGTGGGCGGGTGAATTTCTCCAGACTTTGCTTACATACTAATGAGGGGAATCATCAAAGCCTTGTACATCAAGGCAAACAGTCGAATTGATTACGCATTATATTATAACAGAAACATATAATTTAAAATGAATGTGCAAAACATAAAATACATACCACGTCTACAAGATATTGCTGTTTAAGTAGGTACAGGTACGTGTAGAGACACATTGAAATTGCATATAGGCACACTGATACATAGAAGGAAATAGGCTAAACTTTCAATTTCATCTCATATCACGAACTTGAGTCGCTAATTGCAAAAAAAAACATATGTTTGAGTTACTGTTACAGTTATTATAAGTTTATGTTAGTAGTTATTGCCTTTAGATAAAGAAAATCATATATACATACAGACAACATATCGTTACCCGCTATCCCTATTTAACCTTCGAGTGCTCATAAGCTCATACCACCTTTTTTAGGGTTCCGTAGTCAACTCTAGTTCCCTGGTCCGCCATGTCTGTGTGTCCATGTCCGTCTGTCCGTCTGCGACTTAGTTCAGTTACCCGTAAGGGTAGTAGAAATACTAGAAAGCTTTAATTCGGCATGGGTATATAAATCAATCACGCCGCCAAAATGGTACAATATTATAATTTTAAAAAATACGGTAGGTACCTCCCCTACACGTAAAGTGGGGATGTATATTTATTTTCTCTTTCAACCCATGGTTGTGGGGTATCGTTGGATAGCCGTTAAATATTATGGGCCACTTAAAACATTTTTCAGCTCGGTGATTTTTTTGCGTGATATTGGGGTTAAAGCCCTAATTTTTGTTCGAGTCAAGTGTCCCCCCCTGCCGGCTACATTACTACTACTGGGAATGTGCAAAAATACAATACAACAATACAATACAAATACTCTTTATTGCACACCTCACACAAACAAAGCAGTTAAAAAGAGAAACAATACAAAAACATGTAGGTAGAGGTAGACAACAGGCGGTCTTATCGCTGAAGAGCGATCTCTTCCAGAGAACCTTTGGGTATCGGAGAAAGAGATAAGACTAGATTATGTAGTAGGTGGTGCAGAGATGATAATAAGCCAAAAATCAAAATAATCATATTAATACACGTACATAAATAGCTCTATATTTATATATACACAATCATACATATATACAAATAACACAAATAAAAATATATAATACATAAACAGTCAGCCAATATTAATAATAGTAAGACAATCAGGGTTAGGGGAAAGACAAATAATGTTCTTTAAGAAGAGATTTGAAGTTGCCGATAGATATAGCTTGTCTTATATGAAGAGGGAGAGAGTTCCACAGTCGAATAGCCTTAAAAGTGAACGAACTACTATAAAATTTGGAAGATGCCAAAGGCACAGTTAATAGCAAATTGTTAGAAGATCTAACAGAATTAAAATAACTAAAACGCACTTTGAGATAGCGGGGAGTTGCAGGGTTAAAAAGGACACTAAACAGAAGCGAAATAATGTGAGAGTTACGACGATAACGGATAGGGAGCCACTTGAGTTTGGAACGGAAACTAGAAACGTGGTCATATTGCAGACATTTGGAGACGCTCAAGCTTATTAAGCTGCTCTTCAGAAAGGTCGAGATAGGATACATCAGCGTATCAAGAATAGGAAGAAGTAAAGTTTGTGCGAGCGCAATTTTAGTTGCAGTAGGCAGAAAATTACGAAGCCGCCTGAGAGACCCCACTGCAGCAATATCTTCCTGCTCACTTCATTCACTTGAGTAGTGACCGTCTTCACTCGTAGACCCAGATTTGTAACGCGAATTCTTATTGTTATTGTGTTTAGTATTGTTTTGTCAGGTGACAATGGTCAAATTGGTAAACTCGGGCCTGAATATTAATGGAATTGACTTTTTTCCCATATATGTGACAGTTGTGTCATTCCTATTCTGATTGCGGGCCTATAAAATACGAATATTAGTAGGTATGCTTGTCTAAGATGTCTTTAACATCTTTGTAAGTTTACAATGTATTTTATTGCACATCGCCTGATGGCTCTTAAAGTCTCAGCAATAAATCAATATATTATTGATTTAGCCATTAAATGTTGCGCAAAGTAATCAGTTTCCCATTGTTTTGTCAGTCCGGTGACTCACGTGTCATTTCGTAGGCTGTTTAATCTTCTTATGTATAGGTAGTGGCAGTGTGTAGACCTTCCTGCAGTTTAATACATATTTCATGGATATTTGTTGACTAGGTATTATTGTACATTAGTCATGATGTGGCTTACCTATACTAAAACCTAAAACAATAAAGTTTAACATGCAGGTACAATACTCATACGCGGGAAAAGTTGGTAGCAGTTTATTTATTTATTTAAGCTTTAACTTACGAATGGCGGACTTAATGCCATAAGACTCTACCAGTCTCTCTGCCAGTTTACTTATGGATTAAAAATAAGTTTTTTTTTCAGTAAACCTCATATATCAATCCCAACCCCAATTAACAATGACATTAGTCTCCATTAGCATAATAAGAAGCGCTTAATGCCCATTAGCATTTTCGCCCAACCGACCATTAAGCGTTGCGTCTGCGCAGCAGTTGCAGTGTGCTCGGAAGTGCAGGCTTGCATGCGAATGAGGGTTTGTTTCCACATAACCACGTTTTAGTAGTCATTATAACTAAACTCTATTAACACTGTGTAGCTTTGTAAACTTTTATGGCTTATAATTAATTCGATTACATACGAATCAATTCACATTACTTATTAATTAGTTAATTTAATCTTTATTGAATAAATGAAGAAATTATCATACAAAAAGACCCCGCGTACGAAATTTTGTACAAAATTCAAAATTGACTTTAAACTTTGACTTAATGTCAAAAAGTTCCTAATTCAAAAGCACTACAGCATGCCCTGGGCCTCAGGAGGTTGCCGTCAGCATTCTCTGCCAGTCCACCTTTGGGCAAAGCAGACAAATTGTACCAATCTACCATCCGTAATAATCATCGATCTTAAATCCGTTTATATTTTTACATGCTCAGGGTTGTCTATCAATCATCATCATCATCATATCAGCCGAAAGACGTCCACTGCTGGACATAGGCCTCCCCCAAAGAGTGCCAAAGTGACCGGTCCTGCGCCACCCGCATCCAGCGGGGGGCCTACCCACGCCGCGCCTTCCGGTTCGTGGTCGCCACTCGAGAACCTTTCCGCCCCATCGGCCATCGGTTCTACGTGCTATGTGCCCCGCCCACTGCGACTTAAGTTTAGCGATTCGGAGGGCTATATCGGTTACCTTGGTTCTGCTGCGGATAGCCTCATTTCTGATGCGATCACGCAGAGAAACTCCCAACATAGCCCTCTCCATAGCCCTTTGGGTGACTTTGAGCCTTCTTATGAGGCCCATAGTAAGCGACCACGTTTCAGTGCCATATGTCATCACTGGCAACACACACTGGTCAAAGACTCTCGTCTTAAGACACTGCGGAATATTGGACGAAAAGATGTGCCGCAGCTTCCCGAACGCTGCCCAGCCGAGTCGGATTCGACGATTGACCTCTTTCTCGAAGTTGGACCTACCTAACTGGATAGTTTGTCCTAGGTATACATAATCGTCTACAACTTCGAGTGTAAAGTGTCCGATTGTAATGGGAGTTGGTACTACATGGGTATTTGACATGTTCTTCGTCTTATCCATGTTCATTCTTAGACCAACTCGTTCGGAAGCTTTATTGAGGTCATCGAGCATCGTATTTAAGTCCTCCATGGTCTCAGCCAAGACTACTATATCGTCAGCAAACCGAAGGTGAGTGATGTACTCGCCGTTGATGTTGATGCCTAGCCTTATCCAGTCCAGAGTTTTGAAAACGTCCTCCAGTGCAGCGGTGAACAGTTTTGGAGAAATAACATCTCCTTGCCTGACTCCTCGCTGCAACGGAATAGGTTTCGAGTTCTGGTCCTGGAGTCGAACTGACATAGTGGCGTTCTCGTACAAACACTCCAGCACTTCGATATAGCGATAGTCAACTTGGCACCGCTGGAGAGACCGTAGTACAGCCTAGGTTTCAATCGAATCGAAGGCTTTCTCGTAGTCCACGAACGCTAGGCAGAGGGGCAGGTTATACTCCTCGGTCTTCTGTATAACCTGACGGAGCGTGTGGATGTGGTCTACGAGACGGTTTGTAATGATCCTCGAAAACAGCTTATAGACATGGCTCAGAAGTGAGATGGGTCTGTAGTTCTTCAGGAGGGTGTTGTCACCCTTTTTGAAGAACAGCACCACCACCCCTCCGTTCCATGCCTTTGGAGTTCTCCCTTCCAGTAAGACGGAATCGAACAACTTCTGAAGGGCCGTAAGTACTGGTTTTCCACCCGCCTTCAGGAGTTCGGCTGTTATTCCGTCTTCACCGGGTGCCTTGTTGCTTTTGAGCTGTTTAAGAGCCATTACAATCTCGTACAGGCTGATGTCCGGGATGTCGTCGGTATAGTGCCGGGTTAGTCTAGCTCTAGGGTCTTCCGCCCGACCAACTTCGGGTTTGCGTGTTGACGTGTAAAGCTGTCCGTAAAAGCGCTCTATCTCACCCAGAATCTCGGTTTTAGAAGAAACGTTGTCTATCAATCACAGAGGACTAATTATACTTATCCATACTAATATTATAAATGCAAAAGTGTGTATGTCTGTCGGTTACTTCTTCACGCTTAAACCGTAGAACCGATTTAGATGAAATTTGGTATAGATATAGTTTTAATCCCGGGGGTACGATAGTTTTTAGGACAGGATAGTTTTTATCCCAGAAATGATCCCCTTGGGTGAAATGGGGAGTGACAAATTGTATGGAGCTACGATACAAACGAGTTCCACGCGGACGGAGTCGCGGGCAGAAGCTAGTTACATATTAATTATGAAATTGATACCTAGTATCGTAAAAACAGTTTCCATAAAGGCAACGGCCGTGACATAACAACCACAAATGGAAATGCCTGTAGACGCGTGTGGGAGTGGGACGTAAAAGATGTGACTCAGGGAGAAGAAACGAAGCCGATCGACAGGTGCGGGTTTCAATGTTACCGTGTTATTTCGTTTTTGATCACACCACACACACAAATTAAGTGATTTTGTTTATTTTTAGTGATTTTTCCAAGAATTTTTATTCTGACGATGCATTGCCCGCAGAATCTCATGTTTTGTATGTATATTTACTATTGTTGATGGTCTTTATTGGTTCAGATTGGGTCAGCAAAGCATAAAAGCCAGTTTTCTTTAATCTAATCGCTGTCCCAAATATTATCGCGTGTGCTAATGGAAACAGCTGCAACTTGAAGCAGGCTCGTCTAATACGATTGTGTATCCTCGGCATTGTCGCAATAATTACCCTTGACGAGCGCATTACTGCCCGTTTGCTGCACTCTAACCGAGGCTCAAGTGGGCCTCAAGTTTAGAGGGAATTTCGGAGAACTTCTGTGAATTGTTGAATGAACAATGGTTTCGACTTTCGGGTGCAATGATTGCTATGCGATTCAGAGCATTTCTCGACTCTCCTTACTACTTGTTTCTGTTATGTGTAAGAACTATTATGTTATATGATTTCAGACTCTTACTACTCTTAATATGAATATCAATCTTGTTCTCATCTGGCATCACCAGTGACGGTAGTAAAAGTGGCCGTAACTGTCTGTTTACTTATTTCATAACGCCAGCTGCTGCTTCTAGCCGTAACAGTATTTTTCTTAGATTATGGTTAAAAAGGTTAAAATTGACGAATTCGTCACTTAACTAGCATGTACAGCGATCTGCCGACGCTCTAAATGAATTACAGATTATATTTTATGTGATCGCATTTGAGATCATTGGCGTGTTTGCCCAGTCGGGCGGCCCAGGTATCGCTGAGGAGATATTAGCGTGCAGGCGTATCTCATCTTCAAGCTGAAAGCTGGCAGGGAGTGGCGCAGGATCGGGATAAGTGGCGTGCCCTCGTTTCTGAGGCCCAGACCCTTTTTGTATCACTGAGCCGAATAGTGAGTTAATTAATATGATTGCAATAATTTCGTGTTTGCTCAGTCGGGCGGCCCAGGTATCGCTGAGGAGATATTAGCGTGCAGGCGTATCTCATCTTCAAGCTGAAAGCTGGCAGGGAGTGGCGCAGGATCGGGATAAGTGGCGTGCCCTCGTTTCTGAGGCCCAGACCCTTTTTGTATCACTGAGCCGAATAGTGAGTTAATTAATATGATTGCAATAATTTCCCTCGCGTGGTGTCGGGTTAGAGGAGCACTACCTCGTTTCGTCCTGTGGCGTGGTTGTCGTAAGAGGGTGAGGACCAAATTTTTGGCCAGCTTAACTCACTCAATTTAATTTTTGATACGAAAATTAACCACACAATTCTATGGTTACTTTGTTCACTTCTTCAGTATGGCTAATTACCGACTAAAGTGGCTAACTACTAACCAACAATTTGGTCCTCACCCAAGAGTCTACTTTCGGAATAGGGTTGAAGTGTGTCAATATGAGATATTCTCCATCTCTGAACCTAGATAAAATCGCTAGAAGTGCTGTTCTCCCTACTTTTGAATACAGACGTGGGCTATGTGTTTGTGATCATCGGTTGTTGTAAAAACCGTTGAATTAAATCTCCACCCTCGAGATTTAATGAGCCTTTCATACCACATCGTTTAAATAAAGCTGCAGCATTTACATAAACGATCATTATCATAACCTCTCGATGTATGCATCTGGTTCAGCAGTGCAATCAAATGAAGTCGCTCCAATTGACCAACCTTTCACATACCATAAAGCCTCAATGTTTACCTTTGCATACCACACCAAACCATAACAACTATATACTGCCTTTGGATTTTAAATCTTACTTTGTTTGCGTTAAAACTGATATTCTTGTGTGAAGATTTGATTGGTGTTCTGTAATAATGACACAGTGTTCTAAATAAGCAGTAACCCAAACATCCGATGACGCTGGGTGGAAATTGTTTATTATACTTACCTAGTCACTTTTTTAAATGAAACTATAACCGTACGTAAAACGTTGGTCAAATTCCTTTATTTCATTGAAAAAAAAAAAATTGAATGTTATATTCGTATTCATAGTTTTGCAATCTAGCAACATGATACGTGCACAATGATATAATCTTATTTAAATACAAAACGACATTAATAATCAAATAAATTATACACTAGTTTCTTAAGAATTTACATTTTAATAACCAAAATTAGATTCGCCAAATTTCACAGAACCAATGTCTTAGCATATAATAGCATTACCTGAAATAATAAATCAAACATTCACAATAATAATTAATAGGTGATAGTGCGTAGAATCGCAACGAGACATTATGTTTATTATGCTGCTCAGTAAAGTAAAAAAAAAAATGCTTAAATAATACTGAAATAGCAAAGCTGGTGCGTTTGTCGCGCGGTGCGACCAGTAGGTACCTAATGAACAGCAACGAAAGAATAGACTTTCGTAGGGATGATTGATATTCCTATACAATTCAAAAACAGACTTTGTTAACTGTAATGCATTTTTAACCCCGACGAAAACGAGGGGTGTTATAAGTTAAACACGTGCATCTGTCGAGGTGTCGTGAAACACCGTATTTCCTAAATGGATGAACACCCAAATTTAAGTGCAGATTTTTTAAAGAAAATCTGGTTGGTCGAGATGCTTTTTAGCTGTTAGTTGTGACAGGGCATTTCTTTAATTGAATTTTTGTAATTATTAATTACACTTGCATTCTCTCATACCTACTAGTTAGTATGAAGTTTCATTGGGGTTTTTTTTTGGGAAATAAAGTCCCCTATGTGGCTCAAAGTTATGCTTGGGTGCCAAACATCTTCTAAATTGGCGTGAAGAGGACAACAGCGGGGCAAGACTTCCAGATATTTTTTTTACGTTACTTCAGATTAGTATGGATAGTATGCACGTATTCTAGACGAAGGATTTGTCATTGACAAACTAGGAACTGACGCAACTGTTTTATACGTTGTCGCTAAACGTGTAACGTGATTCCTGCACTGCCCTAAGGTCGTCGGGTAATTACTGGGTTTGATGTGTCCGTGCTGGGAATAGATTCACTGGAATAGCAATAACGGTAGCTTGGAGGATACATTTTCAGTCACGAGTTAATCGTGTTGGGCCAAGAAACCTTTGGATCAATTACGAGGTGTTCTTAATGAAGATTCAACGAAACAGGACTTGAGTTTATTTCAAAATAAGTCCATACTGACGTTTACTCTCAGATTAGTCTTAGTCCTTAATTCCGCTGGGTCTTCCCGTAGATCTTAATGTCATTATTATGACGGAAAAAATATAGTTGTTGTTCGACTCGTTCGAAAAGTTACGCAATTTCCCGAATCAGTAGGTACAAAAGGACATAGTTACTCGTAACAACGAAACCAGAGCTTATTCTGAGATGAATTCAGTTCAGACCTTCAGAAAAAACGTACCTACCTAATACCTGATTAAAAATGCATGTTAACTACCAGGATTAAATATGTCTCTTTTCAACATTTACATTGGAGCGAGAGGCTGGTGCTTTATCTAAGGCGACAAGCAAACTCGATTAAACATCACAAATCAGAGAAAAAATTGCAGGTAAAACTCAAAGGTCCACCGACTTAATTACCCACTAGGCAAAGTAGGTTTACGTTATTACTACCAGTACCTAATCAGTGTAAAATTACGTCATCGTCCGCTACAGCGTTTTTTATGCGATTTTTACCTTATTATGAATTGATCGCGTGCAACGCTTCTGCTAATTATTTCATATACAATACGGTATAGTATATATGTATACATATTAAGCAACAGGTGTTCCCGTTTTATTGGGCAGGTAGACATTAAAACTTTGAAATACATTTCCGTCTATAACCCCATAAGTAGTTACGGAGAAATATTTCTGCCACATGTATTATTGTACGCACTAATTGTGTGGCGAATCGGTGCAAATTATATTTCGTCAACCATAGGTAGATACTTAATTGGCTTATCCTCACTTCAGTTATAGTTATAGTTATAATACTACAGTAATACTAATTGTTATTCTGATTATTTCCACACATGACTAATATAATGCGTGGGGTCCAAGCCGTCTACTGCGTTTAGCCTGTCCAATAAATCTACACTAAATCTGAAACCCAGTTCCAGTCAGAAACGCATATACCAACGCATGCATTCCGAAACAGTCATGCATTAATATTTCAACGGTCGGCGTCGATTGAGGTGAAGCCACAAGTGCTCTTGAGTATTACACTCGAGTGAGTCGCAGACGAGAGCCCGTGGTAAACCACCATACAATGGAACAATAACCACTATATCGTGGGTGGTAAAACTGAGAATAGGATGGCGCTGATTGCGTTATGTTTTTGTTTACATTCGATTTTTTAGTGTTGAGGTTCGGCCTGTTTCTTATTGTTTTACAGACGTCTCTGGTTGGTACACAAATATTGTTATATTAATTCACCGGGGTCGAAATAACATCAGGGCCGATCATTCCGTGAGAGTAGAAGGAAGGAGACATATATCTCCACTTTCATTGCCTGACTTTAAAAATGAAATTGGTCCTATGCCCCATTTCAATCAAATATAGCCGATGAATTCTAGCTCAGCACACAGGAGCCAAAAATAATTTTATATGAAGAGCTTAGGAGACATTGATTTGCCCTTAATTAACCTAACTTAACCAAATCTCCTGTGACTAAACCAAGTTACACAATAGCAAAATATTTTCAAACCAAGACAAAATAAAGTAGTTATTTAATTTTATATTTTTATTTTATGAAACGCTTGTGTGGTCACATGTGGAAACTAGACTCTGATCTGTTTATCCTTTTTTTCTAATCAGTTCAGTAAACAAGAACCATGATACCCATTTTATGATATTTATAATAATATATATGGTTCAACACTGATGTACTCTGTAAAAATCACCAAGTCTGTTAATGTTGATTAATTTTAAATCTGTGACTTGCTTATAGTTTGTAGGTTATATAGGTATATGTTTGTGATAGTTATAGATACAAACCCATTCTCATCATCATTATATCAGCTAAAAGACGTCCACTGCTGGACATAGGCATAGATAAAGAGTGCCAAAGTGACCGGTCCTGCGACATCCGCAAACGCATACTTATTATAAATTAAATAAATGTAAATTGTGCTAAGTTTATCGAAAGTAGCGACCCTTTTACAAAACCTCAACTCGTTTAGTTCACGGATTATCCATTTATTACCCATCATGTAAAGGAAGGTATTGTTCTAAGTGACAGTCGTTTCTAAGACACAGTGAGTATTCTAGAATGACAAGGCTAAACTTTGACAATGTAATACCCAACCTTGCATTCTAAAAACATCATCGTCCTGAACTTGGCCCCGTCACTTCATGCACGCTGCACCGAGCACGCCTGAACTGCGGTGTGCATTCAATATCATGTTACGATGAACCTGTATGTTGGCGGCTTAATGCTAGACAACACAAGTTGAATATCTTGAGATGCATATAGTAATGTTTACCGTAGCCATAGTTATTGAAAATTTGCTTCTGCCCGCGACTCTGTCCGCGTGGAACTCGTTTATATCGCAGCTCCGTACAAACTTTCATCCCCAATTCACCCCCCTATGGCATCACCAAGGGGGTGGAATGGGGGGTGAAAGTTCTGGGATAAATAATAATTTCTGTGATCAAAACTATATCCTGCCCCGGGATTCAAAACTATCTCGATACCAAATTTCATCTAAATCGGTTCAGCGGTTTAAGCGTGAAGAGGTAACTGACAGACAAAAACACTTTCGCCTTTATAATATTAGTACTATCTATATAGTATGGATATACCTAAATGATTTCTAATGATTATAGGCTTTTACACACGTGTTTTGAACTAATCAGAATAAATCAGCAACACGAAAGTGATGATATGCGATGCGAGGCGAGTATGTGTATGTAGGTACTTAACTGAACACATGAATGTGATTCTGATTACGGAGAAGAAGTAACTTTAGGTTTATACTCATACCCTTACAGTCTATCAGATACGACGTATCGGTTTAATAGGCTTCTCGGCGCGCTTGATTTTGCCGCGTATCCGCAAATACATTTTTCAAAATTTCCCTTAACATAGACAGATTAGAGCCTAGCATCTTTAATTGAAAGAGTTTAATTTTAATGCTTGATGACTGATTTAGAGTTATTTGGTCCACGAGCCTATTAAATACAACGGGTGTCCCGGTTACGAGTTCCGTTTACGACGACGCACGGTTTTAGACTCGGTTTACCGCTGAAACACAACATTATATACTCGTAGGTTCAGACCCCGTAGCATGGACGGCCTTATCATACGATAAGTGACACGATAGAGCGTTGGTCACTGGCTGACACCGTTCAATAGAACGAGACTCACTTATCGCGTGATAAGGCCGACCATGATACGGGGTCAGATATGGCACTCTATATAAAGCAACGGTCAAACAGGGTAACCCCAGGAAACATGCGCTCGTTTTGATATCCCAAATCTTCATTATCTAAGTTTGAAATATATAAAGAAAGATAGCTACGGTGGAGGGATATTGCGCCCCCTCCAGCATAGTGTAGTAAGTTGCAGCTCGGCCTGTAGCCTGAAGACTACTTTTTTTTTATAAGTAAGTACAATATATTAATACTAAAAATTAAACATAGCCCCACAAAACTGTAGAAACTGTTTGAATGTGGGAACGGCAGTCTCTGGGTTAGCCATTCATAAATATAAATAACATGGCTCTTGCCTTGCATTTAAAAATATTTCTTTGAAAGTATATCAATAGCCCTGTGAATTTTTTAACACATTCCCTGTCCATGTACACTTCACTTTTACCGAATGCTAGATGCGCTTATTACTTTGCACTATTGGCCGGTGCATGTTATAGGACTTGTAGGAAGCAAATCTACTGCTTTCGGGGCTGTAATTATACTGTGCGTAATATACCTACGGACCCGTAGTCGTAAACTTAAAAAGTAAGTAAATTGAGGTCAACTTATTAATAGTTATTAACGTTTAATTACCTTTAGCTTCACTTCTAAGCAGCAACCGCGGCAGCAACATAGTAGACACATCGTTAGAGATTTCTTACTTTTATTTTCCTTTTTGCAGTTAGTCAGTATAAATTATTTAGGTAGGAAAGGAGATATAATGCGTCAGCGCAAGCAATGTTTTATAACCATTTTCTTAATGGACAAATGGGACAATAGACAGATGAAAAGCTTTAGTGATGTACCTACCGACACTGTCAACAAAACTAAATAAAAAAACGTTTCGTAACATTGTCCATAAAGTCGTATATAATGTATGTAAAATACATACTTACATAGATGTGCACCTTTATTCCTAAAAGCGGTAGGCAGATGTGCCTCTTTTAGCATAACTGTGAGTATAAAAGATCGACAAATGTGATATGGCAGTGATAGGTTGCTAGCCCATCGCCAACAACACACTACAGCCCTGTTCCCTTAGTACCTACTACTCTTTCGACACCCACCGGAGGAAAGGGGATGGTGCTATTACAACCCGACACACAGTACTGCACCGCACTTTTAATTTATTAAATCTAACCAACACCACTGTCCACTACCAAGCCTAGCCCACCCACCTATGTCCAGCAGTGGACGCTTTCGGCTGATATCATGAACCAACCCATTTGAAACGGGTAATTTACCCGTGAAATTCAATTCAAATGAACCTTATTATTATATACTGATGGTCGGCAACTTCAAACGTCTAGTAATTGCATTGCCTAGAACACTCCTCTAGCCCAGGCTATAATTGTATGTAATCTGAAACCTAAAGTTTACGCGTGAATATAATTGGATAAGGTCTTATAATACACACTCATTTACATATTAATAGTAGGTACTAGGTAATCGATCAAATCGGTCAATTACTTATGTATTATCTAATTAATCGCATTGTTTAGGCAGTCTGTGAAAATAAAGTATCTTGGCATCATGCATGACTTCATCGGTGTTTGAATTTGAATACGTCTTCAAGGCAAACTGATGGTCCCATATATATACACAGTAGGTATGTAATAAATATTAATAACCGTCGATAGATTCACAAAAAAGTGGCAAAATATGTGAAAAAGACTTATATCAAGAGCGTAAAAGTGTAACCTGCCGTTATTTTTATAAGCTTTTATTTAACATGCACTGTCCGTATGTAGGTATGTAAATATGTAACTAGGTATGTAAATATGTAACTAGGTATGTAAGTATATAAGTTGTCCGTTAATATTTGCAATCCATTTTTCAGTTTCTGGTTCAGTTCAGTTCAGTTTTGGGTAAAGGTATAGTTTGTATGACAATTCAATATTATGGTACCATCGCGCTGATCTGATGACAGGTGTCCATGGGAATTCAGTACTTAACCGACGTAACCCCTTTGAGTTTGGGCTCGTTAGAATGGTCTCAATGTGTAGTTGATGACGGTATACAGAAAAGTACAGTCGGCAATAAAAGCTTGTACAAAAAAATATTTTTGACGGAAACTTATTATTATCCCTCTTACTCCTTCTGTATGTAGATATTTGCGTTACTAAGCCACTATCAAATTGTCAAGTTGGTTTTTGTGAAGTCCGTAAATTATTTTTATGAATTATCAATTTATCATTTTATCTTCAACATAAATTTGTAGGTACCTCTTCATCTTGTCCTCAGTCATCCTTATACAAAATCCTGAATTTTAATTTATATAGGATTCTAATCTGCATTTCTCACTAGGTACTACTAAACTTTCCTTAATACCTGTAAACCTTATAATCTAACTGCGACAATCACAGTAACTCATGTCCATTTAGGTCACCGTAGAAAGTCTAGCCCGGAGAAATCTAGATTCACAACGTTTTAATAGCGTCATAAACACTGTCACAGTTTGAGTTTTAATGTGGAATTATAGGGCATTGTTCAAATTGAATATATAATGTATTTAGAGGCTGCTTACACCCATGATCACTTGCAACTTTACAACAATACCAAAAGCAAAATTAGATCTGTTTAGTAACAATTTGTAATCCTGTCAATGTCGGCAATTCGAAGACATGTCTAAAATATTACGATATGGCCGACATGTCACAAGATTAAGGGACATCCACCAGAAATGTACGAAGCTATGTTTTCAGACATTTGAACCCTATCTGTCAGGCATCACGAATATATGTAAACTCTTCTTCACTCACTTATGAAAGAAAGAAAAAAAAGAAAGAAGAAAGCAAATAATTTATTAGCGTAAAGATTTTGGTAGGTACATAAAAGCAAAAATAACTAGTTACAATTTAATCATAATATTACGCTAAAAGGTCCCCACGCAGCTTGGTGTCACGGAGCGAGCCACAAGACGCGCTCCGTGACGCTGATTTTCAGTGAGGCCATTAAGAAGCAGGATGGCACACGGATTATGGTGGATATTCATCCTGAGATATCACGAGCTGTCATTAAATATAGTCGAATATCGGTTCTGTATTTCTTCATTCGTCTGTCATTTAATCCATGAGGAAGGGACCGCACTATTTCTCATTACAACGTACTATTTTGTAATCTATCCATAATAGTGCCTACAGATAATCGATCGATTTCTCAATGTAAAATAAATCCAAAGCTAGGGTCACTATTTGCCTTTTAACACCTCCGAAAACGCAAACAATACATTATTAATCGACACAATCAAGTTAAAATGACGACAAATATTACCTCATCTAAAATCACCTACAAGCAAATCTGCTTCAAACTTCACAGATATAAATCGGCATTTGCCCATAAAAGCCATTCCTGAATAGTGTTTCATCTCGTTTTCTCGTGCGTGGAAGACATAAAACGTTTATTTTATGCGGGAGCTTGGTTGACAAAATCCCCTTAACAGAAGTAGAAGAACTATTATTTGATTAAACGAATCAAACATATACTTAAAAGTTTTTTTTTTGTTTCAGGTGTCGAAGTCTCCATGAAATGACTTAACTGAAACCTAAATTCCAACGTAACATCATGTGTACCAGTGTATCTAAGTGTCTGTGAGTTTTGTGTTAATTAGCGTGAACGGTTGCAGTGAAACTTTGAAAATGGAAGCCTTGGAAAGGAGAGGGAAAGTGTTGGCGATAGCGGCTATAGTGTTTATCGTGTTTTGGTCACAGTGTAAGTATTTTTCATTCAAGTTTATAAATTATCTGTCAATTCTGAACGATTTTCTTTTCCAATAAAAACGCAATATAACGAGTTGTAAATATAAAACGCTTTAAATGTCACGATCGATTTAGTTAAATGTCAATATAGTATAGTTATTAGCATCGAGTTGTCGTCAGGAAACACCAATCCGGTTAGTTGAATTGAAACTGATACACACCATAATATTTATACACATTTTATCACTTCTACTAGACAGTTAATTTCTCATAATTGATTATTGAAACGTACAAAATTAGGCTGTTATTATATTATTTTCGAAAGTGCTATTTTAAAATAATATAGAAATACCTACGTCTCCATCGATGCTTGTTTAAATTTTACGAACTTCAAAATATAGCAGCGAAACGAAATTGTAACCAACTGTAGGTTATCCTTTGTGAGCTGGTTAATTAATAAATAAATATTGTAAAAAATATTATTTCACAGGCTCTCTTGGTCACGTACACGTAGGTATGTATGTATATAAATTTATTCACTTTTTGAAACCAAATGGCGGTTAAAAGCGACCTATAATAACTATACCGAACATGATGCGTAGATACCATCAATTGATATCTCTTAAGTTAAAATGTGGTATATTAATAATTTATTTCGAATTGTGAATATTATTAACAGTTCACCGTGTTTCTTGTTATGTTAGGCATGGAATAATATTGTTATATATAAAGGGAAAACCCTCCAAACCCTCCAATACCAAGACAGCACGATCATAGCACAACTACCCACTCAAAGAGAAACCAAACATATGGACTTGATATCTGCACTTACAATGTGAGAACCTTAGCATCGGAAGAAAAACTGCTAGAACTATATGAAGCTCTAAAAAACATTAAATTCGACATATTGGGATTGGCAGAAACAAGAAGGCTAGGATGTGAAATGAATGAGTACCAGGACCACATATTCTGCCAGATAGGACAAACAAGAGGTCTGCATGGAGTAGGCTTCCTAATAAAAAAGGAATTAAAAGCCAACATAATAAACTTTACAAGTATTTCCGAAAGAATTGCTCTTCTACAACTCAAATTTGATAAGACAAATATATCAGTAATCCAAGCTTATGCACCTACGGAGAGCTCAAGTGAAGATGAACTAGAACTGTTCTACAGAGACTTAAGGAAGGCACACACATTAGCAGACGATACGGTTTTAGTCATAGGAGACTTCAACGCGAAGATCGGGATACCCACAGAGGAAGAACACCTGGTCATGGGGCGATATGGATATGGGAAACGGAACAAACGAGGCGAACGACTGATCGAACATGCTTTGGAAAATAAACTATCAATAATGAACACCTTCTTCAAGAAAAAAGATAGCTGTAAATGGGCATGGGCATCGCCAGACTCCGGAACCAAAAACGAAATTGATTTTATCTTGTCTAACAAGCCAGACCTAATAAACAATGTCCATGTACTAAGAAACACTGAATTTCCTAGTGACCACAGATTAGTGCGAGCAAAATTCATGCTTCCAACCCAGAAAAAAAGCAGGAAAAACTTCAAGTGCACACCAAAAATCCCCAAAACTGATGACGAAATAAAACAGTACCTAAGGAATCTGGATACAAATATAGACTATGAAATGGAACCCAATAATATTCAAAGCTACTACAACATGCTGGAAACGGCCCTCATAACAAGCCTCAAAACCGAAACCGCAAACAACGAAAATTACCAAGATATTTAGTGACCATACCCTAGAACTAATAAGAAAACGAAAAGAACTGATTCTCACAAAACCTAAAAGTAGACAAACTGAAATAGGCAAATTATTTAAAGAAGTTAGCAAGTCAATAAAGAAAGACTACAACAACCACAGGAAAAGTATAATAAGCTATAACCTGAAAAAGTACAGAAGCACCAAAAGAGGACTAAAAGCTTTAGCAACACATAAAACGTGGATACAAAAACTAAATAGCAACTCAGCAGAAAGCAAATCAAGGAAAGACGTCAGAGATACAGCCACGAATTACTACAAAAACCTCTATAAAAAACAGAATAGAGACAATGAAGAGGAACCAACTAACTATAGCAACACAACTACTACTGCCGGTGAAGTCTATATAGAAGAAAGAGACGTATATAACCAATTAAAACGACTGAAAAACTATAAAAGCCCAGGCCCTGATGGAATTGCGAACGAAGCTCTTAAACTAGGAACTCCTGCACTTCTTGCCCCCCTCACAAGACTATTTAATACCATACTAACTACTGGCGACAAACCAACCCAGTGGGTAAACCCTGACATTACACTCATATACAAAAAAGGGGACCCTATGGACATAAGCAATTACAGGCCAATTAGCCTCTTAGCGAGTACCTACAAACTCTTCACATCAACTATACTCAAGAAAATAACACAGATAATCGACAACAACCAACTAACAGAACAGGCAGGCTTCCGATCTAGCTTTATCACTATAGACCATATACACACGCTAGAACAAGTACTAGAAAAATATAAAGAGTTCAACAAGACACTATACCTAGCGTTCATTGACTACAGCAAGGCCTTTGACACCATTAGCCACAACTCGATCTGGGAAGCACTGGAATCCTTCAAGTTCACTATAATAACACCAAGGTCCTGAGAAATATCTACAAAAACAGCACCAGCAGAGTGAGACTCGAGCAAAGAGGAGAAGAGATCAAAATAGAGAACTCTTTATAGCCGTGCTGGAAGGAGAATTCCGGAATCTAAACTGGGCAAAAACAGGAATAAAAGTAAATAATCGCTACTTGAGCCACTTACGATTTGCTGACGAAATCGTGCTCTTTGCTGAAAACCAAAGCAACCTAGAAGGCATGATAAGCTCACTGAACGAACATAGCTCAAAATTAGGACTCGAGATGAACATTAGCAAAACCAAAGTGATGACAAACAGCTACAAAAACCCCATAACCGTTAATGGCACAACAATAGACTACGTGGATAACTATATATACCTAGGGAAACAGGTGTCATTCTCAAAAACTAACAATGAAGAAGAGGTCACAAGGCGATCAAATATCACTTGGAAAAAGTATTGGTCCATGAAAGATATTGTTAAAGGAGACTACAACCTTTCATTAAAAAAAGTGGTGTGCGACACCTGTCTTCTACCATGCTTAACTTACGGCTCACAAACATGGGTCTACACAAACAAAGTCAAAGAAAAAATAAAGTGCACACAAAGAGCTATGGAGAGAAGCATGATGAGACTGCGGGAAATAAACAAAATAAGGCATACAAAAATCAGAGAAAAAACGAAAATTACTGACGCTCACTTACGCCCTCAAACAAAAGTGCCAGTGGGCCAGCCACATCACAAGAATTTCAGATGGAAGATGGACTCAAGAAACCACCATGTGGCAAGGGCCAGACGGTAAACGAAATGTTGGCAGACCTTACAAGAGATGGGTTGATGACATCATCCAGACAGCTGGCAAACATTGGACAGAGATAGGAAGACAAAGAGAAGACTGGAAGAGATTGGAGGAGGCCTTCACCCAAAGAGGGGTCCATATTCAACAGAAATAAAACTACAAAAAAAATAATATAAACTTTAATGCAATATGGAATAAAAAGGCTTAATAATAATAATAATATGAAGGGTTTATATACAAGGAAAGAACTTGCCTAGTCACTCTTTCAATGAGCTTTTAATGTCACGTAATAGTTCAGTTAGTCGTTTTCCACGCTGCTGTTGAACGATGCAGTTCTCACAAGAGTTCCTTTTCTTAAATATATTACTTACAGTACAGGTACAGCGTTTATAACTGTGACACAGAAGCATATCCGTTTTATAATCCAAGCATCTATTACAAACATCTTTCACAAATACCATTTTAACAGGCAAAGGCGTGGAAGGGTACAACACGACGAAGAAGGTCTACACCTGCCCACCAGAGTTCATCCGACTCGGCCACAGCTGCTACTATTTCAGCGAGTCGAAGTCTACGTGGCGGGACGCGCTCTTTGCCTGCAAGGTGAGTACTGGCTGTATAAGTAAGGGAAGGGAACCAAGCAGAAGAAGGAAGAGGGATGGAGTGCAGCACGTGAGGGAATCAGTTGAAGGATGGTATGATTTATGGGATAATGTCGATTTGGCGTGGGACAGAACCGTGATCAGACAAAGAGCAGTATTATTTCTGCCAAACATCAGTTGATGCTACCAGATGCTTGTACTATTTGGCTTACCAAAAGAAAAATTACCTCAATACTAATAGGGTATATTCATGCATTTTTTTAATTTTTTTTAACTATTCTATAAGTAATTATATAACCGGAAAAAATATAACACACAATATTATTGATAGAGCTAAAAAATAATAATTAAAACTACTATCATTTTCGGACGATTAAAACGCCGCCATTTTGTGACGTCACCGTGCACTTAGCATAAATAAACAACGAAGTGTTTGATTCACAGTTTTAGTAAAAGTGAGTTATTAAAGCTTGTAAGATCAACTTATTGTAACGGAAGAGCACACAAAAGCTTATTATAAATATTGTATTGCCCCTATTTGTGAAAATAACACTAAAACTGCATCTGACATGATATATTTTCATATGCCCAAAGATGCAAAATATAAGGAAAAAGGGGTGTAAGGCGATGAGGAGATATAATGTATCGTGTTTGAGTAGTTTATATTGTTATGAAGATCATTTCAAAGTGATTATTAAATATGTTCGTACCTAAAATCTTTTTTATTAGGACTCCCGAACAATATAAACAATAACCTAACCTAAAAATGTATATACTTATTCATAAAACTATTCTGATTCCCATTTTTTTAGTTATTAATGTTACAAAATATTATGATTTTTGTTGATCAACAGCTGACTACGAGTGTTGATTTTGATCACGAAACGTTTTAGCTAAGTTTCTATGTATGCACTGTTGATCGAAGTTGAAAGAATTTAATCCTTTCTACTGAGTGTCCTACACTTTGTTTTATTTATAAGCCTCTTCGAAAACAACATAATTTGTTATGTTTATAAAGATGTTCTCACCATGTAACATTCCTAATACCAACATATCTTAGATTAGGTATATAATGAACATATGTACTAGTTTTTTTATTCCACTTATTTAAGAAAGACACCTACGAGGTACGTACTTAGTCATCATGAACACATCAATTTCAGGCAGATTATCCGACTTTGCCTTGACAAAACCGCTTCCAGTCATTGTGCCGAGCCTTTTTACAAGGAGTCACTGCTTTCAGTTAATAATTCCCAAAAAACACTGATTGTTTATCATAAACAGCGGCAAAACAATGCGAATAACTTTCAATAATCATACAAACGACCTGTTAACAGTAGACACCGAGTGCACGGTGACGTCACGATTCGTTCGGCCAATAGCGTTGCGTTTTCAAAATTTGCGAGGGAATTTGAAAAATACTACTTTTAAATAATTAAGTTTGTTAATAGAAACATGATCATTTGTAAAAATAATCATGTGAGTATATTTATTAAGCAATAAAGATACCTCGATTTTTTTTGGCCATTTCTGAATCACATGCATATTCCCTATTGAATTAATTAACTGTACCCTAGGACGTTTACCCAGTGTTTAATCCCAGTACTGGCAGTATTGAGACCTTGTTCACATTAAAATTGAAGTTGCCACCCGTATCGTAACGTACCTACAACACGTCAAGAGCGATTAAACGAAGAAGAGAAGAGAAGAGTACTTACCGTTATCACTCAAAAATCAAGTGGCAGGTGGGAAAATAACACGTGAAAATCTTAATGTGTGGGTGTTGGCTATGTAACCTGTAGTAACAAGTTTTTGGATATTCGATGGTGGTTTTGTCCACTTAGCCTGTTCTACACGAATCACTGTGCGACATAGCAACAGAGATAAAACGATCTCGGGTATTTTTCTCTTCCTCTTCTCTTTTGGCATGTTATTGCTGTAGCGAATAAAATAATTCTCATTCTAATTGCCTGTTGACGATACTAATTCACTTAAAGACGAGGCTATTAAAACTACATTCGAATTTATAGCAAGCCGTAAAACTAAAGTGATACGGCCTCGCGATCCTGAATTGACTTGTCATATCTCATCATCATATTATTATATTTATCACTTGCACATATCATCTGTACTTGAAGTTTTATGGCAGTTACGAAAGGGAGGGTTTTAAGATCACGAGACAATCATGAAACAACATCACATTTTTCCGTTAAGATTTCACTGTAAAGCACACATCAAAATAATGAATGCTTGATCTGCCTCTAGGTGAAGGACTTACTTGTCAATGATAAGACTGAAAATTTTAGATTTTTTTTTATGGTATTCCAAAACACGGAAGTATTAATATGTAAGTACATAATTTCCTTCACCTGCTAGTCCATGCTTACGTAAACCAGTGCAAAATCGTATCAAATTCCTAGATAAAAAAGTCTAGACATATGATGATTTCCCGCAAACTACAATCAATTCGGTATTGGAACGGTTCCGTCGTACTGTAGCAATAAATTACCATACAAACGCCTCGGAAATAGATCTCGACTAACACTGCGACGCGATCGCAATACGCAATGTGATGCTAATATCTCATTTTACGCTTCTGAGAATCACTGGGCTGGTCTATTCACTGTGATTATCTACCAACAACTCTTCTCGGGCAAACCAATTTAAGTAAGACGTCTGATTACGCATAGTTGTTACAAATGTTGGTGTCAAATTTAACTTAGGGTCGACTGGTAAGGGAAGTTGAGATAGATTGCGAATCACATAGTCGGTGTGGGATGCAAAGGTATGCAGAATTCGACTTGTCAGGCGACTTATGATGATTGTAATTTTGTATTTTTACAGATTTGTGCTTAGTGTTTGAATTTATAAATCTATAAATTGTTTGGTAGTTAAAAATGTAGTAAGATCAACTATATGTGTAGATGATGAGTTGATGATATTGGGAAAAATGAGAACACTGATATTCAATACACCGTAACGTTTGAATAATCGATTACAAAATAGGGTTTTAGCCAAATTAAGGGTCGCATTTAACATGTCTGCATAGTGCATAAACACTGTTAAAGAAATACCCGGCGGCCAATTTAAACCATGATTGCAAGCTGCAGTAGTTAAATAGACAAATAACAGTTTGTTGTGGTTGTGTTGTAACAGTTAAGGATCTTGCAGTATCGATTATTGATCAAATCTCTTGCGAATCATTGCTCCTAAGAACCAAGATATAGCTTCAATTTATTATTGTCATTTCTTAGCAACTTAAAAATTTATATGTGACACAGATAGTGTACCTTTTTTTTGCCGCTGGGGAAATGTGTTTCTTCCCCTCGGACTCGACGAATCGAGTCCAAGGGGGCACTTTACAGATAGTGTACCTACGTTAAACAACGTAATTAATTACTGTCTATGCTGCTATCAAAATTATACTAGTAATAAGTAAGTGTACGTTTTTCGTCCAAAGCTTAAGAACTTAGATTGGAAACCCTGAAAAACGCCTCTTCACCGCTTGAATTATTAGTGAAATTAGGGGCCTATGTTTTTAGGTTGTTTTATACTGTAACTTCGGCTGTTATATTTTTTATTACAGAAAAGGAAAGTTATTATTTTTAAACATCAGCGCGTCGCACAAACATTATAGTATCCCATTGTTCCGTCCGTCCCGTATATACTTCACATTCAGCGCATGCATGCGGAAAATATTACACTCTTTTCAGTATTCCAAATGGGCAATTGGGCATCTTAACACAGGCGCTAACGACATACTTAAATTCTTTCATCTTCCATTATAAACAACATATTTCCCTTAATTCCATGCCGGCCATTAAGTTCGAATTTCAAAGAAAACTCCGACACGAATCATTATTTCGTAGAAGCATTTTATATCCAGTTAGAGACAAATATTCTGCAATGGGATTATGTTCTATTTCACGATCCATTTATAGCGGCTGTCAGTTCCGTCAGTTCCATTTCTGTTCCTATGCGGATATTTTGATTGTACCTCTACAAAGACGTATGTTACGATACATGTTCAGTATACAACAGTGTAGTTATAACTCCATACTGTAAAATAGTACATTACTATAGAGGCCGGGAAGAAAGGGTTTGACGGCGGAGGGTAGCGAGGTCGGATAGTTATGAGGCCGGCAACCCCTTTTCACGCCGAGGTGTGTATAGTGCTTTTCTCAAACATGCAATGAAATAAATTAAAAAATCTCCAAGAAATCAAACTTTAATTTTCATGCACAAATAGTGGAATGGAAATTAAAAAGAACATCTTGCCGGCCTAGGCCTCCAATTTTGTATGAAATGCCATTACGGATGTCTCGTCTCGCTGCGGCCGAAACGTGACACTTCGAAGCCCATTATGAAGAACACAACGTCAATATGTCATTGCATGTTTGAGAAAAACCTTTTATCGCCATCATATAATCTAAAAAAATAATAAAAAGAGGTTCTTGTCGATGTTCGCTTTCTTGAGCCTTCATCTTCTTCCTTCATTAACAGCCTAATTTGACACATAGCATTTATTTGATCCATTTATGTTCTGCTTCGTCTCCACTTGCTTCCAAAGGCTTGGAATTATTCAAATCGGTTTGACACAAAAAATCTAAATTGTTTCAACTTAACAGAAAATTGTATTATATGATAACAATATCGCATTACAGCGTAACACTTACTTGTTCTCTTTTTTGTCAAAAATAGAATGAAATGAATTCGGGACCACCGACAGCGAGCGTGGGCATCTAGTGGTGATACTCACCGCTATGATACACATGTTCTATATTAAATGTGACGGCAAGTAAAACAAATGGTTTAACATGCAAAGCATTTTGCTTGTTAAATACAGCCGTATAATTCAAAAAATAAACAATTGCTTTAAACTTAGTAATAAAATGAAAAAAGGGTAAACTTAATACAATAATACTGTAATTTAGGAGCATTCAAAAATATTTGCAAACGAATAGGGTCATTAACTTATGCTTATATCAGGTAAACGTTAGAAAATGCTACAATCTGAATTTCATACATTGACGATTGAGACGTTTATTCATTTGTTTATCAATTGTTGACGTAATAGTATACAACTATCATCAACGGTATATGAACGTACCAGTCTGTCCCACATTTTACACGTTATATAAAATTTGATCTAAACAGAAAGTTTACATTACATTCTTATTCTTGGTCTAGACTCGTAAACTAGTGACCCGGTGCAAGTAGAACATTAACTTTTACCACATAAAATGAGTTGAGACAAAAGCTTGTGAAAATATATGGAAACTTTAGTCGGCGGCAGTACGTGAATTCTAGCAGCGTATAATATTGAGAAGATTTATGCAAAACAGCAACACATAATGAATTTATTTTGTAAGGTAAAATTATATCGAATATCGACAACGAACCAATTAGAGGCAAAGACTTAATGATGTTCCTTTACATATTCAATTCGACGATTAAGGAATGCTAACTTACAACATGTCGTCACATCTCAATAATTAATAACCAATGGACAAGGTATTTAAACTGAAAATAATGTAACGTTATTACTAATTATGTAGTACCTAAATTAAAATCGAAATTGGGAAAAAACGTGTTCCTTATCAATCGTCATACAAACTTGTGTGTTTTTTTAGCTAATTCTATTTCCTCATTGTATTCTCCCTCGTTATATACTGACGAGAGTTTGCTACTGATCTTCTCGTTATTGTTAATAGTATATCAATTACTAAGGCTATGCAAAATAGAGATGACTTCATCAAAGCTTGTAAGGCAATTGTAAGAATAATAGGTGTTGCGTAAACAGAAGGGCTTGACGATGATGTCAATGGTCAAACTACTCATTCATGTTTAATGTCACACCTTTGGAACGCTACAGGGATGTAGAAATTTATAGACATGGCTGATGCGAATCCATATCTTTTTGAACGGATTTATTTTACACTGCAATGCAAGAATATTTTTTCATACAGTTGCTTAACTAAGTAAATATCTACGATCCTGTAAGCGATTTATGCTCTTAAAATCGAGTATTATGTATGTACCATGTAGTGTAGATATAAGAGTTTTAATGCAAATTGTTATTATTATGTTTTTATTAACTAACTAACTAATTTGGCTCAGGGACCCTAATCGGGTCTTGGCCTCCGAAACGAGAGCACGCCCGGTTGGGCGACCCAGGTACCGCTAGGAAGACAGTGTGCAGGCAGATCTGCGACATCTTCAAGTCTGCAACTGGCAAGAAGTTGCGCACGATGTTTTTATTAATAAAAGATTAAAAAGATAGATTGACTTCACCTCTGTAGACACGTTTGTCTGTTTAAATTGGAGCACGGTTGCCATGTACTACATAACATAATCTACAACCACTCATTTTTGCCACATGCACAAGCAATCTATAAGTGCTCTTAGAATCCAACGGACCTCTCAAATGATTGCGAGTGGCACCCAAACTTCCCCGAGAGGGTGACGTTTCTGTGACTGACGGCATATTTCCTGTCGTATCGTATAAATTCCAGGAGCACATTTTTTACCAGTGTTTCATTAAAAAATATCAAACAATCATAGGTATGCTTAACATTCCGACTAAATCCTTTTTTATTCATGTATAAATAAGTCAATGTGTGGCTAAAATCCTCAATTACATATTTATTGATTATAGCCTGTAATGTTTTTGCCAAGCACAACTGAAAATAGGTATAGCGGTTTGAGTTTGAGTGGTTCTTGAGTAATGATAATGTATGTGTCAGATGAACATGAAATAGGCGCCGTCTCGGCGTCTAAATCCCCTTTTCATGCATAATTTCAGCGTTACGGCCTTGGAGATAACGCGTTGTAATCGAGTTACCGCTTATCACAAGTTACATCACCGCATTCCTTACCAATAAATTCTTATAAAAAAATAATGCCGTGTAACTATTTCGTTCAGAGATCGCAATTCGTAAGAACGCTCTACTCGGACTTACGTTTTACGACAACTTATTACTTATTGATTATTTTTCAATTCTCAATACTTTTGATATTATTAAAATAGTATCTGTATTTTTTATCGTAAGTTTGTGGATAAGTGCAGTTTAAGACCAACCAATCTGAAACGAATGCCCCGCTTCATTGCCATGCTTTCCTTATATGAGCTACTTCAGAGTACGAATATGCATATCTAGTCAGTACAGTAAGAGCATGATCAGAAACGTGGCATTTGCAAATGTGATATCAAGGAAGGCTGTGCCTGTGCCCGGTTTTCATTTCTCTCAAGTTTATTGACCTCGTGCAAGTTCGCCTGACAGATGGTTTGGCTCGCGTGCAAAATTGCCCGACAGGTTTAACTCGTTCTATCAAAGGTACCTTTCAAACGACACCGTTACGTATTGGTAAACAAATCCGATAGTTTAAATGTGACAATCACTTTGTCTAGTTAATCAAATAATATCAACATCAATATAAGTCCTAAGGATTGTTACTCCCTGTTCATCATGTCATGTCAGTCATGTCTTTAAGAGGCCTTACGCCTACGTATAAGCAGAAGCGGAAGCGTATTTTGCAAAATGCTTCCTTTTTCATTCAAGATTATGACGTAACTATTAGTATTTATTTAAAAACTGATAACGTACTTAAATAATCATTTCTGAACCTCTTAATCATTTCTTAAATAAAAATTTCGGCGCGCGGCGTCGGTGCAGCGTGATTTATACGTCTTTTTTTAAACATATATTTACGGCAAAGTAGGTCCTATACTTATGATTTTTTTTTATGGGTTAACATAAAGTTATAATTTGCTATAATATTATTTTTAGGGCAAAATATAAGTACAATTTGCGGTAAAAAAATATAATGTAATCCTATTTTCACCAAAAAAATTAAGAAAAGTCGGAAGGTAAACACCTTCAATAAATAATCATCATTCATTCATTTTCAGTAATCATTTTTTTTAATGAATTTTTGATTTTCAATCATGTCAGCTCCTCGTTAAAGATTTGGTGATATGAATTGTAATCATTCATGTGCCAAATTCTTGTTTACTGCAAAATTGAGAACCGAAACGACACTTCTCACTATAAAATTTAAAAAAGACTCCAAAAAAACTCATTTATATTAGAAAGAGAAAATGAAAATTTGAACTGTGTTAGCCCCTAGTTTAAGAAATGATTATTTTAGTAAGTTAAAAGTTTTTGAATAAATACTAATAGTTACGTCGTAATATTTCTTGAATGAAATAGCAAGCATTTTGCTAAATACACTCGTCTGTAGGCGTAAGGACCCTTAATTAGCATAAGAAAATTAATAAAATCAGGGGAAATAATTCGTGTAGTTTTGTAAATTGGTACAATTATACCTTGTGGTGTCCTGATAAACATATTAAAAGTCCTCGAGGGTGGGGGCTGTGCTGAGGGTGTAGGGGGGGGGGGGGAGGGGGGTGTAGAAGGTACCTTTTTTCAGATTTTCGTACATATCTCGAATATCTGTACGAATAGCGTTCTAATAACTTCAGACAAAAAGGTTCTACATAAAAATTTCTACAAAATTGGTCATAATTATTTTTACTCTACGATCAATACTTTGGGAGCCACAGGGTGTTAAAGTTAACAAAGAGATAAAAAATAGTCGATTTAAGAAAACGTCGTTTTTTCGTAGTTGTTCATCATAACTATTATAATTACTTCGGATAAAAGTTTACCATTAAATTTGCCACAAAATTGGTCATATTTATTTTTACTCTACTACTCTATTTTTTTGGTCATCAAAAACTGCACTCGGTTCCCTATGATATTTGGTGGAGCTCCCCTGACCTAGGTCTGATTTCTCAATTTATTTACCATGTAACTAACTACCTAGAATACGCACTATCTGTTGTACTTGTTAGAAAAAGGAACTTAAAGTAAATCTAATTTTCATTTATACTTAATATTTCGAGACCTATAAATTAACTCATGTTTGGAATTGTTAATAAAGTAATAAGTAGTACGGCCAATGACAGGATCTTAGCGGTAGTCCTTTTCAATTGACTTCCGGTCCGGCCAATTTATAAATGTTTCAAATATAAGTATTAGAAATGAGATAAGATGTTTAATAATGGTTTGTTATTCTAACAATATTATTTAACTAAATATTAGCTGTGTAAAACGTAATATTAATTGTTAAAGTTGTTAAATACGGAGTCATAATGTTTGGCGCCGTCCAAAGATGGCGCTTGAGATTGACCACTTGAGTTTTGGGAGCAAGCTGGGGAGATATAACTTGTGAACGCTTTGTGAGTTTAATACTTATTAAATTGTATTTCATATATTTTGGGGTGTTTTCTTCACTTCAGAAGTGGGATCGGACTACTTTGATCGCCCAAAATAAAGGTCTAGTATATGATTTAACTACGCTGTGACCGGTAAGTGATATTTTTTATAATATAAACAAATAATGTTGCCGAGCCGAGCCACCGGCCACGCGCTTACAAAAAAAAGGGTCATCCCCAACCCAAGCTAATATTCAGTATACTCCCTATTGTTTAAATTAAATATACGTAGAATTCAACAAAACTACTAATGTGTGTACTAAGTAACTTCATGATTTTGAGCATTCACCAAATATTTTATAAATAAAAGAACTGCTAAATTGAGTATAGTTTTCAGACCTTGGCGTCCTTATGTCATTAGTGTAAGGTTGAGTTTGGTTTGGCATTGTTCTTTATCATTTTTACAATGCATGACTGTTTGAAGTGGTTGAAGAAAGTTTTGTTAAATCATTTCATCAAATTATAATCTTTAATCAAGTGTATTTAGTTAATGATAATTAAATTATGTGAACTGGTGGTAATGTCCGTAAACCGAGTTTCATCGTACGGGTACCTGCTGTTATTAAGTGGATGAGGTTTTAGTTTCAGTACCCTTTGATAAATTGGTGACACGTTCTTAAATATTTATGTTCTGGTCTTAGATTTAAACAGAACTATGTTGGCACCAGAGTTTTAAATACTGCTTATTTGTAACTAATTACATATTATGGATGATGTCTTGTTTAATGGAATAGGTAATGTTTGTCTTCGTAACGTATGTATGGGCCCATCTTAGTTCGAGCATTAAAAACTTGTTTCGGCGTGCGAAGAACCTACCTATTGAATGTTTTGAATTTATTATTACGCGAACAATCTGAAACGAATCTTAATATTTCAGAATACATGTATATCACTCGGTTTCGGTTATATATATATTCTTTCAATATATTATGATTCATACCTTATGCATAAATAAGCAGTGAACTGGAGTTATTGATCGTTTAGATAAGACGATCGATTGTTTATTTTTCGACACTGGTAACGTAATTACAACTGTTATTACAAACAGTACAATCTACCCTGGTCCAGAACTCTTTTACATAAGTACTAGTCGGTCGTATTTCGGTGTTTTTGCGTATTTGATTGTCGAAGTTAGCTTTGTACCAAAATGTCAGATCGCGGTCGCACGCCTACCGACCCTGTTCCGTCGCACAATATCACATTTTCAGAACGACGGCAATCTGATAACTTGAATTCTGAACGACATCGCCAGAAACGTCGTAGAAATTCTTCACAGTTGAGAGAGTCTCGCAGTCGTACCCGCGATCGTCATTGTCGCCGGCGCCGACATGATTCTCGTTCGTCTCGTACATACTCGACGCCATCAACAAGCCGCTCGTTTTCTCGCGCGCGCATTCGACGTTCGAGGGTTGACTCACCACAGCCTAGGGTCACCAGGAGCCGCTCTCGTTCTCGTCGATGGCGCACGGAACGCAAGTCTCGCATTGAAGGTGAATCAGCTTCAATGAGAAAAACCCGCCCGCGTTCTTTTGATGAACGGCCTCGTGACGGCCACAATACAGGAGGTCGCACGTTGCGTTCACCCTTCCGTTCAGAACGCGTTGAAGAGCATCATGCTTCTTCAAACAATATCAGTTTGGGACATGCGCGTTACAGTAAAAATATCAATCCTAGTAATGTAACAAGCGAATCTGTTTTAGACAAATTGGTTAATATTTTACAAAATGGAAGTTACCGTGGAAATGCGCCGCATGTTCAAGGATCTCAGAACATTATTACGGAATACGATCCTAACACAAAGTCCCAAACCATGAAGGATTGGATCAGAAAAATAAATGAATCAGCAGAAGTCTATGGCTGGTCTGAGCAACAAACCATATTTTATTCGCTGCCTAAATTGAGAGGACTTGCAAAGAAATGGTACGACGGTCTAACCTCTGTTAAGTTTAACTGGGACGAGTGGCAACAAAAACTGCTAAAAGCATTCCCGGAGGACCAGAATTATGCAGACCAGTTAGTGGAAATGTTAAATCGTAAGAGTAGACGCAATGAAACTTTAGTAGAATATTACTATGATAAAATAATGCTTGTTAATCGCTGTCAGCTCAAGGGTCGTCAAGCTGTAGATTGTATTAGCCATGGCATATATGATTATAACATTAGGATGAATGTTGAAGGCGCGCACTACTGTGAACCTGAGGAGGTTCTAGAATATTTTCGTAATATTTCACATAACAGAAATGACTCCATAGCGTTCAAAAAGGTTAACACGGATCGTCGTACAGATTCGTTTCTAAAGGCAGCCGATCAAAGCCATGAACCAAAGAATAAATTTATTAATGAAAATATAGCAAACCGTAAGGGATTTTTACCTTCGGTATCCTGCTACAACTGCGGGCAAGCTGGACATACCGTTATTAGGTGCCCCAAAGAAATTGTCAAGTGTAAAAAGTGCAATCGTCATGGACACCTGGAAGACAAATGTCAAAACCACAAATCGTATAACCACCCTCAAAATAGGGTTAGCATAAGCACCGACGCAACATCTAAGAAGATTCTCAATATAATGGAAACTAAAAATAAAAATTCTAAATACTATAAACAGGTCACAGTTAACGGTAAGGTAATGCTAGGGTACGTAGATTTTGGCAGCGAGTGCACTCTAATCAGTGAAGACAAATGTAAAGAATTAAATTTATCCCTGACAACAGATAGCTTGCCAAAACTACGCGGGTTCGGCAATGATTCAATTACTCCATTTGGTAAAACACAAGTCAGAATCGTACTAGATCTAGTAGACGTTCAGTTGACTGCTTACGTTGTACCTTCTAATTTATTGCCCTCTGACATTTTAATAGGTCAATCTCTAACTGAACTTACTACCGTTAGAGTATTTAAAAGTGATACAAGCTTGACGCTGTACCAAATAAAGGCAAATAAATGCAATTTAGTCGTAATGAAAACCGCGAATGTAACGAAAATTAAAAGTGATACTATTGTAGAAGTGATCTGTCATCAAAATTACAACGGGTTCGTAAGCATTAACACTGACATTAGAATAAATGGAGGTTCAGAATACTTTGTACTGCCAGGACTCTATCCCGTCACTAATGGAATGGCACGTTTGATCGCAATCAGTCTAAATAATCGAGAGGTCGCAATACCAAAGAACAAAATATTTGCTAGAGGTGTAGGTGTACCTACGGTTGTGATTTCTCCAGAACATAATAACGCCTATTTTATTAATGTGAGACGTATCCAAAGTGAAGTTTCTCATATTACTAAAGATAATATTAATGTCGACGACAACCTAAATTCTGGTCTTAAAACGGAGTTGTTACAATTGTTAAACAAGTATCGGGATTGTTTTGCTATCTCAACTAACGAATTAGGAAAAACTTCAGTTACTGAAATGCGTATTCAACTTCACGATCCTACCCCAGTAACGTATCGACCATACAGGTTATCACTAGCTGAGAGGGAGAAAGTGAACACCATTATTAATGAACTTCTTTCAAACAACATTATACGTGAGTCTGATTCGGAATACGCGAGCCCCATTATTTTGGTAACAAAAAAAAACGGGGAATTACGTCTTTGCATCGATTACCGTGCGCTTAATCGGAAAACAGTGAAGGATAAGTATCCGATGCCGTTGATCGATGATCAGATAGATAACTTGCAGGGTCAACGTTATTTTACCACATTAGATTTAGCACAAGGGTACCATCAAATTCCAGTATCTGAAGACTCAAAACGGCTCACGGCATTCGTCACGCCAGATGGACACTATGAATACAACAGGATGCCGTTTGGATTATCAAACGCACCTGCTGTATTCCAAAGAATGATTCACTCACTATTAAATAAATATAAACTGCCAGGTGTGTTGGCCTACATGGACGACATTATCATAGGATCTAATTCACTCGAAGAGGGAATAGATAAATTACGAAGTGTCTTAGACATCATAAAAGAAGCACACCTCACCCTTAATTTAAAGAAATGCCACTTTTTCAGAACTAATATTGAGTATTTGGGCTTTGAAATTTCTGCAAATGGAGTGAGACCAGGTTCACGAAAAACGGAAGCCGTCGCGTCTTTTCCGGTACCTAAAAACTGCCACGAGGTTCGTCAGTTTATTGGGTTAGCTAGCTTCTTTCGCCGATTTGTCTGTAACTTCGCAACTCTCGCTAAGCCCCTGACGTCACTTACAAAAACGAAGGCAGTATGGGTGTGGGGCGAAGAACAGACAAAAGCATTCAATCAGATCAAAGAGGCTCTTACAACAAGACCGGTGTTAATCATCTATAATCCGCATTATCTTACTGAACTTCACACGGATGCAAGCCAATTAGGAATCGGCAGCGTCCTATTACAGAAAGAGGACGAGAAATCACCACTCAAGGCCGTGGCGTATTTTAGTCGTCAAACTACAACCGAGGAGGAACACCTGCATTCTTATGAACTTGAAACTCTAGCGGTCGTGATGTCTTTAAATCGATTCAGAGTTTATTTATTGGGCATTCCGTTTAAGGTAGTGACAGACTGCAATGCTCTGCGGACAACTCTGACCAAGCGAGATATTATACCTCGAATAGCTCGGTGGTGGCTTCTCGTTCAAGATTACGACTTCATCGTCGAATACCGTCCAGGCACTAAGATGCAACATGCTGATTGTTTGAGTCGAAATCCATTGCCTAATGAAAGCAATGATGTAATTGAACTTGATGTAATGAATGTAGTTACAGAAGAACATTCAGTATTAGCGGCACAATTAAGCGATCCCAGACTCAAACTTATCAAGAGCGTCCTTGACAAAAATTGTATAGAAGCCAAGGATGTACGAGACAATTACTGTTTAAAAGATGGCAAAATATACAGAAAGGTTGGGTCGGAGTTAAAGTGGGTAGTACCCCGCGACGCTCGATGGAAAATTTGTCAGTTATGCCACGACGAAAGTGGTCATTTCGCGTTTGAGAAAACTTTAGAAAAGATGAGAAGGGACTATTGGTTTCCTGCAATGGCCCATTTTGTTCGGAAATATGTTCGCGCTTGCATTCCCTGCGCTTACGCTAAGGAACCATCCGGTAAAAAGCAAGGTACTTTATATCCAATCCCTAAACCAAGCACACCGTTCGAGTGCGTCCATGTTGACCACGTTGGTCCTTTCGTTAAAAGCAAAGGCGGAAATACTTATATTTTAGGAATCGTTGACTCTTTTACAAAGTTTATTGTCCTGCGAGCAGTTAGGAATACTAAGAGTAGGACTACAATTCAAATAATGCGAGAGTTTATTGGATTATTTGGTTCTCCAAAAGCGATCGTGTCCGACCGGGGCACTAGTTTCACTTCGGCGGAGTTCAGACGTTTTATTGAATCAAACCAGATAAAACATGTGAAAAACGCTGTGGCAACCCCTCGCGCTAACGGCCAGATTGAGCGCTACAATCGATCAATTTTGAGCTCTTTGACGGCGTTAAATATTGACAAAGACGATCGTAATTGGGACAGCGATCTCAACAAGGTTCAATGGAGCCTCAATAATACATTTAACAAAGGTATAGGAAAAACACCTGCGCAAGTAGTTTTTGGGAAAGAAACGGTTAATTTGTCTGAAAATCACTTGCATGCAATTTCGGAACAATTAACCGTGGATGAGAACATTGATGCGACACGAGAACAGGTGGCTTCACATATAAGAGGACAGCAACAACTCATGAAGGCGCGGTTTGACAAAAAGAGGTGCACGGCTAATACGTACAGATCAGGCGATCTGGTCATGGTTTTTAAAAGTGCTCGTAATATCGGAAATAGTAATAAATTGATCCCACCCTACAGCGGACCATACCGAGTAACCGCAGTACTGGGTAATGATCGTTATGAAGTTAGTAGTGTAGATGGGTTCTCGACCAGAAAGTATAAAAATGTTTATTCAGCAGACAAGATGAAGCCATGGATAACACTTGGCCCTATTTCGGAGTCTGATTCCGAAAATGAAAGTAATAGCTCACATAATGACAATAAAGACTAAAATGTTACCACCAATACGAAATTTAATGTTTCACATAAAACAACCAATATTTAAATATACGAATACATCTCATTATTATTATGGAAATTATATAACATATTATTTACACATATATATTAAATACATATACATATGTATTTATATAATTATCATACCGTAACTGAGAACATGCAACCGAGTGCTGGTGCGGCGGGCCGGTCCAGAGGCTGATACACCCTGTGCGTGTACGCGGCAGTGAGATGACCACGCGCCCGACTACTTCAGCTAGAGGCCGATGCACCCTATGCGTGTACGCGGTGACAAGTCTAACCAATACCTGAGGCCGATACACCTTGTGAGTGTACGCGGTATTAACTTTATTACGCTTGCCTGAGGCCGATACACCCTGTGAGTGTACGCGGTATTTACTTTATTAAGCTTGCCTGAGGCCGATACACCCTGTGAGTGTACGCGGTATCAAGCGTAACCAAACTGAGGCCGATACACCCTGTGAGTGTACGCGGTATTTACTTTATTAAGCTTGCCTGAGGCCGATACACCCTGTGAGTGTACGCGGTATCAAGCGTAACCAAACTGAGGCCGATACACCCTGTGAGTGTACGCGGTATTTACTTTATTAAGCTTGCCTGAGGCCGATACACCCTGTGAGTGTACGCGGTATCAAGCGTAACCAAACTGAGGCCGATACACCCTGTGAGTGTACGCGGTATTTACTTTATTAAGCTTGCCTGAGGCCGATACACCCTGTGAGTGTACGCGGTATCAAGCGTAACCAAACTGAGGCCGATACACCCTGTGAGTGTACGCGGTATTTACTTTATTAAGCTTGCCTGAGGCCGATACACCCTGTGAGTGTACGCGGTATCAAGCGTAACCAAACTGAGGCCGATACACCCTGTGTGTGTACGCGGTAATAATTAAGCGTGACCAAACTGAGGCCGATACCGATACATCCACTTGCCAGAGACTGCTACACCCTGCGTGTGTACGCTGCAACGAGACATTCCACTTACCAGAGACTGCTACACCCTGCGTGTGTACGCTGGAACTAGATGTCAACTCACCAGAGACTCCTACGCCCTGCACGTGTTCCCTACGAGGAAACGTCAGCCACCCAGAGGCCGCCACATTCTGCGACTATTCTCAACAACAACAGACAGCAACTTACTACTACAAACACGCGACTACTCTACATAGATAATGGATAAATACAAATAATTAAATACTACTCATATTGTAATATGTTTCCAAAGTTAAGTAAAAAATAATTGAATGAGGTCATCCAATAAGTAACGGATGGCCGAACATGGTATATGTTTAAATTGTAACCAAAAAATACCAAGTGGCATTCAAAGAGAATAGAATCACTTTTTAGTATATAGGCAAGTTTTATTGATTTATGTTATGTCGATTAGTCGTTAGAAATGCCAAATATAATTGTTTAATTGTTACTTTACTAGTTAGTTAAATTAGTCAATTAGATTGTGACTAAACTAGCCTTGTTTAGCTATAGTGCCATTAAAATTAGTTTTTACAAGAAAAAAAGATATACCATAGTTAATAGTTGTTATAGTTACTATTTTGTATCATTCACTACTTTGTATAACCTAATTTAAAGATATTAAACTACGTAATGTAGATGAACCATGTGTATAAAAAAAAACTTTAAATAATGCTTCGTCGGAGTAATGTATTAATTGTTTTGCTCGTGCCTGGAGGTGCCTTTTTCAAATTCCTTCTAGTACCGTACTGCCTAGGGACAGGCAAAACTTCAGGATGGCCGATTGTTAGAAAAAGGAACTTAAAGTAAATCTAATTTTCATTTATACTTAATATTTCGAGACCTATAAATTAACTCATGTTTGGAATTGTTAATAAAGTAATAAGTAGTACGGCCAATGACAGGATCTTAGCGGTAGTCCTTTTCAATTGACTTCCGGTCCGGCCAATTTATAAATGTTTCAAATATAAGTATTAGAAATGAGATAAGATGTTTAATAATGGTTTGTTATTCTAACAATATTATTTAACTAAATATTAGCTGTGTAAAACGTAATATTAATTGTTAAAGTTGTTAAATACGGAGTCATAATGTTTGGCGCCGTCCAAAGATGGCGCTTGAGATTGACCACTTGAGTTTTGGGAGCAAGCTGGGGAGATATAACTTGTGAACGCTTTGTGAGTTTAATACTTATTAAATTGTATTTCATATATTTTGGGGTGTTTTCTTCATACTGTACCTACTGCCCCTACTGGTGGTGTAATTCTGGTAGGTATATTCATATTTTTTAATGTTCTCATTCAAGCCAAACTTGAAAATAAAAATGAAACTAGAGACTCTTAATCCGACTACCTACTACAAGGCCTATCACAGATAGTGATTATCGCCGTGTCATGTTTGCACAGATGTGTCCAACACATACAGCGTCCCACTTACGCGACATTGGACATATCGAATGATCACACGCTACGGATTACGGATGACATTGGCCAAAGGTTAGTTTCCAATTATTCGTTAGTGTTGTCATACTTGTCATATAGGCGAAATGATGTAATAAGGGATTTGGATTTAATCGATAAGGCGGTTTCACAATTAAGCTATTTGTCACGGTTATTTCATAGTATTTTTTTCCCAGACAGTACTTAATGTAACACAATTTTATGTGATTTTAATTTGATTTACCGATCAAGCAAGGTGAGACAGCTGAGTAGCGTCAAGAGACTAGTTATTTTATGACAACCGATTGATTAATGATTACCATTGAGTATATTACAATGTCAATGGTTTGATTGAATCAACTGGCGACATCTCGCCATCTCGGTATGGTCGTCAAATTACCAATACTTTGTTGACATTTCTAGAAAAAGCAATTCCTTTAATCGACATCCCGCTGGCCTCAATCACTTACCCCTTTACACATCTCGTTGACCCTCCGGAATGTCCAAATCAACCCATCTCGTGATCGATGGAATTCATTGTCGATTATTTTCGTCTATTGTCTTTATATGAGGTCAAGCGCTCCCTTCATTGGTTGGCATAACAGCAATCGTACGACGAACCGATATCTATTTTAGATACTTGGCTGCTGAATGGCTCGGTTTGTTTACTAGAATCCTCGTTTAATTTTTACCTACACCAGGTGTTTTTGGTTTATAGACACTGTTAATATACTCTGGAATTCGAAGAGATGTGTTTGGTTACCATGATTAGCTCCTTAAAGTGTTCGCAACTTATATTTAGTAACACTCACAGAGTTAGGTAATAATCGTCTGTAAGCACAGAGTTAGGTACCTACAAAAGAGCAAACAATATAATTGGTGATAAAACTTATAAATCAATAATTGAAACTCATCAATCTGGTAAAAAAACGTTAAAATATTAAATGACCAAGTTAAAATCCTTGCCATTTTTTTAATAAAAATGTTGGTCCTTAATTTTATCTTATTGGCTAAATAGTTTGTTCTACACCAGAATGTCCTTGTTAGAGAAAACTAATAATCTCCTCTTTTACCACCGATATTCTGACATCGGTAACAGTTAATACAATAATATTATTTTGCTGTTTGTATTGTGATCATTAGATAAACCTACTTGCGTAATGTTCCCGAATAAGGTACCAACCTATGTTGTATTTATTTGCTTATTTATTCGTTTGTTATCGTTGGTGATGATGTTCTTGCGCCACGTTCACCGAAGAAGTGCGCGCTAGTGTTAAAACCGGGACGTGTGGTTCATACTGGAGGTTTCCCCTGGATTATTCCGAGGCTACTCTCCCACCGCGCATTTCCATCGCTTAGGTACATACTGGCTAAAAGCAACAGCTGGCTGGGCAACCTGGGTTAAAAAGGTGCGTTGTCAAAAACGGCTCAATCATTTATCGGTAACATTATTTATTAAGCATTTTTTTTTGTAAGATATTTCTCTCCTGTCGTGGTGCAATAAAGAGTATTTATTTCTTTTATTTATTAACAATCCCTGGTGAGACATACCCGTACTAGGTCTAAGCCAAGCGCGCGCTAGTTCAATCCAAACATTTCGCTGCGTTTGTTTTTTTGCGTCTGCGCATCCAACAATAGACGCGTACCTCGATCTGACGATTCCATTACGTGTGGTCTGCATGTCATTAGAAGGAAACCATTTTGTTTCGAATTCAAAATGTCTGCTGTAAATCAATACAAATAGTCTTCATTGCACGCCTCAATAGTAATACAACACAGTTCAGATAAAGCGAATATAAGAGCAGAGGCTAATAAAAGGCGCTCGCTAAAGATCGATTTCTTCCAGACAACCTTTGGGTAGTGGAGAGAAGATAAACCGTCATATCTAGTACTTAATGCAAAAAACAAATCATTTGTTAGGTCTAGCGACGATAATTAAATTAGATTTCGCCAAGTGGAACAATTGAGCTTCGCACGGCCTAGAATTTAACAAACACAGTAATACAGTTGAAGAAATCCGACGCTCAACTTACGTTGCGCTGTATTTTCAGGGCGCAGTCGAATCTGGACGGAAAACATAATTTTGTCGCGATGTATATACCTATTACCTAACAGGGGGTTTATATCGGCAGAAGGTCGGCAATGCGACTGTCCTCTTTGGAGGTCATTTTCATTGGAGAAGTCTTTCTTCGTGAATAATTCAATGAGCCTCCCAATGTGTCCAATAATATTAATAAAGACTGTCTGTGTTGTCAAGACGTTCATCTGTGCTCTTAACGGCAATTTCAGTTGCAATTTGAAATAATAGTTAGCTTGCTATTTGCCGCGTAGCAAGGAAAAAATGCTAGTTAGAGTAAAATAGTTCGTACGATACTTGTTTGCTATGAGGTTTACCTACCTTATATACCATAGAGCGAATCCACTCGCGTGTTTAAATCGAAATATTGATGAAAGCCTATACTATTACACGAGCAATATTTGTATATATATTTACAATCACGTTCTCCTATAAACGGCTCTAACGATTTCGATGAAATTTGGAATATAGGAGTTTCCGGGGGCGGAAAATTTTCTTGGTCTAAATGTTTTTAAATGAAGGACTTCATTATGAAGGTATCTTCGACAGCAAAATGAAAAAAGTTAATATTTGAAAGTTTAGATAACTACATCCTAATTTACAACCTCACATGTCACAAACTTTCAAATATTAACTTTTTTCATTTTGCTGTCGAAGATACCTTCATAATTAAGTCCTTCATTTAAAAACATTTAGACCAAGATCTCATCTTAATTCGATGTATCGCATATTGATCGTGAGCTCCATCATTCATTTCAGTAATTGCACCAACTGGCTATCTCAACTCAATAGATCTCTACGACAATGCCATCCGAACCAAAGCAATATACATCTTCTCAGAACTCGATTACAATCCAGTAAATCAGTCGCAACTGGGTCAGCAGTGTGTATTAATTGACACAATAATACAGTGGTGACAATTTTTCACACTTTAAAGTTCGTTACTCAATCGCAATAATGCATTGCACGGGCCAAGTCATAAGCGATAATCCTGTTGAAATTTTGTCATATTTGAAGTAATTCCGATAATTAGGGTTCCGTACCTCAAAAGGAAAAACGGAACCCTTATAGGATCACTTTGTTGTCCGTCCGTCCGTCTGTCAAGACCCTTTTTCTCAGGAACGCGTGGAGGTATCAACCTTAAATGTATACCAAATACTCAGCTCTACTGTCCCTTGGAGCTGTGCAAAAATCAAACTTCTAAACCAACGCAATCAAAAGATACAGCCGTTTATGCCACAAATTACCGAAAATTTTCGAAACTCGCAAGGGAATCAAAACCTACAGGGTACTTCCCGTGAACTCAGAATCTTGAAATTTGGTACGAAGCAACGTCTTGTAGCACAGATAAAGAAAAAAATGCGAAAACGCCATGCAGCCGGCCAAGCGCGAGTCCGACTCGCACTTGGCCGGTTTTTTCAGTCTATAAACGCTCGTCAAAAAATTAAAAGTGAGTACATTTCGTTATAGATAGTAAGAAACGCAAATAACTACATCCATTCACTCAAAGGAAATTCAACCATCAGCACAGAATAATCGCACGAAATAATCAGGTAATTATCCTTGGTAGGTACCTACTTTGTTACTGCCAAGCTGTGGCAGAAAAACATGTACTTGTAGTACTTAGTAGCAACAAATTTATAATCTAAATTTACATAGTTCCCAATCAAGCTCGCATTCTTATTTCATTGAGATCATATTTGATGCTAAAACCTACTGGATGATTGCAGTAACTTATTCAAAATAAGTTACTGCAATCATTTATTATTTATTATTTATTTACCATGATTGTAATTAGTTTATTACTATACTAACATTACAAAGAAAAGTAATTTTTGTATGTAGCACTTATCCGATTTCAATAATTATTTTACTGTGTATAGATTTAATGGACTTTTTGGGTGGATATACGATATGTGGTATCCCGCGAGTTCGCCTGTTCTTTGTAATACGCGGGCAATGCAGCGCGAACAGCAAGAATTTAATAAATAAAATAACATAAAGTTACGAATTCTTTCCGGTTACGATGTGGCCCTACTCCCCGCTGTCTCCTTTTTTTTGCGTCGCGATCATTCCACGAAGCGCATCGTGAGGTGCCAGCATTCCTCGCGATGGTCAACATCGCGCGTGCGCGTGCGCGTGCCGCATTTCACACCAACACCGCGCCGCTATGCACCGCGCGCGTCGGATGCTCGCTCTCGCCTAGATATCGGGTAGTTGACCCATTTCCATCTAGAACTCATGACGTTTATATGTGATTCTTCTTGTCTGTCGCTTCGCTCTTGGCAGAGCGGTCGCGGTCACGTCGAGGCATCCACGTCGGTGGTAGAGGCGGACACATCTCTCCGCACGATCTGCCCGATGATATACATGCATTTCACTATCGCAAAGTGTTGTAACGGGCTATTGCAATTGTTGTTTTATTGGCTGATATCTTGTCATTGACTAATTTGGTCTCCATAAACAATGCCTTAAGCTGCGCAGAGGTTTAATAAGGACAGCTAGGTGTCATTGATATGGAACTAGCTTCCGCCCGCGATTTCGTCTGCGTGGGCCCGGGATAAAACTATCCTATATTTTAATCCAGGCTATAAACCATCTTCGTGAAAAATTTCGTCTAAATCGTTTAGCCGTTTAAGCGTGATTGAGTAACAAACATCCAAACATTCAAAAATCCACTTTCGGATTTATAATATTAGTAGGATTAGTAGGATTACTGGGACTCAATGTCACAGGGGTATGCTCACGTTCATGACTGACATTCTGATTTTGATATGTATATTATAGGCATTATATAGCGAATATTCCTATAACACGCCCAGTACTTAAGGTGACGTGAGTTCAGCGCTTGGCTGCTTACGAGGGGGTGAGGTGCGGGACTTGCGGGGAGCAGGCGCGGGGCTACCCCGCTTGCAACCGCGCGTAATGTTTTTCTTCGCATGCTCGCTGCCAATGCCGAGATGCCACAGTATAGCGACTATCAGTAGTACAACACTAGTCAATACAACTGTATAAAAGTACTGTGTAGTAAAAGTGAATGGAATTCGTGGATTGAAATAAAGTACTTATTTTATTTTCTCTTATCCTTATACAATTTTATTGTGAAATTGAGTTTATTTACATGTATGTTTTTACGAATACTTGTCAAAAAACGAAGTTCTTGTTCTTTGAGAATTATGTGTCAATATTCTTTCTTGCATATTTATTATAATTATGCGAAAATAAAAGAAACACACAAAACATGAAACCTTTTTATTAATAACTATACAGGGTGTCCCGGAACTCAACGATAACCACTCAACGAGTCCCGGGTGAGAGGCCAAGATATACCAGTTATGAAAAAAAAATGAAAAAAACACCATATTACTTAGTCGAGCGGTAATAGACATTTTCCGAAAAAGTTGAAAATTTGACACCCTTGGTCGCATTTTAGGTACTGTGATCACAATTTTCACAATTTTACAGTGATTTTTTTAATAATGTAATCTCAAATAACAGTGCTATTATTTGCAACCACAAATCAAAGTAATAAACATTCTTAACTAAGTAAAAAAAAAGTTTTGACGAGTTATGGTTTATAAAATTATTGTCAGTCAACTTTGACACTACTTGTTGAAAAAAAAATGTACCACACTACCCTTGGCAAGTTATTTTAAAAGATGGCCTATTTAGTCTAGATTTCAAAATGGTACAACACTTGGCACTTTTCTTGCCAATAAAAGTGCTATTTCCATTTTTTTGCGAAGGGAACTCAAGGAAAACGTAGTCAAAATAAAACAATCAATTATCGTAACACTGATATCCTCCTAAAACTAAAGTAGATGCTCAAATTGTTTCCCTTCAGCACGAATACAAGCTCTGCATCGCCTCAGGAATGAGCTCTTTATCAGTCGTGCAAATCTACTCGCATTTATTTCTTCTAATAGGCAGCATTTTTTGGCGCAATTCTAATAGATTTTGTATTGGTTTTTAGTGGACTTTTTCTTTTATGCATCCCCAGTTAAAAAACCAAGTGGATTCAGGTCTGGGGAACGAAGGGGCCATAAAATTGATCCGTTCAGATGTTTAAACCCTATTTTTTACATCTGAGATGGTTTAAAAAATTTAAAAAGGCGGCCTCTGTAAGCCTACATCGCCTTAAGGCGGTGCATTGGAATTTATCGCGTGCTTTGAAACGCCGGTCTGACTAAATTAAGAAACAATAAGGTCTGATTTTCAGATATATGATTCTTGACTATATGATTGTTTTTCTGATTTTACCGATACATGATTGCTTAAAATTTCCTCGATAGAAAAAAATTCCAAAGTTGGGTCTGTATTTTCCTTTTTTTACTCGGCCTACTCAAATGATACATTATTTTACGACACAATCAAGTTAATATTATAGTATTTTATCTCATCTAAAATCTCACTATGAAATTTAAATAAAATATCTCTTAGTTATTTATCGAAATTTATCCAAAAAAGCCATTCCCGAAGAGTGTTCCATCTCTTTTTCTCGTGCGCGGAAGGCATAAGCGTGTCTTTGTCTAGGGGGGTGTTCGACTCGAATCAAGGCATCCCCTTAACATGGAATCAGACGTAGCGCACCTCCCTGCTAGGCGCGCAGCGCAACCTTATTCTTGCTCCCTATTTATTAAGAAAATTATAGGTAGGTACCTCCAATTCGTCATAATCAGGTCAAACTAATTAACACAGATCTGATTCTAGACAACACCCTCTGTCGTTCCAAACAATGATTTACTACCAAAGACCTCGTAAATTAAACCATAACTCTTAGCACGGAAGCCAAAGCCATTACTCTAACATTATTATGGTTAATTGCCGGCATCTATATCCATTTTGGTCCTTTTCGGGCTGTTATGTGTTTAGCTTAATGTCGATTGATCGTCTTCAAATGGAAAACTTCATCATTATTTTACCAGCATCAGTTCGTCCTTGAGTTAATCATTCTAAGAGTTCTTAAATTAAATAAGTAGCTTTTAGAAGATTTCCCCTTTTTACAAACTTAAAAAGTCACCAATTACAATCATTTCTCCTTTATAATGTTAACATCTTAGGTTAATTGTGTTATTTCTAAAAACCTTCTTCGCTGATTTATTCCATCATATAGGTATCAAAGGAATCCAAAACATCAAAATCATATCATAACCGAACATCATATGTAATATATTTGAAATATTTGAACATCTGATGATCAATAAAGTAATTAATGCTCGAGAAATTCAAAGAACTTAATTACTTAACTGAAGCCGCTACAGTTAATTTGGAGTTAATTAAAATTAATTCATTTAATGTTAACAGACGATGATGTTAATTACACAATGTTTCTCAATTATAATGGATTAGGTGGTCGTGGCTCTATATAGCAAGGGCCGTTTTTGTTTGTAAAAAGGAATTCATTTCGTTAAATACGAATTTACCATTCGAATAACGTTTAAATAATCAAGAAGAGGTACCCCCAGTAAGTGTTACTGTTACAAGATTTTACAGGAAATCTTGAAGATTAAATAGTAAATACAATATTTATAATATAATAAATAATATTTCTATTTTCTCGACAAAATTTGATATACCCGTCAATAGATGACGTATAATGCGTTTAAAAGTGTATATCAGTCAATATGTTTAGCAGTCATCAAGTTGAGACGTCTTGTCATCAACTACGTAATCGACGGATAAAGATCATGAATTCATTCATGATGCAAACGCTTTTTATCTACAACTTGAGATGAAAATTGAGAAAAGGTACGCGATATACGTGCCCAGCCCGTTGCATCTCATCATCTCAGAAGTCTATAGAGTGACGTGATTTTGTCTCGATAATGTACAAACCATAGTGTTTATAAAAAAATACATAATTATATTTACTTATACAAATTTTAGGGTTCCTTAGTCAACAAGGAACCCTTATAGTTTCGCCATGTCCATCTGGCCGTCCGCACAGACGGACAAACGGCCGACCTTTACTACTAGAAAACTGTAATTCGGCATGGGTATATCAATCAATCACGCCGATAAAACAGAAGAATAAACTCTTGAAAAAATTTTTTTTGGGGTTACAGCCCGTACACTTAAAATAGGGATGTAATTTTTTCTCGTTAAACCCATAGTGTGGGGTATCGTTAGATAGCTTGTTCAAAAATATTTTTCAAATTAGTGATTTGTTTGTGAGATATTGGGCTTTAAAACCCAAATTTTTGTTCGAGTCATCTCCCCGTCCCCCCGGCTAAAAGGCTACTACTGGGAATGTGAAAAAAATCGTGGCAGTAGTATACATACAATAAATTTATAAGGAAAACTATCACGGCTAAGTAGGCATAAGTAGTTACCGAGCAATAAATAGACGACCAACTTAAAATGTACTTAGAAAGGCCAACTTTCGTACAAATTCGGCCCACGCAACCATTTAGTTGGCGCGCGCATGTTGCCGTAACTAAGAAAGACAGGCAACTGAACCCTACACTGCGCGTGGCCCGACACGCACTTGGCCGATTTTTTACTATCAAAATATGCGACGTAATTAATTTCAATCAGTACATTTAAATAACTTGATATTTAATTGCGGAAACCAATGTCAATAACAATAAACGTCACCGACTGGAAAAGAAATACAACAAAATGTTAGAATTAGAAAAGAATATTGAAATTGAATGCAAAACAGTCAGGTCTTCGAATTAAGGCAACCTTATTGTCTTGGGACTTCCGTACTAGTATCCTCCTCATCAGGTCAAGGTCTTGATATTATCATAGTAAAGAGATTATTCATTCGCTGATATATTCTGCACAATGGCAATGCGGTAGTGAACTCAGTAATTTAACGATGTAATTATGTATATCTATCATCCTAAATTGGGCAATATATAGTAGATGTTAGACATGTAAAAGTGCCTTGGCACCTTAGAAAACTAATAAAATATTATTTTTTAATGAGCGCCTTGGAAAGTATGAAATCTAGCTAGAAGTAACGTCGCAAGACACTCACCAGTTTGTCGTTCTAATACATTAGCGTCAATACAGCATCCAGGCTATCGCCCCCATCGCCACACCCTAAGAACTATGCCCTCACTCGCATTCCATAAGTCCTTGTATGTAAGAACACACCTACCGTATGATTACAATCATTAATTTTGATAGCACGTCATGCTTTATTACCATAATTTTTATAGTCCAGTCAATGAACTGACAACTTGTATGGAAAAAATGACAATTTTGGAAATAATTTAAAATAGCTTCTTTTTGATGTGTAACGGATAAATTATCAATTAAATAGTTACCCAGCGACAAAATCCGACAAAATTTCAGACATCAAAAAAATGATAAATTAACTAGCTTCTAAAAAGTCAGAAAAAATATTAATAAACATGTTTGTCTTTATTTTGGTTCATTTACATTTGCTCTATAACATTCAATATAAATCGTACAAAAAAACACAATGCATGCTTCATTTAAAGCTACATAATTACTTCCGGGTGGAAAGTTTGCCGGATTCTTCAATAAATCATCTTAGAATACAATTTTAAAATGAAATCAACAAAAAAAACGCTTTTATAAATTAATGTTTTTCAAAACCGTATTTTGCCTGGAGTATTAGCAAGCATCTCATTAGCGACAATGTCAATTTGTAATCACGTCAATGGTGATATGAGCATTGTTGTCTGACGGGACATCACTGTCAAGGGGTCGTCAAACATGTTCAACAAGCAGCGATATTAATCATATGGGGCAGCATTTAGAATGTTAGGATGTATAATGACATCTAGTACCTACTAATAATAATTGTAGATTTGGTGAAATCTCGATGATATAGGTAACATTTAATATAATCCCCAACTATGTCAACTGTCTCTGATAAATATGGCATAAATTCGGCTATTAATCGCCTATTTTTTTTAGGGTAGAAGAAGATGCCCACCAAATAAATTCTAACCCAATGCATAAACAAATCATTTCACTTCATTTCACCAAGTAACTTACAAAAACTTTGTATTCTAAGGCAAAAAGTGCAGATTTCAAAATATTGTGGATTATTTAAAAAGTGAATTTGTCTGATTATACAGAGCAATAGCAAAAATTAAACCCTAGGTACATAAACCTTAATTATTTGAGATTCATAGTTCACTAGTTCACTTCACACTAAAGTGTCCCGCATAACAAATACAAATAATGATCCCGTATGGACTGCATAGACCTATTTTGCTTAGCTAGTCACCTCACATTAACATTGCAAATAATAACATAGGTATCTGTAATTTAATTAATGTTGTTACCATTACTTATTAAGCAATTTTTTTGTAAGATGTTTCTCTCCTGTCGTGCTGCAATAACGAGTATTTATTATTATTGTTAATCACTACTTCTAGACTTACACGCACAAAGCCGGGTCGACGCTCTCGGCAATACCAAACTAACAAGTATTTGTACCTGTAGATCGCGACACTGAATTATAATCACAATTACTCAATGTGCTTATCTTCATCTAGACCGTAAAAAGTTCCCACCCACGTGCTCCATTATTACAAAATTAATAGTCACCAAAATAATTCAAAATCAGTTGTCACAGCGGAGTGCAGACAATTAACATCAATCTGTCACAACCTCGTCAAGCTGTCATTTATCATTTCACGCGATCATCCGCTGAAACGCCTACTGACAACAGTGACAACTCACTCAACAAATTGCCATCTTAACCGATATATGAATCTGGCTATAATGAGCCTTTTGTCTATGTGTTAAACGACTAAATCAGTGAAGCTAGGTGCGTAAACAGTGAACGATGTTTCTCAGTCAAGCTAAAAAAATCCCGATTGACTGCTCGGAAGATATAAATGAGAATGGCATCGAGTAACAAAATCTGCGTTTAGTTTCATTTAAAAAATTACATTAAACTCCTTGAACTAAATTTACTTTTTAACTTTCAGTTTTCTTTTCCCTTAATAGATATAATAGATCATTTTTAGGGATCCGTATTCAACAAGGAACCCTTATAGTTTCGCCATGTCCATCCGTCTGTCCGTCTTCGGCTTAGCTCAGTAACCCTTACTACTAGGAAACTGTAATTCGGCATGGGTATATAAATCAATCACGCCGACAAAACAGTAGAATAAACTGTTGAAAAATTTTTTTTTTAGCCATAGTTACACCTAAAGTAAGTGAGGATGTCATTTTTTTTCTCGTTAAACCCATAGTGTTAGGTATCGTTGGATATAGCTTGTTCAAATATTAAAATAGAAGCGAAGTTTATGACATGACTGACCTCTAACCTTTGTTACAAACAGGTTGACCTGATTAAATTGACCTTAAATAAATTTAATAATTTAATAATCAATTCAATTGTTTCCGCTTTCCTAAAATATTTTTAGATAACAGTGATTTTCAAGCGTCGCTACCTATATGCCGAAGGTTCTTGGCCTTACCCTCCTCACATCAAAAACGACAAAATGGACGGCTGAAATTTGTAATAAATATTTCAATGAATATTTATATGTATTGCTTAAAATGTAGACATTTCCTTGCAAATGTCATGAAAAACATTGTGTATGTCACGGATGGTAAGAATTTTACAAACTCGAATCATCAATGCCTTCAGCGACAGGCTTCTAGTAGACTTTCGTTCATAAAATAATTCATATCGACCTCGAAATACAATTTACTATAATTAAACATAGTAGTCTTAAGTGATATTTAATTGTAAACACGACTTTTACTTAATGATCAATTGATCACCATGGAATGGAGCAAAATAATCGTTTGGAAGGTGTATGGTGTGTAATTCTAGTCACGCTAATATAATTTACTTATAACGAAGTCGTGATGAACTTGAACAGCACAACATGCTAATATATGTATAATATGCTTTCAAATTCTCGTATATGCATCGAATGCAGTTGAAAAAGCAACCTTACTCCACACTAATAACTTTCCAATTTCAAAGTTAGTTAAGTACAGTATGGTAGTTTGTTAAAGTCATTACAGCTGGAAAATTTAGTCATGTCACATTTGGTACGTAATTGGTAATAGTTACAAAACATCGATAGATTTATAATCGATTCAAACTCATATTTGCTGCTAATATAATCGCTCTCGAAATAACATAAGGAGATTAATAGTTTTTTTTTTACCAGCAGCGGTATTGATATCTTGTTTTTAATACCATTGGGAGATCAAGTCATCGTAGAGTATGTACATAAATATATGTAGGTACCTTCCCAAACGTTTAAAAATTAGCAAAATCCATAATTATAGAAATGGTATGTGATTTCGCTCCAAAAACAATGACTTTTGATTTGTCAAGGACGCAAGTATTGTATGAAAATAAAAATGTATTCTCGCTAAAGCGGCATTCCCTACAAGGTAAGGTGCGTTGGGGTAAGTTGAAAAACGGTGGAAGATAAAAAACCGTCCGTGACTCCCTATCCTGTGCATATTTTTTTATCCTGACAACTTTCACGAAGACGCCATTTTATTGTCCCCCGCCCCTCAGTCATCGCCGTTTGCTCAGTGAGTGTGCACGTGTGTGGTTGGCACTTTTCGACAAGCTGAGTTTTTCGATGTTAAATCTACATTCTTAATCTTACCCCATGCATTGTAACTTCTTTAAAAATTAAGCTAGAAACATTTTGTGGAGATACATATTATGCTTGTTATTGTTATTTTGATAACCAATTAACGTGGACATCCAATCTTTCTTACTTTTCGAGTTTTTATTCCTTTTAATCTTGCACCGACTGATTTTACTGGGGTAAGACGGTAATATTTTTGTTTTCATCTTACACCACTTTCACAATTTATAGTAACAGAAAGTGGTTCTCAAAATATAGAGGTATACTCGTAACTACTGTCATGCTATTAACTCGCCAAACTAAAGAGAAATTAGGGGAAACAATTGTTATATAAGCGGTTTTGGCGTAGTTGTAGCGAATGGTGCTTATTAAGATATTTTTTTGGTATGGGTCACCGTTTACAAGTAATTTGTTTTTTAAACTTATAAACAGACTTTTATACCAACTTCGTTGTTGCAACTCAGATCCTTGGGGGGAATTGATAGTGCAATAACTGTTTCAATGAATAATAATTTATCGTCATAGTAAAATACAGTACCGGACAATAATATATTCGTATCTTCGTGTCTTTTTATTATCTTCGTATAAAATACGGGATAATAAACTTAATTTGTAAAATTTGACACCTATTCTTATTGACGTGTACCTAAATTTGTACTAATACCTATATTAAGTGAGTGAATGTAATAATTGTGTATAATAATTATCATGTAAGTAAGTGCTTTGGATTTAACTATAAACTTACATTGTATTTGAATAAATAAATAAATAAATAAATAAATTCGATAAAGGCTCCATATGTGCAATAGAAACAGCACAAAAAAAGCGATATTTAATTTATTTTGAATTTTACCCGCAGCTATAGTCGTTTTTATAAAGAGAGTTTGAGAACCCTTGTCTACTAGGCCTCAAAGTGGGGTAAGATTGAAATATTATTTTACAGCAGGTAACATTTTTGGCGATAATAACGGTTTTATTTAAATGTGAAATTAAGTTTTAAACTACTGGTGTTGCTATACCGTTCAATATACGTGTCAAATATACCTACGACGCCTGTACATAATTTTAAAAACTATATCCATCTTACCCCTTTTGTCTTGCCCCATGTTTTTTTTCTTATATGTGTATTTTTATTACAACTTTTTCAATACTAAAAGCAATTTTAACTGCATTATTTTTATTTAAGCATAAAATTACATATCTCTACTTTTCCAAAAGCATAGTTCCTTGAACCCCATCCTGATATCATTCAAACATTGAAGCTTTTAAAAGAACATTGGTTATCTCGCCTAAAACTCGTTTGATCTTACCCCAACGCACCTTAATTTAATAGTTAGAAGCTATTAGGTTATCTCAGGTTTTTTAAATAATAATCCCAAAAGAGATTTAGTCAAAATAAAACATTTTACGAAGCCAAACCGATCATAAATGTAAAAATACAGGATGTATGTGACAGCGTACCGGAAACTGAAATCTTTGTACAAATTTTAATGATTTTTTCACCTCACCGGCTCGGAAAGACTTGCATTATCGCTCAAAATCTGCGCATAAAAGTCCATTAGGTATATCCGCTAGCGTGGAAAGATTTTTTGAATTTGGAACGTGATGATCAATCGCGAGATCCAACTTTTTTCTATACCTACATAATGAGAGGTCATTATCCTGCGTTCAGAAACTTATGGTGTTATGCCAATAATTCATTATAATTATTTTGATAAAATTCAATTAATACTTATTCTTTCTTAATTACATAGGTGTGAAATATTAATAATTAGACTGACATATAAGGATACAATACAAATAAATAATTTTAACATGTAAGTAATTTTATTTTCCAATACTTTTCGTTTTGTGCAAATTTGGAACGCACCGTTTTATAAAGTTAATTTAAGAAAGATTTTAGAAAAAACTCATCTACATCTAATTTTGTTTTGTTTTTTCTAAATCCACAGTAAAATCAAAATAATGGAAGTTACTTATAGACTTTAGTGCAGAAGATATACATATACTAATTTTAATGCCTGTTAATTTAGCGGAAAAAGTAAAATATGCGTATTTGACCTTTGAGTAGTGAGTGAGTACGTAGACTAGGTAGGAACCCAACAATACTTAAGACTTTTTTTATTGTAAGTAAGTGTGGAGTTAATTAAAAGATGCAAAAATGTTCAATGTCACATTTAATAATTATAAAATGCTTTGATCTTGATGATATGTAAACAGTTGTAAACAGTTGTTGATAACGAGTAAAAGGTCCAAATGTCTTTCATTACATTTTCAATTTCCTCGCTATGGTGAGGTGAAAAGTTGTTGTTGTCTTGAAAGCCTTGCTATGCTCAGGGTTGTACCTTTGAACCATTCGCTTCGCTCATGGTTCAATCTTACATTCCTTCACTAGCTCGGCTTTCAATACCAGCACTTGCGCAAACAACAAGTTTGCAGCCTTGCATAACAAATAACTATTGTATCGTGGGGTAGTTCTTTATATCTATGTAAACAGTTTTAGCTTTGACAGTATACCTACGACATCCACTTAAACAATGACATCACCACAGTAGGTATAATATATTTATAAGTATTTTACTATAGTCGTGTCTGCCTTACTTTGCTCAATGAGTCCATTGTAGACACTATGTCAAGGAAATTTGTGGAACTATGCATAAGAGGAAGCGATTTATTAACACAGTAATAAATAAAGCATCGAGTTGTCTTTTAAGGGGGTGCATTGGAAATTATCGCGTGCTATGAAACGCCGTTCTGACTAGATTAAGAAACAATAAGGTCTGATTTTCAGATATATGATTCTTGACTATATGATTGTTTATCTGATTTAACCAATACATGATTGCCTAAAATTTCCTCCATAGAAAAAAAATCCAAAGTTGGGTCTTTGTTTTCTTTTTTTTTACTCAGCCTACTCAAACAATACATTATTTTACGACGCAATCAAGTTAATACTATAGTATTTTATCTCATTTAAAATCTCACTTAATAAAATATAAATAAAACTTCAGTAAGTTAGGTATTTATTGAAATTTTACCAAAAAAGCCAATCCCGAAGAGAGTTGCATCTCTTTTTCTCGTGCGCGGGAGGCATAAGCGTGTCTTTGTCAAGGGGGCGTGGTCGACTCGAATCAAGGCATCCCCTTAATTGGGCATAATTCCAATCCGCGATCGATCTCATTTCGATGTTATTAAGAGGGAAGAATACTATGTGCTCCTCCATACAAAAAGAGAAAATGTTTTCCACTTCTAAATATTTTCCAATCGAAATGATTTTTTAGTACGTTATTGACACAGGTTTATAGATTTTCATTTTCATTTTGCAAACTTATAGGCACTTCAAAAACTTCTTTTTTTAAAGCGGAACCTATATATAAACCTAGAAACTATGCTGAAGCGATCGACATCAAAATCAAAGTGATTTGTTAAGATTGTTGTTACTATTAGTTTTTGTGACAATAGGTACTTTTTTGATGAAATTTCCATGTCGGGAGAAAACGGTGTCAGTTTTCTCCCGACATGGAAATTTCATCAAAAAAGTATCTATTGTCAGTCGTAGGCGTTCTTCCCTCTTAACTACTGTAACTTCATTGATCTTCATATTTTTGATAAACGAAACTGAATCGTGTATAATTTCATTTATTTATAGACCATGTTTGAAATAAATGGTCCATGATGCAAGTGCATTCTGGAATTGATTCTTGTTTTATGGTATTGCTATACCACACACACATGCAGACTTGTCCGGTCGAAGATGACAGAAAGAAATAAGCTTGCACTTTTACGAACGGTTCACATCAGAATCTGGAATTCCTGCTAGCGGCTCTATTTTCATGGGGTTGTCACGCCCATACTGCCTTAGGTACTTAATATTATTAATTAGTGTGTATTTATTGTGTGTGTATACCTCATAAAATTTACTGTGACGAAATAAACAAACCAGCATATGTTATGCGACACACATAAAATACAATATTCGGTAATTTAGTGTGAAGCTTCGGCTATCATCCTCGAATAACCGATCCCCTGTACTTCTTGCCCCTTGAAGCCCATCTATTAAACATGTATTAAACTACACGTCGCCACGGCGCCGTAGTTGACGCCATCGTTTGTAAACAAAAATAACGAACGCCTAGCGATCACTAGCTAAATAGGTCGTGTCGCGAACAGCCGGGTCTACACCGACCACCCTGCAACGAGAGTTAAAGCGTGGCATAAACTGAGGCTCTCAGCTACAAAGCTGTATCGATAAATTTATTTAAAACCCATTGACTTACTATTACTACGTATAGACAGGCAAGCCAGAACATTTTTCTTGACGTCTTCGAATCAGGCCGCCATCTTGGAAAATCAAAGAGTATGTAAACGTAGTAGATGCGACAATTTTCTGAGTTCGGATTCAGTTATGGCTATAGCGGGATTTAATACACTTGTAAAAAAAAAAAATTTTAATCACCGACATTTGGTATTTGTATTTTTTTATACTGGATATCTTTATAGTTACCCAGGATGCATTATGTTGATGCAATTTGTCTCAGCAATTTGTGTCAGATTTGATGACACAGTCCTAATTTAAGGTCCATGCGGATCCTCAGATATCGATTTTGATAGCAATCGTAGCAAGACAAACAAACTAAATTACAACCATTTTCAAATTGGAAATTGATATAATAATTATATTCTCCTAAATTGCTAATGGGTTCATATTCGGAGACCATACTCGCATCGCGTAAATTATTTATATAAGAGAATTTACCTAGGATTTATATAAGTAGAACTTAAGATATATTTAAATAAGGAGAACTGAACGTTGCCACTAAAATTATTCATAGAAACGATCAAATAAAAAAATAAAAAAAATGGTTGCTGCTATTTCGGCGCAAAAATTAAGATCTTTAAAGCTTCAAATCAGTAAATCTAGTAAGTTTAATGTTCTACTAATAAGGCAAAATAGTCTAAGCAAATTGTCACTTCTACATTTTTAATCTTTGAAATAATGGCCGCCATCGGCGCGTATTTTATAAATTACAGAAAAATTCATGTTATTTCAAAAATCTGTGAATTTGCTGATGAAAAGTGATCCCCGTACTTTTGCTATTGTTGGATTTCTTGTTGATGCAATAACGCAATGCAAAAGAAGCCATTTTTTTAAAGTTTTGAGTAAAAATTGCACTCGAAACGACCGCCATCACTGCCCGCCACAGACTAAACCAACATACTCTCATGAGAGTATGTTGACATGCGCAAACTTATGCTAGGTGATGTCTACTCTAGTAATATAACTCAATGTTAAAACCGAATAACAGCGGTATAAAGGTGAAAATTGCCGATTTCAATCTGTCGAAAAGGCCCAGAATTCCAGCACGTAGGTATGCCTAAAGCATTGAGCAGTACAGTCACCAGCATCAATATCTGGTACGACTCTATTTCTAGAGCCATTAGGAGGTTCCACATATTTTTGCCTGCTTTGTTATGGCAGATATCTCAAAGAAGCGTTCATCATACTATTTTATACAACTGAAACTAGCATTACGGCAAGATACTGATATTTGCTATGTTAGACAATCGAGGCGTTCGGTGTAGTCCCGAGAATTTACGATCTAATTGCCCGCCCAGACTGTTAATATGATGTATGCAAAGGTGTGACCCCCATGGAGATTCTCAACCAATTGAAAAAAATTAACTGCTATCATACGCTGGAAATAAATCTTCATGCTTTGCTATTGCGGAATAGAACCCAATAAGCTAAAATAGAAAAGACCAATGAATGGACTGATGAACCGTTTGTGGTGCGGAATTCCTGATATGTGATTAATAAACTGTCTAAACTTAACTCACCACTCGTGTCTGGTCTGACTTGCCCTCTCAATTCGTAGGTAACAATTATGATGAGCAATCAGACATCAGGCTAAGTAGTACTGTCTCATGTGAGGCGAGTGTTAGGCCATGTTTTCAGTCCTTCTATACTATTCACGAGCTGTTTCACCTCAGTCCACCACTCACCCCGAGCATATATTGAAGCCGGAGCTCCTTAACACTACTGAGAACAGAAAACATTTACAATGGTTCATATCTGACGACTGGTCAGTAAGCGATGTAAGTACCCCTAAGATCAAAGCGCGCATGAATCTGTCATCCCGCCCGACGCGGTATGTCTTGAATGTTACTAATCTTCTGATCCGCCTCTAAGTTTATATGTAGGTACCACGAGTTTTGAATACTCACGTAATACTCCAACGGTTTACCATTGAATTGCCGACAAACATTTTATCGAATATTATTTCAAAGACAACGTTTCAAGTATTTTCATTTCATCGACAAGTTATTCCGTCGAATACTCGATACTAGGTAATTTGCACCGAGGTCTTTTAATTGGTAGTTGACTTATTACAATAAAATTCATGTCATGGCTTTTCGAGTTTTTTTTATTCATTTTTTTTTACTTGTAATAATATTTATTCCGCATAAAATTATTTCAATTGGTAATATTTCGTTGTCGAAACTAAACGCAATCACGTCAGTCGGCTCACTCTGCGAGATTATTGATATGTGGGTAGTTTCAGATATGAAATAATTTATCTGGACGAATGGTTGGTCGTATGAATTTGTCATGAAGATCAGAGCTCGCATGCCGTCTTGTGATAGCCGTGCAGCGAATCGACGCCACCCCGCTGCGCGGGGTGTCTATTTCTGGTTTGATGGACACAAGTGAACCCTAACCTAACCGACCTAAAACAGACTTCGCTTATGACAAGTCATTTTTGTCCGCCCTGATATCTTTTTGTAATAAACGATTTACACCAATGATTCTTAGTTTTATTATACATACATATTATTTATCAATTGTCATGATGATCAGAGCTCGCGTGCCATCTTGTCATAGCCGTGCAGCGGGTCAACGCCACCCCGCTGCGCGGGGTGTCTATTTCTTGTCTGAGGGACACAAGTGAACCCTAACCTAACCGACCTAAAACAGATTTCGCTTATGACAAGCCATTTTTGTCCACCCTGATATTTTTTGTAATAAACGATTTACACCAATGATTCTTAGTTTTATTATACATACAATAATACATCATTAACTACATAATTTGAATAATGTATAAATGTGCAGTAGGACATATAAAATTTTATTAAAGTAATATGTCGAAGAAATGAATTGCAATGTTATGTAGTTGTGCCAATTAAGATAATTTGAAACAAACCAGCTATTAAGTAATATTCGTTGAATAGTATTTCTACGTAGTAAGATAAATTTAAATGAATAGTAGTTGAAATAAAATAATGCCAAACAATATTACTAGTACTAAAGTTTCGATGAATCGTTGTCGATGAAATAATATTCGATGAAAAGGTTGTCGACAAAACAAGGGTACACCTACTCCAACGCTAGCGACACGCTTCTTTATTAACTTCATGTCTCACTTGCAAAAGACAAAAGTTATTTTCGTATTTTGAGATTTCATTCCACTCTACTTGATGTAGATAAATTACTCAGTTATTATATCCACTTCAGTCCAGGCCGACATAAACGCCTACTTTTTCAGAATTGTCACATTGAAATAACTATTTTTTGCGTAAATGACGTCGGTATAGAAAAATAGCACAGGATTCCAGCACTCCCAATTTAGTAACTAGTCCGCAGGCAAAAGCTAGTAACTTCACAATTTCAATCTATGCTCACGAAATTTATGGACGAGGTTCTCATAATTCTAAACATGTCACGAGGTAATTTCTCCTGTAATGGACTTTGATAGTATGCCATTCGTAAAAGGAAATGTGACGCCTGGGTAAGCACTCGCAAGTCGCAACCATGACTATAATTAAACTGGTTCGGGTTAAGATTACTTTTAGAAAATATTACTTAGACCGTTGAGAAGTTTCCCTAGGAATGCAATCGGGCTATTTTACTTATTGCTTGTATTTTAATTAACAGTTATTTATACCATCGAAGTCAAAGTAAACATATCATTCGATAACCTTATTGCAAGAAGACAACGTTGACAATAGTGTGACTTGAATGTCATCATTTGTACTAATTTATGACACACACACTGGCATGACATTGACACAGATCTTTATTTGTCTTAAAATAAGAATTAGAGAACCAGTAGTTTCCTAGAAAACTTTATGACAGGAAATTTAAAAAAAAACCAATCGCCTTTTAACATTCCGGATTCCGCCGGCAACTAGAGAAGCTTAGTGTGTAACCCAGTTGGCGCGTTCGCCTGTGATGTCATATTTTTTACTAGTGTTTCCCACGCTCATTGCTCCAACAAACATGTGAATATTCTTCAACCTGTGCCACAATAATAATAAGATAATAACACAATCCTTACTTATATTATAAATGCGAAAGTGTGTATGTGTGTGTGTTTGTTTGTCCTTCTTTCACGTCGCAACGGAGCGTCGTATTAATGTGATTTTTTGTACGGAGATATTTTAGAAGCTGGATAGGCTACTTTTTCCAGCGGGAAAACATCGAATTCCCACGGGAAAATTCAATATGTTACATTTTCCTATAACCACGCGGGCGAAGCCGCGGGCATCTGCTAGTTATATATATAAGTATCACATCATAATCACAAAATCGGAAACATCCATGCAGTTTTTTACAGTGCCCGTCACATAAATCCAACTCTTCAACACACCACACAGCCACACACACACACCTTTCTCAGCTCTTTACTAATCATCATCATCGTTTTGATTTGATTTATCATCATCATCATATCAGCCGAAAGACGTCCACTGCTGGACATAGGCCTCCCCCAAAGACTGCCAAAGTGACCGGCCCTGCGCCACCCGCATCCAGCGGACTTCCGCAACCTTTACCTTTACCAATAATCACAATGACAAGAGCCAATAATCGGCCCAGCTAGGTTTCATTGCTAGTGTTTGTTCCCAATTTTGTTTTGACTTTGAAAAATTAGAGGCAATTTCCAAATGGCAGTTACACTAAAAGAGGGGTGTTATAAGTGTCCAAGTGATCGTACTCATACATTACCACAGTAATATCGCAAATCAGTTTGAAGTTCGCCAGATTCTAGCCCTGGACCAGGGCCAATTTCACAGGCCCAGTATAGTCTTGTAGATATTTATTATTTGTGAACATTAAACCGGCCGTACGCGAGGGAATTCGGCCGAAGCCGAGCCGCGAAGAAAGCAATGTTACTGTCGGTGTATTCTGAAAATGAAATATTAGACTAGTCTAGGTATCCCTCAGGGTTGAAAGGTCAGATGGCAGTCGCTTTCGTAAAACTGGTGCCTACGCCAAATCTTTTGATAGATGCCAAAGCGGACCCCGGGCCCGTTTGACCACTACCGGGAAAAATGCTAGGAGGATGATTAGTATCACATTTACACTTCCTAGCCTACGATGCCTTCCTCTTTTGCCATTCGTCTCGAGCAATACAAGTGCGCGTATGTATGTATGTATGTATTATGTATTTGTATGCGACGGCCGCGACATACTCTCGATTTTTCTCACACAATATCTCTTGTTCTAAGTGTTCTAATAAGAAAGGGACGGATAGTGCGAGAAAAATCGAGAGAGCTCGCGCGCCGTTGCATGATAGCCGTGCAGGTCGGTCGTACTCTGGCGCCGTCTCCTTTCCTGTTTGCATCACGCGAGGTCCATTCGGTGGTTAATTTGACGCATCGCTACACATTTCCACTTCACCTTGGCGGATTTGCACATACATTTAAATCTATGATACCGGTTTGTAACCGACTTGAAAAAAAAGGAGGAGGTTCTTAATTCGGTTGTATTTTTATTTATTTATTTTAATTTTTTTTGTCAATGTTTGTTACCTCAGAACTCCATCATTGACGAGGCGATCCGTTTTTTTTGTTTGTAAGTAAAAAATCAATTGGATAATGGGATCCATGAGGAATTGATGGAACTACTCAATTATATTAGGAACGCGTGTAGTGATTTTGGTATTTTCTATTATACCTCGTGTATTTACACCCGGAAATCATAAATTTGGTGGAGAGGAATTGATGTTGACCACAGATAACTTATGGAATTCCTCAATTATGTACTTAAAACTACAAAAGTACGCACAGATTCTGATAGGATTCCGTTGAAATAGCAACTAATAAAGCGTCAAAGGCGATCCTTGTGGAATCGACGGAAGTGCTCAAACATTATCGGGCCACATACAGCGATTGGGTTTTTTCTCTAATAAACAACGCATTTGCTCTCGGAAATCAGTTCATGTGGTAAATTGGCAAAGAAATGTGGAAATGTTCTCGTGGCTTGGCGGAGTACTAAATTGGAGTCGGTTAAAACTTTGTTATTAAAGTAAATTATAATTATCACATTACCACATTTACTTTCTAGTTGCCACATTATGAATCAACCGCAATATGCAACTATACCTATCGCGGCGAATCTTAATCCGTATGGCACCTGTCATCTCAGTGCAATTTTGCGTTAAAAGGAAGGCGGAGGAAGAATCAAACAATATTTATAAGTTGGAAATTACACAAGGTTAATGGACACAAGGTCAAAGTTCTATGGACACAAGGAAAAAATATTGCCACGGAAAATAAAATATACGTCTAGCTATAGGGCCTCGGAAATTAGAAAATAAAGTTGGCCCCCGAAATAAATAAATAAACCATATGTAAATGGGCCTACCCAGTTGTCAAGGGTTTATTATGTTTTAATTTATATTCATAAGATTCATAGCATTAAGGACTTAAAGCTTATTTGGATGATGTACATTTTTATCGTCTAACCATGTATACAAAAGAATAGAGCGATCATAATTAACGAGCTTTAGTAATAAACAACAGAAGTCATTAGTGAAATCAGACAAAGCTCAAAAGCTGGGGAGCTCGGGAAACCATAAATATTGTGCGACAAAGGGTGATGAACAGTTATTACCATCGCAAATTATAGCAGTAACCGACCCTGAACATACCTACTGGCTTAATTCAAAATAATTCCAAGCCCCTCAGACTAAAATTTGAATAATTCAAAGCCGGTTATGAAAATAATACAAATCTTGTTAACGAATCGTACCTAGAAGTTATTATCTCAAAGAAAGATGAACATCAGCCGTTTAGTATTTCTTTTTTCAAACGTTCAGATCTATTGATAAAAAAAACCGCAGCCAGCATTCCAGGGTCTATCTCATCTGGCATTCAAGTGTGTGATTTGTAAAATGCGAAATAAGGTTTGTTTTACATCAAACAAAATAATAGGATACGAGTTTTGGACGGTAAACTGTGTTTGAAAATAAACGCTTCCAGCCTGTGCGGTTGGCAACAGGTGGGTGCCATCATTGTAAGCGCTGCCTAAGATCTAGACGCCACGATATCCTGACGATAAATTGTACGGAATAGATACGTTTCTGTTTTATATATAATCTTATATGATTAAATTATAAAACAATCTTAGGTTTCAGTTCATTTTTATTTATTATTTTACATTTAGTGACATATTTAGAAAACGAAAACCAACCAAGGTAAATTAGCTGGTTTTTTTCGTTGCGATAAGTACCTAAGCATGAAAATAGTGTCGTTTATGTAGGAATCCTGTATGTCCTGCCTGTACGGCACAAGACCTTTTATGCATTTATTGAAGCCAATCTAAATTTACTGAAGAAACGCATAAAAATTTAATTGTATTGTTATCCCAATCTCATCTGGTCATCAATAAGTCGCAGGAGTTACAAACATTTGCATATGCGCCTGCAAGAAGAAGCTCATGAACTTCCAGGACGTGTTCCATAACTGGGCCCTGGGACCCATATTGAAATGAAATTGGCACTAAATGTTCTAATTAGAAAGAGACAGATACTTTATCTCGAGTCAGACAATTCGCGCTTTGTCTTGTGCTAGCCGTGAAACCTCTGGTAATTTTCATGTTCCCGTATCCACGTCTTCTCTTGATCTACCAGATTCGCTTGTTTTATTTTAGCGCTTTGTTTTATTTCGTGGTTTGCTGATGGTTCCTCTCGTTATTCTTGTTGCGTCCTTGACTTTGACGAGAGATATTTTCAAATAGAAATAAATGGGTACGAATTCCAACCTACTTTTATTTTGGTTAAATAATAGCCGATCGTAAATTATGGGGGTTATTCCCAGTTCTCGTTTTGAGGTTAAGATTTATATAGTATGTTGTGAATCATAGTGAGTTGCCATTTGTTGTGAAAGAGCTGGGGACATTTCCTAAGAAGAGTCGTTTATTTTAGGTTAGCATTAGACGATAAAATTTAAACGCTATGAGGACAGATGTTATTTGTCATGGCCTACTTTTGTTCCAGGTTGTTTGAAATTTTGCAAATCTACAACTGGTATTTTTGTACGATATTAATGTATGTATTTTTTCTTAATTGGGGTTTTCATCGCGATAATTCTCTGGACTGTAAACACTTAAAACCGCGAGACTTTAGTGAGCCGGTGTACAACGTGCAAGAAGTTCATGCTCAATATCAGGGGGCCTATTTGACGTGAAGTATTGATTGAAATCCTTTTGGCTTTTGTTACGCGCGTTGGCTTCCATACGCTACCGAGATAAACACCACGAGTGCGTGCGACAAATACATCGAGTGCAAAAAACCCTGCTTTACAATTACATCATCAAAGTAATATTAGTAATTTTTACAATACCAACCCACTAAATAAATACTGATAGACCACTCTTAGAAAAAGGGTAATAAGTTAGCCTTTCTCTAAGATACTATATTGGTTGCTCTTTCCTGACCACTTGTTGTTCGTTTCTCACAGCCCACGCTCACTGATAAGGTTTGGCACACAATTTCACTGCCAGATTTATCGATTTTCTGATGAAGGTGTGGGCGGTTATTGATAAAACTGGCTAATGGCTCGCCTCGTAATAGATATGGGTGCATTCGTTAGTTAACCTTGCGACATTGGTTAATTGAATATTATTAGAGGAATTTGACTCCAAGCATGTGTGATACATACATATAATCACGCCTGTTTCCCGGAGAGATGGGCAGAAAACCCTTATTTTCCTTATCATTAATGGTCGGCTTAGCTAGCCGTGAATTAAACTATTTGCCTTGCACCACCACACAATTAGAGATCAACAATTTAAAGAGATTAACATATTATTATTACAATTGTGCTGTTCACTATTAGGCCTAGTCTCTACGAATAGAATTATACGAAAATTAACAATAGGATATATAACCTATTGTAGACCTCAGGTCAACACCAAAACCAGCCAAACTCTGGAATAAATTGTCGCCTGCGGTATTTCCGGACCGTTATAACCTCCAAGCCTTCAAGAAAAGAGCGTACTCCCATCTTAAAGGCCGGCAACGCACCTACAACTCTTCTGGTGTTGTAAGTGTCCATGGGCGTCGCTTATCGCTTACCATCAGGTGATTCGACTGCTCGTTTGCCTCCTATATCATTAAAAAAATATATATGCCAGTGAAAGCACCGCCTTAGATAATCGACGGCAATCATAGTCTTATCAATTCTGCTTGAACGTTTTCAGTTCTAAATTTAATTAATTCGTATAGATTTATAGACTAACATCGTCATCGATATTTCTCAAGCGTAACAAAATCGATTGAAGCTATTATTGAAGCGATTATCGGTTCGAAATTAAGCCCTTGAGATGCCAGTAATCGATATGGGCCATTCGTTCCGTCTGGGATGCGGTTGTAAAAAATCGAAGGCACGTGTACAATTCGCTAATGTTGAGACGTGGAGCGATTTGTATTAATTTCGCCTCCTGTCTACGACCGATAAGACTTGTAATCGTTCTTGCTATAATCTAGATTTCTAAATTAGTTTAGATTTCGAACGGGAATAGCCGGCCTAGCTTGTGGACAACTTAATAATGTGTCATAATTTTATATAGAAAACTCCCGCGAGTCTCGGACATTAAAATAGAATGAAACGGGTCAATCACATGTTTGAGGTCGAATATCGCTCGACATGTATCGAACCAATATTTGGTCCTTATTCGTGAGTAGTTTAGCACGCGATTCCGACAAATGTTGCGATGATGATGATACATCATAATTATCTCATCATCATCATATCATCACTATAGTGCTGAGCGCGCCGGTATCGCGAGTGCTCCGGAATGAGGACCACGTGTAGGTTCGAAAGTTCGAAACATTTCGAGCGATATTCGACCTCAAAGACGTGGGTGACCGGTTTCATTACATTTTAATGTGTGATACAGTCCACAGTGGATGTGTGCTGTGCATAAGCTATATTCAAAATAATATTATGTTATCCAACAATTAGAATTAATTATTTTCGTAGCTAAGCTCAACACTGATCGAAACTGGTAAGACGCTTTTTAGCTATCTTAACACACCTCCGTTGTTAAAGCAGCCTAAGAGATTACTCAAAAAAAGGGCCTGGTCATTCACTCGTACAATACGTACATTAACGTTCGCTGCGCCATAGGGTCGAAGCAGCCCGATCAATGTATGGTTAATTTATATGCAGGAAAATATTTTATTATTTTATTTTATTACGTTATCGTGTTCAATTAAAAGCAGTTAGCGAACTATTTTTAATCGCGAATCAAAATGGGCGTGCGTTATATTTTGTAAGAATATATAATTTATTACAACCGGTTAACATTTGAAGGGGTTTAAGTTCTTATTTCCTAATAGGTACTTTCGAGTTCGTAAATTTTGTTAATGTCGTTATTAAGTATAAATACTTAATGTATTAGTGGAAGCTACCACTAAATTTCGTTGATGTCATTTATAGCTATAAATGACATCAACGAAATTTAGTGGTAGCTTCCACTAATACATTAAGTATAAGCACAGCTAAAAGAAACTAAAACAGACACTGCTTCAAGATTCCTGGAAATAATTAATGAATTATCAAATCCCCATGTTGTAAAAGCAGACAATCTCTAATTCGTCATTTGGGACAAATGTAGGTAACTCGATATGGTAACAAATGAGCTTTCTCCAAGCTCTGCGAACACTCCCAGTCGCCCAGAGCAAGTCTATGTGTGTAATGTGTATTGTGTATCTAAAGCTTTGTAAACAAGGCAACTTCCTAGCAAACAGCAAGTTCTCTCGTGAGAAAAAAAATTACAATCGATATATGCCAACCCAACACTCATAATTTAACGCTGTTAAAACAATAATCAAGCTCATGACATAGATAATATAGCTTTAAATAAGTTAACGAGCAGTTATTGTTACTAGAAAAGTAATAAGTACGTAGTATGTAAAGTAAGTAGTATGTATTTAGTTACGCACAGTTGAGCAGGGCTACCACAAAATACAGATCGACGGTATTTTTGTACGTCCTTTAATTATTTTGTGGATCTTGCCAGTAACAAAATACATGAGAACAGTAAAATAATACTGGAGACCAAAAACGATAAAAACCCATTTCAGATAACCCTTTGAGTGGCATCAAGATTTTTAAACGTGTGCAAAATTAGGACAATTGGCAATAAAATATTGGAGCATGGAGGTAGGACTCACAATGACCTCGCCCAGAAACCGTCTAATAATAATGGTGGGATGAAGGCCCCGTTTGGGTAAAACAAATTGGGCTGATTTATATAACTGGCATAACAACACACCTCACTAACTAACCTACCCCACAACTTAATAGGTTGGTAGGTACCTAGTTGAAATTATAAAGCGATATGTATTATGCAAACTAAACAAAATTTGATGTAGGTATGTTTTCTTATTTACTGCAAAACATGATACGACACAGTAACATTAACCCTGGGGAAGTACTTTTAACGTTAGATCACCGCGCTTATAGACTATACCTACGTTATACTTAGGTATGACTTTGTTTCCGTGATCTTAAACATGAAGCCATACGGGAGAAAGTGGATAAAATTAGAACTGATTTTTCAGCGAAAATGAGAAATTCTATCTATAGAAGTATACATCCTACTAATAATATAATATAATATATATTATAAATGAGAAATTTTGGATGTTTAGATGTTTGTTACTCAATCACGCTTAAACGGCTCAACCGATTTGGATGAAATTTTGAACTTTAGCCAGGATTAAGATTTAGGATATTTTTTATCCTGGGTCCACACAGACCAAGTTGCGGGCGGAAGCTAGTATACACATATGTATATCTAAAATGGTGTTGGAGAGAAATGCAAATGCTTAAATCCAGAAATCTACTCTTACTCTAACCACAAGTCATTTCAGTGAGTTTTAATTACCAGCTTGTCTAATAATATTCGCAAATAGTTCCAAGCAATCGTTAAATACAATGTAATTCGCACAAGAAGCGTTTGTGACAAAAATATCTGATTTATTAACTTCAGAAATAACACCGGTCGCGCGTTCGTCAACTGAAATCATAAAGTTTTGCCATCCCAAGGATGTCTGAACCAAACAATTTGCGAGTTGATTAATAGGATTGGGATTTATTGCTGTACAGGCGACGTCAAAGATATGTTGACACTTTTGCACAGTGAAATAATACGTAGTCATAATACATGTAGTAAGGCGAAAAATGTATACATATATATCTTTGACGTCGACTGTACCAGGGAATTAGGTAGAGTATAAATCGAGCGTGGATTGCACAACTGTTGTAGCTGTACTTTACGTCATAATAAATTTACTTGAGAACTCATTTTTAAATTAGATGAAAAATCACATTTATAGATTAGAGTACTTACTTAATTGATTGTTTTAACAAGTGGATGATATTAGGTATTTATACACAACGACACCATCGCTCAAAGTTCTATCACTTTCACTGCCAGGAACCTGCCTAACGGGCGCTCTCTTCGTATGCGCTTTCCTCTACACTTAGCGGGAAAGTCACTGCATCGAAATACGAGCGTAGCGCTATAAAATTCTTGGCAGTGGATGAGTTTAAAGTCATCGCAAGAAAACAACGCCTTTTATACAATTCTGTCTATTATGGCTCATTGTAATTTTACTCTCATTTTCAGATAAACTAAGCTATACCCACTTTTTGTTTCAGGACCGAGACAGCAACCTGACGGTGCCGGCGAGGTGGGAAGACCGCAACCTGCGAAACTACCTCAACAAACAAGGCATTGGTAAAGTGATTTATAATAACTAAGTAAAAAAGGCGAACATATTCGTAAAAAAATCTTGCTTATGTGGTCAAAAAAAATATGTTTGGTAATTAACTTACTTTACACGCACACAAGCTAAGGCATGATGACGAATAATAAACCAAAAAATAACAAACATTTTTAGTCTCTACGTGTACGTTAAAAATCATTGCAATGAAATAGTGTGGTATGAGACTTATAAGTATAAATGATTGAAAAATTAACAAGTAAAAATTTTAATTTATCACCAATATCACTCGCAATTCCAGAGAAGGTGAGCCGTTGGATCGGCGGCATCTACGACTACGCCGCGCGCGCATGGAAGTGGGGCGGCGAGCTGCGCCCGATGCGCTACCAGTCCTTCTCCAAGATGAAGAAGCTCAGGCCTGAGGAGCTGCAGTGGAACTGCATCGCTATGGAGCCCGAGCTCCTTTACAGGCAAGTCTTGTGTGGTTTTTGCGATACTTTAAGAGCCCGCAGTAAGCTCGATTCTCCATATAAACGTAGTTACGCTCTCATTTTAAAACTACGTGTTGGATTGTAACGAAACTTTGCAATGACACGAGGTATGTCTGTAATTAGTTTATGTAGCTTCAGATACCATAGTAAAAAATACAGCTATTTTAAGTTTTTCATACAAAACTTGTTTTTACTGTATTTCGTTTGTTTAATAGACTGGAACCATATAAACTAATTACCGACATAGATATACCTGCACATGTCATTGTATATGCAAAGTTTCGTCACAATCCAACACGTAGTTGAGCGTAACTACGTTTGTATGGGAAGGTGAAATTCGGCCGAGCTTACTGCGGACTCTTAACAACGAAAACGGTCTTTCGTGACCTTCTGAAGACGCATGGAAGTGGGACGGCGAGCTGCGCCCGATGCGCTACCAGTCCTTCTCCAAGATGAAGAAGCTCAGGTCTGAGTACATGCGGTGGGACTGCATCGCTATGGAGCCCGAGCACCTAAAAAGATTAATGAGTAGTTCTCCTAAAGCTTGCAGAAACCTGGTTGTCAGTTTTCAGCCTCTTCTTTCCTTCATAGCAAAGGCACGAAAAATTGTCGCCAACTTTAGTCCTTTCTCGTACTCGTATTAACACAATTCTCTGATGTTAAATTATTACCAGTAAAAGCCGCGTAGCCTAAACAGCTCGTACGAATAAAAGTATGCCCCCTAAAGGATTAAATATGAGGGTTCCTTGTGTGTGTCACACGGGCCATTTCACGTTATTTTATTTGACTTTAGGAGATCCTTTGTTCCGAAGAACTATTGGACGGTTTTAAGTGGTCGTGAGCCAGTTTGCGCCATTGTTGCGAGATGGGGATTTATACGGTCTTTAAAAGATTTCTGATCAGTGCATAGACATACGAAGGGATAATATGTATGTACAATCTATACAACGATAGAATTATTTTAATTTTAACGGACAAATTCGTCTACCTTTCAACGTTTATCTAGAGTATTACAGGGAAGTATTGGCCTTATTTTACTTATTTCGACATTAAGTGCTTATCAAACATAATAATACTAATTTTATTGCGTTTCAAAATGGGTTTCCTGGAAAACGCATATGCAATTAACACGCGATTTTTCTAATCTTATCTGGAATAGGGTTGCTAACTAGCTACTATAGATTTTTATTTAGGTATGATATATTTCAAATAATAACTTATGTTTTTTCAAACATTTCATACCTATTATTACAAAAATCTGTGGACCTACCTAATACATGAACAATTCAGGCGGTGTATAGTAAAAACCATAAAAGCAGAACAACTAAACGCATTTAGACAAATAAACATATACGACCGTATACAAATCATAACTTTTCTCCGCGAACAAAATATCCATTAAGGCTGTGCATTGGAAATTATCGCGTGCTTTGAAACGCCGTTCTGACTAGATTAAGAAACAATAAGGTCTGATTTTCAGATATATGTTTCTTGACTATATGATTGTTTTTCTGATTGTACCGATGCATGATTGCTTAAAATTTCCTCGATAAAAAAAAAATCCAAAGTTGGGTCTGTATTTTCCTTTTTTTACTCAGCCTACTCAAACGATACATTATTTTACGACACAATCAAGTTAATACTATAGTATTTTATCTCACTTTATGTAATTTAAATAAAACGTCTCTAAGTTAGGTATTTATCGAAATTTGTCCAAAAAAGCCATTCCCGAAGAGTGTTACATCTCTTTTCCTCGTGCGCGGAAGGCATCAGCGTGTCTCTGTCTAGGGGGCGTGTTCGACTCCAATCAAGGCATCGCCTTAAGCCTGAATATTTCATATATTCGCGTATCTGAATAACGCAGTGTTCCCGATATCGAAATGGCGGGTTCGTGACAGAAATAAACGATCTCAAGGGCACAGGGACGGTGGGCTTTTGGTTGCATTCACTCTGAAACCGCTTACAATTGTAGCGCGTGGTGTTAGTTACGAACTTAAAGCGTTTTTGTCTGGAGATTATCTCTATATGTCTATGCTTTTGTTCCATCATCGTCATGTAAGACGAAAAAAAACTATGGAGTTGATATTAACATTGAAACTTTACTCATATTCATACTCATACTCACTCTTTTTCTTACTCCCGAAATTCTTTTATACTGCGTATCGACTTTAGACGTGTCATTTATTTATATTTGCAATCGTTGCACACGGCGTGAATACCTTAGACATACCTTGTCATTCAGTGGTAAATAAATGCCCCATGTGTAATTATTATCTAATTAAATGATTTTATTTAGGCTGCCTTTCTGCTACGAGCTTCGTCGCCATCAAAACAAATGAATTTTATGAGAATCTACGGAATGTGATTAATCTATTTTACAGTACATATGGTGCTACTTTCCCGCACTAGTGCGGAAAAGAGCACTTTTCGTGCATATGTCGAAACTTTAAAGAGCCATATGTACAGTAAAACGTTGTACGATACACGTGCGAATAGGTAATTCGCAACTTGTGTCGATTTAAAACACTCCTTTCGGTCGTGTTTTAATTTATCGTTGCGAATTTCCTATTTTGGCACTTGTATCGTAAATAACTATTGCACTGTTTTCCGCTTAAGTGAGAAAACAGTTTCAACTAAGTAGTATTAAAGCAAACTTTCTTAGATAATAGTAATGCATTTTCATTTTATATTTAATCATTTCAATTTCGTCTTCTTTTAATATTTATTTATGGATATACCTTATCCATATTGATATCTACAAGACACAACTACATGCCATTAATGACGTAAAAATAGTTCACCCCCGCCGACCTCTGGTAATAAAACATGGTGTGGCAGTTAATGTGTTTATTTATAATATAAACATCTTTTGGGATTTAAATTTTTAAATAAATGAGTATGAATATGAGCAAAATTTTTATGTTAAAATTGACTCCATAATTTTCTTTCGTCTTACCGTGCGATAAAAATTCCGAGCCTTGGTTATGATATATTTGGATACGCGAAACAAATCCAAAGCGACCAGCAAAAATAGACTATCAGGTATAAAATTAAACAGTGTTTCTGGAATGCTTAGTTTTATAGTGGTAATACAAATTAATTATTATCATTCGTAGTACTGTAAATGTATGTCTTTGTCCAGTACATTTGCCTTTGGTGCACTATATACTAGCATAAACTTCAAAAGATACGTTAACCGTCTCAAAAACGAATCAATAATTAAATCACAAAATGCCGTCCCTATCCAACTGCAGCTACTAAATAATTGAATCTTCTTCTTCATTTAATAAATTCTTATAATATGTTTCCTCGGAGAATCCAAAAATCGCGTAATACTTAAAACCACTCCATGATAGCCCCATCGACCGATACCGCGAAAAGCAATAAACTTTACGAACGCCAATGATGCAACATTGCCATTGTGTAGTTAAACCCCTTATTGTATTGGCAGACGGCGTCTCGTGACCCATAACCAATAAAGCTTTTACGATTATTACTTAACTTAATTTTGATTACGGAAAATGGCTGCAAAGCAAAAATAAATCGCAGGAGTCCAAGTACAATGGTCCTCTGACTTAAAACATTAGTTATAGGTATCATAAATTAATTTAGAATAACAAACTAACAACTACCTACCAAAACTGACATTCGCTCTGGAGCGTATGAGCGGGAACATAGCTGAGTAAAAAAGCAACGGGAAAACTTACCTATTATCTGCAATAATAGGTGAGGTTTCCCGCGGAGACAAGCGCTACGGCTCCGTTAGTTCTTACATATATATTATTTTCCATGATTTGAGGTAGTAATCCTGCAACTACTGGGTGCCAATGGCTGTTCCTTGAGTGCCAATAAATAGGTATTTTGTTTTAACTTACACATATTTATAATGGTTTTACAGGATACGCCATAAGCACCAAATAGTTTACACCAAAGCGTCACAGCCGGTATGTTTATTTAATCCCACTAAATTCAAACAAATATTTTTTATCAGATGGACGCCCGTAAGCTGCTACGAAAGTCATCAATACATCTGCAAGACCAAACTGCAGTACCACCCGCAACGCACCAACAGTCGTGAGAAGAACGACCCAAGGACTAACGACGTGACAGCGAACCCCATGCTGAACCCGCTGAAGTCGTACGACCTTCGCCCGAGCCCGCTCCGAGCCCCGCCGAAGCCTCGAAGGAACACGAACATTCATGACCTGCGACCGAACGGTGTGAGGAAGCGATCTGAGAAGCTACGACTAACCAGGAAGCTCACACGACCTTTCCCTGGGTAAGATTACTCACTGATTCTCCTTTAACGTTTGCCAATTCTTTGACTGTTTACTGCTAACAGCGAGGTTTATTCTTACCATTTGGTTTGAAATAATTAAGTAGGTACTCAAAGACTACTCACTTACCTACAAAAAAATGTACTTCATACCTATATCTTACGATTTCCATGGTGCATATCCATGACAAATAAATAACTCCCTAAGACAACACAATTCGATTCAATATTGAAGTCCGAATTCCCGGTCATATTTTTTAAATATTAAAAAACAAAAAAAAAAAAATATAATTATTTAATTTTTCTAATTAAATTTCTAAAAAAATAGCCATAAATACGGGAAGTAAGTAAAAAGTGGGTAATAAAGAACGATTCTCGTTTGTTAGTACGTAAGTATATATATGTTATGTATAGGTATTTACCCGCATGTTAACTACGCATCTGATGTGGTCCAGTTTAGGGTAACGATTGGTTTAATGAGCAATAAATGTTTAGTACCTACTAACTTTCGCTATTCATACCCTGAATTATATTACGTGGGTTTGAGGATGGCTTAAAATAACTTGAGCTTTTATACGTAGAATTATAGTAAGTACCTACACCACAGAATTATTGAGACTAGATCGATTTGTGTAAGATTGTCCGCAATAATTTATTTTTAAGTTTTTTTGCACAAAGTAGAAGAAATAATATAGTGTAGGCCTTACACTATTTATTTCTTTTCATAGTCATGAACTAGTCGTTAAACCCTTTCCACCTCCTTCCTACCTCCTCCTTTTTTATTGAGCCCCAACACCATCACGAAGATCGTATCTGTGTACCTAGAATTTCCGTGGCCACCTTTAACGGTACCACAATACAATAGAGTATTGTCATCGGAATTACATAAGTCTACAAAATTTCAATTCAACTATCGTACACTAAAATGTAATATTCACGTTTCAGGTACCAATGGAACCGCCGCGACCCCGAGGGCTCGTTCCGACGGAACGCCGACCTCCTGCGCTCCGGCCGCGCCGGACTCAGCCCCCAACAAGTCAAGTCGCATCTCGACAGACTCCAACATTTACGAGACAAGCAAATCGCCAGGAAAAATAGAATACGGGACCGAGGTGACTGGCTCGTCAACGAACCCAAGCAAGATATGGCACACACACACGCCAGGACGTATACTGTCGATAATAACATCAGCGCGTTGCATCCAAAGACAATAGTAGAGGAATTCGATATGATGCCGCCACGTTCCCCCATCGAGGTACGGCCGGCGCGCGGAACACATAACAATTAGGATTCCATTTTTGTAATCCATCTTGGCGTTTTGAAATGCATTCGATTTATCTTAACCCTTTAATTCGCATTGTCCAGCCTGATCGACATACCCGTTGACAGTCTTTTTTTTTTTTTTCCTGACCAGAGGACCTATTTTTGACTTTCGAGCGCTCGACTCTTTCACTCGAAAACTGTCAAAAATTATGAAATGCTATTTTGAAATAGGGATAGAAAATTGAAAAACGAGAGGTATTGACCACTCGTATTCAATTCCAATGGTAGAAAGGAAGTACCTGCCATTTTGACACTGCTAACGTATTTACTTTTATTTGATTTTGGAGCGCTCGAAAGTCAAAAATCGGTCCCCAGTCAGTATCGTTTGGGCTATTTAGCGACACCAGGACTTGAACTATGGACCTTAGCTATTTTTTGCGAATTAAAGGGCATAGATTATACTGGTCTTTGGGAATGATACCCTATAATGAGTTTTAATACGTAAGATATGTTTTATACTTATTGCGTTTATTCTTAGAAAAGATCAGTTTCATCTAACAAGTTCCTTGCAAGTACCGCCATCGCCACTTTGGACTCCCTAGTTCGGATCTGCTATAATTGTACTCGGTAAGTTTTTGTAATAAGCAGAGGTTGTAAGCTTATTTATTTGTGTTTGCAATGTGATCGCTTAGTCATAGACAAGTGTAGACTTTTAGTGTTCTTCTTCTCTTCTCGTAGAGTAGACAGAACGTGACGATTAATATTCGAAGAAATAATAGAGTTAGCCAGTCGTTGTGTGTAGGACTAGAAATAGCGACCAACTTGTATCATGTTGCGAAGTATAACTACTTGTACCTATGTCCTAGGTCATGTTTACAATTAATAAATATATAAGTAATCTGTAAACCATTTCACCGCGAGTATTCATTATTAACTTAAACGCTGTCGGCATGTTCAATTATAATAAGTTAGATTTATAATTGACGTATAGCCCGACTAGTTTTTATTTGAACCTAGCCATGTACACAGCGACACAATAGCAAATAACGGCTTGACGGGCTTTACCTACACAGAATCATTAATAAAAATATGTTACAAAACTTCCACTTTTATCCTAGACTGTGCCTTTAAATCAGTTGCAGATCCAGAAGCATCTAAGTCCTTACCAAAATCGTGCCAAACTCTAACCTCATCTTTAAATACTATCCCCATTAAACAATAATAACATAGATTAGGAACCTATATCATTAACGCTAAGTATACTAAAAATATAAACTCACTGAGGCACAGTTTTGTACATCGAAGATATCCATATTTTTTTAAGAAACGTGACCCGTTTTTGTGTGGAGCGAAAATATTTTGTTTTTAGTTAAGTATAAGCAATTGCAATTAATTATATTAAGTATGTTTATTTTAAAGTATTAAATTACGTATGATTCTCGATAAGTACCTAGGTATGTTAAAATGACCCAATACGTTAAAAGTATATTTGTGAGTAGGTAAGTATGTGTCGAGTATGTCGGGTTGATATCCGAAAATATATCGAACTACCCTCTATATCTCTACGTGCCTATTTAACTAAATATATATTATACATACCTCAGTTGTAGGCGTTGACGGGTCACTAGCTTAAAAATCATAACCTACGAAGTATTCATTAATTAAATATTTGTGTCGTACTCTACATTGGCATTTTAAATGTAAATAGATTTAAAAATTATATAATTCAATTTTAAGGTTTACTGAGTACGAGTCTTTTAGAACGTGTTTAGACCACTAGCGTTAATGACAGGGATAGCACTAACCGTAGGTAATATTGAATTGAAGGTACGATATGATAAAGGGCCGTTAGAGTCAGAGGGAACTTTAGGATAATGACACACCAGATAGCATATTTAGTCTATGACAGTTCATGGGCAAAATATAACAGTCTAGTTATTTGGTTGCCAGTGCAAGAGTCTGGTCCATGACAGTTCATGGACTAGACTGCTGTTTGGTTGCCAGTGCCAGAGCTAGGCACTTGTCTAGAGTGGCAAATAAGACGCACAATTCTGACTATGTGTGTCATTCACAAGTAACAGGTCGTGGTCGGGGGAAGCGGGCTTTGCGGTGTCAAAAGGCGCTATTTCCGTAACGACGCAGTTATAAATCGTCCTTATTGTCATCGAAAAAAGATAATTTGGTGAAGACCGCCACATATTCGCGATTACTGCCAATAGTTTAAGTCCTCGCATTTATGTTAAGCAAATTGTATGTCTAATGTCTATATTACCAAGTTAGAAAACGTTATTTAGCCACTTACAAATAAATTTGTATTTTCGTCTATTTACGCAACTAATAAAAAAAGTTAAAATTACGAATTGATTTGCTTTTTTCACCATGCACATGTGATTTACTTGTACTTTGTCTGCACTGTAGAGGATCGGCTAATTACTCACTTTACTACTAGAGTTTGGGAAAAAGTAAATTCTGTCAAATGAACGCAAGTAAAAAGGGACTACTTAGGTAAATGATCTGAGTATAAGGTAGCTTGTTTGTCGAATTTACTCTTACAATTTTGGTATAACTATATTACTTTAAGCCTTGTTGCGCAACAATGCCATATCATGGCACTGCAGTATAGTCTCTTGCATTTGTACTTTTTTATAAGATCAAGTTCTACTAATTAAATTCTAAATGAACCACCAAGCTTGTATAATATTTATTTTTATTAGAAGGAATATCGAGTTGTACCTGACTATGGGGTGATTTATTTTATTAGTAGGTAACGGAAGGTTCTTTCACTTCTCATGCTAGTAAAGTCCGTCTTTATGTTGTGTGTAGGCTGCATAAAATGGCTTTTTATGCTCTAGTGCATAAAGTAAAATCTGCCCACCGCCCAGCCGCGTGCATGTGACCATATTTTCGTAGTACTATGCTGATGATCAGTAGCGCTTCCACGAAAATCGAAATTCGAAGTGACAAAGCGGTCTCCGAACCTGATTATCGAATTTCGATTTTCGTGGTTAAAGCTCTATTCAGCTTACGTACCCACCATAATTATGGTAGGTACTACCGTGATAGGCCAAAAATGAATTTGCTTACCTATATATCTATACAGAAAATCAATGTAATATCTATAGTAATAATTTATACTCATTATCTTAATTACGAATTGTGAAGCTTACCTCACATTAATATCATCGAACACCATATTATATTTATTATATATCACAAATAAACTTTAAATTTAAATAATATGGGTAATAATAAGTATTATATTTGACGATATCGTGTAAAAAGATTGCGACATATTTGTAATTGAACTTAGTCTTAGTGGACCAACGAAATTGAAAAGGTCTTTTTACACATTTTTATTTAACAAAATTCTGTGAATTCAATAGTACGTTAAGTAAACTAAAGTGAGTAATTTCTTATTGTATCGATGTTTAAATTAATAAATGAAGCAGAGAAAACACTCGAATTTTCAATCATAACGCAGAGATTTAGATAGTAAGTTAGTTAACGAGTAAATACTGAACTCAGATTTCAAGACAGCTAACCAAGATGGTGGACACATGGTAACATGTGCGCTACCGACCCTTATTGATTTCTTGAGGATTCGCTATGTCGACATATAAAGACAAACCCTAGGTCTATTATTCTCTCAGCTGTGGTGATAGAGGCCACGTTGCCCACGACTAGGAACACGACACCACAGGTACGTAGTTTGGTCCCCATAAAGTACCTACTTCCCTAAAACCCCTTTCCTCCTCATTAAGTACTACCCCACAAGTAATACGGGTGTAGACTCGAAAGTTATTATTACTCCCAGAAAGAAGGCAAAAACATATGCCTAGTGTCAAAAATCCCATTCAGATATCTCAAAGAATTACGAAGCTACTACCGTTTTAATATTGCTTGTTAGAGAGAGAAAACGCAAACAGTGTGTGACGTCAAAATTTGCGAGGCTGGCGCAGAGCGCGTCGTGCGCGCGGCAGACCGCGTCGACGGCGGTGTTGAACACGACGGAGCACGGCACGTTGCCGTCTATTAGTGACGTCACAATCTACAAGCGTCATCGTTTCATATGAAGTTGCGTTTTGCGAAAAAGGGATAGAACATACCCCTTCTTAAAACTTTAGAACACTTACGTAATTATTTAACCTCATGCGTTGTTTTTTTTCCATTTGACTACATTATTAATCCTTTTTCGAGAAAATATGACATTATTGATTATTTTATTTAGTGTCTACACCCCTATCAGTCAGTATTTTTTCTGCATATTCAGGCTATTCTAACAAACCAAAAGACGTGGTACTGATATGAGTAGTAAAACAATTCAAAGTTATACATTTTGTCTTGTTGACTGGAAAGGATGTTGCGTAAGACACAGCAACAGCAGCAAGGCTCCCTAGCCTAGCTTGAGTTTCCCTTATTATTCCATTAAAATTCGTATTGTCGTAAAAGCGTATTGTTTTTTTCGTTTTAGTCCAAGATATTGGACTGATGCTTATGTCACAAAGGAAGCTTGTGACCCTTGATCCAATAATGCCCTAATCTGGTAAAATTGTCCACTCTTAGATTGGGCGTTGATAATAGCTGTAGCCAACAACACTTGGCTAGCCCCCGCTGAAAAACAGCTCTAAATTGGTGAGGTTTCTACACTTTCCACTCCCACGTTACTAGTTTTAAATCTTGATGTGTTAGGTTCCATTCCACTATATGTTTGATGTAGCAACGTATGATGGCGCCGTTTGCAAGTTCTACAGGTTGCAGGGTTTTGGCAGAATTTAGCTGAGTGATTGCCGTCCAAACAGTTGAAGCACAAGGCTATGAGTTGGACGTCTTCTATGCATTTACATACGCATGTTACCTATGCTCATGATACAATTCATACGTTAGTTGAAAAAAAAAATAGTTTCGCTAAGAGACTATAATCTACATGGACTACATGCTTTCGATAAGTTTTCTGGGCAATGATGGCAGACGAGCTAGACCGAGAGCGAGCAGTTGGGCAGTTATTAAATTATTTTTTTGAACTTAATAATTATATACCTACTCATTGGGTGCAATACTTAAATTATAACTTCGCCATAGTGTAGAATAAAGTACTTACCAAAATAATCTGTTACCGCTATACAAATACCCAGCACGTGGCTTTACCTGATACGGTTTACTTTTTTTTCTATTAAATTCAAGAGATAACCAGAATCGCGATTAAGTCGATTTAAGCGAGATTGGTCCCACTGCCGCTGATAAAAAACGATTAGTTCATGCTAGGCATTGAAAAAAAAACGATTAGAATCAATTATTATTTTCATAAAAAACGATTCAAATTTTGAAATGAATCGATTATGTATAAACAAACATTTATGTTTTCACTATCGATTAGTCGAAACCTAATCTACTTAGTCGGTCCTTAAGTTCTGTCACAAGGTTTTTGATAGATAAAACTCGGCAATATTTTTTTTCTTATTCGTATTATACAGGACCCGGGTATGTCCTAAAACTACGACCAGGACCACCGGGGGATGGGCAGCAGCATCCCTGGAGTTCGGTGGAAACACTGCGATCGCCAACCCGCATGCCAAGCGTGGCGATTATGGCATATACCCCCCATGCAGAACACAACAAAGCCACGGCCCCGAGGTTCCGGCGACCCCCGGTACCCTGGTTATGGTAGCGGCCAGGGTACTAGCGGGGTCAGGGGTGCTAAGAATCTCCGGCGAAGATCCGGCTACCACCACCGACGACCCCTGGCCCTGGCAACATACAACACGCGCACACTGCGGACCGACGAAAAGATAACGGAACTGGAGGAAGGATTGAGCAAGTTGCGGTGGGACGTCATAGGGTTATCGGAAGTCCGAAGAGAGGGGGAGGACACGATAACCCTTAAATCGGGCAACTTGCTCTATTTCCGGGAGGGCGACCAACAGTCCCAGGGAGGTGTCGGGTTCATCGTCCACAAGTCCCTAGTGAACAACGTGGTGAAGATCGAGAGTGTGTCGACTAGGGTGGCGTATCTTATACTCAGAGTATCCAGCAGGTACTCGTTGAAGGTCATACAGGTTTACGCGCCGACCTCGACACATTCCGACGACGAGGTGGAGGCTATGTATGAAGATATATCTAAGGCCATGCATAGTTCCAAAACCTACTTCACCGTTGTCATGGGGGACTTCAACGCTAAACTAGGCAAGAGAGATGGTGAGGAACTGATAGTGGGGCAATTCGGAGTCGGAAGTCGGAACCACCGGGGCCAACTACTGGCTGGTTTCTTGGAGAAGGAGGGACTCTATATGATGAATTCCTTCTTCAAGAAACGCGAGCACAGAAAGTGGACCTGGATGAGTCCCGATGGTGTGACTAAAAACGAGATTGACTTCATCATGTCGACGAGGAAGCATGTATTCAATGATGTCTCTGTAATCAATACGTTTAAAACCGGGAGTGATCACCGCCTGGTAAGAGGCATATTGAATATATGTGTCAAGCGAGAGCGCTCTCGCCTGATGAAGTCTACGCTCCGTCCAGTATCCACCCAAATCCAAACCCCCGAGAGCTTTCAGCTGGAACTCCAAAACCGTTTCGATTGCCTAGGTGGCGATGTGGACGAACTCAACGACGGGTTTGTGGAAGCTGTCCGTGCCACTGGGTCTAAGTTCTTCAAGGCCCAGCGGCCCAACAGAACTAAAAGGGTCTCTAGCTCCACTCAGAAGCTCATGAAGGAAAGGAGTGAAATGATTCTGCAGTCTTCAGCCGATGCGACTTTATACCGGCGGCTCAATAAACGGATCTCCAAGTCCCTTACCCGCGATCTGCGCCAATTCAATACGAACCGTATCGAAGAGGCCATCGAGCGAAATAAGGGCTCGAAAGTATTCGCACGAGATCTGTCTATTGGGCAGAGCCAGCTCGCAAGGTTGAAAACTGAGGACGGCAGAGTCGTTTCTTCCAAACCTGAGCTTTTGAGTGAGATAGAGCGTTTTTACGGACAGCTATACACGTCAACTCGCAAACCCGAAGTTGGTCCGGCAGAAGACCCTAGAGCTAGACTTACCCGACACTACACCGACGACATCCCGGACATCAGCCTGTACGAGATTAGAATGGCTCTGAAACAGCTTAAGAATAGCAAGGCACCCGGTGAAGACGGAATTACAGCCGAACTCCTGAAGGCGGGTGGAAAACCGATCCTTACGGCCCTTCAGAAGTTATTCAACACCGTCCTACTGGAAGGGAGAACGCCAAAGGCGTGGAACAGAGGTGAGGTGGTGCTGTTCTTCAAAAAGGGTGACAACACTCTGCTGAAGAACTACCGACCCATCTCACTTCTGAGCCATGTCTATAAGCTGTTTTCAAGGGTCATTACGAATCGTCTCGCACGCAGGCTTGATGACTTCCAGCCTCCCGAACAAGCCGGTTTCCGAAGAGGTTTTAGTACCGTAGACCACATTCATACGCTCCGCCAGGTTATACAGAAGACTGAGGAGTATAACCTGCCTCTCTGCTTAGCGTTCGTGGACTACGAGAAAGCCTTCGATTCGATCGAAACCTGGGCTGTACTACAGTCTCTCCAACGGTGCCAAGTAGACTGCCGCTACATCGAAGTGCTGAAGTGTTTGTACGAGAACGCCACTATGTCAGTCCGACTCCAGGATCAGAGTTCGAAGCCTATTCCGCTGCAGCGGGGTGTCAGACAAGGGGATGTTATTTCCCCAAAACTGTTCACTGCTGCACTGGAGGACGTGTTCAAGACTCTAGACTGGAGAAGGCTAGGCATCAACATCAACGGCGAGTACATCACTCACCTTCGGTTTGCTGACGATATAGTAGTCTTGGCTGAGACCATGGAGGACTTAAGCACGATGCTCGATGACCTCAGTAAAGCCTCCGAGCGAGTTGGTCTAAGGATGAACATGGATAAGACAAAGATCATGTCAAACCTCCATGTAGTACCAACCCCCATTTCAATCGGACACTTTACGCTCGAAGTTGTAGACGATTATATATACCTAGGACAGACTGTTCAGTTAGGTAGGTCCAACTTTGAGAAAGAGGTCAATCGTCGAATCCGACTCGGCTGGGCAGCATTCGGGAGGCTACGGCACATCTTTTCGTCCAATATTCCGCAGTGTCTCAAGACGAGAGTCTTTGACCAGTGTGTGTTGCCAGTGATGATATATGGCACGGAAACGTGGTCGCTTACTATGGGCCTCATAAGAAGGCTCAAAGTCACCCAAAGGGCAATGGAGAGGGCTATGTTGGGAGTTTCTCTGCGCGATCGCATCAGAAATGAGGCTATCCGCAGCAGAACCAAGGTAACCGATATAGCCCTCCGAATCGCTAAACTTAAGTGGCAGTGGGCGGGGCACATTGCACGTAGAACCGATGGCCGTTGGGGCGGAAAGGTTCTCGAGTGGCGACCACGTACCGGAAGGCGCAGCGTGGGTAGGCCCCCCACAAGGTGGACTGATGACCTGGTAAAGGTCGCGGGAGTCCGCTGGATGCGGGTGGCGCAGGACCGGTCATTGTGGCACTCTTTGGGGGAGGCCTATGTCCAGCAGTGGACGTCTTTCGGCTGATATGATTATACATGATTAAAAAGCTTATTTTATACGAATCAAATTGCAATTCAATACATTTTGTACAATTATCTCAATATGACAAAAAAACCTTCTAACTTGAGACAATTTTGAACCCAAAACACGCTGCAACTGTCAAAAATACCACTTACAACAAATTTTATAAAAAAACAGTGTGACAGATGACCAACGAGGTTTTATTTATTTATTCTGAAACCTCGATTTTAGACCATGCTTAGCAACTAGCATTTGATTTTCTGTTAGCTTTCAATTCCAACTGCTCCCATCGAGAACTCTACGTACTTTTTACGTTTTCAGAAAAACGCGTAAATTTGATCTTGTGGGCAACAAGTACACTACGTAAAATGTGAATATGAAAATTAGTTTTACCCAGACTTACTTATCTCATGCTTCCAAATGGAGGTAACAGGGTTCAGGGAGGGTTGTGACTAAAAACTCACGTAAGTTTGAAAGGTTTTAAGAATCATGGAAAAAAGATAAAGTGAATCACGTCCGTGTTTTTGATTGGCTAAAAACGTGCAAAATCTCTGAAGAAACTAGCATTTGTGTAATATGGCTTTAAGCATTTAAATCCAGTAACCGCTCTAATTTATCAGTATTTAATGAGCTTTCAAATCATATATAGGATTAAATAAAAACATCCTTCGTTTTATTTCCTATGCGGCAAAACATTTGTGACAGAACTTATGTACCGACTAAGTATGAATGAGTATTCTACGCTAAACCAATAAAATGGCGTATGGGGACACGTGTGTCTGTGGGAAGGGTATGGATCAGCTGGGACATTATTATTATTGATTACTGATTATTGTTTATTGATTATTTTATTTAGTGTCTACACCCCTATCAGTCAGTATTTTTTCTGCATATTCAGGCTATTGTAACAAACCAAAAGACGTGGTACTGATATGAGGAGTAAAACAATTCAAAGTTATACATTTTGTCTTGTTGACTGGAAAGGATGTTGCGTAAGACACAGCAACAGCAGCAAGGCTCCCTAGCCTAGCTTGCGTTTCCCTTATTATTCCAATAAAATTCGTATTGTCGTAAATGTGTATTGTTTTTTTCGTTTTAGTCCAAGATATTGGACTGATGCTTATGTCACAAAGGAAGCTTGTGACCCTTGATCCAATAATGCCCTAATCTGGTAATATTGTCCACTCTTAGATTGGGCGTTGATAATAGCTGTAGCCAACAACACTTGGCCAGCCCCCGCTGAAAAACAGCTCTAAATTGGTGAGGTTTCTACACTTTCCACTCCCACGTTACTAGTTTTAAATCTTGATGTGTTAGGTTCCATTCCACTATATGTTTGATGTAGCAACGTATGATGGCGCCGTTTGCAAGTTCTACAGGTTGCAGGGTTTTGGCAGAATTTAGCTGAGTGATTGCCGCCCAAACAGTTGAAGCACAAGGCTATGAGTTGGACGTTTTCTATGCATTTACATACGCATGTTACCTATGCTCATGATACAATTCATACGTTAGTTGAAAAAATACATAGTTTCGCTAAGAGACTATAATCTACATGGACTAAATGCTTTCGATAAGTTTTCTGGGCAACTCTGGGGTATACAATTAAATTAAATTTTTGAACTTAATAATTATATACCTACTCATTGGGTGCAATACTTAAATTATAACTTCGCCATAGTGTAGAATAAAGTACTTACCAAAATAATCTGTTACCGCTATACAAATACCCAGCACGTGGCTTTACCTGACACGGTTTACTTTTTTTTCTATTACATTCAAGAGATAATCAGAATCGCGATTAAGTCGATTTAAGCGAGATTGGTCCCACTGCCGCTGATAAAAAAACGATTAGTTCATGCTAGGCAGTGAAAAAAAAACGATTAGAATCAATTATTATTTTCATAAAAAACGATTCAAATTTTGAAATGAATCGATTATGTATAAACAAACATTTATGTTTTCACTATCGATTAGTCGAAACCTAATCTATGAATGAGTATTCTACGCTAAACCAATAAAATGGCGTATGGGGACACGTGTGCCTGTGGGAAGGGTATGGACCAGCTGGGACGACATTGTTGCTTTAAAAGTGCCGGGTGTTTATATCACCACGGCGCCAAGTACCTGGTCCGTCGCTCGCTTGCCACCGTCTCTGTGCCCGCGACCCAAGAACTCGTATGGCCAGAGACGATGGCAAGCGCCCCGATGGAGTCACTTTTGTGCCGTGGAAGATAGTTAGGGCGTTAGTGTGGGACGCTACGTGTACACATTCGCTCCCACATCTAGGCGACTCGCTCCCAAGCCGGTGTTGCAGCTGAACAGACCCCGTATCATGGTCGGCCTTATCACGCGATAAGTGACAAGACAGAGCGCCCGTCTCGTTCTATTGAACGGTGTCAGCCAGTGACGGACGCTCTTGTCACTTTTCGTATGATAAGGCCGTCCATGCTACGGGGTCAGGTCCAAGTTCTCATTACTAAAACAATCTCGAGTATTATTTCTTCAAGAATCGATATTATTTTAGAGCAAAATCGTTTTATTGTCGGAAGTCCCGTCCCATCCCTAGTTCATACCACACTTTTTATCAAAGGGAAGTACTTGTAGGTACGCTGGGTATAACTAGTAGGTAAGTAGTGGCGTTGATATACTATTTAACATAGCGGTTAGTATAAGTACCTAGTACCTAAGTACATATATGTTCAAAACAGTGCTTTAATAGATTTGTCTATTATTATACTCGATCTGAGATCGCCGCTAGCCCAGGATCGTTGACCCTAGTCAAAGTATTGCCAACATGCAAAGCTGGCGAGATGTTACGATAGAGTCGCCATAGTAACCATGTACAAACAACATCGAGGAATTACTTTTATTAACTAACATTGGATTTTCTACATCTGCGCTTTAGCAAAACCAAATATAGGCAAGTCCAGAGCAATGAAAACGTTCACATTGTGATGAAACGATTCACTTTGTTTCAAAATTTAAAACAGAATTGCAATTGCAGATTACTGTAGGTAGGTAAAACAAGATATTAAGGTACAGTCTATCTATACTAATACTACGAAGAATAGGTGTAAGTAATGTAAGTATCGGCAGGAGAGTCGAGGTGAATGATTACACAAACACAGCTACGTTCATACTCATTGCAAAAAAAGCTAGTAAATGTGATTTAAGAAATTTTTTTTTTTACTACCTCAAAGAAACTTTTAGTCAATTAGGGGGCACGGTAGTGCCGCCGCCAAGTCGAGCAAAAGAGCAAGACTCACTGACTCACCGGTCATCAAAATTCTAGCAGACCTTAAACTTGCATGCGGTTATTAGTGTTAGGTACACAATGCACCAGAAAACTATACTAAATATGCGGCTGGTAAAATAAAATTTCCAATCAAAGTCTATGCAAAAATATTATTTCCAGCTGCATTCATAATATTTAGAGCCAAGTCAGGCATGCATATTAATCTTTGCTTCCTAAATAAAATTTTGTGACTTGGCAATCACACAATACTACGTAGTTTTAGGTAGGTATACAAATATTAATAAATGCAGTAAAGTCGTGTAATTCCGAAGTTGCAGAATTTTATTTATTAATAATGATTAATAAGAATGCCTGGCTGGCTCTACGAAATATCTCACAACTTTTTATGGTGGAAGAGTTTCGGGACGACCTATTTTTTAGATGGAATGTTTTTTTATGGGATCATGAGTTTGCTAAACTTGCTATCGGTATGAAAAAAGAACACTAATCTCAAAATCCTGCTGTCATTACATGACATGTTGTTGTGTGCGTGGTCTCAACTCTGTTACCTATAAATAAAATTGACTTTTTGGAAACTGGTGGCCTTACTTGATAGAAAATGAAATAAAGTCGCAATCAAGTAGCTCAAGCCGGGCACGCTCACCGATAATCCTTTTATTACATATTTATTAGTTTACCTTGTGCTGTTTATTTATGAAACTAGTTTTACTTACGATCAATTTACAAATCAGGTTACATAAACTTTTAAGTGTAAACAATTAAAAATGTAGGAACGAAGTTAATTCGTAGGTTCATAGTTATCTATTCGTATTGTATTTGTATCTTGCGTAATCAGAGTCAACGATGTCTGTCTATTGGACAAAAAAATAGTGCAAACCTGATTCCGATTCAATATATTTAGTCACTAAATGTAAATCAAATATCAGGTTTGTACCTATTTGTAGCGCGAGCTTGCTTCCACGCTCGCCCACCTTGATCAAGTTGTGAGGGGCTGAGGCTGGCAAATAAAATAACCTTACCTTACGTTATGACGTGGCTGACATATCGACTAGGTCAATTTACCGTTTACCTGTATGTCTAGTTGACATGACACTGACAGGCGCATTGATGACAAGATTACATCACATTAGACTTTATAATAATTTACTTTAAAAACAAAGTTTTATTTAACCGACTTCAATTTAGTACTCCGCCAAGCCACGAGAACATTTTCACATTTCTGTTCCAATTTACCACATGAACTGATTTTCGAGAGCAAATGCGTTGATTACCTATTAAAGAAAAAAACCCAATCGCTGTATGTGGGCCGATAATATTTGAGGACTTCCGTCGATTCCACAAGGATCACCTTTGGCACTTCATTAGTTGCTATTTCAAAATCTTATCAGAATCTGTGACGTACTTTTGTACTTTTAAGTACATAATTGAGGAATTCCATAAATCATCTGTGGCCATCATCTCTTCCATCATCAATTCCACTCCACCAAATTTATGATTTCCGGGTGTAAATACACGAGTTACTTATAATAGAAAATACCAAAATCACTACACGCGTTCCTAATATAATTGAGGAGTTCTCTCAATTGCTCATGGATGCCATCATCCAACTGAATTTTTGAAAAAAATGGGACCCAACTGGAAGCATATACATAAAAACAAAAAAAAATACGAATCGGCTCATCAATGACGCATGCATGGCTGATTTAATGATAAATTAAACTAACAAAAAAATTAGTAATCTATGATATATGTGTCATAGAACGCCAGCTGTAGAAGAGATTGACATCTTACAATTCTATTAACGCTCTGACTCTGACCGGACTCTTCAATCAGACACCGAGTTTGCGCACTTAATCTAAGCGACAACAGAATAGATGACTTAAAACTGACAGTATTCGATCCACTGACAAAATTAAACTCCCTCAACTTATCCAATAATGCTATTTTGGGGAAAAATTTAGACACTAGAATATTCCAACGATCACACAGCATTGACTATCTGGATTTCTCTGGGAATGATATATCTGGCACGCAAGAAAATTTTCTTCAATCACTAAACGCTATTAAAACTTTGAAGTTATCTAGCTGTGGTTTGAAAGAAGTACCCACTTTCGCTATGCGCCCGAATTTAAACACTATGATACACTTGACTTTGTCATACAACGAAATTACAACGCTTCATGACTCAAAGCTGTTTATCAATTTGAAAAAACTTGATTCTATCGAGCTAGATGGTAATCTTATCGATTTTATAAGCATTGACTATCTGGATTTCTCTGGGAATGATATGTCTGGCACACAAGAAAATTTTCTTCAATCACTAAACGCTATTAAAACTTTGAAGTTATCTAGCTGTGGTTTGAAAGAAGTACCCACTTTCGCTATGCGCCCGAATTTAAACACTATGATACACTTGACTTTGTCATCCAACGAAATTACAATAGGCTTCATGACTCAAAGCTGTCTATCAATTTGAAAAAACTTGATTCTATCGAGCTAGATGGTAATCTTATCGATTTTATACAAGATGATGTTTTTAGACCACTTAGAAACATTAAAACTATATCACTTGAACATAACAAGTTAAAGGATCTTTCCCAAAATGTTTTTCAAAGTTTAACCAAGTTAGGCAATATAAATTTATCGCATAATTTGATAGAATATGTGCCTGTTAACGCTTTTCGCCATACTAGTCTAAAAAAATCGAACCTAGCCGATAATAAATTTACCTATCTCCAAGACAACTTCTGTTTAGATTTACGAAACTCCGGAGTACGATTGAGGAAGTTCTACTTCAACCAGAACCCTTGGCAATGTGCCTGTTTGAATGACGTCCTGATTGAAGTCAAGAAGATTGGTATTCAATATATAACGGGGCAAAATACATTGGACCTGAGCCGGTATGCGTGACCACGAAGGATTTCAATTGTAAAAAGCAACCGAACTTTAATAATGAATTTGTAAAACTGTTCAATTATGTCTTTGGTTAATTAAATTGGTATATTCTGGCCAGTGTTTTCCTTTTTCATGTTTCCAAATAATTAAGATTCTGACAAAAAAATCGGCAGAAGCTTTTATCAATTGCTGACAGTACTTTTTTTACACAGACATCAACCAATGAATTGTAATGAGTTGCTGTTTAGTAGTTGTTATGGTCACCTTCTGTCTCCATAATCATCATCTTTACCGTTACGTACCTACAATTGTTCCTAAAATAAATTAATTTGGAATTCAGTAACGGAACATGTGGGTGTTACTGAATCACGAAAGCGTCTAATAAACGATATGATTCGATGTCAAGCTGACCACAGACCGGTCACAAGACCTATAATATGAAATAGTAATATAACAATTTTTGTATTTATTCAATAGCCTTACGTCTTACGTTATGGACCTTAGGGTGGCTTGAAAACTTCTTACAGTCTCGTTGCAAATAAGCTACAGTAGCTGTAACATTGCCTAATCTTAAGTGTAACAAAATCTAGTTTTCCCTTCGGGTTGAAGTCGCAAAAACTATAGTGGCTAGATAGAATAGTTAGTAAACAGATCGCTCTTCCCAGCATAATGCAAACGGGATAACGCTAAAGTCCTTCTCGGGAGGTAAGAAATTAACAACCATCTATAAAACCATAAACTAAGTTGAACTTCTGCTTGGCCACGTCTTGTGCCAATGTCAAAATCTTTTCTGATACCAGTTCGTTGGCATTTAAACGTTCCACGCAATTCTCTCTTTAAATATGTAAGTATAGGGGTAGCCTGCTGGCCAGTCCCAGACATTAGCCTCGAATTTATTAAGAAAACGTTCGAACGAGTCGTTTACCTATGTTAATGAACTAGAGTTTGGGTTTACGAACTTTTGAATCAATTGTTTCGATGTAAAACCGTAGCCGTGTAATTTGGAGCTATTGGCCCTAACGCATGCCTAAATTTATGTTTATGTAGGTACCTAACTACTTGCATAGAATTCTAATTACCTTTACTTATAGCCCGCAAATTTCACACTAATCAGACCAGAGATCAACTACTTAAATTGTCAGTTTTAAGTCGACTAAACTGTAATTTTATACAGACATCAATCTGCGAAATTATCTTCTTATCTAAAAATATCCACGCTAGCCAGTGAGAAATCGCACATATGCCGTAACGTAACTAATGGAGCTTGTAGAAAGTTAGCAATCAACTTTTCAAGTAAAGGCTGTATTGCCCATGAAAATAATGAATGAGAGTAGATATATACAGCTTGCACTAACACTTTTATTGCCTATGACTTAGTTCATGATCGCAGGTTGATCTAACCTTGATCGAAGCCTGCCTTTGTTGGTGACAAATGACTAATGAACCTAGTGTTAGTCCGACCACAGAAAAGTTAACTCTGCTCGTTTTTTACACGGAAGTAACCAGCAAACTCCAGTGTAGACAAAGTTACTCGAATATCTATGGGCCGAGATGCCTACTTTGCCCGCTTTTTTCGGAATAACACGAATATCTCATATTTTTTACATGGTAGGATAATATTTTTTTGCTTAACGTATCCTTCGTAATCATACACATGTGTTCATGAGGAGAATTTTTTTTTTAATCAACACCTAATAGTCCAAATTTTTATCGATTTTGATCGCGGGTAAAGTTATCTGGACTTTTGCCAACATTGTCCATGTCGAATTATTGAATCAACTATGCTCTTACGATGTTGAGACAAGACGTTCAAAATTTTGGGCAAACATGGCGTTCCATTTTAAGATCTTGGTCTTAACTACGAAAAGTTTTACACAGTACAGATGGGCAATGTTACCTAGGTATTTTCAACTGCCATACAAATCTATCTATGGGTCATTCTCAGAATTAGGCGTTCTCAGCCTCAACTCCGTCTTGATTTTGTACAGTATATTTACTGCTATATTATGTATAAAATACGAATCATTGAGCTATTTACATCATTTATATACTTTTGTCCCTCATATACATCTATTAGTTAACATTTTATAAGCCATTGTTTTTTTCACCAAGACGGAGTTGAGAATGTTGCGACGGAGTTGATATATTTTATACGGAGTTTAGAAATATGATATGGAGTTGATGGATACAGTGCTTTAAAACCTGAATGATATTTTATATTTTTTATTAGACAGTTTGAAAAGAAAAATAACAGCATTGATTACTTTTAATTTTTTTATTAATTTGTATACTAATTTTAAAAGGCATGGTAGAAACATAACAAAATCAACAAAAAAAAATAACAATCACTTAACTTAGTGAATAACAAATGTTACACTTAATAATATTTCTTTTAGATCTTTTAAGATCTTCTTAATCTTTTGCATTTAGAATAATCGCTTTTTAATAATCATCTCTAAACTAACAAATGCTTACATTAGAACATCACCAGTGTTTTACTTAAACAGGAAATAAGTTAAACGAAAAGCCTTAGCTCCAAAAATGATTTAAACGGTATTGTGGGTAAATAATTGCTGTCGTTAGTGTTCAGAACGAAGAAAATGCGTCAAATTTCACACGGCTTATTTTTCTAGGTACTGTACATAAATGTTTGTAAATAGTACATGTCCATATAAAATTCGCAGTAGGTAATGAAGGAACTAGAGAGTATACTTAATTTCTTTGGCCTTCGCTTTAGCAGCAAATGTGATGTAAAACATGTTTTTTTGCATGTGACTGCTCACTTAGATACTAAATACACGTTTTTTCTCAACTCCGTCTAAATATTTGACAGAGTTTATTTGACGGAGCCTAGGGAGAAAGCTATTTTATTTTTTTATTTCATAAATTACCTTATATAGTAAAACGATATTACACGCATTTAACAGGTAATATAGTTTAATTCATTATACTTAAATAGTAGAACAATCAATCACACCAATAGAAAAATAAATGACTAAACGGAGTTTAGAAAATGCAAGTGACAAAATACGGAGATTAGATACTTACGTTTGTAAAATCGCCCAGCGTCGCGAAACGCACCTCCGTCGCTCACCGTGTCACAGACAAGACTGAACTGGCTCGCTCGATGTAATAGTGATGTGCGTAAACTTGCAAATAATGATGTCAACTTTTGTTTTGCTTCCAATGACGGAGTTTAGTCATAAATTTGTACGCGCGGAGAAAAAATCATATTTCTTCATACAAGCATTTGTAATAACAATCAACATAACAAAATGTAAATTTGTTTAACTGACTATAATAAAAAAGTGCCCGGTGTTAGGTAGTAGTAGTGGTTACCGAGTTGCAAAGGGGTTTGTCCCAAATTTTGGAGTCTGTACGCTTGATGGAGCATGATAAAAGTAGGCTTTTAATTTTTTTTATTACTGGTTCTCAACAGAGTATCTTCAAAATTACAACTGTTACAGGTAGAATAAAACTAAAACTACCCTCCAACATTTTTTGTATGCCATATATATGCAAGAATACAAAGTTATTCTACCCGACGCCCAAAAAACGTGCCCTCTGAGAATGACCCCTATACACCTCACATTCCACAATTTACTGCAAGCTCCTGGCTGAAGTTAAAGACATATTTGACTCAAAGTAAAGTCACAAATATAATCTAGTTTCTACTAAAAATAGTAAGGTTGCCTTAAATAAGTTGTGTTTTCGTTAATTTACTTACAGATTTGTTTAAATTTAGCTTTTTCGGCAAAGTTTTGCCTGGTGGCAAAGTAGGCATGTTTCACGGTACCTATAATAATATTATTATTTTACACGGATCTAACGCGATATTTATTTACCTTTATTTCTGACGTTTCGACACGGGTTGCACCGGTCATGGCCGCAGATGACGATGACGTGTAAAAGAATAATATTAGTATGTGTAATAAAGCGCGAGAGTTTATAGTACTGCGGCAGAGACCAGTAAGTAAGCCATACTGGTCGGGAATGAATTAGACGGACCGAGCCGTAGTCGATTTCCGGCTATAATACGAGGCCGGATGGCTATTACGGTCGAAGCAAGTGACTGTGTAGTGCTTTTTTCAAAAATGAAACGAGAAAATAAGATAAAAATTAGCCAAGCCGCGCCATCAGTCTGTGAGAGGCTTAAATCCCGCCTTAAATTTTTATTATTGCCGCGTTTTTTTATTATTGTTCGAAATGATTTAAAACCGCTCGTCTCATGACAATAATTGCCGAATATACTAAGCTAATTAGCTAAGTAAATACTGCGTTTAGTTATTTGCACTGTCTTACCTGTCTTGTCCGCTGGATGCGGGTGGCGCAGGGCCGGTCATTGTGGCACTCTTTGGGGGAGCCCTATGTCCAGCAGTGGACGTCTTTCGGCTAATATGATGATGATGATGATGATGATGACTGTCTTACCAATAGGTATTTTTTTTAATGATACAATTTTATTATTGTTATTTTTATAACTAATGTTCAATACTTTTAATTTTAACTCGGACGATTTTTTTTCTATACAACACAAAAAAGGAATTCCGTACTTTTTTCCACATTTTCCACAACACTATTATGAACTAAACGCAGCATACACTTTTCCGCACTAACCTTGTCGCTACTTTTGTTTTAAATATGCATCATGAGTTTCTTTATACTGCGAACAGTGCTGACCTTTTTTTATTGTTTTGTTTTTGTTGTAAATAGCAAGTGTACTTATAATTAAAACAATTAGTCTTGATGCATATTAAAAAGTATACTTTATATAAGAATATATTAGAAATACAACAGCGTTCAAGGCTCTAAGGTTCAAGATGATTAACTATCTTTTCCCCTCACTGCCTCGGAAAGCCGTTTTTTATCCTTTAAAACCAGTGAGCAAAAACGCATTTTATCCACTAGTGGGGAAAGTAATTTGACCTTAGAGCGTGTTCGTTCAAGTAGCTTTTGACAGTATACCAAAACGTAAAACGCTCATAATACAAAAAAAAACACAGATAATGTATTTCTGTTGCCGCTATAACAACAAATACTAAAAAACAGAATAAAATAAATATTTAGAACTTTTAAATAATTGCTTGTCATCAGGCGCTGGGTCTCAAAATGTATGGGAAAACTAAAATCCGACTCGCACTTGGCCAAAACTCTACTTGATATTACTTAACGTTATTATTACTGTTAAAATATATATATATATATATATATTTTAATTAAATAAAATTGTTTAGCATGTTGCACTTTCCTCGCGCTCACAGTGAGGAGAAAAGTGTTGTGTTACACACGGGTGCAAATGTATTTTACTTCTCGTGTGTGTCGTCTCGCTACGCTCAGGATTCTATTTTAGAACCACTCGCTTCGCTAGTGGTTCAACTATAGCATCCTTTCGCTTGCTCGTGTTTCAATTCCACACTCGCGGGTAATATACAACTTTACACCCTTGTATAACAAATAACTATTTTAAATTCATATACGACCTCATTGCCCTCACATCCTTAGTTTTTCTTTAGGTCGGTGACGCATGATACGTAATAGGAATTACATACCTACTTACTTACTGGACAAATATTGATTCCAAGTTGGTTAAAAGTTTAAAATCTCGCGTTTTACTGGACACTTCTAATAAGTCTTCAGTATGTTCCACTTACTGTAGTATTTTTAGTGATGTTATGGCCACATTACATAGAAGAACATTGAGAAAAAGTGTTACCTATACCTAGTTTGAAAAGTCGTTTAAAATCATATGAGTATAAATGAATGTCTGTGTAAACCCTTCCAGGGTCCATGTATCTTAGTTTTAAGTACTTGGTTGCAAATAAATCTTATCTTATCTTATCTTAAATATAGTACCTACCCAGGTAAATATTACTTTTAGTTGAGTTATTTTAAACTGTCTCTTATTGAATAAAAATAAAGTGATGTTTATTTATGTTTAGGTATCTGTAAAGTTCATTTAGAAACTGTGAAGAGGATCCGTCAATGTATCGTATCGCACAACAGGACCTACATTTCGTAAGTAAGGTACCTTACGTACAACCTGCCTGCGACATTATGTGCCTTGAACACAAAATGTTCGATATACATTTTAAGGTTTTTGAACTTTTTGATGTCGTTTATATTGCTTACACTTAAAATTATACTTTAAGTGCTTCCTACTTTGAATTGAAATTTCTATCGAAAAATAAGAAATAATATTGCTTACCGTGTGCATTCTAGTGACAAGGCTGAATGGTGTCCATATAATAAGAACGGCAGAAAACAGTAAGAAAGCATTTCGAACAAAACCATATTTCTAGTAAACTATTTCCGTGACAATGGTGGTTTTAAAGCAAGGGTGGCACGTGGCGGCCAGCGGTCAGTCGGCACCCCGCGTTCGACCGGTCGATCCGCCATGGAAAACTCGCACTGAACGCTCAAAGAAGACGCCATGACCGACGACATACCAGGTGAATTGTATTCCATTTTCAAACAAAACGAACAGTTTTCAGAGTGAAATTAAAAATTATAAGACGTTGTTCTTGAAATTAAAAAGTGCGTTCCATTTTTTAAAACACGCCGGTTGTTTTTTTAATAAGTAGGTATTTTGTTTATCGAAGGCTATGCTAAGTTTTTAAATTGATATTTATAATTAATATAATTTTTAAAATTTGTAGTCTTTTTAGAGGTGTCTGTATAGATTTTTTTAGGTTTATTGTAGGTACCAATAATTATACTGCTATTGGAAGCATGTTTCGTGACATAAAATGAAAATGATTACTGCACGTAATGCTACGCTAAATGCCTTCGTTATTTGTGTCATGAAACGACATTTTTATAGTATGTGCCATATAGAATGAGAATTGAAGTCAATATTTAGGGTCTGTTTCTCTCAAATCAAATACAGCGGCAAATACATATTACCTAGTACTTATAAAACTTCAAAGTACTAAGAGAAACTAAACTCGCAGTAAGTATGTGTGTTTACACTTAGACACGCAAAGGCATTTAACTTACCAATACCTACACTTTCCTTTCCCTAAGAAATTAGTCTTATAAGTACACTACGAAATCAGTTTTTGTCAAAGACCAGGCAACATTTCCACGCGTGTTGAAGAGTTATGACGACATACCTACCTACTACACTCGCGGACAAAGAATACGGGTTGGTAAAATACCGTCATATTTCCTAAAATAGTGCAAGGTTGTAGTTTTGTCCTTTCATGATCTTTATTTAATTTTACATCTAAACTGCTAAAATAACAGTAAAAAATATAACGTTACCAGGTTTAAATCGGACTCGTAAAACCCATGAAAAAAAAACAACGTTAACGGTGCGAGATATCGCAAAAATCGTGATTTTTGGATATTGACGACCGGTTAGCCTAGTGGGTAGTGACGCTGCCTACGAAGCTGAAGGTCCTGGGTTCGAATCCCGGTAAGGGCAAATATTTGTGTGATGAGCATGAATATTTGTTTCTGAGTCTTGGATGTTTTCTATGTATTTAAGTATTTATATCTATTATATATATCGTCGTCTAGTACCCATAACACAAGCCTTACTGAGCTTACTATGGGACTTGGTCGATTTGTGTAAGATCGTCCCCTTATATTTATTTATTTATTTGATATTTTTATGAGAAGAATAGCATATTATGTAAATAAAACAAGTGTTAAATATTTTAAAAACCTATTGCAGTTATTTAATTTAGGGTGACCCGAAATATTTGATCGCGAGTGTAGATTGCCCATTTGAAAAACATGTTTCTAATTGAGTTAATTAAATTTATATGTATAACAGCAACACCTACGTTCCTTACGTGATAGGATATCTAGCAGTGTCGGCACGTCAAAATGTTCGATGGGTAACCCGGAACAAAAAAGTTATGTAAGAGTTTAGAAAGCCTAAAAAGAAAACGTTGGCATACCGGTGGGAATCGGCTTGTATGGGGGTGCTCTGCCACTGTTAGACACAAGTAAACATATTTTCATCACACTTGCTCAATAAAGGGCTTTATAACACGTCAGGCAGAATTCTACCTGTCACACAAACACTTACAAGAACCTTTTGTTCTACCTAGACTAGATCTATACATAAATGTAAGTCTAATAACACTAACAAAATATACATGTTAACTGTGTTATTTTAATTAATCCTAAAAAGTAGGAACTAATTTAGTGCGTGTAAACAGTTTAAAACTGTACCTAATTTTAAACCGTGGCTGTATGCAGAATGGTCACTGCCTTACGAGCCTCATTTTTACGAAAAAAATATCCGTAAAGTTGGTTCAGGCGCTTCGCCGCATGCTGCCGCAGCACGCTCGCGTCGCTCGCTCGGCTCACGCGCTGTTTGGTCGCATTTCTTCCTAACACTCCTCTTCGCTTCGCTCGTCGTCGTACCTACACCGACCTGCATTAGAATAGAATAGGTAGGGTTAGTAGTGCCATTGGTAAAGAGATAATTCACGGGGGATTTTATAATATGCGTTTAAGAGTCCGCAGTAAGCTCGGCCGAATTTCACCTTCCCATAAAAACGTAGTTACGCTCTCATTTGAAAACTACGTGTTGGATTGTGATGAAACTTTGCATATACATTTACATGAGGTATATCTATGTCTGTAATTAGTTTATATGGTTTCAGTTTATAAAACAAACGAAATACAGCAAAAACAAGTTTTGTATGAAAAACTTAAATCGCTGTATTTTTTTTACTATGGTATCTGAAGCTACATAAACTAATTACAGACATAGATATACCTCATGTCATTGTATATGCAAAGTTTCGTTACAATCTAACTCGTAGTTTTAAAATGAGAGCGTAACTACGTTTGTATGGAGAATCGAGCTTACTGCGGACTCTTAATCAGCCAATAAGAATGGTAGTGTGATAGTAAAATTTCCCTTCACTCTACTGGTAGTGCCAAGCGGAGTGTCTAAGTAAAGAAAGGGATATTTCGGCTGACTGGACATTATAGGATAGGACGTTATGAAACACTTGACAATATGACAATTTTAGACACTGTGGTCGTTATGGGAAACTAACCTTTTTGAATTTTAGGACTGGGCATTTTGGTGTCTGACCATTGGATGACGGTACTTAGTAATTTTATTAGTCGGGGAAGTAATCCATTCAAGGAATGAACATGATGATAATAGAGGGATGGTTCAAAAAACGATGACATAATATATGGACAAGCCCTTTACTAATTTTAGTACTTAAATATTTTAGGCATTACAATAGTAGTACCAATATTAGGCCAGACTGCCAGACATGCTTTATGCCATGTAATAATTTAGATTTTCGAGTGTTTTGTATTAGGAGCAATAAAAATGAGGACAATCAACAATTATGCAAAAAAACATTATTCTAAATGTAAAGTATGTCATTCAACGTTATGCCAAAAATGTTCGGCCATAAGATTTTAGGACAATCAATACTAAGGTCACTCAAAGGGCACCCAAGAATTTTACATGTTCGAGTCATCAAAGCCTTGAGCGTCGGCCTTCTAAAACTCTCTTTCGTAAACAAATCTCTTACTGACCTCGTTGTACCTACAATTTATTATTTTCTTCCTCATCATATATTTTCTGTGATAGCTTTGGATACCTACCAGCTTGGTTAGTGAGGTGCTAAGCTAGGCCATCAATGATGTACCTGCTGGATAGGCAAAAAATTGTCGGCTGAATGAACACATCCTCTGTCCCGCAAACAAAAGTTACAGCTTTTTTTTAATTCCGCCTCAATACTTTGCATCCTGTATATCTGTATTATATGCATGATGCAGATGGACGAAAGGACGACTGTGCTGCAAAGGGCACCCAAGAATTTTGCATGTTCGAGTCATCAAAGCCTTGAGCGTAAGCCTTCTAACAGACTCTCTCTCGTAAAAAAATCTCTTATTGACCTCGTTGTACAATTTATTATTTTCTTCCTCATCATATATTTTCTGTGATAGCTTTGGATACCTACCAGCTTGGGTAATGAGGTACTAGGCTAAGCCATCAATGATGTACCTGGGTAGGCAAACAATCGTCGGCTGAATGAACACATCCTCTGTCCCGCAAACAAAAGTTTTGCTTTTATTAGGTCCGCCTTAATACTTTCCATCCTTTATATTATATCTGTATTCTGTATTATATGCATGATGAAGGATTGGACGAAAGGACGACTGTGCTGCACTCGTATTTACGCGACTATAGTAATTGTTCAAAAATAATCAATAATCCATTCACAATATATTAACGCGTAATGGAACGGGCACTTAAAAATAATGCCTAATTATTATTTTTGTCCAGTTGATCTGATCTCGCCAAAAACAAAGTAAACATTACTAGTATTACTAAAAGAAAGAAAGAAAGAAAGAAGACATTTATTCACTACACAAAAGACACACAGAGACAAAGGGAGTACAGTGAAGGGGAGTACATACAATGCAATTGACACATAATGTGTGTGTCTTCGCGGCAGTGAATCGGTCGCTGTCTCAGCATTATGCCAAGGTGTCAGACAGACACCTACAGCGCTGATTTTCAGACAGCACCGTACGTGACCCACGGAACGCAACACAACATACTGCCGATACAAACGTATACACATAATAAATAAATAATTTATATACTAAATCTGTTAAATATGTGACACAAGCACAATGGGATGAGAAACAATGTGAAAAACGCGAAACGGATGGGATGTTTGAAAAAAAAATAAAAAATGGTTAAAAATTAAATAAAGTGCTGGATGGGTTAGGGTTGGGATTTTTGGAGCGTCAACAAATAGCCCTTAAGCTGGCGCCTAAAGGTATACCTGCTAGACGCTCCTTGGATAGGTGGGGGGAGATCATTCCAACACTTGGACGCCGCGAACCTGAAGCTACCTCGAAACGCCGCGGTCCGATGCTTTGGCACCAGAATCATCGCCTTATGCTGGGACCCCAGATCGCACTATGCCAAAGAGAAGAGTGGCAAGGTGAAGCCGTCTGCGTGCAGGCATGTTCAGCAGACCAGCGGCGTTCAAGTAGGGAGTGATATGGGAGCGGGGTGGGACTCGGAAACAGAAACGAATGCATGCGTTTTGCACTCGCTGTATGAGCTTTTTTGTACGACCAGTAATGCAGCCAGCATAGACAACATCACAATAGTTTAATCTTGACAATATCAGCGATTCACAAAGGTTAACACGCAAATCAACACTTAAGTAATCGCGAACATTGTAAAGAACTTTAAGGCGGTAGAAGCAGTTACTCACAACTTTTAGTACGTGGTTCTCAAAGCGCAGCTTGCCGTCCATGAGGAGGCCAAGGTTAGTTGCTTCTAATTATATTCTGCTGTGTTGTTACTAATTAGTTAGTGGTCGAGATATCATACCATGTCGGTATGATATCTCGACTGGTAATTTTACGTGGAATTGTAAATTGGAGAAGGAACAGGCTCTGAAACTACATAGAGTGGGCATACTATATTCTTAGTTCACAATTTTTTTTAACAAAGCAACCCGACGACGGACTTCTAAATACACGAGGAACGAGCAACAATTTATCTGTTCTACCCTGATCTAGTCTTGTCCCTCGCTCGTCTTTGTATAAGGTAAATATGTGTAATGAAACATTCGACGAAATGTTTTTAAGCCAAAGTATATAAATGATAAATCACATATGTACAGTAGGAACCTATACCTACACAGCGTGGTGCGAATTAGGTATTTGTTTTGTCCTAAGGGATGTCAAGGATTCTTAGTACTACCATGAGCGTATAATTCACCGCATTACGTATGGTAATGTTTGATTCGCATGCCACTCCGTCACTCCGCCCCGACTGGGGGTCACTTTGCCACGTCGTTATACGACTATAGATGATATAGATATTGGTTGTTGTTTTCATATTTATAAGCTTACTAGCTTCCGCCCGCGACTTCGCTAACAATAAATCTACTATTACATGATAGGACATCTACATCTGCTATGACACGACCTTTTCTTGACGATTGTAGGAACGAGAGGCAGGGGAAAGCCAAGAAGAAACTAGTTCAAACAGATAAAGGAGAAAGTTAATGTCGTGTCATACCAGGAATAAAGGAAATGGCAGAGGACATAAACGTCTTTCGACTCTCTCTTCTCCACCGACAAGAGCTACTCTTAAATTAAAGAAGAAACTTCTGAAAAAACTATTTTCCCGTGTCAATTTAAGCAGTAGGTTTGTTAGTTGATCTAGATCTCAAGTCCTTGGCGTTTTAATTATATACTTTACAACCTTAGGATTAATCAGACAATAATATTTCGGCAAGTTAGCTCGGCGCGCGTGGAAACGAACATTAAATTAAAATGCAACAAGAAAAATAAAATAAATAAATAAATAAACATTAGGGACAGTCTTACACAAATCGACCTAGTCCCAAACAGCAAAGCTATGGACAGTACAGTACTATGGACACTAACCGACGATAAACATACTTATACAAATAAATAAATACTTAGAAAACGTCCATGAGTCGGGAACAATTCGTGCTCATCACAGAAATAAATGCCCTTACCGGGATTCGAACCCAGGACCTCATGCTTCGTAGGCAGGGTCACCACCACCAATAGGACCCCTTGTTTTTTATTTGTCGAAACTGCATTTTAAAGCGTATTGATTGGTGATTTTAAAGGGTATCGAGTTGCAGCGATAAAAGTACCAAGATAATTTTCAACCTGTGGGCGTAGCATGGTTGCCATTTTATCACTTATCGTTGTGGTAAAGACGCCCATCATGCTCTGACAAGTACGCGAGTGCGAGAGTGACGGATGCCTTATCCACAACGATAAGTGATAAAATGGCAACCGTGCTACGCCCGCTGGCTATGTGTACACCTAAAAATATTAACAGGTACCTACTCTGTTATTTCTGGCCTATTAATTTTTACTTGGCTAAATTCCAGTCTGATATTCTGCTTATTACGTATTCAAATGTTGTAAAATTTTCATAATAAAACGTTTATTAAACCGATCTTAAGTGATTTCGTAGGCCTTGGAGAGTCGTAAAGAGGGAAGAACTTTTGTAAGGACTGTTTGCCGAGAAATTTACCTGCGTATATATTTATTTGCCGCGCCGCATCCTTCATGGCTGGTCTGGGCTGTCATTCCTGGCCCCTTACGATTAAGTAAAGTGAAGTTTAAAAATATGGGTACAACTTCTCATAAATATGTCCCAAAGCTCTTAATGTCTCTTAATGCGGACATAAGAGCTATGGGACATATTTATGAGAAGTTGTATGCACCCATATTTTTACACTTGACTGTACATACATCTTCGTTGGTTTCGGGGTTAAAAATAAATTATATCCCTAGTAAAACCCTGTTTACGAACAGATATGATATGAGCCCAGGTCAGTTATCTATTTCATGTCGACTTCCGTTAATAGCAGATTTCATTTTCATTCAACATTTTCTATCAAAGAAACCTGATTTAAGAATTATTATATGTTTAAGAGATATTCTCAATCTACGACCACTAAAAGACAAAAAAATATAGGAAACAATGTTGAATGACAATCGACGTTAAAGAAACATATATTACAGTTTTACACCATATTATTATTTTAAATACTCGAGGTATTTATATTAACCGTTTTCTTAGTATTAGCCTGCCAAAGAACCCAAACCACTACCCATATTACTCGTCTAAGTGTTCTTGAACACACAATATAAATTAATTTACATCCATTAACTGCCAGTCCATAAATATAGTGTTATAATGGCGTTATTAACTCTTAAGCCTTCTACGTTACATTATTCATATAGCCGAAAATGACGTCAGTAGCAAGTGAGAATTCTTTTTGGAACAAAGCGCTCCTTTTGTTCGGGGGGCATAATTTCCGGCGACCTTGCTAGCCCTGGCTCTAATCAGATCAGATTCCTATCATCCTCAATTTATCGGTGGCCTTTTTTACGCCAGACTGTGAGTTAGCCAGACTAACTAGCGGTTAAAGTGAAATGTTAATTAATCTGACACTTGTTTAACTTATGTCAACTCTGATACGGACAGGGATACCTATAGGTGTACCATATTCCATATAAGATTAGAAAAATCATGCGTTAACCGCTATGCGATTTTAAGAAAATCCATTTTGAAATGTAAACACATTAATAAGAATAAGTATTGTTATGTTTGAAAAGCACGTAATGATTGAAATAAGTAAAACTATTACAATGTTTACCTTTGATATCCTAGATAGACAAAGAAACGTTGCCGAATTTGTCCGTTAAAATTCTAACGTTATATGGAGTGAGTAATGTGATACGCAATACATAAATTGATTGATTGATTGATTGATATTATATCAATACTTACTAATATTACACATATATATATATATATATATATATAATATATATAATATTGCACATAGCGCGTAGAACCGATGGCCGTTGGGGCGGAAAGGTTCTCGAGTGGCGACCACGAACCGGAAGGCGCGGCGTGGGTAGGCCCCCCGCCAGGTGGACTGATGACCTGGTAAAGGTTGCTGGAGTCCGCTGGATGCGGGTGGCGCAGGACCGGTCACTTTGGCACTCTTTGGGGAAGGCCTATGTCCAGCAGTGGACGTCTTTCGGCTGATATGATGATGATGATGATGATGATGATGACTTACTAATATTATAAATGCTAAAATGTGTCTGTCTTACTGTCTACCTGTGTTACCTCTTCATGTTTAAACCGCTGAACCGGTTTAGATGAAATTTAGTATACCTAGAGATAGTTTGAGTCCCGGGGACATAGGATAGTTTTTATTTTTTTATCAATTTTATAATAATGGGGGGTGAAAGTTTGTATGGAGCTACGATATAAACGAGTTCCCCGCGGACGTAATCGCGGGCAGAAGCTAGGTAAGTATAAGTAAGTGCAAATCACAGAGTGACTAGGGCAAGAATACTAGGTATTACTCGGACTCGATTTTGGAGCCATAAATCACATTTTTTGATTCGTCGTATTTTGTAATTGCATGAAAGGCGCTATTGCGTGTAAATCGCCATTGTTTATGCAATAAAATACTTGAATATCTGTAATAGTTATCTAGTAATGAGACCTTGTAAAATACCTAGATTACTCTAGTGCACACTTGCATGAAGAAAGCCGGTAATGGAATTCAAGGTGTTAGGTCATAGACAGAAATAGCTCAGGAATCGGACTTAATTGTAGATTGTGTACCAACTCGAAACATAGATCAAACTGCCCGGAATGTTTGCGAAAAGTTACCCAGGCGTGTGCTCTAATTACTATCTTTATACGTAGACGATGTAAAGAAATAGGCCAGCTATCGAGTTCACCTTTTGACACCGTTCTAACCTGGACATTACAGCTCAATATACCATCGACCACACTGTTAACCGACTATTCACCTACCTTATCCTAATGGAATAAGGTCGATTACTGGCTACTCTAGCTTGTCTTTGTTTGTACTCGTTGTATGCCAACGAGATAGCCTAGATTTGTGCAAACGACGACAAATTACCAACATACCTACAACGTCAGCGTGATGTGAAATTATCCGGATAGGCGATAACAAAGCACATTTTCTTACATCTTTTTTTCCAGGCTTTTAATCAACTTGTTCACTAATATTTTTTACCCTTTCAATGCGAAGGACGCGCGCTACGCCGAATTTATGCAATTTAAAATGCTACGCGCTAGTAATGTATAGCACATTAGCGCTACGAGATAGCGTAAATGAACCACTTCACCAGCGTAGAATGAATGAACACCACACAGCACAGAATACACATCTGATTAAAAATATTGGTTTGAAATCAAATTCACATCGTCACGCGTGCTGTCCATTGCCTGACGAGCATCAAATGTCAATAGGATTTCAATGCAATACTTTTAATCAGATGGATCGATGGGTTTATTTCTAATTCTGTTCACGTTTTCTATAGACACGGGCGCCGTGTTCACATTCGGCAAGTCCCACTTCGCTGATAATGAGCCGAGCCACTTCTTCATCAAAAACGATCCCATCGTCGCCATTTCTTGCGGCGATGAACACAGCGCAGTCATATGTCGTAAGTATATAACTTTGTGTAGTCAATGTAGTCATTATCAACAAATACGATGAAAACAGGATGCGATATTAGGGCAAAGCATCACGCCATCACGCCGAACGTGTCAGATTTGTCAAGTGGAGTCAGTTGGGTTAGTTGTGATACTTAGATTGACAGATGATCCTTGTGCCATGTAAGGTAGGATCAAATAAGTTTTCATAGTTTTTTTTTACATAGATAACCAGCAGTAGAAAATATCAGTTTCCCACGAAGATAATAAACTCCTAGTAGGTAACTAGTTATGTCCACGGGAAAATAATATAATTGTCTGGCCAAGGGATCAGGTAGTAGGTGCCTACGGCTACATTTGCGTAAGACGTCACGCTGGACACAGCCGGTAACTGAAACCGAAAACCTTGGCCATACATGCAAAGCAATTATTAGTCATGCCCTTAATCATTGTTTCTATCAGAAAACGGACGAGTGTTCGTGTTCGGCGGGAACGCGTGGGGACAGCTGGGTCTCGGTCACAAGGACGAGGTGACACGGCCCTCGTGCGTCAAGTGGCTCAAGCCCCATCGCGCCATGTTTTTGGCCTGCGGCCGGGCACATACTGTCTTCGTTACGGGTCAGTAAGTCGCCATCAGATATATCGGAGCGGCCAAGGTGCTCACAAATATCTGAACAGATCTCTAATGCCTCGACAATAGAGAGCTGTTCAGATATTTGTGAGCGCTTCAATTGGCCGCTCCGATGTATCTGATGGTGACTGTACGATAAAACTTATTTCGTTATGGCATATGCTACTGCTGCTAACTGGAATTGTGATGAGCGTGCTGTTAAACGGAATTTAGATCTGGCGCAGTTGCCACACATCGACGCACAAGAGCGAACGCTACAAGCACGGCTTAGCGACCAAGTTGCCAGCTTAAACCTTCATCATCGATGATCTTAGCTATAAAGATGACTAAAAATATTGTAGAATACAAAAGAATATTAGTGGTGAAACGTAATTTTGGCCGGGTACTCTGTGTAAATTCATCAAAGAGTAGGTTAAACTAACCTACTCCCTGCTTTGTCGGTGGCAATACGCAAACCGCGTCCAGCCAAAAAAAACTAACCTCAGTCAGAAAAAGGCAGCAACTCAGTTACTAATCTTTTTATCAAACCGAACGCAAGCTCACTACAATACTCACTATGCACAAGGACAAGGATATGAACTCTATTAGACATCAACTGGATCTCAAGACCCAATTTTACCAAACCATTTTTCACCTGTAAAGAACTGAAAACAAAAGTGAATTTGCCAATAAACCTGCCAATTTCTTGTGTTGGACATCGGGACTTTTCGCAGACTCCAACTCCGTGTACTCTGTGGGCTGCAACGACGAGGGCCAGCTAGGAACCGGCGATATGGAACACCACACTGTACCTCAGTACGTCGAGATTGACGAGCAACCCAACATCAGGCAGGTGTCGGCCGGAAGCAACCACACTGCCATACTTACAGGTAGGTTATCCAATACAGCGTTACCAAGACAAGGTGGGTGGGTGTTAGGTCAAGGAAAATACAGACGAGAGGGTAGGGTAGGGTACGTAATACAACAAGTATATGACATAGTATGTATCTATGACAGTGCAGTGGAGTTTAGCACAACTGACTGGGACTTAGAGACAAGAGACGAGGAAATTTACCCTCTTGTTTCTAATTTGCAGTGCGAGTGATACACGAAACGCTGAGTTGTGTGCGATACGATTTGGCAGCACAGTGTGCTATGCTAGGCCCCTGTTTCAAAACTATCCCGTAAACCCGTGAATTTAGTGTCGTGTAGGTTATGGGTCCAGTAGTTCAAAGCTTGTTTTTTTAATTACCCAGACGAAGGCAGAGTATTCGTATGTGGCTCGAACACCGAAGGCCAACTCGGCCTCGGCGAAGACACCAGGTCGACTACTAAGTTCACCGAGCTCAAGTTCATGGAGAAGATCGCGTTTGTCGAGTGCGGATACTATCATACTGTATTTATAACAAGTACGTAGAGTTTAATTTATTAAAAACTTTGCCTGTTTCCAGTTTTTCGAACAACATTAGGTACTTAATTACCTGCAACTAATATAAAATTCAAACCGCAAACCCAGTTCTAGTGTGATCTCATAATTATAGGGGACTTATGGAAGTCGATTGCCATTAATTCTTGACGAAAAATGAGTGGCAATTGACTTCTTAATTTTCTCTATAAGTAACCCTATATTTTAGCTCAAGGCGCAGTTTTCGTAACGGGCGACAACGAAAACCAGAAACTCGGCATCCCTAACACCGCGACCACTGTATACGTCCCGGAAGTCCTGCCTCTCGACACGCCCATCAAAAGCGCTTGCTGCGGGGCTTCCCACAGTTTCCTCTTGTCTATGGACGAAGCCAAGATCTTGGCGTTCGGCTCCAACGAGAGAGGACAGCTGGCGTTGCCCAAGGTTACCGAGTACGTGACCGAGCCGACGGAGGTTGATATGGAGAAAATGTTTGAGGGTTACCAGCTCAAGTTGGTCGCGTGTGGCGCTATGCATACGGCTTTTGTTACAGGTGAGTTGTTTTAATATTTTTTTATATTGTTTATTTTCACCCATCCTAACAAGCACAAGCAAGTAATGCACTTGTTCTATTGATGTGGCCGGAACTACGGAATAATATGTTACCTAGCTAGTGATGGAACAACGCGAAAAAAATAGTTTTTTCCGTGCTTACACAAATTATTTTCTCAGAATTCAAGAAAAAGTTTTCGTGAATTCAATCAGGTCAGTTAATTATGTATGTCTTCTCATTTTATGATGGACATTCATGTTATCACTGAAAAAGGACTCGAGTAAAACCAAATTCGGGGTTCCGTCACTTAACGACGAACCAATCAAATCATACCAGTATTACGTCACATCCGTTTGATTAAAGCGGGCACTTAAACTACCCACTTTGTAAGGGCGTCAGTCAATGGTACATGCCTATTTCCAACGTCTATTTCCGTGCTTTCGATTCCATCCAATGATACCTGGCCATTACCTACCACGCTTCAAGGATAACAAATTGATGGCCAGTATTGACGGCCGCTTTGTGAACAGTGGACACATTTTTGTGGACAAAAAGTTACATTAGTTATAAATTAACTTTAATAAAGTGAAGCTGTTCTATGGAGGAATTGTTTCCAAGTTCTGCGTATGTTTGTCTGCGGGTTTATACTAAACAAACTACGCCACTTCTACCCATAGGACCCCAATTTAATTGCGCCAAGGACAAGGACAAATACGCCTCAAATATACGAAATCGATCTCATTGTGTAGAACCTCTTTATGTAAGTAGGTCATGACATGACATATTTAATTCGTACGAAGATACTTATTTTTATTTGCGCATCTATCTAAAGTTTTTAGTTGATCATGGACCAGGGTGAACCGCCACAAAGTAATAAGGTATATTTTAATACATTGCCACAATCATATCATATTCATATCATCAGATTTTACATCTCTTTATGACGTCAATAATAATAATAAAGAAATTACATAGGTACTTACCTACATTAAATTACATATTCATTAACTAATTACAAAAATAAAATTATTAAAACCGTACAATTTATTTCCACGGGTTCCGATCTTCATGGTATTCTGATATTCTATAGTAACCTTTTTCACATAATTTTTCATTTATCATAATTTTAAATTTATTTACAGGCAATGTTTGGATGTCTATCGGAACCTTATTATAATAATGTAGGTACACACTTAGTTATTTTTTTGGAGTCTACTATAGGTAATTGGCTACAAGTTCATTTTTATGTAGTGTTTCTATTATGTTTGTCGCATTTCTTTTTAAAAAGACATATCACTTTGTATTTTGACTCATCTCCATCTCACAGCAATGTATTTTACACAGCGACTAAACAAATACGAAGAACACGGAACAGTAAGCTAACTGTACCTTCCTGTGTTCTGTTTTTCCTACCTGAGTTAACTAATTAAGTAGGTACCTCAAGTATTTTTTTTAAATTAAAATCAACGTTTGTTTTATTAAGAGTCCGCATTAAGCTCGGCCGAATTTCACCTTCCCATACAAACGTAGTTACGCTCTCATTTTAAAACTACGTGTTGGATTGTCACGAAACTTTGCATATACAATGACATGAGGTATATTTATGTCTGTAATTTATTTATATGGTTCCAGTTTATAAAACAAACGAAATACAGCAAAAACAAGTTTTGTATGAAAAACTTAAATTCGCTGTATTTTTTTACTTTGGTATCTGAAGCTACATAAACTAATTACAGACATAGATATACCTCATGTCATAACCCAACACGTAGTTTTAAAATGAGAGCGTAACTACTGCGGACTCTTAAAATTGTTTACTAATATTGTGCGTATAGTTTTTTGAACAGAAGCAAAATATTATCAAAACACCAACCCCTTTTATGTTTTTTTTTGCTTTCAGATAACGGCCTGCTATACACCTGCGGTGAGTCCAGGCACAACAAGTTGTGTTTAGAAGACAATGACGGCAATTCAAACGAGTCCAATCAATACTCGCCGAAGCGGGTCACCGTCATGAATGGCTTCATTGTCGACAACGTGGCCTGCGGCGGCTGCCATACCCTACTCACTGCCACTAAGGGCTCGAACGCTGACTTCACTAACAACGACTTCAACGTAGTCAACGAAGAAACCAGACAGATATCGGTAACAGAATTACCACCGCTTAAAGTACCAATGAACAAAGGAGACGAGCTTCACACCATGGAGGACATTACTAACTCCAACGTTGACGTAAACACTGATAACATCAATGGAAATGTTGATGAAACCGGATCGATCGATTCGCTGGAAGCCAACGTGAGTGGATCGCATATTGTAAACATAAACGACCTTGAGAATGACAATGGAAGCACACATGGTATTGAGGATATTAAAGACGAGTTGGATTCGACTGCATCGGCTCTAAAAGCTGGAGTAACGGATGCAATGGAGACTATGGACACTATGGTGGATACATCGGTCGAGAAAATAGAAGAACACGTTAAAAAAACAACAGACAATATTAAGGCTGCTAACGAAGTCGCTAACGATGCATTCAAAGCAACAACACATACATCTCACGAGAAAATCGAAGTCGTTGAAGATGTTATAAAGAAAACTCAAGCAAAAATAGCTCCAAGACTAGACGAGGTGAAAAAGGTATTGCAAATACCGGACAAAATCGATGAAGTAGCGAATTCACCGCCACCGAAGTCTCCTATTTTACAAGAATTGCTGCAAATACCAGATTTGTCTAGAATGAGTCCAAATATGAGTAAAAATAGCGATGATGGTCAGAAAAGCGAAACTGGTCAGTCAGAGAATGAAACCATTACTTGCGGATCAGACAAGTCAAGTCCTCAAGCAGGGAAAGGGGCTAAAACACAAGCAGTCCTACCTATACTGCGGAGCGAGGATCATATAGATAATGAAGACATAGGACAACACGAAGAGAGTGATGTTGTGGTCAATAAAATGGCTGAAAAAGGAAGATTTGCCCGCATATTTCAAAATATCAGAGATAAAGAGAATTCTTGCATGGGGAAAGGAAAAGTTATAGAAGAAACTGTTGTAGGTGAGTAGAAATACTTGCAGTATTATCTTACTTCAGGGTTTTTCATAATGCATTGTTACCAGCTGGCAGCACTGTGGCGAGAAATGTCTAATTGCAATTAATTGTATCCAGAGTGTTCGGGATAACGATGTAAAAACTTAAGAAAGTGATAGACTGGACAATAAGGAATAAGAGATGGAATCTGTGATAGTTCTTTTTAAATCGATTAACATATTTTTTTTCACATCTCATGCTCGAAAAGTGTGTCATATTAGGCTTAGCAAGCGGGGCTAAAGTAGTACATTTAGCTTCTAGGGAAAATATGTAGACATATTTATGATTTTTAAAACATTTAATTTGACCAATCAAAACAACACCGTATTAAATCCACCAATCACAACTCTTTCAAACGAATATTTGTATTTGCTATCAACTAACCAGAATACAGCTACATATTCTAATCGACCAATCAGAAAACAGAATTCATGTCAAACATTAGGTGTTTTTAATCCCTAAATCACAATCATTAAAAAAATAAAACGCCTCTGAACGTCAATAGCCGCGTCCAAACGTTCAAGCGTGATTAACTACATACTTGGAATAAGCTTTGAGATTGAGCGGGATAGATGCTCTCTGTCTCGCTTTATCTTATGCCCCGTATGCTGTCCGCCGCGTTCTGACGTTTGGACGCGGCTATAGACGGAGAGAGGCGTTTATTCGTGGTGCCAATATTTTGTATCTGTGTCAAAGCAGTTTTGAACCATCTTTTCGCCGTGAAAATTATTAGTGATTATGGATGGATAAATCTTCGTTTTTACTATTTTCTCGCTGTCGAAGTGAAAAGTAGAGTGTATAACTCTGGTCTAAAAGCCATATTACCCCTCAAACAATTTTCCCTCACTTCGCTCGGGAAAATAACCATCTCGTGGTAGTATGGCTCATTTTAGCCCCTTGTTATACAATCTACTATTAATTTGTACCAAAACTTGACATGAAAAATTAAATTTAAAACCAACTCCGTAATAAATTAACGACGATTTTCCCAATACAATGAAGGTTGCCCATAGCCAACCTTGTATGGGAAAAAACGTCGTTTTTATTTTTGCAGCGGCCAAGGATATTTTTATAATAATCGTGTATGTAGAGGAGCCCTTAATAGACATAGATATAAAAAATTTAACGCGTTAAACCATATTGGAGCCGAGATATTTAAGTTTTAAGTTTTGTTTATAACTATTCAATATGACCTGCGGAAATATATACCTATTGCACATATCTCGGCCCCGATGCATTTTAGAGAATTCCATTTTTTACAACAATGTTTATTTTGAATAGATTCATGATAATCTAAAACTTTTACGAGCTCATCTAATAAAAAGACAACACTTTTACCCAATTAATTAATTAACCAAAAAAAATACGTTTTTGTAGGTCACCATGAGTAATTAAATAATGTTGAAAAACTCGATTAAAATAATTAACTATTACAGATTGGACTCTTTCTAATAGTCCAGTATATCTATTCCTTAAGTTCCTACATCGACATTCCGAACAACCTGTATATCGTCGTTGGACAGTTCTGAAAAACTTAAACAAAAACCAAGTAACATTTTAAATAGGTATGTTTTATCTATTACAACTAATTGCAAATAGTTTCAGAAGTGTTGTTATTTTGGTCGCTACCATAATGTCTGAACCTGCACGTCTAGCACACGACGGCCGCGACATACCCTCGATTTTTATCGCACTATACCTCTTCTTCTAAGTGTTCTAATAAGAGAGAGACGGATGTGCGACAAAAATCGAGAGAGCTCGCGCGCCGTCGTGTGCTAGCCGTGCTGAAGTGCTTACAAAGCCAGCACGTCTAGCACACGACGACCGCGACATACTCTCGATTTTTATCGCACTACACCTCTTCTTCTAAGTGTTCTAATAAGAGAGAGACGAATAGTGCGAGAAAAATCGAGAGAGCTCGCGCGCCGTCACGTGCTAGCCGTGCTGGTAAGTGACGCAAAAACAGTCTACGTTCCCTAAGGTTCAATTTTTTTATCAAATGCTCCATGTACTTATTTTCGAACTCTACTGTACACTGACAGATACCAACATCCGTTATTGGACTGTTCATTCACCTGCAGTGCAGGCATCCGTTCAATTTGTGTGTTCAAAGTTAGCTATGTATAAGATCCATATCTTGACCTATGTAGTGTTAGCGGATAATTTTCCCTTCCTAGTGAACTACTTACCTTATTAGAAAATTATATAGGTATTGTGTTACTTACCTACGCCGGTTTTTTTTTTCAGAAAACATTCACAAGGGCGTCGATACCGCCGAGCAGTCCGTGCACAAAGTAGAGGAGACAGTCGAAACCGAAATCCGGAATCAGACGAACTCTAGAACATGCACCATATTATAAAAACGTTTCAGTCTCCTAAATGTTTAGCCGTTATGAATAAAGTTTTTATTATTACTATTAATTGAATGGGTGTTTCTTTTTATTGCTAGATATTGACGCACTATTAACATAAAAAAGTCGAGTAACTGCAAGAACGCGTTGTAGAATTATACGGACTAACACGGACATCGAATCTCGAAGTTCGTATATCTCCGTCTCTATCACACTTATGGTTTATGGTACTCGAGCGACAGAGACAGAGGTAAACGAACTTCGAGATTCGATTTTCGTGGTAGCGCCGCTTGATTATTTAGATTAATCAAATTAGCAAAACCTGGACATACTTAAGGGAGCGACCACACCGGTGCTTAACGCTGCGTATGCGCGTTGACGTGTCGTATGCGTCACGTATTCTTCATACATTTTGCTGCGTTTTACGGTGCATTAGCGTATTTTGAGCAGCGGTGTGGTCGCACCTTAATTCGATAACTGTACCTAATTTTCTTTTGCTATGTTATAATTAGTGATCGTAATCAACGTGCTGAATTGGTGGCAAAGTATGGTTGACAAAAAAACAAATACTCAAGTATTTTAAATATTATTATATTTCACAAATTATAACATTTATATACATATTTACTATCACTTCTGCAATTATGCTGAATAAACTACTAAAATTTGTTCAACAGATTTTGCCGTCAGTCGTTCACGACGATTGGAAAAAATCCATTTTAAATAACTAAATGACCTTTCGACGTTGACAGAAGTCACGGGAAGGTAATTTAAGCTATTAAAATATTGCACGCAACTTTTATTGACGCCCTCCGGCATATTTACCTCTTTTCCTTCCATCAGTTGCTGCACGACTTTTACAGTACTGTAACCGGGGTTTCTATTCAGAACATTTTTTAATTTAAAATACATTTCTTTGCCTGTGGGATGCAATCTCAACTTTGCTATTCTTTTTATCAAGTCAGACACAATTTTTAATGAACATTTTAGTTCTAGTTTTGGATCCTCCAGCAATTGAATTGATTTGGCGATAATGTTGAATTGTGTGTCAACGAACAATAACTCTGATTTTAAATTGCAATTGCGATAAATTTTCTTGGCGTCGACAATTGCTCTTGCTTCACGTGAATCTAAAGCATTGATCACAGCCTTGATTTCATTAAAATATTTGTTGTAATATGACGCAGCATTTAACCATGTTCCCCATCTGGTTATTACTGGTCGCGGAGGAAGAGGAATGTTCGGATACATCAATCGGAGTTTTTGCGTTCTAGAAGGGGCTTTGAGGAAAACTTTTTTTACGCAGTCTATTAATTTGTTAATTGTAGGATAAAGAATTCTCACTTTTTCTGCGACGCGATTCAGTCCGTGTGCTAAGCATGTTAAATGTGTTAAATTGGGATATTCCTGTGTGAGACATTTACCCGCCTTAAGCATGTATGATCCAGCATCAGTAATGAAAAACAGTAATTTGTCTAAGTTCTCATTTTATTTCACTCATTTTATTTTGATGAGATTTCGACTTTATATGCTTATTTATATTGTATTTTTAATTTTTAATATTGACATTGCAAATTGTACATCGCGTGCCTACATCCGTCGTTATAATATCCGGGTATTGTGTTAACTCCATACTGTGAATATAAATACTGTTACCATAATGTGCACTTTACTAAGACTCCACTAGAAATACTTGATTATCATCAACTCGAGATACGACGTGCCTTTATTTAGATTAAAATAAACTCTTCGCGTAATGTTATCGAATGTTCAGCTGCAGTTATATGTTTATGTATGACAAATTAATGTCATTTTGACGTATATTGTTTTAAAAATATTTAGGGCGGAAAAGGTTTTGTACAGTGTAGATTTATTATCTAGAGATGTAATCCTATGTTGGCAAGTATTTGTTTTATAGTGATTGTGTAAAACTAGAAAATAAATAATTGAATATTCGCTTTTTCTGTCAACCATACACTTTGCCACGAAAATTGCACGTTGGTTACGATCACTAGTTATAATAGTTATTTACGATACAAGTGCCAAAAATAGGAAATTCGCAACGAGTGGTGATAAATTAAAACACGACCGAAGGGAGTGTTTTAAATCGACACGAGTTGCGAATTACCTATTCGCACGTGTATCGTGCAACTTTTACTGTACATATGGCTCTTTAAAGTTTCGACATATGCACGAAAAGTGCTCTTTTCCGCACTAGTGAGGTAAAGTAGCACCATATGTACTGTAAAGTATTGTTATAGTTAAAAATAATCGAATTTAACATTTTAAGGCTCCGCGTCATTGTAAAAAAAAAAAAATACTAAATTTTAGACACATTTTGATTTGAAGTACAGCATAAAATGTTGTGATACAAGTGAGGTATGTTGATAATTATATCAAAGGCGGAATTGTATTGGATAAGAGACCCGAGGATGTAATTAAATTAAATTATCAAAGCTCTTTAATAGCTCTTTATTTTCTTTACTTAATTATGGCAACAGGTTTTTATTCACATATTGTACAAATGTACATCGCCAAGAATTTCCAGTGGCGTCCATTCTATTTATCACTTTTCTAGTCACCACGAGTCAATTTTGTCAACAATTTTGATAATAACCAAACACGCAATAACAATGTTTACAAATATTTGTGAAATCCATACTATATACTATAATATTATAAATGCGAAAGTGTCTGTGTGTCTGTATGTCTGTCTGTTACCTCTTCACGCTTAAACTGCTGAACCGATTGAGATGAAATTTGGCATAGTTAGTTTGAATCCCGGGGAAGGACATAGGATAGTTTTTATCCCGGAAATTATCCCCTGATGGGGTGAAATTGGGGATGAAAGTTTGTATGGTGCTACGGGTAGGTTTTCCTAATTTGATTGGTCTAATTGGGGAGTTTTCAACGAAAACAACAAGTAAATAAAAAAATTATAATCTACTTTTGAAATTGCTTCAGAGTAAAATTTACTACACCGCGATTTTCATCCACTTTTATGGATCAAGACAAATACCTAGTACTCACAGATCTACTTCCTTCATCACGAAATATTCCATCATGATCGAGTCTCACGTGACAGACACCAGAAACGCGAATTTCTAGTACATATCAGGATTATATTCAGTGGACTGCTAATACAATAAACAATTTGGTTACTTTATACTTTATTTAAAATATTTATGCCAAAACATTACTTACAAATACCAAATTTAAACAACAAATGTTACTGGAGCCGGTACGTTCGCCTCGTGTGGCAGTCCAACTAATGGTTTACGTTATGATAGTGTTAAGGTTTTAAATTAAATGTTTTTGTTTGGTTCTTGTTCTAGAACCGAAGTAAATATAAACTTACGACTATGTGATCGTACCAACAGACATACGCGAGCATTTCATATAAAAATCAGACTTACAGTTCTCAGCAAACTAGTATTGGCGATCTAGAACTAAATGGAAAAATGGCAGTCTATAGAGGACGACTTAGAGCCTCTATCATGTATGTATGTCATTTCCAGCAATCAAATTCAGCGAGTTCCCACTAAATGCACATTAGTCAATTAGTTCATAGACTACATCACTTTGCTAGATGTTAAAAAGCTCTGAATACGAAACAAACGATCAAACATCAACCTAAAACACGACTTCTGTTAAATAAAATAAACTATTTGAAGACATTATGAGATAACTCTAGAATGTATATTCAATTCTAATCGTTACAAATGCTACAGCAATAACTGTAACTTTTAGTAATCATATACAGACATACACCAGCCCAATCGTCATATAGATATATCAAATATCATTACTTAATCAATAAGTTTCACAACTGGACCAACAGTTGACAAATATAGTGCCCGCACACAGTGCGAGTAATAACATTGCATTTAGTTCACAAAATTACAATAACAGGGTATAGAAGCGTAGCTAGTCAAAGACTGCACTACTCGAATTAGCGCGTACACTGCGTAATGTAATGTTTCACCAGTGGTTGACAAATTAATGCAAACAATAATTTAATAGTATGTGACAGGAGCTGCACTTTTATTCCTTGTTATTAAATTACGAGTTATCCCACATGTAGAACAAAGAATTCAGACTAAACAGTATACAGATTCTTGGTGGCAGAGCTGTGTTTGACCATGGTGTCTCTATGGACCTGGAAGCCGATTTTTCCATGGATTCCGAGCTGATCCTTGAGTTTCCTGCCGATCTCTACAGTAGCATGCTGCTTGGAGGCATCTGCTGTCCATATACCTGGAAAATAAATCAAAATAACTTTATTTTTTGTACACATCATCCAGTTCCATAAGAACAAGTACATAATGTTAAGGGATTTAAATGCATAGTTGCATATGGAGCAGCGAACAGCTAGAGAGCCCAAAAACAGGCCCAGCGAATGTGAAGCCAAATAATGCATAGCCGCACAACCCACATGTAATATAATTCTGTCTCTTTTTAACACATGCATATAGAGAGAGAGAGAGAGAGAGAGAGAAAAAGACTGATTTTATATGCCGATTATTTTGGCTATGCATTATCATGGCTGTGCGATATTAGTTGGTACCAACATAGGAAATTAGTACAAATGTGTACTTATGAAAGACACTTACCTATTTTATCAAGTTTAGGTCTAACATTCACAACAGCTCCACAAATTTCATCAGCATTTTCGAAGTTCTCACCAATGAGCAAGAGGACCTGAAATTAAACACAAGATCATTTTAAAAATTGAAAAATATTACATTGTATTCATATCATATTCATATTACAATTATGTGATTATTGTGTCTGAGGACAACTTTGTTATTGCAACAATATATAAGTGTAACAAGTTTCTGACAAAAATTTCATTTTAGGTACAAGCTTTTATTGCAGACTGCTTTTCTGTATACCATCATCAACTACTCATTGAGACGATTCTAACGAGCCCAAACTCAATGGGGTTATGTAGTTTTATTACGGAGTTCCTATGGCCACCTTCCAGCTCCATCATCAGATCATTTCCACATTTGCATATTCGTGCAAAATTTCAACTCAATCGGAAACCGGGAAGTGGATCAAATTTAACTTGCAGGATTTGATTACAGACAGACAGACAACGGGACAGGTGAAAGTAAATAATAACTTGTAAAAACACATTTTAGGAAATAAATAATCATTTTCATTGAGAACTCACCACATCTAACCAAAACCGATCCAAATCCGAGTTGCGCTGTTTCTTCTCAAGACTGATGAGCCACCGGCCGCCCATCTTGTTGGCATCATCCTCCCACATGGGACGAATACCCTGTTTGAACACTGCATAGTCATGGCCCTGGCGCAGCTCTGATGGTAGCTTTATGTGATGGTACAGTCTAACAAACAATATTGTTACATTAGAACACCTTGGAATTATTACTACTTATCAACACAAATAATGATACAGTTTTTCACCTACCAATGATATCAAAGCTCTACCGGGATGACACCTTACATCAAAAATTTAAGGAAAAAATGTGGCCAAACCTCTAGCAAATAGTTATTACGCGGGGAATACAAATTTTAAATGCCTTTGGGAGCAATTTAGTTTGACTACTCATGATGTTTAATGTTAATAACTTTTCATGCTAGGCTAATAAATATATAAATACTGCAGAGAAGATGAAATTCAATACACAATTTTATCTTATCACTAACATTAACCATAATGAGTGAACTAACAGTAAGTAAATTTAATTGAACTTGTGAGATCCACACATTCGGTATTTCTGATTGAGGTTTTATGCAAGTAGCATTCCTGAAGCCTGAGGTGGTCGTCACATTGCTCCGCATCTCCGGACGGAAGTGCGTCGCTGCATACAAATTTCGCCGGATGGAGGTGCGTTACAGTGTGGCATGTGTAGCATACAACGAGCTCCGCGTCTCGCAACGAGACACGACGGCAGTATGACAACCACCTTAATCATTTGTTCAAGGTTTCACACATGAATTCGGTCTGACTAAACTGGTGTAAACCACTTTAACAAAGTTACTTCAACAAAATACCTCCAAAAGTCCTCGACTGTGTCAAATGTGGTGAGTTCTATCAGATTCTCTTCCCAAGTCTTATTTCTGTCATTGTCGTAAAACCAAAGGCTCCAAGTGTTCTGAAGAGGGTGTTTGATAAGGAACTCTGGCGGGACCTCAGCTGCACTGTTGGTCTTCACGTCAGTCGTCGCAGGCCCCTTGAACATACAGGTCATTTTTTTCTGATAATTCTAACCTCTAATAATTTCCTATCAATTATCAAAATTGATTTGAGCGGTCAGTTTAAATCGCTCAACGCAATCAAAACCAGGGGAAAGCAACCAGGAAGTTATAAAACGACAGCAATTCCGGCAAACTGGAAACAAATGCTATAGTGAAAGTTAGTTCAGCCACATCACCAGAACTCGCAATAAGTAGGGGAAATAGAATAAGATATTCGGTAAATCCGGGTAGACGACTTATTTCTTGTCTCTTGAGATATTATCCTACCTACCTCCACTTCTTCGGTATTATTTCCGGCCATATCACAAGAATCTCACGATCCCGATTTTTACCAAAAGAAAGACCACAGACTATGAAAAACAGCTATCAGTGTAGCCATTGCCAAGCTTCTCGAATAAGCATAGACAAATTATATATCATTGGCGGCCAATACACGGTGAGTAAATACTGATGATCCACGCTTATCACAATCTGGATCACATGCATATTGACGTGTATCACAGGACTGTCAATATACTGCAGAAATATCCGGAAATGTTGAAATCCGCCCACTAAGAAGATAAGAAAGAATTAAGGGGCATTGCTTAATAATATTGTTCAAACAAACGCTTCATGATAAATATCATGAGCTTATTACGCCGAGTGTCGACAGAATGTCACTGTCAGCGACTAAAATAAAAAGCTCACCCCACAATTTTTCTTGGTGGATGGTATGAGCGGTACGCAGCTATAAGATAGAGTGAGATGAGAATATAAAAGAACCAGAATGACTGGTCTGGCCACCCTTAATACTGATGCGATAAATAGTAATAAAAAAGACCGGGTTGCACTCCGGTAGTGCCGGCAGAAGTGAAAACTTGAATAATTTAAATTTTTCTTGCCAATAGGCCTGATATCGTGCTGACAGATCGATCGAAACGCCAAGCAGTGCTCGTCGACATCACCATCCCCCATGATGAGAACCTCTTGAAGGCCGAGAAGGACAAAGCCAGCAAGTACGTAGACCTGGCTCACGAGGTAACCGCCATATGGGATGTTGATTCGACGATCATCGTCCCGATAGTCGTTTCAGCGAAGAGTCACGACTATCACCTCAAAAGACTCGCTAGATGGCTGGATTGAGGGTCGGGTACAGAAGGCGGTACTCCTGGATACAGCGCGGATAGTCAGGTTCCTGTCTCTCTGACCGCCGGTAGCTTAGGCCCCGCCTCGCTGCCGGCTGCATCCTAGGTTAGGTTTTTATAATGATTTTATGTTTTGTATGTAAGTATAGCTTTATATTTTACTTTTTATATAATTATTGTACAAACCTAACTTAAGAGGAAATATGAATAAAGAGATAATTATAATAATAATATTCTTTATTGCACCACAACATAACAAAAACATGTTACAACAGTACATTCAATAAATATAGGTACAGAAGGCGGTACTCCTGGATACAGCGCGGATAGTCAGGAGGTTCCTGTCTCTCTGACCGCCGGTAGCTTAGGCCCCACCTCGCTGCCGGCTGCATCCTAGGTTAGGTTTTTATAATGATTTTATGTTTTGTATGTAAGTATAGTTTTATATTTTACTTTTTATATAATTATAGGACAAACCTAACTTAAGAGGAAATATGAATAAAGAGATAATAATAATATTCTTTATTGCACCACAACATAAGAAAAACGTGTTACAACAGTACATTCAATAAATAAAGGTAACAACAGGCGCTCTTATCGCTTTAGAGCGATCTCTTCCAGACAACCTTTGAGCAGGACAATTTCAAGAATAAACAGGTAGTGAGTTATAAATAATTAGCGTTTAAAGGGCCTTTCAATACTGCTTCCGTACAGAGTATTGCTGCAAATACTGACAAACCAGGATCACAGTAGTTAATCACCGTGTATTGGCCGCCAACCAGTTTTACGATATCTCCATCGTTTAAATAACATAATATGTTATAATGAAATATCATTATATTTAATTATAACATATTATGTTATTTAAACGATACCTCCTCCTCATATTTTCATATTCCCTTAAAATTTGTTTATATGATGAAGATGCGTCAACTGCACGGCTATCATGAGACAGCCCGCGAGCTCTCGATTTTTCTCGCACTATGCGTCTCTCTCTTATTAGAACACTTAGAACAAGCGGTATAGTGCGAGAAAAATCAGGAGCATGTCGCGGCCTGACGGCGTACTGCACGGCTAGCACGCGACGGCGCGCGAGCTCTCTCGATTTTTCTCGCACTATCCGTCTCTCTCTTATTAGAACACTTAAAAGAAGAGGTGGAGTGCGATAAAAATCGAGAGTATGTCGCGGCCGTTGTGTGCTAGACGTGCTGTTTTAAAAACATACAACCGCAGTACGAACACAGACTGTATAATATTTATAATCTGTGAGTACGAACCACCTATTTTTCTCAGTAAGCAACCCTGTTGAATAAACGTCAAGTCAAGTCAATTCCCTTTTCCATCAAAAATATAGCAAGTATCGTTATAATCTTCTTCCTCAATTCCCGGTCCCGTCCAAATATTACTCCATATTATAATATTACAATCCCAGCTCAAAGTCAGAAATGTCGGTGCAAACTTTATTAATGGACTTTTCGATCGACCCCGCCCGTTTAGGCGACGAAAGCGGTCAAAAGGCGGTGTTTAGCCAGTTGGAGAACGTTTTAAAGGATTATGTGCCGAATCTTATTTTAGCCGCTGAAATAGCCGTGGATGGCGGGTCCTTGAAACTATTAACGGGTAAGAAGGGTACGACGGTGTCGGTGAGACTCTTCGATCGAGGGCTGGTCACTGTAAATATTGAATATTACAAAGAAGACTCTGAAGAGCCTTTAATAAGTTTCAAGGTAAGAATATTTCCTTTACCACTGCTATTATAAGGTCGTTATACCTACTTGGAACATGATGTGTAGGTAATTCAGTTAATCAGTTACCATACTACATACATTTTTTAATGGTTATGGAAATTTTCATAGAAAGAAATGAAACATTATTTTATGAAGGAAGCAAGTCTTAGTAATTTATTACGACATAACTTGCAATATACTGGCTTTTAGCCAATTGAGGTGGTGAGAAATGTTTGGCAAAGTTTTGAGTACAAATATAAACAATTACTTCCAGTATATTTCAGAAAATATACTTGTTTCTCCTATCAAACAACAATTGTTTTATAATCTAATCCCATATTGGTAAATACATGTCAGTCTAGATTAATCAATTAGCAATTTCCTTTTATAGAAAATAATCAATTATCGAAATATAAAGTTAGCAAAGCTAAAGTAGTTGCACAGCAATGCAGGGTTAGCCGCTGCGTACAATAAACTTGTATAGGGATATTATACACTATTTTGCTGACTATATTGAGCATCACTAATTATACATTTTTCAGGGCAGGACAAGGGCTAAACAGTGAGATTTTCAGTTCAAACATGTGGCCAACAGGCAAAAATTACCTTATTTGTTGTTAATCAGTAAGATGCTACCTATTGGGAACAGCACTCATCTTTAATTGGTACCATAGAGTTCTTATTGTTCCCCTGAACACTCAAATACTGAGCCACTGCATTGCCCTAAACTTCAGTGAATTTCACAAAAATAACAGTAACATCATTAGACAGAATAACAATAATTAATGATCCTCAGTTTGTCATTGTATACAACAACAAATTAAAATAATAACTCCATTTTAGACTGCAAAATTACTGAAACATGCTGTAAAATCATTGTTTGACTTGGGAAGAATCAAACTATTCCCATATATCAAGCGGGGCCATAAAATTGATGTGTACCTCCCAAGTTCAGGTTCGACATACATTTTTTGATGTGGCATTTGTTTTCTCTTCAATTTGATGGAGTCTTCAATTAGACATTTGTCTGTTCTTTCTATTTGGATATTTTAACTTGTTGACTTTTTTAACAAATTTAACCATAATTGTTTTTTGATCGTAAAATGGGGACTTTTGGTTTTTTTTTTGTTAGTTTCACATCAATGGGACCTATTTCTTATAGAGTAAATATCTACTACAATCCAATATATCCTTGGCTATGTTTGTTAAGCACACTATTTATAAATGTAGGTATAACTACATTTTCTTTTGATTTGAAATGGGTAGATTGGGTATGGTTCTAAAAATGTATAAGTGAGTAGAATTGTACAGTTGATCCATGAAATCTCTATTTGAGTGTTTAAACTTTAAAGAAGTAGTAACTATATTACTTTGTCATAGTAAACTTGAAGTTGAGCACCAGCTAGTTAGCTCAACATCATTGTGAATCAACAGTACAGAATCTAAGCCAAAATTGCAAAGTGTGATGTTGTTCTATTTTTGATGTGTTGTTATCAGGGATATTGCAGACATTCGCATCCGCAACCGCGGAAGTTCCGCACAAATTTCAAGCAGCATCCGCATCCGCCAAAATCGATGCGGAGTTTTTGCGGATGCGGATGTAGTTTCACGATACTGCGCGAGTTTTAGATATTTTCGCCATTAGTAAAAAAAAAACTTCTTGTCGTTTCTGTGACCAAGAGCAGACACGTTTTCGATTTGTTCGCAACGATTGTAATTTAGTCTCAACGTGTTTGATGATTGCGTGCTATCATAAAATGGACGTTGTTTATTTGCGTTTTTGAGTTTTTGGCCACAAAATCCGCATCCGTGGATGTGTGCCCCCAAATATCCGCATCCGCGGATGTTAATAGAACGCATCCGCGGCATCCCTGGTTGTTATAACCATGTAGGGTAAGCATAAGGGCAATAACACGTGAGTTTTTAAAGAAAAACGGGAGCGGGGCGGTCACACATTACGAGGACGCTGTGGGCACACTAGATAATTTAAAGCAGTAAACCAAATCCGTGCAAATGACCGATGTAAAGCACTCACGCAAACTTTTTTGTTGTCGTTGAGTTATATAAGTAAAATTACTACAGATGTATTGCAAAATTATTTTCCTTCGGGAAAACTCGGATCTTTATCGGAATACGATGACACCCGAACTGTCAATGAATTATCGTATTAAATCAGTGACATTCTCATACCCATTCATATGGAACTTTATTGTTAAGTCTCAAATGTCAAAATGAATAATGTTGTTGTATAATATAGAGATGTTACAACCGCAACAATTATTAGGTACTGAAAATGTGATTTTTAAAACCACTTTCTGTAACTTCAAAAATAATCAAGTTCAGCAGCGAACTGATGGAATGACAAAATGTTTTTTGTTAAGATTCTCACATTGACTCAATCACTTCGTTCATTCGTTTTTCTTGCAATCAGTACGTAATGTAACTGGGTGTGGTTTCATTCATTTCAACTTTGGTAAAACTACCTATACCTACTTAACATTACAATTTCATCGTATTTGGTGTTTTCAATATTGTCCATTTCACAATCTGAGTCAGTCATATCATCGTCAGATTCGTCAGTGCTGTCATTGACGTTAATAACAATCCTATCAATGCGATCATCCATAGAGTTCCTGTGAGAGGTATTCATTTTCACATTTGATAGCATGATCACAAACTTTCTTCCATTCTTCCGGGCCAATAATATTAATTATTTCTTCAATTATTTTTTTTACTGTACCCAAATTCATATCTATGTTTCTTTTTGATACATAACCTTTTATCTGTGACCATATATTTTCAATAGGGTTGAAGTCGGGGTGGTATGGAGGTAACCTTAACACTTCGTGTCCATGTTGATGTAAAATTTTGTCAATGGAATATTCTACAAAGTCTTCTTTATGCCGGCAAATAATTTCGTATAATTGTATTTTGGTTGACGATGAATTATGTGGAATATTGTATTTTTTTAACCAGTTTATCATAAGTGGCTTTGCGGTATTAGAGTTGGGCGGACATTCCACATATTTATTGTGATAAGCAGCATTGTCTACTACTAGTACAGAATTTGGAGACAAGTTGGGAATAAGTTGATTCCGTAACCATTTTTCATAATTAACATTATTCATGGCATCGTGATAATCACCAGTTTTATCAGTAGACTTATACATAAGTAGAGCACCCGGTACAAATCCTTTGGCACTACCTGCATGTACTATAATTAGACGTTGACCTTTTGAAATTAACTGTTTCACTCCTTTATCCGTAGAATCGATCCAGCACTTTCCTGTTTAATGGGATGTGTGAACATAGGTTTCGTCAGTATACACAATATCTCTGCCTTCAGATCTGTACTTCCTTATAAGGTCTATGAACTTTATTCTTTTAAGTCTAACGTCATCTTTTTCCTATTATTAGTAATTTTCTTGAATAAAAAACCCATTTGGCGAAGTATTTTTCTTAGTGTAAAATCGCAGCCCTTAAAATTCATCGTTTCTATTAATTTGGACTTTAGTACTTTTATAGTAGGGACCTGTTTATAAATGACATGAAAGTTATAAACCATTCGTCGTATCACTGCGTAGTCAAAATCATCGAGATCTAAATAGAATTTCTTGCGTGGTCTACCCAGCTTAATTTTGTTTGTGTTGGGATTTTCATTACTTCTGTATTGTTCTTCCTGGTTCAAATATTTTCTAATTGTTGGTCTAGATATTCCTGTTGCGTCCGAAATTCGCTGTTGAACTTTCCTAAAATACTGTCGTTTCTATTTTTGAATTTGCTATTTTCCGATATGAAGTACAGGTAAATATTAAATATAATACCTTGAATTGGATTTTTTAACCGTTTTCGAGATTTCGGCATGGCTATACAACCTTAATATAAGTAATCTGAAAATATGATTAAAATTACAGCGAATTTTTAAATTGCGGATTATCCACTCTATATAAGAAGCAATTTGAGAGAGCACGATAAATACGAACTTTTCCGAAAAATTACGAAGGAAAATAATTTCGCACTACATCTTGTATTTGATTATCTATGTTTGTCCTTCCATATATATTTTCTACTCATATATTTTTCTGGGTTCTAACAGAACACCAGTGTTCTTGTTCAATTGCGAGCAAAGCTACGCACTGAGTTGGAGCCTTTTTGTCTTGCTGCAATACACACAGTTTATTTCTGTGCATAAAAACTGATTGTTTTATGTTATTTTAATGTTCTTTTAAGTTTTGGATTTCTGTATTTTTTATTCTCTTATTGTCATGTGTATGTATTTTATCAAAACAAATAAATGATTTATCTATCTATCAAATATGCGTCGCTAATCGTACAATAAACTTGAGTGGAAGTTGGGGCAGTTGGCGGTGTATCAGCCCACGTGCCGCGCTTGTTAGCGATGCGAAGCGCAACTTTGAAATCTTTGAATGATACTAATTCGATTAGTCGACTAATATAATCATTCGATTATCAGTAATACTTCTAATCGACGCCCGGTCGCCCGACCGAGTCATTAGTAGCTGGGGGGCAAGTATCTAAGTTTTATGTCGGACGTTTTATGTCGGATGTTCGTCCCATTCTGGCAAATATGCGAGTGCAAGAGGGACGAATGCTTTACGTCAGACTTAAAACCTAGTGTGTTAGGGGGGCTGATGTGCCCGAGTCGAACTTGACGTTGACATTAGTAGCTAATGTCAGCTCCCGGACGAGACGAATACTATGTACTACTATCGCAACGTAACATTCGTAAACTAAGTCATTATTTTTTTAATTTTAAGCTGTTAGTAAATTATCGAAAGTTGAATTATCGAAAACGACTGACTCGCTCCGGAAGCCAGAACAGTTAAGGCCTCCACACACCGAACGCGAGTCGTGCGCGGCGCGGCCGGTAGGTCTCTCTCACTACCAACGCATTTAATATCTCTCTCACCATCTCTATCACACAGTGACGCGGGCCCGCGCTACTGTGCGATAGAGACGCCGCGCTACTGTGCAAAAGAGATAGAGATACCTACCGCCCGACCCGCGCCGCGCACGACCCGCGTTCGGTGTGTGGAGGCCTTTAACCACCGTAACTAGAGCTCGCCCATCATTTACTCCAGTTAAAATACGGTTTTGAAAAACATTAATTTATAATAGCGTTTTTTATTTATTTCATTCAATTATTATTCTAAGATGCTTTATTCAAGAATCCGGCAAGTAATTATGTAGATTTAAATGAAGCATGTATTGCCTTTTTTTTGTATGATTTATCTTAAATATTATAGAGCAAATGTAAATGAACCAAAATAAAAACAAAAATATTTTTTTATATTTATTCTGACTTCAGAAGCTAAATATTTTTTTTGTTGATGTCTGACATTTTGTCTGATTATGTCGCTGGGTAACTATTTAATTGATAATATACCCGTTACACATAAAAAATAAGCTATTATAAATTATTTCCAAAATTGTTTTTTTTTTTCATAAAAGTTGTGAGTTCATTGACTGGACTACATTTTTAATAGCATGAAAGGAGAGTCACGCTTACGGCGGTTATCCTTGGGTACTAGTAGCAACGATTAGTGACTACTAATTAGTAGTCATCTTTCGATTATTAGCATTAGTATACTATTTACTCATTTCCAATTCTAATATTGACATTAGTAAACGCTAATTAATGGAATAGGCAAATCATTCAAAATCGCGCATCACTAGCGCTTGTGTGAGTAGAACTGATTCTAAATGGAGCGCAGGTTTAAAACAGTCTTAAGAGAAGAGTCAACTAGAGAGTTGACGTACCTACTGTGCGCCGCAAACAATCTACATACAAACATGACGTGACGATTCGACGATTACGTTGCGGTATCGCTATCGCGGCAACTGTGAACTCGGCACTACTCGAGCCGCACCCTACCTACCGACAAATTCGTCGTCGCCCACACGGGCATTATGCCGATTTCACACGGGGGCAGAACAGTGAGGCAGAACAGTGGGCAGCACAGTACTTCTACTGTTTGAACGCACAGAACAGTAGACAGTAGATAGAAGACAGTAGATACTGTTCTGTGCGTTCAAACAGTAGCAGTACTGTGCTGCCCACTGTTCTGCCTCACTGTTCTGCCCCCGTGTGAAATCGGCATTAGGCCGAATAGGCCGGGGCGGCACTAGTAGAGTGATTACGATTAGCGACGGCGATCTTCAATATCTTCATACATAGTCGCCCATATTGTAGTTGTAATATGTAACCAAACGCCTCGCGAATGCGACCCCGGCCTTAAACGTTGCCACCGCACCGCTCCTGTCTCGTTCACAAAACGCAAATGTTATAGCCCTAAGCCGAAATTGGCAGCATCGAAAACTCTCATATCGAAATCAAACAAAGTTCGAATTATTTGAGGAGTGATGTTCCCAAGTTTTAAAAAAAACTGTAACTAACAAAAATTCTAAAAATAAAATGCGGCTAGCTCATCATGGGGCAACAGAACATTGTGTTGTGTTATTATTAGATCTGACGATGTGATCCATGGGGAATCACGACTTAATTAGCTCACGAATACACGAGTAAGTCATGCGTTTAGTCTCGGAAAATACCTAAACTATTATCTTACAAATTGGAACTGATTGAAGTCGGTGTTTTTTTTATGTTATAGGTACCTATTAAGGTTGTTTTTTAAGCCGCCAATACTCACGTGGCTACCTAGCTTCTACCTAGGTATTAAACGACAAGCAACATGGTTCAAGCGACATATCTAAAAACCACAGCATCTCGCTTTGCGATTTTAACAATTTCATTGCCAGGAACCCGCTTAGCAGACGCCTACGCCGTAGTCGCTTTCTACTGTTTAGCGGGAAAACCAGTGGATCGACTACGAGCGTAGCTATTCTTGGCAGTGAATGTGTTGGTTGATTCCAGATTGGCGTGAAATCTGTGTCATCTAAATCCTATTAAACTAATAAAATAACCATGTAGCGATAAGGTTGAGCGTGTTTTGTTTTCTAGAACACTAAACTACTGGAAGGTTCTGTCAGAATGTCATTGGAGTGCGAAAGAGTTAAATTATTGCCAACAATTAAAAGGGGCTATAAGTTTGATGTTTACCTTACTAGTTCAGGTTAGATGGTACCTACTCGTTTGCTAATTTACCCCATATATTTACCTGAATGCAACTACCAATATATCTTTATATAACACTTTTATATTATACAATTGGCTGGTATACTAGAATTATATTATAACAATAAAATTTTGTTACGACTATATGCTTATTTTGCTGATATATGTTTTGTGTGCTGTATTATAATTTTGTATTCATCATCCACGTAATAGTTGCAGGCTATTAGATCGACACCACAACTAGATACTTGTGTTTACCTTTTACAGTATTTTTTACTTATGTATTTCGAATGATGCCTCGGAAATGGTTGAGTAGTTTGGTACACTGTTCTATAAGCAGAACCGGCATGTTCCTCTACCCTTTTAATGTTCCAATGATATTAACAGATTGAATTCCAGTACAGAACGCTCAACCTTAAATTATACGAAGATATTTATTGTTGCATGTTAGTTAACCCGCATACTTATTGGGTTTGTTCTTTCTTCCTTTTATTATTTTTTCAATAGTCTGCGAGAGTATTGGAGGGTCAACTGAAAAAATACATCAGTGTGATAAAATCCCAAGCTTATGCACCGATAAAACGTTGCCTGTTCGGCAGGTATTACCCGACGTCAGGTGAGTTTCTGCTCTCCTGATATTTTTTATACACAGATTCACATTCCATAAAAGTGTCCACACTTGTGTGAAGGCGCTTTATAGGCAGCCATCACACTGACGCTACATCCCGCTGCGGCGTGCGGAGCAGCATACTAATTTAGCCGGACGGCGGTGCGGTGCAGTGTGAAGTACCGTGTGGAATTATGAACAAACTGATATACTGGTATACTTACAACGTTGCGAACCGTCGCCCCGTACGCCGCAGCGGGATGTGACGGCAGTGTGTGATGCGCCATATTTGCAACATGAATAATTTGTTCACGTTTAATTATTGCTATAGATCCTTTTAGTCCATGTCAAGTTACCCCAGTGATCAAAGTAACTCGAGCTTATTAACCAATTTAGAACATTTCGACGAAACTATAAAAGGTGATTCATTTGAGTCGTTCAATAATAGTTTTATTGGGTAGGATCGGAATAAATGGCGTGAGATATAATACCGAGTAAAAGTGCCTATCTGTCACAATTACTAGGTTTTACAATGTGTCTTTTGCGAATGAGAAACTCCAGTGCTTGTGAATCATCAATCTAGCCAAGATAGGTTTGATATACATTTTGACGTAAAAAGCGTAATCTTACCGATACTCATCAAATGAAGTTTTTTCCTTGAAATTTTCTAATTTGGTCTAAACTCAATCGTTATATGAGATTCGAATTACGATTTGTCAATATCCCCCACTTTCCACATTGGTAATATTGATCTTAATTAATTCCTAGCTAATCCTGTTTCTCTACTTTTTCTCTCGACTCAACATATAACGTGCGTGTTGCCAATTGCCAAGCTAAGTGCCTGGGGTGTTATTTCTTTTTTGCGTTCGGCTTTACTATGTAAAGTCTTGACTTGACTCCTGCATTGTCAAAAATGAAGTAATTTTACATTTAAAAATTACATAAACATGTAGAATTCTCGAAAAGGCTAGGAAAAAAAACGAATAACATATCTAATACTTTTTTTCATGTAAAATTTCATCATTTTTAACAGTGTTGTAAGACCGTCGAGAACTGACTTTCTCATGCATAAACTGTGTGTATTATTGGCCGATGGTAGGTAACTACCTCTAGGTACTGTTATACAGCGTGACACCGGAGACGTGATCAGAAATAACGAGACATTGTTGAACGACAAACTTAATAATGTTTCTAGTCGCATTATTGACTATGATTTTCCAAATCAACAGAAAAAAAAATGTTGTATAAGTACTACACGACCTTTCAATTACGAGTATTATTATTTTAATTAAAAAAAATGGTATTGCCTTGTGTAACAACTAACAACTATTGCATTGAAAAGGCGATCAAATATACCTATAGAGTCGGAAAAAGTGATTTTTGAGTAAACACGTCTCCGATTTTATTCTGTATGTAAATATTTAATACTAAAATGTGTTGGAAAAACAAATACTATTTAGACTCGCTCGTACCGTTGCCAATTTCGGGAATGGTTGTGCTTACAAAGCGCAATTACACCACTTAGGTATAAGAGGGCCTCCGTGTCTTTGAAAAAGGTTTCATTGGCGATTGATGTTACTCTTACACGTTTGATGCACAAAATAAAACGTTGGTACTCAATTATCAAACTGTACCGAACTGGAACCAAAGGCAATATAAATATACATTATTTAACAAGTAAAATAGGTCTTTTCTAGATTTTTATTCCGTGTTTTATCCACATATTGGTGGTATTAAGTAGTCGCAACTTTGTTCGTTTATATATAAATAAATAAATAAATAAATATTAGGGGACAATCTTACACAAATCGACCTAGCCCCATAGTAAGCTCAATAAGGCTTGTGTTACGGGTACTAGACGACGATATTTATTTTATCTTTATTGCACAAAATAATAACTTATGGTACAAAAGGCGGACTTAACGCTATACAACTTTGTTTACCAGTCAATCTTAAGGCAAAGCAGATAAATTGTGGGTGGTGCAACAAACAGAGAAATTGTGGTGGTATGTTCACAATAACGGATATTTAATTAAGAACTACTGTACCAACGTACGCCAACATGATCTTCCTGTATTTATATAGAACCTTATTACAATGCACATAAAGTGCATGGATGGTCAGTTAGCTTTGTTATCGATAGTACTGTGTGTTACTATTTGTGCCAATATTATGATTATATCAAAAGCCACGCGAGTCCCATACATAATATTGTAGCCAATGCCAAGTGGTTAATAGGCCAATATCATGTAATGTGGACGAGTAAAAGCATGAACCTAGAATACTCTGGACATAAGCTCGCTCGCACGTGGTATTATTATTACCATAACAATAATAATACCACGTGCGAGCTGATAGCATACAAATCTCGATAAGTGTGACAGAAAGGGAAATATCTTTCATTGTCCTTGTCATAGTTCCACTTTTTTTTATTTGCCACAACTGATTTTGTATGAAGTTGTGGCACATAAGTCGCACACCCGTCCAAATTAAGTAGGTAGTTTATGGCAAGTCATCAGCCATTTTAAGACCAGTTCTTAATTTAGCTGCATAGGAGCCTTTCCGTCCCTCACTGTGGCATCACGTACAGCCTGTCCAGAGTATTTTAGGTTCATGAGTAAAAGTTTTCACAGCTGTCATGAAATATTTGTAAAATAAGTTTCTGTCAAAAATTTCATTTTTGGTACAAGCTTTTATTGCCGACTGTACTTTTCTGTATACCATCATCAACTACTCATTGACACGATTCAAACGAGCCCAAACTCAACGGGGTTACTTCGGTTAAATACTGAATTCCCATGGCCACCTTCTGTCTCCATCATCAGATCAGCTCCATGGTACCATAATATTGAATTGTCATCCAAACTATACTATTACCCAAATTTCAACTCAATCGGATAACGGCAAGTGACTGAAAAATGGATTGCAAATTTTGACGGACAACTTACATACGAACAAGTCAAGATAATATAAAGCTTGTAAGTAAACACAAATGTGTTTTAGAATTTTCCGTCAATCGATGCCATAGCACATTTTTTCTTTACAAATTTTGTTGTATGTACTATCGTTTTATGTTTCATAGAGTGGCTGTATCTAGAGTTGAGTAGAATCTACTAACCTATTTATGTCAGTGGCACTTATATGCTTAACTTTGTAAAGTGATGTTGATGGCGAGAGATAACGAGTAATGCTCAGAAAACATGGTTATCTCATAGAGCCTTCTAAACACAGTGTATTACATTACTAAGAAACCTTCAAAAGTGGGACTTAGAGTCTTCCATGTGCGTGTGGACCCAAGTGACGTAATTTTCGTATTATAAATATTATAATACTGCGTTCATAATTTCCATCTCCATAGCCAGACAGACTTTCGCATTTAAAATATTATAAGTATAACTCGAACTATGGATTTTTTACTGTCGACTTTTCTACTTTCTTCTTGCCTTGTTATTATAATGGAATAAGTTTCAAAGTGTAAACATTGCGTGTTGGGTCAGGCTGTCCCTTGGGAAGCCAGTTCAGTCAAGCTGGTCTAACTTGTCAGACATCCAGATGTGCTCTATGACTTATGATGAGTAATGATTCCAAGGATAATATACATGTATATTATCCTTGGAATGTATATACTTGTATATGTACGCTGTGTAGTTATTATTACACAATGTCCAGCGTTCGAACTGAAACTATGCATACTAAAAGTTGCATACGGATAACGATAAAAAATATATTTTGGCGACGGGTTAGGCTAGTGGGTAGTGACGCTACCTATGAAGCTGAAGGTCCTGGGTTCGAATCCCGGTAAGGGTAAATATCTGTGTGATGAGCATGAATATCTGTTTCTGAGTCATGGAAGTTTTCTATGTATTTAAGCATTTATATCTATTATATTATATACATCGTCGTCTAGTACCCATAACACAAGCCTTACTGAGCTAATAGCGTACATTGTGATACAAGTGAGGTATGTTGATAATCACATCAGAGGCGGAATTGTTCACGCGAGCCGCAGGTGAGCGTGATACTCTTCAGCCGAGGATGTAATTATCAAAGCTCACGCGTTTCATACGACGTTTTTCAACACATTTTGCGAGTAAAAAACTTTTCATTAGATGAAAATTTTATAGGCCTGCCAAGTTATTTTCTTTACTTAATGATGGCAACAGGTTTTTACTCACATATTGTACATCGCCAAGAATTTCCAGTGGCGTCCATTCTATTTATCACTTTTCTAGTCACTACGAGTCAACATTTTTGATAATAACCAAACACGCATTAACAATGTTTACAAATATTTGTGAAATAACCTGTAAGGACGCGCAACAGTTTTTTTCGTGAAGTTTGCGTAGTGCGCGCGCATGTGTTAAGCCAGACTTAGATGAAAACTCTAAACAGGCAATACAAAATAAAATAAAATCGTTTTAAAATGTTACCTTTATTTATTCATGTAAAATGTTATCAAAAGTAAATAGTTTTACTAAATTAAACGTTTCTATATCATAACCAAAAAGAAATAGGTAGTCATTTAATTAACGAAAAGGATTTCATTTGTATAGGGGAGTAAGAATCCATTTGCCGAGAATCAAAAGAAAGCTATAAGTACATTCTGTACCTACAACTCACAACCTGGTTAATTTAAGAATGCTCCGTGTTCATGCATAATCTTGCTGCAAGGTGCCAACGTGACTTAATCGGGATATAACCATAACACACGAGTTCGTAATGTTAATAAAACACGCCTGTTTAATACCCAGGATTATGAGCCTAAAAGCGACATAATAAGAGGTACGTTACGAGCAAATGTGTTGAAAAGATATTTCTTATTGATCAATTGCCTCATCGTTCATCGTATATGGTTTTCGAGAAACGGACGCCCACAAATTTTATAACTACGTTGTGGCGACAAAGACATACGCAACCGGGAAATTACAGATTAGATACTTAAAGTTTTGTGACAGGCTAACCATTTGGAGTATTAGACGACTTTATAGAGGCCCATACTTAATGTTAATGCTTGTATATTCGAGCTTTGTATTTTTAGTCCTCTGGGTTTGTTAAGCTGAGTCTATATAAATATATATCGTAGTACAAATGGTGGATCGTTTCTGCTCTACATAACTATTTTCCTCATTTTTGCTCCGATTATATATGAATTTCACAATACAAAGAGGGCTAACAGAAACCTTATCAATATCACATGTTTCTACACGCTGCAAGCAATAAAATTTTAGAGTGATGATTAGATTCTTCAATAACTACTTATAGCTGTGGTACGCTAAAGTTGGTTGTCCTCTCTGTTATTCTTACGTGCTTTAAATGGACGTGGGAATTATACGAAAAATATGCAATCATCACAGACACAATAAAATTATGTATTTTAATTTAAGAATATATATATTCATCACTCTAACGTTCATTCGTGCGTACTTTTGTGTAAATTTACAGTCTCGTTTACAGCTGTCAACTATGCAATATTGATAATTAACCCTGCTGAGGGTGTTAGCATACCAATATGTCGGTCGAAGTTTGTCAACTGTCGATCCATCGATCGGTTAATGCTGTGCACCGATCGACGACAATCGATTGGTGTGATAACACTGCCAGTGCTAGCCACCGCAAGGCTTATTAATCTTATTATATAAAAATTGGAGTGAGATGATCAACTCCCATGTCAGTCCAATTTATTAGTTATGTCCATCTCGGCAGTACCTAACTAAATTAGGAAGGTGAATTATTACTTACGCTTAGCGAATTGGTATGACCAAAGTAAAACGGCCCACAGGCTAACAGTTCGCCGGCCGATGCGGACCTGTTAGTTAATTAAATTAGAGCACAGACTATCTGGTACTTGTCAAGATCAAAAGGGACGATTTCTTCGAACTCAGTGTGTGACGCAAGATCTCTTTATCGCCAGTTCTCAGTCGGATATTCCTCGCCTCGTCCCGTCTTTACAGCCAAATCATCCACACACTTGAGAATCACCGACAGGTTGCCTGACATCTGTTATGGCTCCTCTACATGATGGCCCATCCTAATGGCCCACTAGGATGGGCCAGCGTGTGGAGAGGGTAGTGGTGTCAGATGGCTTATGGCGCGGCGATGTCTTTCTCCGTCTAACGCATAGTTGCGTCCTGTACGATGGGTCGTGATGGCGCACTGTATAGAGCAGGCTTTAAGAATCTGTCTGTGTGGAGAGTGACAATTTTAAGGCTGATCGTAACATACTACAAACCGGCTGACATGAATCGTCCAATGTATGGGCTAACGTCCTAGGCTGCAGGGACTACAGGTGAACTGTTAATCTGTGTGGCCCCTAAGCGTACCCAATATCTTTATGATGTAATTAAAATAAAATATTTTCAGACGAAAGACTTCTAGAGTACGATATCGACAATGTTGTGTTCGATGAGCAGTCCCCCTTCCAGAGAGTGCAGATAGTGCACTCCAAGTCCCTTGGGAACATGTTGGTGCTAGATGACTTGCAAAGTAAGTTTCCAAAATAATCAATTACTATCAAGTAAGTGTAATGTGTGTTTCATTTGCTTGTATACTGACCATCTTTATGTACCATGTTTTATGCAAAATAAATGAATTATGAATTAGGACACAAGATATAATATAAGACATTTATTTAGCAAATCGTATTTATGAAATTACTTTTCTTCACTCTGAGGACTTCGTTATCAGGTTACCAATTTCCTACCTTTAGGTTACCTATTTCCATCAGTCAAATACATCCGACTTGCAACATATTTTCTTAACACAATGTTTAAATTTTCAGTAGTTGCGGTACTATACCATTTTTCATAATTAAATTCTATCAAATCTACAAATATGTCACTGTCACCGTGAAACCTACCATTGTCAGTATGGCAGTCCAGGTGTAGCCAAGCTTATTATGTTTTCTATGTATTTAAGTATCTATACTTATTAAATATATCGTCGTCTAGTACCCATAACACAAGCCTTATTGAGCTTACTATGGGGCTAGCTCGATTTGTGTAAGATTGTCCCCTAATATTTATTTATTAATTTATTTAATACGAAATATCGTCAGAAACGATGAAAGACTCGGATCGGAAGATCGGAAATATATCCATTATTTATGAAATTTAGAATAAATAAATTAACTAAATAATTCTAAAGAAACCATTCGTCCGCTCCAGACGTCCGTAAAATACCGAAAATGAAGTGAGGAGCAAAAATGTCATGCCCGCCTTCATTTAATTATCACCATACCCACACCACTAGTAGTTGTTCTATTTTTTAATTGAAATACCAAAAAAATATATAATAATTTACGCACATCTTAAAACAGTAATACTTTGTGTCAATACTGATACCAAATGTTCTTGACACCCGAAGGTTTACCATTGTATAGAATATTTCTACTAAAAAACAGTTTTAATACAATGTATTATATTCATACGATTGGTCTTTATAGAAGTATGTTTATTACAGAGTATTTTCTTTATTAAGAGTCCGCAGTAAGCTCGGCCGAATTTCACCTTTCCATACAAACGTAGTTACGCTCTAATTTTAAAACGACGTGTTGGATTATGGCAAAACTTTGCATATACATTAGGGTTGCCAACTTTATTTGGGGGAGATATAGTATTTTTCAGAAAAAAACGACTAAAATATAGTACACTGTTGAAAGTACTTGGTCTTGGCTGGGCAATGTTGCTATTTGGTAAAATTGAACTGAAACCGGTTTTCTTACAAGATGGCGCGCGAACTCTCTCGGTTTTTCTCGCACTATACGGCTCTCTCTTATTAGAAAACTTAAAAAGAGACGTATAGTGCGCGAAAAATCGAGAGAGCTCGCGCGCCTTTATATGGTTCCAGTGTATAAAACAAACGAAATACAGCAAAAACAAGTTTTGTATGAAAACCTTAAATTCGCTGTATTTTTTTATTATGGTATAAGATAAGATAAAATAAGATAATTCTTTATTAACGCCACAATAAACGATTACACAAAACATATCAATGCAACAACAAGCGACGCTAAAAGGAGCCCCACTCAGCATATTGCCACGACAAGCCGTGGCGCTGATTTTCAGTAGGGCCCTAGCTAAAAACTACTATACTATAATTAAATCTAAAACTAGACGGATGACGAATCAACTAAACGATTAACCAAACTTTTCAAACATACCGTCATGTTGCTAGTTTCCGACCGCTACCCAAATAATTACACGGGAAGAAAAGGATCAAAAAAGTACAAAGGAAAAGGAGATTACATGTAGGTATTGAATAATGATCTACAGGTAAGAATTTAATGCCAGTCCTAAAACATTGAAAGTGAGAGCGTAATTGATATATATTTACACATATGCAAAGATATTTATTTAGCTTCGCCTAATTGAATATTAAAAAAATGAAGTCTACACTTGAATTTAAACCCGTTCATTGTTTTAAACCCACGGAGTGGCGGAGGCAGGTTGTTCCAGCACTTGGTGGCAGCATATCGGAAGCTGCCCCGAAATGCGGCGGAATGGTGACAAGGGCAGACCAGCTGCAGAAACAGAGATCTGGAGTTACGTGGCCAGGTTAGCTTGTCATACAAGTACGAAGGCAGTTGTCGATTCACAACACCAAACATAAGAGTGGCTAGATGCAGTCTTCGGCGCGAGGACATTTTTAAAATTTTGTGCTGATTGAGATATGGCGTGACATGTGTACGAGGGGGAATGTAAAAGCAAAAGCGCGCGCAGGCGTTTTGAACTCGTTGAATTAGTCGCTGTGTTCGTGCAAGAAGACGCGGCCCGTACACAATGTCACAGTAATTAAATCTAGAGAGGACAAGGGAATCGCACAACCGTATTCTAAGTTCTATGTCAAGGAAATCACGAATTTTGTATAGTAGTTTAAGGCGATAGAAACAGTTACGAACCGTGTTGGATATATGGTTTTCAAAACGCAGTTCCCCATCCATAAGAAGTCCTAGGTTTTTGCCCTCTTCTATGCGTTCCAGAGCTGCGTTGTTAATGTGCACTTTAAGATTGCTATTAGATAATTTTATAATTTGTTGTTTTGTACCTAAAATTAAATATTTTGATTTTGTAGGGTTTAGGGAAAGTGAATTACTGAGCGACCATCTAGAAATACGTTCCAAATCCTCATTGAGATTGCTAACCTGTGTGTTTACGGTATCTACATTACACGACGTGTACAGCTGTAGGTCGTCAGCGTATATGTGATAGCGACAATGCTTAATTACCTGTGTAATGTCGCTACTGTAAAGGACAAACAAAACTATCGGTATCTGAAGCTACATAAAATAATTACAGACATAGATATACCTCATGTCATTGTATATGCAAAGTTTCGTTACAATCCAATACGTAGTTTAAAAATGAGAGCGTAACTACGTTTGTATGGAGAATCGAGCTTACTGCAGACTCTTAACATTACTAGGTTCTATCTTTAAAATTACTAATAAATTAGTTATACGTGCATGTTTGCGACAAGAGTTTATTTACTATTGATGGAATATTTCATTTCAATGGCAACACAGTGAAAAAAAGGTATACGAGGGTCATCAATGAAGATCTATATAATATAAACAACTGGTGTCACCAAAATAATCTCCTATTAAATCCCTCCAAATCAAAATTTATGTTGTTAGGCACGAGAAAACAAATTGATACTATTGCGTCGCATGACCCGCTCGTCTCTATAGAAGGTGTTCGCTTAGAGAGAGTCACAGAAGCACGCAATCTAGGTTTGATAATGGATGAAACATTAAGATTTGAGAAACATGTCTCGGAGACGATGCGGAACTGCTTTTATAGGCTCAAAGTTTTATACAGAATTCGTGAGTGTCTTTCTGTTGATGTGCGCATACAATTATGTGATTCACTTATACTTTCGAAGCTCAATTACTTCGATGTAGTGTTCGGAGGGCGACTACTCGCCCGGACAAGTAAAGCCTTGCAGCGAATTCAAAACGCGTGTGCGCGTTTTTGTTTTCCCGTTCCGCGCCGTGCCCATATTACTCCGTTCTTAAACCGGTACGACTTAATGAACATGAGCTCCCGTAGACACCTACATTTCGCTACATTACTTTTTGGAGTGATCAAAAATAAAGTACCATCATACCTTTTCGAGAAACTGATCTTCTCTCAGCGCGCTGTCAGACACGCATCTCGACTTGCAAGTCATCCACACCGCAAGGTTGCCTTTCGTGGCAGCTTTCGTTTTGCTGCCACCAAGTGTTGGAACGATTTGCCACCACCAATACGTAATTCCAATACAGTCGCCTCTTTTAAAATGTCCTTCAGAAAATTTTTGATTACCAAGCAGAAACATAATACTTAGGCCATCTTGCACATTTACACTCATACTCTTGCGCAGTCACATCCACACACATACTTAGAAGCCATACACAGAATATAAAATGTATAGGTAGGTAGTTATATAATATTAGTGCAAAAGAGATTCTAATTATTATTATTTTGTTTCAAATTTTTGTTGTGTTTAATTTGATGTTATGTCTTTATTGTATAGTATGTTGTATTCTTTCAGTGCCATCTTGCTTTTTAATGGCCTCACTGAAAATCAGCGTCACGGAGCGCGTCTTGTGGCTCGCTCCGTGACACCAAGCTGAGTGAGGACCTTTTAGCGTAATATTGTGGTCAAATTGTTTGTAGTTCCGATTCACTGCCGCGAAGACACACACATTATGTGTCAATTGTTTTGTATCTGTACTCCCTTTGTCTCTGTGTGTCTTTTGTGTAGTGAATAAATGTTTTCTTTCTTTCTTTCTTTCTTTTAGTTTTTTTTACCTTTATGTACCGAATTTTTTACGCTAATAAATTATTTTCTTTCTTTCTTCTTTCTTTCTTTCTTTCATGCCGAAAGAAATTAGGTAGGTACTCAAAAATTACAAAGTTTATTCTTTATTGCAGTTAAGTATTCACCGTGAACACGTATACACTTTTCCATCCGTCTAAACAACTTGGAAAATACTGATGACCACTCTTCTTTAGACACCTCAGAAATTTCATAATTATACGCAGCCGCCCGGCATCTTCTTTGTTCTCAAATCGCTTTCTTTTTAATTTTACTTAAATTTCTGGAAAAACGTAAAAACAACAGGGTGCTAAATCAGGAGAATATGGCGGGTGGGGCAGAATAGTAACGTTTTTTGAACTGAAATAGTCAAGTGTTCTAGTAGAAGCGTGCTGGGCACCGTTGTCGTGGTGCCAGAGCAGGTGCTGGGTGCCTGACTTCGGCCGCTTGTCACACCAAGCTCACAATACTCTTGTCATTATTTTTAACCGTTACTAATTAACTATCACATACCATTCTGAATTAACTGTCCTTAGATCTTCTAGCACTATCGTAGCAATCTTGCGTCCCGTCTTGCAGAAAAATGAGGCAACCATAAGTGATAATAAATCATAACACGAAATTACGTCGAATGAGCTCCATTGTTGCGGCAAATTCCCCCCAAATTCAACCAGAATAAGAATATTTGAAATAATTTACTTTAAAAACAAAGTTTTAGCCGACTTCAATTTAGTACTCCGCCAAGCCACGAGAACATTTCCACATTTCTTTTCCAATTTACCACATGAACTGATTTCCGAGAGCAAATGCGTTGATTATTAAAGAAAAAAACCCAATCGCTGTATGTGGCCCGATAATATTTGAGGACTTTCGTCGATTCCACAGGGATCATTTTTGGCACTTCATTAGATACTATTTCAACGGAATCTTATCAGTATCTGTGACGTACTTTTGTACTTTTAAGTACATAATTGAGTAATTCCATAAGCATCTGTGTATTTACACCCGGAAATCCTAAATTTGGTGGAGTGGAATTGATCGCTCCACCAAATTTAGGATTTCCGGGTGTAAATACACGAGTTATAATAGAAAATACCAAAATCACTACACGCGTGCCTAATATAATTGAGGAGTTCCCTCAATTCCTCATGGATCCCATCATTCAACAGATTTTTTTTTAATGGGACCCACCTGGAAGCATATACCTGTTTGTTACCTCAGAACTCCGTCATTGATAAGCCGATTCGTATTTTTTTTTGTTTGTAAGTATATGCTTCCAGTTGGGTCCCATTTTTTTCAAAAATTCAATGGGATGATGGGGATCCATGAGGAATTGAGAGAACTCTTCAATTATATTAGGCACGCGTGTAGTGATTTTGGTATTTTCTATTTTAACTCGTGTATTTACACCCGGAAATCATAAATTTGGTGGAGTGGAATTGATGATGAAGATCACAGATGACTTATGGAATTCCTCCAATATGTACTTAAAAGTACAAATGTGCGTCACAGATTCTGATAAGATTCCTTTGAAATAGCAACTAATGAAGTGCCAAAGGCGATCTTTGTGGAATCAACGGAAGTCTTCAAATATTATCGGGTCACATACAGCGATTGGGTTTTTTTTCTCTAATAATCAACGCATTTGCTCTCGGAAATCAGTTCATGTGATAAATTGGAAAAGAATAATGAATAATGTGGAAATGTTCTCGTGGCTTGGCGGAGTAGGTAATAAATTGAAATCGTTTAAAACTTTGTTTGTAAAGTAAATTATTGAATTTATAAGCAAAACCAGCCTTACAATGGTGTATAACTTGGCAGTATCAATCAAATGACCATGGAGTATCTAACTTGTTTTGGCATGACATGACCCTCATAGTCAGTGTATACAGTGCTTTCAAAATAGCTTGCTGCAGGTGACACTTGACGCACCGTTTCGTTTTACTCAAAAAAAGTTGCTGCTGTCTAAATATATTTAAGAGAAATATCAGTTGCACCCTGAATATGACTGCAGTAAAATATTTGAACATAAAGAACTATGTTATACGAAATAAATTTGACGTACCAGATTTTTATTATCTATTGATACAATTCACCTTTAAACGTAATATGCATGTAACGAAACATGAGGGAGTCGTTTAGTGATTAGGCATAAGAGACCTTAAGCATACCGTCAACCGGGGTGATTAGGTACCATTTTGAACTTTGAACGTGATTATAGCGGAATATTTCTATAAGCGCTAACAAAGTCAAGGTTTTAAAACTTTTATCTTGTTTTTCAGAAACGAGTCATAATATTATTTTTCATAAAAAAATGAATTTAAACCCTTTAAAAAAAAAACAGGCCGTCCCTATTCATACTGGATATGGGGTCAATAGAGGCGAATAAGGGTACCAATAGGGAAACATGGCTAGCGCTGACACAAATATAATAAGCTGCAGGCAAATAAGTAGGTAGTGGTGCTTATGTAGGTACTTACTAGCTCTGAATGTACCTAATTGTACCAAAACGAGACTAGGTTTTGGCAGCCCCGTCCCTGTACACCCCTTAGCGTCCCGATTTCAACTTATTACGTCCCTATTAACTTCCAATGGCGTGCCTTTTTACCCCACGCTCGTCCCTAATAACCCTCGTTGCGTTCCGATAAACCTCGGATTTTTTCAAAATGTTCCATGCATCACTATTTTTGCACTTTTAGTTACAAAACAAAGATAATGTTGACTAAGCGTGTCTAAAACAGGTTCTGCATTAAATTCTGAACACCTTTTGCACCATTGTAAGTACCTACTTTCAGTAAAACCATTATAGTTATTAAGAAAGTTTTGCAGAGCAAAAAAACTGCCGTCACCGAGACCCAACTTCAAACGGCTAGTTTGACAATTTGGCACCAACTTCATGCCCTTCCAGTGTTGCCCTTACTGAATAAAACTATTCTACTATTATTTTAAATAACCCGATAAAGTTTTTAATGGGTCACCGTAACTTTGGCCCTTAACATTTATTTTCTATATTTAGACAAGGGATTTAATTAAGTGATAATACATTTCTTTTTGATACTAAATTAAATTAAAAAAAAGTTTCTAATTGATCGTTTTTGATAAATTATCGGGTAAATGTCATTCCCGATTTTCGTCCCTATTCCCCACGCCATCCCTAATACCCCCGGTTGACAGTAATTGGTAAGTAACGAACATTCTTGTAAACTCCGTTTATCCTTACCTGATTAATATATTTTCTATTTTTATATCACCGTTATAAAATGCATTGTAAATTAATATATTACATTATACTATTTTTATTAAATGTCATTTTTTCTTTATTATATACGTATATTATTTTACAACTAAAAATTCCATAAAATGATATGTTTTAAAAAGTCCTAAGCCTTTAATATAACTTCATACTTAGAATTTCACTTCGAAAATTTCACATTCGGCGACTCCATGGATTTTAGAACCACGGTATGCTACCAAATGTCCTAAGCCTACTGATTATAAACTGTAACCGCACAAATGAAAATAAAAAAATTAAACCGCCCAAATAAAACAAATAGATAATAATCTACCTTAGCCTAATAATCAGATTGATGGCATTCATTGTTAAATGATTACTTTTATCGACTCAAGTTTCGATACTTTCACTTCTTTAGTCTGAGATTTTAACAGCTGTCACCCGCACCAGGTTTTTTTGAAAGCATTGTAGGCATGAACCTAGATTAAATAGCATTGTAGGTATAGCACGAATGAGGCCAGCTTAGGACAGCTGATGCCATAAGTCAGAACTAAATGTCATATTTTTATTGAATTACAAGAATTTGATATTTATATATTTTTTATACAATGAACATTCCAAACAATGTTTCCTATGAAATGGAAACTCAAAAACTAGACACAGAGATACAATCAATTATAAATAAACTGGTCAGCATGCACCATGCACATACTCAAACGCTTGTCGACCCTACAGAAGGTAACCAAGGTATTGAATCTCAACCTGCTACTATCATGCCTATGGTAGCCATAAAACAGAGACGGAGAAGAAAGTTAATCTTATCAAGGCGAGCACCTTTTCCGAGGATGGCCAAAATTCAAGCCATAATTCGGATTTCTAACATTATTAAAGGAAAAATCAGAAAGCGTCAAGCTCGAAGGCCTTGCACTGCTCCTAGGCAATGAGTGTTTCGGTTCGAGAACGACATTGTTCCTTTTATTATAATAACACTCACAGATACCTATCTGGCGTTACCATTGATGATAAATCCAACGAAATGGGGGTCTGGAAAGCTAAATAATGATCTAATTTAACCCAAAGTGTGTCGAAAGTTAATTTAAGGTTGGTGTGTGTTTTATTTTCGCACAATATATTTGGTTACATATCATGTCATATGCATATACGTTGGAATTGGAGGGGTTGACATAGTTGGTAGTTGAGACGTTGTTTATGACAATTATGGGAATAACATAGAGCATGCTAGGTACCTACAGTAGCCGGCAAACTTCTTGCGCAACAAATGACGTGTGGAGGGGAAGGTTCACGCATCCTACACTTAAAATCAAAAAAAGGACCCCGCTTGTATGCAATTAATTACATTTCTTTGTGTAATAATGTGTATGTGTAATTTTTAACTAATTACTAAGTACTCGTTTCGTGATGTAGTAAAAAGAAAAAGAAACATCGTAGAGCATTTTTTTTGTCTGTCTTTTTTACAACTACGTTACTTTGTGGTTTGTGGTGGCATTAGTCTTACTTTTCGTAATAAAACCTTACAAACAATTTACAAATTTAACAGACTACAATACCTCAATAAATAACAGCGACAAAAAAGTCAATGAGTACTTACAGCAAACAAACCGCTTACCATTAGATGGGCGGTACACTTGCACTGATGTGGTATGTAAATTAAAATCACTTGATGACTGGCCGAAAGTGTCGACAGCGGGACGTGGGCGGGGTGCGGGACGCAAACGTCAACTGATCTACCAATCAGGCGCCCGACACGCCGCTACCCCCCCGCTATCGTACCTCACCGCCCCCTCCCGCGGACACCTAAAATTCGCTTCTGCGCAGCCGAGGTCATTTGCGCAAGTTGTTTGCCGTCTACTGTACGTAGTCGGTCCCAAAGTTCTGTCTTAATAAATTATATACTAATTTAAAATGACCTCCCTTTTTTTTAATACAGGCCCTCGGCGCGGCCAGTCGTCTATCGCAGCACGCACCATTTTCATGTCTATTTCAGCGACTGCTTTTCTTTATTTGGCCAAGTAACAAAATAACAATGCAATGATTGACACGTTCAACCTTGTTTAGAAGCAATAATGGTAACAATCTTGTAAATACATAGTGGGTCTAAGGGCCTGTATTCACTTTGATTAGTGATTAGTGCGAGTTCATACACTTGCTGCGAGTACGAGTAGCTTTTGTATGGACTCGCAATAATCACTAATCAATGTGAAACCAGGCCCTTATGGGTGTGCATGTGATTTTACCCTACCCTCACACTATTTCTGAGACCATGTTACGAGTCCGCAGTAACCTCGATTCTCCATACAAACGTAGTTACGCTCTCATTTTAAAACTACGTGTTGGATTGTAAAGAAACTGCATATACAATGACATGAGGTATATCTGTCTGTAATTAGTTTATGTAGCTTCGGATAACAAAGTAAAAAAAATACAGCGAATGTAAGTTTTTCATGCAAAACTTGTTTTTGCTGTATTTCATTTGTTTTATACACTGGAACCGTATACACTAATTACAGACATAGATATACCTCATGTTATTGTATATGCAAAGTTTCGTCACAATCCAACAGGTAGTTTTAAAATGAGAGCGTAACTACGTTTGTATGGGAAGGTGAAATTCGGCCGAGCTTACTGCGGACTCTTAAATACGCACCACCTTTACACGATATTTCCCTTACACATTTCATTGCGCGAAAGATCTCAAACATAAGAATATTTATGGTGTAAGTGCTTACTGCCTAGCTAACTAAATAGTAGGTATAATTGGGCATCCTGCTAAAAAAGGACCAAATTAATCAAAAATCGTGTTGTTCACAGATATTTCAGAGGCTGATCTCGTATACACAGAAACTTTGATGCAGCGGGGCAAGGAAAACTATGAAGGAAAGGAAATTGTAATTTTAGGTAAGAATATTAGTTCTACTAATATTATAAATGCGAAAGTTATTTAGATGTTTGTTACTCAATCACGCTTAAACGGCTCAACCGATTTGGATGACATTTTGCACGAAGATCATTTATGGCCTGGATTAAAATATAGGATAGTTTTTATCCCGGGTCCACGCAGACGAAGTCGCGGGCGGAAGCTAGTTAATAAATAATTTCTCAAGTCTAGTCATTCGATTGGTAAGCTTCTGTCTGAAATCTAATTAATTATGACATTTCCATGAAACTGATAGGTAGTTCGATTTCGAAATAATTATACATTTCATTACAAATGCCTGTAGTAGTGTTGTGTTCCTGGAGGTGAGCAAGGTCGCCAGAGCTCCCGAGGATGCGTTGTGTTGAGAGCGAGGGAATTTATTCCTTCAGCTGTCAACACGGCGATCCTCAAACATATCAAGGGCCGGCAACGCCCATGTTACTCCTTTGGAGTTGCATGCGTCTATTGGCTGCGGTGTCTGCTTATCATTAGGCGGGCCGTACGCTTGTTTGCCACCTCACTAGTCACGGAACACCCTGTCAGAATGTGTTAGTTGTGAATTGCAATCGGTTTGCTATTTTTATATCGTCACGCGCGCTTATTTTGAGGCGGGTAACTAATGGCGCCCTAATATTCGGATTGATCTCATCTCTTTGTTTTAGTTTTGGTTAAGAGTCCGCAGTAAGCTCGATTCTCCATACAAACGTAGTTACGCTCTCATTTTTAACCGACTTCAAAAAAAAGGAGGAGGTTCTTAATTCGGTTGTTTTTTTTTTTTTCAATGTTTGTTACCTCAGAACTCCGTCATTGATGAGCCGATTCATAATTTTTTTTTTGTTGGTAAGTATATGTTTCCAGGTGGGTCCCATTTTTTTGAAAATTCAATTGGATGATGGGATCCAAGGGGATTTGAGGGAACTCCTCAATTATATTAGGCACGCGTGTAGTGATTTTGGTATTTTCTATTATAACTCGTGTATTTACATCCGGAAATCATAAATTGGTGGAGTGGAATTGATGATGAAGACCACAGATGACTTATGGAATTCCTCAATTATATACTTAAAAGTACAAAAGTATATCACAGATTCTGATAAGATTCCGTTGAAATAGCAACTAATGAAGTGCCAAGGGTGATCCTTGTGGAATTGACGGAAGTCCTCAAATATTATCGGGTCACATACAGCAATTGGGTTTTTTTCTATAATAATCAACGCATTTGCTCTCGGAAATCAGTTCATGAGGTAAATTGGAAAAGAAATGTTCTCGTGGCTTGGCGGAGTACTAAATTGAAGTCGGTTAAAACTTTGTTTTTAAAGTAAATTATAAAAGTACGAGTTGGATTGTAACGAAACTGCATATACAATGACATGGAAATATCTCTGTGTGTAATTAGTTTATGTAGCTTCGGATAACAAAGTAAAAAAAATACAGCGAATGTAAGTTTTTCATGCAAAACTTGTTTTTGCTGTATTTCATTTGTTTTATACACTGGAACCGTATACACTAATTACAGACATAGATATACCTCATGTTAATGTATATGCAAAGTTTCGCCACAATCCAACACGTAGTTTTAAAATGAGAGCGTAACTACGTTTGCATGGGAAGGTGAAATTCGGCCGAGCTCACGGCGGACGCTTAAAGGAAAGATATAAGTGATGCAGAATCGATACTGAACCGTATGAGATTCGCCAATACGGCCAATTGAGTTACCGCGTGAAAAGGGCGCATTTACCAAATCAATTTCAATTCAACACGTTCAGTCAAGTTGATCCCCTGTATAGCAATACCGTGTCAATTTTATATTGTTCCGTTTTTTACAGCAAAATGCGTTCACACAGCTACCACAAGGTAGTAGAGTGCAGCTTGGAATTTGCTTCTTTATTACACAAAAACTACATAAAATGATTTTTCTGTACCAATTCAATTTGAAATGCTTGTTTTCGAATCCGTGTATACCTTACTACTACTGCCCGCGCGGGTTCGCCCGCGTATTACAAATAACCCACGGGATAAAATATAGCCCACCATCCAAAAAGTCCATTGTACACTTCCGTGAAAGGGACATTTTTGAAATCGGATTAGCAGTTTCGGAGATTATCCAAAACGTACAAACCATAGAGAACTTTATAATAATAAATAATAATAATAATAAAGATATTTATTGCCACAAACTAAACATAATACAAAATAATTTAAGTACACCACATATAAACTTAAGAACTACTGCATGAAAAACTAAAAAGTACACTAGATATATTTAAAATTAAACTTAAACTTTAATATTAATGTTTAGCCGGATTTATTCACCATGTATCTCACAGACTTTTCCTCTTTATAATATTATGGTAGTATCATGTCATGATTTGTCAGCCCCAATTTATCAGAAGTTGACTAATTGCTACCGTCTGGAGGCATGTTGCGCTGCTGATCCAACTGTCAAACGAGTTGTACTGAGAAATTGCATGCACATGTGGTCGGATTGTTACATCTGTACCCTATACCCAATTATGACTTCGACATGTTGTACTGACAAATTGGGGTAAGATCACATAATCTATAATTCTGTATACCTACCCCATTAGTATAGATTGTCTGTATGACAAACATATTACCAGAGCCATATAATTGACCGTTAGGACGTCTCAGATATTTTTGTCCGCTTCGTTCTGGCAAAAATCTCAGATATTGATGCTTGTGGCAGTACCCCCGCCGCTGGAGTCGTGGCTGAGACTTTACTTAGCTTTATTTTAATCTGCAGGAGGCGGCGACGGGGCGCTCCTATATGAACTTCTGAAGGAGAAGCCCAAGTTCGTCTGGATGCTGGAGATAGACGAGATGGTGATGAGCGCGTGCAATAAGCACCTCCGCCCCATCTGTGGGGATGTGCTGGAAAGAAGAAAGGGACCTAACTATGAAGTCAGTATCCCTAAGCCCATAGGTCTCTACTTAGGGTGGGTTGCACTTACACCAAACCGTCTGTAATCGTAGACAGACTTTATTAAAATGTATCTATCCTAATCTAAATATATCACGATGAACGGTCTGTAATCGTAAGTGGGTGCAACCCGCCCTTAAGAAGCCGCACATTGAGCCACAAGTGGCCACCGCAAACTGCGGACGAGTTCTTTTATATGTCCGAGCCACCAGCTACAGGAATGGCTGGCGCTTGCTACTAGTGACTGCGGCTAGTGGCGGCCACTAGTGGTTTAATGTGCAGCAGGGTAGTCGCGTTTAGTGGCTGTCGGCGCAAACTGCCGGCGACCGTATTCCGGGCAGCGAAGCGAAAGCGCCGCCTCTATACGATTCACGTATATTAGCCCGGCGAACGTGTTCAGTTCGTCGAACACCGAACACGCCAACATCGAATCTACTAGCGCCCTCAGAGCCTATAGAATATCATGAGCCCAATTGACGGTTTACGAGAAAAGTACCCATATGTCGATATCGATGGAAAATAATTAGCACCGAGAAATAAACCCGCTTTACTCCGATGTCTGCACGTCTAGCACACGACGGCCGCGACATACTCTCGATTTTTATCGCACTATGCCTCTTCTTCTAAGTGTTCTAATAAGAGAGAGACGGATAGTGCGAGAAAAATCGAGAGAGCTCGCGCGCCGTCGCGTGCTAGCCGTGCTGATCGTGGTAATCGGTATGACCAGAATAATCGGGCGCTTGCAACCTTCACGAGACAAGATAAAATTATTGTTTACATTACACTAGCTGTCCTCGCAGGCAAACCCGCGGGATAAAATATAGTATATTTCCATGCAGAAAATATATTCGATACACAGCTGAAAGAATTTTTCAAATCGGATTTGTTGTTGCTTCCTACTTAGAAACAAAGCTATAATAACAGACTTTTCCTCTTTATTATATCAGTCAGTAACCACGTGTAATTAGATCCTAAATTAACTGGTTGATATTTTTCATTGCAGATAATCGTAGAAGATTGCATGTTGACCATAAACAAGTTTATCAAGGAGGGCAAAAAGGTCGACTTCATTTTCGGCGACCTGACCGACATCCCCATCTCGGAGTCGGCCTGCGGCGAGCTGTGGGAGTTCATGATCACCATTCTGAACTCCTCCTTTAAGATTCTGAAGCCTGACGGGAAGTTTATGACCCACGTAAGTCTTCGTCCTAGTAGCGTTTTTCTGTATTAGACGAGACAAGTTGCTACGTGCGAATAATTGGTAAGTTGACAACGTACGGATGCATTCGCTCCCCACGCCTGGACGTTCAGTGGTGGAACTGGGAATATAGGAGCCCGGAATCTATCTAATCCCAAGATTTGATGTAGACGCCAGTTATACGATAGCTACTGCCATCTAGCCTTGTAACCCAGAGGCAAAATTAGACGTTTTTGGAATTAGACCGGTTACCTAACGATGTTTTAGCGAAAAGCCATTGTTTCAATGTAAATTTATATTTCGTACACGAGTTATGACCCACGTATGTATCGGAGTAAACTACACTACATAACGTCCTACCGACCGAGCGCGGGGTCCGCTTTCTACCTAACTACCATACTACTACTACGGCACTAACCATATACAGGGTTGGGCACATTAAGTGTCCTAGCTTTATATCGTTTTTTTTTTCTTACATAATCCAACTTTTTTACCACATATACATGTTTTTAAAAATAAAATTTATTCGTCTTTTTGATCGCTAGACTTCAAATTGATGTTTTTTTGTTTTTCTATTGTTTTCAACAATGGACGCGAAACGTGAGCTCGTTGTCGATTTGCACATGAAAAATGTTCGCCCGTGCGAGATATTAAGAAAGCTGACACAATTAAATATCAATATAAAGTTCATATCGCGGACAATCAAGCGATTCAAGGAAACAGGGTCTTCACGAATCAGGCCCGAACCTGGACGCAAACCATCTGTCCGTGTCCAAAAAGTTGTTAAAAATGTTCGTGGGCGTATTAGGCGAAACCCGGCTCAGAGTGCGAGTAAACTCGCGAAAGATATGAAAATATCCCGCCGATCCATGAGTCGTATATTGCGACAGGATCTTGGATTGAAGGCCTACAAAAAACAAAAAAATCACGGACTAACGGGCGCCCAGAAAAAAGCCAGAGTTACAAAATGCAAGGAGCTCCTAGCATGGCACGACGGCGATGACATTATTTTTTCGGATGAAAAAATGTTTCAATTGGAAGATAGCCACAACCAACAAAATGACCGTGTGTATGGCGTATCATTGAGAGACATACCAGTGGACAAATTAGCTGTCCAGCGATTTCAAAGTGCGTCGGCTGTCATGGTTTGGGGTGCTATATCGCCTAGAGGGAAGTTACCACTGGTGTTCATCGATCGAGGAGTCAAAATCAACCAAGATTACTATATTCAGAACGTATTGCAGGGTCATTTACTAGAAAATGCCCGGAAGTTATATGGGAGTGATTATTTTTGTTTTCAGCAAGACAGTGCTCCATCTCACAAGGCCAAATGCACTCAAGACTGGTGTCGAATGAATTTGACAGACTTTATACCTTGGCAAGAATGGCCTTCTTCGTCACCAGACTTGAATCCGTTGGATTTCTCAATATGGGGATTTATGCTGAGTAAGCTAGGGAGCACACACGGCATGAATTTAAATTCATTCAAGGATCGATTAGTGAAGATATGGAACGATATTCCAGATGAGGTAGTGCGTGCCGCGTGTAACTCCTTCTATGGCAGAATGCGGAAAGTAAATTAAGCAAATGGAGAGAGATTTGAACTTATGAATTAATTTAATCATTTACAGTTAATGTTTTATATATTTATTAAAAAATATTTTAAATCTATCGAGTTGTTTTCATTTTATGGACATTTTAAAGTAGGACACTTAATCTGCCCAACCCTGTAAGGACCACGTTGGACATAAACTAATGAATATGCCCAATTCATTCTTTGTCGGACAAGGGCAAGGGCAACAAATGTAACGACATAATGCATACATTAGGACGTCGGCGACGCGCCACGCCAGCATCGCGCTCGTGTGTGGCGAAACCTTTTATTAGAATCTAACATATGTTTGTATTGTAAAGGGCGTAGATAGCGGATTTTAAACATGGAGTCCTATCGAATCCCCAAAAGAGATGGAGGTAAATTGACCTGACTTAAATTGAGAAGTTATTAGTATTCTGATAGTACTATCGACAACACAGCTAACTGACCATCGGTGCACCTTAAGTGCATTGTAATAAGGTCCTATATAAACACAGGATGGTCAGTTAACAGTGTTGTCGTTTGTACCTCCATCTCTGACATGTACATCTTTGACATCTCATTATCTTATATACTCGTCCTAGCCGTCTCCGACATCAGTCTCATTTAATTTTTACAAGCTTTTATTTAAGGGGCTCCCATACGCCAATGACCTTCGATCTGAATCCCTTAGTTTTCTAATGTTTTTTGTAGCTTATTATATTAACAACAACGGCGTTAAGCAATATAGTATCCCATATTTACTCCAAAGGTCATCATCAAAGTTGAACAATTTTAGGCCAAAAACTGGTTTTCTGGCCATAACTTTTGTATTAATTAGTTTAAAATGAAAACCCTAGACACGTTTTTAGAGACGTCAAAGACGAACCCAAATATGTATGTAGATTTCGATTATGTTAAAAAAAATCTTTCACGTCAATAGAGATACAACCGATTCTATCATTGTTAGTTAAGTACCTACCTAGGGGGATGTTTGTTTGTACGCAATTGACGAAGCCTGCGTTGCGGATCTACCTAATTATTCTTGTTTCGTAAATAAAGGTTTATTTTCATAGAGATACGAAATAAGTGTTTTTTAGTCAATGTTTAAAAAAATCATACAAAATGAAGTATTCATTAACTTAATTTATTAATAAACAAATTGTATATACAAGATGATAACTAACATTAACTAAATTAAATTAAAACTAAGTTAAATCTAAAAAAGGCCCTCGAGGCATTGTACCGAGGATGCTGGCGGCATTTCCTCGCTGAATTGCAATTGCGCGAGAAAGCCACCAGCTCTTCGGTCGTCAACCAGACGTTTCGCGATTTCCGCACATAACTTTTACGCACTGGGACCCCACGGACCTAGGGTCTCGCCGCCAAATGGTACAAAGTTGTACTCTCTGCCGAGGCCTCTATATTTAATGCATTTCAGGTTTTCGGCATTTTCCGCCGCTGCACCCGCTTTAGAAGTAGTCCGTTGGAGGTGGGACGGTGCCAGTGTGTCTACACTGATGCGGACGCGGACCGACTGTATGACAGTCGGTCCGCGTCCGTGCCACAAGGGCATATGTGTGGAGTGCATACTGTGACCCCTAGCCGTATACCAGTCGCCAGACGAAGGGTGGTGGTCGGATCCAGAAAGGTACCGGTATTTGGTGAAGGATGGGCATGCAGCCAGTAACCACCCTCTCTGGCTCCGACCGCCAAAAGCCTTGCGCGATCTGGACCTGAACTGCGGCTCAGAATCGATTTGAACGTTAAATCGCAATAAATATCGTCCCAGCTCTTTTGAGATTTTAGGTTGTCTGGAAAATCTTTACCCGGGCAAGCATTTTTAAAAGCATTCTTGGCATCCTCCAAGCCCGCAGTCTCATAGTTTGTGGGCAAAGCCCTTAGGATATTACCTATGAGACGTGACGTGCTATGGGTGGACGACAAAAAGGCTGGGGAAGCAACACTCGAGATTTTGCGGATTCCCAAGCCACCAAACCGAATAGGGAGGGATGCTTGTAACCATGATGATTCATTGAGCTGATTATTTAAAATCATTTCTGAACTAATTTTGACTAAATCGTCTATTGGTGAAAGCAAATTGTGATGTTTCCAAAAGGGGCAGCAGCGGAACACATAAGTGAATTTAGGGACAAAATGGCAAAACTTTAAAATTACAAGCGCATCATGAGGACTGATTTCGAGTAAACAATTTGCATGACTTTGGAATTTAGAAATTGTGTTATTAATATAATCAGGAAAAGATTCTTCAAAGATGGGAGAACCCAGGAGGCAAAGTGACTTTCTGTCTACAATTTTTATGCTGGGTGTCAGATAATTGAATTTGAATTTTAAATCATCCAAACCGTAAGAAATTATTTGAATAAAGAGTTCACATTTGCTAAAATTTAATTCTTAACCAATATTTTCGAAATTCGTTTTAGTATTCATTTCCTTCAAAATCCGGTAGACAAAAATGGAGATTAAAGATTGAAGAACCGATAGCCCTTTGACTTATATATATAATTCTATCTGTAGTGCAAAAGTAGGAGATACGATTCAAAACCTGTCAAGAATCGATGAAAACTTCGGGTAGCCCCTTAAGAGTCCGTATCGGCCCGGAAACTGACTTGTTCGTTTGTTATGGCATGGCTGGACAAATATTGGAACTGAATTTTGAATCAGTTAAGCTCAACCGATTGAGGTGAATTTTGGGTATACATTTAATATAGTTTGTGTGACAATTCAATATGATGGTACCATTGAGCTGATCTGACGATGGAGACAGAGGGTGGCCATGGGAATTCAGTATTTAACCGACGTAACCCCGTTGAGTTTGGGCTCGTTAGAATGGTCTCAATGAGTAGTTGTTGACGGTATAGAGAAATGGACAATTGGTAATATGTTTTTCAAAAAAAAAAGAAGATTTTTTGACAGAAACTTATTGACGTTCTGGTGACAAACAAAAAAATGTCTATAGGCCGCGATGACGGACAGAAGGTACGACATTCTCGTTCCCACTTGTGTTATTGTCTATGCTAACAACTTTGTCACTCACGTGTATGTGTGTGCGCCCCTCTATAATTATCATTTCTCTATGATACAGGGCAACGGTGCTACCAGCTCGGAGTCCCTAGAGCTGTACGAGCAAGAACTTGCCAAGCTGAAGCCAGCCGTCAAGTTCACCAAGAGCAGAGCCTTCGTTCCCTCCTTCCTAGAAGATTGGATCTTCTACCAAATAACATTCAGCGCAAACAACGGGGATGCCTAACAACAACCAACCAAAGAAAACAGTTCCTTATTCATCTCCCTAAGTCATATTGCCATATATATAGTTAGTAATATTGTTAAACGTACTCGGATCCAAGTATTCGGAACAGTATTTGAAGATTTTAGCATTTGCGGATATTTAGTTTATACGAGTAATACGCGATCTGAAGCTATATTGTTGCTATTGATTTGTGCTTGTTTTGATTGTTTTATGATAAATAAAAGTATTTTAACACGAATTTAGAGATTTTCTTATAGCCTGCTTCACTATACCCTGTAAACCTCAATTATAAAGTAAAAGATAAAGATAAAAAGGTAAAATCATTTATTTGTCCAACGTAGGTTACAGGATGTTGCAGAATTATGGTTAGTTTCACTATGTGGCGCCTTGCGGCTTACAAATTGTTGAGCATGCATGTCAAAGTCACTATCATTTATATATTCATTTATGGTATAATAACTTCTATGAGCTAGAACATTTTTTAAGGCTTTTTTAAATATATGTAGTTGATCTATTGACATTAAACACTTTGGTAGTTTATTAAATATCTTCGGTGCCATTCCAACTACATTTTTTTGGAATAACATTGTTTTGGGTATCATTGGGTATTTTATTTTATGTTGTAAACGAGTGCTCTTAAGGTTTAGGTCCAAATGGGAGTTACATTTCACAAAAACACACATTTCATAGATATACAAACTAGGAAGAGTTAGGATCTTATGTCTTTGAAAATGGGGCTTACAAGATTCCAAAGAACTGATACCACATAAAGATCTTAGACACTTTTTCTGCGCTCGAAACGCAATTTCTCGATCTGTCGAGTTCCCCCAGAATATTATACCGTATCTCAAAGTTGAAGTCACAAATGCATGGTATGCGGTAAGCACTGCAGCCAGATTAACTTTTTTTCTTAGATTATATAATGCATAGGAGAATTGATTTAATTTCTTACATATAGAGTCAATTTGATATTTCCATGTCAACTTATCATCTACATTTAATCCTAAAAACTTTGTTATGTCAGTGTCTTAAATTTTTTGTCCTTTATAAGCTATTGTAAGATTAGGCACATAATTCGTTCTTTGCTGAAATGTCATGAGTTTTGTTTTACTTAAATTAATGTTCAAATTATTTTTTGTTAACCATTCTATAATTGTATTTAATGTCTTGTTAATATCAGCTTCATAAGATTGCAAATTTTTCCCAAAGAAGATTACTGTACTATCGTCGGCAAAGAGAACCATGGGGTGGTCAATTGTGTTAGGCATGTCATTTATATAAATGAGAAATAGCAGAGGTCCTAAAACACTCCCCTGTGGTACGCCATAACGGATTTCTCGTACATCCGATGACTAGATCTGTTCCGTTTTTGTCTTGAAACATATTTTACTTATTTGAGTTGTTTGTTTTCTGTTGCTTAAATAAGATTGAATTAAAGCATGGATATTACCGCGTATATAGCTTGTCTAAAAGTATTCTATGGTCATCATAGTCAAACGCCTTTGACATGTCCATATATAACGCAGATATTGGGATCCTTTTATCCATATTCTTTAGAACCGTTTCTACTAAGTCAAAGATAGCCATGTTAATCGTCATGTTTTTACGGTTACCTTTTTGCTCATTTACAAACAAATTATTGTGTTCAAAGTAGCCAGATACACTATTATAAATATACTTTTCTATAATTTTTGAGAAAATAGGAATAAGCGCTATGGGTCTGTAATGATTCATGTCTTCTTTGCTATGTTTTTTGTGTAGAGGTTTTATAATTGTTAATTTCATTTTTTCTGGAAAGCTTCCACATTTAATGCACAAATTTACGATATGACTAAGTAGAGGTGAAATTATATGAGATACTTTTTTTACTATATATGTACTTACACCATCGAACCCAGTGCTGTTTGTATTCCTCAAGCCATTTATTATTTTTAGAATGTCATCAGAACTAGAAGGTTACATGAAAATAGAATTAAGAGAATTAAATGTCAAATTGTTAGTTAAATAGATATTAGAATTATCAGAATTGGAATTATTATTTACTATATTAATTGGTTGAATTTGGTCAATAAAATAGTTGTTGAATTCTTGCGCAATATTTTTTGGATTAGTAGGTTGTATATTATTATGTGAAAATATTTCTGAAATATAATGTCTTGGTTGATTTGACTTAGAACTGTTAATTATTTGCCATATCGCTTTAGACTTATTTTGCGCATTCTTAATGAGATAATTGTTTTGAGATTTTTGAGTTAGATTAATAATTTTTTTGAGTCGTTTCGAGTATTTTCTGAAGTATTCTTTATCTCCTTGTTCAGGAGATTAGAAAACTTGTTTGTTTGTTGTATGGATATTTTTGTCTGACATTGTACATTTATTTATGGGCATGTAGATATTATTGCCCTTGACTGTATAGATATTTTTGGCTCTGGTTTTGTTCTTATGTATGTGAGAGTTGCGTGTATAGATATTTATGGCCACCTATTTGCCTACATATAATTGACTGACATTGTACATTTTTTATGGCCATGTAAATGTCTAGAACTTTTTGACTAATAAAATGATCACATATTTTTGACCGGATTACCGTACAGATATTTCTGGCTAATCAACTGTACAGATATTTTTGACGCCTTGGGAACGTATATATATTTATGCCCTTGACTGTACAGTAATCTTCTCTAGGAAAAATTTGCAATCTTATGAAGCTGATATTAACAAGACATTAAATACAATTATAGAATGGTTAACAAAAAATAATTTGAACATGAATTTAAGTAAAACAAAACTCATGACATTTCAGCAAAGAACGAATTATGTGCCTAATCTTACAATAGCTTATAAAGGACAAAAAATTTAAGACACTGACATAAAAAAGTTTTTAGGATGAAATGTAGATGATAAGTTGACATGGAAATATCAAATTGACTCTATATGTAAGAAATTAAATCAATTCTCCTATGCATTATATAATCTAAGAAAAAAAGTTAATCTGGCTGCAGTGCTTACCGCATACCATGCATTTGTGACTTCAACTTTGAGATACGGTATAATATTCTGGGGGAACTCGACAGATCGAGAAATTGCGTTTCGAGCGCAGAAAAAGTGTCTAAGATCTTTATGTGGTATCAGTTCTTTGGAATCTTGTAAGCCCCATTTTCAAAGACATAAGATCCTAACTCTTCCTAGTTTGTATATCTATGAAATGTGTGTTTTCGTGAAATGTAACTCCCATTTGGACCTAAACCTTAAGAGCACTCGTTTACAACATAAAATAAAATACCCAATGATACCCAAAACAATGTTATTCCAAAAAAATGTAGTTGGAATGGCACCGAAGATATTTAATAAACTACCAAAGTGTTTAATGTCAATAGATCAACTACATATATTTAAAAAAGCCTTAAAAAATGTTCTAGCTCATAGAAGTTATTATACCATAAATGAATATATAAATGATAGTGACTTTGACATGCATGCTCAACAATTTGTAAGCCGTAAGGCGCCACATAGTGAAACTAACCATAATTCTGCAACATCCTGTAACCTACGTTGGACAAATAAATGATTTTATCTTTTACTTTATAATTGAGGTTTACAGGGTATCTGTTACCCTAAAGAATTCACCCTAGGGTGAATTCTGGGAAACGTATATATGAGAATTTACCCTAAGCTGGGTGAATAATAGGGTAGGGTAAATTGTCGGCCTTTTTTTCCTGGAATTCACCCTAGTGTGAATTCTTTAGGGTAACAGATCGGAATAACCGCAAAAAATGGTTTCCTGCAAAACAATAGAAAATCTTCGCTCGCAATTGGTTACGTACTAGGACAAAAAAGTATTCGATTCGTAATTGGTTACGGATCTGCGGTTACTTGCGCAGCCGAAGGGATTCAGGTGGCGTTTGCTGTTCACATCGTTGGAATCGTATCTTAAGGGCGAAGCACACAGCGTTTTTTAAACGCGCCGTCGACGCGGCTTTGTATCGAATCACGTGTAAATCGACAACCGCGCGTCAGCGGCGGTTTTTAAAAACGCGTTGTGCATAGGCCCTAAGATTCAATAACAACTTTTATAAATGACGCACCCAAAAGGAAATGAAAGTCTGTTCTAACCTCATCACAAGTAGGTATCATATAATAATATTATAAAAGCTATATTACAAAACAGATAAGAAATGATAATTCTTCATTAATCTTATTTTTACATGCTTTACAAAAAAACTAATATAGATTTTCAGATAATAATATATTGTGTAGTAGCATTAATGTAACTTAAAACTTTAATCAGGCAGAAGAATTAGGTACATAATGCAAAAGTAATTCAATTCAACTATAAAGGTTTTTTAACGCGCGTTTGTATCGAATTGTAAACCGACCAAAACGCGCATCGACGGCGCGTTTAAAAAACGTGATGTGCACATCTTCGATCATAAAGTTAAAAAATCTAGAAGTTTGAAAACTCGAACCATGTTGTCATTGATAAATGTTTTGAGTGCAATATTAGAGACATTTTTGCCGCTGACTGTAGCGTACTATTTCAATGTATAAAATCAATAATTGACAAAGCCTGTTTGTACATTATTAGGTATTTATCACGGTCTCACTGAAATTATCATTAGGTATTTTTCAATTTTGATTAGTCCATGTTTTACATTCAAAGTAGACCTACTCATAAATACATGACATAGTATAAAATTGGAATTCCACCTCATAAAACTTACAATTACAAGTTTGGAAATGATATAGAATTTATTGTGTATAGGTACAACACAGTACCAGTTGACTTGTACCTTTTAGTTTTTTTTTGAGATAAACCCCGGTAACAAACATTACCGCGTTTGTATTGCTAAAAGTCGCAATGTTTCGTACAAAACTTGTTCAAACGAGCGAACTTAATCATAACCATACAATCTCCTAGCGCCGTTACTCAGCCTGCCGCAATCTGGCCAATCTCTGGGTGAGGTCGTCCTGTTCTTGAGAGACCACGGTAGCTGTCCCCACCGATGTGCTCGGGATACCAGATGGGAGCTCCATGTTAAGTTCCAGACTGAAAGGTAACGTAGATAAGTTACTTTGAAGTATTACGAAGATTACGATTATTGCAGCTTTTTTTTTTATATTAATCCTCAAAGGGGATGAAAACGGATTGGAAGTATGTATGGGTAACAAGTAATTTTTAAAGTAAGGTAATTCTTTAGCCATTAATCAGTCAAAATATATAATCCAACTGCTACCAGAAAAGTAGGTTAAGCTAAGTTAGAACTGCGACCCTTAGAGAACAAAAAGAAGATAATGTTAGATAAAAGTAGGATAATTCTTTTTTTCTTCTCAAGCGGTACTGGACTTTTTAGTATGTAGATAGTTTAAAAGTATTTGACACGGAAAGTGTTCGCCGCGCAACTGCCGGCCCCTGCCAATCCGGTCTGAAGTGGCCCTAATAGGGAGAAGAAAATGTTGAAACCTGTAGCTGAAGATGCAACTGAGACTAATGCTACGATGAGAGGTGAGCGGCCCAACTGGGGAAGTACCTCGATCTTACAGCACACCCAACCACTGTTTTGTAGGTATTTGGTGTTGTTTTCCTATATTCACAGTAAAGCCAGGTTTAGACGAAGCCAGTGCTGGCTTGTTATTGTATGTAAAGCACTGGCGGGAATCTCTATTGCCGGCCTATTTTTCAAGCCAGTGAGCCAGAACTGGCTTCGTCTAACTAAACCTAGCATTCGGGCGGGTTGCACCAACCTACTATTACAGACCGATCAACGTTAAATACGGCGCCGGCGGCAGCTGTCATTCCATAGAAAATTGACAATCTTTCCATACATTCAGATTTTTACAAACACCACTTATGATTACAGACGGTTTGATGCAACCCACCCTAAGATCATCAGGGCTCCGTAGAGTACGTACTGTGTTGAGAGTGATGGACCTGAGCTGTCAACACAAGAACCCTCAAATCAATAAAGGGACAGCAGCTCGCTTATGATTTGTCTGGAGTAGCTAGCCTCCATAGTCGATGGTGTCTTTTTACCATCAGGCACTGGTCCCACCGCCGGCTAGTAAGCTAGAAAAGTTGGGCGTGTAGCATTACATTACGGATCTGTAAAGGTCGATTGATCACACTGTGCCTGGTCAGCACGCAATAAACCGTTACTCGCCCTAGCGCCTCTAGCTTACTAGCCGGCGGTGGGACCAGTGCCTCAAGCAGGCTCTATAAGCCGATTGCGATCGAAAAAAGGGAAAATAAACATACCCAGCCTCATCAGCCACTTGTTGCAGCAGATTATCCACATCACCCTGGGGCACAGTGGTGGTTGTAGTTTGTGACATAGCATTCTCCATGTACGACGACTGCACATCCAGATCCTCGAACTGACTCTCAAACTTATCCATGAGCGTGGATATCTTTTCAAGATTCATGGACTTCATTGCTGCGTCCATGGCCTTTACTACACCTGCCATGGAATTTGTGACCTGAAATGTAAATGAACAATGTTTTATTTATTTTATTTAGTTATTACTGGTTCCCAAAAACCACATACATATGTATGTTACAAAATTCTTACACCTAAACAAAAGGATGTATGTCACACTCATAGCTGTTTTTTACATTGTTCATAGTTTACTAAAATTACATATAAAGTTTGTATGTATACCATATACCAGTGAACAAAAACCATAGAAGTCTAAGTAGCGCCGCACCTGGTCCCACAGAATGGGTGCGGGGATGGGGGGATGCGGTGTCAAAACGATCCCAGCCGTTTAGTTCGAACATACGCATACCGGGTTTTACCAAATTTATTTTGGTCAAATTACATTTCCCAAACAAAGTTTAGCAACTATTTTGTTTGCCAATGCAAACTTTGGCACAATTTTAATACGAATATTTTCATTACGTCAAATTTTCATTCAGCAAAATATTACTACGAAAAATTACATTATAACATTTGGTCTTTCAGCAAATGCTTTAATAAGGCAAAAAACATTAGACAATAAACATTTAGTCAAGTTAATGATATGGCAAACTATAAATAGACAAAAATTCACATTTAAATGGGTTATGAAATTTTACCAAGATACTATTAATAAAACGGCACGGTCCCTTAAATAAAAAAAGCACGGTTAGGTAGTTCGGTAGGCAAGGGCGTTAAATTAGCTTAGGGCAGCTAGTCGGGGGGACGGGGGGGCGGAGCCCCCCACGTGAGGGCTCGGGGGCGAAGCCCCCACACTAAAAAGCAAACGATCGTAACAATTCTATCATTTGGTAGGTTAGGTTAGGGTTAGCTTGTGTCCCTTAGAGCGGAAATAGGCACCACGCGAAGCGGGGTGATGTCGACACGCTGGCGGTTAGGTTAGAATTGCAACCTCTACACAAATTCATTTATACTCACTACCCACATAACAAAAAAAGTTGTTATTTTATTGTGTATCTTATACACCATTGAAATAAAGATGCAAACGATTTGTCATTAGCCGTGTCTACACCGGACAAGCGGCTCGCCCGAACACCGTTCGCCCAAACGTGCTCGCCCGGTGTGGACGTGATTCGGGCGAGCCTCCGAATGCTTGCCCGAACGGTTTGCCCGAGCCGCGACCGGCTCAGCCTATGTGGACGGTGGTTTTGTTCGGCCGAACGACAGAAGGCGATGGCGATTTTTGCCCTACGTATTATTATTCTAATTTGTACTTTATTGTTAACAGTATAAGGTCATAACACATTTTGCGTAAATGCAAATTCCATTTTGTTTTATAAAACTTTTATATTTTGCTGTTAGCCGATTCGACTTCATTCAAAACTGAACGCTATTCGTAAGAGTATAAAGCCGTTAAACACTTTTTGCAATTGCATATTCTGCAAATAAAGTAATTTTGTCCACGCGTCCTTTACCGTTTTGCTATTGAGCAAATTCTAATAGTTCGAATTTGGACGTTATTCCTAGAGAGATAATTGAAAGATATTTGGCAATGGCAAAAACAAATTGGTATTTTATTTCTTCGTCGCCTTCATCAATTTTGCTGAGTTAAGTTGAACTATAGCGTATATATATATATATATATATATATATATATATATATAAAATTTTGCGCATACACATTTTGCGGTTTTTTTAATACGTTTCCTCCGATTTCGAACTAGTAGAAGCAAAATTAATGTTGTCGCAGCGACAGCTGTGCGCACGTGCGGCTTCATCGCGATCGTGAGCTCAACTATCGGTAGGTAAATTCGCCCGAGCCCATCTGGCTCGGGCGAGCCGCGCGCGTTTGCCCAACGCCCGTCCACACCGACCGAGCGCTTGCGGCCGAGTCTTTTGACGGCTCGCCCGAACCGTTCGGGCGAGCGTTTTTGATGGCTCGGGCGAGCCGCTCGTCAGGTGTGGACACGGCTAACCAACGGAATAGAAATGGTAAATTAAATATTGATGATACAAATCGTTTGTCTTATTTTGTTGTGGTTAAAACAATATTATGCCAAATAACAAAGTTAACTGAATGAAATTTGATCAAAGTACTAGTTGGTAAACGAGATATTGCTTAAACATGAACATGCCAAACATTAAGTTTTGCCAAAGAATTATTTGTCAAATGTTAATTTGGCAACCAATTATTTGGCAAATGAAATTCTACGAATTTTTTTTTGGGAAATGATAATTTGTCATTTTGGTAAAACAAAGGTTTAGGTTTGTTTTAGGCACATGTTTAGGTAGAAATTTGTAAGGAACTCGCATTCTATGGCTTTTTCGTTTACTGGTGTATACCTACAATCTAAATAAAGCATTTAAGATCTGACCTTTCTTGTAGTAAGTGCTGTCTGGACTCTGCTAGATACGGCATCAACTCTTGCCGACATCCTAAGGTAGTTTAAGGCTTGGTTCTTCTGTCGTATTGCATTCTCTGCATGTATACGAGCACCTTCCATGTTGCCTTTCTGAATTGCCTTCTTGGCCTTTTCTTTCTCTAATTTCTCCTCTTTTTCACACTTTTTCGAGTTCCGTTCCAGCTCTTTCACAGCAAATTTTAAATTAAACAGATGTTCTGGAGTAGTGAATCAAGGATTTTAAATTAACTTAGTTTACATTTATTATGGCCATCATTTGATAGCCAATTTGAATTAAATTTATTGTTTTGCACATCAAAGCTATGAACCATACTATGAGTCTGAGAAATAAAATTTACAAAAATGATGATTCACGAAATACTAGACAATTGAAGAAACCACTTTTATTGATTTAAAAACCAGTTTTATACATTGAAAGTGAGATTAATCTTACACAGAATAAAAGTAAGATTGCACCAGGATCAACATTCGTAAGTTGACTCACCTTGAATGATTATAAAATACGTAGGTAGAACGTCTTACAAATTCATTCAACACGAAAGGCGTAATTAATTCAACAACGAGAATTATAATATAATACCTAAGAAGTAAATTTCAGTTAAAAACAAAATCACGCCTCAGCAATTTCAAAATCTAGGATAAATGCTGAAAACAACTTTAAAAGGATACTTTCCATTGCAGATGAAGACATTTCGTTACCCATTTGTAAAAAAAAAGATATCCACAAAGAAGTTCTTAATAGGCTCCCTGACCTGTAAAGCAATTGTTCTAACTTGTAATATATTTAAAATATTGATGATTTCTGAGGAGATATTGCTCAGAAAAAGGAATAGGGATGACTCAGAAGTCACAACAGTCAACAATTTCGCGAGCGCGAGGTGTCAGTGTCAAAATGAATATGTCAAATTCTATGATGTCATACCATAGAGAAGAGAGCTCGAATACTCGATCCACATTAATAGTTACTCAAAATAATACATTACGCAATTTTTTCGCGGTGATTCTTAACATTTTTGCTAACTATGTGGCTTGTTTAACAGTTTTTTAGTTCAAATTGTTGTGTACATACAAATAACACCATTGTAACTTTTATTCTCTTATAAAGAATCTTTCTCTATGGTCATACATTTTCTGTGTGTTGGTACACCCTAGAAATTTTAATAACAAAATTGAATATAGTACCGCTGCCAGATTTTTGGTGATCACTGATCAGCGTCGCAAAATCTATAAAATTCGTGAAAATCCTTAAAGCTTATTTAGTATTATTAGTTATATTTAAATTGTAGTGTTAGTTTACGTTAAGCAATAGCATTATTTTTGATATCTTGTTACATTGTGAAATTGGTTGAAATCCTTAAACCAGTTATATTGTGTAGAGGACGTTCGTTGGGCGTAAAAAGAAAATGGCGTGTGCTACACTTAAAAGAAATTTGGATTGGGAGGCTCAGTTGCCTGCGAAAAGAAGAAGATGTGCTCCGTTTGCCACAAGTTCAAGCACAAGTCCTGGAATTAGAGTGTCTGAAAATAGACCCTCTACATTTGGAGATTCTGTCAGTGCACCTGCTAAGTTGACCCCAGGTTTGTTCCCCATCACAAAAAGACCATTTGCATCTCTATTTCCGTAGCGATTTAACAATATTAGTCATACATATCGGGAATTTATCATTCAAGGCGTGTTATAATGTACCTACACATCATAATATATAATCAGCTGTATTATTTATCGCCATTGTTTTTGCGCTATCATGAATATTTTTATAGTGTTGGAGTGAGACAAACGATGCATTAAAACCGTTGGGCGGATTATGTTCTTTTGTTTTTACATGACCAAGCTGAATCTAATAGATTTGCGGTTAAAAACGTTGAAATAGAGCATATATTTATTATCAACGTAATGAATGACGAAGCAAATCAAAAATAGTTACACGATAGTTCTCATTTTGTAATGGCTGTTTATCTGGCGTCAGATTGCACGCTCTCTCTCTCGAAAAATGGTCTCACAAAAAGTCTTTGTTACTTTATACCTGCTTGGTTTGGAAACCGACCTTTCGCGTTTTTTTTTTGAGAAAACTATAGTTTTTTGCCAAAGTAAGTTTGTATTGATAGACTGGTATGATGCATTCCTGATACCAATTTCGTTACAGTGGTAGTGGTACATAGAAAATGAAGTTGATATTGAGACACAAGGTCTAAATCCTCCATTGTTTCTTGTTAAACAGCCATTATTCACCGTTTTTTATTTCTCCCCTTTTCTTTGTGGATTATCTATGTATACAGCTGTTCTTCATCAAGTTTTATTTTGCAATAGTAGGTATATTATTTGCCTTCTTCTAGCAAACTACATTCCTAATTGAATATGTATCGACATTAATTACATATTGAGAATTTGATGATGAGACCTTGATGCTTTAAAAGGCCTCTGTATATCGGTGGCTTAAATTTTGTTGACTTCATCTTCGTTATAGAAAAGGCTTATTGTTGCACATTGGGCTTATAATATTGTGTTTAACCAATTCTAAATATGATATCATACATTTGGAAGTTTTAATGTATCACAGCATCATAATTTCAATTGACCAAATTACAGGGCCATTATCTTCAGTATAACCTTTGAATTAACTGAACTAATGTACATATTGAGATGCAGCTGATAAGGGAGTCTAAGCAGCCATCAATAGTGAATGGGTGGCAATTAAATACAAAATGTTTTTAACTGAAACCCAGGTCTCAATAAAATGTTAAATACAAAATTACAATGAAAACTATCAAATTATCATGAGATGCTTGTTAATTACAATTTGAAAGTTCATTTTCAGCATCACACCAGCTGTAGTAGTCAATAAGATTTTCCATCCACCCAATTAGCGCATATTATCATTATGAAGTAAAAAAATCACAATTACCGATGATAACTTTGTGATGAATGGTGTAAGAATAGAGTAGGCTTCCTTTAATTAATTGGACCTATTCAAGAGTTAGAGCCAGTCAGAATATCCTACAGAGCTTTGAAAAACTCCATATGATTTGATCTATTTTAATGACTTGGAACTGGTACCTACATCAGTGAAGAATGTTGCTATTCTATTTGCAAAATAAAGTACTCTTAAAGCAGTCAATGTAACATATCATAATTATCTCCAATGATGGTTTCCAGAATGCTTTATGACACCAGCACGGCTATCACAAGACGGCGCGCGAGCTCTCTCGATTTTTCTCGCACTATCTGTCTCTCTCTTATTAGAACGCTTAGAAAGAGAGGTATAGTGCGAGAAAAATCGAGAGAGCTCGCGCGCCGTCTTGTGATAGCCATGCTGCTGGCAGCACTGTGGCAAGAGGTCTTTTTGACACCAGCTTTTAAAATCCTCTAATCAGATTAATTATAATTAAACATTTTTTCTACTCCTCTACCATTATCTGTCATTTATATAGGCTTTAGTTCAAATACAATGACACCGATAATAAGTCGTCGAAAAAATCTATGCTCAATGGCCCATAAACGCACTGTTACGGTTCACACATTTTTCATAATTTACTTTAAAAACAAAGTTTTAACCAACTTCAATTTAGTACTCCGCCAAGTTACGAGAACATTTCCACATTTGTTTTCCAATTTACCAGATGAACTGATTTCCAAGAGCAAATGCGTTGATTATTAGAGAAAAAAACGCAATTGCTGTATGTGGCCCGATAATATTTGAGGACTTCCGTCGATTCAACAAGGATGACCTTTGGCACTTCACTTGTTGCTATTTCAACGGAATCTTATCAGAATCTGTAAACGTACTTTTGTACTTTTGAGTACATAATTGAGGAATTCCATAAGTCATCTGTGGTCTTCATCATCAATTCCACTCCACCAAATTTATGATTTCCGGGTGTAAATACACGAGTTATAATAGAAAATACAAAAATCACTACACGCGTGTCTAATATAATTGAGGAGTTCCCTCAATTCCTAATGGATCCCATCATTCAACAGATTTTTTGAAAAAAATGGGACCCACCTGGAAGCATATGCTTACAAACAAAAAAAAACGAATCGGCTCATCAATGACAGAGTTCTGAGGTAACAAACATTGATAAAAAAAATACAACCGAATTCTGTTAATAAAAGCACTGTTCACCACAATGTCAAATAATCTAACTTTTTTTTAATTGGCTGCTATATTGCAGTGGTACCAACTTCATAAAGCAAATTTTTCGAAATAAAAAGTTTTTATTTAAGATTTAATTTAACATTTTTATATTACACATTATTTACTAAAATAATAATAAATCATCATCTACTGTGTGTTAATTTACATCTTTTATAAATTCTTATCAGAAATCAAAAATATTTATTTACTCTGATACAGTTCACAAGGTCTTACATTCAAATTTAGGTACATTGTATCAGCCGGCAAGCAGGCGTTTTGTTTTTTAAAAAGTGGAAAGCAACTGTCTTAGTATTATCTATAAAAATAAACAGTTCGGATTCGGTTCGGATCTGGATTCATTTGGTGGTTCCGATGGAAGTGCAAACAAATTAAAAACAAAACAAACTATAAACAAGAGGTATCATATTTCAGATTTCCCACCAAAATATAGTTCAAAATGAAAAGATGAAATATGATAAACTATAACTAAACTAAAGATTTTATCGTGTTTGTGAAGACGAAAGTGTTTGTTCCTTTTAAAGACGCCACAAGCGTTTTTAGACTAGTTATACACCGTTGCATACAATACTTTTTCTACGACAAATTTTAAATAAATTGCATTATTTAAGGTTTTCAGGCAACAAGTTTTCTATTCGTTCTTTTGCTAATCACGCAATTTCTTCAGGTGTGCAGTTTATGAATTCCTTAGCCCATTTTAAAAATGATATTGAGGTTTCTAATTAATATTCCATACTCAAGTCTACAGTCCCTTGAAGCTGTGAAAAGAATCTTAACTTCTTAGCTAACGTAAAAATAGATACGGCCATTAATGCCGCAAAAAACTTATATTTCGACACTCAAGGGTATCAATATTATTATTATATTCCTTCTTCATACACACAGCATGGCTTTAAATGAGAGACAAAAGTATGCCTTACCTACTTTGTGATACAAAAGATTTATATTATTCCCAAAGCCGCGGAGGCTATGTTCAAAAGTTGGAAGAATCAAAAATATGTCTTACTTTGTGATAGAAAAGATATATATATTATTCCCAAGGCCGCGGAGGCTATGTTCCAAAGTTGGGAGGTAAAAAAGTGTGTCTACTTGTGTGTGATACTATACATACTTCAACACAGGCAATTATGCCCAAAATGTTGTATATCGGTGGCTTAAGGCCAACGGCCACGGTAGGATTTTCCAACTTTTGAATATAAGCTATATTCAAAAGTTGGAAAATCCCAAAATGTTACTACATTTTACCTATTGCGTTCTACTCTGATAGTCCTATTGTTACTGGTGGAAAAAACTCAATTTTGGTGATTCCTACAGCCACGGAGGCTGTAGAAGTATGAATATAAAATAAAATAAAGAATATGACTCAAGTACCTATTTTGTTGCCTCAGAGGCTTATTTGATAGAAGGTTCTAAAGTTCTAAGCCCTAGATGATGTGTCTCTACTAGAGCCATAGAGACTATTTCAATAGATGGATAATCTATCAGACAAACAAATGTGCTGATTATCCCAGCCGAACTCTTGACTAGAGTTCGCTTACGCCCATGGCTATGGAAAGTATATTTACAAGTTGGGATATCTAAAAAAAATATAGCAAGTAATATCGTCTTATACTACAAGTACAGGGTCAAAAGTCGGAAAATTGTACATTTTAATTTAGTATGGAACCCTCGGTGGGCGATTCCGACCATTTGTCCGTTTTTTTATATTGTTTATGTCATGAACATGGTAGTTATCATTTATCAAGTTATCATACATGATGATGAGAGAAAAGATTTCTTCTAAATTTTACAAGAAATATTTTCTTTATAAATTCCTTGCAGCATTGTACTGTCATATCACATTTTTTTCCTTGTTATATTTTGTCCTTTCATGATACTATTCACATGTCATTATATCCCATAATATATTGTGTTACATTACAAGTTTTGTATATTAATATGTATGTTCTGTAAGGTATTTGTAAATATGGGCCTTGTTACCTGAAGCAAATAAATGATAGTAAATCCGTCACACAGAGCGCATGGCCCAAGAGATCTGTGACGAGATAAAGCGTCTCCAGCGCCGCCGGCAGCTGCGCGTGGCCACGGGCGTGCCCTCGTGCTCGTCGTCCAGCGGCTCTGAGGGCGACACCTCGCCGCCACACCGCTCCACGCACACACAACAGCAGAAGGTCCACAACCGCGCACTCTTCACATTCAAGCAGGTAAACTCATGATAAAAAAGATCCCGATTGGGTGGTGCCTAATGCATGTTGAGTTCTTACTTCAAAGAGTAACTATCTTGAGTACAGATAATTACTTTGTCGGTTGTCTTTTTATCTCCTAATTTCACCAATGTTTTGTCTCGGTTAAAAGAAAGCCAGTGGTGCATTATATTGCATTTTTTCTAGTCATGCAGTAGTAGTTCAATCATTGAATTGAGAAGCAAAATTTGGGACTAATAGAGATTATCTTGCACGACAGGCGACATGTTATTTATTGTGTTGTTGGACATTTGAGCTCATTGCATTCGTCTTAGTTCTTAATCCTTTTGTGCGCCAAAAATGGCATATCATATGGTTGCAAAGCTAACCTAACCTACACTAGGTTTTTATGATCTGCGCTTGTTGATTACAAATAAATTATACATTTACCTAATAAGCAATTGAAATCATTGCACAATTTAATTATCTTCGAAGCAAAGATGTAGCAAATATTGTCATTGAAACTGTATACTTCATTGTATTTCTGCATACATATATTTGTTAAATGTGTGTCTCTGGGTATTATTTTGTCTGCCTATCTGACATAGGCATTACACTCAATACCTAGTTATTATACTTATACTCATAACATATCTCTCAATACAAAAAGATCTATGTTCTAAGTTTGATGCATAATAATGTCTTATGGGACAGCATGATTTCTAGTGATTAACTGACCAAATATCTTTTTCTTATGAAAAAAAAAATAAAGCATTATTCTTTTTAAAGTGAGTTAAGAAGAAGTGGCCAATTAATAGAGTTTTGAAAATATTCATGCGAAGGTCATCAAGTAGAAGGCAATGTGATTAAATAACTAAAAACCCATATGCAACCAATATAAACATGCATTTGAACGCAGGTCCGCATGATATGCGAGCGCATGCTGCGCGACCAGGAGGCGGCCCTGCGCGCCGAGTACGAGTCAGCTCTCAGCAGCAAACTCGCCGAGCAGTACGAGGCTTTTGTGCGGTTCAACCTCGACCAGGTAACTTACACAATTTTTAACTCATCCCTGTCACAGGTGTCTAAATTAAAACCTTTGAAATTTAAAGTTTTTTTTTTTCATTTCATTCAATCTGTTTCTCTCCATTGAAGTTGGAGATTGCAAACACAAAGATAATAACTATAATAAGTCTCGGTACTATATTATATTTGAAGCTCCTTTCATATTTTGACCCAATCATTAGGCTTCAGATTTTGTTTGTGACCGTGGCTTTTCGATGAAGGCAAACATCGCGAACCGGTCTAATCACAATCAGGTCTAGTTCTCCCTCTGGATTGAAAGATCATTATAGCAGTCGCTTTCGTTGAACTACTAGTGCCTACGCCAAATCTTGGGGCTAGGTGCCAAAGCAGACGCCAGGCTCCTTTATGGCTCAACCGGGAAAAACAAAATAAAGTTAGCCAACCCGTGAGAATAGAGGTTTTCACTGTTTACAGCAATACTTAACGAATAGTATATTACTTACCAAGGGCTGTATAGAAAAGAAAGCCCGAAATCGCAGGTATTTGTGACCCGAGCCGCAGGCGAGGGTTGTAAATATGCTATAGAGGGCTTTTTTTTTCACTGCCCTTGGTGAGTACACAATTTTACGTCTTCACCTGGCTACAATGCGCCTTATGGCCAGGTGTGACGTAAATGAAATTTAATGTTTGGCCTGTTGTAGGTCCAACGTCGACCCCCGCCCGCCACGTGCATGCCGCTGGGCATGGACGCCGAACACCACATGCATCAGGATCTAGTACCTAGCTGTAAGTTCCACTCCCATGTACATCTTGATGATATAAGTAGCTTCACCTCCCCAATGGAAAACCACATTCATTTATTCTAAAATCCGCGTGCTGCATGAATCTTTAGGGGCCTTCGCGCAAAACGTGATTAAGAGCCTAAGGCTCTGATCCAAAATTTCAGTAATACATATATCTGAAGCTTTGGTATCTCTCTAACGATAAGTACATTAATTTTGTACTAAGCAGTAACGCTGCTACCGAAATTATAAATTTTAAATCAAAAGATTGAAAGATTTATTGGCCGAGACAGGTTGTTCTGATAGCTCAGTTGGTTAGTAGCAACGGGGTCATGAATGCCTGTGGTCGCCGGTTAGAATCCGGCTCAGAGCATGAATTTTTCCTTTAATTTAAAATTAATAAGTACATTGTTTAAAATTCTTTTAGAACAATAAATACCTTATATAATATATTTTTTTAAATGACTGTTTACTTAAATTTTGCTACCGATTCTAAACCATAATATAAGTTTATTATGTGCGCTTGTTTGGGTAAACATTTTCTGTGAGCTAAACAAACCATAACATTTATTTTAATTGAAGTGAAGTATAGTGTTAGTATGTATAATATAACCTAGGTGTTTTTATTAATTACAAGGAGGCGATGAACACTGTACTGAGTGACTGAATCCTAATCGGTGTATTGAACATTAATAAATCTTCATTCAGTTCTTATTGGAAGTTCCCAACTATCCTATTGATCTTCACTATTCTTCAATACTAAAGATCGTCAAGTAATATGTTGTTAAACATGTATGATACTTATGATGAATTAGCAATTAATCAGTGCATCAATTTGATATTGAGGGCAAATGCTTGTTGTGAATTCTGCTTAAAACTAACATTTGTAACCATTGTTTTAAATTTATATTTACTTATGTTTCAGATCTGTCCTAATAACGATGGTGTCGACAGTGCGGTGTTTAACTGCAAATATATCAAGACAAACATATATGTGAATAATATACGCAGATATATGTCCTAATTAAACAAGACATTGTGATCGCTGGTGGAATTTTACTCCCATTAATATTGTGAAATGCATTTTTCTGGCCAACTATAAGTATACAGTATTAAGAATTATATACAAATTTGCTGCCACACCACACACCTCCACTATATTGACTATTGATTACACGTTTACGTAACGTTATGTTTATGTTTCACAATATTTACAGGGTTCGATTCCACAGCTTTGTTCATGCCACATACACATAACTAGCTTGTAATGCTTTAGGTAAGGTTTGCTGGATAATTGTGTTCATAGACTGAGGATGGATGCCGGACCGAGCCGGGATTTGCTGCTATTCCTTTTCCAGCACTGAATGAGACTTGCGAGCCTACTAAGAGCCGATGGTATTTTGTATCTATATTTTCTAATCGGGAACTCTTAGAAACCTAGTACTAACACGAATAATAAATTCACGCAGAGTGCCTGTTAAGATATCATTGTCCTCAGTTTTGTTAGCCATAATTTTGATTGGTATTTTGATTGTACTTTTGTCGAATTATAGTTGTATTTGATTGGGCGCGACAGTCGCTGTTTTTTAGTGATCTAGTTATTATATTTATATGACGACGATGAGCGTCAGAATGGTGGATCTAAGCACGATGCCTTGAGACTTGATGTGGACGCGTTTGGTTTCTGATTTGATTGTTTTCTTATCGAAAAATAAAATAAAGCAGATACCCCGTGAGAATCGCGATCCCAATGCCGCCATTTTGACGCAAATGACGTTTTATCATGAAAATGATAATTTAGCTTTATTTCTAAGTTATTACTCTCGATAATGTAGAAAACTTCTCGACTGCCGTTTCGGGGATTGAAACGCAAATACAATGTACACGAAGGTGAGCATTATTGGGAATTTGTTTTATATTATTATGTAGTTAGAACTTTTTATTGAATACAGAAAGGATGTAATTTGTTACCAAGCATTATTCAATAAAAAATTAGGATAGGTCTTTTTTTAAATTGTATTATCAGCTCATTATTAGTAAGTCGGCGTTTAAGAACTGAAAATAAATTAGCTAATTACCCGTAAATTGTTTATATTTTATCCATCACTCCCCAGGTTGATTTTGAACAGTCTGCTATTTGAGCAAAAAACGATACTGGCATATGTACAGTCAGCACCAACCTAGCTAACATGAACGATCGCGTTTATGTCGCACATTCTATGCTATTAAACGAGCAATATTTGTATAAATGTTTATTTGCAATCACGGTCTCGGAAACGGCTGTAACGATTTCGATGAAATTTGGGATTTACTAGGGCGAGAAATGGATCTAGCTGTGTCATGTCTGGGAAAAATAGTTTTCTCCGTATTTTCATCCGAGCTGAGCTCGGTCGTCCAGGGACTTGAACATAATCAGTAGTGGATGCGGGGTCGAACCATCTGGGTCCTTCCCGGGACAAATGTAACATTTAGCTAACAAAAAAATCGAGGTGGCACTCTTTCGCACGGGCGTCGCCAGGGGGGTAACAGTGACGAACAAGTCATTGGCGGCGAATGGGTTGAAGCCCCCTCCAAACCAAAATCTGGATCCGCCACTGAAAGCATTCATCCCCAAAGTGTGCTATGAATGCCAGTTATGTCCCTACATAAACCACACCTAAACGCCATGATGCTAGGCTAGCTAGGCAGAAGTACAAAGTAATTTTCATACTTCTATAATTACAAGGCGACAACCGCTTGAGCTCTTCTCCCAAAGAATATAATCTTCACCCGCGCAGCTCATACCTTATTTATGGCTCATACGGCGTAGCTACTGAAGATGCAGAAAAGTATTAATTTCCTTGCTATTGGTATGTACGGCGCTTTACAATGTTAAGTTCAAAAGTTTGATAAGTCAGCGATAAAATCGCCGTCCAGAGGGGCTACCACGAAACGAAAACGAACTTCTTTCGTGTATCTTCCTCCCTGTCGCTCGAAACAGCAAGTGCGACAGAGACGGAGATACACGAACGAAGTTCGTTTTCGTTTCGCGGTAGCCTCAGCACGGCTATCACGCGACGGCGCGCGTTCGTCGTCCGTCGCATGATAGACGTGCAGTGCTATCCTTGAAAATATTTTTATCTGTAGGTAATACCTAATACCTGTCAATTTAGGCAGTATGGCCCATGGTCTTAGCCTGTCCGAATGGACGAAATATTTAAAAAAAAACTAATACCTGTCAATGTCAGTCAGTTTTGTAGTAGCAATCACTAATAATACAGTAAATAATTTACTATTTCATCCCTTTATTCAACTATTTTAAAGTCGAAGAGATAAAGATGAGCTTCGATCAATCTACAAATAGTAGCAGTACTAACGACAAGGCGGATCGGAAAGTGCCAGATCGCAGCAAAACTGACGACTTGCAAATTTCGAGAACTGACATGAACATGTTGATTATGAATTATTTAGTCACAGGTTTTGTATTATTCAAATATATTTGCATGCTCCTTCCCATCGATATTATTAATAAGGGTACACAATTTCGATTTCATCTTGAAACTAATAGAATACGCTCCTGTTGTGCTATTTTGCCTTTTCTTTGTGGCGACGTTGACCTTACTTTAAACACGGAATATTTTGGAAATATTCTTGTATTCCTTTTGCCTGCGTTTTTTTAGTGCTTAATTTGCTTTCCTTTTACTTATATTTGTTTTACTTGGGATCTGAACTGATTATAGTGGAAGCAGTGGCGGATTAAATGTCGAGTGCCCTAGGCAAGCACCTCATCGGCGCCCCTCTAGATTCAAAAATATAACCTTGGAACCCCATGCGCCCCTTTGGAATCCCGCGCCCCTAGGCTTGTGCCTAGTTTGCCTATATGGATATTCTGCCTTAGTGGAAGGAGGTGGTATTGGCCCAATAACAGACCTGTTATTGAGCCAATACAAGGTTGAATATGGCTGATCTGAGATACATAATATGTTTAACCCTTTCACCGCCACAGTCGGCCATAGCCGACAATGCAAAATCGTGACTACAATGCCACAGTCGGCGCTGGCCGACAAACATTTTTTCATGAATACCTATTGAAAAACAGCCCATTTTTATGGTGGCGTTATTTCTTTACCCATTTTAATTTTACCCCCGTGGCGTCAGTGGCAGAGCGTATTGCTTCGCCATCGGGCGGTGAAAAGGTTAACACATATTGGATCCCATGATGATCATTGATGGAATCAATATAGCTGGCAGCCAACATGTTAAGGTGTTGAACATTCTCTAACACATTTATTTTGTAAGCAACATTCAATCTAGGTATACCAATATTTTTCTTGAAACATTACTAACACCAATGATGTGACTCTAGTAAACAAAAGCCTTTACCTGAGAGTTTATCCTAGCCTCCTGCTAGCCAGCGTTACGGGAGACAATCCCATGCAAATTGATGTAGTCTAGTAAGCTCGAGATTCATAGGAAATATCAAAAACTGGTAAACAAATAGGTACACCTTAAGCTGCGTACGAATCAGAGCAGCCTCGGGTTGAGGCACGCACGGCTCACCTATTTCGCTCAAATTCGTACGCGCTCACGCGCTGTGCGCGAGCAGCACGCGAGCGGCGCGCGGCGAGCCGTCCACAGGCGGTCTTTTGACCGTGCTCAAAGGCGCCTCAGTGTGCGTGCCTCGCGTAATTTGGACGTGTATCCGAAAGCGTGCCGCGGACAGAGCGACACATTCTGACTTGTTTGTGGGCCAGGCGCGTATGAATTTGAGCGAGTGGATGAGCCGTGCATGTGTAATCGAGTTTGTTCGTAAATTTATTAATACAATTCGGTGAAATATGATAAACGCGGCCGCGGCTGTCATCGTGTCCGACGCCATTTTGAACGACGCACAAAGTCGGCTCGCCGCGAGCACGCTGCCTCGCCCGCGTATGTTATGTGCACCAAATTGGCTCGCGAGCAGCTCGCCGCGCGGGGCGAGCATGCCTCAGGCTGAGCCGCTCAAATTCGTACGCAGCTTTAGATTTAATGGATGTAAAAGTGTCTCATCTGAAACTGGACTTTTGTTTTAATTATAAGCATATGCCACATACAATAACTAAGGTGGTTTTATCAAAACTAAATATTTATTCATAGAGGGCTTCAAAGAAGCTGCACTAAAGTTCCAACAAGAGGCGGGGCTGCAGGAGCCGGCGCTCTGCAGTTCCCTGGACGAGCGCATCATGATCCGCGAGGCAGTGCAGAGCGGCCGCATCCCTGATGCCATCGCCATGGTCAACTCCCTCCATCCAGAGCTGCTGGATAATGACAGATACTTGTACTTCCATTTGCAGGTACGATTGTATTTGTTATTGTAATATCAATCAATGGGATCAACATGCCTTCTAAGGCAGGAGGGGTGCTCAGTTAGTAACACTGAAAGTGCCCAATGTGGCATAGTCCACACAATCGGTACAATCATGGTGATACAGCTAGCCTCATTGAAAGCTGGTGGTAAATATCAAATGACAGTCTAACGTAATGGTTTTAATTGAAACACACCAGCCTAAATTGATAAACATAATAGCCAAAACCATTGCAACTTGTCGCAGAGCTTCAGTAGGCATGAGGCCTCATGTTCAAATTGATAACGTAGTGACGTTATATGGATAGTAAACCATTAAATTATCGTAATAAAGTATAAATTATAAAATATAGTTAAAATCATAAAAAGATATGAACCTGGAAAGTTTAGAAAAAATATGCATTTTATTTTTATTGTCCAAGAGTAAATTGAAAGCTACCAATAGAATCCTTACGATTTTATAAAGAAAAAAAATAGTTCGACCACTATGTACTTAAACGCAGTATTTCGCGACCGAAACAACAATGAACCTGATTTTCCATACAACGATTAGTACAAATGTGACGTCATACTTGTGTGTCTATCAGTATGAAGCGTTTTGCGCTGCCGCCAGCGAGGTCAATCTTTGTCTCATGAAAATTTTTGGGTATCTTTAATTGTAGTTGCTCCCATACAAACATTTGTTCCTTTCCAAAAACTTGTTCGAATGACGTCATTAAAAAATCTTATTCATCATCCCTATTGTACATTAACTGTACTGCCTGAGTAATAAAAACAGCGATTTTTTACTTCAATATTTGGGAAATAAATACAGGAGCAACCCAACTATATACAGGAGTTTGTATAAGATTTTATTTAACTTGTTCATCGTTTTAATGTCGGTCTGTAATCAAATTGACTCAAAAGTACAGGCAGTAAAGCTTGTTTCAAAAATGTTATTTGGTAGTAGTCCGTAATTCTCGTTGTTTCTTAAGTTTGTTTATTTCACTACAGCAATTGCAACTTCTTGAGCTGATCCGTGGCGGGCGCGCCGAGGAGGCGCTCTCCTTCGCGTCGGCGACGCTGGCCGAAGCGGGCGCCAACGACCGCACGGCGCTCACTGAGTTGGAGCGCTCGCTGGCGCTGCTGGCGTTCCCCGACCCGCACGCCTCGCCGTTCGCCGACTTGCTGCTGCCCTCCCACAGCCAGAAGGTAGGATACAACGACTACAGAGGTGACGCTGGCCGAAGCGGGCGCCAACGACCGCACGGCGCTCACCGAGTTGGAGCGCTCGCTGGAGCTGCTGGCGTTCTCCGACGTGCACGCCTCGCCGTTCGCCGACTTGCTGCTGCCCTCCCACAGCCAGAAGGTAGGATACAACGACTACAGAGGTGACACTGGCCGAAGCGAGCGCCAACGACCGTACGACGCTCACTGAGTTGGAGCGCTCGCTGGCGCTGCTGGCGTTCCCCGACCCGCACGCCTCGCCGTTCGCCGACTTGCTGCTGCCCTCCCACAGCCAGAAAGTAGGATACAACGACTACAAAGGTGACGCTGGCCGAAGCGGGCGCCAACGACCGCATGTCGCTTGCTGAACTGAAGTGATCACTGCGCTACTCGCGTTCCCCAACCTGCACACATCGCCTTTCGCCGAATTTCTGCTGCCCTCCCACAGTCAGAAGGAAGGTGACAACGACTACTTAGGTGACTGACCGAAGCGGGCGCCAACGACCGCACGGCGCTCAAGGATCTGGAGCGCTCGCGCTATTGCTAAATTAGTCCGATTAGCATATATTATGTAAATTCAATGGCACTGCAATAAATAGTAAAGAACCGTTAGAGAATCCTCTAGTGTTCATAAAATTATCTTAAGCACTAGTCGCTACTGGCAAACCTGCGGGATAAAATATAACCTATGTCCATCCGGAAAGTCCATTCTATTCATGTGAAAGAATTTTTTAATTCGAATAAATAGTTTCGGAGATTAACCCCTACATACAAACTTACAAAGCTACAATCTCACAGACTTTTCCATTCTGTAATATTATAAATGCGAAAGTTTGGATGTTTGTTACTCATTCACGCTTAAACGGTTCGACCAATATGGATGATATTTTGCACGAAGATAGTTTATAGCTGGGATTAAAATATAGGATAGTTTTTATCCCGGGTCCACGCAGAAGAAGTCGTGGGTGGAAGCTAGTAAGTAGATAAACTTATTTACATGGGTTTTGAAGTGACTATCTTTCGATCCCAGATCGCCAGCGAGCTGAACGCGGCCATTCTGAAGATGGAGAATCAGGAGTACACAAACCCTAAACTGTGCAGCTTGCTCCGCATGATCCTCTGGTCCCAGAGCGAATTAGACAAACATAACATCAAATACCCAAAGATGACCGATCTAGCCAACGCCACAATAGAGAATCCAAGTTTTAAGTAAGTTATTTGTAAATTATAAATCACCTTATTTGATTACCATTGTAATTTCTACAATATAATACATAACATATATGTAAACGAAACTGAAAATCAAGATGGTGCGCGCTCATATGAAGGGGCGCCTTCGGCGCACTACAGCATACGTAGTACCCTACTCGCGCATATACTGCGTGGAACGGAACGATGGACTTTCCCGCAAGAGGGGGATTATTGAGCGCTAGTATGTCACATTTTCAAGATAAACTATTTTTTTTGACGCGATTTTTTTTTTACATTTGTATGGAGCTCGTCGCTCCAGTCGGCCAACGCTCCATACAAAGGTAAAAAAAAAAATAGTTTATCTGGAAAATGTGACGTACTAGCGCTCAATAATCCCCCTCTTGCGGGAAAGTCCATCGTTCCGTTCCACCTTGTAGAACTTATCTGTACAGTTACTAGCATTCATATGTGGTATAACAAAGCGGGCAATTATATCTGACATGTTCTAACTGCCCTAGAAGTAGAGTTGTGTTTGATATGAAAATATGAATACTGGAGGCTTTACCTAATGTTACAATGATAATAAAATAAGATAATAAAAAGTCGGCTTTAGTAAATCGTATGGAAATGGCGACGCATCCAAGCCCGGCAATTTCCATCAGGTAATGGATTTGTAATTTAATTACCATACTAGTATAAGTAGTTTGTCCCATCTTAAGTAATCAAGACAATGAAGTTTTTGACATGGGCTTGTAGAAATGTATAGGTATTTAAATTAACAATTCTAATTTTTATGGAGGATATGAATTGTGAATATAGATTGTGATGAGAAAAATCGATGTTTTTTTATGTTTAAATACAAACCTTTATCATGTTTATCACACCATGGGACATTGATTACATTCTACTACTAAACCTTGCCAGGATAGGTTTCTTACGAAAGTGACAATCATGCTTTATTTGTTAAGGCCTTGAATCACGTCTGCTCCCTTAGGTACACCGATTTCGAATGACTTATTTTTTTGATATTTTACAATTTCTAAAGTAAAACCATTAATCACTTACAAGTACAACCTGTTGCCCGGAACATCGATCGATGGTAAAAGAATCGATTCTAGGTATCTTTTTTTTGTATTACATGTTAAATTAAAGTGTTAGGAAGTTTACCTTAGAATACCTCAAGATAATCGATTGGATTAGATTAAGAAAATCTATTAATTATTAATCGTCACTTAAAATGTATTTTAAAATAAGGTTTTTGTATGTAACGTTTAGAAATAAAGTATAAATACTTTGAGAATGTATTTTATTTTATTTGTAAAAAACAACTGATTATCATTAATTCTACTTACAAATTATAATAATAGTTGTAGTTATAAAGGAATAAGCTAATTACAATGGAAATTGACGATATTTACACGAAAAAATGGTTTAGGTACATGTGGTTTAACCCTTCAACATTTGTATTCAAACATTTAAATATGTATCATTCTCCACGGGCCAGGAGAAATTAGATCTTACATCAAGGTCATAGAGGTTTTGACAGGGAAGGAAAAACATTTCTCATTTTATCTGTACCATGCACCTAGTTCATCTATATGACGGCACATACGTTGTCGTTCACTTCTCATCCTTATCTTCAATAACCTTTAATTTGATTAAAGCATGCCTGTGAATATAATATCCTAATTGCATTCTCTTTTCGTGCCCAAAACCATCATAATCGCAATGAGGTCAGTTTTTACTTGATTTGCGCTGATAACCCATGTTCCCCCCGACCTACCTCTAAACTAAATTACCTATTATTTACAGTTACCCTTATTCATGTTGTACCCTTATAATGTTATAATAGTAAAAGGAAGGTGAACAGTTGGCGTTTTTGTGTGTACGAATTTAAACTTGAGAAAGCAAATTGTATCAAGTATAAGCTGACCATGTTTATATTGTAAATATTTTTCCATCTTCTGGTTCATCCCTTTGTAGTATGTTTCTATAAAGAATGTCAGAATTGCAGAATTCGCCTCTGTAGCCGCCCAGAAGCCTTTTAAAAGGCTTCAGTGTCAGTTGTTGAAATTTCAAATACATTCCATTTATAATTTACTTTAAAAACAAAGTGTTAACCGACTTCAATTTAGTACTCCGCCAAGCCACAAGAACATTTCCACATTTGTTTTCCAATTTACCACATGAACTGATTTCCGAGAGCAAATGCGTTGATTATTAGGGAAAAAAACCCAATCGCTGTATGTGGCTCGATAATATTTGAGGTGATTCCGTCGATTCCACAAGGATCACCTTTGGCACTTCATTAGTCGCTATTTCAATGGAATCTTATCAGAATCTGTGACGTACATTTGTACTTTACATAATTGAGGAAGTCCATTAGTCATCTGTGGTCTTCCTCATTAATTCCACTCCACCAAATTTATGATTACCGGGTGTAAATACACGAGTTAAAAATAGAAAATACTAAAATCACTACACGCGTGCCTAATATAATTGAAGAGTTCCCTCAATTCCTCATGGATCCCATCATCCAATTGAATTTTTGAAAAAATTGGGACCCACCTAGAACTACATACTTACAAACAAAAAAAATATTTACGAATCGGCTCATCAATGACGGAGTTCTGAGGTAACAAACATTGAAAATAATAATAAAAATAATAATTAAAAAAAATACAACCGAATTGAGAACCTCCTTTTTTTGAAGTCGGTTAAAAAGTGACTCAAATGTCACTGTTCGTTTGTGCGTGCTGGGCGGCTAGAGGATATAAAGAAACGCCATGGCTCTACCATTTCTTAAACACGTAATTAGGCCGAGAAAAGTGTAAAACTGCGACCGTCGCGACCACAGTGGCGCTATCATAATACAAGAGACATGGTTTGGGGCGCCACCTCTTGTTTTTAGGTGATCGATATGATTAAAACATTGACGATAGGCTTTATCATCACATTTTTCGCGACGTTTCAGTACATTTTCAGCGTGAAACGTGACGATAAAACCTATTGTGCTAGCTGGGCAGCTACTTTTAGGAGTTGTATTTACAATCATTTGGTGAGTGTGCGCGATGTGTGTATTGACCAAATCCTTACAATATATAGTGTTTAGTTACACACATACCTATATTCTAAAAACGGCGCCAGCAACTTGAAACATAATTGTGACAACCGCTCTTCTCTTCTATTCTGATTGACTGTTGAGATGGACTGATAACTTTTCTTTGACCAATCATCTTTCTATCCGGGTATCTCACAACACCTCTCTATCTCGTAAAACATTTTTTTTGTACGTAGTAGATAATGCATAAATAACTATACTGTTTTAAGTTCGTCTATTCATAGATATCCGTGAGTATGGCGCGCCGTGAATTATTTTGACGAATCTTCCCGTTATAATGTCCAATCACCTGTCGATGCATAAATATTACATTCATGAAAATACAAAGGACTTGGCAGCAAAGTCAAATTAAGAATATTGATTATTGTATATGTCACGTTACATTTTAACAATCTTTAGACCAGATCAGATGTTTTTTTTCAAATTATGCTTTTTCACTTACTACTACTTCTAATCTTGGACAAAGATATTCTTTGTTCACTCAGTGGTGGTTCCTGACTTACATTATTTTATTTTATTATTTCTGGGAAAATCTTACACAAATCTACCTAGTCCTAAACTAATCAAAGTTTGTACTATGTAAATAGAAAACATCCATGACTCAGAAACATATTCATGCACATCACACAAATAAATGCTCATTATTAATTTGATCAGACTGAAAGCGACTGTCAAACAACCAGAAATATTTTTCTGTCGTAGCTAATAACCTAATAAGGATTCAATTGTATCAATACATACTGCATTCGTCAGGTTGTTTCACAGAATGCCAATATTCCATTAAATTCGGGGGTAAGTTGCGTGAAATTGGTGAAATGTATCGAGGAAGTATGACTATACTTGGTGACAAACAAAAGTCACTAATGCAGAAAAAATATTCAAGAAATATCAACCGTGTTGAAGTAGTAAAGAGGTGGAGTTTTCCTTCACCCTATAAGTGCGGTTACACACGGCGACTTTTTACAACGATACAAAAGCGCGACATTATAGCCATACAGCATTCAAAATCACCGGTATCGATACTGAAACGTTGTAACCGCTCTTATGTGTAATTAGTGGGTTTTGGTTGTCACTAGACGGTATGTCAACTTCAGGCCCACAGTTCATAGTCTATCATGAGTGAGAGTTGCCTGAACGCAGCTGCGTTGAGGCCCTGTCACCAGCCAAGCACGTAGTCCAGAGCTTTGGAGATGAGCCCGTTGGAGCGCTGGGGCACCGGCGCCGAGGGCACGGGCGTCGGGCACAGGGAACGGGCGCCTTGGGTTTGCCTGGAACAAGTTTAATCAATTTTAGACGAGTGAGATAAGAGAGGTAGGGCACAGGGAAGAGAGGTACAGTACGCGTCACGTAAATTTGCGTCTCTGATGTTAGCTACTAGTAGCGTCGTCACGGTGTCAGCGTGGTTCGACGGGTGTACGGTAGGCGACTTCAAAAAATATCATGTTATTCCAGTATGCCGTTTTAAAACGAGAACCAAACTACGTTTGAATGAAGAGTGCTGGGGAAGTGTGCTGGCAACCACGCACAGCTCTGATGGATACTCCCCCTTATTCTGGATCAAATTACATAACTCAGAATTTCATTTTTGAGATAATAATATACGCGGCAGCGTGTCAAGCCAATATCTATAATAATAATGCGCGGCGCGCATGTTGTGCGCTCGGAGATGGTATCCGCCATGTGTATCCCTCGCTTTAGATTATTTTTGTTTTAAAGGGCCACTGCGCTGTTGGCTTCGGGCCCAAGGATGCCTTCCAAAAGTCTGGGACCCCATGGTCCCGAGATATGGAAAAACATACAAATAATAACAATAACAATTTATTGATAAAACATAATGTACCTAGGAGGTTACTATTAGAGGCAAATAACACGTGCCTGAGCTTATACCCTGTGTTTCAGGCAAAAAAGAACTAGAAATAATTTAAAATGTTATTCATATGCAAAAAATATAATACAATATCATTCTTATTGACTAGTACAAATAATCAGGAAGTCATAACCTAGGTGGCTAACGTATAAAAGATAGAAATAAAATCTCTCCACCACGCCGACCATGACCCTCGGCAGGACCTGGCGCCCTACTGTCCTCACCTGGTGACGCTAGGGCTGGTGGGTCCGCGCGGCGGCTCGCGGCACTCCACCACGCCGACCATGACCCCCGGCAGGACCTGGCGCCCACTGAGCGACATGGCGCGTTCCTTCTCGGCGCGCGTCGCGTACCGCACATGCGCCCAGTTGCCTTGCGTGGGGTATTGCTTGTCTGTAATCATTGTCATGTTAAATAATGTTGCCTTAGTTGAGGGTAATAATCATAAGTCGCACTCCAGCGGGCATTTTGCGGGCATGTCATTTGGTACGGTTTACAAAAAAACATCTTAACACAAAACATATGTACTTAGTATTTGTAACATACCCGTTATCATGTATGAATCTTAAATGTGTAAATACTTTTTGAAAGGGGCTCCCATATGTTTTTGTAGCTTATTATATTAACAACAACGGCTTTAAGCAATATAGTATCCCACATATTTACTTCAAAGTTCATTGTTTTCGAGATATTTGGCATCAAAGTTGAACAATTTTAGGCCAAAAAACTGGTTTTGCTGGCTAGAACTTTTGTGTTAATTAGGAAGATTATAAAAACGCATATCAAAATTATAGGTAAGTTCAGTATGTATGAGTAGGTACGAGTTTCGAGTCTATAAAAGTTTTAATGAGGATGAGGGAACCCGACAGGGTTTTGTATTTATACAGACCTTTCTTTAAAAATGGATAATTAATTCTGTATTATCATTTTTCAAGTTATTCCATATCAAAAATGTTAAACAGGAATCAAACTCTCCCATATCTGCACCTGGAAAGCTAGCTTCAATAAACCGAGGACGAGTGTCGAAATGAAAACTACCAAATTTCGTTGATTTTTGACGGGAGCCCCTTAAGTGGCCACTTGAAAAATCAAATATATAGCTGACATGCGTCATTATAACTGTCGTTCGTAGATGTATTTGTTGGTGCAGTGGCGTCTATTTAATAGAAAGATTTGCTTTATTTGTTAATTTGCACATCTATATATTGAAATGGATAGGATAATACGACAGCAACCCGAACTTAAATCAAAGAAAGGTCACACATATGGCTTAACATGTAAAGTTAATATACGCCCCATAAATACAACATTATATTTATGGGGCGTATATTAACTTTACATGTTAAGCCATCGGCTTTAAAGCTGACGAAGAACCTTGGCTACCAAAAATTTGGAAAAAATATTAATAATATATTCACATAATATGAAGTTGTTATGAAATATACTGCATACATAATTTAAATTAAAGGAAAAAAAAACGGCTCGGAGCATTAAATTTTTCCTTCCATTTAAATTTATAAGTTCGTTAGCAGCGTTACTGCTTAATTCAAAATTAATACTACATACAATCTTATTTTTATTTAAAACTGAATGGATATTAAAAAAATACCTAACTAACGTACAGCCTTAGTTGCTAAGGTATTTGGAATTGCACATTACAAATACTAGGTACCAAATACTAAGTACAAATACTTTATTCTGACAGCTCGAAACTTGATTTGTGAACCGTACCAAATGATATAAAGAAAAATGCCCGCTGGAGTGTGACGTATGGTAATAATAATAATGATACTGTGCAGATAGTCAGGAGGTTCCTGTCTCTGTCACCCTGAACGCTGGTAGCTTAGGCCCCGCCTCGCTGCCGCTGCACCCTAGATTAGGTTTTTTTAACAATTTTATGTTTTGTATGTATTTTTATATTTTACTTTTCATATAATTATTTTACAAACCTAACTTAAGAGGAAATATGAATAAAGAGATAATAATATTCTATATTGCACCAAAAAAAAGTACTATGGATATGTTACACACTCTTTAAAAACAAGCTTCTGTAAGTAGAACGGGGGAGTATTAGGGCTATATATAATAATAAAATATATATGTCCAGAAGCGGGGATTATCCAGGTAGATAAATAATAAAAGTTTTTTAATGGCCCTCTGTATAAACATTCATCACAATTTAAGTAAAATGCCTTTGGTTTTGTCTGTCAGTTTGACAATTGTGAGTAAGGAGGTAAGTCTCTTACCTAATATAGCACCACAGTTGCTAAACCTCGCCAACACAGTATTAGCAGCATTAGGTGGGAACCCAAACACCGTCACCCAGTACTCTTCTTGTTCCTGACTCCCATCCCAAGCCACTGGGTTCATACTAGACCCATTCATATTGTTCACATATGAATTTTGTAAAGCTGAATTATTATAAAAACTCGGCTCTTGGAATAGTGACCTGTTCACAGATGGTTCATTGCTTTTGATGGTGTCAAATAAGTCCTCTATGGGAGGTCCAGTTGTTTTACTGTTGTTGTAGGACATATTGGGTGGATTGTATGATATGTTGGGCGACGTGGGGGCGTTGGCGTACATGCTTTGCTGGTTGTACATGGCCTGCTGGTGCATGGAGAGGTTTTGACGGTAATGTTTCTGGTCTGGGGTGGAAGTCTGCGTTGGGCTTGTGGCTGAACCTAAAAACAGTATTCATTTTTATATTAAATTTGCCTCATGGTTTTTATTAAGAGTGAAACAACACTTTGCTAACTATTATATGCAACATTCACTTGTTTTCCTTATGATACAGTTAAATCCAAATTTTTAAAAAAAGAACAATCTTTGTTGAGATGGTTATATCTAATGAATCCTAACGCAACTTTTTCGGCTCTCATATTCTTCTGGCGTAGTCCCGACTTCGTGGAAGTCAGCTTTGGTGCACCCGATCCCTAAAAAAGGCGACCGGTCAAATCCGTCCAACTACAGGCCAATAGCTATAACCTCCCTTTTCTCCAAGATAATGGAGGCCATTATCAATCGCCAGCTGCTTCGGTACCTAGAGGACCACCAGCTGCTCTGTGACCGACAGTACGGTTTCCGTGGGGGTCGCTCGGCTGGTGATCTTCTAGTTTACCTGACACATCGGTGGGCGCAGGCAATCGAGACAAAGGGTGAGGCATTGGCAGTTATGTTGGACATAGCGAAGGCCTTTGATCGAGTTTGGCACAAAGCACTTCTAGCAAAACTTTCATCCTATGGGCTCCCAGAGAAATTATGCGAGTGGGTCAGCAGCTTTTTAGCAGACAGAAGCATAAAAGTCGTAGTCGACGGTGAATGCTCTGACTCCATGTCTGTAAATGCTGGTGTCCCCCAAGGCTGTGTGCTATCACCCACGCTGTTCCTCCTGCATATTAATGACATGTTGCAAATCAGCGGCATTCATTGTTATGCGGATGATAGTACGGGTGATGCCTTTTACACCGGCCGTGCCAATATTTCTCGGGAAAACGTCATTGAGAGTCGAAACAAACTTGTGTCTGAAATTGAGTCTTCCCTAAAAGAAGTCTCAGAATGGGGCCGACTTAATCTAGTCCGTTTTAACCCCTCGAAGACACAAGTTTGTGCATTCACCGCAAAAAAGTTAGCGTTTCCGGCATCTCCACGATTTGAGAGCACTCCCCTAGCAGCCACAGCCAGCATCGGAATCCTTGGCGTCGACATTTCGAAAGAAGTCCAGTTCCGCGGCCACTTGGAGGGTAAGGCCAAATTAGCCTCGATGAAGCTCGGTGTGCTCAACAGATCGAGACAGTATTTCACGCCGGCTCACCGCCTACAGCTCTATAAGGCGCAGGTCCGTCCACATATGGAATACTGTTGTCATCTGTGGGCAGGGGCTCCTCAGTACCAGCTCCTCCCTCTAGACCGCATTCAACGGAGAGCGATTCGAATTGTCGGCTGCCAGCGTGTTTCCGATCGGCTTGATCCCTTAGCACTGCGTAGAGATGTAGCCTCGCTTTGCATTTTCTACCGCATGTACAATGGGGAGTGTTCCGATGAATTGTTCGGATTGATCCCCGCCGCTTCCTTCCGCCATCGCCCTACGCGACAGCTTTTCCATTCTCACCACGTAGATGGTTGGCAGTCCTCAACTGTGCGTTTCTCCCGAAACTTTCTGCCTCGCACAGCCAAACTCTGGAATGAACTGTCGCCTGCGGTATTTCCGGACCGTTATAACCTTCAAGCCTTCAAGAAAAGAGCGTACTCCCATCTTAAAGGCCGGCAACGCACCTACAACTCTTCTGGTGTTGTAAGTGTCCATGGGCGTCGATTATCGCTTACCATAAGGTGATTCGACTGCTCGTTTGCCTCCTATATCATAAAAAAAAAAAAAAAAAAAAGGCCGGAATTCTCGTGGCACTTTCGAGCTGTCATAGGGACTTCTCATTTATCGACTTTCAATATTCATATTATATTGATACATTATATAACACAACATATTAAAGAAGATTGAAAGTAGAGGTAAACAACAGGCAGTCTTATCGCTAAATATATATGCAACCAAACGAAAATAATGAAAAGTTGAGCTCAGTGTTTTATCAATTTCATGTTCAAAGTCTGTTTTAGTGCTAACAAGTGTTTCAGTTTCAACATTAGTTTACATAAATTAATTATACAAGAAATAGATATCTAGTCATATTTTTTTCCAAATTGTCTGGTTTTAAATCACTTCTTTTACAGTCAAATGTATCAATATTAATATGAATATCGGAAGTTGATAAATGAGAAGTCCCTATGACAGCTCGAAAGTGCCACGAGAATTCCGGCCTCTGCTAATGAGCCCAAACATGACCGCTGTATATCTTAAACTTGTGAAGAAGAGTTACTATGGTCACCTTTTCTCTCCATCATTTATATGATGATGCTTGGTGGTGCCATAATAATGCATTATCACCAATCTTACATAAGTATGCCAAATTTCAGTAAAAATTGGATACTAGCAAGTAGCACAAATATGCTCTGTATATTTTGAAGGAAAACATACATACTTACACATGAAACGTGCAAGTTAATTGGTATGGCCTCAAACTTAACATATGCAAGCCATATACATAATTTGTCTTATTTTTCTTCAGGTTCAATATTAAAATCAAAATCTTCCAATAGGCAAGCCAGAAGGAATACTATGACACAACACCGCTAATTAGCTACTGAACGAGAGTATTTGCATATGAATCATTATAGTACACATATAACCATCTCATTAAGTATTACCACAACGCTCATTCATTTTGACATTCGTGGAAAGGAAATATGTAGCAATGTCTGCAATGCAGCAAAGATAAACAAAATCTCATTCTCCTATGCCATGTTAAAGAAAGTCAGTTTGACACTAGGTAATTTAAGTTCTTACTTACCAAACGCAATATTCCGCCCCTTTGTAGGAGACAGGCTGTTGGTTCTAGGTGTAGGAGGATTAATTTCTCCCAAAAGGAAAGGTGGCAAGTATCCTACATTCGGACTCCCTGAGGGAGAGTTCGTCGGACTTCCAAGCGTCATTGGCTCCATTTCAACAACTGTTATTGTAACTTTGATGGCTTAACTAACTCGACGAATTATTACAAATAAGGTACAGTTAGTATTTACTGTTTCTTTACTTTTTTGAAAGAAATTTACTGTGGCGGTTACAGTATAGAATATGCGAATTAGACAGACCAGACCGACAAACCGAGAGCCGAGACCACAGACCACATTTGACTTTTGACACATTTTGACACAAAAACGACAAACAACATTGACATTTACCAATAATGTTGCTATAGGATAGGAAAAACATCTAATATGGTAAAATACAGTCCGTCAAGAAAGAGTAGAAATTAAATAAAATGGAACTAAAAAATACCATACTAAATTGTTGCCATTACATCGAATAATGTGACAGTTACGTAGAAAGTGGCGCCCTTATTTCATTTCTTCTCTTTCTTGACGGACTGTACACACATCACACTCTAGAGGCTTATAAATCAATTAATCTATTTTCGATTCAGAAAAGGTATTTGTGTACCTAATATTTGTAACCTGATATTTGTACTACGCAATTCTGAGTACCTTAGTAATTAGTACTGTACGTTAGGTAGTGGCAGCCGAGTGTACTTAAGCCATTCTATTTTAAATAAAGCAAGTGATATAATATTGAATAGCATATAATATAATTATGGAAATTATCCACCTATCTAGACACATTATGCGAATATTGATGAATATTTTTGGCAGTCGTTTCTTCGTCAGCTAGAAAATATAATTTTCAATAGAGAACGTTCTCTCAACTCAACATCAACTGTAGCCTGACAAGTTTCTTTTCTACCCTAGCCATGATGTGGATTTTTAATGGATAACTAATTTCTTTTACTGGCAAGGAACACTCTTTAACAACAGACGTTAGATCTCATCGAATGCCAACAAACAGCAAGAAAGACGAAATACTTCGCGATTGTAAAATAAATTACAATAAATATGTCGAAAGCAATCCATAGTGATGTCAGAAAGCTTATTTTGAATATAATTGAATATTTACAGCAAAAAAAGGATGCCGAGATGTCTAGTATTTCTATAAACAATATCTTGAAATTGGTTGTTGACATGACCGATACTTTCATTTTATAGTGCGGTCGTAAGTATTGATTGAACTGGTTAGTTTGGTTGGATGTAACTAGTGATTTATTTTCTTATTATTACGCATAATATTAGTACGCAATCGAGGCCTTTTATGTAATTAGGAAGATGATTGTAGACTTTAGTTGTCATGTAATGCGTACTAGACGTGACGAGTTTATATTTGGAGAACGGTGCTCTAATTTTGTGCATATTCCGATCGTTTCTTTTGATACTCGTTATCTGTGTGTATAAACATAGGTTTAACATATAGATGTTTCCGGACAAATTTGCACGATTCAAGTGTGTAAAATGGAAGTAAGGGTGATTATCTGATATTTGACAAAATATGGCCTACAGGATTCTATCAATTCAATTCAATTCAATTATTTATTCTGCAAATAGGCCACAAGGGCACTTTTACATGTCAAACCGTAATTTACAATAAAATAATAATAATCTTACATAATAATAATTTAAAATTATATATAAAAGGTTAACAAACTAAATGTCACTAAGTTAATGTAAACAAAACAAAATTGCAAAATATGACCATTACATTCGATATAAGATCTGTATCAGCATTAACAAGAAGTTAATCATATTAATTCAGTATTCCAGAGATGTCAAAGGTCTCTGAGCTTCCAAATACAATTAATAATTATTCTAATATTCTAAGAGATGTATACGGTCTCTAAGCGTCAAAACAAGAAAGGAACAATGATGTAATATTGTCAGAGATGTTCAGGGTCAATAACAATAAAACGTGTCAAGATCAGAATGATGTCTCTCGTCAATACGATAATAATAATAATAATCACGCTCTATTGGGATCGAACTGTCATCACGGACAGGACTATTCTTGCCAATAGGCCTGATATCGTGCTGACAGATCGATGGAAACGCCAGGCAGTGCTCGTCGACATCACCATCCCCCATGACGAGAACCTCGTGAAGGCCGAGAAGGACAAAGCCAGCAAGTACCTAGACCTGGCTCACGAGGTAACCGCCATGTGGGATGTTGATTCGACGATCATCGTCCCGATAGTCGTTTCAGCGAACGGTTTAATAGCGAAGAGTCTCGACCATCACCTCAAGAGACTCTCGCTAGATGGCTGGATCAAGGGTCAGATACAGAAGGCGGTACTCCTGGATACTGCGCGGATAGTCAGGAGATTCCTGTCTCTGGCGCCCTGACCACCGGCAGCTTAGGCCCCGCCTCGCTGCCGGCGGTACCCTAGGTTAGGTTTTAATAATGATTTTATGTTTTGTATGTATAGTTTTATATTTTACTTTTTATATAGTTATTGTAAAAACCTAGCTTAAGATAAAAGATGAATAAAGAGAATAATAATAACACTAGTATGTAATTAGTTAACTATGTACTATGCCCTTGCAAGCATGAACAGTCCGGACTCCACAAACAGCACCCGATCACGAGTATGACGCATATCTCAGCCATCGCCTCCCTCAACCATATTTTAGGGAAGGTAGCGACCCAATCAACGACGCCACCGTAAGCAAAGCCCTTTAAGCGAGCATGACATATGCAAGTCACCGGACATTGATAATAACAAAGATTAAGCTACTTGGTCGGCGAGAAACAGCATTATGTGCTCTCTTCTTACATAAAACGGAACAGTTATTTCAGGTAGGTACTTATAATGATTACGTGTATTTAGGTATATTCCTAATAGAATTAGACTACTACTGGCTTAAAGGCATTTTTGTCGTTTAAGAAATCGTTGACAGTATAATACGCCTTGCTCAGCAAATTACTTTTAACATGAGACTTAAATTTACTGAACGGTAAATTAACAATTTCGGTGGGTATTTTATTGTAAAAACGTATGCAGTTTCCCACGAACGACGTGCTAACCTTGCGGAGACGACTAGCCTTCACTGCGATCTTGTTTTTACTTCTGGTGTTGTAGTCGTGGATATCACTGTTGAGTTTGAACTCATGAAGGTTTTTCCGCACATACATGATATTCTCAAGAATGTATTGGCATGCTACAGTAAGAATGTTTGCCTCCTTAAATTTGTCCCTGAGAGAATCTCGAGCTTTTAGTTCGTATATGGAGCGTACAGCTCGTTTCTGTAGCACGAATATGGTCTGGATATCAGCCGCTTTCCCCCACAACAGGATTCCGTAGGACATAACACTGTGGAAGTAACTGTAGTACACCAGCCTGGCCGTCTCAACGTTTGTTAACTGTCTTATGCGTCTTACTGCATAGGCTGCCGGACTAAGTTTTCCAGCTAGGGCGACGATATGCGCATGCCATTGTAGTTTTGAGTCCAAGGTGATACCTAAAAACACTGTTTTATCTTCAAATTCCAGTTCATCGCCCTTTAATTGGATCTTGGTATTGTTTACCTGCTTGACATTAGGTAAAGTGAATCTGATACACTTTGTTTTCTTGGAATTTAGCAGTAAATTATTTGCTGTAAACCATTTCACAACAGTGTTGACCGCATCATTAATACCATCGAAGCTTTTCTCTTTCCTGTCTACCTTGAAGATAAGCGACGTGTCGTCAGCGAATAACACTATATCATGTTTATCTTGCAACACATTTGGTAGGTCATTTATGTAAATCAGAAATAGAAACGGCCCAGAATCGAGCCTTGAGGAACACCAAAAGCAACAGTTGTCCCTGCTGATTGGGTCTATTGGATTTATATTAGCTAGGATTCTTATGCACTTTTTTGGATATGTGGTTTCCAACTCATACTGGTGTCCAGATCTACACCCCATAATAAGACAGAACTTACTGAATCTATTTTATTATTATTATAGCTATAATTTATGGGCAAATTAAGTTTTTGATAAGGTTTAAATTGGATGATTTTTGTTTTACTCAAGTTTAGCTGGAGGTTGTGGACTACTAAGCAGTTTACTATTTTGTCAAGCGTTACATTTAGTTTATTGACGACTTCACTTATATTAGAGCAAGGCAGTAATACTGATATATCATCAGCGAAGAGCGTGCAATGGTCATCTAATACATTAGGTAAATCATTGATGTAGATACGGAATAAGAGACGAGGACGCTACCTTGAGGGATAGAGCCGGTAATAGAGACACTATTTGATCGGATTTATTATGATTATTATTATTCATATATAGTATTCCTTTATGGTTAGTCCCTTGGGCAAAATTGCTGGTTGCAAGGTGCTCTCCACAGATCCGTAAAGCCAAATCTCCCCCACTTGACATTAGCAAAGTGCCTAAGCAGCAAAATGCAGTGAAGCACGAAAAAAAACTGTACATAGAAAATTCAATTTTAATTGTATGAAATAATGAGTGTAAAAAGAACACAATTTTGAAAAGTGGTAGAGCAAAGGCAGTTCCGTTTAAGGAACATAATCGGTATTTTCATTTAAAGCACCAAGGTCAGAGACTCAGTATATCTACAAAATGTAGGCAAGGTTTTTGCCGATGCTGATGATTCCTGTAACGACCTTATTACTGGTCAAAATGATTAAGTGGGAAGACTATCACCTACTCGTCCACACAAAAAGAAAAAATGTTTTTCCACTTCTAAATATTTTCCAATATCAATGATTTTTTTGGACGTTATTGAAACAATGAAAGGTTTGTTTTCCTTTTTTCAAAATTTGCAGTAAATTCAAACTTATAAAAGAGTACCTTTTGTCAGTCACGAGCTGCTGCAAAGCTATTCTTCCCTCTTAAGTATAATAAGTGCTGGTGCCGGTGGACGCGTACCACCCGCCGCTGGCGGTAACTGCGCGAGGTCGCCGTGCCCCGCTAGGCGTTGTTCATACTTCCCGCTCCCCTGAGGTATTGTCCCCAAACAAACAGGAAAAGGCAGAACAGTGGAATTTTGCTAAAGCCAATTTTGATAATATGTATGCGTTGCTAATAGCTATCGACTGGACCCCCCTATATAGTATGGGCGAACCAGAAGATGCATTGGAATATTTTTATACTTTGGTATACCGTATTATGGATGATTGTGCCCCAAAAAAGAAGCCGAAAGTTTTAAATGGCAGGTACAGTTATCCGGAATGGTATACCAAAGATATTATCAAGTGTATCCAACAGAAAGCGAAGCTACATAAATTGTATAAATCCAGCGGGGCGAGCGATGACTACTCCGAGTTTTCGGCCTGTAGATCCAAGGTTAAGGCTATGATAACAGAGGCCCATAACCATTACCAGGAGCGGATGCAGAGCCAACTGACTAGAGATCCAAAGTCATTTTGGAACTTCGTTAAATCTAAACGGGGAGCAAGAAAACATAGGGCCGTAACTAGGAACGGAAAGAGTTTGGCGGAATCGGAATGTGCGGAGGAGTTCGCTAACTATTTTCACTCTATATATGGAAACTCTCCGGCGAACTTGAATGTGGAGGACGCAGTACGGGCAGGGGGCGCCAGCGCCGCGCGCGTGTCGCTGCCGAGACTAGCGTTGAGCGAGGTGCGTGCGGCGCTTGCGGCGCTTAAGCCAAAGCGCTCGGCGGGGCCGGACGGCATTCCTGCGTTCATCGTAAAAGATTGCAGTAGAGTTTTGGATGAACCGCTCCTTCACATTTTTAACTTATGTCTAGAAAAATCATACTTTCCGAGGCGGTGGAAGGTTACGCGAGTGATCCCTATACCCAAAGGGGGTGCAGGGTCGGAAATAAGTGGCTTTAGACCCGTAGCGATACTTTCAACGCCAGCCAAGGTGTTTGAGTCGGCAGTGCAACGTAGCATCCGAGACCAGGTATCAGCGCAGCTGTCGGAGGCACAGCACGGGTTTCGGAAGGCAAGAAGCACCTCGAGCAATCTTCTGAACGCCATGTCATACCTGATTCCACAAGTTGACGAGGGGGTGCAGGTAGACGCCGCGTACTTCGACTTCAGGAAAGCATTCGACATGGTCGATAACGACCTCTTGTTGTCGAAGATGGCGGCGGTGGGCTGCACTCCCAAGTTGCTACAGTTCTTTGCTGACTACATGAGGGACCGGCAACAATACGTAGAGTACGCGGACTGCAAGTCTCAACCGTATTTCACCAGAACCGGGGTAAGTCAGGGTAGTAATTTGGGACCGCTGGAGTTCATTATTATGATTAATGATCTACCAGAAGTGGTCAAGGAGGCTAAATGCCTGTTATTCGCGGATGACCTCAAGTTGCTCTTGGCAATCAAGGATGAGGAAGACTGTGAGCGTCTCCAGAGGGACATAGACAGAGTGGTGGAGTGGAGCCAGAGAAACAAACTGCACTTCAATGTGGATAAATGCGTTTCCATGACATTCACTCGGTCCAAAACTCCTATCAACCACAGCTATGAGGTAGCCGGAGCTCAGTTGAAAAGAGTGGACTCCGTGAAGGATTTGGGAGTGCACATGCAAAGCAGCTTGTGCTTCAGGGGCCATGTTGTCAGTGCGTGTAAAAAGGCGTTCAGAATTCTGGGCTTTGTACTCCGCCGAGCAGTAAGCTTCTCAGACATGAAAGCCGTCTCGGCGCTGTACAATGCTCTTGTAAGAAGCCAATTAGAATGTAACGCGGCAATATGGGCTCCGCATGAGGCCAAATATAGCATCATGATGGAAAGGATACAAAATAAGTTTACCAGATACTTATACTGGAAACGGTATGGAGTGTATCCTTTCTATCCGCTGATGTATCCCACACTTTTTGTGATTGGCATGGTCGGTTACGACAAATTAGAAACTCGCAGGAATCTGGTGCTTGCGTGCTACTTGCTTCAGGTTCTCCGCGGTAGTATCTGCAACCCGGACATGTTACAAATGTTCAAGCTGTGCGTGCCTGACAGGTACACCGAGAGGAGGCGGCAACCGCAGCTGCTGGCAGAGCCAACCGGCAGAACGAATCTGCTCCGTAAGGCACCTCTCAGCCGTACTATACACGTTCTGAATCTCGTTGCCGACAAGACAGATCTTTTTTATTGCCCTATGTGGGAATTGTCAAAAACGTGTTTATATGTATTATGCTATGTAATGGATTGACATTTAATTTGAATTATTGTGTAATGACATATTGAAACCTAAATTGACTATTATGCATTGTAATAAATTGAATTTTTAATTTAAATTATTTAGTTAAGTAGTAATAAGGATGATTTTTAATGTAAGGTTAAGGCACTATTGTATTAGGGTTACCTGTAAAGATAGTTGCTGTGTGTGTAATAAATAAATAAATAAATAAATAAATATTTGCAAATCCCACCGCTTTTCAAATATACGAAACAACCAAATCCAAATTATAGCAGTTTTTTCTTATAACAAAGTGGCAACATTATTGCGTCGGTTGAATTTCGAATAGCGGTGGCACCGGTGGCTGTTTACAAAGATAGCCATAAGCATTTTAAATTAAGCCATTCAAATTCATATTGTATTTCTTACCACTAATAATGTGGTCATAAATGATGATTATGAATTGTGTAATTTCTATTCGGTCTAAACAAAGTAAAATGTACACATTTTTTTGTGATATACAGATCTACGTTTGGCAACATTGTCTGTGCTAAGAAGAGAATTGTCAAAATTTCAGTCAATCAAACAAACATGGACTCTTCTCCGTGTGTGAAATCAGAAAAATCCTTGTATCATGAGAGTGATATGAAGAAAACGTTTAGTAGTGCTCCAAAAACGATGTCAGGATATAGCAATAATATCGTCCATAAACTATTTAATAGAGAGGTAAATATAAACTCGATTAATGTAGGGTTGTTTACACGATTGAACGCTTGTATTTTTTTGCATATCTGCTGAGACTCATTTTTACCTGACGACGTCTTATTGTATCAATGTATTGATGTGACCTTTAGCAAAAGAAAGATATCAATGTTAGTACTTTGGTGATTAATGGTTATACTGGGGCCTGTAATTCACATTTCATTAACTTTTTATTCATTTAGGATTGAATGTTTGATTTTATATAGTGTATGATCGACTGCCTCGTTAAATATTAATGAGCCGGAACATTTACAATTCTAGAGGGAATTACTTTATATTTAGGAATGTACAGCTGCATCCCATTCAGTTGAATAGATATTTTCTATTCATGTTTATTGGTGTAACTTAGTTAGCAAGGTACCTTACCAGGGCCCACTAACAAGTTTAATTTTATCTCCATTTACACCAACACTGAGTTGGGCTGATGTTTGTTAAATACAAATCCACACACTGTTTACCTTTGCAACAATGTGCTTGAATCTGAACACCAAGTTTATGTTTTGAGTTTACCTTTAAGTAGTTCTATATTGTGTGTGTGTGTGCTAGTTTTTATTAATCATGCCCAAAAACCATCCCTTCTGGATTGTACTGTGCCTATATGATACAACATTATGTAAAAAAAAAATAGTAGGAAGGTGCAAAAAAGTCATTTATTTGCTAAGTTACACTATATTTGTTGCATCATCTTCTTTTAATGACTTAGGCTACTTTCCTAAAACAAGGATCCTATTGGTATAGGTAGAAAACTTAAGTAAGGCCCCTCTTATAATTAGTATCCTTGGATAAGACAGAAGCTCCCTGAGCTGCAGAACTGGCTGCCTTGCCTTAAACAAAAGACCTTTTTTAATTTTGAAAAAGAAATTTCTATATTATATTATTGTACCTGCTCACAAAATTTCATGAGAATCTGTTGAGGAATGCGACATGTAGAGAAGAACTGCCGAACACCTGACAAAGTGGTAAGGCATTTGAGCCCAAGCTGAAATGGACAACTTCATTCACTTTGCTCACTCACAATAACATATTTAAAATTCATACCACCAACAAAACAATTGCCGTTTTGAACAGTTCACAACTACATGCAAGAAGGACTACATAAGTATTCACCTAATGCAATTTATTTTACAGTTATTTGCCTATGGCTTTAAAGTTTGCTCTTGGACAATAAAACATTGCATATATTTTTGAAACTTTGAAGATCTTTAGATTTGATGATTTTCAGTATATACAGTGTTTTTTTTAAATGGGACAGTATGGGGAAATCCGAATCTAAAGGAGATAGAGGAAAAGTGTCCAAGGAGACATTAGGTCTTTTTATGTAAACAAATTTGGCTCGTTAAAATTTTTGGTCAAGCGTGAGTTGTTCTTAAAAAATTATAAAGTTGGTCAAATTTTTTTTGACGCGGGTCGGCTCTGTTTCATGTAAGGATTATTTCATTGTATCGAAAGAAAAAAATCTGAACAGCAGAAGTTGGTCAAATTTAATGAAAACTAATCTTCATACAGTTGGTTTATTACTTGAGTAAATGTTTGATGTGGCCGCCGTCTTGTCTCATGCAGGTACGAGCACGCTTCAAGACACTTCAAGTTGCATTTAACAGAGACTTATGGTGAATTGTGTTTAAAGTGTTGTAAACAGCATCTTTTAATTCTTGTACGGAGTTGTATCGGGATTCATAAAATCGACCCTTAAGGTAACCCCATAAGAAAAAATCTAATGGCGTTAAGTCGGGCGATCGTGGGGGCCACTTTATCGGCCCATATGTACCCATCCAACGGTTTAAAGAAATAACTTGCGTTCCAAATTTGAATTCTTTTTTTTATAATTTCAAGACTATCGCGTGCCATGATGTTTACGAAGATTATAAAAAATGTTCTTCTCTTGAGTCATCTGGAGCTCTTATCGATTATCGAAATTTAAAAATGGAATAATCTTAAATATTTTTTACACGCCTAGTGTTACAAGTGCTGTAACAATATTAAAAGGCGAATACTGCAATTGTATGAAGATTAGTTTTCATTAAATTTGACTAACTTCTGCTGTTCAGATTTTTTTCTTTCCATACAATGAAATAATCCTTACATGAAACACCCGCGATTTTTTTTTGACCCGCGTCAAAAAAAAATTGACCAACTTTATAATTTTTTAAGAACAACTCACGCTTGACCAAAAATTTTAATGAGCCAAATTTGTTTACATAAAAAAACACCTAATGTCTCCTTGGACACTTTTCCTCTATCTCCTTTAGATTCGGATTTCCCCATACTGTCCCATTTAAAAAAAACACTGTCATAATGTGATGGTTAGACTAGAAGTTAGACTGTTATAAAATGTAACATGAGGAAATAACTCAATTGAAATAGTGGCACCTTTTGCTTGGGAATGACACATAAAATCTGATAAATAAATAAGAATAAGATTTTTTTATTTTTTTTATTTTTTAAATACATAAAATACTAGGGGACGACCTTACACAAATCAACCTCTTTTTATTGGTAGGAAAATTAAATAGATATAAATAGATAAATAGATAGGAAACATCCAGACTCGGAAACAAATAATAAATATAAAAATATGCACATCACACAAATATTTGCCATTACCGGGATTCAAATCCAGGATCTTCAGCTTCGTATTCAGCATCACTACCCACTGGGCTAACCGGTTGTTGCTAAATCTGATGCATCAACACACGGCAATATGCTGGATCAAGATATGAGGAAGATCCTAAAATTCCTTAAACATGTGCAATATTTATTATCTTTTATTACAGCTTTTTTTATTATTATTTAGACTCTAGGCTGCACATCGCGCCGCTACAATGACCGTGGCCGGAAAATCTTCGAGCGGATCCCGCCACGGTTGCGTTTCTGCCTCATGGACATTGTTCCTATGTCCTACTTCAGTAACCATGTGTTCATGGGTTTCTCACAATGCGGGCAGTATTTGCTCAGCTTCACATACAGCAACGGGTCACAAGTTTACTTTAGGGAGAACGCTAAATTTACGTAAGTTTTTCTTTATCTTACGTTTCTATATTGGTTAGATAGTAAGAAAGCATGTAACAGCCTTATCACAATCTGAAATACTAATACCTATTACCTACTATACTTACTGCACGAAGAAATACGGGTGTAAACATGTTTTTTTCTTGCAATGCAATCATATCTTGTATGACCATTCGTTTGTAGACCTTACCTTTGAAAGCCTGGACACGGTCAAATCTCTTTATTCGATTTTATCAATCTTTTTCCTATGAATTCCGTGTTATGTTAGGTTACTATGTAAATAACAATATTGTTAACAGCCTCCACTTCTTATCGTGGGTGCCTGGAAGAGTGGTGCGTTCAGTACACCGAGCGCCTCTGTTCGGCGGCGACGCGGTAGACAGCCGCCTTACCATCTCCATGGCGCAATGGAAGCACAAACCTGGCGTGCTGGTGGTCTATGGCATACCGTCGTAAGTCGCTTGAACAACTTTGCTGGACTAGGCACCACTGCCTTAGTATAGCCATGTCGAAGTGGAAACTCGTGGTTTAGCATACTGGTACTCTTTCTGCGTTCCAGAAAAAAATCGAGAGGTGTTGTGCGACACCCGGTTGACACGAAGTTTATCGATCCACCTTGACACTCGCTCAACAGTAAACGACGTAACGGTCTAAGACTCACTTTTTTTACCTAGCATCAGCAAACGAAAAGACCATAGGAGTCTAAGTAGCGCCACATAATGGCCCCACAGAATGGGTGCCATTGCCATTATGCGGGGTTGGGGGCGGGGAGTCAAAACGATGCCAGACAGCCGTTCAGTTCGAACATGAGCATACCGGGTTGTAGGCACGTGTTTGGGTAGAAAATTTATATGGTATTTTCGTTCGCTGCCTAGCACCCATTCTCTGCAGGTCTGGAGTGTAACGCGCGATAAGGAGTATCGATCGTTCCAAAACATTCAAGGCTGTTTTTAAGGTTTTTACATCATACAGTCCACGTCGCGTAAACTGGCCATTACCGCTCGCTACGCGTGCGGAATATCCTACTTCCTGGCCAGGAGTCAAATTTTGCAATCGCTACGGGTGGTAATAAAGGTCGATTTAGACGAAGACTATTTACAGCCGCCTAAATTACGGCGCCTAAAAAAGGCACCGTCATATATTCAGACCGTTTAGACAATTACTATTTTCAGCCGCTTAAATCTCGCCGCCAGTGACCAGCAAACTGTTTACACGGTGCCTTTTCAGTCCCAGTCATTATCACGCCGCCACAACCGACGGTCCTAGTTTTTGCGCCAGTCTTTCTACGCTAAGATCACCATCATTTAAAATGAACTCAGGAGCTCTGAAGTTGAAAAGGCAATGTATAACCAAACTATCCGCGTTATTACGAGAGGAGCTGATTAATACCTATGTTGGAGGAAGAAATACATAAGAAGAGACGAATTTGGGTAAGAAAATAGATCAGTGACAGATATGCTACTGGAGCCTCAGCCTTGATTTTGAAACAGTTAAGATTGGAAGATCCCTCAGAGTACAGGTTGGCGTTACAACTAACTGAAAATTTTGACGAACTACTTTCTCTCATCGAAAACTCTGTTCAGCGTCAAGAGACTATGATGAGAGATGCTTTACCGGCAAATAAAGCTGGACTTCGTTTTCACTGGTTTCGGCGCCATTTTACCCGAAGAATGTACACCCTATTTACTTTACGGCACGGAGGCGTGCTAGCGACTGGCAGGGTAGTGTTTACACGAGTCCGAAAAATAGGCGCGGGGGCGGAGGTCACTGGCGCCGAAAAATAGACTCGTGTTCTATTCCGTGCCAGCGCTGTCATGCCGCGAAAAAATGGCACTGAAAGTGTTTATACGGTGCCTTTTTTAGGCGGCTGTAAATAGTCTTCGTCTAAATCGACCTTAATGGAGCCTCATATTCCATATTTAATACCTGCTTTCCGAGAGATCCTTTGTATTACCGGTGTTTTTTTTTTGTGTGTGTTTACTTTTGTGTCTCTTCTAATACAACCAAAACAAAATATGCCACGCGACATTACACTTAACTTGTTTTATCTGGTAGTTTTCTGCAAAGCGAAGTATATTAAATTATTATACAGAGTGTGAAACTTTTTTGCAGGGATTCATGTACGGAGCGATCGCACCTCAGTGTCATTGGAGTGCCTCGGTTAGGATGTAGGAAATGTGCAGCTATGGCAAAAGAAGAAGGTAAAACTATACGCAATACTGGTGAATGCAGTTCGATCGAGCTCATCCGGAACGAATTTCAAATCACACAATACAAAATAGCAATTCGTCATGTCTTTCGTTTGCAAGCAAAAATATGTATTAATTACACTTGCTCTGTAATATTAACTTGCAATTCTTTTTATCCCGTCTGTTTTTTTTATTTAATTGTTATTGTGCTTATTCGGAGCGGTGGCAAATCAAACATCATAAAAACTGGTCCTGCCGTTCTTGAGTTATAAATGGTGTAACTACTTAACCCGACTTTGTTATGTATAGAAGGTGTGGATGCAATTCTGTTAAATGCTACATTTATTGATAGTTGTAAATGTTGTAATTTTTATATGTGTATTAACTTTGATAAATAAATAAATATAAGTTCAAAAGGAGCGTCAGCACGCTAATGCAGACATTGCGGGATTTACCCGAATGAAGAAATTTAGATCAGATACCAAATGTAGGTAGAATAGCACTGCCAACCCGTAGGCCAAGCGCGCACTACGATTTTTTTTCGACAAAAAACGTAGTGCGTCAGCTGCAGCAGCCTTACCAATTTTAGTGCCGGATTAGTGAGATCGTACTGCACCTATATTATCACAAAATTGCAAAATTTGTTTTTATATAACAGCGAAAATCATTTCAGATTGCCAAAATTGGGGCCAAAGATGTCTAGAGCACAACTTCGCTATTCACACAAAGTTCTTCTGCACATCCGACTCCAGCGTCTACGAGCCGGTCGTACAACTCGCGTACTCCAACCAAATCATAATATACACCGACTTCATACACATCTTAGAAATAGACTTCGTCAAACCCGACCAAGACAAACCCATGGAAATCGACGACTGCAAATCCTCGTCAGATAAAGATGAGATGAATTCTATCTATACAAACCCAAGCACACCAGCCTCTGATGTCTCAGCAGTCTTCCAGTCTCCTAAATACCAGAACACGGTTGTGCAGAACATTATAGAAGACTTCTCCGATTTAGACGCAGAGCCTTTCCAAATGGCCAAGCCAGTACAGCTACCCGACGTGATGGGTCAAGAACTGTGCATCCAAGCGTCTTCCATATCCTACAATCTGGTTGAAGAATGGGAAGGACCCTCACCCTCCATTAGAACACTAATATCACCCCCATTGCGATCTCCAAGGAGAAGGCCCGCAGAAAGTATGTCCCGGTTCAACGAAACCCATAGGATTATAGCCGACAAGGCTTACGAATTTGTTGAGGAGGCTGAAACGAAATGTGAAAAGCTGAGCATATTTAGAAAACGAAGGTTAGCGGATAAGAAATACGAGTTCTCTGAGGACAACAACGAAAATATAGTACCATTTAGGGTGTTAAGGAGTAATAGGAAATACTTTACGGGGTGCACGAGCAAAGTGCGTCGGGCGAAATCGCCTAATGTTGAAAGTGTAGTACTAAGAGCGCATAACCAGATAAGTAGGCCTCCGTCGCCGGCCACAAGTGAGAAAGACCAAGATCTATCTTGCTTGGAATCTGATGACAAGAGCGAATCTGAATATAGGGTGACGGAAATGCTGGACGACGGCTCTCTGAAGACGGTGGCAGTGCACGATAACACTTCGAAGACGTTGTCGGAGTGTCCTGTAAATGCGCAAGATCCTTATTTGGTGCATTCGGGGAACTCTCAATGTAGCAAATTTTTCACGAGATATTTTGTGGAAAGCGACGATGAGATCACTTCTATTGTCACGGATTCTGAAGGTGAGTTCAGTATTATAATATAATGCAAATATCTGTACAATTCGTAACAGACATACGGAATTATGTTTTTGCATCGTACTTTGTGGGAAAAGTAAAGTTCGTATTTTAACTTGCCTTCGCAATTAGCATACCGTGTGCTCGAATAACCCAACAGACTGTAATAGGCTTTTTTTTCGGGTCACCCCCACTTAACCTACTATCGTTAGTGCTAATTTCATTACACCTACCAACGTTCGATATAATTTTCATTAGCCCATTAGGGCTTTCGGATAATTAATCTTAAATGGCATAATTATTTGCTAGGCCTAATTTCATACCTCCTAATCTTTCCTGATACTAAACATCAAGTGTGCGTATATATTGGAAACTAATCATATTTTTTCCTAATGACTACTCACTAAGCCTAATGATTAATTTGTGTAATCATTACTATATTTAATGTTCACTACACCTAATTTCGTCACACCTATTAACTTTTGCTCTAATGTTTCACTAGACCTAATTAATGCATATTTCTTCGCAACAGTGAACTTTTCGGGTTTTCTTTGAATATCATCTAATAGAAGTCATTCTGTAGATTTGTTTTGCAATTATCTTTAAAACTTTACTATTTAAGAAATAGTACATTGTTGTAAAGGCTAGAAAGTAGACAATAGGTGGGCGAGTGGGTTCGAGGTCCGAGCCGAAGGTGAGGACCTCGAAGGAGACGAGTCCATCTATTGCACTTTTGGCTGAGACATTACATAGTGCTTTTCACGCCTACTGCTAGGAAATTTCAAATAATTATAAGTCAACATTAAGAACCTAATTAAAGATCATAATATGAAACACTAGCGCTGCCTCTCGCGTGCCGGCGGGCACCGCGCGGGGCGGCCCTGAGATTGAGCGAATCGCTGTTCAAACTGTCCAACAATAACATTGTTGGACAGTTTGAACTCATAGTTGGCCTGTTCGTGCGATGTCCAACTAACCCCAGCTTTGAAGCCTGAATTCTGACCATCTTTTGCCACATTTCCGAGTAGTGGCGTGAAAAAATAATATAAGGTCAAAAGACCTACCTACTGTTTTTCCTAGTGGAGAAATATGTCGTTTTCGGGCAAAATAAATTTCCATGGACGGCGTCATGACGTGTATTTTGACGAGATTTTGACACACTTGTGCGCGTTCTTTTTTACGTGTTGATATTGGTAACGGCATGATGATGTTCTTTAGGTAAGTTCTATAGATGAGTTCGTATTTTCAGTTTTTCTACTACAGATACAGCTGGTGGACGGACCATGTAAGTTATGAAGTAACACCTAATCTCGTCAAAATGGGAGCCAATAATGCACGGCCAAATAATGTACGGCCCGATAATCCGTGTCCACTTTTTGTGGACGCGGATTATTGGGTCGTGCATTACAGGGCGGACAAAAATGGCTTGTCATAAGCGAACATTGTCTTAGGTCGGTTAGGTTAGGGCTCACTTGTGTCCCTTAGACCAGAAATCTAAGCTCTCGATTTTTCTCGCACTAATTTCTTATTAGAGAGAGACGGATAGGCATCGGATTACCTACCTATTCTACTCTAATGCAGGTCAGTGTAGATACGACGACGAGCGAAGCGAGGAGTGTTAGGTAGAAGTGCGACCCTACAGCGCGCGAGCCGAGCGAGCGAAGCGAGCGTGCCGCGGCAGCAGCCGGCGAAGCGCCAGACCCGACTTAATACGATAAAATAAAAAAATCTGTGAAATAAAATTAGTATTATTGACAATTCGGTCATGACACATTAGAAATTATGAAAATTCGGGATAATGACATTAGGGCTAAAATAGTTAAGCAAAATGAAGATTCGGGTTAATGACTTTAGAGACATTGTTAATAAGGTGTATAGTCATTATTAGGCATTGCAATATTAGGCCTAGGAAAAAATCAGCAACTCTTCCACTGCATTTAGACACTGTTCTAGCAGGATTTTTTAAAGTTTTCTAACTAATATGCTAGGGCTTGTGAGCAACTTCAGTTGAGGGCAACTTATTATACAGAACAATACCTTGATAGCTCTCAGCGTGTTTAACCACTCTGAGCCGAGTAATAATTGACCGTGGCAGATTTTTTAGTCTAGTAGCCATCCGTAAATCCCTTTCCTCAGACGATTCTATTTCATTTAGATGTTTTATCAGGTCTTTTAGCACTACTAGAATATAAAGGCTAGGCACAGTAAGAATTCCAAACCTGACAAAGAACTCTTTACATGACGTACGTTGAGGTAAGGTACCTTCGCCATTATTCTGTAGGGACGCAGATTGCTTAGTAGGCATTTCGCGCTATTAAGCAATACGCCTGTCCCACAGTCAGTCCTTGCCCGTCGCGCGCACCGATCACTACCTACTCGATAATAAATCATTATAACTACTCCCGTCGTTTCGCTGTTGCACAATACCACCAAGGGCACGTCCTTCGCCACAATTCTTATTGCTCTTTTTTGCAATATAAAAGCGGATTGGACATTACATTTATTACTGTTACCCCATAGCTTGATGCTATAACGTATTTTGGACTCAACTAGCGCATGGTACACCATTTTCAGTTGTGCCAATCTTAGTTCATCTTAATGCGTAGCATGCTGAGCTGAGCGAGCTAGTCAACGAAGACAGTTCTTCTTTCCAGCCGAGAATCTATATGTACTCCAAGAAATTTTGCGGATTCCACTTGATCTATCTTTGTACCTTCTAGATTTATTTGCAATGAGTCTTTATTTCTTGCTGTAGTTCTGAAAAGCAGAGCATTTGTCTTTTGGCAGTTCAATTTAAGATTATTGACCTTGAACCATGTACTAAAAGATTCAAGCGTCTTATTTACTTCCTCATTCAGGTCAAAAAGGTTGTCAGCATCTCTGCTGTCTCCAACTGCATTAGTGTCATCTGCAAAAACAACCAATTTGACACTGGGCAGAGTATTATAAATGTAATTTATCATATCATTGGTAAATATAATAAATAGAATTGGGCCCAATATGGAACCCTGTGGGACACCTCGACATACCGCGCCAGTTCTAGATTTAAAAGTCTTTTCAATTTGATTTTGCGTCCACTTAATTTCCACAAACTGCTTCCTATTATTTAGATAAGATCGAAGGAGAGATAACATTTTGCCTCTAATGCCGTAGTGCTCTAATTTGGCTAACAGTATGCTATGATTTACAGTGTCAAATGCTGAACTGCGGTCAAGAAAAAGTCCCACAACTTTTCTTTTATCATTTAATTGCATTGTAATATCTTTAAATAAGGTACTTATAGCGTCATTTGTACCCCTACTTTTTGATATCCAAACTGTCGCTTACTTAGTATATTAATATTGTAGAGATCTTTTATTAGTCGTTCGAGTAGTTTAGAGAGAGTTCGCAAGAGGGAAATGGGCCTGTAGTTGTTTGGGTCACACTTTGAACCTTTTTTGTAGACTGGTATGACTTTTGCTATCTTGAGTTGATCCGGAAAGGAGCCAGCCTCAAAACAATCATTAAAGAAACAATCTAAAGGCCCAGCAAGTATGTCCGATGTTTTCCTTAATAACATTAATTGGAATTTCATCATAACCAGACGAAGCTTTTGGTTTCAAATTCTTAACCAAAGTTTGTATTTCTAATATTGTCACTTGCTTACATGGAACTTCCTCTACAACCAGGGGCACATGTGTCTGAAATAGTTTGTATGCTTGATCCATTATATCGACAGCATCCTTTCCCTGATCAAAACGATCTAAAAAAGTGTAACATATGTCAACAGGTTTGTCTAAAACTTCCATGGAACCGTTGTTTTTCCTTACTTTAACCAACAAGTTAGATTTTGCCCTCGACTTATTTCTATGCCTATTAACAATTTTCCATATTACTTTCGTGGAATTGGTTGCTTTCTGTATTGCTAAATTTACAGCGTATCTCTTCGCATACTTAACTATGCATCTATAAATAGTCTATATGACTGTTTTTGCGATATATCAGTAAGGAATCATTACAGTTCTCTATATCTAAAGTGTTCAAGAAGCGCTTCATTTTGCTTGCCACTTTGATACCTTTAGTAATCCAAGTTATATTCGCATCCTTTTTAGTCACTTTCTTTCTCTTTTTTTGAAACAACAGTTATAAAGGCTACTAAATTAACTAAGAAAGTTATTTATGCCAATTTTGTTCCAGTCATGTTGTAAGAGTTTAAGTGTATGTTGTAAGAGTGTCTTGCGCCGAGGTCGGCGTCATTCAGGCTTGGTGGACTGCGCATAACGACTCATTTCAAAAGACACGTAAGTGTTGTCATTGCCAAAGCATAAGTAGCTTTATGTTGACAGTATTAATGCTACTTTTAATAAATCACGTCGTTTGAGTCTGGAAGAATGGTTCCATGCTATTACCGTTTTAACCAAGCATATCATGTGGATAAATTAATTAATTTTAGGTAAATACATATTTTATTAATTACTATTCTACGGCCAAAAAAATGGTAGATTGACGTCTCTATAATGGGCTTTTGGCAGTTCCAACGATTTATTCGGATGATAAGCCGCTGATGTATTAACCATATCAACAGCTACGTAACGTAACGTAACAAAGGTTCGTGTTATTTTTTTTTATACTAGACATAAATCATCATCCTGCTACTGATAGCACGCAGGTGGCCTGCGTGGAATGAAAAAACCCGATAAGGATACAAGTAGGTAGTATCGTCATGGCGTCTGTTCTCTGTTTGGTGATATTTTATACGACTTGGCTCTCCTTATTTATTTATATTCTTATGATTCAATGATGACCACGCTCAACATGAATGACCCTGCTTGCCCACCGGACCCGATATCTCTGCATTCCATGTTTGACCCTGATTGCTGTACGGAACATCTGATAGGTAACCCACTATAATGTATTTAATAATAAATACTAGTAAATTCCATGTCGGAGGACCGTATCATTAAAAAAAAACCCTTCATTTCAAGTTTTTAGTTTGTGGAAATAACGCATCAACCCATCCATTTCACGATTCGCACCCGTGGGCCGGCATGACGCCAGCTCGGCGCATCGGGTTTACCGAGCTTTTTGTTAGTTCTGCGCCATAGCGGTGCGCAAAGCGCTGACAGCGTTCGCCCTGAAAGGGTTGAATAAAATTAGTCTTAGTGAGAATTCGGTCATGAGAAATTAGACATTATGAAAATTCGGGATACTGACATTAGAGCTAATGAATAATTAGGAACAATGAAAATTCAGGTTTGTGATTTTTAGGGTTAACGACATTAGGGCTAGTGAAATTAGGTATGAAATTGTTAGGGCTAATGGAGGGGAACCGTAATTTTCGTTAGCAGCTCAATACGAAAACTAAATTAGTTTGAGGTGGTGCATCGTTACTGACGATTTCTCAATAGGGGTGTAGACTCGAAAATTAGTGCCTATTACTCCAAAAGAAAGCAAAAAAAATATGCCTAGTGAAGAAAATCCAATTCAGATATCTCAAAGAATTACGAAGCTACAACCGTTTTAATATTGCTTGTTAGAGAGAGAAAACGCAAACAGTGTGTGACGTCACATTACACGAGGCTGCCGGGGGGCCGCGTCGACGGCGGCGCCGACCACGATGCGGCGGGACACGTTGCCGTCTAGAGTGATGTCACATTCTTCCAGCGTCATCGTTTCATTATGAAGTTGCGTTTAGCGAAAAAGGGACAGAACATACCCCTTCTTAAAACTTTGAACACTTATAACTTCGTGATTATTTAACCTTTTGCGTTGATTTTTTCTCCATTTGACTACATTTTTAATCCTTTTTGGAGAAAATATGACATTATTGATTAATTAATTTAGTGTCTACGCCCCTATTTGAGGGTGCCATTAAAAAAGACGCCTGAAACGGGTGAGGTAGATGTCGCTACACGCGTCCTTAAAGCGTTGTAAGAGGGAACTGATTGAAAGATTCGTTGACCGAGCGTTTGCTTTCGACGGCGCAGTTGGTAACAAGCAGCGAATAACGGCGTATGCTAGGAGGTCGCAAATGAGTCCTGCTCGGTGCTACAATTTTTTCGTTTTTTTTTAAATTTGAAATGCACAGAAGAGTTGTGTTTTTAGCGGAAGCAATTTGTCAATCCAAAGGTGGCCATGAAGTTCACTCGTCAATCTGTTTCCAGACGACTGCATATCAGGATACCATGTAGCGCTGCACCTGACCGCGCACGGCGCAGGCTACGCGCCGCTGCAGGGCGTCAGCGCGGGCGCGTGGGCGCGCATCGCGAGCGCGCCGCAGCCGCTCACGCTGCGCGCGCAGCAGCGCAGCCTCGACACCGAGCTGCTGTGCAACGAGGTTGGTAGTTACTTTTTTTGGTGGCATGTCGCCGCATAGACACTTCCGCGTGCATACCGTATGAATTTATGATGTTGATAAGCGGCGGGTCTATTATACGAAACTTTATGCGATTAAAAAGGATGCTAAAGTTACCTTATCCTGTGAATATGAGATTGCTAGTATCATCCAGACTGATTCTTTAAGATAAAGGTTTAAAAATACGACGAAACGTTTCGAGAAAAAGGAGCTGCCCTTTGGCTGGTCTTCGATTACGTTTTCTTCATTTATATTTCACTGTTTGACAAGAATCTTTTTGTTAAGGTCTGTGGACGATTGTGCAAACTGAATGGGAAGAAGTTCATATACTGCTTCGATTGGGGTTGCCATGTCATCGACGTATGCCAGAGCAGCGGCTGCTTATCAGGGGTGAGTATGGTTGGAATGCATGGCAAAGAAGCAATTTTTTTTATAGTAGATTGTGTCTCAAGGGAGCAAAATATTACATTTGCGGCGAAGGCGGTATATTGAATCTTAAGTGACATGAAACCTCCTACTATCACCATCACCATCATCATCATACCAGCCGAAAGACGTCCACTGCTATGCATAGGCCTCCCCCAAAGAGTGCCACAATGACAAGTCCTGCGCCACCCGCATCCAGCGGACTCCCGCGATCTTTACCAGGTCATCAGTCCACCTTGTGTGGGTCTACCCACGCGGCGCCTGCCGTTACGTAGTCGCCACTCGGGAACCTAGCCGCCCCTACACTTGAAGAGTTAGGGCTTCTCGGTAGGTAACGACAAGTCAAGACTCGGGTAATAACTGTCTTTATTCAGAGAAAATGTATGTCTTATATACTAATCCATTTCCTTGTGTTCCCGTGAGTGGAAACTGCTATCAAGGTTACAGTACAAAATCCAGGCATGTGCAGGTGGCTATGCCGAGGTCGAGGTATTATGTTACAGTTTGTTATGATTAAGTACTAATGGAAAATAGGTATAAACTTTCGATAAGGTGTGCCGTGTGCCCTCACTACACACTACTAAAAACTAAAGTAGAATCTTGAGCGTAATTAGGGATTCTAGTGCTTACAAAAAAAGTACAACTTTAATCCCTCATTTAGGAGCAACATTGAGTGTTTGACGGGGGACTGAGAGTCTTGCACCGGGGCAGTCCTCGTCTATCGCGAGCATTATTTCGTTATCATTGTCGTCTTGTATAGCCACGAGAGGCATTGCGCCCCTCATACAGCTTAAATCGTCTGACAAGACGTCTAAAGCCTTGTGATCACGATTGACTGGAAAGCCTGTTTCCAGCTGTGCGCAATGTGGCTGTGGGCGAGCGACGAGACGGGCGCCTGCGAGGCGTGTCGCGCCATCAGCGCCGGCTGTCCCGCGCATCGCCTGCAGTACGCCGCCGAGGTGAGAGCATGAGCAAATGTCCTGACAAATGTGTACTATCGACAACACAGCTAACTGACCATCCGTGCACTTTATATGCATTGTAATAAGGTCCTATATAAATACAGGACGGTCAGTTAACTATGTTGGCGTTTGTTTGAGCAATCCTGTACAAGGAATTTTATTGGTAAAATGTACGTGTTCATTTTTCAGTGCCTATTCGTGTGGGATTTAGTGAGCGGTGTATACAGAACTGAGAAAGTGACCATGACGGAAGACTCAAGTCAAGAAGGTTCCAGAGGTAAGCCAAAATAACGCGAAAATAAACTCTCAAATCAAACATATCATAGCTTATGGGTTAGTTAAAACTATTATGAGCACTAAGTAAACGTCCCATTACACAACCACCTTTGGCAGAAGGCTTTCAATCTTCACTTCGGCTACGCTCGGTTGTTAGGAAAGGGGTGCTTCGAGCAATTAATCCGCCCGGACCCGGTTGTCACTCGTTTGTTCAATGCCTTGCAGAAATGACAATCCATGCTTCCTTACTAATATTATAAATATGAAACTGTGTGCCTTTCTGTCTATTACCTCTTCACGTTTAAACCGCTGAACCGATTTGGATGAAATTTGGAATAAAGATACTTCTAGTCCCGGGGAAGGACATAATGATAGTTTTTATTCCGGAATTCATCCCCTCAGCGGGTCAAGTTTGTATGGAGCTACGATATAAACGAGTTCCACGCGGACGGAGTCGCGGGAAGAAGCAAGTATATAATAATGCGTGTTAGCGAACCAGCCAAAGGTAGATGTTATACGACTACAGGTGTGCAAGTTGCGGAAAGTTTCCATAAATATAGGAATATTCTCGGAAATTTCTGGGAAGTTTCGCAAAAATGAAAGGAATTTCAATTTTAGGAAATTCGTGAAATTATTAACATTCAGGGCCCATGACGACACATATACGTCAGACCGCCGTAGTCGCTTTCCGCTACATACGAGGAAAACCACGGGATCGGCTACGAGCGTAGCGCGTAGCAATACTTGGCCCTGAATGGGTTAAGGGTTTTCCATCGGGAAAGAATAATAGTCAGCATCAGAAGTAGCTAAGCAAAATAACACGCTCAAAATTACCTACACAGATCCTTATTCCCTTGACATTAGAGTTCATGTGTAGATCATTTTAAGCACTAGAACTGCTTAGCTTCCTTCTCTGTCGCACAGTCAGCAGTAGAATACTGCTGACTGTGCGACAGAGAAGGAAAACATAGGTTGGGTTATCTTCCAGTGAAACTTCTGAGTTGAATTATACTAACGGAAAATACATATTATGTTTATGTTTTTAGTTCCTGGCGCGGATCGAGCGCGGGAGCTCGCAAAGAAACTGGGTCCCATCAACATGCCATCAGGCTGCGAGACTAGGCTGCTCACCACACTCACAGGTCATTGTCGACTTACTTAATGTCGTGTTTATATTTTAGCCAGCATATTGATTGTTGGTAAAGTCTACACTTTATTTCCTACTGTTTCCGGGTGAAATTCTCATTATGATATTCTCGTTCTTTTTCGTCTCTTTAAGCTCTTGTCGATGAAGCTCAAAGTAGGCCCTCCATCTACTGCAATCTCTCGCAATCGAGAGCAGGGTTCGATATCGTCATGATCAGAGGCCGGAATTCTCGTGGCACTTTCAATCTGTCATAGGGACTTCTCATTTATCGACTTCCGATATTCATATTATATCGATACATTTATATAAAACAACATATTAAAGAAGATTGAAAGTAGAGGTGAACAACAGGCGGTCTTATCGCTAAATATATATGCAACCAAATTAAAAGCATGACAAGTTAACATTGTCACATTTAATCAGTTCAGTTCAGTGTTTTATCAATTTCATGTTCAAAGTCTGTTTTAGTGCTAACAAGTGTTTCAACATTAGTTTCTCTATAAAAGAAATAGATAGTCATATTTTTTTCCATATTATCTGGTTTTAAATAACTTATGCCTTTTATTCATTTTAGACATCATGTTCCATAGAAACATTTACTGCTTAAGACCTACACAATCGATATCTAAATAGAAATAGTGTTAGTTTTTTTTTTCAAAACGACCGGGTTCGATTCTCGAGATGAGTACATTTTTTTAAAATGTATAAATGCAGTTTTTCTGGTTATTAAAATCGATGACATGGTTCCTAAGAACAGATCTTCGTATATCTTATAGTTTCAGCCTTTCCCATACTGACCACTCTGAATGAGCCACCCTGTATATAAATTTAAGTATGTATATATATATATGAAACTTTTGATACATATCGGATATTTTCGAACATATTCCTGCCGCGTACAGAATTAACACATACAGACAACAGCAGAAGAAGCAATCGTAGAGCAGAAAAGCTCTAAAGAGTCCCGTTGCCGAGACAACCGACCACGGACTTTCCGGATCGTTGGTTTGCGGGCTCGCGTCGACGACTTTGCACATCTCTAACCAATCATTTCAAATCAGGCATATTCAACATCTGCATCCGCATCCGCAAAAACCGATGCGGAGTTTTTGCGGATGCGGATGTAGTACGAGCCGTGATATGAAACGGGCCAACGCGTCGCGCGCCGCTCGCGTGTTAGGTATTTTCCTCATTAGTCATTAAGAATTTTCATTTCTTTTCTGTAATCTGACGATTCGCCGCTTAGGTGACACGTTAAGCTGCGTACGAATCAGAGCAGCCTCGGGTTGAGGCACGCACGGCTCACCTATTTCGCTCAAATTCATACGCGCTCACGCGCCGCGCGCGAGCGGCGCGCGGCGAGCCGGCCAGAGGCGGTCTTGTGCCCGCGCTCAAAGGCGCCTCAGTGTGCGTGCCTCGCGTAATTTGGACGTGTATCCGAGCTTGCCGCGGGCAGAGCGACACGTTCTGACTTGTTTGTGGGCGAGGCGCGTATGTAATCAAGTTTATTCGTAAAATTATTAATATAATTCGGTGAAATATGATAAACGCAGCCGCGGCTGTCAACGTGTCCGACGCCATTTTGAACGACGCACATTGTTGGCTCGCCGCTCGCGCGCTGGCTCACCCGCGCTTGTTTATGTGCAACAATTTGTCTCGCGAGCAGCGCGCCGCGCGGGGCGAACATGCCTCAGGCTGAGCCGCTCAAATTCGTACGCAGCTTTAGGTTTGCAACGATTGTAAATCAGTCGCAAAGTGTTTTAGTACTGCGTGACCATATATGGACGTTGTTTATTTATGTTTATGAGTATTTGACCCGCGTCCGCGGATGTGAGCCTCGATATATACGCATCCGCGGAGGTCTAAAAAGTCGCATCAGCAATATTCCTGTTTCAAGCATGTACCAAGAGCCAGCAAGCTGGTGTTGCGGCGCTACAGTCGACTTTAAAGATATGTTTACACTTGTCCTTAAATAACGCCAAATCTGTATACATCTCTTTCGCGTTGACTGTATAAAACGAGCCACATAAGTTTGCGTCTCTGTAGTTAGCCTCAAGTCGTCTCCCATACACCCGTCGTACTATCGACAACACAGCTAACTGACCATCCGTGCACTTTATTTGCCTTGTAATAAGGTTCAATATAGGATAGTCAGTTAACTGTGTTGGCGTTTGTACCACTCTGACACCACAGACGCAAACTCGTGTGGCGCGTACTGTACCTAGCTAATGGACGGTCCATACCACGTCAGTGGCAAACAAGCGTACAGCCCGCCTGATAGCAAGCGGTTACTGTAGCTAGACATTTAGTTAATAATCCATAGGCAAAAAAAAAATATTTTTTTTCTTACAAATTATGCTTAAATTAGGATCGTTTTACACGTTCAGCTAAATTCTTTTATTGAGTGTTATTTCATTATTACGTATTTGATTTAACAGGGCGGTCGTTAAAGCGACTGACGGACGTGGACAACTGTATCGAGATCACCAAGAACCACCCCGACAGCTCTGAGTCCGAATCGGAGCCAGATGAAGAAGACTCGGACTGAACCGCTTTAGTGGTCCGTCCATTTTGGACATACTTCTACTATAAAAGATTGCCCGAGAGGCACGTAAGAACGATCCGACGGGTAAGACGTACATTTTCAGTTGGTTTGTGATCGGTCAAATTTCGCTATTCGTAATAATATAACGTCTTTAATTTTTTTGAATTTAATATGTGCTCACTATAATCATTTTTGATATAATAAATGAATAAATCCTCAATTTATTTCAAAAATGACAAGGGGTCGTTACGGTCTAATGTTAAACTTCTGTGTACAGTCGAATTCGAAAATATTTGCACGGACAAAGTGATCAAAAATATGTAAACAGGGCATTATTGTTAAGGGCCTCCAGCCGCCCAAAGGTGTATTGAAAGACATCCTTCTCTACAATGGAATTTAAATTGGAACAGATTTGCACTTGTTTTATTTCGTTCGATTTTAAAACAAAACAAACTCTACTGTAGGTATTCCCTATTCATATTTCTTTGCCAAGTTTTTTGTAAGGTGAACGGCTAGCGGCTTGAGGATAAGGTTGCCCTGATATTTAAAACCTATGAAAACGTGCATATATTTATGAACTCGTCTGTACTAGTCGACGTCAAAAATATGAATACAATTTGCTCCATATTACAAAGAAATATGGTGCAATAGCGTAAACATCTTTAATGTTCGCCGCACAGTGCATTGTCGTCAGCATTTAAGGATTATTTGACGGACATACCGAGCCATATATGCAGCTACTAATGCTTCAATTATCATCCTGTCCGAAAGAGACAGTTTTATGGTAAGAGTGAGTTATAAATAATTCAAATAATTGTCGTTGCGTCCCTTCGGTCAGTTAGGGTAGTAGGATAAGCGTTAGTGAAACTAATTAGGGAAATCACTAGCGGTCTATTAATTTTAATGCGTCCGTAAGTGGTAAATAGATATTTGAGTGATATCAAGGGTCCTTGTGTGAGTGACGTTAGAGCTATTGATTACGCAACTGGGTAACGATATGTTTTAAAACTAGATAAGGAGGCGGTTGTGTACAGTCACGTTCAAAAATGTATTCACTGCTAAAGTACACAAAAAATATCATTACACCAACACTATTGGAAGTGGTCCTGTCTCTTGACCAAACAACTTTTAGCCAAATGTTTCATTTGACCTAATGCATTTTTCGTCAAAACAGTGGTATTTTCGGGTATTCTTTGAATATCATCAAATAGAAGTCATTAGGTTAGGTTAGGTTTGTTTTATAAAAATCCTATAAAGCTTTCTATTTAAGAAAAAAATGCATGAGGTCAAATTAAACTTTTGTCAAATTAAACATTTGGCCAAAAGTGGTTTGGTCTAACATTAGTGAACCCTATTGGAATGGTCAGCATATTTTTCAGTGAATTGTTAGTGAAGACATATTTGTAGATATCTGTACCTGAGACCCCTCGCTAGTGCGGCAGGCTGGAAGTACAGTTGGCAGCAATATAGACACAGATGAAGTGCTCAAAAATATCCGCAATAGGGTATCCCCTCATTTTACTGACAAACGTTTCAGTGAAGGCTTTGTTTCATCGAACTTTTTCTTCTCATAAACCGTTAAATTTTTAGGTAAAGCTAAAAGGAACCCTAATGGGTTCCCTACCTACCTAATAGTTAGTATAGGTTTGTTTTATAACTTTGGTTTACTGTTTCTGAAAAAAAATGTTTTCAATGAAATGAAAATTCGGCGAAACATTCATTCGAAGAAACGTTTGTCGGTAAATGAAGGGTAAGCCCTGCAAAAAAAGATTGACAAGATAGTCTAGTCTACTACACTGTAAAAGAGCTATACATTTTAGATATATTTGCTAGCTCTAATAGTCTTTCCGTTGACCACTTCCTAAGTATTAAGTTGTATATAGTGTAAATAGATAACTATTTAAGTAAGCATACTTCTTGAATTAGTCTTATTTTCTATAAAAAATTGAGATATTAATGTTATGATACTTATGATGATGGCATTGATTTAACACATTTTTTTTGTATGTTGAGGTGCTTATGTTTATTTTGAAATCTGTAATTGAAAATTTTTAATAGCTCAGGTGTATCTACTCGCAATATGTGCTCTCATGTAAGTTTTAGTGAAATTAAGATCCATCTTAAGATGAGTCGTATGACATGAAAACAATACTATTCTAAGTCATACATAATGTAGCAATATTGGTATAAAGGCTCAAAAGGTGTATATATAATACTCTGATGATGGTCGCATTAAGTAAGGCATCCATATCTTGCATATAAGCCAGAAAGAAATACATGCTTTGCAACCCCCAATTCATTTAGTAAAATATAGGGTAAAAGCACCTTCTATTGTTAGGTACATTTACTCTCTATTTTCAACTAAAAGTCGCCATAACTCATAAGTGCCAACGAGTGAGTGAGTGAGTACTTTACCCGACTCCAGTACATGCATTTATTTTACGTGTAATAACTAATGGTAACTCTGTGGATAAGTATGACCGTAGCCATTTGTAAGACAACTACTTTTCATAATCAACGATTTGTTAAGTGATTGTAAGCCTAAGGACTCATTGTTAACTTTGACGAATTCGAACGAATTTTGTGTCATTTCATCAAAGTAATTTTGCTAATAATCATATAGCTCGTGCAATTGAATTATCTACTATAATCTGAATTTAATAATAACCTAGAAACATTCCACTAAAACATTATCCTCCTGAGACCTCGCACATAGTAAACAATAACCGCATTTGAACCAATCTGTCCAGATAATAGATTAGAATTTTCATTAGTTCTAAAATCGAACAAAACAAAATAAATGACGATGTTATTCCTTTAATATCTGCTGTACGTTCGTTTGAACCATTTTGCTCGTTCTATAGGAACCTCGGACTCAGGAAGATAGCAGTCTTTGTTATTGGGGTTAAGAAAAGTTCCTTTTTATACTCGTCGACCTTAATGTTTGAATTAAGACTTCGTACACCAAACTTAAATCACATACTTTTTACTATGGAACTCCCAACTCAACATTTCATAACTGTTGAGACAACTGAAATGAAATTGACCAATCACGTGGCGCCTTTGCTGAACTATAATGTATTTGACCAATAGGACTCCGTCATGAGAAAGTCAAAAGGTAAATAGACATCAACGCACAAAAAAGAAAAAGACGTTGGTTGCACTTCGTTTTCAATAGATACCAAGTTTGTTTAATTAGTTCAGTTGACTCGTAGAAAAAGTATTGTATACAATAGTTATATAATTAGCTTTTTAAGTCTCGTACCTTAAACGTGGTACTCGACTGAAAACGCATACATTATATAACGATTGCATAAAATACTATTATCTAGAATCAAGTCATTTGTAATTTTCAATACTTATTTATTGAAACTGACACATTTACGTTTGGATTACTTTAGATTAGTAAGTAGTGGTTTGGAGATGAATCTAAGCTCATTGTAAGGTTGTGATTGCTTGACTGTTGGTGCATTTAAATGAAGTGCCTCACAGATCTCATGTTTAGTTCTGTCAAAACACCTGCGAAAAAATAAAATCCTTCATTGGTGAAATACAGTACACGTCAAAGATATATTTACACTTTTGCACCTTACTACAAAGCAATAAGGTGCAAAAGTGTAAATGTGTCTTTGAAGTCGACTGATGTAGATACTTTTAGATTGACATGGTAACGTTTTGACCGCCAAAGACTCGAGTCTCGAGCTCTGTGCAATATCAGCGGCATTGATTCAGCGTGCTTTCTAGCTGTTTATCATTTATCTCTTGTATCTCTTGGCATCGAGGTATCATAAGAGGCCGGCCAAGGCCTCTAGAAGGCCTGATCAGCCTTAGCGACAAGGCCTTTAAGTAGCTGACAGATCTGAAAATTAACTTATAGTTGTATTTATCCTGTTTCTGTTTTCCATAAATGCCATACGATTAAATAAATAAAAGGCTGACGGTCTACTGTCTGGTTAAGCTAAACTAGTACAGTAAGCAGCAGAAGTTGCTACGCAAAATAACACGCACAAAATGATCTATACAGTCCTTATCCCCTTGACATTAGAGTCGTGTGTAGGTAATTTTGAGGAATTTAACCCGCGTAGCTACTTTTGTTGCTGACTGTACCAGAGTAGGGACCAGCACGCCTAGCACACGACGGCCGCGACATACTCTCGATTTTTATCGCTCTATACCTCTTCTTCTAAGTGTTCTAATAAGAGAGAGACGGATAGTGCGAGAAAAATCGAGAGAGCTCGCGCGCCGTCGCGTGCTAGCCGTGCAGGTGACATAAATTTGCTCCTGTAAAATGACTAAAGATCTCATATAGTCACTAAACAATGTTTTTAAATACGTAAATAGTGTAATGATTTAATGAATGACGTACATTATTATTAAGAACGTTTTTGGGTCGATCTACTTTTTCTCATTCTGTCCCGTAAGGAAGGAAAAAGGAGACAACAGAGACAGTCTCTTAGAAAAAAAAGACCGGGTTGCACTCCGGGAGTGCCGGCAGAAGGGAAAACTCAATGACATTGTAACAGTTTTTCGATCAGGTCACGTTACCTCGAATCTCACATCATACGAATCTTACGGTCACGTGACCTGTGGCGAGTCAATTTTTCTCGATCACAAAAATTGCACAGCGCCGCTAAAGAAGTTTTCACTTCAAAAAAAATAGGCTATGATAGATTATGGTGGTCACAAAAACGAATTTTTGGTGGATTTTCGGTACGAATCTTTTTCTTCGAGATGAAGTAAATAAAGGCCGTTACAATTGGCGTTGGGTGATTGCCTCTCTTGTATTTGCTTGAGATAGACAGGCATTAGAAATAGTAGATTGGCTCATATAAATTACTTTTTTTTTTCACACAACCTCCACCTTCTGCGGTTTCTGTTCATTACTAAGCGAGTCAGTCACAGGATGTTTGATGTGGCGTTGTATAGGTTAATTTATGTGCGTTATTGTAAACTCAATTTGGTTTTTAGCCGTCTCTGATTTTCGAGGTATGGTTGACATAAATAAAAAAAAACTTGTAAAAACTGTTATTACAATTTTATCTTTCTTGCTAAGACTGTTAAACTACTGTAAAGTCGATCTTTTAACACATTCACTGCCAAGAATAGCTACACGCCACGCTCGTAACCGAATCTGGGGACCGATTTTTGACTTACGAGCGCTCGAATCTTTCACTCGAAAACTGACAAATATTATGAAATGACGATGGAAAATTTAAAAACGTGCGGTATTGACCACTCGTATTCAATTCTATCGGTAGAAAGTAAGTGCCTGTGATTATGACACTGCAATAGCATTTACTTTTATTTCATTTTCGAGCGCTCGAAAGTCAAAAATCGGCCCCCTGTGCTTTTCTCGCTAAATAGCGAAAAGCGCCTGCGGCGTAGGTGCGCGCGAGACGGGATCCTGGCAGTGAATGTATTAATTGAATATTTTGACATACATCTTCATCAACCATCTGAAATAATTTCAAGTTCAGTTTCTCTGGGCATTCCATATCAACATAATTATAATAAATGCCCTTAATCATAAACATTAATCAAACCTAAACCTATTTTAAGGTGGTATTCCACTTGTTCAAGATATTTGTCCAATGTGCATTGCGTCTCACTCACTCTTTAAGCAAAATGTGAGACCCAAATACACATTGGACAAAGATCTTGGACCAGTGGAATACCACCCTTAGCTAAAACGCCGTTAAAATTTGTTTGTCTTCATCTGTCACTTTGACATTTCTGTTAGTGGAAATGGCACAAACACATTTTAGTTAACAGAGGTTTGTTAAGTTTTATGAATAAGGGGGGACAGACTGTGGGTACCTATTATGCTGTCAGCCGGTAGGTTCGCGTGAACTTTCTGAAAAATGATGTAAGAGTTGCCCACGAGAGCTGCACCAATATTATGTAAATATTTTTAAATTAAAAGGCATTGGGTATGATTATTTACTTGCCATAAAGTTGTAGGTACTTTATATTATAAAGTATGAAAATGAAAAATAAATGACACAAACGAAAACAGTTTTAATTCCTTACACCTATTACATGTTTTGATTAAAACTAACATTTAGCAGAATTTTCCGTTTCATTACATGTACTTTTAATTTATCGACAGTTAGTCTATTATTGAGAGTAAATTAATTATGAATGAGTGTCATACATTGTCACTAATCTAGTAATCTTTCTAATGTCACATGTCGTTTATAGAACACAGAGAAGCGTCTTTATTACACTAACCATGAAACACCAAGAAAACTGTGGCCTTCATCTCGCATGCTTGCCAATCGGGTCTCAAATTTAAAAAAACCTAGCTTCACACTTCTGCGGTGGATATTCACCGTTATGCTGCGTAGAAGGATCGAGAACGAGGCATGGGACAATTTAGAAGCTCACAATGTATTAACTAAAAAGTTTTTGTTGAAACTCACTGATATAATACAAGTTTTGACACTATGTGTTACCGCAATGCTGAATGTTAATTTATTATTATATTTCGATTGAGCTCCCTAATGGCAGTAGTCTACATTTAAAAATGATTCCGTCACTACATAATTAAACCTCATCCAATAAAAAAATATTTACAATCCATACAAATAAAAGAGCATATATCACAACACTTAATTCTTTTGTGGCTTATTAAATTATGCTTTGTTTTTGGTATGTTCCTCAATGTTTTATTTGCATCATCAGCAGGACAATGTCAAATGTATTTATTTATTATGAGTTTTCTAGGAATGGAATACAAAATACATGTTGACACTATCACACCAGTAACAAAATATTACAATGGAGTGGATGGATATCTTGAGTGTAGGTGAGTAAGGGTTAAAAACTGTTTATGTATAAGCTATACGGAATTAGCTAAGAATTAACAAATTTATAACCAATTTTCTGTAATTCCTGGGCATTATTTAGGACCATGAGAGCTTGGGAAACAGTGTCTGGGCAATCTTGAGGGAGACACCCGAAAATACTTTATGATGTCATACTTATTGTCCTAAGAAGAAGAAGAATTGAGAGAGAACAAAACCAAAGCCACATATTTTTATAAAAGGAGTAATTTACAACCAGAACAAATTAATATGTGAGATGCACATTGGCAGTGAATAAAAAATAATATACAGAAACCCCATACTTCTAAAAATATTAAATTAAACACATTTCAAAATTAAAGTTCCATTTACATGTCAGTCCTTTAAAGCCACAAACATTAGAACATCTGATTTAAGATGTAAATCAACTCACTCCTGAAGGGTCACAAACCATACATATCCTCATTCTCAGTCTCATTCTCCGCCACCGGCCGACTCTGCACACATTCTTCTATAAGGCAGTCCATAGATAACCAATCTATGTCATCCCAAGACAATTTATTGAACTTATCCTGTACAATTTTTAGCAGTTTAGTAGCTGTATTTGTAGCTTCTTTATCTGGCATACCCAATTTTTTGAAGTATTTCATAGAAGCTTCAAGTAAACCATCGGGCTTTTTCACAACTAGGTTGAGTTTGGTACCCTCCTTAATGGATGGATAAGACTCAATAGTCTGTTCGTCAGCTAGAGTGCGCCCAAGTAAGAGAAGCTTCTGCTCTTCAACAGGTATACTTAATTTTCCTGCAACTTCGCGTTTTATTTCAGATATTGACGTAGTTGGTAGCACCTGGAAATAACAAGTATAATATTACTGATGACGGCCCAACAAATCAAAATAAATATTAAAATAGTAGCTAAATCAAATAATAAATTAATATAATTTTTTAAACAAGGTCGAAACTGAACACGGCGAATGCAAGCGTGGCGTATAATAAATAATGAAGTAGAATAAAATGCGTGATTTGTGTTGATTACGAATGAATTATTAAAAACCTCGTGTGTACGTGCCACGCCTTGTCGATACGATATCCCTTAACCATTAAACAACTAAACCAACCAAACTTAAACATAAATACGTATGCAGTATCCACACTGATTGTAATGGTAAGTGCTTACCTCCACACAACATTCGCCACCTTGTAACTTTTTTACTGTTAGTTTCATCGTAACGTATGGTTTATTGGATGTTTAAAAGGGATTATGAAGCATGTGCACCAACAAGAAACAGAATTTATTTTTATTACTACTAAAAATTATTGATCCCAACCCACGGCGATAGGTGACATGACATGACAAATTGACTACAAAGTGACAGTGACGGATAAAGTGTTGTCCAAAAGTATCTAACAGAACAAATAGGTACGGCTATACATCACAAATATTTAGTTTACCACGTGCGTATTTGGCGACAATGTGGCCTGAAAGAACTTGCACAGTCGTTGAGCTCAAACCGAAGGGGTATTACAAGTCTTACAAAATTGGCGTCCCGGGCGAGCTGTATGACAAATGTGTATCCACGGAGATCTGGCCTGAGAACGCCCGAGTAGGCATGGTTTTTTCGAGGGCGGCGAAGCAACGGCACATATCCGGAAAAGCCCAAGTCCCAAGACAACAATAGGATCGATCTTGCACATTACATACCAAAATGTCAGGGGCCTGAACACGAGGCTTCCCTACTTCAAGCAAAACCTGCTAGCTCTTGATTGTGACGTCGTCGCGGTAACGGAATCTTGGCTCACCGAGGCCGTTAGTGATGCTGAGTTGGCGTGCGGTGGATGGAGCGTGCTGCGCCGGGACCGCGCTACCGGCGCGCGCGGCGGTGGCGTGCTCCTCGCGGCGCGCCCTGGCATCGAGTTCCAACGACGTGCGGATTTAGAGACGCCGAACGGCGAGGACTTATGGGTCACATTCACGGTGGGTCAAGTGGTGATCTATGTGTGCGTCGTGTACATTCCTCCTAGGGCCTCGGAGGAGACTTATATGCGGTGGTTTCACAAAGTGGAGTCGGTGATTGACACTCTCACAGATGTGCTAGTGATCGGCGACTTGAATATAAACCCGGTGTATATGTCCCAGAGTATCCTTAGTTATTATTGTTATTTCTTAAATATTTGTGGTTTGAAAGAGATGAACGAAATAACGAATGTACGGGGAAGTACGCTAGATGTCGTGTTGGTGTCTGAGCGCATCACTGGTGCCTTGGTCTCAGAGATAACTAGCGAAGGACTGGTCCCGAGATCTGATATGTACCATCCTCCATTGGAGATTTCGGTTCCCATGGGTAATTGTGCGCGTCAACTAGCTGCGGAGCGCCTAGAACCCAGCAATGTGGACATGTGTCGGGACTGGAACTTTACTAAAGGTAATTATGAGCTTATGTACAAATTAGTCTCTGAAATAAGTTGGCAGGAAGTTCTCAGTGCTGGCAATGTCGACATCGCTGTTGACACATTCTATAGTATTCTGTATGGAATTTTTGACCTCTGTGTACCTAAACGGAAACGATCAACCGGCCCGAGTAGACGCTATCCTGTGTGGTTCACGGCTGACCTGATCTATGATATCAAACAAAAAAGTAATCTGCATCGGAAGTGGAAAGCTACACAGGATAAAGATGTCTACAAAAAGTTTGCAACATTGAGGTCAAAGGTTAAAGAGCGTCTAGCGTATGCTTATAATAGCTACATTGAGGGAATCCAAAGGACAGTTAAAAACAATCCCCGCGCTTTCTGGCAGCACATAGGTAGTCTAAAGACAAATGGTGGTTTTGTTTCCCGAGTGAAGTTAAAAGACAAAGAATTCGTCGGTAGGGAAATGGCTGGCGCTTTTGCAAACTATTTCTCGGATGTTTTCCTACCCGACATTCCGCTTCTTGATCCGAGCTTGTTAGGTAGTTCTGATCGGAAACCTAGCGCCAACTTCATTGATGTAACCACAGTGACATTACAGGAAGTTGAAGCTGGGATTAAACGCCTAAAGGCCAATAGCTCAATTGGACCCGATAACTTGCCAGCGTATATAGTAAAGGGTTGTATGGAATTCATAAAGACCCCAATACAGTACATTTTGAACCTGGCGATCTCTTCTGGGACATATCCTCGATGTTGGAAGGTGTCTAGAGTGAAACCGATCCCGAAGGCTGGTGACACTTCCACCGTCGAGAATTATAGACCCATAGCCGTTCTTCCTACCCTTGGTAAGCTGTTTGAGGCCATACTTCACCGGACTCTGTCCTCACAGGTTCGGCCCTTCTTGTGCGACGCGCAGCATGGCTTTCGTCCCAGTCGCTCGGTCAACACGAATCTGCTGATAGTAACAGATAATATTGCTGTGCATCTTGATAGAGGTATTCAGGTCGATGTGCTCTATTTCGATTTCACGAAGGCTTTCGATCGCGTGGATAACGATGTGTTGCTTAGCAAACTGGACAAAATTGGTTTCTCTCCCAAATTGCTAACCTTTTTCGCCAGCTATCTGCGTGATCGACAGCAGTTCGTCCGACATGGTTGTTTTGTCTCGGCTCCATACCACACCCGGTCTGGTGTCAGCCAAGGCTCCATTCTAGGGCCCTTGTTATTCGGGATCATGATTAACGATCTTCAATCGGTTCTTAGGGCGGCTCAATGTCTCTTGTATGCCGATGATCTAAAGTTGGTATACGGGGTTGAGCAGGTAGCTGATTGTAAGACGCTACAAGGGGACATCGACTTGGTGTTTTGGTGGAGTATGGCGAACAAACTGCATTTTAACCCTTCCAAGTGTTATGTGTGTACATTTAGCCGCTCTCGTGCCGCCATATATGCTCAATATATGTTAGGGTCAGAGCCGATAAATCGTGTCTTCTCCGTCAAGGATTTGGGTGTAATGTTCGATTCGCGGCTCACCTTTCACGAGCATATTTCTTCTCTTGCCACCAGCTGCTTTCGGAGGCTAGGTTTTGTGGTCCGAAACCTCCGCCACTTTCACGACCCGGTGGCCATAAAAATGGTATATAATGCCTTAGTAAGGAGTAAGCTAGAGACTTCGTCGATCGTGTGGAACCCCTATGAATCAACGTATGCGTTACTTCTTGAGAAGGTTCAGAAAGCGTTTTTAAGGTTCCTTTATAAAAAAGCTTTCGGATATTACCCGTATCTTTACCCAACGAAGTACCTTCTCGGTTCCCTTGGGTACAACTCCTTGGAGGTCAGGCGAAATTGTCAGCTGATGATCTCGGCATGTCAGGCCTTGCGTGGCGAGTCGGACTGTCCCGAACTTGTAGAGCATCTGGTGCGATTGTTTGTCCCGGATGTCCCGAGGATAGCCCTGAGACCTCGACAGCGCGACTTATTGGCTGTGCCGCCGTCGAGCACCGTGTCGCTCAGGAACTCGCCGTTGCCTCGCGCCCTCTCACTTCTCAATGCGCTCCTGACATCAACACCCGAGTGCGACTTGTTTGCGTGGCGATGGGCTGCAGTGTATAGTGAATGCTTGAGATTCTGCGAGGCGATGGATGCTAGATGCTCAACGGTTCCAAATTAAGCTGTTTGATATTTATTATTGTGAACCTTTTATTATTATCTAAATTTTGTGACGCATAGGTTTATAACTGTAATGTCATAAAACTGTTTTATAAATAAATAAATAAATAAATAAATAAATGTACATGTACCCTTTAAATAAACATTAATAATTCTCATAATATAAACCATGTTTTGTTTCCAATTCAATTATTATTATACATTTGATATCTTTATGGCTTAGGTACTAAACTAATGAATAGCTTTAAATTATGTTCATCGTCTAAAATAAAACAAATTATTATGTTGGCTCGGCACTCGAGCCAATGATTTTAGGTCTTCGGAATAGTTTTTAAAAGAAAACAACTAATTTATATGAATAAAACGAACTATACAGCTGGGTTCGATCAAATAATTTGAGTCTAATATGTTGACGATAGGTGGCTTATTTAATTGGACTGATTTTCCACGCTATGAAAATACAAAATACTTTCGCCGATCTAATAATAATAGATGTCTAAAGAGTTACTTAGATGGTAATTTTAGATGTTTAAACATCGAAACCACGCCGCAGCGTACCCTGCTTTAGCTCTTCACAGTATTTAATTTTTTTTCTTACACTTCCTTAGAACATACTTAACTGGAGTAGCCTTTCAGTAACTTACCCCTCGAAGGCCTACCGCGAAACGAAAACGAACTTCGTTCGTCTATCTCCCTCGCTGTCGCACTTGCCAGCGCGAGCGACAGAGAGGGAGATATACGAACGAAGTTCGTTTTCATGACATCATAAAGTATTTTCGGGGTGTCTCCCTCAAGATTGCCCAGACACTGTTTCCCAAGCTCTTCGTTCAAACACTGAAGTGTGTGCAAACATAAAAGTTAAGTACCATGCAGGCATGCACACATGAAGAATTAGACAGAAATATACAAGAAAACATGCAAAAACATAAAATTTACATTACAAATTAATCTTAGAAGCTTAGAAAAAGATGGTATAACATTCCATTTCTAAGTATTTTTTCTATAATATTATTTTTATGAAAACTCCGTCCGCGTGGAACTCGTTTATATCGTAGCTCGATACAAACATTCATCCCCCATTTCACTCCCTCAGGGGATGATTTCCGGGATAATAACTATCCTATGTCCTTCCCCGGGATTCAAACTGTCTCCATACCACATTTCATCTCAATCGGTTCAGCGGTTTAAGCGTGAAGAGGTAACAGACAGACAGACAGACAGACACTTTCGCATTTATAATATTAGTATGGAGTATGGATAATTAAAATAGTAAAAAGATAGGAACCTTGAAAGTTTAGAAAAAATATGCATTTTTTTAATTGTCCAACAGTAAATTTAAAGTTACCAATAGAATCCTTACGCTTTTATAGAAACAAATTTGTATGACAACTATGTACTTAAACGCAGTATTACGCGACCGAAACTGACTTGAACTGTAATGGTATTTGGTATCCTTTGAAGGAACATCCCTACTTGAGACATTTGAATCTGGCATGAAATGTTGCCATGTTTTTTTTTTGTATAAAAGTGCGCGCACACGTGCAGACATCAAAGTTGGACTTTTGGGCATCCTGCATCAGCCTTTAAAATCTTTAAATGTCTACTTTCTTGAAATTAATTAATTTCTTGGCCATCTAGATCATATACAAAATGCCATGAAATTCTTTAAAAATATAAGGGAAATGTCATTCAAGCTTACTTCAAGAATTTTAACTGTCGCTTATAAACAATAATTACCAAGGAGAGGCTATAAACAATTACCTAGGAGATATTGGATAATTTGCCGCTACTTACTTCTTTCGTAATGGATCAGAAAACTTTTATGAAGTTCAAAAAAATTACTTTGAGAGGTATGGATGATACCGATGACGTCACGTATGAGGATCCAAATAGCTGCTCCGTGTACATTTTTGAGGAATCTGACTTTAAAGGTACCCATTTGATATGAATGCATATTTATTAGTACTTAGTCACTAATTAGGTCGGCGTAACTTTAGTATAGTTATAGATTTTTATGCATAAGGATATAGCGACCATTATTAATCTAAGTTTGATACAGTAATACATTACTACAAAGGCCAGAACAGGAGGGGAGTATTACGTTATGTAACAAGAACATCGAGCGTAGCGAGGTCCTCTAGTAGAGGTATTAGACTCAAGCAATACAATAACAATTTGAGACTTGTACTGTCGACTTCGCTTGTAATAAATAAACTTAAAACGTGCTCGCGGAGCGGCCTGCGCTACACGCAGGAGGTATCTCGTAGGAGGTTACTTTGTAAGGATTGAAAATTAGATGTTACCTAAATAGGTGTATTGAAATGGTTCATCATCATATCAGCCGAAAGACGTCCACTGCTGGACATAAGCCGGGAGGCTTATGGGACCGGTCATTGTGGCACTCTTTGGGGGACCAAAGAGTGCTACAATGACCGTTCTGCGCCACCCGCATCCAGCGGACTCCCGCGACCTGGATTGAAATGGTTAAAATACTTAAGTGATATAATAATTCATAAAATGTTTTATAGAAATACCTACTTCTATAAAACATTCACCATTTTTAGGGTTCCGTACCCAAACAACATTTTTTTAGGGTAAAATCCCCTTAAGGGGGATGTAATTATTCTTTTCTCGTTAAACCAATAACGTGAGGTATCGTTGGATAGCTTGTTCAAAAATATTATGGGTTTTGTAAAACCATTTTTCAACTCAGTGATTCGTTTGCGAGGTATTGGGCTTTAAAGCCCTAATTTTTGTTCAAGTACCTACCTAAGATTATTTTTGTTTGATCTGTTTGGACTTATCCCTTAAAATGAAAGGAAATTCTCATCACTCGTGAGTCGTAAGGTATAACGTAGTCGTGGAGGTATAACGTAAGCTAATGTAAGTACTAGAACGCGGAATAGGAAGCTTTTGTGTGGACCGCTAACGCATGCGTACAGCTCGTTTTCCCGGGCCTTTGTCGTCTGAGGGTTTAATTGAAGGTACGCATCTATAAATAAAGTACTTAGCTACCTGTAGCAAGAAGAGCAGACTGAAAAATTAAGAAAAACTTATATATTAATCCTATGAAATTCCTCGAGTTTATAGGACCTAGGAACAATATGTAGGCAAACTTATTACTTATATTAGTATTAATAAGTAGGTATACCTACCTAACATACATACAATCACTAATGGGTGAGGACTAAATTCTTGGTCAGTAGTTAGCCTAATTAATTGGTAGAAGTTAAAAAGTTCCGTTGTGACACGAAAATTAGCCATACAATTCTATGGTAATAAATTTTCGTGTCACAACGGAACTTTTTAACTACTACCAATTAACCACGCTAACTACTGGCCAAGAATTTGGTTCTCACCCTAATACCTAAACTATCATTAACAAACACTAATACCTATACCAAATCAAACCATCCTAGGTAAGGTAGTAGGTAAATCATAAGTTTATCCTGAACAGAGGGCGCGGCCGGTGACTTTGTTATATAATAATGTAAGTACTACCTACTAATATAAATCATAACAATTGAGATTGAGCTATACTTAAAATAAAAACATTGTCATAGTTATATTATATGTAAGTAAAATTCATTGGACCTACAAGCATTCGAGTCAATCCGACCACTGAAAGAGGGTGAAAACCGACTTGACCATTTGTTAGAGCTTTAAAGCGATCTCTTTCAGGCAACTTTTGGTATTCGTTACCTACATCCCAATACATGCTCGCACATAACAATAACCCGCTAATCTACGGCGTAATTAAGTTCTATAGGTTAGTAAATAATACAGGCTAAACGTACTATTTACATGGTTTCAATCCATAAATTTGCTAATTTCTTTATCCTTTGGCCGGGTCGCGTTTGTTCGATTTGGACCTGTTTGTGTTCGCCTAGATCATCTGTCCACGGAGCGACACCAGCGCCATCTTCGCTTGTCACCCAACCGAACCGATGTATGCCCGGACCCCGTAGCCTAGGAAACGGGTGTAGCTACAATACAACAACTTTGCCGAGTGATTTAAAACCGTGTTATATAAAAAAGATCCTCAAAATTCCAGTATATATTTCACCGTGACAGTTGAAATACATAAAAAGGATTTTTATGCCAAGATCTTTGTACGATAGAAGTGTCGGAAGCTATGATGATTTTGACAGATAAATGTATGGCTGGCAGGTGGGTAAGGTATATTTTTGTAATTTTCTATAATTTCTATTATACGTTTGGGTCGTGGCCAGCTTATTGCTGGTTTTAATACGATGCCAGAGCGGTCTGCGTGCCGTCGGGAGACGGGAGACGTCGGGAATGAGGTCCCCTTGTTCCCGCTCTGGTTATGTATCAACTGCGGAGAGCGGGAGGGCCGCGACGGCGTCGCCAGGCACGGCACGCGCCCGATCACTTCCCTGCAATAAACACCGTAACATCAACATCAAGGTTGATACACAAAGGTAGCAAGTCTAGCTACTTTGGTGCCAACTTTGAACTAGGCTATGCTAGGTCCCTTTTGTTTGTAAATATGTCATATATAAGCTGTTTTGCAATTAATATTAAAGCATGACAACCATAAAATCTGCTTAATATATACCTTACAATCAGAATATTAAAGCCACATAGTAAAAAACAGTAGTTAGTATTTAAACATGCAGAAAAATATTGTACTTAAAAATGATTAACTAGGTAATGTTAAACTCAATATGTACATACACAATGCACCGTTACACTATCACTAATAATGGGGTAATATTGTCCACCCATGCATTACAGGGCAGGTGGGGTCACCCAAGCGCAACAGTAAAGCACCTGCATGCCCCCTCCAATACCCCACACTATCAATATCACACACAACACCCAAGCTTGCATTGAAAAACACCTAAAAACAAGAAACAAGGTCTTATCACTTAAGCATAGCAACGGTTGTTTGATCAATACAAGATACTTTATTAAGCAGTGTTGTGTCATAATAATGTGTTTGTGTTCAGTGACTGCTCTGTTCTTAATTTAAATTGTATAATTTCTCATAAAATGACCGAGATGGGTTTTGAGAATGTGTTTTACCTTGAGAGTGAGTGTTTTGTACTGTTTTGTTGAGAGGGCTTGCAGGGGCGGAGAGGTGTTGCCTGGTAACACTCCATGAATCCTCCACCCGGCAAGCCAGATCAATAACATCTCCATCACCTGGGATAGTGTTATGCAATTGTTTTGCAAAACATAACTGCTTTTATTATTTCTGTTTGCATATTATTGTTTTAATGAATACAGTTAATTTTAGTCAAATTGAGGCCAAAATTGAGTTAATTAATGCTAATTAATTATGACTATTTGGTAGAAAGTTACAGCATTTCAAATAAATCAAAACTAGATTCATTCTAAAGATCACAAATAGTACCTATTGACTGAATAATGCCAGATTTTCATTTCCTATTGCATTTTTCAAAAAAAAAACAAGTGTAAATGGTTCTTTTGTATATTTTTAAACTTTTCGTCCTTAGTCTCCATTGATTCCAATTATAGTTGTTTACAATTAAATTTCTCAAATCAAAATATAAACCAGTTAAAAATTACAATTCAGATATTTTGATAAAAAATATTGATTTATTACTGAATGTATTTTGTACTGGATATTGATGTGTTCCTTTTTACATTTTTTTGTGTACAATGTAATCAGGTGCAGAACATGTACCTGTTCTTGTTACCCAATATTGATATCTAATCTCCCAATGCAGGTAGCTTTACAGAAGGGGTGATACCCTTGCACTAATTAAATGTTTGAGGGGGCATTAAGTTAAGCTGTACTATTGTTATTCATGTTATTAGTCAAATTACAAGCAGTTATTTTCGAAAACTGAATACCAGCTACCTTTTTTATAGTAATTATTTTAATTTTTCAGTTTAAACACCATAGTGTAGACTCTTCTATAATTATATAGGTTGGTCACTATACAATATGTATAATGACTAAACTAAAATAGAACAATCTAGATTCTTGTGCTACATGACACACATTTTTCGTTATTTGATATGACTCATAACAGAAAAGTTATCAATTATATCAATTGAAGTTATTGGAGGTTTTAAAAATAACTGTAAATACAGTGCTACCAACACAATCATAGTTTATTTATTTGCCACATTAAGGTACACACACTTTTTACGGATATATTTTTAGATCAACAATAGTTTGGAGTGAGAAGGGAGTTGGGTATCTCACTTTGACATATTGCTGAGCCCATCTCGTCATTCCATTCTCGTTAGTTGGGCATCTGACGTCAACGTATGTATATTGTAGTCTTTGACGTCAACGTATTGCTACGTCCCTCTCGTGATACAGTTAATTTGGAGAGGTGTAATCAGTTATGCCGCAGTATTATGTTATTGCGACGGAATAAGAATGTCTGATCTCGTCTCTCGTTCTCGAACTTATAATTCGTTTACATAAGGATTTGAGAGTTGCAAAGGGATTTGGAGCAAACTAATTAGTGTTCTGTTTGTGTGTGTGTTCTTGCGCTCACCACTTAAGGAAAGATTTTGTCAGAATCTTGTTTACACGTACAAGACAAAAGAGTATAGAACCACATGTTACATATTTTTTCTCGCGGAATGTATTCACACATCTTATCCTCACACTAAATACTCGTATGAGATGGGTAATATTTATCGGGTGACAAGGAATCGCGCGGCCCGTTATGCTAGGCCTAGCCCCCCAGTTACTTATGGCCTGTATTCACATTGATTAGTGATTAGTGCGAGTTCATACATTTGCTGCGAGTTTGCTGCGAGTGCGAGTAACTTTTATATGGACTCGTACTAATCACTAATCAATGTGTATCCAGGCCCTTACGTAAAGCCCCGTGCGAGGCTAGAAGCGGGCTTCACAAGACATGTGCATGCTAGGTGATTGCTAGATCTTGTTCTGGCGAACCTTATTTAAATATTTATTCGTTCCCGCCTCGTTATTTATGGACTTTAGTCTTACGTTATACGTCGCAATTGTCTCGTCAGAGGAATATAACATTTAAATAACTACCCTCTCCCTTAGGCCCGCATGGACAATTCAATTTCGGGTGCCGGTTATTATACGGCCCGATAATCCGCGTCCATCTATCTTTCTCTCCCTCTTTTTGCATGAGTTAAAAAGAAACAGAGATATAGTGGACGCCGATTATTGGACCGTACATTAACCGGCACCGCTTCCGGGCAGGATAGTAGTGTACGGGTTTACACCACTTTCATATTTCGGCGTGTGTGTTTATTAGCAGAGGTGGCAGCTAACCTGCAGTGACTTACGAGTAGGGTAGTGCGAAATTATTCCAACAACAGATCAACCGCCTTAGAATATTTGAAATTCGAAAGCCACGTTGGTCGTTGAAGTAACGTGTCGTGCGACGAGGGTGCGCCACGTTGACGCGAGCGATGTGCTCCTACATGGCACCATGTGCACATCGCACACTCAAGACGTGTCACCACAAGGTGGATTTCGCTGCTTTTAACTGGGCAATGTGTGCAGGTGGACTGATGACCTGGAAGGTCGCTGGAGTCCGCTAGATGCGTGTGGCGCAGGCCCGACCATTGTGACGCTCTTTGGGGAAGGCAGTGGACGTCTTTCGGCTGATATGATGTTGATGATGATGTGTGTCGAATGTTTCAGACTTTGAGTGCTGCGGCGACGAGGTGCTAGTGGAGTCGTCGCCGCCCGCCTCGCCGATCATGGCGGCGCGGCTCGCCCAGCCTGCGCAGGTAAATTTCAACTTTTTTTTTCTTTTTGGCCTGATTGGCGGCCAGTAACAGATATGTTCTGAGACAACCTCTTTTTGTAGCCTTAAGGGCTGCCACAGGGGGTAACATTTTGGGTCAACCTCAGTGTGGCCTTAAGGGTTCAAGTTTTCACTGTATGGCATACTTGCACCTCCCGAGGCCATGGCGGGGGTTCCATGCCTCAACAGGTCTAAATTTAAGCTTAAAGGCAACAATCGAGGCTAGGCTATAACCACTATATCTACCCTCTATCCCTACTCTACATTTCTACGAAGTCATGAATACTTTTTAGGGTTCCGTAGTCAACAAGGAACCCTTATAGCTTCGCCATGTCCGTCTGTCTGTCTGTCCGTCTTCGGCTTAGCTAGTAACCATTACTACTAGAAAACTGTGATTCGGCATGGGTATATGAATCAATCACGCCGACAAAACAGTACAATACAATTTCCCTCGGGGTATCGTTGGATAGCTCGTTCAAAAATATTATGGGTTTTCTAAAACCATTTTTCAAATCAGTCATTCGTTTGCGAGATATTGGGCTAATTTTAGTTCGAGTCAGGGTCCCCCCCCTGCCGGCTACTACTGGAGATGTGAAAAAATTCGTGGTAGTAGTACATATAATGAATTTAAAAGGAAAACTATTACGAACAAGTCGGCACAAGTAGTTACCGAGTAATAGTCGACCAACTTAATGTGTAATTGAAAAGGCCAATTTCCGTACAAATTCGGCCGACGCAACCGCACCGCACGTCGATGTAACTAAGAGAGACAGGCAACTACGGAACCCTACACTGTGCGTGGCCCGACACGCACTTGGCCGGTTTTTTTTATGAGAGTAATATTATGGATACTTCAGCGCCGCGGGATAAATAAATAAATAAATAAATATAGAGGACAATCTTACACAAATCGAGCTAGCCCCATAGTAAGCTCAATAAGGCTTGTGTTACGGGTACTAGACGACGATATATTTAATAGAACTAAATACTTAAATACATAGAAAACATCCAAGACTCAGAAACAAATAATCATGCTCATCACACAAATATTTGCCCTTACCGGGATTCGAACCCAGGACCTTCAGCTTCGTAGGCAGCGTCACTACCCACTAGGCTAACCGGTCGTCAGTCGATAGCGCGAAGGTTACGTCGGACTCGCACCGACTAAAGCCGCCGATGGTCCTCCTCGGCTAGGGTTGCCATGTGGAAGAATTAAATGTCCGGATAAAAATCCTGACATCACCCTAAAAATCCTGACATTTCTTGTAACAGAGATTTGGTCCTTTCATTTATTAAAACTGTGTAAACTTCGTAATAAATATTTCATGTAAACTTTTTTTTTGGGGCTCATTCCTTAAAATCCAGACACTTGCCAAGTCCGGCCGCAATCCGGACAAAGGGTCAAAAATCCTGACATGTCCGGCCAAATCCTGACGTATGGCAACCCTATACTCAGCGCATTTCGGACGGCTCTGGGCTCTCCGACGTGCCGCGCTGGCGGCATGCCTCCGAGGGTCCTACCTTTTTTTTATATTTATTATTGCAGCCCCCAACTGTAACCGTGTACCACTCCAAAACCTCGTTTAGTCGCCTTGGACGACAGGCAGGGGACACCGTTGCCGTATTCTAATGCCCCGGCTACAGGGCGCACGAAGTCATGAACCTACGTTGCTATATTTTGCAGTCAATGACGTGACGCATTCATATAGGCGAGTTCATATTTAGTCGCGCGTCACTGGATAAGGCGGGGATTTTAACGTGACTCAAAAAGGTCAATTATGTGGTCATCTAAATGCTTAGACTTCAACTTTATGGTTTTACCAATAGGGAAGATGCAATATTTTCAATTTTGCTTTCATTTGAAAGAATCGCATGTAGAATAACGAAAGAATTAAAAATTTAAAATACTATGATCTATAGTCAAAAATTCCTGTTACAAACTGACAATTTAAACTTTCGCGCCTAAACGGATCTACCTTACTTATGTGTGTCACTTGCCATAATTGTTTGTCCGTGGTTCGTCCCTAGATGTCATAGAGTTGCCTAAGTTTTGACTTTTTACAGTAGTGACGTCACCAGACGCCGATTGTTGGATGAGAAAACACGTTCCATTTCACATTACTTCAAATCGTAATTATTGTTTGAAATTAGCATAAACTAAATTAAAAACGTTTCAGTAGCTACTATTTTATGTGTTTTCAACATTTTGGTCACAAAATAATGGTAAATATTATAGCTGCATCTTCCCTATTGTTTCTAAATGCGGGTCTTCAATGAATTATACATACATACATACATACATACATTCACGCCTTTATCTCTAAAAGGGGTAGGCAGAGCACATGAAACTTGTGTTCCAGTGCCACTTTTAGCATCAATGTGGGTATAAAAGATCGACAAAATGTGATATCGTAGTGACAGGTTGCTAGCCCATCGCCCACAACACACTTCAACCCTGTACCCTTAGTCGACTCTTATGACACCCACAGGAAGAAAGGGGGGGGGGGGGGGGGGATGGGAATTGTAATTCACTCTATACGTCTATTCTAACATTATGAGGAGGACATGTCTGTGTTCTGCAGCTTTGTATGTTTGTAAGCTTGTATGTAGAGGGGTAATCATCGGTAACATCAAATTTTTAAAAAAAGGTCCCCCCCGCCCCCATGCCTCGTCCCGAATCTCTCACCTAAACGGTCACGTGACATCTATGGCGAGTTTAACAATTTTTTCCCATCCCAAAAAGTGCACAGCGCCGCTAAAGAAGTTCACTTCAAAATAAACCCAGTAGTTATAACGAAGTCTGATGTTGGTAACAGGTGGAAATGTCTCCTTATTACTCTTATTAGTATTGTCACGTTATAGGGAGCGGGCGGCGGCGGCGCGTCGCCGGGCGCCGTGAGGGAGCTCATCGTCATACCGGAGATCTCCAATACTATCAGCTTGCAGCAGGCCATACAACAGGTACTATTGACGTTGTACAACTGTAGAATTGAGCATCTTATTAAGATTTACAAAAGGTGTAGCTTCTTTTGAAGCAGCTCGACTTGAACACCTGGTCCAAAAGCGCCATTTACAGAAGACGCGTCCCAGACCATCCTATACGTATGATTACAATGACCAGGGCTAGCTATAATGCACACAATGTGACGAACATTTAAAACTAAGTTCGGCTTTGCGAGCCATATACGTACTCATCAGAGAAAATTGTAAGGGTCGCCGGCGTCGGATACGACAAGGACTATATATATTCCGATTGATGAAGGTTGATAAATACAAATCAACTCATCGTCATACCAGAGGTCTCCAATACTAACGGCTTGCTGCAGGCTATACAACAGGTTGGTACTATACCGTCGTGAACTGGATGGAATTGTGCACCATATTGCGATGGATTAAGGTTGATAAATACAAATCAACTCATCGTCATACCAGAGGTCTCCAATACTAACGGCTTGCTGCAGGCTATACAACAGGTTGGTACTATACCGTCGTGAACAAGATGGAATTGTGCACCGTATTACTATAAATTAAGGTTGATAAATACAAATCAACTCATCGTCATACCGGAGGTCTCCAATACTAACGGCTTGCTGCAGGCTATACAACAGGTTGGTACTATACCGTCGTGAACTAGATGGTATTGTGCACCGTATTACTATAAATTAAGGTTGATAAATACAAATCAACTCATCGTCATACCGGAGGTCTCCAAAACTTGCAGCAGGCCATACAGCAGGTACTATTGACGTAATACAATTGTGCACCTTATTAAAATGAATTAAGGTTGATAAATACAAATCTGTAACGTTCTACAAATAAGCAGCTAAACGCTGGAGCTGGAACTCTGATAACATTTTACGTAAAATGTATCATGCATCAAGGGTAAAGCGGGTATGGTTGGCCTACAAGGTGCTGAACACCTGTGTACCGTGTTACTTGAATGTCGTGCTGAAACTGCCATATGAAGTGAAACGAGTGAAAGACAGTGTTCAGCTACTTATGAGTTCGATTCGATTGTGCTAGTATTATCTAACCTTGCATTGATGCTGTCTGACTGATTTCGGCCATAGCGACTGTGTGTTCTGGACTTGGTATCAACGATTAGTACTATGACAGGAGTGTTGTTGTTCTACTCTCTGGTGCGCTCTCAAGTGGCTTGCATACCCTATCTTTTTTGCAAAGGTACGAGCTTAATTTGGACAGGTTAATACCGCGCCGGCGAAGTTGTACTAGATGTACCGATAGGCGAGTCTTGAGCTCGTCTCGCTTTTTATTCTCTTTTTATTGACCTGCTCATGGAGTAGACGTCGCCATGCTGGCCGCCGTGCTGCCTTCTCCTACTCAGACGGCTACAACTTGCATTTCTTCATGTGTCTTTTCACTTTTGCAACACGTACGTCAAATTGTATAGGTATGACAGCTATCTCATTCCCAGCCCTATGGTTGTCGAATAATACGCTGTGGGAGCCTCTGTAATCCGAACGTCTATTCTTCCAAAGTTGGTTTTGAACGTGTACTTAAACCACCCTTCCCTGATGTCCATGCGCGCAGCAGTAGGCCCTATACTATCATTGAGAGTACCAGCGCGTTGTGTTGGGTGTAGTCTCCGAAATCAATTTGCAAAGGGCGCAGGCGGCGTCACGAAGGCATCTCCAGACACTTTTTTTTTAACTATGACGTTGGCAAATAATCATACCCTGGTAGTAAGCGGCACACCTTCGCCTATTGTCACTCGCGACTTCAGAAGAATCAGAAGCGCGTGGCCGATCATTTATTGATTTGAGGATTCGTTGCACTAACCAGGGCCTGATTTACCCACAGGCTAATAAGGCTAGAGCCTAGGGCGCAAGGACCAAGCAACGGGGCGGCGGGGGCGCGGCACTGAGCTGAGACTTGCTTACATTTCATAGTTAGCTTAGGGCGGTCAGAACTCTAAATCAGGCTCTGGCTAGTGGCTTGTCTTAGTAGACAAGACTAACGTTACTATTCTCCAGGTCTCCAGTACGGTCGTGGAAGTAAATGGAGACAGCTCTGGCCACTCCAGCCCTACGACTGAGGCCCAGCACACCTACATCACCGTAGCAAGTAAGTAGCTGGCCTGGTACAGAACTTAGAACGTTGCTTCACAATTTATTATGGTATTTAAATAATTTAAGTCCAATAAGACTTTTTTTGATAGCATTATTAGAGTCGGATTTGAATTTTGAATATGTATGAAAAATTTAAAATCGTTTATTTTTGTGATCATGATCAACCAAGTCTTGAAAAAAAGCCGGAGTATCCTAGATCAAGGCTCTAATTTTCCAACCCTTCAAAAGCCCTTCTGGGGGCCTAGACAAGGTTTTATTCGACAAGCGCTAACGCCAATAGAAAATAATAAAATGTATGGGAATGACAGATGTTAACGAAAAGTGTTTCGTCGGCATCTGTCATTCCCCTACATTTTATTATTTTCTATTCGCGTTAGCGCTTGACGAATGTAACCTTGTCTACGGCCCCTGGTATCTAGAATTGCAAAACTTACTATTCGTCAGCACGATTATTTGAGAGTTTCAATAATTTGTTTACTTAGCCATTTCGTTGTTACTAATTCACATCCAGTACGAATGCCGTCAAATGTCAATAGATCTGGTTGGATTCTTACTGCATGATTTATCTGGTAGTAGCGTGAAAGTTTGCCATTTACGAGTTTCATATGTAGTAAAGCATGTAGTAAAGCGATAGCACAATTATTTACTGTTATGGTTTCTATAAATTCAGCCACTCTTAGTATGTACTTATCTCATATTTATTGTTCGGAAGTTGTCAGCATGCAATGGTACAATTTTATTTTAATTTGTCTGTTATGTTGGCACAATGTTTTTTATTTGTTTGTTATTTATTTTGTGTGTGTCCATGGCACAGTGCAGGACGAATGGCAGAACGAGATCGGCCCATTGCCCGTGAAGGCCGAGATCAACAGTGACCAAGAAAGCAAGTGTTCTGGCTACTATGTTATTGGTTAAGGTTGCACGTGCTAACACTGTTGGTATAAGAGGCCTTTTTTGTAGCTTTGCTTTTCAATTGCATGTCTTCCTTGTTATATTGTAATTATACTACTGACGGTAGACCTTTGAAATGATAGAGCTCCAAGTATGCGTAAATAGAACTTCGGGTGTTCTAAGCTGGGCATTGATTGGAGTAATAAAAAGAGTTTAGAGCTTACAGTAGACGGGGCTAGTGAGGGTTTTCTGAAATGACGTGCACTAATTGGTAGCAACTGTGGTGTGGTCTGTGGCATCAGGATTGACACTAGAAAGTTCGAATATCTGAGCTACGAGAACTCCAACTGTGATGTAAATAACATCGATTTAGGTGACGATGATTTGACATCAGTACCAGCCATCTGAAAACCCTTAGAATCAGCATTCCTATATTAATTCGTTGTGCGTTAGTGGTTTGTATATCCACTGTAGAGCTCTTTATTTGGACAGTCTCATTGAATATCTCTTTTTTACCCCATTTATTGTGATTGAGTTCTGGGGGGACGAATCTACAGGATATACAATTTTACAACTGGACATTAGCAACAGGCGCTTGACCAATAACGACTGGCTATTGGACGTACGTTGTCTGTTTAAACAAGTAAACAAAGTTGTAACTTGTAGCTTCGTGAAACGGGCCCCTGTATATGCGTTTGTTTATTTCCTTTCCTCGCTAGTTTAAACACCTTTTATTCACGCACATATCATTACTGCTCTAAAATGCGTTTAGAAACCGTAGGAAATGACCAGCATTATATTATTACTAGACCCCGGATTGTTGTGGTACTGACGTCACAATAGGGTGATTTGGGGAGTAAATGGAACAGTATTCATTAATACGGATTTATTAAGATAAGATAATATAAAAAATATCATATAGTGTTAATGAATACGAAATTGTACTTATTATTTTTTGGTATACATATTATTACGAATCCTCCAATAAATAAATTGTCAGTTGATTAAAATATCGACGTTGCTCTTTCGTTAACGGACTCTCCGTAACAGATCAATAGTTGTTCTAAATGACTTGCGGTTATTCTACGTCTTCTAGCAGAATATATCCACTTCAAAAAAGAAAAGCTTCTTTCCACTGAGGCAGATGTTATTGGAGCATATTTGAAAAGTTTGCGGTTGTCAAAGCAATATTTGTAACGATTGCTTGGATTTATTTGTATTTCTTGACCGGTATTAAGTTTGTTAATGTCACGCAATGTGTTAAATCCGTAATTAATTAAAATGCAATATCGATCGATTCACTGGGATTTTTTTATTGTGACTTTATTAAATTTTATTCGATTACGTACCGTAAATGAAATTATGTTTTTCTCTGGTGAAATGAATATACATTTTAATCTTATCTTATAATTTATGTATCATTTTGTTCTACCATTCCATTTACTCCCCAAATCACCCTATTGTGACGTCAGTGCCACAACAATCCGGGGTCTATATTACAACCGATTTTACTATTAGAGCTTTCTTGTCTGTGGTAGTAGGTAATATCTGTACTTTAATGTTATAACAGTACAGATTTTTGTAACGTTATGAGTTTAAATTTGGAACAGCTGTCAAAACTCAAGTGGGTCTCTATTATAGTATCCATAGATATTAAAACAGTTATCGATACGAAACGTCAATAGGGGTGTAGACTCCAAAAAAAGAAGGCAAAAAATATGCCTAGTGACGAAACAACCGCTTGAATATTGCTTGTTAGAGAGAGAAAACGCAAACAGAAACCATTTCTTAAAACTTTGGACACTTATAACTTCGTAATTATTTAATCTTTTGCGTTGATTTTTTCTCCATTTCACTACATTTTTGATCCTTTTTCGAGAAAATATGACATTATTGATTATTTTATTTAGTGTCTACACCCCTATTCAGTATGTTTTTTTAATATTTACGCACGACATTTGATCTCGAGTGAAATGAGTATAGGGACTCCATTAGTTTGTCTATGATTTAAAAAAAACCATTCGTCTTGACGAAGGATCGAATTGCCGTTGTAATGTGTTCTTGTTAGTTTTTTTGCTGTTACGAAAGTAGAATTGTGAACCCATCTTAGAGTACTTATGATATGTGTGTAGGTGTTGATAAAGTAGTGTATACAACTGTACATAATTAGGCCTTAAAACACTCGTGTGATCCTATATTACGAAGCTCGCTCACGCTCGTTTCATAAAACCACACTCGTATTTTAAGGCCTCTCATTATGGATCAGTTGCATAAACTAATATTATAAAATACTTACAGGTTATTTTTTATGGCACATAACTATTAACTATTAAAACCTGTTCTGCCATTTCTGCGTCGGCGTAGTCGTGCGTTTTAGGAATTTACGATTACAGTACCTCTCTTAAAGTAGAAATGATTTGAGATTTGTAACAAAGCCATCCATTCCAAAAATGATCTAAGCGAGGAACATCCATTTATAATGACAGTCTTTCATTTATTTCAAATAATTTAACGACATCATATCAATGATCCTAGAACCCTAGAGCGAGCTTCTTCTGGATCACGTGATTCTTTTGGGTGTCTGCTCATCTGCTGTTCTTTACATTTCGTTTTTCACATTTTGAACTAACAAGAATCCATTTTCTCATTCCTTATTTTAAACTAAAGCTTTATTAGTCTTCAATTGCTCTTTAAAATTTTGGAAAATTTACTAATATTAACATAGTATTTTGACATGTTGTCTCTTTAATAATAGGTAATAATAGTTTTATCAGGAGCTTATTTTGGGCTACAACATTTCTCAAAACTTTTATAACAAATAATCCATCGCACACTTTTAATTTCTCAGGAAACCTTTGATGCACTGCCCAAGCAGACTCAATCTGATTATCCGTACCTGTCAAACAGATACCTTATTAAAAGCAAGCGATTAAAAATGAAACCTACTCTAACATACCCGTATAAAGTTTATAATTGCTTGTAAAGGATTAATAGGGGCGTATTATGAAAAAATAGTAATGGTAGATAATTGTCGATGCCCCTTCGGATTATCTACCTGGGTGATGATCGTGAATGCACTCGAGGGGTTGATTCTGTTGTCATGTGATACACCTGCTGGTTACCTTTGACGTGACGCGTGCCAACTGCTCTCAATTTGTGAGGACGTTTATTGAACATTTGATGTCGTATTTTATTTCGCGATATTGCTTTGATATAGTGTGTTTAGGCTTTAATGGATGAATGTTTTGTGACGATTTTTTTTTATTCAAATAAGGGGACTGTGAGTACTTACTTATAGAAAGCTAACGAAACTAAAGTACTTAAACTGTATTATTTACTCGTCTTTGATAATAAGTAGTTTTTTTATTACCTATACATTATGATCCACTCTATGAACTTATTTATCTTGTACGTATGTTTTTTTAGATAGGCGTTAGATCCATCAATAGGGGTGTAGACACTAAATAAAATAATCAATAATGATGTATTTTCCTGAAAAAGGATTAAGAATGCAGTAAAATGGAGGAGTAGAGTAGAATGCAGGAAAAAGCAACGCAAGAGGTTAAATAATCACAAAGTTATGTGTCCAAAGTTTTAAGAAGGGGTATGTTCTGTCCCTTTTCCGCAAAACGCACCTTCATATGAAATGATTGTCATTTACTTTTAATCTCTAACAAACAACATTTAAACGGTTGTAGCTTCGTAATCTTTTGCAATAGTGGAGTTGGATTTTCGTCATTAGGCATATTTTTTCTGCCTTCTTTCTTTTAAAGTTATAATGAATCATGAGCCTACATCCCTATTATATTTTGTCTAGGTATATCCTTGTTTGCATTATACTTGTAGACGGACTCCTCAAAATAAAAAAATCTCAAGCGCTTGTACACATTCCATGTTCATAGTTCTATTGGTTTTACGTCTTATCAGACGTTCAATGTCTAATTGGATTTATATAGGTAACACTATGGCAATGAATCGGTGAGAATACTGAGAATATTCGTGTTAATACCGCTATTCAAACTTTCATTGATTAATGTCAGTTACTACACTCGCGGACAAAAAATACGGGTTGGTAAAATACCGTCATATTTCCTAAAATAGTGCGTAAGAGGTTGTACAGTTAATCCTGTCATGATCTTTATTAAATTTTACATATAAACTGCTAATAACAGTAAAAAAATTAATGTTAACAGGTTTAAATCGGACTCGTAAAAACCGATGAAAAAAAAAACGTGATTTTTGGATGTTGATATTTTTATGATAGGATCCAGGAAATTGCTAATACAGTTGGTTATTGTAAAGAATAGCATATTATAAATAAAACAAGTATTAAATATTTTAAAAAACCTATTGCAGTTATTTAATTTAGGGTGACCCGAAATATTTGACCGCGAGTGTATGTAATTTTGATCTTGTCCGTTTAGAGTAGGCGAATATCTTAAGTTGAAATTGGTTGGTTTGAAATTGGCTGAATTTAGTCTAAAAATCGATTGATAGATAAAAAATTAAGGACTAACTAAAGGGTGAACACTATTTAATTGTCGCCAAAATTTTTACTTCGCTAGCGTGTTGCATCGAACCTTTTTAGGGTTCCTTAGTCAACAAGGAGCCCTTATAGTTTCGCCATAACCGTCTGGCCGTCCGTCCGTCCGTCTTCGGCTTAGCTCAGTAACCATTACTACTAGAAAACTGTAATTCGGCATGGGTATATAAATCAATCACGCCGACAAAACAGAAGAATAATATCTTAAAAATATTTTTTTGGGGTACCTCTCCTACACCTAAAGCGGGGATGTAATTTTATTTTCTCGTTAAACCCATAGTGTGGGGTATCGTTGGATAGATTTTCAAATTAGTGATTCGTTTGCGAGATATTTGGCTTTTTGTTCGAGTCATGTCGTCCCCCCCCCCGTCCCCCCCCCTGCCGGCTAAATGGCTGGTACTGGGAATGTAAAAAAAAATCGTGCCAGTAGTACATATAATGAATTTAAAAGGAAAACTATCACGGCACTAGTTACCGAGTAATAGTCGACCAACTTAAAATGTACTTAGAAAGGCCAACTTTCGTACCAATTCGGCCAACGCGACGCAACCATTTAGTTGGCGCGCGCGTGTCGATGTAACTAAAAAAGACAGGCAAATACGGAATCCTACACTGCGCGTGGCCCGACATGTACTTGGCCGATTTTTTTAATATTCATTTGAAATTTGGAAGGCTCATTTATCTGGCAAAATCTTGTCAAACTACTCGGAGGACGGTTTAATGGACCCTAAAAAAAAACAAGGTGAAACTATAGATAGGATTATAGGAAGCGGCGTAGAAGCTATTTGATAAGAATCCAAGTATCTCTTTCCGGCTTTGGGTTAAATGCACAAAATTGTTAACCGATGATTCCGTGCAAAGTTCGATGAATCACATCAAAAGTAAAGTCCGGGAATTTTCTCGTCATTCGTTAAAACAGCCATAATATTTTTTTTATTGATTTTACTTTATATAAATAGTCATATAAGGAGTTTTAAGTACGTTTATTTTTATTTTCTCTTTTGTAGCATGTTCGACCTGCAACAAATAAGTGTTCACCCTTTAACTCGCCTAAAATACTAAACTTCACGGGCTTACATCAGATCACCCTGTAACATAGTCAGCGTCCCTTATATACTACCAAGAGGGGCTACTTCGCCATAATACACCAAAGCTGGTGGGGTGAGTTGTCTCCACCGCCTCCTCCACATCGCTAGAGCGAGACATCGCGTCTAAGCGAGACAGTTTATCGGATATTGTTCTGGGAAGTCTGCGTCGGTCCGAGTTGCCTGGGAGACCTCTCGCGGCATGGAGGTGCCACGATACCGCTCGTACTACCCCTGTGAGTGCCTCTGCCACCCTGAACTGTGGTTTACGGTTTCAGTGTAACTTGGAACGGTCGCCAGTTCGGTTCCATTTTCCCAATTCGGTATTCAAATTTTACAATCGGTATTGGATCGTTTGTTTTCGGCCAGGATCATATTCCGCGCAATAGGTATATAAACCCGTGATCACGACCTTACCGCTAGTAGTGTTATAAACAGAACAAAGATGTACTCATTTTAAGGAGTTGTCGACAAAGAAAACCTTAAATGTGAAAAACTATTCCGTTCTTAAAATAGTTTTATATCTCCATACATTCAACAAGTGGCATAGCTGCGCAGAATGCGTAGTCATTTACATTTCGGAGTTCCCATAAGTGTCCAACAAGCGTATCAATATCGTCCTTAATATATTGAAGACTTGTACTTCGACATTAAAATCGTACGATTTTGTTACTCCGGTGACCGTCCGGTTTTCTAAATAGTATAAAGATAGTACAACTAACTAAAACAGCGACAAATCGTATAATTAACTCGAATATTGGGAAAAAACATTGTCATAACCCTTGTTTCGCTGCCATGATACTTTATATAGTGTTCTTGTTTCGACTCCCGAAAATGTTGTGGTTTTCTGGTATATTTTGTTTGTGATGTACCTATATTAATCACTTAACTGTCAACTCTTTTTAATTAGACTCTACTCATGGTGTTTACCGGCTTGAGTATCTCCCGGTAGCATAATATTGGTGCTTTATTCAATAAAATTAATGAGCCGATCCTAACATAGTGTGTTTTGCAAATACTTACGTTAGTTATGTATTTTTCCTTTCTCCACCTTTATGCTTTAGCGACTGCCAAATTAATCCTAGGCGACACCGAGACATTGGCGGTTTCCCTATCAAACACATAAAAGTAGTATGCGTTTGAAAAGGATGACAATATTTCGGTATAGCCGATTCTAAATGGGCGGGCTTTATTTATCTCGTGGGCTTGAAAATATAGTAAGAATTTATGAAATGAACATTTGGCGTGTTCCTGCGGTTGCTAATATCAAACCGCGAGTAGGATGAATTGGATGTGACGGTTTTGCCATTAGCATGGCGTGTTCCTGCGGTTGCTAATATCAAAGTTTAAATGATTTTCCAGGCCATAAACATAAAAAAAAAACTCGTCGTGGTTTAGTAATACCTTAAGGCCTGCTGTCTAACGGAATGTAAGTGCAAAAAAATCGCATTAGTGGTCATTTCTAAAAATCTTACTATACTTCCATTTAAGGGTTACTTACTTTTAATAACGTACATTTATTTGACCTTATATCCATTTTTAACAGGCGAAGGCAGCAATGGGGTCAACTACCACGTGCAATATGTGGAGCCTCAAGAGATTTACACCCAGGGCCATGAGACTCACATGTAAGTGCCATAATTAATAAAGGTCATTTATTTTTAAATTACTGGTAATCCCTTGGATTTACCACGGCAAGACTTATATAAGGTGTTTCTTACAAAGATGCCGCTAAAGCATTGTTATGAAAGCTAAAACGCCGTTAAAATTCGTTTGTCTTTATCTGTCACATTGACATTTATACAGGGTGTTTTTATTCATTTGCTTTAGTTAGGGCAGATTCTTTACATCTTATGTAGATAATTTCTCAAAGAAACGTATGTCCTAACTCGCACCGTTTTCAAAATATTTCAAATCGAAATTTAATCACTAACTTAAGTTAAACCAGTGTAAAATCTTCTTAATAACGCACAACGTTTAAGATACTGACGTATAGTAGTTGACACCAAATTGACGCTAACTTTTCCTTAACTCTAAAAGACCTTTTACAATAGTCTGCAAGTAAATATTAAATTATTTTGTATGAAACCTGAAAAAAATATTTTTTTTTCGAATGTCGTTAAACCGATATACAGGATAACTTATATAAATGTACTAAGCACTGTGTTGAAGTTAAAGCAAATTAATAAAAACACCCGATATAAAGAAAGGGACGAAAAAGTCTAGTAAACAGAGGTTTGTAAACTCTTACGAATTATCTTTTTGCCTCCGTCGATTCCTTAAGGCTGTGGGACGTAACCATGAACATTCTTCCTCCGATTACACCTACACAAATACTGTAAATACCTAGTCTAGCCATAAGTTCTGTTACAAATGAAATGAAACATATTTTTAAAAGGATGTAATTAATTTACCATAAGTAAATGTTTATTTATAGGTAAGTTAATAAGGTTTCTAAACAATATATTTTTTATTCAAAATGCCCGCCTTTAGCTTTAATACACGCCCTCAAACGATCCGGCCACACGTCTATAGATTCACGCACTGTATCCATTGGGAAATTTGCCACTGCTACCTTCAAAGATTTTTTTAGAGAATCGATATTGGCATGGCGTTTAGAGCAGACCATGTCCTCTAACACTGACCACAATTTATAGTCCAGGGGATTTAAGTCGGGACTGGAAGAGGGCCAATCATCTGCCTTGATGAAGTCCGGAACATTCCTTTGCAGCCAAATCTGGGTGGTGCGAGCTTTATGACCCGGGGCTGAGTCCTGCTGAAAGGTCCAGTGTACATTTTTGAACATTGTGTCGTTTAGTGGTTTAACTACTGTTTCTAAAATCGTGTCCTGATACACTTTAGCTGAAATTTTCACTCCTTTTTCGCAAAAATGGATCTCGGAGACGCCTTGATACGACACACCCCACCAAACCATGACGTAAGCGGGATGATGACCTCGCTGAATCCTTCCAACTATCTCTTTAGCTTCTCGAGAGTTGTGTGCGTACACTTTATCATTTTGTTTGCTGTAGTGCTGCTCGATAGTAAAAATTTTTTCATCCGTGAAAAGAATATTTTTATATTTCCCATGTGCGTATCGAGATAAAAGGCTTTTTGATCTTTCAACTCTCTTGTCCTTTAGTGACTGATTTAACATATGTCCTGTATATCGTCGGTAAGCTGCAAGACTCAAGTCATCTTTGATTATACGCGAAAGTGTCCTAGGTGGTATTTTCATTTCCTTAGAAAGGATCTTCTGTTTTCTTATGGGATTTCGGCGAATTCTGGCCCTTACAGCATTAACGGCTTGTTTTGTTCTAACAGTACGTGGTCGGCCAGATCTTTTACTGTCATCGACAGAGGACGTTTTGGTGTATCTTTGAATGGTACGATACACAAACATTCGACTGATCTCTAACTTTTTTAGTGTCTCAAAAATGTGGGACGGCTCCATTCCTACCTTATGCAGAGCAATCACAGCAATTCTATTTTCTTTGACACCCCACTCCATTATTAATTTACTTATTTTAATATTATATTGTATATAAATGGTGGCAAAAACATCCAAGTACTTACGTCAAAACACAACATTCGAAATTCGAATTATTATTTTTCTTAAAATCATTGTTAACTGCCAGTAACAGAACTTATGGCTAGACTAGGTATAGATGAAACCTACGCTGACGAGTATAATACCGTACAAGTACCTGAAGTACCATTGATCATGTTGGAAACGCCTCTGCGCAGCGACGGTCGGTTTCAATCGGCGAAAACATACAAATGTTCAATTCGCCTTTCGCTTTCTGAACAATTTGATTTTGGTTCAAAGTTTTCTTTTCACGCCGAATTCGTATTGTGAACAATGTTTTATGTAAGTAAGTATGATGTTATTTGAGTTTAAGCATTCAATTACCTACATCCAGTTTTTGCTTGTTATAGTTACAGCAACTAATGTTTTTACGATGGTATGCATATATCACAGAGAAACACACATTTCACCAGCAACTGGCATGCAAAAAATTGAATTTAACTAATAAAATATAAATTAATCATAATGGATGTACAATACGGGTATAATGTCAATTAAAATTCAAATTCCATTAATTAAGTCTTAATACAAATTTTTAGTTTTATAATAATCAAAGTAATCATTCACAGAATAAAATGATTCCTGTATTAAATATTTTCTTAGTTTTGATTTAAATATGTTAAATGGTAATTCTTTAATGTCATCATGTAACCTATTATAAATACCAATTGCCATACAATATGCGTTCTTGCCATATAATTGAGTCTTTTTAGGTGGTATAGCAAGACGATTTGGGTACCCCTCGTGTTAAATTTGCATGTCACTTTTTTAGTTTTTTAAATCTTAAACGTATTTGGCAAACTTAGTAACCTACCTCAAGAATAAAGAATTAGTGGCCCGTTTCCCAACAAGTTCCAATTTTACACGGCTAAATGGGCAATATTGATCAAATGGCCTGTTGTTATTGGCCCCCGTGTTGACAATTTGTATCGTTCTCTTAATGCCAACATTGCGCCGTGAATCATCGCGTTTCTATTAGCACGTCGTTAATAATGGCATAAGCGCCACTTATATTACATTATAAGTGACCACAGCTCGCACATGTGTAAAATCAAGAGTAACAAAAAAAACATCATATAAAATGACATGAATGAAGATTCAGATTTTCAGATTGGCAAAACTTTTAAGTACATTTAAATTTTCGCCTATGAAAATGTAGAATGTTTGTAAATTGGAGAAGTTAAATATATTATATTGATTACTTTATGTAGATTAAATCAAGTAGTAAGTTACAGGAAATTAGAGGCACCCGAAGCAATCACCCACCAGACTCCAGTGATTAAGATATGAGATAACAGATTTTTTTAATTTACTTTTAGTATCGTGGTAGATATCAATGCCTCTGGAGTCCGGAATATGGTTGTATAGCCGTACCATTCTTGAGATTGGCGAGTTACTGTCCAATTTTGTTCTTCTGAATTTATCCCTAAACAGCTTGTAGGTACCCTTGCGAGGTAGCCTCTGTGGAATTGTTATTTAAATATTTTTTAATCATTCCGGGCAGTTTATACCTCTGCTGTTAACTACCTTATACAAAAACATAAGTTCAAGCACTTTTCTTCTGCCACTAAGAGAGGAAAGGTTAAAATACTTCAGACGCTGTTGATATGACGTTAATGACCGTGATTTAGGGGACGAATAGCTCAAAATCGCCAGAAATCGTTTTTGCATCCTTTCAATACGGCTTTTGTGGACTTCGTAGAAAGGCCACCAAACCTGGGAGCAGTATTCAAGATGGCTTCCTACCAGGGTGCTGAATAGTAGTAACCTTGTACGGGTTTGCTTGAAGTGCTTGGTATTCCTTGCCACAAACGCCACCATTGCAGAAGCTTTTTTATTATTAGGTCTAATTGAACGTTAAAGGTCAGCTGGTCGTCCAACATTACACCCAAATCACGTACAACTGGAACTTTTTGCAGGATTATACCGTTTATTAGAATATCAAGGGCGTATTAGATTTATCAAATATGTATTTTAAGGGAAATACTAGCTGCTTAGCACACTTACACAAAAGTACTGGTGGTAAACCGTCTGGACCACAGCCTTTAGATTTATTTATTTATTGTAACTTGTAGCTTCGTGAAACGGGGCCCAGGTGTGAATACTCATTCTCTTAGCTACTTCCATAGCCACAACGAGCTTGATGATTATGGTATTCTCTTATCCCTAATTAGGGACATATGGCTCTCAGAAGGGTTTTGAATCTATTTCTGTCGTGGGCGGCTATAAGGCCCGTAGAGGCAGCCTCTGTGTCGACTATGCGTCTCCGAGTTTTCCAGGAAGCTTTCCATCTTAAACTGTTTGGACAGGTGGTTGTTTGACCTTCGCAGCACATGTCCTATCCAGCGCCACTTCCTCAGGCGTATGTCCTTGGCGATATAATTTTGGCCGGTGAACTCCCATAGCTTGGCATTGGACATGGCCCGGTGGCAGTAAATTCCCAGAATCAGCAAATTCAGAATCCGACCGACTTGATGTTAGAGTTAAAAATCCTAATTTTCTTTCGGCGGGTGATGACTGGGGATGTCCATACGGGCTTCAGCTGCGCAAATGCGGAACGGGCTTTGATGATGCGTGCCTCAACGTCCGCTACTGCTCCTCTCGGTGGATCCATCACGCTTCCCAGATACGTGAACAGTTTCACCTGCTCGACGATCTCACCGTTTATGTGAATATTAGCATCATGCCTAGCATTTATCGTGTGTTAAATGAGTTATGGTGGGTTGCACCAAACCGTCTGCAATCGTAGGTAAGTTATGTTCGTTAAAATCGATATGTGTGACAAGTTTATATGGAATTAGAACTGCCGGCGCCATATTTAACGTTGATCGGTCTGTAATCGTAAGTTGGTGTAACCCCCTCGTATTGACGCTTAACATTATAATCTTAAATATTCAAGATTTACCTAGTACCCGACATTGAATGCAATTTCTTTAAATAACCTATATTTCTAAGTCTAAGAAAAAAACTATATATGTATACTAGCGTCTTGTCTTTGTATAATTGACATGCTTATGTACCAGGGAAACCCTCCGCTCGTACCCCGTATACGGCGTGGCGACGGTCAACGCGGACCAGCCGACCGAGTCGTGGAGCGCGGACGAGTTCTCGTACAATGTGGTGGTCGGGCCCGACGAGGCCGCCTCCCCCACCCCCGCGCCCGCGACCCCGCCGCAGGCGCGCATGCCGCCCGCGACTGTGCAGTGGCTGTTGGACAACTATGAGACGGCTGACGGTGAGTTCCGACAGGAGTCTGTAGCAGGGATGCCACGGATGAGATTTTTTTGACATCCGCGGATGCGGAGGCGGTTGCGGATTTTTGGGGGCACACAGGAAGTCTGTAGTCTGGCGAACGCAAAATCCCAATAGTTGACGTTGATTGACCGCTGACTATAACGTGAAGCAACCAGACCATTTCCTTCCTCATTGTTCACACATATCGTTCACTGAATTTGTCTCTGTGTTATCCTGCGGAGCAGACATTATGTTTTATAAAATAGTTTAGATTTGAAAGTAAAATATATTTTTGTGTGCAGGTGTGTCTCTCCCCCGGTCTACCCTCTACGCGCACTACTTGCGACACTGCTCGGCGCACCGGCTCGACCCCGTGAACGCAGCGTCTTTCGGCAAGCTCATACGCTCCGTATTCGTCGGGCTGCGTACCCGCCGTCTCGGCACTAGAGGCAACTCCAAGTACCACTACTATGGCATCAGGTGAGTCAATAGTACTAACACTTCTGAAAACCGTTCACTGCCTCGGTCTACCCTATACGCGCACTGTTTACGGCACTGCTCGGCGCACCGTTTCGACCCCGTGAAGGTGTCGTTCCGCAAGGTCATACGCTCCGCGTTCGTCGGGCTGCGTACCCGCCGTCTCGGCACTAGAGGCTACTCCAAGTACCACTACTATGGCATCAGGTGATTCAACAGTACCACTTCTGAGAATCTTGAATTGTCTTCAATTATGGCTTGGTGCGGACTTCTGAGAATCTTTAATGCGTGCTTGGAGCAGTTCCAACGGGTGAATTTCTGCAGCGATAAACGCATTATCGATGCAGGTGACCTATGGCTAATGTAGCAATACAGGCGCGTGTTTGTATGGCTGCAAATGGTAGCCGTTCGAAACCGCTCTTAGACGATGTTCAATCTCACTTTAATATACAGGGTGTATCAAAAATGGGGTGTGAACCGAGCAAGGGCACATTTGGTAGCGCATTGCGAGTCCAAATATGCATTTGTTTATTTTTAATACATCCTGTATAGTGTGCCTAATCAACAAGATACCAATTGGCTACTTTCCTAAAACAAGCAAAAAATACGTGTTTATATTTTGATAATCTAACTGACGGACTAAATAGAATTATGTTTTTCTTAGCCAGGAAAGTACCCAATTAGGTTTACGAATAGTCAGTTGCGTTGTAGTAGGACAGTTTCAGGTGATAATGTGGACACGCTGGACAAAAGCACCAAATTTTTCCCATGTACTTATTAGGTCCATAGCATTAAGTTTTTGATAGCAACTCCTCCGTCGGCCATCTTTAATTTTATGGCGGCCATTTTGAATATACGTATATCATTAATATCTCGAGTTCTAAATAACGTAGAATCACAAACTTAGTGTCAAAATTTATATATTTGGGGTCAAGGAATTCAACTAGATATATATATATATATATATATATATATATATATATATATATATATATCTAGTATATATAGATATATATATATATTTAGAGTCGAGTTCCCAAAGGATATCAAACGGAACCCTGTTCCTAAGCTTCCGCTGTCCATCCGGCTGTCTGCGTATCAGCAATAGCTAGGCTGTTCAAATTTTCACAGAAGTTGTTTTTCTATTGCTGCTTTAACATACATTCATAAAAATAAAAATAAATTAAAAATTAAACAGTGCTCTCATACATGAAACGTAATTTTATGGCTTTTTTTGGCGGCCCATAACAATCGGTATATCTCCAGAACCGTAATATGCAGACACTTGAAATTTCCGCCGCTTATGTATTAGTATAGCCTCTGTAATAACAAGTAATAAAATATATTACTAGTATGTATTCGTTGACCTAATATATAAATAAACACCAATTTTGTATTTTCAAGTAATTTAGTTAAATACTTATCTAGTTGAATTCCCTGATCCCAAATATGTATATTTAGACACCAAGTTTGTGATTCTAAGTGACTTAGTACTCGAGATATTAGTAATGAACTATTATTCAAAATGGCCGGTATATACGGAGGAGTTGGTTCCTATCAAAAACTTAAAGCTATAGACCTAAGAAGTGCCTGAAAGAAAATTGGTGCTTTTGTCCAGCGTGTCCACATTTACGACAATTTGTTTCTGCCCCACTATTCTAGTAGATCTCCAACTACCACTTTACGGTATCAGGTAAATACGACCGTGGTCCCAGTTCTGATAACTTTTCGCCTCCGTCGATGATTCCAATGTATTGAACCTTATGTCGGTGCAATACGGTTTATGAAGAGTTAAATAAACTCGTTGCAGTGCTATGCGTCGTTTACCGGCGTTTTAGGTATGTAGCCTCAACGTCGCCGTAACACAGCGCAAAACTTTTGTTCGTGTCTGTCTAATGTTCGTTTTTTGCTCCAGGGCGAAAGCTAGCGTTTCTGCATCTCCGCCGCCCGACCCTAACGACGAAAAGGCGGATGTTCAGGATATGCAGGTTAGTTATACCGCAATGATTCAAATAAACTTGTTCCGCATAGTCCAAAGTTGACGACCTTAGAGCCTCCGTACACTAGTGGCCGCCACAAGCTGCGGACGAGTTCTTTCATACATTTTGTATAACAAAGCCGCACACTGAACGTTTGGTGGCCGCGTCCGAGCGGTCCGAGCCACAAGCTGCGGGAGTGGCGCGCTTGCTACTAGTGGCCGCCACTAGTACGTACGGCGACTTTTAGCCAGATGACGAGGAACGTAGTATATAGATTTATCTCGTTTGTGCCCAGGACTCTCGCGACCGTGACGCCGAGCCCACAGCGCCGGCCGGCGGCGTGCCTGGCCTCGCGCACCGGCAGTACCTGGGCGCGGTGGTCGCGGGCTCGCCGCCCGCGCCCCCCGCGCTGCCCGCCGCCGCCGAGCTGCCGCCTTCGGCGCTCACCGCGCTGCAGGACCACCACCGGTGAGTGTAGTGTCGGAGCTAGCACCGGCAGTACCTGGGCGCGGTGGTCGCGGGCTCGCCGCCCGCGCCCCCCGCGCTGCCCGCCGCCGCCGAGCTGCCGCCTTCGGCGCTCACCGCGCTGCAGGACCACCACCGGTGAGTGTAGTGTCGGAGCTAGCACCGGCAGTACCTGGGCGCGGTGGTCGCGGGCTCGCCGCCCGCGCCCCCCGCGCTGCCCGCCGCCGCCGAGCTGCCGCCGTCGGCGCTCACCGCGCTGCAGGACCACCACCGGTGAGTGTAGTGTCGGAGCTAGCACCGGCAGTACCTGGGCGCGGTGGTCGCGGGCTCGCCGCCCGCGCCCCCCGCGCTGCCCGCCGCCGCCGAGCTGCCGCCGTCGGCGCTCACCGCGCTGCAGGACCACCACCGGTGAGTGTAGTGTCGGAGCTAGCACCGGCAGTACCTGGGCGCGGTGGTCGCGGGCTCGCCGCCCGCGCCCCCCGCGCTGCCCGCCGCCGCCGAGCTGCCGCCGTCGGCGCTCACCGCGCTGCAGGACCACCACCGGTGAGTGTAGTGTCGGAGCTAGCACCGGCAGTACCTGGGCGCGGTGGTCGCGGGCTCGCCGCCCGCGCCCCCCGCGCTGCCCGCCGCCGCCGAGCTGCCGCCGTCGGCGCTCACCGCGCTGCAGGACCACCACCGGTGAGTGTAGTGTCGGAGCTAGCACCGGCAGTACCTGGGCGCGGTGGTCGCGGGCTCGCCGCCCGCGCCCCCCGCGCTGCCCGCCGCCGCCGAGCTGCCGCCGTCGGCGCTCACCGCGCTGCAGGACCACCACCGGTGAGTGTGGTGTCGGAGCTAGCACCGGCAGTACCTGGGCGCGGTGGTCGCGGGCTCGCCGCCCGCGCCCCCCGCGCTGCCCGCCGCCGCCGAGCTGCCGCCGTCGGCGCTCACCGCGCTGCAGGACCACCACCGGTGAGTGTAGTGTCGGAGCTAGCACCGGCAGTACCTGGGCGCGGTGGTCGCGGGCTCGCCGCCCGCGCCCCCCGCGCTGCCCGCCGCCGCCGGGCTGCCGCCGTCGGCGCTCACCGCGCTGCAGGACCACCACCGGTGAGTGTAGTGTCGGAGCTAGCACCGGCAGTACCTGGGCGCGGTGGTCGCGGGCTCGCCGCCCGCCCCCCCCGCGCTGCCCGCCGCCGCCGAGCTGCCGCCGTCGGCGCTCACCGCGCTGCAGGACCACCACCGGTGAGTGTAGTGTCGGAGCTAGCACCGGCAGTACCTGGGCGCGGTGGTCGCGGGCTCGCCGCCCGCGCCCCCCGCGCTGCCCGCCGCCGCCGAGCTGCCGCCGTCGGAGCTCACCGCGCTGCAGGACCACCACCGGTGAGTGTAGTGTCGGAGCTAGCACCGGCAGTACCTGGGCGCGGTGGTCGCGGGCTCGCCGCCCGCGCCCCCCGCGCTGCCCGCCGCCGCCGAGCTGCCGCCGTCGGCGCTCACCGCGCTGCAGGACCACCACCGGTGAGTGTAGTGTCGGAGCTAGCACCGGCAGTACCGGGGCGCGGTGGTCGCGGGCTCGCCGCCCGCGCCCCCCGCGCTGCCCGCCGCCGCCGAGCTGCCGCCGTCGGCGCTCACCGCGCTGCAGGACCACCACCGGTGAGTGTAGTGTCGGAGCTAGCACCGGCAGTACCTGGGCGCGGTGGTCGCGGGCTCGCCGCCCGCGCCCCCCGCGCCGCCCGCCGCCGCCGAGCTGCCGCCTTCGGCGCTCACCGCGCTGCAGGACCACCACCGGTGAGTGTAGTGTCGGAGCTAGCACCGGCAGTACCTGGGCGCGGTGGTCGCGGGCTCGCCGCCCGCCCCCCCCGCGCTGCCCGCCGCCGCCGAGCTGCCGCCGTCGGCGCTCACCGCGCTGCAGGACCACCACCGGTGAGTGTAGTGTCGGAGGTAGCACCGGCAGTACCTGGGCGCGGTGGTCGCGGGCTCGCCGCCCGCGCCCCCCGCGCTGCCCGCCGCCGCCGAGCTGCCGCCGTCGGCGCTCACCGCGCTGCAGGACCACCACCGGTGAGTGTAGTGTCGGAGCTAGCACCGGCACTACCTGGGCGCGGTGGTCGCGGGCTCGCCGCCCGCCCCCCCCGCGCTGCCCGCCGCCGCCGAGCTGCCGCCGTCGGCGCTCACCGCGCTGCAGGACCACCACCGGTGAGTGTAGTGTCGGAGCTAGCACCGGCAGTACCTGGGCGCGGTGGTCGCGGGCTCGCCGCCCGCGCCCCCCGCGATGCCCGCCGCCGCCGAGCTGCCGCCGTCGGAGCTCACCGCGCTGCAGGACCACCACCGGTGAGTGTAGTGTCGGAGCTAGCACCGGCAGTACCTGGGCGCGGTGGTCGCGGGCTCGCCGCCCGCGCCCCCCGCGCTGCCCGCCGCCGCCGAGCTGCCGCCGTCGGCGCTCACCGCGCTGCAGGACCACCACCGGTGAGTGTAGTGTCGGAGCTAGCACCGGCAGTACCTGGGCGCGGTGGTCGCGGGCTCGCCGCCCGCGCCCCCCGCGCTGCCCGCCGCCGCCGAGCTGCCGCCGTCGGCGCTCACCGCGCTGCAGGACCACCACCGGTGAGTGTAGTGTCGGAGCTAGCACCGGCAGTACCTGGGCGCGGTGGTCGCGGGCTCGCCGCCCGCGCCCCCCGCGCCGCCCGCCGCCGCCGAGCTGCCGCCTTCGGCGCTCACCGCGCTGCAGGACCACCACCGGTGAGTGTAGTGTCGGAGCTAGCACCGGCAGTACCTGGGCGCGGTGGTCGCGGGCTCGCCGCCCGCCCCCCCCGCGCTGCCCGCCGCCGCCGAGCTGCCGCCGTCGGCGCTCACCGCGCTGCAGGACCACCACCGGTGAGTGTAGTGTCGGAGCTAGCACCGGCAGTACCTGGGCGCGGTGGTCGCGGGCTCGCCGCCCGCGCCCCTCGCGCTGCCCGCCGCCGCCGAGCTGCCGCCGTCGGCGCTCACCGCGCTGCAGGACCACCACCGGTGAGTGTAGTGTCGGAGTTAGCACCGGCAGTACCTGGGCGCGGTGGTCGCGGGCTCGCCGCCCGCGCCCCCCGCACTGCCCGCCGCCGCCGACCTGCCGTCGTCGGCGCTCACCGCGCTGCAGGACCACCACCGGTGAGTGTAGTGTCGGAGCTAGCACCGGCAGTACCTGGGCGCGGTGGTCGCGGGCTCGCCGCCCGCGCCCCCCGCGCTGCCCGCCGCCGCCGAGCTGCCGCCGTCGGCGCTCACCGCGCTGCAGGACCACCACCGGTGAGTGTAGTGTCGGAGGTAGCACCGGCAGTACCTGGGCGCGGTGGTCGCGGGCTCGCCGCCCGCGCCCCCCGCGCTGCCCGCCGCCGCCGAGCTGCCGCCGTCGGCGCTCACCGCGCTGCAGGACCACCACCGGTGAGTGTAGTGTCGGAGCTAGCACCGGCAGTACCTGGGCGCGGTGGTCGCGGGCTCGCCGCCCGCGCCCCCCGCGCTGCCCGCCGCCGCCGAGCTGCCGCCGTCGGCGCTCACCGCGCTGCAGGACCACCACCGGTGAGTGTAGTGTCGGAGCTAGCACCGGCAGTACCTGGGCGCGGTGGTCGCGGGCTCGCCGCCCGCGCCGCCCGCGCTGCCCGCCGCCGCCGAGCTGCCGCCGTCGGCGCTCACCGCGCTGCAGGACCACCACCGGTGAGTGTAGTGTCGGAGCTAGCTAGGTTCGGCGCGGTTCGCAATATCAGGCGTGGGAACGAGCGCACGCACGCACCTCCGTGACTCATACCGACGTAACAAAGAATTTCCTAATTTTATCTATATTACTATAGTATCATTCTCTTCCACAGTGAACACGGCGTCGAATTCCTGGAAGCTGTGGCGGCGTTAGACATAGCGGCGGTGGAGCGTTCTCGCCGCAACTTCTGGCGGCGCCCGCCGGCCGCGCTGTGCCGCCGCGTGCTGTGCAGGCTCGCCGCGCGCAAGGCAGGTTTTCACATCACATGCGGGAATACGTCGCAAGCGCCGACGTTTTGCGTTGCTTCACGCACACACTGACAAATCCTACGCGCTACGCTCGTAGCCGAAAACATGCAAACATAACTGCAACGACCAGAGCGCCCACTGAAACTATCGCCTAAGTGTGGATTGCCAGCACGGTTAGCACAAGATTTTAAAGACTATCCGTCTCTTCTTATTAGAAATAGATGGATTGTCTATCTTGCCGCGGGACAGCTCGCGCGCCGTCTTGTGCTATCCGTGCTGATAAGAGACTGGTTTCCGCCAAGGCAAATATTACAGCGCTAGTTTCAAGTAAAAATTGCACCGCGTCGTTAGGTAACTGTGTGTTAAAGGTCTTTTTATTTCTCAAACGATTTGGGGAAATAAAAAGATTTAACACACAGATACTTAACGAAGCGGTGCTATTTTTACTCTGAACTATTTTTACCTTGCTTGTGATTGGCTTGAAGGACGTGGCCTCGTGGTTGCGCCGCGCCGACCTGGAGCTGTATCAGCGCGCCGTCGAACTTCTGCTGCCCGATGTGCTCCGCCCCATACCCCCGCAGCTCACCCAGGTAAGAATCATCGGTTGGTTACACTTAGGGTGGGTTGCACCAAACCGTTTAACAAGTTTCTATGGGATTACAGATGCCGCGCCATATGTAACGTTGATCGGTCTGTAATCGTAAGTTGGTGCAACCCGCCCTTATTCTCGTCTAAAGTCGCATGTTTTCTTAATTCATTTTTTAACACTTGCATAGTCAAATTCAGAACGGAACTATTTATAGCAAAACTCTAAAATGCTCGGAAACAGTTCACATTAAAAAAACAAAATAGAGAACCTCGCAATTCCAAACCGCCATTTTGGGTGATAAAGTTTTTTGTGCCTCCTCTTAAATGTAATCATGTTAAGTTAAGAGATCAACGGCATTAGCGGACGTAATGTAAGCTTCCACTTAGAATGATATAGAGGCCTCGGTCGAAGAGCCAGGTCGGCGGACCCCCGGCAACATGGTCGAACGACATAACGATCGCCGGGCCGGTCAACGGGCGAGCGGGAGATTCAGCAGGGAAAGAAGACCCTGTTGAGCTTGACTCTAGCCTGGCATTGTAAGGAGACATGAGAGGTGTAGCATAAGTGGGAGGTCGTCTCGCGCGATCGACGCTGAAAAACCGCAAATCGGCCTGAATGGAAGAAGATGGGTGAGGCGTACGCCGAACAGTGAGCGGCATACACGCTGAAGAAGAAAAGAAGCTTCCATTTATGTAACAAATAGTTATTTGTGTCACAAGGGAGCAAAATAGTATATTTACGGCGAGGGCGGTGTATTGAATCCTGAACGTAACGAGGGATCCTACAATAACCTAGTAGGAAGATGGGATTTAAGTGTTAACGCCCGAGACGAAGATAATTTTGCTCCTGAGTGACACATACAATTTTTCACACCGACTATGAAGAAATTTAAAAAAGATGATGAATAAATTAAAAAAGTAGCTTGAACAGAAAAGTAGCATTATGAGCCCTCTCGCCGTGGAGCAAAACTTACTTTTCGGAATGAAAGGTGTGAAAAAATATTTTTTGTACTCGTCGATTAAAATCTGTGTAATAAGATTTCATACAGAATACTGCAACGTCACTCTTTTCATCGTTGAATAGTCTATGTTACTTCCGAAACAACCGAAATAACTGTTTCGATACGCTCTAGACAACCGAAAAAAAATTGAAAATAGAACTTCGTATTTCAATAATATGTGTCATTGTTTAAAGAGACTCGATCCGATACAAAATTGTCAATCTTTGGCGTTTCGGAACGAAGCAGCGTCGCGTCATCTGTCAAATCTACTTAAACTTGCTGCTGTATCCAGACCATAAAAAAAATAAAAAACTACGCTTAGTGATTGGCTAGTATTTAGACAATCAAAGCACAGCACAGTACTGCAACATTACGGACGCCGGTGGTGTGATAACTTTTCTTTTCAAAGCTAAACTTAAAAAGTTTAAATAAAAACTAAGAAAATGAGTAGTGACAGTGACGAAACATCTTTAACTCCTCAAGAAATAACTAATACGGCAGAGGAAGCCACACTTACCTTGCTACCTGAAGAGTCAAAGAGCCTTTACAATAGTAGAACTAGTTACGATATTTAGTTTTCTTATATGCTCGTATTAATGACTTAAATTATTAATTTTAATGAACTCGTACAAAAAGTATTGTTCACAATAGTGTCATAAGTCATAATCAAGCTTTTTAATCTCGTACTTTACTTAGGCCACTCAGCAATCTTCGTGGCCTAAACACGGTACTCGACTAAAAAGCTCTCTATTATAACACGATTGTGAAAAATACTATTTCATACATCCGAGATTTTCTTAAATTCGATGTTGATCAGAATTTTAAAACGCCCGTCGTATGTGGAACATCTTAATGACAACTTTGTCAGAAAAATCTTGAAATTGCGAAACACTAGGTAGGCTAGATTTGTTAGATAACTTCAGAAGCCCGAAGGGCTCACCGTAAGTGTAAATTGACAAACGACAAAAAAAATAGGTCACAATTTTACTGTAAATAGTGAAGTCTAGTTGGGTCAGAGGTGGCTTCGATGCTGTAAAAGGTTCATCTTCGTCATCATAGTCAACATAAAATGTTCAAATTCTTATCTATCCTTTTGTTTTCTTAAACAAAAGAAAATGTCCTGAAGTGAAGCTCACGTAAGTGGAATAATTCGTATCGTCCATTTCTATACGAGTCTTTTTGTCGTTTTGAGGACACTTAACTACCATACTATACTTACTAAGTTAATACTGTATTTACTGGTCCGACACGGTTTTTTTTAATGCCATTGAAGTATGCTCTGTTCAATATACAAAACATTTTGAAAAGCGAAGAGCGTTAGCCATCGCCCACATCTTACATGAAGTCGACATTATTAATATTAAAATGCTCACCTTATACTTTCAATCCCAAACCTTCTAGAATACCTACAATTCGACATTCTAGGTAATAGGCGGTGCACACGTGTCGGATACACATTAACCAATTTATATACTTGTGGACATTACACGTTATAAAGTATTAACAAAAATATTTGCTAATGTAAGTGCCATTCTTAGTTTTATGTTCACACATGTTACTTAAAAAAAAATCGAAATAATTGTTTCATATCATCATATTTAAACGAAATCACAATAATAACTATTTTATTATAAGTTGTAGCTTGTAACAACTTGTTAACGGTTCAGAAGGACGTTACCATGCGTTACCTATATGTGAGTTTATTTATATCTGCTGTGACTTCACAATTTCCAAACAGTATAAACCATTTACTGGTGACATTGAAACAGAATCCGCTTAACGTGAGTAATGCGCGAGAAAGATGGATCGAGCAAGTGTTGGATCACTTTGATCCAAGTGAAGAAAGATCATACAAAATGAGATACTTCGAGAATCTCGAGCTGTGGCAACCAAATGCTCCTATATACATATATATTGGTGGAGAAGGCGAACAATTTCCGTACTTTATAGAGAACTATGATTCGTTACTTATGATTCAAATTGCGAGGGAAACGAAAGGTGCTCTCTTTGCTACAGAACACAGGTACTACGGAAAGAGCATTCCCGACATTCCACGCGACGACGTCATTAAATATTATAGGTTCTTGAGCTCCCAACAAGCGCTGGCCGACATCGCGTATCTGATACGGGTGTTGAAAACGGATCCGAAGTATGTATCGTCGAAGGTCGTTGACATCGGTGGATCGTACCCGGGTAACCTCGCCGCCTGGATGCGGGTGGTATACCCGCAACTAGTGGATGCAGCCATCGCCAGCAGCGCGCCCGTCCTCGCCAAAAAAGACTTCCACGAATATCTAGATATCGTCCGTTATACATTTGGTACTTCGGCACTCCAGACTGTCTGTATCGTATCCAAAATACATTCGCAAGATACGAAAAATTATTGAAGAGCGCGAGTGGAATTGAAATATTGAAAAAAGAATTAAATATTTGCCCGAACAGCGACATGACTGTATTAGAAAATAAACAGTTGTTATTTATTACTCTATGTATATGATAAGCTAAAGTCTACTGCGCAATCAGGCCCACCCCTAGCTGTTCAAAATATGTGCTATAATTTCACTTCTGGCATCAAATTGACGCTGGATTTTCCACGCCTGTATCGAACTAATTCTACTCGTATCTTACGGCGTTTAAATTGTGAGCTCATAGACTTTAAAACTCTTGATTGGACTGGTTATCCGTGGTTACATCAAACTTGCACAGAGTTCGGTTACTTGCAAACTACATCTTCAGAAAAACAACCCTTCGTTCACTGGAATCCATTGGAGTTTTTGGTCAAAACATGCAAAGGTTTTGTTATAGGAGATATTGAGAAGACAATTGATAACGCAGTAGCGAAGACCAATAAGATGTACGGAGGGATGACTCCGAATGTGACCAAGGTGGTGTTCACACACGGGGACATGGATCCTTGGCGCTCGCTGGGGATCCAAATGAGTTTGGGACCGGATGTGCCAGCAATCATGGACTATGGATCCTCTCATTGTGGAATACTAGTGTCTCAGAGCGGGGAACCTGAACAAATGAAAGAATCAAGAAAACAAGTTAAGGAGCTGATCAAGAAATGGATTTCGACTCCTTAATCTGAGATCGATTTTATTGAATTTACAAAAGATGATGATCTATTCTTTCTTGTTTTTGATTTAAGTTTGAATTCCAGCTTTGACTTTTCAGCATTTAATTTAATTTCTAAAAAAAATATTTAGTCCGTCAGTTAGAATATCTAAAAATATTGGACACGTATTTTTTATTTTGTCAATCAATTACTAAAAATATTTAGATATAGCCCGTTAAAGTTCCGCGTGACGTCACATTATGGTTCACTTTTAGCATATTTTACATTATTATTTTTATACTCTAACTGACGGATTAAAAATACTTAAATACATAGAAAACATCCAAGACTCCGAAACAAATATTCATGCTCATCACACAAATATTTATCCTTACCGGGATTTGAACCCAGGACCTTCAGCTTAGGGCAGTTTCAGGTGATAATGTGGACACGCTGGACAAAAGCACCAAATCTTTTTCAGGTCCTTATTAGGTCCATAGCTTTAAGTTTTTGATAGGAACCAAATCCTCCGTCAGCCATCTTTAATTTTATGGCGGTAATTTTGAATTATACGTATATCATTAATATCTCGAGTTCTAAATAACGTAGAATCACAAACTTAGTGTCTAAATATATATATACGTAGTCGGTCCCAAAGTTCTGTCACAAATGAAAATAATGATAAAAACAAAAGTAGCAATCAATTTTTAATAAATTATATACCGATTTAAAGTACATTTAATAAAGAATTAAAATTACTCAAAATTATTCAAAATGACCTTTGTTTTTAATACAGGCCCTTTATCGGTGCGGCCAGTCGTCTATCGCAGCACGCACCATTTTCATATCTATCTCAGTGACTGCTTTTCTTAAAGATGGCTTTAGGCTCTCCAAATTTTTATGTGGTTTAGCACAGACCTTCCCCTCTAAGACCTGCCAAATTTTATAGTCCAAAGGATTAAGGTCCGGACTAGAGGAAGGCCAATTTTCGTGTCTTATAAAGTCGATTTTTTGACGGTCAAACCAGGCTTGAGTGGTCTTGGCTTTGTGTGCTGGCGCAGAATCATGCTGGAACACAAAATTATGTCCCGAAAATAGCGTGTTGGGCAGATCTTTGACAATCTTATCCAAAACTGTCTCTTGGTATACTTTCGCACTGATTTTGACACCTTTTTCGCAAAAATGAACCTCAGTTGGCCCGTAATAAGATACACCCAACCAGACCATCACTGATGATGGATGATGCCCATGTTGCACCCGCGGAACTCTTTTTCCTGCTTCTTCAGAGTTCCTAGCGTACACTCTATCATTCTGTTTATTGTACTTCTCTTCAATATCGAAAATCTTTTCGTCTGTAAAGAGGATATCACGGTGTCGACTTTTCGGGTACCGCTTTAACAACTTCCGGGATCTTTTAAGCCTTATTGTTTTAGACGGGCATTAAGTAAGTGCCCACGCTTTTTTTTGTATGTTTGCTCGTAGACTAAGATCTTCGTTTAAAACCTTTTTGACGGTTTTTCTACTGACACCCATCTGCAAAGTCATAAATTTCTGTTTTCGGACAGGATTTCTTGCTATGCGCGCCTTGATCGCTTTGATCACTGCTGGTGTTCGTACGGAGCGAGGCCGGCTAATTCTTTTCTTGTCCTCAACACTGGAGACTTCATTGTACCTATCAATAGTACGGTACACAAACCTAAGCGTTATTTTTAAATTTTTGAGCAATTTGAAAATGGTACTTGGCGAGTGCCCACAGCGGTGCAATGCTAAAACAGCTATTCGGTTTTTTTCAATGTCCACTCCATCGTGAGAAATTGCAACGAATGACTGTTTTTTGTTTTAAAATAATTGTCGTACATTCAAAAATGGAATGCAATAAAATTTTCTTAAAATCATCTTCTAAATTTAAAAATAATATGCCAGTGACAGAACTTTTTCTATTGGTGCTTTAACATACATTCATAAAAATTAAATTAAATGAAAAATTAAACAGTGCTCTCAGACATGAAACGTAATTATGGCGTTTTTTTGCCCGCCCATAACTATCGGTATATATCTAGAACCGTAATATGCAGACACTTGAAATGTTCGCAGATTATGTATTATTATAGCCTCTATAATAACAAGTAATAAAAGTATAATAACGATATTAATTGGTTTTTTTAACATGACTTAAACCAACTCTATAAGAACAAAGATGTTTACATGTATAGGCGGCAGTGTTATATCGGTAAAATACTTATCTAGTTGAATTCCCTTAACTATAATTAAAAATAGCCGGCATAAAATAAATATGGTCGACGGAGGAGTTGGTTCCTATCAAAAACTTAAAGCTATGGACCTAACAAGTGCTTGAAAAAAAAATTGGTGCTTTTGTCCAGGGTGTCCACATTTACGACAATTTGTTCGAGCACTCTGCCCCACTATAACTGGTGTCAAATATGAAATAGACCAATATACTAAAGGGTTTTTCAATTAGGCACGCTCGAACTTTGCCAGCGTATAGCGGCCATCTTGGAAAAGCAATTAATTGTGACATTTCATCATGGAAGGCTATACACTTCAACAACGCGTATAGATTGTTAATGCACGGGATTAAATTTATTGAATGAGAAGTACGAGGGTTTCGTCATATCGTGTGGTGCCCCCCCCCCCGAGATGGGTTACTTAACACCGCCCGACTACTTTCTGTGGGGAAAATCTCTTGTTTATGCAGACAAACCACAGAAAATTGCTGCTCTGAAGACCAACATAACCCGCGTTCATACGCTCAATTTCGTCCCCATTTATGCGAAAATGTCGCTCTAAATTGGTTCACCACCTACAGCGGAGTCGCGCCGGCCATTTGGCTGAGATTATATTTCATAAATAATGTTATCAAATGTACTTTAAAATAATACAACAATTGTTGCAATATTAGCAACTCAGGTTATTTTATTACATTTCAAAGTTCGAGCGCTCTTAATGAAAAACCCTATAGATTTAAATTAACTATAACACATCAAAAACAACTTTTCTGTTATTTTCTTTTCTAAATGGCACCCCGAATATATAATAAACTTACACCGATGATTTTAAAACTAGAACGCGATAACAGTAGTACATTATTGCAGAGGCCGGGAAATGTTCGTGGATGTGTTGATTTTGTCGGATGAAGCGAAGCTGATTGCGATAACAGATACGAATCCACGAATTGCCATTCCCGCCGAGACAATAGTGCTTTTCTCAAAAATTGTGCAAGAAAACAAAAATATACTTACTGAAAATGCTGATGAAGCATGCTTTTCTTCTCGACACTGCATGAAATTGTTATACGCCTTTTGATGTGTCTTTTGGCTTTGCAGGGAACAAATTAATATTTTTCTCAATTTTCAATTTTTTCCGTAAAAACAGAATAATTTTTGCATTGCCGCCTTTTTTGGAGTGAAAACTTCTTTAGCGGCGCTGGCATGATGCGTAGGCAGGCCGACGTAACACGGACGGGGCTTGGGGGCGGGGTTGGGGGGAGAAACGGGGATTTTTTTTCAAAATTAAAGTTATTTAAGTTGGGCACTCGGGAGTCGGGAGATCGGGTTGCACTCCCCGGAGTGCAACCCGATCTTTTTTTATATTTAGAACACAAACAGTCGCATAAACAAATATATATGGGGTACACATAGAGTAACAACATACATAATGCTAAAGACCTGGAAGTTCATTCATATTATGATGTTAACAAAACAACTTAAATAAAAGCCTAACATAAAAAAATACGGATACTGCCTTTTAGTTTTTTTAATAATAAGTTGGAAGTGTACTTTTCTTCCGAATACGCCACAAGTTATTTGAGACAGCTAAAAATTTGCGATAAGTCACAGCTTCGGATCGGGTCGCTTTCATCTTCCGTTTTGACTGTTTAGGACCTATACCTTTTTATATGACCTTATCACTTTGTTAAAAGTCTTTACCTTGATAAATAATGAAATTTGTATGCAACATTGTTGTCGAGCAAAATCGAGCCGGCAAGGTTAAAATTTTGATTTTTTTGACTAACCATAATCCAGATTTTTAACCAATAAATTCAACTAAGTATGCCGATTTTTTTGAGAAAAAGAATTTAAAACTGCTTTATATAACTTTTTAGCATCTAAAGCTACTCGATATACCAATATCTCAATGACTCAATATATCTGTTACACAAAAAAAAAGTCTATTATAAAATTTCCATTTTTTTTCTGGTAGGTTGGGTTAGGTTAGGTTACATTCAAGAGGCGGAGGAAGTATGGGGGCTACGTCTGGAAAGTCCGACGGCAGGCTCCCGCATCATAGAGGCGGTTCACCCAGTTCTTCATGATTGGGTTGAAGGGCGTTTCGGCTGACGCAGGTGCTGTCAGGGCACGGTTGTTTTGGCAGCTACCTGCACAAAATTGCACAGAGGGAGCCGACCTCGGAATGCCACCAGTGTGGAGCAGGCGTAGACTCGGCCCAGCACACCTTGGCCGAGTGCCCGGCATGGGGACCAGAACGACAGGAGGTGGTAGCCCGATTAGGGCAAGATCTGTCACTGCCAGCCGTAGTGCGGGCCATGGTATCCCGTAAAATGGCGTGGAAGGCGATGCTGGACTTCTGCGAGAAAGTCATGGCCAAGAAGGAGGCAGATGAGCGCGAGCGGGAAGTCTGTGCTGAGGCTCACCCAATGCGCCGCCGCAGAACCGGACGAAGGCGTGCGGCGCATAACCGGCGCTTGCCGCCATAATGAAGACCTCCGGGTGACAGACACGGGGGCGTCTGCCGCTCATAAGAAACAGGTCCTTGAGGTGGAGAGCCTGCCGGGTGTTTGGGCACGCTCCTTAAGATGGTTTTCTGGGGGCGGGTACTTACCCTTCCCCCCTTGACGGGTCCCACATAAAAAAAAAAAAGGGACAGCTGCTGGCGGAGTCGCGGAAGTGTGCGCAAGCGTTCCCGTGGCTCCGCCAAAGGGCAACGCGTAGAACACTGTGGGGTTTTAGACAGTAGTCCGGGCGGTTCCCGGGAGTCCGTCATAACCGTCCTGGATCCCCAGCCAAGCGGAATGCGTAAAAGCATTTCCCCACGAAAAAAATAAAAAAAGTTAGGTTACATTAATACAATAAAAATCTATAATGCATCGGCAGGCAATCCGCAACTTCGCGAAAAGCCTCGAGTCGGCTTTAGCAGCGGGGTCGGGTTGCGCGCCGGCGGCCGCGAGCCGCGCGCAAGCCTCCGCCGCCGCCGCGCTCTCCGCCGCGCTGCGCCGCTACACCTCGCTCAACCACCTCGCGCAGGCCGCGCGAGCCGTGCTCGCCAACCAGCACCAGATACAGCAGGTACTGTACTTTCATAAGACTCTAGAGCCTCGAGTCGGCTTTGGCAGCGGGGCCGCGTTACGCCGCTACACGTCGCTCAATAGGCGCGCGCGGCCTGCGCGTTCTGGCCTGCGTGCTCGCCAACCAGCACCAGATACTCACGAAGCGTTACAAATCCACCCGGCGGCAGCAGTGACAGCAAGTCAATGGCAGGGTAGTAGACTAAGTAGACTGTAGTTAAAGTTATAAGTTGACGCAAAATACCCTAGCGCTCGTTGGACTAAAATATTGAACCAGTGACGACGTGCCTTCTGGAAAATGGACCAACATTATGGACTGGCGGTCTCGAGACGTTCGCTATTGTGTTCATTTAGTTCAGAGTAGACATACTCTTGGAAAGGGTTATGTCTTAGGGGGGTATTCTACTTGTCCAAGATCTTGGTCCAATGTGCATTGCGTCTCACTTACTCTTTAAGCAAAATGTAAATACACATTGGACAAAGATCTTGGACAAGCGGAATACCACCCTTAGAGAAAACAGTCGAGACACAGTAGGGATATGGCTACGAGCAATAAATAAAATCCGTACAAACGTCCAATGCGACACACTCACACACAAACGCAGCAATACAGTAAACTTAAGTGCATGTGGGCGGTACATCACTCCGCGTGCCGCCAGTGTGCCCCATAGGACTGGTTTTAAAAGGAGCGCAGGTATAGAAAGGTCTCAAACGACGCTATTTAACATATCGCTTAATATGTTTACCGTGGTGTCGATTTTGGTGTCGACGATGGTCAGAAATCATAATACGCACCGATTAATGCGCACCGTGTACTCGCACCGCACCGCAATGTACAACGCTCCAAATAGGCGTGTAGACTCAATAGTTATTTACGATACAAGTGCCAAAAATAGGAAATTCGCAACGAGTGGTGATAAATTAAAACACGACCGAAGGGAGTGTTTTAAATCGACAAGAGTTGCGAATTACGTATTCGCACGTGTATCGTAAAAGTTTTACTGTACATATGACTCTTGAAAGTTTCGACATATGCACGAAAAGTGCTCTTTTCCGCACTAGTGCGGGAAAGTAGCACCATATGTACTGTAAAAGTTATTATTACTCCAAAAGAAAGAAGGCAAATAAATATGCCGTGACGAAAATCCCATTCAGATATCTTAAAGGATTACGAAGCTACAACCGTTTTAATATTCGAATATTCGGCAACGTGCCGCGCCCCGTCGAACACGACGGGGCGCGGCACGTTGCCGTCTATTAGTGACGTCACATTCTTCCAGCGTCATCGTTTCATATGAAGTTGCGTTTAGCGAAAAAGGGACAATACATACCCCTCCTTAAAACTTTGGACACATAACTTCGTGATTATTTAACCCTTTGCGTTGATTTCATCTCCATTTGACTACATTTTTAATCCTTTTTCGAGAAAATATGTCATTATTGATTATTTTATTTAGTGTCTACACCCCTATTGAAAATATAAAATGCACAAATGATGAGTCCACATGTATACATCCAAGTGTGTTGCAGATGCTGTCAGACCTGAACCGGGTGGACTTCCGCGTGGTGCGCGAGCAGGCGGCGTGGGCGTGCTCCTGCGGCAGCGCAGCCACTGCGCACCGCCTCGAGGCAGACTTCAAGGTGTGTATGAATACATTTAACATTATTTATTTATTTTCAGGACAACCAACAGCTATAATAGTACATTGTTTAACGAGGGGCGTCGGGCTTCTGATAGACTCTTGTTCGCAATATTCTTACGCCCGTGTTATACACAATGTTTTTCATCACATTTGCGAGGAAACAATAGTTATATACGATACAAGTGTCAAAAATAGGAAATTCGCAACGAGTGGTGATAAATTATTTAAATCGACACGAGTTGCAAATTACCTATTCGCACGTGTATCGTACAACGTTTTACTGTACATATGGCTCTTTAAAGTTTCGACATATGCACGAAAAGTGCACTTTTCCGCACTAGTGCGGGAAAGTAGCACCATATGTACTGTAAATACATTTTAGATGAAATTAATACAAATCGAAATAAAAACTGCAACATGTCAGTTGTCCATTTTGTTGAATTTGACGTGAGGCGCGTATGGCAAAGACCCTTCGGTATACAGCTACGATTTGAAAACACTTAATAGTACATTGTTTAACGAGGGGCGTAAGTGGAATATTGCGAGCGGAGGGCTTTTGATGACTCGAGTTTGCAATATTCTTACGCCCGTGTTATACACAATGTTTTTCATCACATCTGCGAGGAAACAAATACATTTTAGATGAAATTAATACAAATCATAATAAAAACTGTGACATGTCAGTTGTCCATTTTGTTGAATTTGACGTGACGCGTATGGCAAAGACCCTTCGGTATACAGCCACGATTTGAAAACACTTAAAAACATTTTACATAGACACTAAATAACTACATATTAAACCTGTAAATAATTCTGTTAAACATGTTTTAGTAGTGTTTTTAAGTTTAAATGTATTTATAAATACGTTTTCAGACGTCGTATTTGATATAAAACCTCTTTGCTTTGTAACTGCCGCATGAGTGACAGATACAATTTAAGAAAAAAACCATTACGCCCGTGGGCGTAACATAGGCTATTACAGCTCTGTATGTCTGCGCACTATGAAGCCTGTTTCGAGCAAGTGTGATTAAATAGTACATTACGTACCTAGGGCGGTGAATTAGTGAATGGCCCAGACAAGAATACGAATAAGAATAAGAATAACTTTATTTTACCAACGACACTGTTACATAATAGAAAAGCGATATCCGGTGAGTCCCAAACTAGGCTGAGCCTGTATCTTGGAGTTCATGGAGTTATCAGTTACACCTGTTATCTATAATTAGGTATAATTGGCTACGTGACAGGAGTTGTGTTAAAAATCAAGACAGTCATTAATTTATTACTTTAAAACGTTAGCGGTTTAAGCTTATATAATATTTGTATCTTAATTTATTAATAAACAAGCAGGTAAGCGAGTGTGTGTGTGTGTGCGCATGTGCGTGTATGTGTGTTTGTCCTGTAAGTATATTGATGTGAGAGCAAGTAACATACTTACTAAATAAGTGTGAGACTCCTAAATACACGGTCGTAGGAGACCTTCAGTATCATTATAAGAAAGGGTAGTAAACCATTTCTTGAGAGTGGATATCAATTTATAAATAGTGCATTCTTTTAGATTGCAAGCTTTGCAGACGGCATTGTAGATAAATGGGTGTAGGTGAGATGCACCACGTTTAGCGTGTGCGGACTTGACGCGGGGCACTGGTACCCTATATATGCGTCTGTTCATGACGTGGTCTTTCAAAGTAGACTTCGCAATAATGCGGTGGACTCTAACAGCTGCACTGAGGATAAATAACTGCCTAACTCTATGGTATCCGGATTCTCTGTACAACGTATCTGTAGGGAAACGAAAAGGCTTCTTCAGCATAACCTTAATGACTAAACGTTGCGCGCATTCAAGTCCGAGAAATATCGTCTTACCAGCGCTGCCCCATACTCCAATACAATATTGTATAATCGACTGGCACAGCGAATGGTAGACCAAGCGTAATACATCCGGGGGCGAGCAGTCCCGTAGCCGCTTAAATAAGTAGATCAGTTTCCTGACTTTTTTGATAAGGCAATTATGTGCTGTTTGAAAGATAGTCGTTCGTCAACGATAAGGCCTAGATACTTCACGGTGGTGCACCTTCTCACTACTGTGACGTGTGTGTACGCTTATGTGGTACTCCACAGGAACATTTTAGGCTGTTTGACCAGCATCTATGCATTTTGAGACTAGAAAAAGCCGGAGTAGAGGAAGCCACTGTTTTTGAAAAAGCTATGTAATTGCTCTTGTCTAGATTCAGAGTGAGGAGATTGTAGTCAAGCCAATTTACCACTCTCGACAACCCTCCCTCAGCAGACTAGTATGCCTCGTCCCAAGTATTGCCGCTAAACAGAACTACCGTATCTGATGATACGGTAGTTCTGTTTAGCGGCAATACTACGATAACAGATTATCTCGGAGTTGGGATTTGATAGTTGAAGAAGATCATTCATGTAAATAATGAAGAGGGTCGGCCAAGAATACTGCCCTGCGGTACGCCAAAGAATATGGGCGACCTGCAACTAGTAAATTCACCAATTTTCACCACTTGCTGTCTATCAGTTAGATAACTATGAAACCACATAAGAGCTGTCCCTCGTATTCCCAGTGCCTCCAGCTTTCGTAACAGTATGCTAGGCGAAACTGTGTCGAACGCCTTTGCAAGATCTAGGAATACACCTAAGCAGCACTTATTGGCGTCTAGATGACTCAATATTATATTAGTGAGGAGAAGTGCAGCATCTTCTGTCGATTTGCCTGCCCTGAACCGAAACTGGCGTTCTGAAATTAGTGAGTTTTGATTTAAATAGTTCGACAGTCTCTTATTAACGATTTTTTCTAGAATTTTAGAAAATACACTCTACAGTGAAATGGGTCGGTAGTTAGTTGGCAAATCTTTAGATCCACTTTTGTGAATAGGCGATACTATTGCTAATTTCCAGCAGTCAGGGAAGCATCCCTGTTCGAGACTAAGATTACCAGAGCCCGGAAAATCCATAGCAAAACAAAAGACTGCCGCAATCAAACTAGTGTTAGAAACATTTTTTTATCGACATCGATAGTTGTGTAAAGCTGCGTACGAATCAGAGCAGCCTCGGGTTGAGGCACGCACGGCTCACCTATTTCGCTCAAATTTGTACGCGCTCACGCGCCGCGCGCGAGCTGCCCACGAGCGGCGCGCGGCGAGCCGCCCAGAGGCGGTCTTGTGACCGTGTTCAAAGGCGCCTCAGTGTGCGTGCCTCGCGTAATTTGGACGTGTATCCGAGCGTGCCGCGGACAGAGCGACACGTTCTGACTTGTTTGTGGGCCAGGCGCGTATGAATTTAAGCAAGTGGATTAGCCGTGCATGTGTAATCGAGTTTGTTCGTAAATTTATGAATACAATTAGGTGAAATATGATAAACGCAGCCGCGGCTGTCATCGTGTCCGACGCCATTTTGAACGACGCACAAAGTCGGCTCGCCGCAAGCACGCTGCCTCGCCCGCGCATGTTTATGTGCACCAAATTGGCTCGCGAGCAGCTCGCCGCGCGGGACGAGCATGCCTCAGGCTGAGCCGCTCAAATTCGTACGCAGCTTATTATGAGAAAAAAACGGCCCACCAAATGAAATAAAATTTTAATACAAAATTTCACATAGGTCTGTATAATAATATAGATACAGCTGCAATTTCTTCCTCGAAATCCACGTCAGTACACACAGCAGCACATGACATCTTATTAGGTTTGTTATAGTGATAGGAGTAGATAATCATTAATTTTTTAACAATTTCTTGATTACCTCTTTGTCACCCGACTACGGCCAAGCCAAAAGGGAAGGGTTATTACTTATTACTTAATATGAAATATAAGTAACGTTGATAATATAAGTTACGTTGCGCTTTAGATGGAATAACACATATAAAACAAACCCTTAACTTACCACTTCTTTTGCGTTTGGCGCGAATGATTAGATTATAAAATAATGTACCTACCTAAACATATCGGTTTGTTTTTTTTTTTGACAAAACTTACTCGATATCGATAAAAAAAAGTTTCTAACACTAGTTTGATTGCGACAGTCTTTTATTTTGCTATGGATTTTCCGGGCTCTGAAGATTACAAAGGAAGACAAATGGCTTGAGTATAACATCTTTGATTTCTTTAATTAATAATGGCTTAATGCCATCATAGCCGGGTGAACTATCGGACTTTAGTTGATTAATTATTTTATCCACCTCGTAGACATCAGTCGGTCGCATGAAGAGAGTTTGAGGGGGTATGATTGGGTATAAATTTACATGCTAAGGTAGTCTGATTTTCAGAGAGTCTTGTTAATATTTGATCAGCCAAATTGCTGCCAGCCGTGGCAAAGTGGATATTACAACTGTCGAGGGATTCTTGAGTGGAGTTTCCAGATTTTGTAAGTTGGATGGAGTGATTGTTTGTGCTGGCAGGTTGATAAATATTTTTAATAGTTTTCCACAGTTTTTTAGGCTTATCTTTACATTCATAATTTTTTTTATTCTGGTAATTGCACTTTAAGTTATATAATAAATTGACACAGAAGTTTCTGTAACGAGTGTACACTTTGTGTAGAAGCAAATCATTGGGCGAGGCTCTAGTTTCTCTGTGGAGTGTATTCCTATGCCTCGCAGGTGTTTGTGGCCCGAACCGAAGCCGAGGGCCATAAATATGCGATTTGGGGCTTTACGAATTACCGCCCGTGGTAAGTACACTATTTTACGTCTTCATCTGGCCACAATGCGAGTTTTACCGTACTCGTAGCGTGCAGTAAAACTCGCATTATGGCCAGGTGTGACGTAAAACCACTTACGTACAACGCTGGCTCGATAACCAAGAGGATCTTGGCCTCTGACACAAGAGAACGCCACTCGTAACTTATTCTGCGCCACCTCACGCCAAATGGCTGCCCCGAGGGTGGTTATATATTTTCGTCATTCCAGCGGTATCTGGGCGTAATTTTGAATGATTTAGACTGTGTAGTATCACGTTTCTTTAGGACGTCGTTGATTGAGATATAAGCAATAGATTGCCATGTAATTTTGCCGGTAGGCTGTCAATATAGCCAGACTTCAATACGTAACGTGAGAGTGACACGAATTGTTTTCCCTTAAATGCCAGTAATTATAAAGTTAAACAATGATTCGTTCATCAACATTAGGTATATCGCCTGAGGGTGTTAAGCCTCCGCTTACACACAGTGGAATGTCACATTGGTATGACGACGCATATTACGTTTCTTGCCCCGCGCAAAACGCTTCGCACGAGACTCTAGTGCGATTCGTCTTGCGTCTAAAGGCGGGTTGCACCAACTTACGATTTTAACGAACACCGCTTAGGATTACAGCAGGTTTGGTGCAACCGAACCTATAAGTCTAGTGACTCGAGTGACGACCGGGACAAGAAAGCGAAGAATGTTGATACAACTCTTTTCTATCTCTCTTGTTCAGCATAATTGCGTCCACTATTTAAAAAATAGTACATTGTGATACAAGTGAGGTACGTTGATAATTACATCAGAGGCGGAATTATCACGCGAGCCGCAGGTGAGCGTGATAAGAGCCGAGGATTGTAATTATCAAAGCTCACGCGTTTCATACGACGTTTTTCAACATTTTGCGAGGAAAAAATCCTTTTTATAAGATGAAAATTTGATAGGCCTGCCAAGTTATTTTCTTTACTTATTGATGTCAACAGGTTTTTACTCACATGTTGTATACATCGTCAAGAATTTCTAGTGGCGTCCATTCTCTTTATCACTTTTCTAGTCACCACGAATCAACATTTTTGTTAATAACCAAACACGCTTTAACAATGTTTACAAATATCTGTGAAATAACCTATAATGGCGCGCATTTTTTTTTGTGAAGTTTGCGCAGTGCGCGCGCATTAGATGAGATCTCTAAACAGCCAATACAAAATAAAATAAATAATTTCGGTTTAAAATGTTATCAAAAGTGAATAGTTTTACTAAATTAACCGTTTCTATATCATATCCAAAAAGAAATAGTCAATTAATTAACAGAAAGGATTTAATTTGTTTAGTCGAGTAAGAATCCATTTACCGAGAAAAAAAAAAAAGCTGTACATTCTGTACAACCCGGTTAGTTTAAGAATGCTCCGTGTGCATGCATACATCTTGCTGCAAGGTGCCAACGTGACTTAATCGGGATATAACCATAACACACAAGTATCGTAATGTTATTAAACACGCGTGTTTAATATCCAGGATTATGAGCCTAAAAGCGACACGATAAGAGGTACGTTACGAGCAATTGTGTTGAAATAGTTATTTACGATACAAGTGCCAAAAATAGGAAATTCGCAACGAGTGGTGATAAATTAAAACACGACTGAAGGAAGTGTTTTAAATCGACACGAGTTGCGAATTACCTATTCGCACGTGTATCGTACAACGTTTTACCGTACATATGGCTTTTTAAAGTTTCGACATATGCACGAAAAGTGCTCTTTTCCGCACTAGTGCGGGAAAGTAGCACCATATGTACTGTAAACGACTATTATTACTTACAAAAATGGTTAACTCTTAGATTGGGTGTATTATATTAGTAGTCCTCGTTCCAGGCGACGCTCGGCCGGGGCGCGACGCTGGAGCAGTGGGCCGCGTGGCTCGAGGGCTGCGTGCGCGGCGCGCTGGCCGCGCACGAGCGCCGCGCCGACTACACGGCGCGCGCGCGCCGCCTGCTGCTCGACTGGTCCTTCTACTCGTCGCTCGTCATCCGCGAGCTCACGCTGCGGTGAGTACACGATATATTAGTAGTCCTCGTTCCAGGCGACGCTCGGCCGGGGCGCGACGCTGGAGCAGTGGGCCGCGTGGCTCGAGGGCTGCGTGCGCGGCGCGCTGGCCGCGCACGAGCGCCGCGCCGACTACACGGCGCGCGCGCGCCGCCTGCTGCTCGACTGGTCCTTCTACTCGTCGCTCGTCATCCGCGAGCTCACGCTGCGGTGAGTACACGATATATTAGTAGTCCTCGTTCCAGGCGACGCTCGGCCGGGGCGCGACGCTGGAGCAGTGGGCCGCGTGGCTCGAGGGCTGCGTGCGCGGCGCGCTGGCCGCGCACGAGCGCCGCGCCGACTACACGGCGCGCGCGCGCCGCCTGCTGCTCGACTGGTCCTTCTACTCGTCGCTCGTCATCCGCGAGCTCACGCTGCGGTGAGTACACGATATATTAGTAGTCCTCGTTCCAGGCGACGCTCGGCCGGGGCGCGACGCTGGAGCAGTGGGCCGCGTGGCTCGAGGGCTGCGTGCGCGGCGCGCTGGCCGCGCACGAGCGCCGCGCCGACTACACGGCGCGCGCGCGCCGCCTGCTGCTCGACTGGTCCTTCTACTCGTCGCTCGTCATCCGCGAGCTCACGCTGCGGTGAGTACACGATATATTAGTAGTCCTCGTTCCAGGCGACGCTCGGCCGGGGCGCGACGCTGGAGCAGTGGGCCGCGTGGCTCGAGGGCTGCGTGCGCGGCGCGCTGGCCGCGCACGAGCGCCGCGCCGACTACACGGCGCGCGCGCGCCGCCTGCTGCTCGACTGGTCCTTCTACTCGTCGCTCGTCATCCGCGAGCTCACGCTGCGGTGAGTACACGATATATTAGTAGTCCTCGTTCCAGGCGACGCTCGGCCGGGGCGCGACGCTGGAGCAGTGGGCCGCGTGGCTCGAGGGCTGCGTGCGCGGCGCGCTGGCCGCGCACGAGCGCCGCGCCGACTACACGGCGCGCGCGCGCCGCCTGCTGCTCGACTGGTCCTTCTACTCGTCGCTCGTCATCCGCGAGCTCACGCTGCGGTGAGTACACGATATATTAGTAGTCCTCGTTCCAGGCGACGCTCGGCCGGGGCGCGACGCTGGAGCAGTGGGCCGCGTGGCTCGAGGGCTGCGTGCGCGGCGCGCTGGCCGCGCACGAGCGCCGCGCCGACTACACGGCGCGCGCGCGCCGCCTGCTGCTCGACTGGTCCTTCTACTCGTCGCTCGTCATCCGCGAGCTCACGCTGCGGTGAGTACACGATATATTAGTAGTCCTCGTTCCAGGCGACGCTCGGCCGGGGCGCGACGCTGGAGCAGTGGGCCGCCTGGCTCGAGGGCTGCGTGCGCGGCGCGCTGGCCGCGCACGAGCGCCGCGCCGACTACACGGCGCGCGCGCGCCGCCTGCTGCTCGACTGGTCCTTCTACTCGTCGCTCGTCATCCGCGAGCTCACGCTGCGGTGAGTACACGATATATTAGTAGTCCTCGTTCCAGGCGACGCTCGGCCGGGGCGCGACGCTGGAGCAGTGGGCCGCGTGGCTCGAGGGCTGCGTGCGCGGCGCGCTGGCCGCGCACGAGCGCCGCGCCGACTACACGGCGCGCGCGCGCCGCCTGCTGCTCGACTGGTCCTTCTACTCGTCGCTCGTCATCCGCGAGCTCACGCTGCGGTGAGTACACGATATATTAGTAGTCCTCGTTCCAGGCGACGCTCGGCCGGGGCGCGACGCTGGAGCAGTGGGCCGCGTGGCTCGAGGGCTGCGTGCGCGGCGCGCTGGCCGCGCACGAGCGCCGCGCCGACTACACGGCGCGCGCGCGCCGCCTGCTGCTCGACTGGTCCTTCTACTCGTCGCTCGTCATCCGCGAGCTCACGCTGCGGTGAGTACACGATATATTAGTAGTCCTCGTTCCAGGCGACGCTCGGCCGGGGCGCGACGCTGGAGCAGTGGGCCGCGTGGCTCGAGGGCTGCGTGCGCGGCGCGCTGGCCGCGCACGAGCGCCGCGCCGACTACACGGCGCGCGCGCGCCGCCTGCTGCTCGACTGGTCCTTCTACTCGTCGCTCGTCATCCGCGAGCTCACGCTGCGGTGAGTACACGATATATTAGTAGTCCTCGTTCCAGGCGACGCTCGGCCGGGGCGCGACGCTGGAGCAGTGGGCCGCGTGGCTCGAGGGCTGCGTGCGCGGCGCGCTGGCCGCGCACGAGCGCCGCGCCGACTACACGGCGCGCGCGCGCCGCCTGCTGCTCGACTGGTCCTTCTACTCGTCGCTCGTCATCCGCGAGCTCACGCTGCGGTGAGTACACGATATATTAGTAGTCCTCGTTCCAGGCGACGCTCGGCCGGGGCGCGACGCTGGAGCAGTGGGCCGCGTGGCTCGAGGGCTGCGTGCGCGGCGCGCTGGCCGCGCACGAGCGCCGCGCCGACTACACGGCGCGCGCGCGCCGCCTGCTGCTCGACTGGTCCTTCTACTCGTCGCTCGTCATCCGCGAGCTCACGCTGCGGTGAGTACACGATATATTAGTAGTCCTCGTTCCAGGCGACGCTCGGCCGGGGCGCGACGCTGGAGCAGTGGGCCGCGTGGCTCGAGGGCTGCGTGCGCGGCGCGCTGGCCGCGCACGAGCGCCGCGCCGACTACACGGCGCGCGCGCGCCGCCTGCTGCTCGACTGGTCCTTCTACTCGTCGCTCGTCATCCGCGAGCTCACGCTGCGGTGAGTACACGTGGCCATGTTGCCATGTTGGCGCAGATTACATTGTGTTGTGTTCAGGTTATCGGAATCATTTTTAGGAGGAACGGTCACCGCAGATGCTGTTGTAAAAAATATCCAGCGCTCGTTATTTCTATCCAACGGTTTAAGTTATATCTACAATTGTATTACTGGTCCAATTTATTTTATTACATACTGTCACCCAGACGAGTAAATAACGCCGCTTATTACTTCTTATTTTGTAAAAAGATTTATGTGCAGAAAGATTAGTATAAATCCACACCATTGAACACATTTTTTAATTTCATCCACTTGGGAGAATGCTAACACGTGGCTGATGGGCGGGTTCGACAAGTTTGTTGCTTAATTGCCTTAATTAATGAAATCTATTTTAATCTCCCTTTCTGAGCCCAACCTTGAGCATTACCCAAAAGTGTTCACTTTAACTCACCAAACTTGTCTGGACAGGTCGGCGGCGTCGTTCGGCTCGTTCCACCTGATCCGGCTGCTGTACGACGAGTACGTGTCGTACCTGATCGAGCGGCGCGTCGCGCAGCACCACCGCGCGCCGCCCATCGCCGTCATGCAGCGGGCACCCGTCAGTATACAGTACCGTTTAGCTCCAACTAGTCCGGACAGGTCGGCTCGTTCCACCTGATCCGGCTGCTGTACGACGAGTACGTGTCGTACCTGATCGAGCGGCGCGTCGCGCAGCACCACCGCGCGCCGCCCATCGCCGTCATGCAGCGGGCACCCGTCAGTATACAGTACCGTTTAGCTCCAACTAGTCCGGACAGGTCGGCTCGTTCCACCTGATCCGGCTGCTGTACGACGAGTACGTGTCGTACCTGATCGAGCGGCGCGTCGCGCAGCACCACCGCGCGCCGCCCATCGCCGTCATGCAGCGGGCACCCGTCAGTATACAGTACCGTTTAGCTCCAACTAGTCCGGACAGGTCGGCTCGTTCCACCTGATCCGGCTGCTGTACGACGAGTACGTGTCGTACCTGATCGAGCGGCGCGTCGCGCAGCACCACCGCGCGCCGCCCATCGCCGTCATGCAGCGGGCACCCGTCAGTATACAGTACCGTTTAGCTCCAACTAGTCCGGACAGGTCGGCTCGTTCCACCTGATCCGGCTGCTGTACGACGAGTACGTGTCGTACCTGATCGAGCGGCGCGTCGCGCAGCACCACCGCGCGCCGCCCATCGCCGTCATGCAGCGGGCACCCGTCAGTATACAGTACCGTTTAGCTCCAACTAGTCCGGACAGGTCGGCTCGTTCCACCTGATCCGGCTGCTGTACGACGAGTACGTGTCGTACCTGATCGAGCGGCGCGTCGCGCAGCACCACCGCGCGCCGCCCATCGCCGTCATGCAGCGGGCACCCGTCAGTATACAGTACCGTTTAGCTCCAACTAGTCCGGACAGGTCGGCTCGTTCCACCTGATCCGGCTGCTGTACGACGAGTACGTGTCGTACCTGATCGAGCGGCGCGTCGCGCAGCACCACCGCGCGCCGCCCATCGCCGTCATGCAGCGGGCACCCGTCAGTATACAGTACCGTTTAGCTCCAACTAGTCCGGACAGGTCGGCTCGTTCCACCTGATCCGGCTGCTGTACGACGAGTACGTGTCGTACCTGATCGAGCGGCGCGTCGCGCAGCACCACCGCGCGCCGCCCATCGCCGTCATGCAGCGGGCACCCGTCAGTATACAGTACCGTTTAGCTCCAACTAGTCCGGACAGGTCGGCTCGTTCCACCTGATCCGGCTGCTGTACGACGAGTACGTGTCGTACCTGATCGAGCGGCGCGTCGCGCAGCACCACCGCGCGCCGCCCATCGCCGTCATGCAGCGGGCACCCGTCAGTATACAGTACCGTTTAGCTCCAACTAGTCCGGACAGGTCGGCTCGTTCCACCTGATCCGGCTGCTGTACGACGAGTACGTGTCGTACCTGATCGAGCGGCGCGTCGCGCAGCACCACCGCGCGCCGCCCATCGCCGTCATGCAGCGGGCACCCGTCAGTATACAGTACCGTTTAGCTCCAACTAGTCCGGACAGGTCGGCTCGTTCCACCTGATCCGGCTGCTGTACGACGAGTACGTGTCGTACCTGATCGAGCGGCGCGTCGCGCAGCACCACCGCGCGCCGCCCATCGCCGTCATGCAGCGGGCACCCGTCAGTATACAGTACCGTTTAGCTCCAACTAGTCCGGACAGGTCGGCTCGTTCCACCTGATCCGGCTGCTGTACGACGAGTACGTGTCGTACCTGATCGAGCGGCGCGTCGACAGTGCGACCACATCCAGTCCAAAGTGACCACATCCGTGTGTATTACAATTTCGCTATTTGGTTCACTAGGCAATAACCGGGTAACATCAACACTTTGTGCATTGCAGGAGGAAGAGGAGGAAGTGGTCGAGGAGGCGCCGCGGGAGGAGGAGGAGGAGGGCGAGGGGGACTGGGACTGGGGCGACGAGGAGGAAGACGAAGACGAACCCCTGCCCTGCAAGAAGGCCAAGCTGCCCGAGCCGTAAGTGAAGGTGAAGCCACGCAGCCAACTAACTTACGTGTTTGTCTAAGTATTATAAAATTCGATTCCGAAGGACAACAGTTTTGTGTAATTGAAGGGTCAATGAACTTTTTCTTGTTATTCCGTCACGGTAAGCCAAGAGACAATAGCGACAGTTTCTTAGAGTAAATACTGTAAATGGGACTCCTATCATGCTAAGGAGATGACCCACCATAAAGAGTGACCTTGGAGACTGACAAAAAATAGCTGATTGGCCCACATAATTGTTTTTGGGGAATGCGTAAAAAAGTGCAATTGTTGCCTTTTTCCCTAGTACTTTAACGTTCATAAAACGCTATAATACTATTGAGTGAAAAGTTCAATTTAATACAGTATGTGAACAGGATGTCCTTCGCGTTTTTGAATTTATAATATACACTCTTTACAGTAAAGGGTAAGGACTTAAATGTTATTATTAAGTAAACTGTACATCTACGAATGCCCTCATGATTCGTCCAACTCAACTGTAAATATACTAGTGCATACGAACCTTGATGTGGTAACTAGGTGTACATACATGATTTATTCTGTATATGTATATTAAACGCTACAACTGAATCACTATTCAAATCAGAATATCTATGGCTTATACCCGCCCGGGTTATCCGTGACGTGATGGTATTCCATGGCTTTGCGCGGCGCGTCAGGGTCAGGGTCAGGGGCAATGTACCGTAAAATGGGGTGAGTAGGGGCAAAACTGACATCCAAACCTCGATACCATTTTATTTTTACGTATGCAAAGTGAATGGTGTATATAATAAGTGTTCCGGACGTTTCTATTTTATTTTGGGTATTTCCATTTCATAACTTTGACGATAAACAGGAAATCTCACCTCACCCCGTAGTCCCTCGTAATTGGGGTGAGATGGTATTTCATACAAAGGTGATTTTGGAAGATTGTTGCATCGTTTTTTTTTTATTATGAGTATTACTATAGCTTCATTTTAAATTGGAATACATTATTTTTGTAGCAGTAGCCTTAAAATCCCATCTCACCCCCCTTTCATCCCTTCTCTCCCCATTCATAACCCAACTCTCCCCGCAAACCCTACTCACCCCATTTTACGGTACGACCAACTGAGCCATGCGGATTGCAATCAATTGATCTAGGAAGGCATTTCATTGTAAAAAAACGAATGAATACTACCTATACCTTACCCACCCTTTGGACGCCAAAACCACCGTTGCGTTGTGTCGTGACTACGGCGCCAAGAACGACTATAGGTGTTATGGCTCATGCTATCAAAGTTACCATCACGCTTTCAAACACGGTTCATAATCACATTCTAACAGAAAAAAAGTTGAGGTAGGCGTTCAAAAGGTTAAACAGATTACTTTCTTCTATAACATTAAAATGACTAATCATTGCGAATGTTATACTTATATGCAATACGATTTCGTCAACTTATTGCGATTATAGTGCAAAAGTTTCATCCACAATTTGACGTACATTTGCCACAGGGCACTAATAGTAAAAATATTTTTATTATATTCTTGGGTTTGGGTACTACCGTAGAACCTAAAAGGCTGTAGCTATTACATATAAAATTTTAAAGAAAATCTGCGGAAATGACCAGGAATTGTAACTTTTTAAGCGACGTTTTGATAAGTAGCTAAATTCTCGTCTGAATTTTTATTATTTATTAACGGTGTCACTGTTTTGTGCTCTAATAAAGGTATATTTATTTACCTCTCATTAAGTAATTTATTTCGAGTTGATGAGGTGAAATCGTTAGTAAATATATTTGAAATGGAGATACGTATTCGTGCTAGAGCACTGAAGGTTGTGTAAATACTTATAAGGCAACAATAAATCATCTGTTAAGGGAGCATGAAGCATAAGCATTGACTTGAGACAATGTTTGACCAAACTGTACAAACATAAAGTTCTGCGGAACATGCCCAAGTGTAAATAGTATAGGTGTAATTATATATAATAAGCACAGTAGGATGTTTAGCATGCACGAGTTAATATATTATAGATTTTTAATTGCCAAAGAATTTTCGTGTCCGTTGCTCATTATTGTAGTTATCATTAAGATTTAAGAAGAATTTTAAGGCCAGGTCCAATTAATGGGCAGTCATTGAGAAAATCTCGTTTGAGCCTCGCTTAAAAAGAAAGGATATTTTTATTTTCTCTCACAAATATCAGCAGAAGTTTTACTACGTTAACAGATTCGTAAAATAAATACGGAATGCTTTGGATGGGTTTAATGATTTAAATTATCTGCTTATTATTGTGTATATTGTGATTCCAATGCCATTAAGAAAAAAAAAACTCTTATGATGTCGTCTTGGGCTGGTCCTGTGGTTGAATTGTTACTAACATTAGTGGTAAGAACTATCTGTCATTTCATGGGATCATTTGCAATTTATTTATTATCTTATAGTTAGTTATTATGTTGATCCATTTACTGATAAACTACTGGAAATATTATCACGGACTAAGGCACTGGTCCCACAGCCGGCTAGTAAGCTAGAAAAGTTGGGCGAGTAACGGTTCATTGCATGCTGACCAGACACAGTGTGATCAATCGACCTTTACAGATCCGCAATGTAATGCTACTCGCCCAACTTTTCTAGCTTACTAGCCGGCGGTGGGACCAGTGCCTTAAATGGATGCGTAGGTAGCTATTTTTGGTGTTTTGATTGCATCTCACCCTTCCTCTCTTTGTATGTAAGTATAAATATTGTTTCAGCAGAGCACTGAAAGTAAATAAGTCATTAGAATTAGCTATAAATCGAATCGTCACGGACATAAATGTTAATATATTTTTAATAAAGATATCATAAGGATAGGTACATTAACATGGATCACTAATCCTTATGTAGCAGTGACCAAAATGTATCATTCAATGTCCCATGTAAAATATATAACTCATTTACTATAGCTTGACAGCGGCCACACTCGTATAGTGATTCTTCTTACAACACTTGTAGTATTCTGTTCATTTTGGTTTATGAAAATTATCACAGATTCTCAATCTTCGTTTGGATTATTTATTTCTTACGTGCGGGCAATTATAACCCCATAAAATATAATCATGTAGATAAATTACCAACTTAAAGCGCTATTAATACAATTGTATGTATTGGTACCTGTTTTACGGACCATAATTCATTGTTATTTGCATGTTCATTTTGGAATGAGCTCGGCAGGTTTTTTTAAATATAGTTTGGCGGATATTTTTATAAGAGATGAGATGACAAACTTGATCGCCTTTACAATTGCCTTATACACGGTACCTCGGATTGCGAAGTCGCTTCGGACATAGGTTGTGTGTGAAAGCAAATAATTATCCGGAAGTTGTGAACCCTTTCCAATGATAATAAACATTACTGTCCATTAGTGTGTGTTACATTAGTAATATATAAAAGTCAATATAGATAGTTTTCACCTTTACGTGCAGCTGTAAGTGTGCGCGTGTGCGCTTGTAACTATGTAGTTTCATTTGTGTGACAGTGACACGGCAGTTGACGTTAAAATCGCACGCACATATTCAGCCGCGCGCAAAGATGACTTGTATTATCTGGGATCCCCTCATTTTACCGAAAAACGTTTCACCGAATGCTTTGTTTAATCATATTTTCAGTTCATCGAACTTTTATTTCTCAGAAACTGTTTCTGAAAAAAAGGTTTTCAATTAAATGAAAATTCGGCGAAACATTCATTCGATGTAACGTTTGTCGGTAAATGAAGGGTAAACCGTATTATCTGTATCAGTTATCTACGCGAAGTAATGTTCAATCGTATTGATTTTCTTCGAAATGGGACAAGTTTTTGAACATTATGTTAGCCTAGACCTAGATTAAAATGATCTTAACTGTACGTAATATACTTGCATATTAAACTATAAATGACAATAGCCGTGTGCACGGGAATTTATTAAACGAATGGCTGAATCAGGATAGATAATGCCTTCCCGCAAATATGAACTGCAAGTGTGCATACTTGAGATTATTTGTGTTGGCCGAATTGCATGAAAGTATTGCATTCTAAAAGCGACTACCGTCCAAGGTAGAAGATTCAAATTTCAATGACAGTTAAGAAAAGTTGGCCTCCTCTAATAATCTTAACCATGCACTGTAGTTTTACAGGTGACTGTTTATCCTGATTAATCTATTCCCTAGAAATGTCCTAGAATGGGCTTGCCAGTGCCTAGAAATTTACATATAATATGAAAACAACCGTGGAAGCCTTTAATTATTAGGGATTGCACTAAGAATTATTTTTATTTATGAGTCAAAATGTATTATGTAACACATATTTTTACATGTACATAAATTCGCAACTCGTAGTAACTAGCGGCTAATTAATGCCATTATATTAATGCTGAATGTTCTTCGATGGAAGTATTAATACTTTTATTCATGTGACCATTCATAATTAAATTTAACTTCATATAGTATATAAGATATTGTAATAGGTGTCTTATTCGTCTAGACGGGCTGTAGCTAAAAATAAACAATTAGTTTTCATTTCAACCTGGGAGTTAATCAGTGTAAAGCCGCGTTTACGCACATGATTGAATTTCAAACAACAACATTCAGAGATGCGACGTTGACTGATGATACAATGGATTGGAACCAAAGGAATGAACGATTTTTTACGGTACATATTTCGAGAGGTGTGCAGCCTAAATGATTAAGCGACAGATCGAAGCGGTCATAACTTAGGCCGCAACTACGCACGTTACGCCTGTGGGTAAACGCGACTTAACTGGTGCAAATATGAAATAGTCATGTGCCATTGAAAACGGGGTTGCTTAAGTAAAGTTGTTTGTGCAGGATTTGACCGTTCCGGTTAAACTATTCCCGACAGTACCCTGTTTGTTACAAACTATCTAGTTATGTTTTTTTCGCATTGACATGGATTTTGGTATCAATGGTGTACCATGTGATTGTGAACAGATTAAATTATAGCGACTTAAGACTGGTGTGTTGATCAGATCATATTGAGGCAGGTCGTAAGATCAAGTTGTGTTCACATTATCCGATGCCAATGTCGGCCATCGCACGTTCATGACTTTCATATTCGTATTGTTTAGCTACAGTACTAGTACTGATCCATGAGCTTAAACTTTGTACCAAATAGGTAAGTGTATATTTGTTCCGATGTCAAATGTTTAACTAAGCAACGAATTGGACTGCATTCCTGTGTCTGGTCGCGTATTTCAAAGTATTATTTATATATATTTGTTTTTAACTTTACCTATAAAATTATCCTATACTGGATACCTGGGACTTCAAGGGACCGGCAAATGTGTCTCACTTATAGAGGTATTCCAATTACCCAGTGTCTCAGATAAAGGTTACAACTCATGGGAGTTGTTATCAAAAAAGGTAGTAAACATAAATAATCTAGCACGTTTTTATAAACGGTAAGTACAAAATTGCATACAGAATGCGTCAATTCCGAAAATCAGTAATGTTATGTTTCTCTTAGAAGCGACTTGAGGTCATTTAAGCACAATAAGCCAAGTGCCGAATTTGCCAGAAGACTAAAAATTAGTAAACAAAACGGAAATCTGTCAGCAATAAAGTCCGAGTCAATTGGCGTTATCCCAGTTATAGAGGTAAAATTAAAGAGGGTCAAAGAAAACCATTTAGCAAAAGCGTCTGGACCTCAGCATGCGTTCCAGCAATGGAGGTTTCTCACTTATCCAGGTCCCACTAAACCAAGTACTGTATATATATTTGCAATCACGTTCTCGGTAACGGCTTTAACGATTTCGATGAAATTTGGAATACATGGGTTTCTGGGGGCGAAAAATCGATCTAGCTAGGTCTCGTATCTGGGAATATTCTTTTTCTCCGTATTTTCTCTACTTTTCTCGGACGCCCAGAGACTAATTAGTTGAAAACGACTAACTACATACTACATAGGCATCCAGCGAGATACACGTGTTATCATAATGTAATCGTGTGATTACACTTGATATGGCTGTTTACACACTTGACCGTCGATTGTAATGCGCTCATCGCTTAACCTTTATATTTACTATTATGAATGCTCTCACGATCCCGTGTTACGTAAGATTTTACTTGATTTAATTTTCATATCTGTTTATATTGTGCTCGAAACTGTAAATCTAGTCATTTCCTGGCAGGAATGCGGTCCAGACCCGCGAGTGGCGCGTAGAGTAAGTGACACGTTTAACTGTTGTGTATGATATGATATGAGCGGAAACTATGTTTTGTATGCAGGGAGACGATGTACTGTGTCTGAGAATAAAGCTAGTCATGTGTTTATGCCGCTGTTTCTGTACCCACTGAATATTTCTTAACACGTCCGCAACCACGAACCCGCCTGGTAGGCACTCGTTATGTTTGCTCAGATGCCGGCTCAACTCGCTAGGCGGGCAGTAGTATGATCCTACACGCCTAGCGAGTTCTGTCGGTTTCTGGTGTATTGTTCCATTTTTAGTCCGGTTGCGAAAGTGTTAAACCATCAACAAAATCTAATTTCGACTAATTTAGTGATGAGTTCAACACTAACTACATTATTAACATCATACAAAATCAGGTCCTAAGGACCAAGGTAGCTGAGCATTTCTAAAAGTGTATGTACCTAATTAGCGTGAGTTGTTAAATAAAAATTTACTCTGTGTCAGTTTTGGGACGAAAGTTAAACTTACAAAGAATGTGAAAATAAACTTGTTTTAACATTTAACGCTTAAATGGGTAATGGCAACATATTTGCCGTCATAAAAAACGATTGTATTCTGTCTGATTTACGGTTCAAATTTAAATTTATTGACAGAGTTGTCAAATATTCAAAGGGTTAAATAACGTGTATACGCTGATCATTTATAAATTGATTAGAAAAAGCTAATTTTTATACAATCCTAATACGTAATTGTCGTCACAAAACTGACACCGAGTTAATTTTTGTTAAACAACGTACGCTAATTCCACACGAATTATTGAAAATGCCCAGCTATATGATGAGCTCTGCCATTCGTGCCTCCTGGCTCAAGGATGACATCTGGATGAAAGTCGCTACAGTGATCGCTATTGCCAAGACTCCTGGTAGGTAATATTATATGTACCTACTTTAGCAGTACCAATGTGTCAAAGTTGCGTGACAAGAGACATGAAGCAATAGCGATATCTTAAGTGGATGAAATCGCGGACCGATCTCAACGCGCCACCGCTCACGTGGATAATTATACGAGTACATAATCTAAGCAGGAACGGTCATTGAGGCACTCTTTGGGGGAGGTCTATGTCCAGCAGTGGACGTCTTTCGGCTGATATGATGATGATAATGATGACAACCTGAAATAACTATAGTTATATCCTTCAAAAGCTATACTTATTCGATCGCATAGGTATTTTAAAGTTAGCATGGTGGCGCCACAAGAAAATGCAGTCCTGTCGATTTGTTCTGTTCTGCCATGGGTGCCCTTACTCAAGCGCATAAATCAGGGCGATGCAAATATCGCGATATTTGATAGAAACGGACCCGTTCCCGCTTTCATATTTCTGCCTTTAAATATCAGAATGACCGAAACATCAGTGGGGATAAATCCCTCCTGTAAAACACCTCGGATGGCATACTGTCCCATGCCATATATTTGCGCTGAAATCACTGAGCAAAGTGAACAGTGACAGCGTTACCTGACTGCGATGGGGAACGTGAAGGGACAATAAAAAACATGCTTGTTCTGCATAAATATTATTTAAATTCCCTACAAACATCCAATCAAAATAATATTTACAGAGAAGGTTTATGATACTTGCACTATACATTATTTGACAATTTATCACTCGTGCGATGCACTGTACAAGTCGTAAATTATAATTAAATTATCAACCTTTAAAATAAATATTCGGTGTTATTCAGCTTTTTAATGCTCATTTGTCATTCATACACTCATCGAATCGTTTGAACGAAACGGCAGGATTTTATTCGTTCTCGTGGTGTCAACCCGGAGTATACTAACCTAACTCAATTTAGAGATCAATATTGAGGTTAAAGTTGACTATGAGACTACTAAAATGCTGAGCAACGCGCTCCTTACTCCGCAACTTGATGTTTACACTCGATCAACGGAAAAAAAATGTTAAAATTTGCTATATTATGCTACTGTTAATAACAAATCGAAATCTTAATAAACTACAATATAAAATAATGTATAATAATTAGAGTACATAACGTAACCCGCTAAATATTGCAATATTTGGCAGTGGAGCTAGGTATTAGTCAGGTCGTTCCAAACTGGCGAACGGCACGGTAAAACGTGCGCGTTTTACTGCGGTCCGCAGCGGCCCTCGGCACGGCCTCAAGTCGAGGAGTAAGCAATGAAAATTATAATACGAAATGATACAAACTATAATGCATCAATATGTTAAAAACATTTTATGTATGTTCATTTCTTTCATCAAGTTCTATACCTAAGCATGATGATTAAGGACAAATATACAACAGACAAACAAACGTTAACGTAACAAATAATAAATAAATGATAATGGTCGACGTTGTGTTAAAATGCTGATATAAATATGATATGATGTACGATCCAGAGCGAGTGATTCAGTCAACTCCGTAAATAATAATACGCTGTAACTAACTTATTTTATTCATCATTTAATTAGAAAGAACAAAGACAAGTGAGCACCTGACACAACAAATCAGATAATAATATTAATAAACCAACACGTTTTATGCAATCTTATAACTTGAATGCGACTGTACGTAGGTTCCAACCATTTTCGCTTTTCATATAAAAATCCAATACAACGAATTTCTTTGGTTTCTACCTTAGGGTAGAACTAAGCTAAGCCCTTAGATATTTTTTTTCAGTGGGAACCTAAATGCGGCCACAATTAACGATAAAATCCACGAGGAATGTAAACGGTTTAATTTGGCATAGAAATTCTAAATAAAGGTCCTCGTTTTCATTGCTCTTGTTATATTACAGACTGGGATAAGTAAAACATACCGACCGGTGAGCGGGTTACACGTAACTAACCAACTATACCTACACCAAACTGATTTTCCTTTTCAATTAATAACAACCAAAATCAACGCCAAAACAACAACTGGGAATTTTCAATAAAACGTGTACCCAATTAGCGTGAGTTGTTAAATAAAAATTAACTCAGTGTCAGTTTTGTGACGACAATTAAGCATGCAAATGATGTGAAAATTAACTTTTGTCACATTTAATTAACGTGTATACGCATATAATTTATAAATTAAACAGAAAAAGTGAATATTTTTACAAACTGAATGCTTAATTGTCGTCACAAAACTGACACTGAGCTAATTTTTATTTAACAACTCACGCTAATTGGGTACACGTTTTATTGGAAATGCCCAACTACTACAGTAATTTAACATTTTAATCACAGTTGTTTCAAAATGTAAACAACCCTACTAATGTAAACCTAGCTTAACAAAATGACAATTTGAGAAGAGCACGCGGTAGAGCAAGAGCAGAGGTGGTCACGGGTCCCATCGATTACGCTTTTCGGCCGACATTGTAACTGTGTAAATAATTTATCTTATATCATTTGGTAAAACGCCAGTTGATTTGACCGATTCTACATCTATGTCCAGATTTGACATATAAACAGAAAAATATAGCGACAGGGCAGGCGGATCGTGTAACCCAAATACCAGTGCGTGCGGTCCAGCCGGCAGCCCGGGGCCAACGCAACAAGCCTTGCGACTTCACGTGACAAATATCAATCCTGCAGGCATATCGTGTGGTCGCTTAACAATGACAAGATACAGCATTCGTCTCTTTCGAGAACGTGAGGGATACTGTATCCTGTGATAGCCGTGATATACCTTCAAAAGATGGGAGACGATGTGACAGTGAGGGCAAGTTGCGCTGGCCGTACAGAGCGGCAGGCCGTGGTGGGTCGAGCTCGGGCGGCCGGGGCGTGGCGAGTCAGACGGCGAGCGCGGCCGAGCGCTTGTCGCGGTTCTTGCCGCGCGCCACCGTGCGCGCCTTGTCCGCCGCGTTGTTGGCCAGGTGCTGCAACGAGAGGTGGCCGTGAATAACACGAAACAACAACCGCTTCAGTAGCGTAGTGGCCGAGGATATTCGTCATTTCATAAGCTGGCACTAACACTTATTGCTAGTCCAGACTATAGATGTGGTAGTTTGGCAAGCGTAAGTTGAACCCACTAGATTCAATTTTGCGGCAACGTTATTCATAAAACTTAACATACCTCTGTAAATTTGTCACTTACTCACAATTACAAATGTCAAGGTGGCAGATAAAGACAAACAAAATTGAACGGCATTTTAGCTTAAATAAGTTCGATGGACAAACGTCAAAAACCTGTAACAAAGTGTGTACTGACCCGGTGCAGCTTGTTGAGTTTCTTCTTGGGCACGAGCGTGGCCATGACGTCGGGCAGGCCGAGCGCGCCGCGCAGCGCCGAGCTGTGCGGCGCCAGCGCCTGCAGGCCGGCGCCCAGCGTGGCGGCCAGCGCGCCGTAGGCCGCGCGGGATCACCACGTGCTGCACTCTACTGTGTACTGACCCGGTGCAGCTTGTTGAGTTTCTTCTTGGGCACGAGCGTGGCCATGACGTCGGGCAGGCCGAGCGCGCCGCGCAGCGCCGAGCTGTGCGGCGCCAGCGCCTGCAGGCCGGCGCCCAGCGTGGCGGCCAGCGCGCCGTAGGCCGCGCGGGACCACCACGTGCTGCACTCTACTGTGTACTGACCCGGTGCAGCTTGTTGAGTTTCTTCTTGGGCACGAGCGTGGCCATGACGTCGGGCAGGCCGAGCGCGCCGCGCAGCGCCGAGCTGTGCGGCGCCAGCGCCTGCAGGCCGGCGCCCAGCGTGGCGGCCAGCGCGCCGTAGGCCGCGCGGGATCACCACGTGCTGCACTCTACTGTGTACTGACCCGGTGCAGCTTGTTGAGTTTCTTCTTGGGCACGAGCGTGGCCATGACGTCGGGCAGGCCGAGCGCGCCGCGCAGCGCCGAGCTGTGCGGCGCCAGCGCCTGCAGGCCGGCGCCCAGCGTGGCGGCCAGCGCGCCGTAGGCCGCGCGGGATCACCACGTGCTGCACTCTACTGTGTACTGACCCGGTGCAGCTTGTTGAGTTTCTTCTTGGGCACGAGCGTGGCCATGACGTCGGGCAGGCCGAGCGCGCCGCGCAGCGCCGAGCTGTGCGGCGCCAGCGCCTGCAGGCCGGCGCCCAGCGTGGCGGCCAGCGCGCCGTAGGCCGCGCGGGATCACCACGTGCTGCACTCTACTGTGTACTGACCCGGTGCAGCTTGTTGAGTTTCTTCTTGGGCACGAGCGTGGCCATGACGTCGGGCAGGCCGAGCGCGCCGCGCAGCGCCGAGCTGTGCGGCGCCAGCGCCTGCAGGCCGGCGCCCAGCGTGGCGGCCAGCGCGCCGTAGGCCGCGCGGGATCACCACGTGCTGCACTCTACTGTGTACTGACCCGGTGCAGCTTGTTGAGTTTCTTCTTGGGCACGAGCGTGGCCATGACGTCGGGCAGGCCGAGCGCGCCGCGCAGCGCCGAGCTGTGCGGCGCCAGCGCCTGCAGGCCGGCGCCCAGCGTGGCGGCCAGCGCGCCGTAGGCCGCGCGGGATCACCACGTGCTGCACTCTACTGTGTACTGACCCGGTGCAGCTTGTTGAGTTTCTTCTTGGGCACGAGCGTGGCCATGACGTCGGGCAGGCCGAGCGCGCCGCGCAGCGCCGAGCTGTGCGGCGCCAGCGCCTGCAGGCCGGCGCCCAGCGTGGCGGCCAGCGCGCCGTAGGCCGCGCGGGATCACCACGTGCTGCACTCTACTGTGTACTGACCCGGTGCAGCTTGTTGAGTTTCTTCTTGGGCACGAGCGTGGCCATGACGTCGGGCAGGCCGAGCGCGCCGCGCAGCGCCGAGCTGTGCGGCGCCAGCGCCTGCAGGCCGGCGCCCAGCGTGGCGGCCAGCGCGCCGTAGGCCGCGCGGGATCACCACGTGCTGCACTCTACTGTGTACTGACCCGGTGCAGCTTGTTGAGTTTCTTCTTGGGCACGAGCGTGGCCATGACGTCGGGCAGGCCGAGCGCGCCGCGCAGCGCCGAGCTGTGCGGCGCCAGCGCCTGCAGGCCGGCGCCCAGCGTGGCGGCCAGCGCGCCGTAGGCCGCGCGGGATCACCACGTGCTGCACTCTACTGTGTACTGACCCGGTGCAGCTTGTTGAGTTTCTTCTTGGGCACGAGCGTGGCCATGACGTCGGGCAGGCCGAGCGCGCCGCGCAGCGCCGAGCTGTGCGGCGCCAGCGCCTGCAGGCCGGCGCCCAGCGTGGCGGCCAGCGCGCCGTAGGCCGCGCGGGACCACCACGTGCTGCACTCTACTGTGTACTGACCCGGTGCAGCTTGTTGAGTTTCTTCTTGGGCACGAGCGTGGCCATGACGTCGGGCAGGCCGAGCGCGCCGCGCAGCGCCGAGCTGTGCGGCGCCAGCGCCTGCAGGCCGGCGCCCAGCGTGGCGGCCAGCGCGCCGTAGGCCGCGCGGGACCACCACGTGCTGCACTCTACTGTGTACTGACCCGGTGCAGCTTGTTGAGTTTCTTCTTGGGCACGAGCGTGGCCATGACGTCGGGCAGGCCGAGCGCGCCGCGCAGCGCCGAGCTGTGCGGCGCCAGCGCCTGCAGGCCGGCGCCCAGCGTGGCGGCCAGCGCGCCGTAGGCCGCGCGGGATCACCACGTGCTGCACTCTACTGTGTACTGACCCGGTGCAGCTTGTTGAGTTTCTTCTTGGGCACGAGCGTGGCCATGACGTCGGGCAGGCCGAGCGCGCCGCGCAGCGCCGAGCTGTGCGGCGCCAGCGCCTGCAGGCCGGCGCCCAGCGTGGCGGCCAGCGCGCCGTAGGCCGCGCGGGATCACCACGTGCTGCACTCTACTGTGTACTGACCCGGTGCAGCTTGTTGAGTTTCTTCTTGGGCACGAGCGTGGCCATGACGTCGGGCAGGCCGAGCGCGCCGCGCAGCGCCGAGCTGTGCGGCGCCAGCGCCTGCAGGCCGGCGCCCAGCGTGGCGGCCAGCGCGCCGTAGGCCGCGCGGGATCACCACGTGCTGCACTCTACTGTGTACTGACCCGGTGCAGCTTGTTGAGTTTCTTCTTGGGCACGAGCGTGGCCATGACGTCGGGCAGGCCGAGCGCGCCGCGCAGCGCCGAGCTGTGCGGCGCCAGCGCCTGCAGGCCGGCGCCCAGCGTGGCGGCCAGCGCGCCGTAGGCCGCGCGGGATCACCACGTGCTGCACTCTACTGTGTACTGACCCGGTGCAGCTTGTTGAGTTTCTTCTTGGGCACGAGCGTGGCCATGACGTCGGGCAGGCCGAGCGCGCCGCGCAGCGCCGAGCTGTGCGGCGCCAGCGCCTGCAGGCCGGCGCCCAGCGTGGCGGCCAGCGCGCCGTAGGCCGCGCGGGATCACCACGTGCTGCACTCTACTGTGTACTGACCCGGTGCAGCTTGTTGAGTTTCTTCTTGGGCACGAGCGTGGCCATGACGTCGGGCAGGCCGAGCGCGCCGCGCAGCGCCGAGCTGTGCGGCGCCAGCGCCTGCAGGCCGGCGCCCAGCGTGGCGGCCAGCGCGCCGTAGGCCGCGCGGGACCACCACGTGCTGCACTCTACTGTCTCCGTTCCCACGCGGACGCGGAGAGACGGGACGGTGTCCTCCTGCAATAATAAACATTTTATTAACTACGCGCCACATAAGTTTGCGTCTGTGATATTAGCGTCACAGATTATATAATAGTTCTACGAACAGATACTCAGGTCTGAATAAAATAGCCAATACCTACCGCTTTTCGTGCCTACGAAATTTAACAATGGAGCGACCTTCAACGCGCGGGTCGTTGCCCGCACGTGCCGGCCAATCGACGCTAGGGTCGCCACCGCTTAGAAATGTTTTTATAATTAATAGTTGTGATTTAAAAAACGGTTTTATTGTTTATTTTAATAAATAATGTTTATTTTAATGTGTGATTACATTAAGGTAAAGCAATTGTCTACAATTGCTTCGCCTTAATTAACGTTTACCATGTTACTAGGGAATGCAAACCGGTTAACCGAAAAACCGGTCAGCCGGAACTTTTTGAGCTCGGTTTATAACCGGTTTTGGACACTATAACACGGTTATTAACCGAAATGAGCAATATTAATAAAATGCCAGAAACTGTCTAAAAAACATTGTGATTGGGTTGGTAAGTTATTAGTTATTATAGTTATATTATTTTAATTGTCACTTAATGATTTTTAATAAGTTTATCAAAAGTTAATATGAATTTGAGGGACAAAAATTTAGAAGGGCATGCTAAGTTGGTTTGGGCGTGTAGAGAGGATGGATGAATGGAAATTAAGAAACAAAGAGAGTGTATGGGGAAAAGTCGATAGAAAGTTGGAAGGGGACGACCTCGACCAATGCTTCGAGCATTGGTCGAGGTTAAGGATAGTGCAAAACGAGACATATTGACAGGAATCTGAGCACCGAGACCACTGGAGGAAGACCCTGGGCGAAGGTATGGTTGCGCATGATGCAGCTTGGTTCGATCTTCTTTTGTTCCGATGAGAACCTAGCCCTACATCACCGTGCACAACATTTACTTGTCAAATATGCGTTCGTGTCGTAGCTGTCGCTCCCGTATCGGCCTTGCGAGTTATCTACGTAAGTGCCGCACCACCATGACAGACTGCTTAAATCATCTTATCATAGATAAACAAGGCGAATGATGATGATGATGTATAAAAAGTATTCAAAAAAATGATAGTTATTTATTCAACTACACCTCGCCTACTAATAGACCGGACAGTAAAATTATCCTCCAATACGTTTTTAACTATTAGTAAAACCCGGTAAAAAAACCGGTTTTCACTGTGTCATCATCATCATCATCATATCAGCCGAAAGACATCCACTGCTGGACATAGGCCTCCCCCAAAGAGAACCAGTGACCGGCCCTGCGCCACCCGCATCCAGCGGACTCCCGCGACCTTTACCAGGTCATCAGTCCCTTGACCTTGTGGGGGGCCTAATCACGCAGCACCTTCCGGTACGTGGTCGCCACTCAAGAACCTTTCCGCCCCAACGGCCATCTGTTCTACGTGCTATGTGCCCCGCCCACTGCCACTTAAGTTTAGCGATCCGGATAAGTTTTATCGAAACAAAACTTTACGACCGCGTTCGCGTTTAGCTTTCAAATCCCATACAAATTGAGGGTAAAACGCAAACGCGATCGTAAAGTTTTGTTTCGGTAAAACTTATACTAGAGCCTCAGCAGACTGTGTAGATTCGGTTAATAACAGGTTTTGAAATATTACCGGTTTTTGCATTCCCTACATGTTACCTATCTCTCACTCTGTCTATGGTTAGGTACGACATACGACAGTTAAAATGTACCTATTAATCTACCACATATTACAAAAACAAACCTGTTGTGTGTAAGTAACTTAATTTAAATATATCCCGACGACAGTACGAAATAAAGTTTGGTAGATACCTACCTATCTTGGGTTTTTATAACGTAAGTAATATAAATAACGTAATATTGTATAATAGTTTAAAAGTTATATGACAAACTTGAAATTAGTCACTAGGCATAAGTTGTTTGTGACCTTACAATTTATAATAAATTTGTCAACTTGGTTAACGAAGCAGTTTTTGTATTTTCAACACAAAGGTAACGCCTACGCGGATGACGCGGCGTCCATGCAGCCAAATACGGACGGCCATTATTAGGCCGCTTAGGCGGAAGGAATTGTGGGCTGCTCGCCAAAACATTGCAAAAAACCAACAAGTAACAAATCTCCCGAAGACGGCCTTCGACAAGTAGGATAGACGACGACACAGCCCATCCTATAGTCCGTTTCTTTAGGCATTTAGAACAATGTAAACGAACTACACCAGCGTGAGGTCGTCGTCGTGGTTTAGTTTGTTCACATTGTTTTAAATGCCTAAAGAAACAGACAATAGCCTCACGTAGCTTTTTATCAGTGTAATAAATAATAACCTCTCATGGTACCGTCTGCCGACCTTGATACCAACAACAACTATAACCCATAATTACCGAGATCGTGTTTACATACTGCTGCTGCTTTCTCTATACCTTCAGGGTCACTTAGTCCACATTCCCATTTCGTCGAGTAGTGGACGAGTTGGGAATGTGGAAGATTTGGGAATGGCAGTACGAAGTGAGAATGCGGCCGAACTTGGAAACCGACGGAATGGGAATGTGGATGAGGTTATCTAACGTTAAAAACTATCGCTTGCATCTACTCACCTCGAAGTACTTGAGTATGTCGCGGAAGGTGCTGCCGCTGGAGCTTCCGTTCTTTCTTGGCGCGGAACTTGTGCGAGTCGCGCGCGAGTTCGTCCAGACGCGGCAGCAAGTCTTTAACATACTCGGCCGCCTAGGTGTCTAACATTAGCTATCGCTTCCATCTATATGTACTCACCTCGAAGTACTTGAGTATGTCGCGGAAGGTGGCCCGCTGCAGCTTGCGTTCTTTCTTGGCGCGGAACTTGTGCGAGTCGCGCGCGAGTTCGTCCAGACGCGGCAGCGAGTCTTTAACATACTCGGCCGCCTCGGTGTCTAACATTAGCTATCGCTTCCATCTATATGTACTCACCTCGAAGTACTTGAGTATGTCGCGGAAGGTGGCCCGCTGCAGCTTGCGTTCTTTCTTGGCGCGGAACTTGTGCGAGTCGCGCGCGAGTTCATCCAGACGCGGCAGCAAGTCTTTAACATACTCGGCCGCCTCGGTGTCTAACATTAGCTATCGCTTCCATCTATATGTACTCACCTCGAAGTACTTGAGTATGTCGCGGAAGGTGGCCCGCTGCAGCTCGCGTTCTTTCTTGGCGCGGAACTTGTGCGAGTCGCGCGCGAGTTCATCCAGACGCGGCAGCAAGTCTTTAAAATACTCGGCCGCCTCGGTGTCTAACATTAGCTATCGCTTCCATCTATATGTACTCACCTCGAAGTACTTGAGTATGTCGCGGAAGGTGGCTCGCTGCAGCTTGCGTTCTTTCTTGGCGCGGAACTTGTGCGAGTCGCGCGCGAGTTCGTCCAGACGCGGCAGCAAGTCTTTAACATACTCGGCCGCCTCGGTGTCTAACATTAGCTATCGCTTCCATCTATATGTACTCACCTCGAAGTACTTGAGTATGTCGCGGAAGGTGGCCCGCTGCAGCTTGCGTTCTTTTTTGGCGCGGAACTTGTGCGAGTCGCGCCCGAGTTCGTCCAGACGCGGCAGCAAGTCTTTAAAATACTCGGCCGCCTCGGTGTCTAACATTAGCTATCGCTTCCATCTATATGTACTCACCTCGAAGTACTTGAGTATGTCGCGGAAGGTGGCCCGCTGCAGCTTGCGTTCTTTCTTGGCGCGGAACTTGTGCGATTCGCGCGCGAGTTCGTCCAGACGCGGCAGCAAGTCTTTAAAATACTCGGCCGCCTCGGTGTCTAACATTAGCTATCGCTTCCATCTATATGTACTCACCTCGAAGTACTTGAGTATGTCGCGGAAGGTGGCTCGCTGCAGCTTGCGTTCTTTCTTGGCGCGGAACTTGTGCGAGTAGCGCGCGAGTTCGTCCAGACGCGGCAGCAAGTCTTTAACATACTCGGCCGCCTCGGTGTCTAACATTAGCTATCGCTTCCATCTATATGTACTCACCTCGAAGTACTTGAGTATGTCGCGGAAGGTGGCTCGCTGCAGCTTGCGTTCTTTCTTGGCGCGGAACTTGTGCGAGTCGCGCGCGAGTTCGTCCAGACGCGGCAGCAAGTCTTTAAAATACTCGGCCGCCTCGGTGTCTAACATTAGCTATCGCTTCCATCTATATGTACTCACCTCGAAGTACTTGAGTATGTCGCGGAAGGTGGCCCGCTGCAGCTTGCGTTCTTTCTTGGCGCGGAACTTGTGCGATTCGCGCGCGAGTTCGTCCAGACGCGGCAGCAAGTCTTTAAAATACTCGGCCGCCTCGGTGTCTAACATTAGCTATCGCTTCCATCTATATGTACTCACCTCGAAGTACTTGAGTATGTCGCGGAAGGTGGCTCGCTGCAGCTTGCGTTCTTTCTTGGCGCGGAACTTGTGCGAGTCGCGCGCGAGTTCGTCCAGACGCGGCAGCAAGCCTTCAACGTATTCGGCCGCCTCTTCGCCCGCGTCAGTCTCGGCGATGCATTCGAACGCGATCGCTAACGCGCCGCCTGCCGCCATGCGGACCTGAAATGATAAAAGTTTAATAGACTGTTAGAAATCTTAAGTTATTTCAACGTCATTACCAAGGTGAAACGGGCCTGAACACGTGAAGTCAAGATAAAGCATCCGTTTCTTCCTGACACCATTCGACAGAAAGATGAGATGCTTTATATTGTTGTTCCACATTAAGCCTGTCACAGACTCACGCGGCCTGCGGTGTGTATATATGATAATCCTTATCAATGATTCAGTCCTACGCGGACTTGATTATAGTAAACAACTGGCCGCCAGAACGAATTAAGCCTCTCGAAGACTGTCGCGGGCTGTGGTGGCCGTCAATATTCAAATTGACAATAGGGTATTTGACAACAGTGAGAATCATTTGTTTTTTCATTAGCAAGAGATAAAAATTACGAAAATACTCAGAAACTATAAATCTTTCATTTAAGTTTGCTATTTTAAGATTTTAAAATTCATAAAAACTAACAATAAGGACGTTGTTTGATTGTGACGTAACGTCTAACGGAGTGACGTTTTATAAAAAGAAGCCGATTTGACATTTGTCAAATACCGTATTAATGTCAAGTTTACTATTGACCGCCACTATTGGCCGCGCCCGTGTGTTTCAGGCCTCAAGCCTCTCAATCTGGAGTGGCCTTTGGTAGTAGTTTCCTAGTTATCCGTAACACCGCCAGCCCCGACACCTTCACCGACCCGTCGCCCTGGGGAACATCCGTACCTCGAGACTGGCGGCGGCCAGCAGGTCGGCGAGGCGCGGCAGGCCGGGCGGCTGCGCGCGCAGCAGCGCCGCGGCGTGCTCGGGCGGCGGCAGCGACAGCAGCAGCGCCCAGCCGTCCAGCGCGGCCGCGTGCAGCGCGCCCGCCTCCACCGCCAGCCCAGACACCTTCACCGACCCGTCGCCCTGGGGAACATCCGTACCTCGAGACTGGCGGCGGCCAGCAGGTCGGCGAGGCGCGGCAGGCCGGGCGGCTGCGCGCGCAGCAGCGCCGCGGCGTGCTCGGGCGGCGGCAGCGACAGCAGCAGCGCCCAGCCGTCCAGCGCGGCCGCGTGCAGCGCGCCCGCCTCCACCGCCAGCCCAGACACCTTCACCGACCCGTCGCCCTGGGGAACATCCGTACCTCGAGACTGGCGGCGGCCAGCAGGTCGGCGAGGCGCGGCAGGCCGGGCGGCTGCGCGCGCAGCAGCGCCGCGGCGTGCTCGGGCGGCGGCAGCGACAGCAGCAGCGCCCAGCCGTCCAGCGCGGCCGCGTGCAGCGCGCCCGCCTCCACCGCCAGCCCAGACACCTTCACCGACCCGTCGCCCTGGGGAACATCCGTACCTCGAGACTGGCGGCGGCCAGCAGGTCGGCGAGGCGCGGCAGGCCGGGCGGCTGCGCGCGCAGCAGCGCCGCGGCGTGCTCGGGCGGCGGCAGCGACAGCAGCAGCGCCCAGCCGTCCAGCGCGGCCGCGTGCAGCGCGCCCGCCTCCACCGCCAGCCCAGACACCTTCACCGACCCGTCGCCCTGGGGAACATCCGTACCTCGAGACTGGCGGCGGCCAGCAGGTCGGCGAGGCGCGGCAGGCCGGGCGGCTGCGCGCGCAGCAGCGCCGCGGCGTGCTCGGGCGGCGGCAGCGACAGCAGCAGCGCCCAGCCGTCCAGCGCGGCCGCGTGCAGCGCGCCCGCCTCCACCGCCAGCCCAGACACCTTCACCGACCCGTCGCCCTGGGGAACATCCGTACCTCGAGACTGGCGGCGGCCAGCAGGTCGGCGAGGCGCGGCAGGCCGGGCGGCTGCGCGCGCAGCAGCGCCGCGGCGTGCTCGGGCGGCGGCAGCGACAGCAGCAGCGCCCAGCCGTCCAGCGCGGCCGCGTGCAGCGCGCCCGCCTCCACCGCCAGCCCAGACACCTTCACCGACCCGTCGCCCTGGGGAACATCCCAACCTTAACTTAACCCCTAACTTATAGGGAACAAGGACGGCCCGCCTCGCCGTGCGGGCATGGAGGGCTTCCCGTTTTTATGACTCTGACATTAAAGACTATACATCTCTGTACCCTCTTTTTTTATTCTGTCATTGGAGACTATACAACTCTGTACCTATTTTTTTCTTATCCTAATTTTACACTGACATTAGAGACTATACATCTCTGTACCTAATTATTTTTCTATTTTATTCTGACATTCTAGACTCTATACAACTCTGTACCTAATTATTTTTCTTTCTAATCCTAATTTTACTCTGACATTAGATACTCTATACATCTCTGTACCTAATTATTTTTCTTTTTAATCTTAATTTTACTCTGACATTAGAGACTCTATACATCTATGTACCTAATTATTTTTCTTTATAATCTTAATATTACTCTGACATTAGATACTCTATACATCTCTGTACCTAATCATTTTTCTTTTTAATCTTAATTTTACTCTGACATTAGAGACTATACATCTCTGTACCTAATTATTTTTCTTTTTAATCTTAATATTACTCTGACATTAGAGACCCTATACATCCCTGTACCTAATTATTTTTCTACTTTATTCTGACATTGGAGACTCTATACAACTCTGTTCCTATTTTTCTTTTTAATCTTAATTTTACTCTGACATTAGAGACTCTATACATCTCTGTACCTAATTATTTTTCTTTTTAATCTTAATATTACTCATCATGTATATCATACATCCCTGTACATAATTATTTTTCTACTTTATTCTGACATTGGAGACTATACAACTCTGTTCCTAACTATTTTTCTTTTTAATCTTAATTTGACTCTGAGATTAGCGATTTTATACATCTCTGTACCTAATTATTTTTATTTTTAATCTTAATTTTACTCTGGCATTAGAGACTATACATCTCTGTACCTAATTATTTTTCTACTTTATTCTTACAATGGAGACTCTTTACAACTCTGTACCTAATTATTTGTCAAGACGACTGCGGTCAGCAGGGGACTGTATAGTTCAGTATTTAGTAGTAGATGTTTTATTTTTCAGCGCGTTTTAGTAAATAAATACGGTGGTGTACTAAACCTAAAAGCTCTCCACTCTTTTGGCCTTTCTCCGTGTATTTCAAGCTTCCATTGGTGCATTATTGAAAGTTGAGAGGATTGAATTGGCTTTTCTTGTACCTTGAGATAGCTGCCACTGAAGATGGTTTCGTACATCCGCATGACGTCCAAGATTTCCGAGAGGTCTTCCTCCAGCAAGTAGCAGATCACGGACAAAGACAGGCAACACTAAAAAATGTAACACTAACTCAGTAAACATAATGAAACGTCACTATCATAGACCCTATTCAAGAACTTGCAGTAGGAAGCTTTCATCACTTTGCGTAGTTTCCAGACATTTTATTGATAAAGGTCCCAGAAACATCGAGTCGACTTGATGACATTAATAATAGAGTGAGGGTGCTATATCGGTTTTGCGAAAACGATAATAGGGCAGGGATTGTTATTGCCTCACCTCTGTGCGGGTCTCGATTGAGGCGGTCTTGTCGATGGTGCAGGCGACGAGCGCGGGCCGCATCTCCTTCACAAACTCCTCTGTACCATCTTCGCCGATCTGTGATTCAAAATAATAAATTATAATATGTAAATGCAATTTATTCCTTTTGTATGTTAACGTAAAGGACTTGGAGTTACATCCAAAACGGAGCAATTCCCAGGTCTTATTAACTGTGCAGAAAGATTCATAAAATGGTCGCCAGTATGGCGAAGGACAACAAGCATTTCATCTTCATCTATGACACTTCACGATCTTGCCAGCTTGCACGCAGATATGCTGATACTGACCTGAAGCGCCAATAGCGGTGCCAATGCTGCAGCAGCCTTTCTCTCCCCATCCCTGCCGCGTCGAATAGCCTTAGTAAGATGGTCGGTCAAGGTCGCCCGGTGGTTCATCAACAGCGGAGCGAGGTATCGGCGCTGCAGCGCAGCGCGCAGCGACACCAGCGCGGCGGCGCGGGCGGCGTTAGCCCGGGCACCAAGCCCGTCGATGGTCTCCATCACTTTCTCTTCAAACTTCTCTTGGATTTCTGCGTCTGCATCATTTTCAAACGTTTATTCGTGACAAACCATAAGAAGTTAAACACACATGTTAAGAGTCCGCAGTAAGCTCGGCCGAATCTCACCTTCCCATACAAACGTAGTTACGCTCTCATTTTAAAACTACGTGTTGGATTGTGACGAAACTTTGCATATACAATGACATGAGGTATATCTATGTCTGTAATTAGTTTATATAGTTCCAGTTTATAAAACACAAAATTACAGCAAAAACCAGTTTTGTATGAAAAACTTAAATTCGCTGTATATTTTTTTTACTATGGTATCTGAAGCTACATAAACTAATTACAGACATAGATATACCTCATGTCATTGTATATGCAAAGTTTCGTTACAATCCAACACGTCGTTTTAAAATGAGAGCGTAACTACGTTTGTATGGAGAATCGAGCTTACTGCGGACTCTTAAAGAATTATGATGGTATAGGCTGCGCCACAAAATAGACCCAGGTAACCATGATGCCTTACAGCTAGCGCTGGTCTTCCACAACGTCCATCTAGTGAAGGCATTTTAATGATTAACTAAGAGACCTATCCACAAAGTAGTTAGCAAACGGTCTTCAGAATGGTATTTGTAATACTTAAGTAGTTGAAATCCGCCTCTATCTTAGCGAGTTTGGTGCTAGTTGTTACGTTGTTACTTACTACGTATTTCGTGCGCGATGCATCGGCACTATTGAAGGTAAATGTGAAATATGGCGTCGGCATGTATTATCACAGAGAGAGAGCTAGCAGTTAGAGAACTGACAAACTTCCCATACAAACAGTTTTAAGGGACGTAAGTTACTATAACCGATGTTTTGAAACAACTGGGTCTTAATACTTAATACTCAGAAAGAAACGTCGGGTCAGGAGTACCCTAAGCATCTGTTTATGATCAGATTCGTATATGCGATTATATATTTACGATATATTGACGCTCAACGCATTCGTGGATCATTCCACGTTTTTCGGCATAAGAGTCAAATGAAATACATAGTTAAGATACTTTGTAAAAGGCAGATAAATCAAAAGAAGGTGAACAAAACTTCTGATTCTGCGAACTAAATGTAGATTGACTAAATGTTGGCAATGTCGTGGCCCAAGAACGCCTTTTCACGATATTCGTCATGAGTCATAGAATTCGTATGCTCACTGGTGTTTCGTTTCGACTGATTAAGGACAGTTAAACCACTGGTACGCATTTAATTAAACCAAATTATAATTTAAGAAAGAGACTGCATTCTTGCAATTGACAGGTAAATTGTTAACATTCATCGAGGGTTTTAGGCAAGTGTTAGCTTAGGTTTGGTTGCACCAAGACGCCTGTAATTATAAACGGTGTTCGTTAAAATCTGATTGTATGGAAAGTTTGACAAGTTTCTATGGAATGACAGCTGTCGGCGCCACATTTAAAGTTGATCGGTCTATAATTGACATTTCGTATTTCAAGTGGGTTATTTTATGTTCCAGACAGATAGAAAACGAGATTTTAACGAATACGTCTTTTTTCAATTCTTTTAAATCCAAATTTTCCTTCAAAAATATTAACATTCACATTTTGTCGATCTTTTATACCCACATTTATGCTAAAAGTGGCGCTGGAACATACGTTTCATGTGCTCTGCCTACCCCTTATGAAAATAAAGGCGTAAATGTATGTATGTATGAAAAAATATTAAATCTAAAAGTATCTAAGTCCTAAAGGTCGTAAGTAAATTATGACGTCATCATAATGGCTGTTAGACTGTACTACTTTTGCCAATATCTTTAAAAAAATGTTTTGACTGTTGATAAACGCAGAAATGGCACAATCACACTGACAATTGACACCTTAATTTGAAATTTGTGACAGCCGGAAGTGATTTCAATTTTCTTAAAGCTACTGATTTTTGTGGACTAAAGTACTGTCCGTTTACAACCATCAGAATGACGTCACACTTCCGATTTTTTAGCGATTTTCTTCAAAAAGAGTGGAAAAAAAATCGGGAGACTAGTTTATTACATTCAGATAACATATTTACTCAAATGGTTTTCGATTTAGGTATCATAAAATATATTGAAATGTTGTCAATTGTAAGGTGGTGCAACCTGCCCTTAATCTGTAGAATGCCACGCACATAAACTCTTGAGTCATACGCCCAATTATTTGTAGCAACAGAATGTAGACAAACCTACTTGAACGCACATCGACATTGCATGCACTTACTGCCATGGTCACCGGCTTTAATGGCATTTTAAACTGTCGAACGATCAATAAAAAAGACAATGGCAGTACATTAATGCTACCGCAATCATTAGCATACCTACTCCAAAATATGGATAAAATGGGAAACACGCGGTATTATTAGCACCTCATTTAAGAACAGTAGTGCTAAACATGAATCCGTTTTTTATGGTATAGTATTGGAGTAGTTGAATAAACATCCCAACACGGGTCTCGAGTCTGTTTTGATTAGACTCTAAAATGGTTTATGTCTCTCTGTAGGTGTATTTCTCTTATCGTAAAAGAGCATCAAGTGGTGTGGTTAGGGCGTTCTGAGCAGTTCCGTAATTAATTACTTAATAATTTGCACTTTACTTATTAGATTACACAAACCTGTTATTCAATGCCTACTAAGTAAGTAAGTAATTAATTACAACTGATTATCTCGTATAGGTAATGAATGATACTGAGATTTTATCAGTTTATCTATGTACACAAGCTTTAAAGATCATAATAATATTATTCCGAATTCCTGTATTACAGGCAAATACAATTTACTTTCAAAAGTGCTGCTAGAACTCTTACATTGAATTTTTAAATTTTAAACCTTAGATTAGATAATATATGCTTCCCGCTTACTCAACATAATTTAATAAGAGTTTGGTACGAGAATAGCCTAGGTATTTTATAGTATCTACAAGCGTTTTATTATCAGTACTTTAGCCTCTGACCGGCTAAAGGTCTTTTATAAGGTATCCTCCTCTTCAGAGGAATTTATATAACTCCACATTGGAACAGAGACGCATTTGTGTTGTTTCGTTTAATTTGAAACCAAAATCTATTCTATTTCCTGTCATAGTTGATCAATTCAAATTTCATTTATTTTGAACGGCAACGACCGAACGCAAACGACAATACCATAGAGTAATAAATTCAATAAAACACCTGTATACTGGAAAAAGACGTAAATAGGTGAAGTAATGAGCCAATTCCATGATAAAGAGCTATAAATACCAGATAGGTCTTAATTTCACCGTTATCATTATGCACTTATTTGGTATATGTATATACCTTCTTAGACGTCTAGGAATATTCGTCAAGGTCGCGGCAACCATAACCTTATGAAACGGCTTATCATTAAATTAACTTTGTGACGATGTTTATCTCCTTATCTCCGAAAAGCGCCAATATTAAGTAGGTTTCATTTATGACAGGAAGATTATATTGTATTATCTTTTAATATAGCTATTCGCGGGGTATATTATATTAAATTAATCTACCTTTTTCTGCGTCAAATCTTATACTGCCTTCCACTTTTCTACCCCATAGGGAAGTGCTTTTCAACCTTTTGTCAAGGCGCGACATTCTTAGTACGGAAATATTTTGCGAGCCAACCCTCCGCGGTTCGTCAATTAGCTTTGTTGTTAATTCTAAAACTATTGAATCCTTACATCGCATTTACTTCAAGGGTTTGAAAAACACTTTCCTACGGAATTATTCCCGTAATGTGTATATTAGTAAGTTCCCATCCGGGAGCTGTTTTTGTGAGATTGAATGTCAAACATACTTATTCACATTTATAATATAATTAAGATGCATAAACCCCGGATATTTGCACGCCAACATAATAACTACCTACTCGTACCTAAGTTATAAACTCATATAAGTATGTGTCTTTCAAACGGCATTTTTCAACGTATGGTTAATGATTTCTGCGTGGAAACGGACGTTTAGCGAATGTAGTCTGCGTTTGTGTTTTTGCGTCCACAGCACATGGAATTCACTTCCTCAATTATTGTTTTTTATCAGATCGACTACGGTACGCGATTCTGATTCTAATCTGTAAACAGACGATTACATTGAGCTGACTGTTGGGACGCCGATTGCATGACCTACACAACAAACATGGAATAAATGACTGGTACAGTCAGGTGCAAAAATATGTATCGATAACATCCTCTCATAGATAAGTACCAAAACCTTAATCCGCTGATAGAAGAGTAATGAGACATATTTATGAGTACGTTGTATGCGACCATATTTTTACACTTGACTGTATGCGGCCAGTATTTAAGGTTGGTTTTTACAGTCCCTTACAGAGGCTCTATTAAGTATAAGTTTTACCGAACAAAACGGTACGATCGCGTTTGCGTTTTACCCTCAACTTGTATGGGATTTGACAGCTAAACGCAAACGCGGTCGTAACGTTTTGTTTCGGTAAAACATATATTAACTAGAGCCTCAGATTGATTTTTAGAAACTCATCGTGTACGTCCATACTAATTTAATCAACAGGTACGTAATAACGTCTGTTCTCACGCCCAAGCTGGTGAACTTATGTGAACTGTGAAGCAGTATTACCTATACACGTGGTAAGTTTACTGCAGGAAGGAGATAGTATATTTTTTATTCCAATAAGGTAAACGGGACTGGCAGTTTGTATGGGATTGCGATAACGACTTGCATACGAATAAAATCGCGAGCAATTTACAATGCCATTGCCAAGTATGACAGAAGTTTAATAAATCGCAGAATGAATACATTTTAAAACACCCACGTCACCTAGACGGAAAAAATCCCGGTATAAAGACGTTACAAAGTGATTCAGTGAAGTCATAGCCACCCATTTTATTGTGTCACCTGTACAAACGTTGCGATGCTTACAATATCGTCTATTTGGTTAGCATATTTTAATCTATTTCTAAAATACCCTTGCCATTTAAAAGTTCATTAGGCATATGTCCAGCCTTGACTTTACATCAATTAAGGACGTATTTACTTTTACCTAAGCTGGGTCGACAGTCAAAAGAGTCATTATATGTAATAAGGACGGCTGACAAAAAACCATGTCAACGCCATAGTGAAAACATATTATTATTACTTATTATTTATGAGCCAATAGTGTAACACAGCTGGACACGACCTAAGGCAATTCACCCACTGCACCGCGAAATATTTCCGTCCTAAGAAGGTCGCGCCTTGACAAAAGGTTGAAAAACACTTCCCTATGGGGTAGGAATTGAGAGTGGAAGGCAGTATAAGATTTGGCGCAGATTTTACCATTGTATGCAAGAATCTCAATTTATATAGAAAACACGCCACAACACACTGCCGACGCGGCAATGCGCGTGTATAAAATCTGTCGCTCCGCGCACCGCGGCGGGACGCGGTGCAGCGGGTGAATCGCCTAAGAAAGGGTAGTTTTTTTTAGTGTGTCTCACTGGATGCTAAGAAATCAGAACAATGCTGTTCTCTACTTTGATCAATAAACAGCAAATTTCCTTAAATAGTTATTAGTATACCTGCTTCATCGTGAATGCTCTTCAGGTCTGACTGGCCCGAGGTCTCGGACATGTTGTCAATGGTCATGTCGATGCCGGCATCCTCGTCCGAGGAGTAGCCCTGTTCTGTCCTCTTGTGCTCTGGGAACAGAAATATAAATAATAATCTTTAACCAATACATCTAGCTAGTCCCTAATTAGGCTAGTATTTGTGTAGAACCAAGACAGGACTCATCGCACAAATATTTTCCTTAACTGGGAACTGAAACCAGCACCACCAGCATCATATGAAGGACCACTGCCCCCTTTTTAGGGTACCGTAGTCAACAAGGAACCCTTATAGTTTCGCCATGTCCGTCTGTCTGCGGCTTAGCTTAGTAACCCTTACTACTAGAAAACTGTAATTTTGCATGGATATATAAATCAAATCACGCCGACAAAACAGTAGAAAGTGGACAAAGTGGTGAAGTAATTTTTTTTCTTGACAAACCCATAGTGTTGGGTATGTTGGATACCTTGTTCAAAAATATTACGGGTTGCTTATAGTACATTACTGCAGAGGCCGTGAAGTAAGGGATTACTGGACGAGTTTGGAGTAAACGGCCGAGTCGTAGACGAGGCCGGATACAACGAGTCCAGCAATCCCTGTTCCGGCCGAGGATTGTATAATGCTTTTCTCAAACGATGTGAGGAAATATTTAAATTAAAATAAATACAAGGTGATCAATTAAATAATAGGTAATTAATTTAAACATGCCATTTGAACAAGCCGTTCGAGCACCATGTTTAACCGCACATAAGTGTAGTACCATAGATTTCGTTTTTTTTTATGTCGCAAGTATGCTTACAGAGTCTAGTGGTGGTTGGCAGTATGTAATTTTCCCTTTGTCAGTTTAATATTAGTAAGCATATTTAAAAAGTTAGAGTAGCGGACAATAATGGTTTTACTTAGGGTTTTCATACATTACTTCTTGGCGCAAGACCAAGAAGAAATGTATGGAGCCTTAAACAAGAAACTTCATGTCTTCATTTCGTGATATTAAAGCATACATTTCCGAGCATGTTTGAGAAAGAGCTATTTTTCAACTGAGTGATCCGTTTGCAAGATATTGGGCCCTTAAAAGCCTTTAAAACCCTAATTTTTGTTCGAGTCAAGTGTGTTTTTTGTCGTGGGGAAATGCTGCCTGTGGAGACTAGAACGGGTATGACGGACTCCCGGGAACCGTCCGGACTACCGTCTAAAACCCCACGGTGTTCTACGCGCTGCCCTTTGGCGGAGCCACGGGAACGCTTGCGCACACTTCCGCGACTCCGCGAGCAGCTGTCCTTATGTACACTACACGATTAAAGATTACCTAAATGACGGTACTAACTACGTGACATGGTCCTTTAATTATTAAAAAAAAAAACTATTTTTCTCTTATTTTTTTCATTTTATTTTTTCACTTTTGACCAGGCATTATCCTACTAATATTACAAATGCGAAAGTTTAGATGTTTGTTACTCAATCACGCTTAAACGGCTGAAGCGATTTAAATGAAATTTAGCACGAAGATAGTTTATAGCCTGGATTAAAATATAGGATCGTTTTTATCCCGGGTCCACGCGGACGAAGTCGCGGGCGGAAGCTAGTTTTATATTTATTATTTTTGTCATTTTTTATACCTACCTATGTAGGTACATAATATAATATAATGTCAATACAATAATGGCTATAGGTAGGTACCTATAGCCATTATTGTGTTGACATTATATTATATTATAATTAAGTAATTCTAAATTTGAATGTACCTAAATAAGGCTGACTGAATGAAAATTAATATTTTGTAAATCTACGCTGTGGGTAAAACATGGAGGTCTTATGTTTTTGTACTTACCAACCTTGTAACCTATGTTTAACAAAATAAATGAATTGAATTGAATTGTGGGGCCCGTCAGGGGGGGTGTAAGTACCCGGCACGCTCTCCAACTCGAGAACCTGTTTAAATAATGGGTGGCAGACGCCCCCGTTCCTGTCACCCGGAGGTTTTCATTATGGCACTACTGCCATAATGAAAACCGATCATTCGATGAACCGGATAAAGGGTTCTGCGGTGGCCCATTGGGTGAACCTAGTACAGGCTTCCCGATCGCGCTAAGCCGCCTCCTACTCGGCCATCACGTTCTCACTGAGGTCCAGCATCGCCTTCCACGCCAATTTCCCGGACACCATGACCCGCACTACGGCTGGCAGTGACAGATCTTGCCCTAATTGAGCTACCACCTTCTGTCGTTCTGGTCCCCATACCGGGCACTCGGCCAAGGCGTGCTGGGCCGAGTCTACGCCGGCTCCGCCCTGGTGGCATTCCGGCGTTGTCTCTCTCTGTGCAATTTTGTGCAGGTAGCTGCCGAAACAACGGTGTTCTGACAGCATCTGACCACTGCCCCCTAGGCTAACTGCACTGTATAGGTCTTAAGTTAATGCCATTCACTGCCTGTGTTAGTAACCCACTTGAGCATTCACACAGATTTTCACCCCGTCAGTGAATGTGTTAAGGCGCAATAGTACTTACCAAGGGCTGCAAAAGAAAGAAAGCTCGAAACCGCAGGTATTTGTGGCCCGAGCCGCAGGCGAGGGTTGTAAATATGCGATAGAGGGCTTTCTTTTTTACTGCCCGTGGTGAGTACACAATTTTACGTCTCCACCTGGCCACAATGCGAGTTTTACCGTACGCGCAGCATGCGGTAAAACTCACATTATGGCCGGGTGTGACGTAAAAGTATTTTACAATACAATACAAATACTCTTTACTGCACACGTCACACAAACAAAGCAGTTAGAAAGAGAAACAATACAATAACATGTAGGTAGAGGTAGACCAACAGGTGGTCTTATCGCTGAAGAGCAATCTTTTCCAGACAACTCTTGGGTATCAGAGAAAGAGATAAAACTAGACTATGTAGTAGGTGAATAATCAGCCAAAAATCAAAATAATTATATTAAAAACATGTTATTAATTAAAAACATGTACATAAAATAGCTCTATATATAAACATACATGCACAATCATCATCATTTTACTTTACTATACCTCTGCTAGTGTTCTAATAATATGATCAATTTACGTATAAAGAGTGCAAGAAAGAATGAGACTGCTATTGGTTTATTCTATACTAGCTGCCCGCGCGGCTTGGCCCGCGTGTTGCAAAGAACGCAGGTAAACCCGCGGGATAAAATATAGCCTATAACCACTTAGAAAGTCCATTCTACGAGCAGGTGTAAGAATTATTGAAATTGGATTATAATATACAAATCAAACATACAAACTTATAAACTTACAAAGCTACAATAGATATTATGTCGGGTTCTAAGCATGGAATGTTTATACCACCAGTTTTATGGAATGAAATTTTCATATAGACCAATTCTTTCTTTCATCATGTTGCCTCACCAAGCCTCATTTAGTTTTGAAAACCATATCATGGGTGCATTGCCGGAAAGAGTAGAGGTGGAGCACTTTTGCAATGGACAAATGCCCTCCATGGGTCCATGAGCATGAACATCCAGGAGTGGTGTTGGAAATCTGTACTTCTGGTAGTCACAACCCGCAACATTGAAGAATCAACATAGAAGATGAACAAATATGTGAAGTTTTAAAAGGAAAGAGTAATTATGCTTTACCCTTGCTGTCTCCAAGCTCATAGAAGTGTGATGGCTGAAGGGTTTCCTGGCTTTAGCATTAATTACACACATAGCATTGCATGAACTTGGCGTAATTGCTGAATGATGACCGCAACAGTATCAGGTAATAACTTAATTACCTATGTAGGAATTAACAGAAAAGGCAACAATCAATACAACCTTGCACACATTGAAATAGATTTACTGTAGTGAAGGCTACTTACTATGTGCTATAGAGAGAGAATTTAACTGCCTAGACCAAGTGTTTCTGTTTAGCCTAAAGGCTGACTGGTGGAGAATGCCTTTTGGCCTTAAGTCTGCCATGCCAAAGTTTAAATAAATATATATAGTTTATACATTAAATATTGTCGTGAAATCCATCCCATAACTTGCACAAATTAATATTTGAGCTTGAGTGTGGAATACTTAGCAATTGTCACCTTCTAGGAGTATAACAACATTATTTCTAATTTAGTGCAATCATGTATAAACTAATGTCTAATGCAGCCAGGGGGATTTTAATAAATGGTGCATTAACCTATGTTAATCAACAAACCACCACACATTCAATGACAAACAATTATAAGTGAAATTTCTGTTAACATTGCTGCAGGTATAACAATGATGTGAGTCTGTCATACTAAGTCATAGCATAGTATAACATTACTAGTATTTACATTTAGTACTAACAATGAAGATGGTTTCGCTTTCTAAACTTAAACAATAGTTGCTAGGATTAAAATTTACGGTATACACTCATAGCCTAAAAATAAAAGCTTTGGTACATTATGGTGAGTATTATGTTGTAATCAATATTAATGTAATTACAATTCAGTTCATACTATTTGGAATAAATGGGTTATCTTAAAGAAAATAAACACCAATTGACACACTGTTGTTAAATAGCATTATAGTTATCATGGGAAATTACATAATTGAAGTTTTTAGACAAGGTCACAGATTTTAGATAAAAAAACGTGAAGCAAAGATTTGTTTCTGTTTTCGTATGTGAAACATGTTTTCTATTGATATAGTTGTTTAGATAACAATTAACGTGCGGATAAAAACATTAGAGACTGGCACATGTTATGTTATGAAATCGTGAAAGTAATTCTTGCGCCAAGCATTCGACGTCGGGACTGCCTTGCGAAATTAGTGGCTTTTGATGGTGCCAAGCTTTTGCGGCAGCCCGACATATGCTGCCTGACCTCACGGTAAATACCCCGACCATAACGACCGAAGTAAAATACGTGGACACGGTGCGGAAAGTACGCGAGCACAAGGTCACCGCGTGATTGCATTCCCGTGCTAATTCTTGCTTTACATGACATTCAAATAATAAAGCTTCCAAACCAACGGAGAAAAACTCACCGTATTTTCCTTTTTTCTTTCCTTTCGGCATGGTGTATTTGTTACACAAAGCTGTTGTCTGACTTAAAATAAAATAAAATAATATTCACTAATTATTTTTCTAACTTTCCCACTTAATCAAGACGGAGAAAAGTTCAATATATCAGTTCTTATAGAATGATTGGGGCACCAAATGCAACATAAAACTAAAATTTCAGAAAAACTTTTTAACATGTTTAACCGTGTAACATGCACACTCAACTCCACTCACTGGTTTGCGCAATGCGCTGTGTGTGGCGATGGCTAGCTGTCATTTTAAACCTCCATTTTGTAATTTAGTGTTGCCATTCAAATAAATTTTAATCCGACCAATGTCGTCGTCAAATTACAGTATGGTGTAATTCATAACATCCAGAGACTGCCTATACGCTAGAGATTGAAAAAATAAACGACTTGTCCTGCAAATTAAAAATCTGTTGTTTTTATTATTATTTAGGTGTCAAAAAGTAACAAACTTACCCCGTAATTAAAAATACTCAGTAACTGGCTACATTACAAATTTTGACGTCAACTAGTGACGTACTCGATGGATGGAAAACGTAATCGACAAAACAAAAAAGCACATGATGATACATAGTCGATTGTTTAACATGGTGAAACGGTTTTGATAAAATAGTGAATAGGTATGTTTGTCGGATTGTATTTCTGAAGACTATCAATAATAAATTAAAATATTATTCTTGTATAAAATAATATAATTGGAAGGATGCCCTCGTTGGTGGTGAATCTTACTCGTGCGTGACTCATAAGTTAGGTAGGTTAATTGTTTGTAAACTTTGCGTGGTAAGTGCTCGAATAATTATCAAAATTCGTTTTGATCCAAAGATGAAGTCTATTAGGCACTTGTAGTGTAAGTAAGTACTTACCTACACAACAAAAAAAGGTGCAATTACTCAGGTATATAGTTGTAGTCACCTAATACTTTATATTAATGAGCTTTATAGTCAACTAGCGACCCGCCCTGGCTTCGCACGGGTACTATATTATACTTATAAACCTTCCTCTTGAATCACTATCTATTAAAAAAAGTTTTCCAAGTTCAAATATAACCACTCACTAGCATTGGGATTTTTAAAAGACATTGCTTATAAATTGCTTCGCCGTTTTGTAGAAATGACGGCGCCGCGTCGTGATTTATTCAAAAAAGTATAACTTGCTTTTACTTAACCATTTGTTAATATTTTTGTTAATCTAAAATTATATGGGTCATTATCGTAAACTTAAATAAAAAAATGAATTTAATTGACTTATTGATAAAGTAGAGGACCTGAAGCAGATTACAATACAAATACTCTTTATAGCACACCTCACACAAACAAAATAGTTGGTCTTATCGCAGAAAAGCGACCTCTTCCAGACAACCTTATGATTTATTTGATTATGATTATGGACTATTAATAAATCTAAAGCAATAACAGCCTCTGGTATGACGTGCAATTAACAATTCTTTAAAGTAATTTTTTTTTGATACCGAATATTGCATGTGTCAGTATAAAATCATATATAGGAACCATCATTCCATTTTATTATGTATGTGACGCGTGGATTTGCAAGGTAGAGCGAATTGTTTTACTATAGGTATTAGTGCAGTACTATACTATTGTTTATGTTTATTCAAATAGGCTTTCTCATAGCACTTTTGCAAGTCAAAAACTGATTGTACCTTTATATAATACTTGTATCAGCTACATTTGGTGGTGGTACCAAGTGGTGGTTATGCAGAAGCTTCCAGGCATCTTTATCTTCTATGTAGGTATTGGCTAATTGTGTAATAAGCTTTCTTTAATAAAGTTGATTTAACATAACTTCAATTTACCTTCTGTGAGCCCAGTGATTTCCTTAGGGATTTTATTATAAAACCGTGTAGTTTCCTAAGAAAGATTTTTTATTTGTTTTAGATAGCCTGAACTTAGGTACCGCTATTTTATCTTTGTTTCTAGTATTACAATTATGATAATCACTATTTTATTTAAATTTATATAAGTTTTTACGCACGTGCATGATGTTTTCATAAATGTACAAGGGAGGTAAGGGTCAGTATGTTTATCTCCTTGAAGAGTTCTTTTATGGAGTCGCGAGGACGCATCTCATAAATGGCACGAATCGCACGCTTTTGCAGTATAACTATAGTCTCGATGTCCGCAGCCGCACCCCACAACAAGATTCCATATGACATTAGACTATGAAAATATGCGAAGTAGACTAATCTCGCTGTAGCTACATCTGCAAGTCGTCTAATTCAATAAACTGCATAAGTTGCAGAGCTTAGTTTCGCCGACAGAACATTAATGTGTGTACCCCATTGTAACTTAGAATCTATGTGAAATAATCAAAAAACATCCACTTCAATACCCAATTTTTTTTCAACTACTGAAGCTATAATTATTTCACTCTACTTTATTCAACTGAGAAAATATAAATAAAATTTAGTATTCCACAAGAAATACGTACGTAGGTACTAGGCTAATCACTTGAAGATTGATGTGTTACAATATGACATAATATTATAAATAGTTGTAGAACTTATAGACATACTCTTTCTATCAATAGGTACTTGCTCTTGCATATTTTAGGACAGCTCATACCTCTATACACTTTTATCAGTAATTACGGATACTATTGGTCAACGGAAGTATATGTGTGACATATAAAATACAAGGAAACACTACATGAATACATAGAAGTACCTTACCTACCAGGATTTTAGGCACAAAAAATAACACCGTTATATTTTTTTCTTTATTTAGAATATAGTTATTGAGGAACATTTTCTTTGGCAAATATAATTTGGTTACTTTTTATTTTTTGTTATAATTAAAATTAACTATCTCATTACTTGACCTTGAAAAATAATAAAAGGATTATTAGTAGTGCTAAATTTTCCTTCACGGTTGAACAACAATTTCTTTGTTCTAGAGGTTTTTGGTCTTGATGATCTGACTTTCTCCAGCGAGCTTTCAGCTCCTTAGAACCAAGCAATTTTCCGTTGCGAAACTCAGCACATTGCACTGTTACTTGCGGTGGTACTCCAGAAAATATAAGTCGGGAACTGGTTTTCCTTAAAGTTTGTGATCCCTTCATTTCCTCTTCCTCTCGCCCATTGATGTACCAACGAAATTCTGAGTTTTTTGCACCTCTGCAATACGCTAACATCTGATCTCCTTCACCAAATTCTTCTGCTAGACCTTCTAGTAAAGGCTTTTTATGCTTGTGACCATGGACCTCCATGTAAGCGGATTTTGTATCATACAAGTATGGTGGCGAACTCCTTTCAATATCACATTTATATACACCGGTTGCGTCTTCGGTTAACGTACCAAGCTTGAGACTGCAGGCTGTGGGTCCACAAGAAATCAACTCCACTTTTCCAACGCCAAGGGTCGGGAATGACATGGTGCTCGGGGTTTTACCTGGTTTGTAGCGGAAGAATTCCGTGGGTCCTTTAAACCAGTTTAGAATGGTAAAGTTGGCGTCATATCGGCATTCGATGATGACTTCGTCTTGGCCTGGAGGAACGTCATGTGGTACGATGAAATGAGTGATGCTGAACGGCTGTGCCTTTGCACCCGCGATCGTGAGTACCGCTAGCGCAAGCGTCAGCATGGTGCCTGGACGCGCGCTAACATCACACTGCGCCCTCGCCCGGCCCAACGCTCTCTTAATTAAATCGTTTATTAAGCCAACACTCTCAACTGCCATATCCCTTCGAATGACAGGATATTTTTTGTCGTTTTCAAGGGATAGACAAAATGTTCAATTGGTTGCTCGAAATTAGTAGGGTGGTTATTAATAAGTAGCAAGTAGGGCGGACGATAATTATAATTATGTTTCTGATTAAATTAATGGACTAAGGGGTCCCTTGGGCTTTCCTATATGGCATGCTATAAGTTTTTGGAAAGGTACTATATCTTTTCAAAGCACAAACGGCACAATAATAATACTAGGCGTTCTATCGGCTAAACATTTATTTTAGCGGGAGTGGTCAAATATATTTTGAGGGAGCAGCGATAGGGTTAAAGGTATAACTTATCGTCAAGACCAACGCTCTCAATGTGTCATCCGAACAAGACAATTACTTGCCGGTTACACACACCTACTTTGGATTAACAGTTCGGCAAATTGGATCTTTCAAACCACTTGGACCAATATTCTGCGAAAGTAACGAATTTATTTTATCATCATCTCCTAGTGTTACTCCCGGTTATCGTTCGTCAAAAACGGAACGATTTCCTAATCATTGTTAATTGTTTTTTAATAGTGAAAGTAAGTTTTTTGTAAACTTCACAGGAGCTGTTTTAGTACAAAAAGAAGTCTATTATTTATGAATGAGTAGGTAACCCTATTCATCAACCGTAATTCTGCTGGTTTACATTGAAGATCAAGAATACTATATCCGCTTATTCTGACGTGTGAATCATCCGTAGTAATTTTCTGGAAGTTAACTATACTTTACTAAGAATTGTACCAACGATAATTTTTACACTTTCTTTAGCATTTTTTGAATGTTTTACGATAACATTTTTGCCAGCGAAAAAATATGTCTCAATAATATAAGATAGGAACTTTTAAAATATTTTTGTACCCTAACTTTACTCGTTTGTATTTCTAGTACTCACACCTACCAATATAGCGATTGTTGTTAGTACATATCTTTACTATTCTGTATACAAAACTGAAAAAGACTGGTCTGGAAAAGTTTGACCTCAGTTCGGTTGGAGTCATACCGGTCATTTCTCGAGTGCCCACGCGTCGCTCTTGTCTCGGAAATAAGACATTAGGTACAATATTGAAGTAATCATCTTAAGTGCTATCAGTGTAATTGAATAATGTATCAGCGTAGTAACTGGGGATTCAGCTTATGTAGTGCATGACACCTTATGTAAAGTTCAGACGGTCTGAAAGCGTCCTCGAACCGCAATGTGACTTACCTACATTTCTATATTTTATACCAGTTACTTACTTCTAACAACATCCCTCGACCAAGTTTATTGAATGTAAATATATTTAAACATTTAAAAAACGTAGCAGCAAAGTTATATATTTACTTAGTTTAAACAATAAAGTACATAAGTTGACGATATTTATCACGCAATTTTCAGCGCACCGGAGGTTCCCTACTTTAATTTTTAATACATAAGTAGAGGACAGTTCGCAAATGGACTACCGTATACATTTTACCGAAGGGAGAAAACGCAGGTTTTTAAAGTGAACGAAGTGCAGAAGTCAGGACACTATCTGGTCGCTATAAATTATAAAGAAAACGTGATAAAGAAACAATTTGGCGATATAAACTTTCGTACTTACCTATAATAGGTACCTAAAATGTCTACGTAAGAATTAAACTTCATAAAACTTCATTAAAGCCCGTGCAGACGACTGATACAAGTCGAAAATATTTATTCATCTAATCCGGCTGCAAATATTCTTCCGTCCGACAGAATTATTCAACTATCTATGGACATTTATTATCATTATTACAATATACATATACTTACAGAACTGATATAAAACTATTTATACTCGTTCGGTTTAGGTTGTGTCCAATCCATTGTCCTATTGTGCGGTTTTGCTACCTCATTATTGTCCTTCATAAAAGATAAGTATACTTCATAGGTAAGAACTGCATGCATTAAAATGTGCAACTCTAGAGCCTTTGCTAAAAGTTTAAATTACTTTCATAGAAATGTGACGTAAGACATTCTAGACGTACACAATAACATAAATAACTAAGTAAAAACTAAAGCTGGGTTCATTTCTGTAAAACATGATAAATCATTTATCATTATGCCCTTTTTTTAGCCAATGCTAGCCAATCAAGTTCAATGCACCATTACACAAACAAGTGCAATGTTAGCCCTCGAATGCGCTAAGTGACGAGATTGGATTTGAAACGAATTGATTTCTTCACGTTTTCGCTTGCGCCAGCGTGTCGCCAAATGTGTGACGGAACTGACAATATGATTCAATTTGATTTAAATACAAATTGGATTGGTTGCCGTTAAATACAGGCTAATATTTCATTGTAAATGGTACTAGAGATCAATATTAATGAGGAACGTCGCTGTTAGATTGAATAAGTCCCCGAATCAAATTGGGTAACTCTTTGAACAAATTGGTTTTGATGATACATAATGGTTTCATTGGTTCTAAGGATAACTTTTGTCACATTAACAATCGTCGTTAAAATTTAGTACCTAAATTAGATTTTCGATTGTAAACATCATTTCACTTCACTATTTATACCTAGTAAGATTTGAAATTGGAATTTTATTCGAAGTTCTGAGGGGCTACCGCGAAACGAAAACGAACTTCGTTCGTGTTTCTCCCTCTCTATCGCTCGAACCAGCAAGTGCGACAGAGACGGAGATCCACAAACGAAGTTCGTTTTCGTTTCGCGGTAGGCCCTCTGCTTTTTTGGTAGGTACAAAATAGGTAAAGTCGAGCAGCACGGCTAGCACGCGACGGCACGCGAGCTGTCTCGATTTTTCTCGCACTATCCGTCTCTCTCTTATTAGAACACTTAGAAGAAGAGGTGTAGTGCGATAAAAATCGAGAGTATGTCGCGGCCGTCGTGTGCTAGACGTGCAGATGAATAATATGTAGGTACGTGCTTAAAGGTTAAAAAATATCTGAGCAACCATATAATTATATATCTTTAACAATCATGTCATGATCACATATTTTTGATCACATTCTCCGCGCACAATGTAAATTGCTTTCGGAAATGCCTCATTTGTTTCTATATGCGGGAAGTGATCATTATCATTAAACCGTCTTAATTAAATTCATTGTGATTTGTCACACCGAATTGCCGAAAATTGAATTAAATGGCTTCGTTATCAGGCTAATTTTCCAGTTTAGTTATTTGCTTATTATAACGCCATCTACAGCAAACCATAGACAACACTTTTCATCGTTAAGTGCGCCCAAAAAATCCAGTAGCACCACTCGCATTTGACGTGGTTCCGGAACAATCGCATAGATGGCGTAATAATTAATATTTTTTACGTCACATCTGCACGGCTAGCACGCGACGGCGCGCGAGCTCTCTCGATTTTTCTCGCACTATCCGGCTCTCTCTTATTAGAACACTTAGAAGAAGAGGTATAGTGCGATAAAAATCGAGAGTATGTCGCGGCCGCCGTGTGCTAGACGTGCTGGCCATAATGCGAGTTTTACTGCACGCTGCGCGTACGGTAAAACTCGCTTTGTGGCCAGATGAAGACGTAAAATTGTGTACTTACCACGGGCGGTAATTCGTAAAGCCCCAGATCGCATATACATAACACCTGCGATCTGGGCCATTCACGAATTCACCGCCCTAGGTACGTAATGTACTATAATTTGTTGTGTAAATAAATAAATGAAACTTGCAAAATCATGCATTTTGATTACGTTCACCCATGGAGAACACCATTAGGGAATAAACCCGCCTTTTACACTTATTCGTTTTGTGCAATATAGTATAGTGCAACATCTCAACCGTGTCGCGTTTTTTTTTTGCTTTGTGTTTTTAATCCCATTGTAAACATTATGGTACTTACTGTTAATATTTAACAAATTGATTACATTAATTATTTATTTATTATGTGTATATGTTTGTATATGTAGTATGTTGTGTTGCATTCCGTGGGTCACGTACGGTGCTGTCTGTATACCAACCTCATACCAACGCTGTGTAGGTGTCTGACACCTCGGCATAAAGCTGAGACTGCGACCGCGATTCACTGCCGCGAAGACACACACAATGTGACCATGTTATTGTATGACTAGTCTCTGTATCTGTGTGTCATTCGTGTAGTGAATACATGTATTCTTTCTTTATTTCTTTTTTATTTCGGCTCTTTGTCTATTATTATTGAAACTGCTTATAAAATTTAACGAGAACGCTGGACTGGAAACGGGTTTACGAAAGAATTTCGGCCCAAGCTGAAGCAGAGAACTTAGTTCGCTTCGCTTGATCGTTCAATAAAAGTTCACTACCAGAAGAATTGGCATCTATCTATTGTGTAGCCTGTATCCTGTACTATTGATGACATTGACATTCTCTAGCTAAGGAATTACCAAGAAATGCTTTTCTTGTGCTAGAATTTTCAGTGTTCTTATATAGCTACCCAACAAATTTTGCAGTAGAATACATAGAAAACTGGCAGTTTTTGAGCAGCCAGGTAGAGTATTTAGTTTAGGATTTGTCCAAGCCTATTTATTCCTTATGAATATGACTACCAGCTAGCCACAGTGCATAGTGACGAGCTGACGAGTGAACCTTACGAAGTGCTTCAAATTGCCGAGGTTTTTACTAAATGGCAACGTTGCCCAGCCAAGTACTATATTTTTGTCGTTTTTTTCTGGAAAATACTATATTTCATACTGATCATAGTGATGACTGTGATCAGCGTGAATATTTGTTTTGTGAGTCTTGGATGTTTTCTATATATTTGAGTATTTATATATCTATTATAGATATCGACGTCTAGAAGTCTAGAAGCCTTGTTAAGCTTACTATGGGGCTAGTTCGATTTGTGTCAGATTTTGCCCCAATATTTGTTAATTATGTTATTTATTTTATTTGATATAATATAATTCCGTATAAGATAGCTAAAACCTCAGCCTTTCTACGCTGCTCCTTTGCAATAAAGTCAGTAAAGTCCATAAGTCCTCATTTTTGTGCTCACTTTTCGACATTCCAATGAACCTTAACAGCTTGCGATAAGGGTGAAAATCGCATGTCGCCCGACGAACTGCATTCACTGTTTCCGGAACTAGTGACAACTTCTCTCGTTAAAACTAGTAGTTGGGAGTTCTAAAACAATAAATATAATTTATATTTTCAGGGGATTTCGGATTCAGTCTAGTACAGAAGTTAGTTAAATAACATTAAATTAGATTTATTATGAAGATTTGTTGTGCATTTTGCTCGTTACTATATATATACATATATTATATACTGATTTGATTTTAGTACTAGAAGGAATATATTTTGCCCCGTGGATAGGTAGGTAGCTAACAGAGGCGGCGCGTGAACATATTCGATGGGCAACCCGGAACAAAAAAAGGTATGAAAAAGTTTACTTAAGAATAAATTTTTCACCTCAGCAGCTCGAACAAGCATATTTTGCTGCGTGAAAACAGTGTGCAAAATGCGATTTTGCTCACTCCGTAAGACAAAGTAGCTTTTTAATTTTGGTGCGGAGCACTGACATTTCATGGTATGGGGTCTATTACAAGTTCAGAATATTGGAACTTTATTAGCACTGTCCCTTTCATTCCATTACGAAAAAAGAAAATGGCAGACGTAGGTCGATCCATAGTTCGACCATCAAATTTCAAACTAGACCCCCAAAAGAGTAAACGTTCGAAAACTATCAAATTAACAAGTTTAAATTACCAAAATAATTATACAAAAGAATTTTCAATTGAAGAATATTTAAATAAAAGATCTCCGAATATACTCCATGTTTTTTTTTTTACGCTAGCTAATTAATAATTCTAGTTCAAACAATCTTAATTTTTATGAACGTATACCACAGATGCAGTTTGCGAAGGCAAGCGCGGCGCCCCGCCCCTTTTAAAAATTGCGCGCTTTTATTTGTTTCAGATTTTATTAGATATAAGTATATTATTCTTCATTCTTGCGTTATTGATATTAGTTTTAAATAAAAAAACTACTAGGATAAATCAATTCTCTATCTAACTAGGAAATATAGTGAAGTCAATGACGTGACGAAGGCAGTATTTTAACAACAGTACCTACGGCTAGTTTTTGGTGTGCGCGCGAGATACCTACACGTAATATGCTAATGTGTGCCCTTGTGATAATGATAATATATTTCAAAAATATCTCGAAGATATTAGTAAAATCAGTGAATTTTAACAAAAATACGGTTAGTTTTTAGTGATGTGTTAGTGTAACGCGACACTCGTATAGATACTGAAATATCCTTTGGTGTCTCGTGCCTTGTCTCGTCTTTCTAGTATTGACTAACGGAGCGGCCGGCGCTGAGGAGTTAAAACTAGCAGTAATGAACGTCTAATTAAGTTTTCTTCCTGAATAATCTTGAGACGAATAGGTACGTGATACTATGATATATTTTAATGTGAATATGTTCTCACTGCTGAGGTGAAAAGTTTTATGTTACTCGAGAGCAAAGTATTTGCATCTCGTGCTTTTGAGTCCTTCGCTGCGCTCAAGATTCAAACGTTGAATCACTCGCTACGCTCGTGATTCAATTTTAGAATCTTTCGCTTCCTCAGGACTCAAAATCAGCACTCGCAGCAAAAACAAACTTTGCTCTCTTGTTGCACAAATAACTATTAGGCCACCCGGTGGTAATCGGCTTGTATGCGCTCCACCACTGGTAGCTTATAGCTATTATACTTAACTGCATAATATGCATAAGAAGCTTTTAGTACCTAACGTACAATTGGCCTCTAAAACCATTTTAACCCAACCAATAAAAAAGTGAATTCAAGCCTCGTCTGCAAGACGTAGATCAAAAAATCTGCAAAAAATAGACATAAATAAAACCTCACGAATACTTTCTAGTTGCTACTAAGTATAAAGATTAAAAAAATACACATATTTATATACAAGGTGTAACAAAAATGGGGTATGAACCGATCAAGGGCTTAACAGGTATCGTGTTCTGATAAAAAAAAACAGAAAAAATAATAATTTTGACGCAACTTTTTTTAACATTTCTATGGAGCTTGTCGCCCCAGTCGGCCAACGCTTCATACTAAGGTAAAAAAAAATCGCGCCAAAACATTTTTTTTCTGTTTTTTCTTATCAGAACACGATACCTGTTAAGCCCTTGATCGGTTCATACCACATTTTTGTTACACCCTGTATATATTACAGCTGAGTGCGTGTGTGGACTCTGTCAGCTAGTACCCAGATATATCGGAATATATCGCCTTGCGAAATATATATTTTGGCTTAAAGTTCCTAATTCGTCATCATCATTATCATGTAGTAGCTACGACGACGTACCTACACCAAACTACCTACTTATTTTGAACTAGGTATGCCAAGTACTAATTCGATTCACTTACAGCGCCAAAATGGCGGGCGAAACCGATGTAGGTATTCATTTGTGGAATCCCAGCAAATATCCATAATGTTCTTGTTTTGCGGGTAACTTGGCAACTCCCGTTAACGCTCGGTTACACATAGTTTCGCTAAATTTGTATGAATAATTGGAATAATTTCCAGGTTATGGCTGTATTAAGCTGTCTGGTTACGACTGAGATTCTATATTATCAATGGATATGGTACTAACGTTTCAAAGGATATCATAATTTGCAACTTCAAGTTAAAAACAGCAGTGTCAATGATGACAATTAAGGTAGCTAGGTAGTTTTATTTTATTTTATACAATCGTTACACAATGAGCGCTCTTTACTTTTTTATTTATTTTTATTTATTTATTAAGTACAACCACATCATATGTATTACATTTCACTTGAAGCTAGTATATTAGGAGGTATTTATTTCTGATATATACAACAATTACGGAAGTACATAACATTGGCTACACATGTTGCAGTGAGATCAATAAAAGTTATAATAGCTTATACAATACAAAATATGAACTAAACAGCTTAACTAATAGTAGCAGAATTTATATGTAAATATCTATATAATTAATAACAGTTACATAATTATATTGCTTTTGGCAATAATGCCGATTTAAACTTAGGTAGGCGGTCGTGGAAGATGTCGATGGATTTATTTTGGCTGATAAAGTCGTTAAAACTCGAGCAAATTCTTACCATGGGAGACTGCAATCCAAGGTTTGTCCTGGTGATCGCTCTTAAAGTCGAGTAAGTACCGGGGGTTTAAGGCTTAGGCCTGCACGCTTAAGGTACGTTTATTTAAGAGCTAATTGTGTAGTGTAACTACTTATTGTATAAATAGCTTTTATATAATGTATGCGAATAGTTATACCACACACTACACATCTTACACATAGTATCGACCTAGTCCCAAACTACGCAAAGCTTGTAATATGGGTACTAGACGACGATAAACAAACTTATATAGATATATCAGTATAAATGAATACTTAGATTACATTACATAGAAAACATCCACGACTCAGGAACAAATCCGTACACGGCGGGAATAAGTTGACAACTCGAGATGTAAAATGGAAGAAAATTTAACTTCATGCAATATGTATTGTACATAGAGTTCAAATTTCTTCCAGTTTTCATCTCGACTTCTCAATTTATTCCCGCCGTGTACGGATATATTCGTGCTCATTAAAAATACTGTGGGACCGATGATGATAGTTTAATATTGTTGGCAACACATTTTGACGTCCGATTTCATATACTGTTTTGCACCCTCTGCACAGGGGTCAACAATTGGGACTCCAGGCAAGAACATCGATTTTAATGCTTTTCGATTCGAAATTGGCGATATCACAAGCTATAATAAATACTAATACTATTATGGCGCATTACGGAACAGTCAGTGAATTAGGCCCTTGGGCTTTGACAGCGTAAAGACAAAGCTATTATTACCCGATATAGACAGAGTGAGCTTCCATTACCCTGTATAGATTCTAAGCATCCAACAAGGAATGCAAATGCTCATGTTACTGTGAAGGCTCGATTTACAAATAGGTATAAACTTTTCTTCTGTTGTTCGCGCTTTACGGATAACTTCATAACAGCGAAAACGGGCATTATCACCAGGTATCTCTACTAAGTTGAAACGTCCTAAGAGTCTATTAATTATAAAATACATGTGTCGTTTTTAAATAAGCAGGGCTGGTGTCGGCCTTGCGTGCCGCACGCTATGCCGTGTCCGTATGAAAAATGGAGGGTTATGCGTTTGATTGTATCGGCCCGTCTTCGGGTTAGATTGGTAGATCTGTTGCGAATTGGGTCTGTTCGTAAATGAAAGTGTTTACGAGTATTTGTGTCTGAGCATTTATCATACTGTATCTACATAGGTAGCTATAATATAAGATTATACGGGTTGTAAGTTGTAAAAACCCTCTATACCTACATTAAACGCGTCTAGCATCCTACATAAAGCTATGGATGTTTCATAAGCCAATATGTTCCTGTTAAACAAACTAGTTGCATTTGTGTCTACTTAAGTGTGTCAACAGAACTAAGAAGTAAGCACGTGTTAAAGGAAACCCCACTTCCTCTACATATGTATAACCTCATACGTCACTATCGCTTTTAAATTTCCACTCAAGCTAGCCGAGTGAAAAGGCCAATGCATTTTCCGCAGAGTGCAGACCATCTAAACGAGCCAACTTCCCGACTACAATCAGTGCGGGTAGATTGAAAAAACACGCGATAAAAACGAAATTCCTCCTCATTACCATTTATATGGGAAAACTTGTGATCTCCAACAACTTAGACTCTAAATAGTTGGCAAAGGATTGAGAACTTTATACAATTTACATAGGGAATTATGTGCATAGCTTACGGGGTCGGAACAAAATGTTTTTCCACGGGTGGAGGTTGCAATTTTTCTAAGAATTTCTTTCTCTGCCAGGAGGCTTTACATATTCCGATTTGTGTTCTCTTTAAATGGAGTTTAACTTCACCAGATACTTACCGAGTTTGTTTATCCTACTGCGGCGCAAAAAAGTTTGCTTGTTTTGTAACTAGGAATGTAACACCTACCTTCAAAAGTATGAAGATTCTTGTGTTGGTATGTTGCCTGAATATTTAAATTCTGTGACAATATTCTTTGCACTGCATGATGGCCAAGACGATGTTCAGACTCATAAATACAATGCTTACTTCAGTTAAATGACGATGCACCTCGCTCTACCTACGGACTTGCAGCTGAATGTAGAAAAATGAATTATTTGAAGTATATTAGTTACTTTAATTGGATCAACTCAAACCTTCTAAGGCTACATGTCTGAGCCATATAAATCAGAGCCAGGCTAGGCTTATCATACATCTTGTACAGGGTTATTAAAATTTCAGCTTTCTCTTTCCCGCGTAGGTGTTTTTATCGAGGTAAAGAGAGACGGTTGTGGTCATCACCATGGCGGAAGTGGAGATGAGTTATGAGGTGTGGGCTCGCACTGCAGGGCATGTCGGGGTTTCAGTTACTAGATTAATATCGTGGACGGGCACTTTTGCTCAGACCATGCTGATATTGTTTACGAAGTGGTAGGCGATTAGTTTATAAACTATATACCAGGGAAAAATACACCTAGCATTTAAACATAATGTGAGTTTCAGTACTTTCATTGTACCTACTTTAGGTAGACAAATAGAAACAAAATTAGGCCATTCTAGAACGCGTTGTCGGCATAATCAAAAGTTTAATAAAACCGTAGGTGTACCGTTTATGCCGTATACCATGACTTTTAGATAAAATTTAGAAAAAATAATATAATTATGAGCAAAAACCCTAGCAGACACCTCAGTTTACAGAACTTAGTTCATGTGCTCCGTCTCCGTCTTACTTTCGCGCTTAGATCATTGTATTGTGTGAGCGCGACAGACTAAATAATAATGTATTTATTTAAACTTTATTGCATAAAAGAAAACTTATTGTACAATAGGCAGACTTAATGCCAAATGGCATTCTCTACCAGTCAAACCTTAAGGCAAAGCGGAAAAGATTGTGGGCAGTGCAAATAACAACTAAAAAAAATAAACATTACTGTATTCCTATATACAACATATTTACACAAATACATATACATAAATAAAATAATTACTTACATACACAAATAAATATATACTATACATGCATACTCACAAGCGAAATTTCAAATATGTAACCTTTAGTCTACACGGATCAGCCAGCAAAGAAATTACGCACAGATTTCTTGAAAACGAATAATCAGATGAAATTGTTAGTCGCAACATTATTTCTCCAAAATTCTATTTTTCCATCCCATATCTAGTGACTGGTGATATTTTTCATGGGGTAAACAATTTTCGTTTCGAACGAGCGTTAGGACAATTCAACTGTTATTTTCCTGTACTATGAATTTTAAACATTTGAACATAATACATATTGCATTTTCACGAGGTAAGTCGCGGTGCGACTAAGTCCGTTCCGTTCCATTGGGCTAATTCGCCACGAACGCCGTGCATCCACCATTGTTTTCGCCTACCCGTCTCTAAATCGCGCAACTTTATGTGCAAAGTACTACAAAATGCAGGGACAGAGATGAGAGCTTCTGGAAGAGGCTGAGTCAGATACATATGTATAATAATTGTGTACTAATAAGTACATACAACAAAACAATAGTAAAACAACAAGTGTTTTACAATAGTAAAAGATTTTACAGAAATCACTCTATAATGGTTTACATAACATTTCGCAGATTCTGTATTGATGTTTAAAACTGTTATTTTGTAATTTCATTTCGCAGTATTTTTATTTAATAAAGCAGTTTCTTCTGAATCCATTGATTTTATACGATTGTTGTAAAAAATACAAATTATTACCCTTCTAAATATACCTAGTACGTATTGTAACTAAGTATTTTTCGTTTTCTGTGAAATGAAACACTACGAAATTATCTCCATGACCGTCCGTCAACCAGATTCCTTTTATATTACGATGGTGGCAAACAAGAAAACGGTCTGCATGATGGTAAGTGGATACGTTATCCTATAGACGCTAGAGCGTCCGTCTCGTTCTGTTGAACGGTATCAGCCAGTGACGTACGCTCTATCTTGTCACTTATCGCGTGATAAGGCCGTCCATGCTACGGGGACAGTTGAGGATAAATATTACATCATTTATACGCGAATATACGTATCTAAGTGTTAACCATGGTATCTACTAGGTTTTGTATCCGCTATAACACTATAAAATTAACTCCTCAGTCCTGGGACTATAGCCAATTTCCCTCTCATTCACGAGATGAGGCCTGTGCCCAGCAGAAGGATGTAATTATACAGGCTTATTACATTATCAAATAAATGGGTAAACATTAAAAACGGTGGAAAAGTAAAGCAGTCTTTACATAAGCTTTTTACCAACCAAAGTGACACTGTCGAGGGGCCGATAAAAGTGACAGGTGATAAGCGGTGCCAAGTGATTTCGTTACCATTATCTGCCATTGCTCAGTGGCTCAGAAGAGATTGCCTCTAGCTAATGTTTGTTTACGAACATTTGTTATGAATTTGGATATATTTTTAATGTGATTCAAATCAAATCAAGATATATTTTTTCAAATAGTTTCAAATAGTGCTTGAAGAAACGTCATAAAGCATATGTGTATACACAACTCAACAAAAGAAAGTTAAAATTGACTACACGGAAAATTTAAAATACAAATTAAAATTTTATAGCTGACAATTACATACAAAATTTAGAACAGTCACATCAAAATAAATTAGGACAAATAAAAAAAAACACTTAAAAATAATAAAAATATAAAGTTGAATAAATTGGCTTAAAAGAAGTTATTGTCCTCCACAAATTCCTTAACACTATAATATGCCTTACATACTAAGCGGTCTTTTACAATTTCTTAAATTAAGTAAGCGATAGAATCAAAATAACTAGGGATTTTATTGTAGAAGCGTAGGTACACCATTTCCCATAAAAGACAAATTCACTTAATGAAGACGGAACCGAGATTTGTCCTTACCTCTTGTATTAAAAGAGTGCACTTCGTGATTTAAATTCAATGTCAGTGGCTTTTCTCCAGAGTAATATGCCATATGACATTACGCTATGGAGGTAGGAAAAGTGTACAAGCCTGGCAGTCTCAACATCAGTGAGTTGCCTCATTCGTTTGACCGCGTATGCTGCCGAACTAAGCCTATTTGCCAACATGACTATTTGTGGACCCCATTGCAGTTCATGATCTAAGTATGGTTACACCTGGAAAAACCGGACTATGGGCGAACATGAGTATCGTCCTTCAACTTCACCTGGTCACTGCAACAGACCTTAACATTAGGAAGCATGAATTTGATACATTTAGTTTTTGCTGTTCAAAAGTAAGTTTCTGGCTGCGAACCAGTTAGCAACTGAGCTTAATACTGCATTCACCTCGTAAAAATTGTTTTGCTTTCGGCTCAATTTAAAAATGAATGATGTGTCATCAGCAAATAGTATTCAGAGTTCATGTTTTTGCTTATATGATAAATCATGTATATATACTAGGAATAGGAACGGCCCGAGAATTTGAGGGACTCCCATAGTAACGTTAGACCCAGATGATTGTACTCTGTTTACCTCCACTTGTTGCTTTCTGTTAGATACTAGCGACCCGCCCCGGCTTTGTACGGGTACTATATTGTACATATAAACCTTCCTCTTGAATAACTCTACCTATTAATAACTCTATCTATTAAAAAAAACTGCATCAAAATCGGTTGCGTAGTTCTAAAGATCTAAGCATACATAGGGACAGACAGCGGGAAGCGACTTTGTTTTATACGCAGTGAAGTAAGATTTGATCGATGATTCCGCGTCGTACTTAGTAAGTATATATATCAACCCCGGTAAAAGGTCAATGTTTAGAATTTTTGTATGAAAAGGGTTACTTATGTTACGTGGATAAAAAGTAAAAAATCTATATGACCCTTTGCTTATACACTCATGAGCAATGATAAGCATTTCAACACAAAGAGTGACTAAGTTAGTAGGTATATGATCGGTATTGCAATTGGGAAGAAAATGTTAGAAAACTAGACGGCGCTCAAAGTGAGAAATTTCTCTCTGGTCGTTGGCTTTGATCGTGTCTACGAGTACTTAGCTGTATCCCGCTGAGCTTCCGATTGGCTTCGTCGCGTTCGGACTGTTTGGAGTAATAACTGCAATAGCTACCTAACAGTGCACTGCCTATAGATGAAACGATTTTCCCATGTGAAATGGTCGCGTGCTCACTATGTTTAGGCTCAATAGTTCGTATAACTCGAATAGGTATATCACTATCCGATACACTCTTAAGGCCTGCATCACACTGGCGCGGCGGACAATAGTAAATTTGACAGCTAATGACAAGATTACTATTGACCGCCGCGGCCAGGGGCCCATTTCTCAAAAGCTTGTAACTTGTAATACAAGCGGAAGTCACTTTCTAATAGATTTCTAATAGGAGGGGAAAAGAGGCGTCCGCTTGTATTACAAGTTACAAGCTTTTGGGAAATGGGCCCCAGGCCGCGCCAGTCTGTGAGAGGCCTAAAAGGTATTCTCATTAAGAGAATAATAAATAAATAAATAGTACGATCCAGCTAGTTAGGTGTATGAGAAATTAAAAATATTCCCACAGTTTTGTATGAAATGAGCAATATGAGCATACGAATCAAATACAGTAACCGCTTCACGCGGCAGCATGAGTTTTCCGGTTTGTGTTGAAGACTAGCCACGATTAAAGAACCCGATCTTCGTGGCAGTGAAAGCAAGTATTAAGTCGATACATCGTTAAATCAAAGAGAATAAGTTTTCACTGCCACCAGCTTTCTTTCTCATTGCGCACTATCTATAGTTTGTGTCCTGTCTTACTTAAGTACAATATTGTTGAGCCAAGTCACTTCAAGTGACGACAGTTCTACATCCCTGGTAGCCCACACGCAGAACAAGGATGAGTTTTGTAAAACTTCTCGGACTGTTTGTAATTTTAAAGTAGAGTTGCAGTTGATACTGAGCGGGGGCAGCCAACCGGACGATAATTATGACAGATGGGGTTTCCAGGGAGGATCGGAAGTGGAGTCTGGTGAGCACGATTGGATCTGTAGAAAAGTCAATTTAGTCTTTGGAAGAAGCGGTATTATACAGAATAAAATGCAGGTTTATCCTGTAAACAAGATTGTCTAGAATATTGTCTCTGTTCTTCATGTCCTACCCTCAAATACTTTAAAAATATATCTAGAGAGTCGCAAAGATCTTCTGGATACTCAATTTATTTTCAAACTCGTAAGACACAAGTTTGATTGTCCACAGCTTAGTAGTTAACAACGTCATTTGAAGTGTGCAAAGAAAATGTCATGACACCTCCTTTTATGAAGCTTGCCGTCGGTTTCTGTTTAAAAAAATATATTTACCCTCACCGCCATTCTTTACATCAAAATGACACTGGCCATAATCAAATACCGAATCGGATAATAGATAGGTACCTATTCTAATATTGTCAAAGTTTGTACGTGAATGTGGGTTTAAGATTGCTATTAGAGCTGGGTCGTTTCGACTTTTCCGTGAAACGAAACGTAACCGTATTTTTTATCACAAAACTGTTTTGAAAAGCCGTCGCCGGTCGCCAAACGAAGTGAAACGGAACAGTTCGCGTTGCGTTTTCACGTTTTGCATTGCAACCGTTGCGTGCGACTGTCGCCTTCTACTCGTAGCTCCTTGTCATCGTTTTTGTAAAAACAGTTTGTGGTTCTAGCCACAAACTGTGTTTCCGTTACTGTACGAGAAACTGTTTTTGAAAACGCTTACGGGAAAAAAACGCCCAGCTCTAATTGCTATACATTCACTAAACTAAATGACTAGTAAAATGTACTAAAATAAGTAACTACTTATTACAATAAATTTAATGGTTTCTTGTCGCTGTAGCGGTAAGCCGACTGAAAAAAACCACAACCGGAAGATGGCCGCAAGATTAATTGTGACGTCACCGCCGGAAACGCCGGATGCGCCGTCGAGGGGACGCCGGAAGTCCGCCAGCTGAGAGGCTAGTGATAAACAAACATATGCTTCGGTACCTAAACCTTATTCATATTGTAAATGTTCTAGTTCATATATATCATCGTAACATTGTATGAACCGTCATTTTATGATCTATCTAGTCCTACTCGAACTCCAAATTGAAAGTCGCGTACTTACCGCTCGGCTACAGTGGTTCTGTTTAATATATTTAGTACAATTTCTTAACCGTCGGTCTGATTAGTTTAGAATCTTAAGATGCAGGTTATAAACCATCGATGTTCAGTATCTAACGGTGACATATAATATATGACTTTAGTGAAGAGTTAAGGTGTTATCAGATGTTCTGAAAATATTTATAACAGAGGGAGAGGGTTTGAAGTATCTCACTCTAACGTATTGGTGCAATCCTCGTTAGAGAATAAATCGGGACAGGCGTAGTTCCGATTCAGATTCATTTATTTTACAATACCAGAGGGCAGAGTTCATTATAAAATGTTAATAAGGTTTAACTCTTTCAAGTTGCAAGCGTAGCGCCGTGCTGTTATTCGCTACGCGTTAATGCGTCTCACCCCGCCGGTCGCCCGTCACGAAACTAGTGCTCTACCTACGCTTGGTTACTACGCATCGCGGTGTCATGATATATTTGTGGGTGAGCGTTGAGGTGAGCATAAAACAAGTTACAGAATAGGGGGGCTGGTCTCTACAACGTAGCCTACACGCTTTACACGCGTGTACGAAGCTTATCACATTCACTGCCAGAACCCTGTGGACGATCTGAGGTGCTACCGCGCTCCCTGTCGCTTGAACTAGCAAGTGCGACAGAGACGGAGATACACGAACGAAGTTCGTTTTCGTTTCGCGGTAGCCCCTCTGTTCGTAGTCGTTTTCCTCTACTCAACGGGAAAACCACACATCGACTACGAGCGTAGCGCTACGTAAATACCGTGGCAGTGAATGGGTTAGGCTTCACATAGTGTATTCGTGATAAATGTTACGTTATGTTGTACGCGAATGTAGACTGACGTTTAGTTAGTAGTTATTTTTTTAGTTGATAAGGACTACTTGCAAAGTAAATATTAGAATTTAGATTTTACGTCCTATTCGACACGTTCAAGTAATATGGACGTTGTGTTGTACCTGGGCGACCGAGCTCTGCTCAGTGAAACTAGAGAAAATACGGATAAAAAGCTTTCCCAGAAATAGGTAGATCGATTTTTCGCCCCCGTACACCCCTATATTCCGAGTTTAATTGATATCGTTAGATCCGTTTTCAAGAATATGATTCATCATTATCATCATATCAGCCGAAAGAAGTCCACTGCTGGACATAGGCCTCCCCCAAAGAGTGCCAAGAATGAAGGTTGAAGAATGTAATTATAGATACATATATATACAAATATTGCTCGGTTTAGTATATGATAAGATACTATTACGTACATACATTTGAAACATTGTACAGTATTGCTGAGACGTGCGGGTTAATTTTTCAAATTTTTGAGCGTTGGTTTCACTTTTGTATAGGGTCTGTTTTACAATTTTCAATAAACTTATTACATAATTAGTTTTTTTTTTTAAAAACACACTTTGATATTTTAAAACCGCATGATTACGATGTGCCTTTTTCGGACAAAGGCTAACTATTGGAATTGACGTATTTTGTTAAGAAAAACATGTAGGTACACTAATACATTTCGAGGAAATTTGGTGGGTAGAAGTTTTAACTACGATCACACAAATCCTTCTCTTATCGTAATTACATTTAAACTCCACTATCGCCCAACACATGTTCTCAGGGGTGTACACGAAGTTAGCTAAACGTCATACCTCATTTCGTAAATGCCGTCGTAATTCATGGCTTAGGTACTCCGGACTTGGGACAATAACTTCACATGGCATATTATGTGTAGCGGTAACTAAGGGCTATCTTCTCTTCGTGTCAGTAGAGTGTTTGTTTTTTTTGCCTTGTTTGGGCTGCAGCGTGGCCAGTAACAAATCTGTTTTAGGTTTCCTCCTTGGGATTTAGGCTGATTCGTAGAAGCCACTTAAATAAGTAAGCAAGTAGTTTCTAAGTAATTTTTCAACACTTATTCATTTGATACTATTTTTCTAGATACCTCTGCTATTCGTACCTATAGAATAATTTACTTTAAAAACAAAGTTTTAACCGACTTCAATTTAGTACTCCGCCAAGCCATGAGAACATTTTTTTTCCAATTTACCTCATGAACTGATTTCCGAGAGCAAAAGCGTTGATTATTATAGAAAAAAAACCAATCGCTGTACGTGACCCGATAATATTTGAGGACTTCCGTCAATTCCACAAGGATCACCCTTGGCACTTCATTAGTTGCTATTTCAACGGAATCTTATCAGAATCTGTGATATACTTTTGTACTTTTAAGTACATAATTGAGGAATTCCATAAGTCATCTGTGGTCTTCATCATCAATTCCACTCCACCAATTTATGATTTCCGGATGTAAATACACAAGTTATAATAGAAAATACCAAAATCACTACACGCGTGCCTAATATAATTGAGGAGTTCCCTAAATTCCTCATGGATCCCATCATCCAAGTAAATTTTCAAAAAAATGGGACCCACCTGGAAGCATATACTTACAAACAAAAAAAAAATGTTATGAATCGGCTCATCAATGACGGAGTTCTGAGGTAACAAACATTGGAAAAAAAAAATACAACCGAATTGAGAGCCTCCTCCTTTTTTTTGAAGTCGGTTAAAAATCCAATGCTACTTATAAAAAACTCAAAAATCTGTTCCATTTTACGCCTACCGCCCTGATCCACTGAATTTAGTATCAATATTACCCGCGCCTCCCCCGGGCCGAGACTGATCACTTTCCCTTATCTCCCCGATTTCCCATCATTAATTTTTTGCCCGGCCTCCCTCCGAATTGATTGTGACCAATCAGGCCCGACAGCTTTCATTTATATGCTGTTCCCAATAATAGTTTTTGCTGTAATGATTCACCTTTCTTTCTAATTTTCTATTAGGAGTGAGATTGACTCTGCATTGAGATCTGGATCTTTGTATTAAGGTAACAGTGGTCATAGAGTTAACTAGCAATTATTACGATTATTGCGAGCCTAGCAATGTCAGCCGTCAGCCACGTATTGTATATATTTCCTTTTGTTTGGCACCTAATATATATTTCCTTCTGTTTGGCACCTAATATATATTTCCTTCTGTTTGGCACCTAATATATATTTCCTTCTGTTTGGCACCTAATATATATTTCCTTCTGTTTGGCACCTAATATATATTTCCTTCTGTTTGGCACCTAATATATATTTCCTTCTGTTTGGCACCTAATATATATTTCCTTCTGTTTGGCCTAATATAGTAGTACCAGTTATTGTGTCCCAGTTTTTGCATGATAATGGATAATCACTATTGCTATGACATACGTTTGAATTGAACGTATTGCTAGGGCTAGTAGACATTGCTGCAGTACGAAAAAACATTTAAGTCAGAAAAGGAAATAAATAGAAAATTTTACATTTTACCTTGGAGAGTTACTGGACTTCCGGGTGTATGTCCTAGAAGTGATATATGTGGTAGGTACAGTAGAATTATCATACTTTGCTAATAAATATTATAGGAACCTATCGCACTTGCCTTGTATTAAGACGCGCACAGTTTTTTTTTCAGTAAAACAGAATCCACGGCCAGCGTAGGAATAGGGGTGTTGACACTAAATAAAATAATCAATACTGTCATATTTTCTCGAAAAAGGATTAAAAGTGTAGTCAAATGGAGAAAAAATCGACGCAAAAGGTTAAATAATCACGAAGTTATAAGCACCAAAGTTTTAAGTAGGGGTATGTTCTGTCCCTTTTTCGCAAAACGCAACTTCATATGAAACGATGACGTTGGAAGATTGTGACGTCACTAATAGACGGCAATGTGCCGGCAATGTGCCCATCGTGTTCGGCGCCACCGTCGACGCGGCCCCCCAGCAGAATCCCGTAATGTGACGTCACACACTGTTTGCGTTTTCTCTCTCTAACAAGCAATATTAAAACGGTGGTAGCTTCATAATTCTTTGAGATATCTGAGTGGGATTTTCGTCACTAGGCATATTTTTTTGCCTTCTTTCTTTTGGAGTAATAATAATTTTCGAATCTACACCCCTATTGAACAGTGGCACGATATAGTAGATTATGAGCAGGTTTGTGTAGCTCCAAGCGTTGACGGTTCCTATAAATATTGCGCGCTGTCAACAAGTAGCTAACGAGGCACGCAAGCCGCCGGCGCGGCGCGGCGCGAGCAGTGGCTCGCCACACAACATTGGCAAAGATTGCTCCCTTTTCCAAAGGTTTACTTTGTAATTAACCTATTGTTGAGCATTTTAGTTAAATTCTCATTTTGTGGTTTGGCTAGCACTGCTAGCAGCGACTTGCATGATTTTCGCCGATTACTTTTACAAAATTGATAGCATTGTACTGAAATGTTTTTCTTAGGTACCTTTACGCTTCGGACGTATCGCATTGTAAATGGTTTCATTGTAGTCATGAATGTATAGGTACAATATACGCTGTAAATTAAAAATACACTATTGGGTCAGATTTATTTAAAAATATTTAAGTACAAATTGTTATTTAAATACTAATCCAGAAATAGAATCAAGAAGTAATATACCTATATGGCATAGGTAGGTACTTGAAATATGCATATACTGTAGGATAAAAATCTGTCTATTCTATGTTATCACATCAATTATTATTAAAGATTACCCTACAGTATGTGCATATTTCAAGTACCTATCAAATGTAGTATGTGCTACCTATGTAGTCTATTCTATGTTAGCAATTATTATTATAAATAACCTCTTCCAATGAGTTCTAAGCTGAATTTGAGCATCAATACGGCATCATTGCGTTGCCTGATTGAAAATACTTTGTAAATAAGGGAAGATAATACTTCCCACTTTATTTAGACTAGCACGGGGGATTAGCTGTCTCGTATAAAACTGCAATTGCCTCACCCTACTGTTTGCAATAGTTTTGCAAATAAACGTACCTGCGCATAGCTTATCGGCTAGTTAGTAACAAGCACGCAACGTGCTCCTGTTGCAATGTGCGAACAGTCGAGCCAGCTCATTATAGGCGAGTGCAAAAATATGTATCGATTTAATCCTCACATAAATATGTACCGAAATTTTAGTCCGCTGACATGAGAATGAGAATGAAGGGACATATTTATGAGTAAGTTATATGCACCCATATTCTTACACTTGACTGTACAGCTATTGATCGAATACATATGAAAGTGGGAAGTATCAGTTTTTCTACTTTCAGAAATATTCGCGTCCTCCTGAATGCTTGTAGAACATTTCTAAATCGAAACTTGAAAAAAGTGGTACTTTGCAGCATTCAGTGACAACCAATGATTTTTGGCTACTCATCTCAAGGGAGCGCTCTATCATGAGAGGTAAGTACTAGTGAACTGGGTAGCTAGCATGATAGGTTTTATGGTCAGGTTTTAGTACGTGACAGGTCCAAACCATTTGAGCCGTGAAAGTTATCGTGCTAACTGGACTGTTGTGACAGGCGACATTAGAGATGACAAATGACGTCCACGGCATGAGAAAACGAAATTTCCACTTCATGTCCGTGTGTTCGATAATCAGAAACAAAAGCTATAAATAATAAAGGGATGTCCTCAGCTGACAATAAAGAATGGAATCACGGCCCTGGATATGTACCTAGACTTAAGATCAAAAATCGTGTAAAACTGCCTTTTTTTGTCACTTACTACTAGTTTTTTACGCCACACTGAAATATTCACGTGCCAGTCTGCTACGTCTACGTGCGTCAAGCTACTTTCGCATTTCTGCTTTATACGGCTCGCGTGTCTCCCTCGAATAAAATACCTCCGTTCTGGATGTTTTCCTGCAGAACAGGCACAGGAAGTGTAATAGATAAATGCGGGCTTTTCCGCCAGTCGAATCTGTAGCAAATCATTGGCCCTAGGGTTAACCGAAATTGTTTTCGTCGAAAACGCAAAAGCAGTTTTTAGCTCCGTTTCGTTACTTGAGTAGACGATTTTATTTCTTAATTAGTTAATATCCTATTCACTAAGTTAGTATCAAGCTTATTGCCGATGGTTCGGGGTCTTAAAATTAATGTTCATTTTTAAACATATTGCCTTTTCGAAATCAATAGCTGTTAACCTACTTTAGCTTATAAAAAAGGTTCGGGATTGATCGGCAGATTAGTTATTTTTGACCTTATCTAATGCAAAAAAGACCATAACTGACTTGAAAACTTTACGAGAAATTTCCTCGCACCGAAATTTAAATGCTCTCGGCGAAATTTTTCGTCAAACAAGAATGCACCAGCTCTAGGGGTTCCACCATTGAAAATAAATTCCCGCGACGAAACCACGTGACCGCAAACGCCGTGAAACTGAATCTACGTGCTTGGCACTTGTCCCTGTTTCTGCAGAAACAATACATCTCCTCAATCTATTATTAACCTTATAACCAAGGCTATAAGACGTATTCACACGCATTAATAAGTTGGTTACGAATCGAACTAAAATCTTTTAGGCTTCTAAAGACAGGTTTAGGGAAAATAAAACTTATGGCGAATGCAAGAACGGTGCGCGGTGTAGAGCAAGTTGGAAAATCAAAACTTACAATTTCAGTTTTTCTTTTTACTAAATCAAGAGGTCAATTGGAATTCCCGGGTTGATTTTTGCCAGTTAGTTTTTGTTGTAATTTGTTGATACAATGGACATTCCATTATATACCTACATAGATAGTTCAATTAATGTATTGAGAGGAATGGATTGTGTCCTCGTGGATTGAACGATCTCCATCTGTTCGAATTTTAGAGTTTTAACGGACCAATTCGTCTACGTTTCTTCGTTTATATAGGCTAGGATATCAAAGGGCTATTGTAATTGTTTTACTTATTTCGAACATTAAGTGCTTTTCAGACTTAATAATACTGATAAACTTGCGTTTCAAATTGGTTTTCCTTGAAATCGAGTGTCGACTAACCTACGATATTTTCTAATCCTATATGGAATAGGGTAACGGTAACTAACGGCTGCAAATCAATAGCTTAGAACCTCAGCATTTTATAATTAAAAAAAGTGAACTAAAACTAACCTTTCGCTATGCCGATCACCAGGACAAACCTTGGATTGCAGTCTCCCATGGTGAGAATTTGCTCGAGTTTTTTAACTACTTTGTCAGCCAAAATAAATCCATCGACATCTTCCACGACCGCCTACCTAAGTTTAAATCGACATTATTGCCAAAAGCAAAATCAGTCACCGTTATTAATTCTATGGATATTTACATAAAAATTCTGTTATTATATTGTTAGTTTAGTTGTTTAGTTCATATTTTGTATTGTATAAGCTATAACTTTTATTGATCTCACTGCAACATGCGTAGCCAACGTTATGTACTACCGTAATTGTTGTATATATCAGAAATAAATACTTCCTAATATACTAGCTTTAAGTGAAATGTAATATATATGATGTGGTTTGTACTTTATAAACAAATAAAACTAAAACGAAATTAATCTAACGTTTAACAGTTGAAGTTTATTAAGATTAACCTATAAGTGCTATAAGGCTATACAATTACGTAGTGTGCGTACTGTACCTGATTTTAAAATGTATAGTTGATACATTAGTATCGAAAAAAAAGTTGGCAGATTTAAAAAACAACTTAGCGATTTCCCCGGTTGTGCCCCAAAGAAGCCCAGGGTCCACTTTGAATCGACTACAAAAAAAAACTATTCTGGTTCTACACAACTAAAACCAATAGGAAACCAAACCTAACACCTCAGACGCCTCCGACACGAAGTTTCCTGAAAAATCTACCAGTTCAAAAATTCCATCACAGTTTGAAGTGTATCCGACTGGCGTCAGTTCGGTGGGGGCGGGTAGAAAAATATCGGCTGCAACGAGAAGCTGTCACGCGCAGGTACGTGCTCCCGGACGGGTGGACTCACAGGCGGGTTGTTGACCGAAGTGTTCGCGAACATCTTCGTGAGATCGCTTCTTTTCCGCGGTGAAGATACGACTGTGATCAGCATGAAGTAAGAAGTGTCCAAATTAATTATCATCATCATATCAGCCAAAAGACGTCCACTTCTGGACATTGGCCTCCTCCAAAGAGTCCCACAATGACCGGTCCTGCGCCACTTGCATTGCACCTAGCGGTCTCCCGCGTCCTCTACCAGGTCATCCAGTCCATAGTCATAGTCATAGTAGTTTATTCATGAACAATATACATTGTGTTTGAACATTCCTTATATAATATAGGTATAATTTTGATAACTTACAAAACTATTATTATGATAGAGCCATAACCATAACGAATTCCAACGAGTAAAGAAACAATAATAACATGTCAAATCAATCATTATTCATTAAGTATTAAGTAATTCAAACAAACATTTATGATTAAAAGTTTTTAAATTTTATAAACTAAATATTGAATTAAATTAAATTAAAATTGCATCGGTGAAGAAAATATACAATATAAATAAATCAATCAATCAATCAAAAATTACTAACGGAACTAAATTTCATACGAATAGAGACTAAGCAGGTACATAAATTTCTTTTTGACTAGTTACAATATTCTTCCACAGAATAATAACATGTTTCCAACAAGAAAGCATTTAAATTTTTTTAAAATATAAAACTGTTTGTGAGTGACTTCATTTCGATAGGCAGTTTATTGAATAGCGTAATCGCTTGGTAATTTGCGGAGTGTTTGACCACTTTGAGTTTGCTAATTACAGGTTGTGGTAGATCTTTCCTTCTTGATGCAAGACGTTTTTCCCTCTGCTCTTGCGTCTCTAGGTCCTTAATGTGTTTGACCAAATCTGTAAGAACTACCAATATGTACAGACAAGGAATAGTTAATATTTTGTAATTAATAAAGTAGGGTCTACAAGATGTCTGTTGTGAAACTTTGGCAATAATCCGAATCGCTCTCTTCTGCGCAATGAACGCAGCCTGGATGTTATACTTGTAACTGTTGCCCCAGAATTGAATACTATAACGAAACTTGGATTCCACCAATGCATAGTAGACCATTCTCAGCTCAGTTAATCGCAATTCATCCCTTAGACTTCGAAGAGCGTAACATGCTGAACTAACCGAACTAACCACTGCCGAGACTTCTGTTCTCCAATTCAGCATACAGTCCACGTGGACGCCTAAAAACTTTCCTGTGTCGACCTGTTTTACTGTTTCTCCTTCAAGTGTAAGCTGCAGGGAGTCACTGTTTCTAGTTGTGGGTTTAAAGAGAAGAACATTCGTTTTACTGCAGTTCAATTTGAGGCTATTTATCTTAAACCAAAGCTGAAAAGTTTCAAGAGCGTGATTTACTTTGGCATTTAGCATTGAAATGTTATCGGCCGAAATAACAGCATTTGTGTCCTCCTGAATCCTAATGAATACGCCGAGCTAACTATCAAATACGCTCTTTTCTTGTTAGGTCGAATTAACACTCAGGCGCGCGGTTGTTTTATGCGATAAACGCTGCGATTCCATAGATACCTGCGATTACCGCAGCGGTTACATAGAAGGTATCCTTGGAATCGCAGCGTTTAACGCATAAAACAACCGCGCGCCTTACAGACAAAGCGAGTATCACGAGTGTGTTCAGTGCGTGGATCATCGTCATCGCCAATCCTGACGTGAAGCAATATAAAAATTGCCGTTATTCATAAACCCTAGTCAATGCTATTTTAGTTAAAATGCTGTTAAAATTAGTTTGACCTTAAATTTTGTCTATGAGAAAGGGACAAGACACTTTTCCTTATCAGAGGTTAGGTAAGTTTTATGAATAAGGGTTTACATGAAACTATCAGATTAACATAACTAGGTATAGAAGTGTATCGGTTAACATATGAAATTAAAGGCACCCACCAAGCCTTATTTGAACCTAAAGCCAGAGGGTAAGTTAAAAGTGGATGCTACTATGGTAACGTTCAGTTTACCCTACAAGTCTGTACAATACGCGCCAAATGAGTTTGCGTCTCGGAAGTTAGGCTCAAGTCGCCTTCTATCTCCTCGAACCTCTCGGACATATTTTGCGAGGCTTCTAATAGAGATCAGAGGCTTCATCAGAGGCGCAAACTTATGAGGCGCGTACTCTGGTTCCCTGGTTCGATGTCCTGTGGCCCCCTGTGTCCGCGCTAGTCCAGCAGACAGTTTGACAAGCGCGTTGCTCACAGCACGCGGTGCACTTTGTTACATATTTCAAGCCCCCACCTGCGGCTATGGTTCGTTTTATCCGAGGACGGCATAACGATGTTTTATGAAAAAAAAAAGGTTTTTCGGATGCCCGGAGGGAAATTGTTCAGCTACGCTAGTGTTAATTTAATTTCCGAATATAGACTAAATTAAAAAATAAAAACTTATTCCGTCATGACGTCAATCATGGAATACGCTATGCCAGTCATCATCACCCTCTTAGCGTTATTCCCGGTTGTGCCCTAAAGGATCCCGGGGTCCGATTTGGCATTAGGCGCTAGTTTTACGAATGCGGCTGCCATCTAACCTTCCAACCCAGAGGGAAAACTAGACCTTATTGGGATTAGACAGACGTTTTCCATACGCAATGCCCAAGTAAATATAAAAATTCCAAGTAAGTAAATATAGAAAAAAACCATTTCCCACGTGATGTTACTCACCGGAATTACATTATTCCACTCCAAAGTGTATTTCAATTCTCAACTCGCACACCCGGCGAAGTCGCGTAACTTCCACTCGGAACTTCCCGAGCACCTGTTTGTGCAAACAGACAAACAAATAACGAGCCTGCCATCATACTTGGCGGGTTGGCATTCGCAACTTAGCTACATTTGCCTTATGCTAACCAGTGTAAACCTGACCTTCGTAGACGTAGTTGTTATGAATCTCGAAATAAAAGAAAGATAATGGGAGTGAATGGTGAGGTGAGTCAAGGCACGTCGTGAGTAGCTTAGCTAGTGACTTAGAGCGATGAGGACTTGAGGACGTGGTTTTGATGTGGTCTAACTAAGGGCAGTTATACTTGGAAGACCTTGAAGGCCTTGTTGTATAGGTATAATTAAATGGCGAATGTCAAAATAATGATATAAAACTGTTTACAAATATAACTTTGGATGTGAATGTGCTGACCCTAACGATTATGTGCGAGAATAATAACTGACGGAATATTTTCTATGAGCACAAAATAAATTATATTTCCACTTATTACAAAGCGATAATAACTTTGTGTAGGTAGTCTACCATAATGAGGTTTTGGAACTAAATACTAAGAACTATTAACAAGGTAGATGAGTCGCTGCTGACCGCTACCCTCCCGCGCCTTTTCAATAAAGTGGTCGACCTAACTATACTGGGAACGGCAAAATAGGTACCCACGCTATAACAATAAAATAATAAATAAAATAAATATTAGGGGACAAACTTACATAAATCGATCTAGTCCCAAAATGAGTAAAGCTTTCACTATGGGTACTAGACGACGATGAACATACTTATATTGATAAATAAACACTTAACTACATAGCAAACATCCATGACTCAGGAAGAAATATTCGTGCTCATCACACACATAAATGCCTCTACAAAAAATCAATATCTTACACAACATTCAACTTACGGGATCTACTTGAAAAACATTCAAAGGGGAGAAACCCGCGGGCTGAAGCTAGTTGCTCATTAAAGTAAAACCAGCAGTAAAATAAACGATTGAAGATTTATTACCTCGCTGAAGTTTCCATCCGCAGCGAACAGGTGCCGAGGCGACTCCTCACAACATTAAAGTTGGTGCTAACTTGTTCATGCTGAACGTCAGGCCGGGTTACCATGCGATTTGGTAGCAACGACGGTATTTACCCAATATTAGGTACCATATCTTTATTTAAATTATTTAGTTAAGTAGTAATAAGGACGATTTTTAATTTAAGGTTAAGGCACTATTGTATTAGGTTTACCTGTAAAGATAGTTGCTGTGTAAAGAAATAAATAATTAATTAAATAAATAAATAAACATCATAGATATATACTACTCGTATTATTTATTTATTTTTATTTTGTTTAATAGCATTAAGTGTCCCACTGTTGTGCAAAAGCGTCCCTTTTTTTCCACGTATCCAGGTATATAGATAGTTACTGTTTAAGATGATTTCGTTTTTGTGCACCATTAGATGGCGCTGTCAATTGTGTAAACTAAACAACGGTTGTTCCATTCAAATTCCTCAAGAAGGAGCCGTGGCTGGTTTCAAGTTTTGGAGAAGAAATCAGGGGACTACGAAACGTTGATTTTATGTACTTTTAATATGTATTTTCGGTCCAAGCTACTAGTTGTCTTTATCGCGCTCTGCGGGGGGAGGCTTGAGGTTGGCGCGACTGCAATACATTTTACAAATACCTATATCTCAACTATCTCGACCTTAGTGTTTCCTCTTAAAGTCAGAGGAATCACGCAAAGGTTGACATTTAAAGATGCTCGGGCCGACGATAATATAATTCTACTAAACGTGGTGTCACCGTTTGTTGGCAGAATCACGTACTTGGCACGAACTGAATTTATGAAAATCAGTTGACCGAGAGCCGGTCGGCGCTGGCGTAATGGAAGTTATCCATAAACGAAATGGCTGACAACAAAATATACGGAAGTATGTGACACCGTGTATTAATCAGGCATAAGGTATGACAAAAATTGCACATCTTTACTCTCCACCTACGAATATGAACTTAAAATAAAAACTTAACGTAATGAAAATCCTGGTTAAACAAAATGCTGGATACTCCAGCGACACTCAGCCGCAACAGAGTTCCACACGATTCGAGTATAACTCGAATGACGCCTCAAACACTTCGAGTGAAACACTTCGCGAGTTTAGCATAACGTGTGTGTGAATTTCTTCAATTACTTTATATTATTAGGTAACTTTCTCCATTTGTTTTATCCTTTAATACTTATCTACTTATTACATGGCTGGATTTTGATGCCAGTGACTTTCTTGATACTTCTATATTTTGTTACGCTAGACTTCTATTGTGTTTTTAATGTGTAATGTAAATATTATTTTATTGAAACTGCATCTAGGCAGTGTGTACATGTACTATCTTACTTTGTATTCATGTTTATTTCTCTTTCACCTGTCCCAATAACTTAGGTAGTTTATATATTACAACTGTATGACGTTTCCGTTAGTCACCAGCGGTGCTGGCTGAAAATCAGCGCTGTAGGTGTCTGACACTTCAGCATAATGCTGAGCCAGTGTCCGGTTTACTGCCGCAGCGATGTTTCATGTTTTATCTGTTATTTGTTTATTTTATCGTTTAATATGTATGTGTTTGTCCTGTGTGTTTGTGAATAAATGTATCTTTCTTTATTCTATTAGGTATACCATAATCATCATCAATATTCAGAAGGTTTGGTCCTCTGTCGTTGCAGCATTCTCCATTCGAATCCATCTTGGGTCTTCATCTTTGCTTCTTGGTATGTCTGGCTACAGCATCATTCCTTCCTATTTCACCGTACTGCTGTAAAGCTATTCACACCAGAGCTGTGATTCCATCTGTCTTAAATGACAAAAGGGGGTCGTCTCCAGGATATAATTTTTAGTTTCAAGCCTGTCATTCTGATTATGAAAGAGAGTACAGACAAGTAGGTGGCGATTTCCCTATGACACGATACAATGTAATGTGATGTGACATGGTTCGTTTGTTCGTTTATCGTAAATGACGTGGTAACCTAATGTTATGTCATGTACCTATACTCATATTTAAAAGCGTTATCTTGAGATGCGCCCTTTCAAAATATTCGTAAGTATAGGAAGAAAATATGCCTGAGCAACAGTCAAAATAATACAATTTATTGTTAGACACGTTTTGGGGGTAGGTAGGTACTTACCATTATTACCCCTGAATGACAGCCGTCAGAAGTTTTATGTACGAATACATGTATGTATGAACGCGTTAATCTCCACGCAGTCCATCCCAACAGCAAACAATACTTTAGACAGGGTCCCCTTGTTTGCGCAACTAATTGAATTTATTGTAACTGCTTAAATGATGTTCAAAGTATTCATTATGCTTTTTAAGTCCCCTGATTGGATGTCGAAATTGAAATTGGGTTTTTGCGAGGTTGTAGGTGTATGTGTTTTTGGAAGCTTGTAAAAATATGGTTTTAATCGAAAATGCGAAGGTTGTTAACGTTTGGTGCATGCGTGATGATCTGATGATGATGGTATAAAAATGGCATTAAATATTCGCTGAAATCATTTCATAAGTACCGTTTTGTCTTTCGTCTATATAAGAGATAAAGTCTAACGTAGTTATAAAGTTTGGAGAGAACATACACTGACCGGCAGAAAAATTGGCCCAAAAACTTCGTGATTTCAAACTATAAATTGAATAGATTAAATAACGTTTTAAATAATTAAATGCATTTTTCTAATTTGGGCCCAATTTATTGCCGGTGAGTATATTTAAACCCATATGCTTGTATAGCAATGCTGAGCTGGCAAGCTGGAGGTAGCTTGGCTTACTTGTAGTAGAATGCTCAATTCGTTTGAGCATTCTACTACAAATTGGTTTCAATTGGCAATTCTGTGGGAATCCTGTTCTATAGACGCCACGCCACTGTTATACAGTAATAAAAATAAAAAGTCTATTTAATTCACTACTTAAACAAGTCTTAAATCATTTTAAATTCGCCAACTCCGAATTTCTAAAGGAAATAAAAAAGTATCACCAACCTTCAGTCCCCAGTCCCCAGTTCGGAAGAAACACAATAAGGTAAACGGTCCCACTCGCGCCCGCATATTGACCCAGTTGCCTGAGTTTCCGCCATTTTTTTTAAATAAACTTTTTTGTTTATGGTTCTGTGTCTAAGTGGGAAACGTTTTTTACTAAGGGAGAAGTGAAAAAAGTGTTGATAAATCACAATATGGTGGTGGAAAGCGAATATATCTGAATCGTGTTTAATTATAATAATAATCTGAAATGATATATTTTTTCGAAGATAAATAATTTGTTTTGTACATTATAATAAGATTTCTTAGAGCCTGACAAGGGCGTTGCCATATAGAAGGCTTTGTACATGTACAGTTCAGCGTTTTTTGGTTAGGCTGTACCTACAGGCCGGAATTGCCCAGGATTTTGGAATGTTTAAGGCGCACAGCGGTTTATAAAGACATTCTCATCTACCCTTATTACCGTATTTCTTAATCCCAAGAACTAGGTTTTGCAACCAAGAGGATAAATTCGACATTATGAGGATTACACAACTTGACTTTCAAAAGAACGCGGTTTTAATTCGGCTTAAAGACTGCTGCCATACTTGTACTAACGGAATCTCCGGCATATCTGGTTAAGTTCGCGGTTATAATTCGGCTTAAGAGACCGCAGTAAGCTTGGCCGAATTTCACCTTCCCACACAAACGTAGTTACGCTCTCATTTTAAAACCACGTGTTGGATTGTGGCGAAACTTTGCATATACAATGACATGAGGTATATATCTATGTCTGTAATTAGTTTATATGGTTCCAGTTTATAAAAAAAACGAAATACAGCAAAAACAAGTTTTGTATGAAAAACTTAAATTCGCTGTATTTTTTTACTATGGTATCTGAAGCTACATAAACTAATTACAGACATAGATTTACCTCATGTTATTGTATATGCAAAGTTTCGTTACAATCCAATACGTAGTTTTAAAATGAGAACGTAACTATGTTTGTATGGAGAATCGAGCTTACTGCGGACTTTTAACGACTGCTGCATCCAAACCAGAATCAAGCTATTTATCAGAGCTAGTGTCCAAACCACGTAAGCGCTAATTTAGTAATCTGTAGTGGTCACCCATCAGGGGGCCTCAGTTGATATTGCTTTATGTACGGAATTGAAGTGAATACGCAGGCACAAGCGCCGCGAGGCTATTAGCGCTTCCTTAAGGTCACTAACATCTATATTTGATTGTTCTGTACGTCAACGCGTCTAAAATAAATGCACGGAACTCGTTTTTGTAACAAGGGTCACGCTTAACCCCAGCAAGATGAAGGAAGTTATGGTTTTATCGAGCGCGGTAATGGGCGCCGCCGTAAAATGGCTGATTCTGCTGTCTTCGCTGATTCGCCGAAGATCTGAATAAAAGAGTGCTCAGAGAGAACTCCTTTGTTTCAACTTACACTAGTGGCTCTGTGAGCTGTAGACCTCGCGGGTTTGTTTTAAAACGGTTGAATTTAGTAATTTTATACCGTTTTAACCCATGGGGGTTGAATTGAAATCGTGGCCATTATCAAAAGAACGTCGAAATGTCGAGGCAATTAAATAAACACCTTTTTGCACGCGATGAAGTCCGATTTTGTTATAATAATGTGTGAAAATCTTGGCCATTTTACTTACAAAATCGGTGGAGAACTGCAGCCTGTAGGCGAGAACTGCGGGACATTCGGACATCCAAACATACGAAAGATGGATTTTGGGCCAAGCTGGAACGGACCGGCTTCGGTCAATAGTATGAGTGGGTAATAGGTAATAGTATGTGTGAATAGGTATGAATGGTGACTGCCCATGCTAATATAAGCGGAAACTGAGTTTTAGAACATGTGAGCTCCTTGGAACGCCAAGTTCTCGTGACAGCGGCGACAGGCACTGATCCCATTATGGTTGGGCCATTGTAGTTGTTAAATCTGACCATTACTACCAAAGGGCGATCAGCGGGTGGTGCACGATTAGGTGGATACACCAAGTCGGTTACAGTGCCAACGGAACCATTTACTGAACCTTTCTTAACCCACAAATTTGTTTTAAGCATGACCCGGCTGCCAACACAGAGGTAGAGAGTTTTCTCTAACAAGGTAGCGAGCTGTTCAACTGACGCGGTTTTATACAAATATGCGGCCCCCGACTGGTAATCTATCAGCCGGTGATTTGCATCCACAGAATGGGAATCGAAGGCCTCATTCTGTAATGTACCATCTCCACAGGATTTGGTAATTTCATCCGCTAAATCACATTTTTCTACATTGAATACCTTGCCCAAGATATCAATGGGAGATAATAAATTGTCGGAACATAGCTGTTCATGTCCATTCGTGCCCTGCATCTTTAGTAGACATGGCCTAATATGTGTCGCCGGATGTAAGTAAACCATCCACATCAAAATTATCAAAATCAATGCCACCAGACGTACCGTAAATAACCGCTACAACAGCCATCCCGAAACATTGCTGCTGGGGTTGGTTGGCGGAAAACGTTAGAAAATTTACTAAGTTTCCCTCGTTTTGCTATGAAATTCATTTTGTTAAGCAGATAATTAACCAAATGATGTATTACCCTGAATATTTTAAATATTCCAACCAGTGAGCACCAAAGTCCTTTTAGAAAAGCCAAAATCATTTACGAGTATGTACCTAGATAAATCAACACATACCAAAGTTTTAAGACATACGAAATTTAAAAATGGAACGCATTTTTTTTGTTGTTTTAGAGATTATTTATTTGAAATTCGAACATAGGAAACCATCATTATAATATCGGAGTTCAAGATACAGTGGACGGAACATAAAATTTGTACCAAGTCAGTAGTCAACGCTGCCCCTTTTCTTGTATTTTTTTTACGTTTCTAACCCATATCTCCGCCATTTTTCAAAATTTAGAAAAACTGACGACAAAAAAATTCTGTATACTTACCGAACCTACTCACAAAATTTCATGAGAATCGGTTGAGAAATGTGAGCTCTAGGCGAGAACAGGGGAAAATCCAAACATCCGGACACGAGGAAAAACGATTTTTCGTCCAAGCTGAAGCATAGACGCTTCGCTCGCTCGGTCGACAAAACGTGTTCCTTAGATATTCCTATTTTCTTGTCGTTGAAACGTCAATAAATTGTAATTCGAGTGACCAGCTATACTTGAGTGTAGATATCGCTAGTATTTTTCCTATTTTGTGACACGCTTTGTTTTGGGGGCAATTAGCCGGCGACATCGCTGTATATCTTAAGGACATTTCCGTCTGTTATTAACACAAGTCGAATACTGCTCCAGTTTTTCAAATACGTTCAGACTAAACATAAACATTGTCAAAGTTCCCTTTTAGTGTTCGTTTTCTTGAGTACCATAATGAACTAAAAGAACCGCATACTTAATGAACAATGCGTGGTTATTATTATTTAGGTCCATTGGCTGCCATAAAATTAGTTGTCCTATTTTTTTTTATACTAACGTATTGCAGTCATAATCATCGCGTCCAAATTTTTTTCGTGTTAACTTTTTTGTTCCTAAATTTCTGTAACTATCATTGGAAGTCATAATGAACAGTTGTCCTAAAATTGATTTTCGTAATTTCATTACTAAGAACTTGCTTAAAGTCATGATATGTCATAACAATTTTCTTCATAACGGACATAGGCACATCATAATTTTGTTAATCCTAGTATCATAACTAAGAACATACTTCAACTCCTAATTTTGTTTTTCCTCACGTTCGCTTCGCTCGCTCGGCTCGCGCGCGTAGGGTCGCGGTACACCTAACACTCCTCCTCGCTTCGCTCGTCGTCGTACCTACACGGACCTGCCTGGGGCTACGTCCGCACTGACAGGCGGCTTGCTTAGCGTCTAGCTAGAGCCCTGTGGCCTCGCCTCGCGCCTTGCAACAATAACAACGTTTATTTACTTCGATAACGAAAAGCGCGCAGTGCGGCCGGTCGCGAAAATGTTATAATCTTCGTTTTACTAAGCTACTCGCTAGGTGACTCGCTAGGCTCTAGATGCTAAGCAAGCCGCCTGTCTGTGCGGACTTAGCCTTTGAGTAAAATAGGTGAACTCGGCGGTTTCGATGATACGGGTAATACGATTATACAGTATTAGACAATAAAATATAAGTAAAAACGTTATTCTTAAATAGGATAAGTAATATTTTATTTATGTTGAAAAATATTATGAAAAACAATTTTAGGATTAAAAAATTTATGACTAGTGTCAGTGTTATGATGAAAAGAATTATGAAAATAAATATTAGGATATGAGAAATGTATGATTATTGTCATTATGACTTTGAATGGTTATGACTTACGATCTTTAGGAATACTTAAGAATTATTAGGACTAACGATTATTATGGCGTAAAATTTTATGAAGTACATTTTCGGACTTCCAATAATAGGACTGAAAAATTAGGTGAACCAAAGCGTCCCCATTAAATTTATATATGCAGCAGAGAGACTTTTTATTTTCATTTCTCTTGTTCGGGAGAGCTTTTCCATGGACTATTAAGCCAGGTGGAAAATGGTTTCCCTCCCGCCCTAAAGCAAAAAGTTATTTTTTTTACATAAATATGCACTCACACTTGCACCTCTTCGCAGAACCAAAATCTCGCGTGAAATATATAGTTCGCTTTTACCCGCTGGTCAGCAATCTACTGGCGCCCATTTCCAGCGGACGGAGCACGGTTGCCATTTTATCACTTATCGCTATGGATAAGACATCCGTCACGTTTTGACAAGTATGCGAGAATGATAAGTGATAAAATGGCAACCAAGCTACGCCCGCAGATGACAAAATGTGACGTCCCTGGCATGACATAGGCTACTTTCATGCCTCTGTCCATAATCAGAATGAGAATGACAATAAATATAATAAAAAAGGGCATTAAGACAGATGGAATCGGCGCTTTGTTTTATCGACTCAACCATCCTTTTATCGTTTCACCACGGTCTTCTTGAGATGTTTGCTCAAACAGTCCATACACGCTCAATTCCAATATACTGTACCGTGGACCCAACAAAACTGTAGCTAGGTATAGCCAGTGTACGGCTCAAGAATCCTTTTACACGTCTACACTTGAGGACATCATCAAATATACATTTTGGGATATTAAGTCGGTACGCACGACACTGTACGGAAAGGACTTGTCCTTGAATATGTATGAAATCTGGATGTACTCTGCGATGGATGTGGCACTAAATGGTAATGTAGCTAATGCGATGTTTTCTTTTCGATATTGATTGTGCAATTGGTAACTTTTAAGATTCTTAAGGTACGGTCGACTCAAGTTCTCATTTTCCAACGCTATACTGAAATAACATGAAACTTTTTATACACAGCGGAAGAGCATTGGTAGCCGAGTGGTTTTAGGCAAGCGATTTTGAAAGGCACGTGCGGTAGATTCGAATTCTGATTCGTAGGCATAGCACACGGTATCAATGAGTCCGTCAGAACATCAATGCAATGCCATTTAATAATTGCAACTCAGATTTGCCTCGCTTTAGGGGAGAGCAAAAGCCATGACTTAGCACACATGTATGCCCCACAAGGTGGACTGATGACCTGGCAATGGTCGCAGGAGTCCGCTGCATGCGGGTGGCGAAGAACCGAATCACTTTGGCACCCTTTTTCCAGCAGTGGACGTCTTTCGTCTGATATGATGATGACACATGTATCAGTTCACAGTCGACCTAATTACATTTTTTTGTCACAATTTGTAACTTTATGATTTGAGCACTATCATACTAATTACACCACTTTTTCCCCGTAATTAGTACGATTGTGAACTATGGTATCGATATCAAAGTTGACGTTGACTTTCTACCCTTATTTGTTTTTTTTTTCGTGGCATTTACGGGATGGCACTCGCGGTGATTTTAATACCTACTAACTTTTGATAAACATACGTGCGATGGTGATCGGAAATACTTTTATACTGGATCATTTCAGGGTCATGGTTAGGAATAACAAAAAGTGAAGAAGATTTGTTAATAAGATGTAGTATGTATTCATACTACATCTTTTCCAATCAGACCAATGCATTCTGGTTGGTCCCATGAGAACAGTTGTTTTGTTCTTCACCCCACTTTGTTATTCCTCCTATCCCAAAATCGCGTAGTATATGTATATATGTAGTATATGCATCAGCAAATTTCGAAAAAACAGTATGGCATGCCTCATCCAACAGTATCTCGCGTGATTGCAGTAGGGTTGGCAAGATGCTCGTTTTTCCCGAACACCGTAGGTAGACATCAATGATGCAAATGAGAGATGCCAACCCTAATCGAATTGTACTTTTATACGCTTCGCAATCAACGCAAATAGTTCTGCTGATAAATAAATCAGAATACATTTTGAATTTGCATACGAAAATTAAGTTTTTCCTTTGATTAGTTCCATCCTTATTAACCTTTACTTGTTAATAATGAATAATTTGAATAATTTGTTAAATGTAATGGTAGAGGATTATCCTTCACAATCACATTATAAGTAAGAACGAAAACCGGATGCTTTGGAGTTTAAATATGTTTTTATTGTTTAGTAGGTTACACGGATTCGGATTATCGCACGTAGAACCGATGGCCATTGGGGCGGAAAGGTTCTCGGGTGGCGACTACGTACCGTAAGACGCAGCGTGGGTAGACCCCGACAAGGTGGACTGATGACCTGGTATAGATCGCGGGAGTCCGCTGGACGCCTGTGGCACAGGACTTGACAGGACCGGTCACATTGGCACTGTTAGGGGGAGGCATATGTCAATTCGGCTGATATGATAAGGTACCTCGTAATGAAGCTTCCTAACCAGTTTGATATAATATTTCAGCTTAGTAAAAATATGCACACGGAGCTCTGTTTCTATACATAGATAGGTATTTAAGTGAGAAAACGAAGCAATTTCCTTTTTCTTAGTTACATACACTGCCACCAGTAACCAAATTACTTTTGAAATCAAAATGGCAGAATCAGTGTTCTATTACAACTTTTTGATAGTTGGGAAAATGACTCTTAGTTACTTCAGTTTTTCGAGAAACTTCTCCACGTACCGGAACTCGCAAAATAATTACAAGATTAGGCATTCATCTCTTTATGACACCACTTGCCATAAATACCGATCAACGTTAAATATGGCGCCGGCACCTGTCATCCCATAGAAACTTTTCAAACTTTCTGTACATCCAGATTTTAACGAACACCGCTTAGACGGTTTGGTGCAACCCTAAAAGCCGAAACGCACTGATGAACAATACCGCGCCGCACCGCGCCGCTCTGTGCGGATCCTTACATATTAGCTCGAACATTACAACCGGTATCGCCTCCGCGCCGCTCCGCTACCGCTGTCAGTGCGTTTCGGCCTAAGTGTCTTTGTCACATGATAAACTCGACCGTAATAATCTTCCTAGAATTGTAACTGCTCAACCCGCCATTCTAATAAAAACGTATTAAAGACCATCTTTGAACATGAACGTCTGTTAAGTACATAATAACACTGTCCCAGTGATTTGTGTGAAAATCCGAAAACTCATAACAAGGTTCTTCGAAATGTATTGTTACAATTTCCAACAGCAAAGTTTTACGATTAACGTATCTCCCTCGAACAGAAGGAAGGATGGTAAAATGCCCGAATTACTAGTTTCTTTCATTCAAAAACTCCTATTGGTGTCTAGGGCAGCTGAGGTGGAACGGTGCTGGAGAAAAGTAGATTTCTTTATGTACGTTGTAATAATAAAATTGTTTATTTTAGAGATTTGAGTTAAATCGGGAATGAGTTGGACTTTGTCTCCGGAGACAATAAGAATTTTATCCGACTGTACTAAAATGAGAGGGTTAATTCTGATTTTATTTCTTGTGTGGCTAGTATATTTGATACTGGCAGTCTAGACCGTTGTGATTGTGAAATAACTATGAATGAATTAATAATACATTCTGACATAACATGCCACCGAGCTGATATTGCTGATGAACCAAAATATTCAGTCTTATCCTGACTGTGGTGGACTATCTGACTATTAGTCAGTAATTCAGTAGATATAGGTGCTCGGTAGTGATATTGCTTCTCCTATTTCTTCGTAGTCATAGTAGCAATTTAAACCTGAATCAAACTCTAATTATGCACCTCTAGAATATAAGTATTGTGTGAGCACGTATCACGATCGTTAAAATGAAATTTACGTCACCCCGGACGTAAAGTAGCAATAACCGCCTGTTACGCGTGCGGAAAGTTACAGTGGGAAGACGTATTTGTCTTACCACCCTATAGGGGGTAACTGGGTATACCCTGTTCCATATAAAATTTGAAAAATCGTGCGTTAATCATCATGCGAATTCAAGTAAAACCATCGTGTAACGTAAAAAAATAGTATCGTCATGTTTCAAAAGCACTAAATGATCGAAATTAAGTGAAATATTTTCCCTTTGTTGGAAAGTCATGGCAGTCGCTTTCGTAAAAATAGTGCCTATGCCAACTCTTGGGATTAGGTGTTAAAGCGGACCCCGGGCTCCTTTAGGGCACAACAAGGGAGTAACGCTAGGAGGATGATGATCCTAGATTAAACGAAGAAACAGATATTTTTTTCTGATAAAAACCTAATGTTATCTGAGGCTCTAAGCACGATAGGTTTTATCGTTATGTTTTATGTGGCGTTTCAGTCCATTTTCGCTGTAAAACGTGATGATAAAATGTAGCTGAGCTGGAATGAGGTATAGGTGCGTAATGTACTATTTTTAATGACTTAGAAAATATCGTCCGATGTAGCTGCCACGTCGGAGCTATATGCAAATTTAGCACCATCTCGGCTCCTGTTCACGGCCCGGCTTTGTTCGCCGACGCGGATGGACGTGTGAATGCGCGTCGCTCGCATTGTTCGCCCCAATTACAGCAGCTCGAGTGAAGAAACGTCATGGTTGATGAATAAATTGTATGGATATATTGTTTTATTGTGCCTATGGGGCGAAGGGAAGATGCTCCGGTAATCTTATAAATACGTATACACTTCGGGTTGATTTTTATTGATGATTTGCAAGTCCAATGGTCAGTCTTAAAAGTTGGTAGACATTTTATGAAGATAACACTGCTCTGGTATTCATATCCTGTTCGTCGGAATGGAACATCCTAAAAATCAGACGGTTTTATATGCACAGGATAACGTCCTTGGACTGCTACAAAGACCTACAAAGCAGGGTAGGTAGGGCCATACATATTAGTTATCAAATGTCGTTTGTTGAAGCTATAAATGCCAGTTAACATGTCCTAACGCGCGGTCGAGTGACTAGACCTCTACCTTCGGTTATCGTTACTATAAATCACGGCGTCAAGATATATTTGTGGGTGAACGGTGAGGTGAGGTTAAAACAGCTTGGAACCACCATACCAAAATTACAATTTAGAACAATGTTTTATACATCATGTATCATGTCCTTAAGAAATTACAGCAACAATACAGAACACAAATAACATTTCACTGCTTAGAGCTTACAATCTCAATTCACAATTGCAGTCGGTGTATTAAAATTATATTGCACCAGTTCTGACCTTAAACCTTAACTTGGGTGATTCGGAATACACTACTGAAACTGGTTGCAAATAATTTTAATTCTAGAATATATGAACACAACACAATGTCCAGAGTAAAACAGTAACAAATTACATAATAACGGCTGAACTGAGAGTGTTTTCTGTCAGGCCAACTTTGTTGTCCATATTTCTCGGGTGAGTATGGAACATCATCCGTCTATGTTCAAACAAGGTGTGACGGTCAAATTTACCAAGACGCTTCTGAGCCGCATCTAGTTTGGTGGTCGACATAAACCAGCATGAAGTTCATTGCAGCAGAAGATAGCCGTCGTAAAGAACAAAGTTTGACCCGTATACGCTAATAACTTTACTTGATATCCACCCAACTTCATGGGTTTACTGTGTTCATTATAAACTTTCTGTGCCTGTGCAAAATTATGGACAGGGCTGATATTCAACTTCTTTCTATCTCAAGACGTCGCCTGTACTGACGTAATTGCTCTCATATCCATACTAATATTATAAATGCGAAAGTGTGTCTGCCTGTCTGTCTGTTACCTCTTCACCAGAGCCTGATTTAGAGTTCTGAGCGCCCTAGGCTAACTGAAATGTAAGTAAGTCTCAGCTAAGTGCCGCGCCCCCGCCGCACCCTTGCTTGGTTCTTGCGGCCTAGGCTCTAGCCTTATTAGCCTGTGGGTAAATTAGGACCTGCTCTTCACGCTTAAACCGCTGAATTGATTTAGATAAAATTTGGTCTAGAGATAGTTCGAGTCCCTGGGAAGGACATAGGATAGTTTTTATCCCCGAAATCATCCCCTAAGAGGGTGAAAGTTTGTATAGAGCTACGATATAAACGAGTTCCACGCGGACGTAGTCGCGGGCAGAAGCTAGTTTGCCATATTATTTACAGTAATGTATTTTAAGCAGACTGAGGTTTCATCAGAAATGTTTTAGGTCTATTACGAGATGTCTCAAATTATCGTCTTTACAAGGTTTACAAACAAAAATGTGGTGGAATAAATATAGTTTGCAGATATTTTTAACCTTTTCAACGCTCTGTCAAAGAAAAAAGTTGTCAATGACAATGCCTCGTCAACATGATATTTAGTGTCAATGTCAATGCATGTAGGTTGTTATCGCACTATAGGTACTCCTTGACGGATTGATCCGTCATTGGCTTTGAACCAATGGTGCGGATTTGACCGTCTGGCGTTGAAATGATTAAACACTGTTATTATGTTGATGGTATGAAACTACATTCCATTATGGTAGGCACGTGGTGTCATCGCTCCTTCATTATCACAACAAATAGACGTTTGTCCACTACGTCACGTCGCAAAGCACGCCTAAACCTCAGGGCGGAGTCCAGCCCTAATTTTGTTTGCAAAATCCGAAAAGGGTCCCTCGTGAAAAATTATAACGTGAAAGCGCGTTTTGCAAAAAAATATGTTTCCCTTTGTGTTTGAGTCGCGATATTTTACCGTCACCCGTCGCTTTTGAGAGTGAAGCGGAATATTTATGTTGTTTTCTTATATTAGACTGTAATTGATGTGTTGTGATTTACTTATATTTGACGGGAGCTATGGCCTGGTCTTGGCGCGGTTACTGTGATATTGTATAATGCATATGAAATGTCCAACTTCAAACATTCCATCTTTGCTTTCGAGGCTGGCAGCGCACATTTCCAGTCTAAAATGCTTCGTTGTACCAGGCTGTACATATTTAAGACGCACGCGGACATGAAGATGACTGGTATTGTGCAACGGAATGTTACGGGAGATATTTTCGTAATTAGATACTACTGAACTGGATTGTGTGGAGGTAACTACTCACTGGCTTGTGGTATCTACCCACAACTTCCAATTTCGTGCACCCCTAAATTTCTTCCGGTAACCGTGGCTACCAAGCGAGTATGGGGGCTGTCTTGATAAAAAGTGGCTAATAAATAACGAGGCTTAAACCGAATGGGATTGTTTGTGGACACCATATGATAATGTTGATAATGTTATATACTTACTTTTTCCCTACAATATAAACACCCTAGAAATGAAATGAAATGAAATCTGATTTATTTAGATGGATTTTAAAGCTTATTATACCCCGTTACATTAAACGAATTAACCAGAAAGAAACAGCCAAGCGAAAAACTTTTCATCGCGCTCCGTTAAAAATACAGTGAAAAATTTAAGAGAATCTCGCCATTTTTCCAACGCGGCGACTAAATGAATTATATTCGTTTCAAATCAAATAAGCCTGAAGTCGAGTCACAATGGGCTCATCAATGAAATTAAGCGACATAATTATTCTTTTCTCGAATAAAAGAAGTTCTGCCTGAGGAAAACAATAATTCAAGTTTCTTTGCGGGTGTGGAAAACGACTTTGAAATTCCTGGAGTTAGGACGGACATTTAATTACTGGATTTTTACAGTTACAACGTAATGCGCTGACCGCAACAAATACAAAAATATTTTAACTGAATATATATCATCCTCATAGATTTCGATGACGGCGACCCTAACAAATTATGGATTAGCCCTATTATGAGCAGTGATATGACTGGCTAGGCCAAACTTGCTCTTAAATACACTAATTAAATAACTGTATCATTCAAATCAATCTATCCAGGTTCATTGAGCGCTTCATTAAAGAAACGTACCTACCTATATGACAGGTAAAACAAGAATAAAGAAAGAATAGCAATAACAAAAAAATAGCCACACTAACAAAGTTGGGCCATGAAATCAGTCGTAAATCCCAGCGTCCATCAGTCTACCTTCCCTGCCTCTAATAGTAATTCCTGAGGAGTCGTTTAGTGGCCCAACTTTTGATTAGATTTTGTGGATTTCCGTTCCTTTATCTTGATTGCTTGTGACCATAATAACGAAATATAATCTTAATCAACAATTCTAATTTATTTCTTTAATGCTACTATAATTCATAGGAAATTCATTGTGGCGATAATTCGCGGAGAAGAAACACCCGGAAAGCGCGCGGCTCCGAAGTGCCGGGATGAACGTTCCGACCCCTCATCATGTTCCATCGAATGGTGTCAGCCAGTAACGGACGCTCTATCTTGTCACTTATCGCGTGATAAGGCCGACCATGATACGGGGCCAGGTGGTCTAACACCACTTACTGCCAAGGCGCATGGCACGCGACTCGGTGGCTCCTGTCGTACTGTGAAAATTGGAAAGAGGATAGTAGATTTTCTCGTCTCGCGTCGCGGTGTCGGTTGTGCTAGCTAGTCTTTGTTAAGACGTTCATATGCTATGTGCAAAAAGATATATACTGCTCAAAACATAAGGGCCACATTTTTCTATTTTATTGGTTTGGACATACACTAATTGATAAGTGATGTCCTGCATCCTTCAGAATCCAACCGTTTTAATAGCTGGAAAATATAGGTATATTCCAGTTTAATATAATTTTCACATACCTGACGATCACCATACTTGTGGCCCCTATATTATTTTGAGTAGTATATGTAGACATGGACATCTCCAACAAAACTATGATCGTCTAACGTTTTTCATGGTTGATTATAAAGGAGCCCAAATCTAGGAATAAGGTGCTATAGTAGACCCCGGGCTCCTTTGGGGTCTTCAATAATACTATATATAATTTTAAATACATAGAATTTAAACTCAATATTCGGCTCAACAAAAGCAATCTATTCAACAATGCGAATAAAGATATCAAAACTCGTGTCCCGCGGCGTTCCGCTGTTAGGACCGCCGGCCACTGGGTCGCGCATTGTTGCATATTGTTACGTGCGACACGTAGTAACCGTCATTTATATGCGAGATTGCGCAGTTTGCATTTCACTAAACTGCTTACTACCGAAAACTTTTCGTATGCCGTTGGTTCTTGATCGAATATAGACTTTTGACATGCTTTATATATTTATAGGCTTAGTTTAGCGAGAAAGCTATTAAAACACAGGATAAAGGGATACAATCCACACCAATAGAGGTTGGCGAAGTAATACGAAAACATCTTTAAATAGATAATATAATTAACAAAATAAGTGATAAATACGGAAACATTTTAGTAAAGATGTATTCTTAAGACTTAACAAATCTGTATGGAAATAAATATCCGCCGAATATCCACCTTGCCGCGTGGGAAAACACGAGCATTTTCTCATTTCCAAGTTCCAAGTTTTGAATTTCCCTTTTTTTACTGTGTCAGGTTTATTAATATTCAGCCATACAAACTTGATTAGATTGTCTATTTATATAAAAGTTTAGAATAATTCGAATTTGGTGGTCATTCAAAGAATCGTTAGTTTTGCCCCCAAAAAATGTATACCTTCTACCTGGTCATCCTGTATTATACTTATTTTATTAGTTTGAGACTCGGGAAACGACAAGTAATAGAAGTGTTGAAAAGGGGAGTGGAAGTTCAAAAGGAAGAACTAGAATTGAGGCTGAATTGGAAGATTGGGAAGTCTAATAGCATATTTAATATTAGATTTTGTACAAGCGTTGTTGTTTTAATCCCAACAGGTTATTAACTAGTACACGGAAGAAGAACAAAATTATCTATATGCCAGTGGTGAATTACCCTCAGATTAAACGCTATTCGTGTTTGTCGACGACACCTATCTAGGGATCATGAGCAAGAAGCAAGAACTAGCTTCATATAATACATATAATCTATATGATATAAAACTCTTCGTTACTAATCTATTGACAGACAGCGCACAGCCTAAACCGCTAACGATATAAGCATGAAATTTGGAACATATATTCTTTACAGTACGTGGACGTGTGCTATGAAAGGATTTTTTGAAATTCAACCCTTAGGGGGGTGAAATAGGGGTCGAACCGTTGTAAGGAAATCGTTCATTTTGACAGTTATAGACTTGAATATTTGTATGAAAGTTTCTTACTAAAAAGCAAAGCAAATGATTAAGCGATGTTACAAACATTCATCCCCTAAGGGGGTTAAAAAAGATTTACAAGTTTGTATGGGAATCATGTCGTTTTTAGAGTTAGACGTTTAAAACTTTGGCCACAAGCTCCTAATGTACAGTCAAAACATTGATAAGGGATATTTTCTTAATTCATCCCTTGAAGGGTTAAGATAGGGATATATTGAAAGTTCACATACCTAAGTAATGTGTGATTTTTAATATTAAACTGTGGCTAGAAACATGAAAGCAGGAAAGCAGGTTTCTTTTATAATATGTAGATCTATTTGCCCCCTAAAGGGGTGAAATAAGGGGGTAAAGGGGCGTAATCAAAATAATTTATTCTCTAACATCGTTAAATGGGAACGGTGGATGGAGATGGAAAGTTCTCCGTATTTTAGCATTAGATAAGTTTGCTTTCAAAACTACACAGGTAGCCCGAACTAACGTGAGTAAAACTACTGGACGGATTTAAGCAAAAATTTCCAGTCATGTAGCTTTCTTTAATAGGTACCTACATTATAAAAAATATATACAATTTAAGCAGAAACGTCTGTTGATGATTCTTAAGATATTATATTTGTAAAAACGAAGTTTTCAATTGAAATTTTGCAATTTAAACTAATGAACTTATCGCACTGTTACCTTTTAGATGGAATTTTTCGTACAGATGAGTTGAGACCCTTGGAAGGATATAGGATAGTTTTTATATCAGAAATCATCCCTTAAGATGGTAGAACTTTGTTTGGGCTGGCGATAATTGAGGTTCCGCCCACAATAATTTAATAGTAATCAAGTTCTACGCGGACGAAGTCGCGGGCAATAGCTAGTATAACATAAATCTATCTACATATCATATAATCAGATTTTAATAAATAAATAAATAAACATGCATTGGTGACCGGGGCTGTTAAATTATGATCAAAATTTCATAATTTCTCAATTCATTTATACGTACGAGTTTCTACAGATTTGCACTAACTTGTGGCCGACTGCCCTTACAGCGATCCATTTATCGCTCCCAATCCTATCGGTTATGTCGGCAAGTTGGGCAATTAGGCAACTTCGTAGAACATCTGTTTTGCCACAATCAATTCCGGCTTGGGCATTAAATTGGGCTTGTTTTTGTTACTTTCTGCTAATAATTTGACAGTGTTTGATCGAATTTGTTTCCATAAAATTTGTGTTCGATTATTGTGAAACCTGATCGATTCTGAATATCAAAGGAGCATTGGGCTGGACTTGTCTTTTAAATACAACCAATGAAATTGTATTTTCGTAAGTGACATACGAATATTATTTTTTTGTTTACGAACGAGGTAAACCTCAAGTTTTAGCCAGAGGAAGGCCTTCTTCAAAACTATTTTTAAAATGTTAGACCCAATATTGAGCTGTTTACAGTTTCATGTCGTGATTTGACATTGCCTTTGCTGAATGCCTCGCATGTATTTGTGTGTTTGTGACTTTGTAAGTTCGTATGTTGAGGGTACTCGCCTAGACTAATCATACGTGTCCAATCAATATTTTACCCGCATATATGTAGTTTGGGGTCTTCAGTAGCGACTAGACTATAACTGTGGCTACGCAATGTTTCTTCAAAGAAGCAGGCGGAGCCACGGGGACAGGTACTATTTATATACATATTTAGGAAAAATGTTAGACTAAGGGTCGTAATACACTTTTGAGGGCCAGGTCGCGGGAAAAAAACTGATACACAAGTATTAATGTGCCAATTCCGGGAATCATTTTGAATTTGCTCGATTTGTATGGGATATTTCGAGTACGAGGATAATCCCCAATAATCCCCACACAAATCGGGAAGTTTCGGGAACGTCACACCTCTATACACGAGCATCGAATCTGTGACCACCCAGTAGCCTCGCGTGATACGTTCAGCTATCAAAACCCATCTCTCTGTTAATTGGACACCGCGATTCCTTTTGTTTCCCCATTAACGGAGATTTATTTTAATTGCTGTACAGCTTTAATGGCCTGAAGATATAGAATTATCTTGGATATTTGGAATGGCTTCTTTGATAATTGTTTCCTGTAAAGTTGGGAATGTTCAGAGTAAAATTAAAAGCTTATAATTTTCACTACGAGTAAATAGGTTATCATTTTAAGCGGCATTAAACTTATGTCGGCAATAAGTTTTTAAATAAATATTTCTGATTTTTTTAACTATTTCTAATTTTCTATCTGTGAGTTCCTTTAATTGGCTTTGTATTACTATGTAAGACTTATATCATGTTTTTGCAGCTGTTGGTACTCCTTAAGTATAAATAAATATATAAAATCTTGCAGAATTTCATTTTGAATATTGGACTTGCTCTGATAGTGCTTTCAAAATATACTCATAGCAGTTATAAGCCTACTCCGTGTTTCTAAAGTTAAGGGTAAACAGCTCCACGCACTGACAAGAACTAAAAAACTCTTATATACTGTGAAAGGAAGAGATTATAAGTGTATGTCAAACGCTACCACGGGTCCGCATAAAAACTTCCAACCAAGACGCTGGAACTCGCTTGATGAAGTATCAATTCCTCGCGGAATTTCAAATACATATTTGAACATATCCCATCCTGTAACACTACAAAATAGAGCCATCACGCGGAGTGCGGAAGGGAGCAAATTGCCCCCTTGAACATACTGAGCGGGGGGGCGGTGACTGATGACGTCACATCTCGTCACGTACCACGCGTTATCTGGGAAGTGGGTTATGGGCGCAAACTTGTATGTGTACGCTTGCCTTATACCGATGTTTTCTCTGAAAAATAACGTCTATTAATAGATGAAAATGGCAGAATAAAAGTGGTTATCATATTATTGTCGTGATTGCGCCGTAAATAATTCTGAATACTTGAGTAGCAAAATTATGTGGTTTTTAAGAAAATTGGTTAGTTGGTATCATATTTTTTTCAATATATTATATTTCTACCTACGTCAGACGTGTGTGTCCCGTAAACTTAAATTACTAAATGACCAACACAAATAGTCTAGGATATTGTTTTTTGGTGATGGTTCAATTGGAAGTGATAAATATTAAGATGGAGTAGCATTAACATTTTATTTATATTAATATAAAACAGTAGAACTACTTACAAAACAATTAAAGTTTGATTCTGCGAAAACGACGTTACTGGGTTTTATTAAAAAAATGATTTCTTGGCTTCCTTTTTTGTCACAGCGAGGAAACCTCAGGTGTTAGGCAGCAGTAGCTCTAGTACTGACAAGAGAACGTAGATTAGATATCAGCACGTCTAGCACACGACGGCCGCGACATACTCTCCATTTTTATCGCACTATACCTCTTCTTCTAAGTGTTCTAATAAGAAAGAGACGGATAGTGCGAGAAAAATCGAGAGAGCTCGCGCGCCGTCGCGTGCTAGCCGGGCTGGGTGGTAGGGCACTTGTTCAAATATCACGGAGCGAGACTAACTTCGTTTGTAAACTGCGTTGTGCGGAAGGCAAGCGCGGTACCAACACACAACACCCCCAAATTGGAGTACGGAATACTGTAACTGTAGAATGAGTTAGAAATTACTTCACCGACAAGGGCCTTGCTCTGAAGAGAGATTGAAATAAACGATAATAATAATGCTGAGTACAAGTGCTTATTATAGGGTATAACACAATGATGCAATTATATATAACTACAACTTAGAAAAGTTGAAAAACCCCCGACATTTTCATTTCAAAGTCCAATATCTCAAAAACGGCTAAACCGATTTTCATGAAACATGGCTAAGAACACTTGGGCTCACAACAGCTTTCGAATAAAAAAAACCGCATCCAGATCGGTCCATCCGTTTGGGAGCTACGATACCACAGACAGATACACAGATAGACAGACACACAGATACGTTAAACTTATAACACCCCTCTCTTTGCGTCGGGGGTTAAAAAGAGGTATATAGATAAGTGATCAATTCACCAACCACACTTTACACACTCTATTTCGCTCCCAGAAATTAGTTCTGCTCTCACTTGACATCTATGATTAGCGTAAGCCTCTAAGGCTGTTGCTATCTATCTCTTTTTAATGCAACGACGTGGCAAACAAGCATACGGTCTGCCTGATGCTGATGGTAAGCAGACACCGTAGCCTGTGGCTGCATGCGATTGCAGAAGAATCACAAGCGAGTTGCCGATCCTTTATTGATTTGAGGTTTCCCTCACTTCTTTTTTATATTGTACCACTGCTATAATATTGAACTTGTAACACGTAGTCGACATTTCTAACCGGCTATTTGACATTCGATAGCCCTCTATTTACCAAAGCTATGGCGTATTCCAGCCGACCAGAGTTAATAAGGCGGACTTTATTAAGCTGTTAAGACGTGCAATGCGGGTAAGCGATGGCGCGAATTACTGAGCTGCATACAGATCGGCAGGGGTCGGTAACTTCAAGTCTAATGCATTTTTAAATGAGATATTTAGGTATTTTAAAAATTAGCGGAGGACTAAGTATCTGTGGAAATAAAAATAGAAATATTGAATGAATATCCATAACACCATTTTGTTCATAGTCTTATATTGCGCTGTCACAATAAAAATAAGTATGATATGACTGGTTTAACAATGAATGTAAATTTTTACAACATGTTTAAGTTTAGATGAATATTGAATCAAATTATAATTTAGTGACTTGCACAAATACATTTCTAATTCAAATAGGTAGAACATGGAATAGGAAGTTATTTAAAACAAAGCATTTTTTACTCTTTATTTCAGCGTACTACCTAATACCGTAATGTGTTGTTGGATATTTTACCCTACTTCACACGTATGAGATTTGTTTCGAACGAAAATGGCGGCAGACCTGAAAAATGGCACCAATAAATAAATAAATAATAAAAACAATCGCCAAATGTTGTCGACCCATCCAGTTAGTGCAGCCAGCACAATTCACAGCGGACGTAGATGGACCTCATGCATCAGTTTAATGCCCGATACTTTAGATCGGAAATGGCGTGACAACTCTGCAGGTTAAAGCATTCACTTTGTAGCGTCGACGGTGACATATTGACAGGCGATTATGACCGCTACGAACTTGTTACGTGTTGTTTAATTTATTTGCGAACGTTTGTTAGGTACAGTAAGTAATGAAGGTTCTGATTAAAGATACGTAAACGTATGGCTTTAGGATATTTTAATCAAATTAATCTGGAATTTGTAATGAAACTTTTTATCTTAGAAAACGTAGTGACAGAGAAATATTTCTGCTATTCAGCTGAACAGTTTTAATTTTACATCTAATTAAAAGAGATGTGGCAAATGATAGACTTTTAAAAGCCGGCCATTGGTCGACTAAAATTGTGTAATTATAGGAGATCAATTAAGAAGGATGTTAATGTTTTAGTGTTTCCTATTAATGTTTGTTGTTTCTTCTGTAGGTAAACGAAATAAGTAAACAATTATAGTTCAGTGCAACATGTATTGTGTCATGTGTGTGTTTGTATCAACGCTACTAGTTAGTCCAACTTAGAAACGCTTATATAAATAACATTTACAAACGGTTATCGTTATGAGGAAAAACTGTGATATACATAATGTTAATACTTGAAATAAGCATAAGCTCGCAGTGCCCACCACTCGGCTCCAAAAAATTAAAAATCTTTCATGGGTAATTGTGTAAGGTTTTATAACAAACTTCCAGGAAACGGAACTGAGTTATTAATAAATTCAAGAACTATGTAAAGCGTAAACTTATTTCGAAAGCTTATTATAGCACATAAGACTACATGAATCATAAAACTCCATTGAACTAATTGTGACTGAATTTTTAATCTATTATTCTCGTTATATTTTGTTTTTTGACATTAGATTGTTTTTCTAGAAACATTCTAGACTACTATTTTTTTATACAATTTTTACTTCATATAATTTTTATTTTTTGTTTAATAAATTACGCAAAAAAAAAATTTTGCTGACGATTTGAAAGTGCTTGTTACTAGGCCTACTTGAATAAAGATCATTTTGAGGTTTTGAGTTTGAATGCAAATATGGTTTACCAAGTTGTACAAATTGGCGCTGAAGTTTGATGGACTCAATATTATGGCTTGAAATAGCGCTGCTCACAACAAAATGCTTTTTGAAAACCCTATATTTACCGGATCGGATCAATTTATTTCACAAGTTATTTTCCTGATTGCCTTCTACGCAACTTACTGGTTTCAGTAGAGCCTTTAATATTTACATTTACGTATATAACTCAAAACCAACCATATCTCTCAGTGTTTAGGTTGAGTTTGGTTTGCTGCGGTTGATTTCGCAAATCAGTTTGCCCGTTTCATTGCAAAAACAACTTACCGTGTACAATTTTAGGGTTGTATTTAAGTTGTTTCCGGGGTGTTCATAGAAAAAGCTTGTGATATGAAAATATCGGTGTTTCGCATGTAAACAGGCAGGTGCGAGATAGGGGAAATGAGCCGGTGAGCGTGCGGCTCGGCGCGATAATGGGTTCGCACGGGTTTTCGGGAACCTCGAAAAAAAAGGTTGACGATCAATGGTTCCTGAAACTATGTTAGTGTTTGTGAAGGAAGTAATTTGGTTTTCGATCGGCCCAAAGGAAAATGAAAGGCAAAAGGAAGGAGAATGCGGTCAATGTTCGACGTCAAAGAAAATGTTGAAAAATCGGACTTAACTGCGTTGAAAAACGTTTACATTAAAGTTTAGATATTGAAAAAATACAATGGGATGAAGATGATGATTATCTTGTATTTATATTTAAGCTACCTTTAATTTATATTGTAATTGTTAATAAATTCTTATAAGGTATTCGAACCTAATTGGTAAGTTTGGACCACCTGGAATGGAATAGATGGGATGAAATAATTCGATTGAGATTCATTTATTAATAATAACATTATACGTTTGCATAAGTTTCAAAAGCAGTAAAGAGTGGTGTGGGGTTTAAAGAAAACCATTAGGTATTACTGTATGATAAATTTAACTTTTCGAACGCGCGTTAGGACATATTAACTGTCTTTTTACAAGGTTCGTAATTAAACTTGCTTTGTTAGTTAGTTCGTTAATTTGTTAGTATGTCCGGGTCAAATCTTGCAAGTCAAACTTGACTAACACCCAATTGAGTTGAAATTTTGTAAAATGATGTATCACAATAATAAGATAAGTCGGATCACAATGTAATAATTTGGTATCATAAAGCTGGTCTGATGATGGAGACGGAAGGTGGCCATAGCAGACCTAAACTCAATTGCTTCAGCGCATAGCCAAGCATGTGTGAGCACATGACCACCCATAATCACACCAGTTTGGAATTAAATTCAAATCGAGTTTGAGTTGTTAAGTTGAGGCCATATATAGGTACAGGTAGATTTTTAAGACGTAATCATTGATCGCCATTAGTGCAAGATTGCATAGTATTTATGCGAATATACCTATGTTTATTTCCTTTTCTTTTCATTCATTATCTTCCTAGCGTTATTCCCGGTTGTGCTTCTAAAGAGCCCGGGGTCCGCTTTGCCACCTTATCCCAAAATTTGGCATAGGCACTGGTTTTACGAAAGCAACTGCCATCTGACTTTCCAACCTAGAGGGAAAACTAGACCTAATTGGGATCAGACCGGTCTCCTCGCGATGTTTTCCTTCACCGAAAAGCTAACGGTAAATATTCCGTACATAAGTTCCGAAAAACTCATTGGTACGAGCCGGGATTCGAACCCACGCCCGCCGCTTGACAGCCGCATGCCTGAACCACTAGGCTACCGTAGCTCTCCTTCCTTTTCTTTTCATTATTACAGAAAAAAAACTTAAAACTCAAGTCATGGTCACCCTATCACTTTTGACACACGCTGTAAGAGGAATGACCTAACGTCGTGCGGTGTAGTGAATAATTTGTGTAAAACAAGAGTATTTTCGCATTAATTTTATAAGAAAAACAATCTTGGATATTAGCTGTATTAGGTGTATCTTCCAATGGTCCATCACGCCTGATCATTGCTTCCCACATCTCTTGAATCATACACCACAATACTTGAAATCTACGCGTTTTATACATGCTAACGTATGTACCTTCGTATGTCGGCCGGCTAGCGATGTTGCCAGGAACAGCTTAAAGCAATCAAATCAGCTTATATTGCCGAGTGATCAGGCTTACCGGCCGGCCATGTCGCAGCGGTGTGGCCAGGTTCACGAAATACCCGGAAATTTCGGGGATTACTACCCAGAGAGTTTTCAATTTCAGGATTCTACGTTGTTGTGTTTTTGCAATAAGACATATTCTTAGGATTTAGCAAATTTTACCGATGCAAGTTAAAGCTAGTTCATTCTCATGTACCTAGTCTTTTTATCTTCCCAAAGTTTTTTTAACCAAAGATGACATACTACATACTTACCGTCTACTTAGTTACGTCTTATTATGCATTCAGTGTTAAAGTTTGTGGTATTCACTGACTAGTGATAGAAGTGATACATTTTTTTTACGTCAATTAACAATTGCTGATTCTCTTCCAAACGTATCTTTCATACATTAAATTGACCTTAAGATTTCCACTGCATGCTACCATACTAAAAGCCGGGAGTCTTGGCAATAGCGCCACTGTACTGCGAATTTCATCCCCATGTCATAGTTTGCTAACCAAAGTTCGTATCGTATATTCATAATTGAATAACAATACGTGTCCAAAAGGAGAGTCATCGTTATCGAAAATACGACATCGTGATTGAAGTCGCGACATCGCTATTGCTGGTTCATACTTTATTTGATTAGACTTACAACACAGTATGCGGCGTGCCCAGAGTCTTTCCCGTGGTCAGTAGTTAAGTGCTCCCGTGCATGTAAAAAGGTTTATGAGGAGATGTCGATTATGTCCCACCAAAAATTAAACACGAGCCTATAGTCTACGAGATTTGGGACTGGTCTTTTGACACATCGCGACACCCATATAACGTAAATTGACATTACTCATCGAAATAATAAAAAAAAGTTTAACTAGCTTACGAGTTACGAAACAAAGTTCAATCTCCATGGAAGCTCTTATTAGCACTTATAAAATGATTGTAATATTTTTTACGGCTCATTTGTGCATAAATTAGCATTGAAAACTCGGTATGCGAACAATTACGTCCTACGACTTTTTTTTAAATTTAGTGTTACACTGCTTCAATCGATTGGAGTCGGTCAATTTAGAAATATAAATCGGTATGAATCAAATAATTGTGAATATAGGAAAATAAGAATGTATTATTTAATTACTGTGACGACTGTGTATATGCTCTTTATTCGATTTCCTAAAAATAATTATTACACCGTAATCAATCGATTCGTTTTATTACCAGTCGGTGGATCAATCGTAATCGGATATTATGACAATCGATTTACTCTAGCCACATCACTCTTTACATCATATTGGAACTGTCAAAAGACCAGTCCCAAATATCGTAGACTGTAAATCTCTGTATGAAGTCTTTGACTCTGGGCACGCCGCATATTGTGTTGTAAGTCTAATTAAATAAAATCCCAAAGGCCAAATCCATTAATTTATTTTAACATAGCCGCCATCCTAGTAACACCACACACCAGGGCAATGTCGAGATGAAATAATAAAACGTACGCCGCAAACGTAACGATGATGGAAGTTTTACGGAGTCCATGATAAATGTATTTTCCGGAAAGATTGGTCGGAGGTTTAGCGTTACGCCCTCCGGATTATCACGTAAATTTGGCAAGCGAGTATATTACTTGGCCGTGACTTTGGAAACCCAGGCGTATGTTCTACTGAATACGATTCGATTTGGTAAGTGAGTGAAGGGATGATATAACCTTCGAACTGATAGCGCTGGTTATGGGTATTCGATAATGTTTGTAATGCGGCTGAAAAAATAAAGTCACGCATCGTAACCCTTGCTTTCAGTCTTTATAAGGATCATGGTAATGCTTTGTTTTTCTCGTGTCCGGTTTGTAAACGATATAAGGTACCTCGAAATTCCATGTCGTCTGCAAAACATTAAAACCTGCTAGATAGCCTGCTGATAAGTAAAAAACTCGAATAAACGTGATAAAGTGGTATAAAAACCTGGATTGTTTGCAATTTAAGAATATCCCCCTAGCTCATTCGGGCGGGACCAAAACAAATTAAACATTTTTTCGCAATCTACCCCCAGAAAATGCTTAGAAAAAATCTCCTTTCGTTAAGCGGAGGACATGGCATGCGTTCGGCTTAGTAAGCGGATATTTATGCTAATATAGGGGGGCCGGTGGGATCAATTGTATCAATTTATGGGGGGGGCTGAGATTTCAGATCGCAGGGAGTCTGGTTAAGTCTGGTAGTTGTTACTGGGTTTTAATGGACTTTAGACAGTTGGAGTCATGCCGAGGGTAAGTAATTAGGAAGAAAAAATAGGTATAGGTAGGACACTAAAGTTTTGTTCTTGTTAAATCCGATCAGTGGATAAGATACAAGGTAGGTAAGCTTCTCTTGACTGTCTAACAGATTTAGTAATACCTACTCGTACCTATGTTATAATATCTTCATTGTTGATATGTTCCACATTTCATCTCTTCTTCAATGTCATGCCTGTCACAGTTGGATAACTCCGTTTGGATAAGTGCGACCATGTTGTGATATGGTAATTTGAGTGATTAAATAGACAAATCACGTGGCTGTCACGTGACTTACCGTCTATCGTGCCATTATTCCGTGGCCATAGTAAGCTCGCTGGTGGTCGATCATCGTATCTAATTAAACAAATCATTGAGATAATAACAATAACTTAAGGTCATGGGAGTGATGTACTCCTCTTTTGGAGTACGTGACTCCTATTGCATTGATTGGATACGATTCAGGAGGCAAGTATTTAGTGTTATATTACTAAATTTTAGTATTTAGATAGATTTTATGAATTAAGATAGCTTAATCATTTAATAATTGTAATATTTTGACATGTAATTTTTTTAATATATATTATTAATAATTAATAAAACTGCAAACCTCTGTGATTGAAAGTACCTACTACGGCCACACTGAAACCGCGTGCTTGAAATGCTGATTTTAAAAACAATCTAAAATTCTGTCTTAAGAATAGATCCCGGTAACGATATTCCCTTCAGCAACTAGAACAAGAGCAAAGCATTTTAATTGACTATTCGGGTATGCTCCGGTCTGGCTCTCGATGTGTATTGGCCGTCACCTTTTGCTAATTGGTTTGCCCCTAGGACCCTCGGTGGGAGTGCAATTCACGGGCTTAATTGGGAAAACACCATGTTTAGGCGATGTCATTGCAAAGTTTGAAGGGTTAAAGCGGTTTTTCATGAATAAGCTGTAAGGAATGAGTAAGGATCTTTTAAAAAGATTAGGATCAGACTAAAGAGAAGTTGGCAGAAATCGTCTGATGGGCTGACATACCTAATATTTATTTAGTGTCTACACCCCAGACACCAAATAAATAACCAATAGATTCAACATTTAGGAATCTTCCTGAAAAAGGATTAAAACTGTTGTCAAATGGCTGGGGATTAAAAAGTCACAAAGTTATGTGTCCAAAGTTTTAAGAGGGGGTATATTCTGTCGCTTTTCCGCAAAACGCAAGTTCATATGAGACGATTGTCATTTGCCACTGACTTACTAGATCGTGACGTCACGATCTGCGAGCGTTTTCTCTCTCTAACAAGCAATATTAAAACGGTTGTAGCTTCTTAATTCTTTCAGATATCTGAATGGGATTTTCGTCGCTAGGCATATTATTTTGCCTTCTTTCTTTTGGAGTTAATACATTTGGAGTCTACACCCATATTAACTACGATGTTAATATTCCTCCCGATGATATATATGTATAATACATAACTGGCTTCTGCTCGAGACTTTGTCTGCGTGATCTCCTGTATCAACTTCGGGGGTTTTAATCCCTTTTGGGGATGTTTTTTTGGTCAAAATGTTCAAAATCATATTTGTAGGATAATCTAATCCAACACCGCCTATGGCTGACGAGGTTTCGCAATGCATTGGCGCCAACATTTTTAACAACCAATCTTGGAATTTAATATCCATTATATATTTCATTCGTAATTCTTATTAAAAATACCTATTTTCCGGCTTCGTCAATAGAACGGAAAACATTCCTAATATTTATTTCCCTCCTTAGTGCTACGTCAAATGCAACAACACTCTATTGTGCGCTCCAACAATGCCACCTGTCCAAAAAACGTATTTCCAAAAACCTTCAGAGATAACTACAAAGGACACTTCACCGCTAAAACGATTGCGGACGCGAAAATCTTAACACTCGCTAAAGGGAGGGTCTCCGCAAAAAACGGGACCTTCTGCCCCGACTACTATAGCAAGAACCATTGAATCATCACCTGGCATTGCCACATAAGCTCTTTTTATATTGGTGGTCCGCCCCAGGTCCTTGAAGATCATTATTCTAATTGCTTTTCATACAGAACCCAAACGGTTTACTCTTTCAAGCATCATCCACTCACAAGAGTGAAAACGCGAAAATTAATTTAATACCCTTGGGAAGATTAAAACCAGATAATGGCCGCTTTTCTTATTGTTGAAATTCGTCTCATAATTTGAACTTTCATTAAATTTCATATTTTATTTCTGGAAGCAACCGCTCTTGTAACTCGTCAAAAGCTTTCAAATTAAATTAGATCGCAATATTATATTATAATTTGAAGCGTCTAACCTGTCCAACTGTCTATAATTAAGAGCAATGGATGTCACATTTTCCACAAATAACTAGGAAGACATTTTCCAAATTATAATTAAAATTGTAAATAAATATTTTAGGGGCTACCCGAGGTTTTCATCGATTTTTGACAAGTTTTGAATAGTATCTCGTACTTTTGCACTACAGATAGAATTATAAGTCAAACGGCTATGGGTTCTTCAATTTTTTATCTCCATTTTTGTCTACCGGATTTTAAAAGAAATGAATACTCATTTTGTATGATTTTTTTTAAAACACTCATCAAATCTACATATTTGGGTTCGTCTATGACGTTTCTAAAAACGTGTCTAGGGTTTTCATTTTAAACTAATTAACACAAAAGTTATGGCCACAAAACTGGTTTTCTGGCCTAAAATTGTTCATCTTTGATGCCAAATATTTCGAAAACAATGAACTTTGAAGTAAATATGGGATACTATACTGCTTAAAACCGTTGTTGTTAATATAATAAGCTACAAAAAACATTAGAAAAGTAAGGAATTCAGATCGAAGGTAATTGGCGTATGGGAGCCCCTTAAGGAACAATCTTACACAAATCGAACTAGCCCCGTGGTAAGCTTAATAAGGCTTGTGTTATAAGAACTAAACGACCGTTTATTTAATAGATAATATATATCAATACCGAAATACATAGAAAAAATCCAAGCCTCGTCACACAAATATTATCCCTTACCGGGATTTGAACTCAGGATCATCAACTTCTTAGGTCACTACTCACTTAGTCTAACTTAGTAGTCGTAGTCCCATATGTAACTACTTATATGATACGATTATCATACTCTTTTTAAATACATTGCTCAGTGATTCACACATTTAGTGTGATGTTCTGATGTTGCTAAAGAACATGCTGAGAAGGCAAGTAAATTAAAAACAAAATTAAATTACTGGGTTTGAAATAATAATTCACGATTGTCAAATTTTGTTAGGCTGTCACAGGACGGTCCGCGAGCTGTGTCGCGGCGACATGGAGTATCCGCTCTTTCTAAGCGCTCTAATTAGAAAGAGACGCATTAGTCATCTCTCAACTGTCAGGCAGGCTGAACCACAGCAGAGCATGCCAGGAATAGACAAGTATACAACAAGTCACTCGAGAATAATATATATCTTACTTAAACTTACAACTGCAAATAGTGACTACCTTAACCTGCACCTACATAAACCATCACAATTCCATTATTTAGCCACTTTGTAGAATAATGTTCGTAAACACCGTCAAACAGTAAGTTTGTTTCTGATAAATTATGTTTACGACGAACCCTGCTGGGAGCCGGAGACTCCAATTGATCTTATCATGGTCAAGATAATTTAAAGCGAAAACGAAGAAAGGAGAACCAAAGTACTGGTATAAGGAAATGTCCGGTGTGGTATTGGAATGTAGGATCATAGGTAGTTTTGTTTTTGTCCGCCTTATTTGACCAAAAATACTAAACGCCTTTTGTTATTGAAAGAAAAAACCTTTTACACTTGATCATTATAATATAACCTTTTAATGATTTTACGTACCTGATCATGTCTTCGCAGGTCATGCTTTTACACGCTTACCGTTAGCGTTAATTTAGGAAATATAATAAGTCAATATACACAATATAAGTCTCATTTAGTAAAAATAATGTGTGAAAATCGTGAAATTTTAAATAAGTAAATATACATACAGTTATATAGGTAGGTATAAATTTCCCGTACTCTTACTATATCCTACTAATATTATAAATGCGAGTTTGGATGTATGGATAGATGGATGGATGTACGTTCCGATTAATCTCAAAAACTACTGGACGAATTTTTATGAAACTTTCCAGTTATGTACCTTATGTATCAGTATAGGACATAGGCTATAATTTATGCCAAATTTCATCCCTTTTAGGGACGAAAAAGGGGATGAAACTTTGTATGCAGGCCAACAAACAGCGTGAAATGACAAATGAGCGTTGCCAAATGTAATATACCTATTAGTCACCAGATGGCGCTAGTAGTACTCCCGAATTCGTTCTTTAAACGTATTGCCTTCAATTATTTCAATTGATTTACTACGTTCACGGCATTACGAGGTCTATCGAAGTAAGGGTAACTATACTTGACGCCGTATATAGATTTCGGGTTTTTATTCATTTTAATGGCAATTTTAAGGTTTTTTTTTTGGAATCTATATACGGCGTCAAGTATAGTTTACCCTTACTTCGATAGACCTCGTAATGCAGTGAACGTGGTAAATCAATTGAAATAATTGAAGGCGAATTGCGACCTCTACACAAAACGCAAAAACGTCTTTTTGAAATGAATGAAATGAATGAAAATTATTTATTCCAGACAGAGTCCATAGGTGCATTAAATCAAATTAAGTTAAATAAAAATACACAATTTAAGAATGTCAAAATAATAATAATCATCATAATAATAATATTAATTGGCGAGTCACCGTCTGCCAGAGATAAAAAGTGAGACAGTTTTATTAGGCAGGCGTCCGATGTTTCACCCAATAACCCGTTTCATTTAGATTCCATCAACCATCAATAGGCCCTATACTCCTCAGCGGGTGCTGTCTCTGTGTGCGTCCCATGACACGGGCAGGGACAGCATCCGCTCGGTGTACTCCTTGCTTTTTATTAAATTGTCAAAAGGGCCTCTACGTGTTGGCTCAGTTGGTACTTTGTAGGTACCTAGCTCCACGCACGCCTCCCAAAGGTCCGGGACGTCATTGTCCCGTGAGCGGGAAAGACATATTAATTAATAGATTAGTTGCCTTACATACGGCTACCCCAAGGCCGCAGTGTAGGCTTGTGGTACTCCTGCCATCGCTGATGCAGCGGGCTGGCATCCCACTTTCTCACCGCTGCAAGCAGTGTATTGGTGTTTTTGCGTTTTTTTGTTTTGGTTAAAACATATTATGCCAACTAACATATTTGGCTGAATGAAATTTGGTCAAAGTATCAATTGGTAAACGAGATATTGCTTAAACATGAATATGCCAAACATTAGGTTTGCGTAAGAATTAAGGATGACTCACGCCAGAACGGGCCGTGACGGGCCCGGGCCGTAATCGTGACGAGCCGTCAACGAGCTTATTTGCTTGTCACATTTCGCCACCGGGCCGTGTCCGAGCCTGCACCGAGCCGAGCCCCGTCCGCTGCTACCGAGCAGCGGACGGGGCTCGGCTCGGTGCGGGCTCGGTGACCGCACCGGGTCGGTACATTATGCAAACGACATGTCACCGAGCTCGCACCGGGCCGACGCCGGGCCGACACCGGGCCGACGACGGAAATATCCTATACTATTAAACGAGCAATATATATTTGCAATCACGTTCTCGGTAAAAGTAAAACATAGGTAACCCATATAATCTGTGCCGTAATTCTCATATTTACTACTTGTCATAATCCTCATCATCCTCCTAGCGTTGTTCCCGGTTGTACCCCTAAAGGAGCCCGGGGTCCGCTTTGACACCTAATCCCAAGATTTGGCATAGGCACTAGTTTTACGAAAGCGACTGCCATCTGACCTTCCAACCCAGAGGGAAACTAGACCTTATTAGGATTAGACCGGTTTCCTCACGATGTTTTCCTTTACCGAAAAGCTAACGGTAAATATTCCGTACATAAGTTCCGAAAAACTCATTGGTACGAGCCGGGATTCGAACCCACGACCGCCGCTTGACAGCCGCATACCTGAACCACTAGGCTATTTCCTACTTGTAACATAAAAAAACCTAACGAAATACCGATTTGCAGAGCTAAAATACTAATTAATTGTTTATCAAAATTCGGTTTTCATGTGTCATTATTGTAAAATTTTGATGTGCAAGGCCGTATTTTTGGTCCTCCAGTATTTTTTGGTAAGCCATTTTTTTCCAAAACCAATATACACACACGCTCGTTGCTCTGTCCACTTGGACCGGTCTGCAATCGAATTACTCTAACATTCGCTCTAACATAAAGTCCGCTAATGTCGACTATTAAATTATAGTCCCCCATGCGGCGCGATTTATATCTCGTGTAGAGGGAGTATTCATCAGCACTCGCCTTAAGGCGGGGGCACAATGGTGTTGATCACATCTTTATGACCGGATACCTTCGATATCTATGGATATTTTGCCATAACGCTAGTTTACAACGCTGTTTCCCATAATCATCATTTGTAGGTTAGGTTTTTTTAATAAAATTCCTGTAAAGTGTCAGTTTCTCAGAAATACTCACTAGGGCAAATGATGATTATGACAAACGTCACATTTATTGCAAATGAAACTATGGATTTCATTAGTAACCCTTTATGACATCAGTGGTTTTATTTAATACCACGTCGGTGGCAACCAAGCCAGTGCTTCCCTCGGTTTAATGCCTTGTGCGATGACCTGCAATAGTGGCAACGCCAAATCTTGGGATTGGGTGCGGACCCTGGGCTCTTTAGGGTACCTACAGTCACGAGCAACAGTATCTACCAAACAAAACGCGCATAAATATCTGACACGACTTGTACGTGTCAGATATTTATGTCGGCTTTGTTACGGCACATATTAATGCTGGTGACTGCACAACCGGAAAAACGCTAGGACAATGATCTGAAATAATATAGGAAAGGACATTACGCTGTTTTTTTTTTGCCTCAAGTCCATTTCGAGAACAGTTAGGTGAAATTTGGGAAACTGCTCTAAATGGATACGTGGAAGAAAGAGCGGACGCTATTGCCCAGCAGTGGGTCAATAGCCCAGTTGTAAATGAAACAAAGCTTATACAGTTGACTTTGTTATTCATTTCCATGTAGTTAGAAATCATCAAAATACTGATCCGGTATAAAGCACGATTACCAGTAGAAATATATTGTAGTCAATTGTTTTTGATTGCATCGATTCGGATAATATTTTTAGTCCTCATATGTATTCCGATTGATCAGACTAATTATCAGTGATCGTAACTTTTGTAGCATTTATGGTGCTACGCTGCAACAAAATTCAAACACCGTTAACGGAATTCTACCAATTCTGTTAACGGAATTGGTCTGACAATATCAATCAAAATTGCCAATGAAGATAATAAATAAATTACTACATTTTCAAAAAGAGTTTACGTCTCAATAGCTTTTTTAGACTAGACAAGGAATTATTAAAAGGACAAATATCGTACAAATGTTTATTATAGAAACTGGAGACTCGTCTGAAAAAGGTATGTCTAGCATAGTTCTTGCGAGAAAAACTCGCATGGAATAAGGATCTAGGTCGTAAGGGGAGATGGGGACAACCAAAACTCACTAATTTTAGGAGATCAGGACTGTTGATATTACCTTTAAGAATTTTAAACAGAAACATAATATCGAAGTAGTTTCTAAGATTAAGGAATTTATATAATAGATATACTTAAACATCCAAGACTCAGAAGCAAATATTCATGCTTATCACACAATGAATATTATCATGAGAATACTATCCAATAGTGGCAATAGTCACTAAACTTCAGATAAAGTTAGTAGATTTTGTGATTAAAATAACCTCACACCACTAATCGTACATTTCCTTAGCCTCTGTGTGCAGGCACCCTTAAACAACTTGATGATTTGTTATGATCACCTCGAATGCGCTCAGCGGGCGGCCAAAAACTGCATTTGACTTTAAACCCCCGCCGCCAAGACAAAATAAATCCACTCCTCATTAAACAAGACTCAAAATCCACTAACCGCTAACGGGCCGAAATCGCAAAACAAATGAAACATTACAGGCAGTAATAATTAAGGAGAGAATAATTAATTGAAGTGCGCAGTCTCAAGTGAGTTTTATTATAACGTCTCAAGATCGCTTTTCGCCTGATTCCTTTGTAGCGGATTAAATGTTTTCTAGTAACGACTCAGTCCGGTCATATTTTCGAAGTCAAGACAAGTGTAAATAATTTATTCTATTTTAAGGGTGAAGATGTACATGCTCTGATAGGTTTTATTTGTAATGAAAAAAGTTTTGAGGACGTAGGATAAATTTATCTAACCATGGAAATGCAACTTATGAATCTATTGACTATATAAAAAGATTAGGTACACGTTCCGTACTTTTGTATAGGACTTGCTCCTCTTTTCACTAGAGCCACATACAATGGTATTATTATTATGCATAGATACACCTCTTCCGAACAGGTACAGGTAAGTACTTGAGATTATTCGAGTTGGCCGAATTGCATCAAAGTATACAGGTATATTCAATAATTTACTTCAAAAACAAAGTTTTAACCGACTTCAATTTAGTACTCCGCCAAGCTACGAGAACATTTCCACATTTATTTTCCAATTTACCACATGTACTTATTTCCGAGAGCAAATGCGTTGATTATTAGGGAAAAAAACCCAATCGCTGTATGTGGCCCGATAATATTTGAGGACTTCCGTCGATTCCACAAGGATCACCTTTGGCACTTCATTAGTTGCTATTTCAACGGAATCTTACCAGAATCTGTGACGTACATTTGTACTTTTAAGTAGGTACATAATTGAGGAATTCCATAAGTCATCTGTGGTTTTCATCATCAATGTCACTCCACCAAATTTATGATTTCCGGGTTTAAATACACGAGTTAAAATAGAAAAGACCAAAATCACTACACGCGTGCCTAATATAATTGAAGTTCCCTCAATTCCTCATGGATCCCATCATCCAATTGAATTTTTGAAAAAAATGGGATCCACCAAGAAGCATATACTTACAAACAAAAAAAAATTTACGAATCGGCTCATCAATGACGGAGTTCTGAGTAGCGTAGTAGAGTAGTAATAAACATGAAAAAATAAATAATAATAATAATAATAAAATACAACCGAATTGAGGACCTCCTTTTTTGAAGTCGGTTAAAAAGCAACTCTAAAGTGCAAGGTAGAGGATACCAATTCCAATGACAGTTATATAAAAAGTCGACCAAAATAAATAATATCACCCATAACAGTGCACTTTCGTTATAGTGTGTTTTTTATAATCAATAATATCCCAGCAGTTGACTGGTGTGTGCATAATGTTTACAACAAACTTTCCACCTCCAGAACTCCAGAAGACCGATCACCCTTAGCGACAAGGCCATCAAGTGGCTGACAGACCTTAACATGAATTTATAGTTGTAAGTACTTATTATGTTTCTGTTCTTAATGCCATGCGATTAGATAAATAAAGAACAAACTTTTAGCAAAATTTTGTCAAACTCAGAATTCCCTTCCTATACACTACAATGATACTTGAGGCATTTCTCGGTATATTTATCGTTTGTTTTCAATCGTGTTTGCGAAAACGTCTCTACCGATTTCGACCACAACAGAATAGTTTATCATCGTCCACAAATATAAAAAATATTATTACAATACATACTAGTACAACAATGTCACAACAGTATAATTATGTAATAAATAATGAATAGCAATCTACCAATACACTATCATTATCGAAGACTAATTTCGACATAATGAACGAAACGAAAGTGTAACCGAATAACGGAAGTTTTGTAGGTCACGCCACTATATATATCTAACCAAGGTACTATTAAATAGCTTCGTATGCCTGACATTTCAATAGAACTTTCGAGGATATTTAAATAAATTACATGAAGTCCAACGCAAAGGAGTGAATACTCACTTTCATGAAACGGAACCTTTTAAAGATATTGTGCGTCCCTAAAGATAGTCTTGTCAATTTAGGTATGATGATTCGCGGACGTAATATAATATACTTATGCTTTAAACAGAGACAACACTTAGCTGTCCTTATGTGCATACCGTACTTAGAATAAATGCTCATGGCATGCATTAAAATACAGATATCAAATCTTGATTAAAAAACCCGTTACATATTCCGGCAATCGTTCTTATTAACTTTAAACGAAGAACCTAATTATTTATCGAATTTATTAGTACCTACCTAACAAGGAATTTAGTTCAAGGTAGAATTAGTAGTACCCAGGTAGTATCTGCTACCTAGATATACCTAAGTTTCTAAGCGGTGCCCTTTCGGGGTCCTTTTTATTACTTGTAATAAATAGTTTGAGTTATATAGTCGAATACAAAAAGGTTTAGGTCCAAATCCAATCCAATGTTTATTGCATCTGGGTATCGAGATACTTTTACCGCCTGCAACCTAAAACGCCAACTTTCAAAACGCGGTAATAAAATTAATCCTCACTAGCAATTAAGCCGTAAAGTTCGGATTAGGAGTTTAACTGCGATCGCACCTCGTTTTATTGTTACACCTTTTAGCGGGACGTAAATTTTATATTTGTACCTTAACCAATTATATGGCGGCGTTGACATAGAGTAGATATTAGTTGAACAGAACTGCCAAGACTGGGATGAGCTAGATATCAGCGTATGATAATCGCCAGTGCTCTGACAGCTCACAGCATTTGCCTAAGTACCCCAGAAATGCCGGTGATGCCAAATTACATAGAGCAGAGATGGCGGCCGACGTGGTTTTGAGAGGTTAGAAATACCACATAACCTTGACTTCCCAGAATGCCTGCAGGATTTCTCAACGAAACAAAAATCTTACAAGTCGTACAGTATTATGGTTATAATATTGAATCTACCACATAATTATATTAGTTGATTTTATTTTAATAAAATTCAGGCTCTTTCACTTAAAACTACAGTCAAGATAATAGAAACAAGTAACTTTTTCGTTTTTGTCAGGCCATTCTGACATTAAGAGACAAAAAGGTACGTGGTTCAGCTATCTTCGCCGTACTATCATGTTAAACGAGTTTAACCTCAGATTGCGGAATAAGTTAAATCATTTCAACAAAACTGAAAGTGAATCCTGTCGCTATCGATTGATGACTGTCTGTCTGCATTATTATTCTGTTTCTGCGGGTGTTTAGTTCCCTACGATGGTGTCGTAAATTCCGTCGTTATATGTCCGATCCACGACAGAAGTCGTTATATTAATGCGTTTGTTGGGCTTCGATCCTAGCCTGACTAGGGATTCTCCGATGAACATTTCATGTAAGTTCTAAGTACTTCATTTGTTTTTGTGCTGTAATTGAATTAACAACGTTTTCGCAATAATATGTAGTATCATGTATTACGAATGTGGTTGGTTTGCATCTGCATGTCAAAATTACCTCATGAAAAGAACCCAGCGCTACCTAAGGTTCCAGAAAAAAACACTTAGTGTAATGTAATTGTTGTAATTGTCCCACTGCTAAAGTTAATGCTGGATTGAATTTTGTCAAATGAACAACCATATTACCGTGGTATAAACTCATAATGCTGTTCCGGTTTATTGACATCGGCTTTTTACACGAAAATGTGGCAGTATCATACATTTTTAGCAATTATTATAAAACAACTAAGCCGTATCGTCTACAAATATGGCACAAACCGCCATCGCTTTACGAAAAAAAGTATAAACAAAAGATTATCCCTAATCCTGGAGGCATCGTACAGGCTTACCAACCTCTCGAGACGGCAATAAAAGTCATCTCCACGCGTGGGCTTATGATTTATGTGGCCTGTCGAGCAACGCCGCGGCGCGTACTATAGTCATTAATGAATTTAGGAAGGGTGGAAATTTAATAAGACGCTGTGGTGCGTAGTTATGCAAATTTTATTGAAGGAAAATCCTTAAGTAGATGTACGGGAAGGTTCTGTGGTGGTAAGTGCTTGATGATATTCCATAAGCTACTGTTGGACTTTTAAACATAGGTATCATTGCTGATTATATGTTTTGACATTAGATTGTTTTTGTAGAAACATTCTAGACTAGTATTTTTTATTTATTTTTACTTTATATAATTTTTATTTTGTATAGTTAATAAATTGCTCTAAGAAATTTTCTAACTGACGATTGGAAAGTGCTTGGTACTAAGCCTACTTGAATAAAGATTATTTTGAGTTTGATTATTATATTGTACATTAATTTATGAAGAATACCTACAAATAAAAACCAATGTTATATTCAGGGATGAAGCAGATTGCAACGATTAGGTTTGTTATATTGGTCTGTACACTAAAAGCAGCCAACTGTTAAAACTACTTTAGCTAAAATGCCGTTTTGTGTTTATCTGTCATAAATTTGTTTGTTTAGTTTTGATGAATAAGGGGGTGACCCTAGAGCGATATATGAAAATATGCATTCGGTCGCCTTCAAAACAATTGGGTTTTGATCAATACTTGTTTAAGAAAACTACCCTTTATGATTTATATGGTCGTGGAATATCCACTTCCAGGCTAGTAACTTGTAAATATGACTCATTGATTCGCAAAAATCAGGTTGTCCAAGTAAAAATAACCTTAACCTTAAATTCGCACTCTCAACGCAGGCATTTTCAAACCCAAACTATAAATAAAATTGCACACTCAATATTACAAGTAATAAATAAAATGGACCCCGTAATTTTCTAATCAGCAACAGCGTTTTAATGTCGTTTTATAAAACAGAATTTAACTCAATACGGTTTTTGTATAAAGTATACCACGAAACGTAGCGTTTAAAATCGCATAATTTCTCCCTGTGCACTTAACGCTGGCTGCACGCACAATACGCTCAAGCGGTAATGTGCACTGGCTCCCGCAGCGCTGCGTTATTGCGCCGTGCTTCCTGAGAGGGGAGTAAGGTACGGTATTAGAGGCTCTTGCTCTTGTAAAGCACCATTACGTGTCTTAACGCAGCCCTATCTGAACTCGTTAACTCTTCAGGGTGGATTTGCAGAACTCGTAGCCTCGGGGCCATTCATAAATTACGTCATCGTTTTTTGACGATTTTTGACCCTATCATCATCCTGTTATTCCTTGAAATGGACCCTGCCCGCCTAATAAAATGACTATCGTCATCCAATGGCCAGACCCCCCCCCCCCTTTTAAGATGACGTAATTTATGAATGGCCCCCTTATGCATACCCAGTACATATTTTGGAATAACAGAGTGGTATCTTAATTATAAAAGTGTCCGTTTTCAGGAAGTAATTCATTTCTGTCTTTTAGAATTGCAAAATGTGGGCATCTATAAAAGAATTTATAGATGACAAAGAAGCATTTATATGTAAAATAGCTTAGTTAAGTTGAGTAGTTAAGTTAAAACATGACGTGTAAAAGAGCTAGCTTAAGCCTATTTACAAAATAAATATTTTGATTTGATTTTGTTCGAATGCTCAGAAGAGTAAACAAAACAAAAAAACAAATAATTATTCCACGAGGACACTTTAATGTATTTTACAATTGCAGATTAATTAACAAAATATTAGGTATCCATTACATTGTAAAACTATTACAGTAACAAGTACCTTGGTCTCTACGTAACTGTTACATTTTTACCATACCTACAAGACATTAAATGTGGGAATTGTTGTTATACGATTATTATGTTGTTAAAAAATTAATTTACTATCACCTCATTATTTCTCACTGCTTTATTAACCCACTTAAATGAATGTATGTAATTTGATAAAGAGTTTCCGAATTTACACCAAAGTTTCCATCACGATACACAATCAGTAGACTCATTTAATAAACGAAGCAGAAATCAATGTTTACAGTGCACGTTTTAATTTCAATTGGTAAAGCCATCATCAGCTAGGGATGTGATGTAAAGAACCGGTAAATTGAAGTATTTTCCGTATGGAAAAATTACAGTTGAGTTGTCCCAACGATCGTTCGAAAAGTTACGTTACCCTCTTAGTTCAGTCTCTTTCTTTAACAATCTCAAACCATGTGATCAAATTGTATTGACGTCTAGACATAAAACCCTGCTATACCTTGTTCCATATAATATTAGAAAAACTGGCCAAGTGCGAGTCGGACTCGCGCACGGAGGGTTCCGTACCATTATCTGTAAAAATGGCAAAAAAACACGTTTGTTGTACGGGAGCCCCCCTTAAATATATATTTTATTTGTTTTTAGTATTTGCTGTAATAGCCGCAACAGAAATACATCATCTGTGAAAATGTCAACTATCTAGCTATCGCGGTTCTTGAGATACAGCCTGGTGACAGACAGACGGACAGACGGACTTTAAGTACGGAACCCTAAAAATCGTACGTTAATCGTCATGCGATTTTAAGGAAAACCATTGCGTAACGTAAAAAAAGAACTCAATATTTCCCATTGACATTAGGATGCCATGTGTTTACCTAGGGGTAAACGAAGAACAGCAGACGAATTTGTCCGTTAAAAATCTGTAAATGTTATCTGGAATAAGGTATAGGACCCACTGTTTATTTTGGAAAGTGATGCATTTTTGTACATAAAATATTTGTTGGAAATTATTAATGTTCATAGTCAGTCATGTGATTGTGGTTTTCAGTATTCTCATGCTATGAATGTTTGGTTATTTGGTGACATCCCTACTTAATTACAAACAGACATCGATAATGAACCGCCAGACATGAAATCATACGTATCGGATTACGGGTCCCTGCATTATTGTCATTCGTTAGTCGGCGCTGATTCAATCACCACGCAATGCGAGTGCTCATATTATCCCTCATTTTCGCGCTGACGTCATCAACCAAAGTAACATGGCTACCAAACATGAGCTTCAATCTCCCTTCAAATTTTGCAGATGGAAAATTGCCGTGCTCTAAACAAACTGTCATATTTCCCGAAACGATACAAGGCTTCGTGCGGATGCAAGGTGATACGGCTGCTCAGGAGTTTATACTTCCCGACACAGGGGATATAACGCTAGACGGAACACTGTTTTTCGGCGCAGACGAAAAAGATGAATGCGTGGCGGGCAAGACATACTTCATTGATAAAACTGTATTATCATGGGCAGATCCTGATGTGTGGTCGTCACCGCTATTTAACGCAGCTACACCCGACGCTGAGAGAATTCCATGCTCCGATGATACTGTCGACTTTCCTGCTAAGTCCAACTTTGCAATACGCCTTCCGGAGTTAACGCAAAGTGTAAAAAAAATGACAGTGAGTGATGCAAATTATGATTTACATACTTTACTTCGACATATTATGCACCAACGAGATTCACAAATATTCTACCTTAATTCTCACTTCGGAACCGGAATCAAAATAAAAGAAGACAAGTGCCGTAACCCGATCAAGGGTTGCCCATGTCAAGAATATGAATTGAAGATTGACTGCAGTCTGAAATTTTGTCCCGTACCTCAATGCTCATACCCTATTCAGCCCACCGGGTTTTGCTGTAAAATATGCGGTGGTGCAATTACTTTTGAACGAGAGCACAATTTCAACTACATGGAGTTCAAAGATTTAGTTGAAAGAGTTGTTGCTTCATACAACGATGATAGTATCGTGTATCATACTGGGATCATCAAAAGTAATAAAGTTCAATTAGTTGTTACGGAGAGGGGTGAATATAAGGCCCAGAGCACGATGGTGGTGCATGATATAAACAGCCAACTGTCCAAAGAGTGGTTCTCGGGGGTGCAAGCGGTGTATTTAAGTGGCACACCACTCTCTGATGTTAACTATGGTTTGAAGATAGCTTTTTCCATGTTCTTTGTGGTTGTCTTAGTTTTTGGAGGCATTTACGCTTATTACTATAAGATACCGACACCTAAAATGTATATGCCATCTCTGCCATCATTTGGACGTGGTTCTACCGCGGGGCTTCTCTCTAGATTCGATAGAAGAACTGAAAGCATTGTTTCGTTAACGAGGAGGGAGTCCACAGCCACAGTCGCGTCTGCTGTGGGCGTTGGGACAGCGTTTAGGAATCCCCTGTACGACTCGAAACGGGGGCGCGTCAACGTTGTGGAATCAGAAGTTGACGATGATAACATGTGAATCATAAATTGATCATAATTCGGGAATCGCCGCTCTTTTTCTGTGTATATAACCTTTAATTGACGATTTATTTATATTTGAAATTCGTTCGTTTCAAGTAAATAGTAAATATTTTGAGTTCTAAAATAAATGTATGAGTACGTAAGTGTTTGTTTTTTAAGTATTTTTAATTCCAAAAAAGCTGCATGTCTGCGTACCTCTGCCAAAAAGGCATTATTGCATTAACGTTCAGGTATATAACGCAGAACTTGAACCTAAGTTCGGGCATGGGATGAAACTAGTGCATATAATAGACTGGCAATGAATCACCATACAGAACCGCCTATCCGCCACTAGGACATGTCCGCCCGTATAAATCAAGTTAGTCCTCCGTACAATGATAGCCTCCTTGTACGTAATGGCGTATCTTGTACGAAATTCTCGTCAAGTTACGACCTATTTCACCGATGTTAAAATGCGAAAGATTTGATTTATACACGCTATTATTAAAATAACCTTGCGCAAGAATTTGTCGCTTTTAAATTCAAATAGGGATTTAAATTGCGAAGCAGTATAAACCGAGCCAGCTGTGATTCTGTAAGGTAGACAATACTCGTTGTATATTTTCGCTCTGCTTGTACGCACTGGTTTACGTGAGCGTGTGAGAGGGAGTGCAATATAGAGACAGTAAAACGTATGTACTCGTGTATAGCCACCTCGTTGAATTGCATTGCAGACGATGCCAGAGACGATGCATTGATCAATTTGGAGTAAAAGTTGAGATTCAAAACTTTATTTTACGTTACACTCCTGTCCTCCTAGGTCCTATTGGGACTTATAAATCTAGATCCATTTCCTACTTGTGTTTTTTTTGTATAATTTTTTTTTTGTATATACTGGGTCATAAGAAAGTACGCGAAGGTGGAAAAAAAACGTGACACATGACAATGACACGGCAACTGCAAAGAACCATTTCCACACTGAGGATTGTATCTACGCACTAGTCACGTGGCGAGGCGGTAAAGATGTCTAGGCAAAATAGAGCTAAGTAGTTTGCATTAGTTTTCCTTTAATAACCGTATTTTAAAGTGCTTAAAATGAATGCTCCGCCATTGCTGACGAAAAAACTACTCTTGTACCCTGGATCTAAATGTGAAGTAATAATTAGCAAATTTTGTTTCTTGGAACCGCATACCGAGTGATGTTTTCAGCCATTTTGCCTCAGCGAAATTACGCCCTTTTAGTGAGGTAGGCAAGGATCATTCAAAACGAGAAATGTTTTTTATTGGTTTCGTTTGAAATCTCTTAAAATAGCGTCTTCTAAAAGGATTGAAACCCGATCCGACCTTTTGTTTAGAACTGACATCATCAATAGGGTTTGTTTTCAGTAAAGCTTTCAACTGTCATGGATTCGTTAATCATATTTTCTTCAGCAAGTGTTCGACTGATTGTAGTGCATTTGTGAATAGAATAGATTAATTTAATTAATATAATATAATATAATATAATTAATTGTTTTAAATAGATTAATAATATAGAATCTTCATTGCCAATCTAAATTTGGAGAATGATCTCGATGATATTTAAAAATATGCAAAAGTCCAAAGCAGTTGCATAACACGTAATTTATATCACATTGAAAAAAACCGGCCAAGAGCGTGTCGGGCCACGCTCAGTGTAGGGTTCCGTAGTTTTTCGTCCGTCACAGTAAGTGTCTCCACTTAAGCGTTAAAAAAACTATAGACACACAATACAAGCAATACTTAGAGAACAATTTTATTATTAGACAACGAACGACCAAAGACAACTAAGACAATTCGAGCACGACAAATTTTCGACCTAATGTATGGGCGCACCTGCTCCAACCCCATTAAATAAGGAAAAATCTTAACAGCGCCATGTACAATGAGAGCGTCCCGCGTACAGCGACATCTATCGGCAAATCAAGTAAACTATTGCGCGAGCTTAAGTATGGAAGATGATTTTTATGGGATAGTTCTTTATTGCGTGAACCGATTTTCACCGTTTTTTTACTTTATTTGAAAGCACGTCATTTCATTGTGATTTTGTAGAAATTACAGGTACAAAAAACACCTGCTTATACGGTTAAATTACAAACTTTGTTCAGAAATGATTTTGTATTTTTTTTCAAAAACTATTCAACCTATCAAGTTCAAAATAACTTTCCTAGAAAGTTTTTATAAAGTTCTACTTTTGAGTTTTTTTTCATATTTTTAAAACTTATGGTTCAAAAGTTAGAGGGGGACACACATTTTTTTTACTTCTGGAGCGATTATCTCCGAAAATATTACATTATCAAAAAATGATTTTAGCAAACCTCTATTCATTTTTAAATACCTATCCAACAATATATCACACGTTCGGGTTGAAATGAAAAAAAAACACTCCCCACGTTACGTATAGGGTACCCTAATAAAAAAAAACACTTTTTATTTTACCACTGTCGGCGTGATTGATATACATATTAGTAGCAAATTTCAGATTTCTAGTGCTAACGGTTACTGAGATTATCCGCGGACGGACGGACAGACAAAGCGAAACTATAAGGGTTCCTAGTCGACTACGGAACCCTAAAAAAAGGGCAAGTGAAAATATATATAACCATATCTTGCCTAATGTCAAAGAAAAGCAACGAAAATCGTCAAAATATAACAACACTTTCAGATCACAATAATAGTTTCAGATCACTGTCTCATACAATTAGTGGGGCAGAGTGCTCGAACAAATTGTCGTAAATGTGGACACGCTGGACAAAAGCACCAATTTTTTTTCAGGCACTTGTTAGGTCTATAGCTTTAAGGTTTTGATAGGAACCAACTCCTCCGTCGGCCATATTTAATTTTAATGCGGCCATTTTGAATTACATACAGTTTTAAATAGCGTAGAATCACAAACTTAGTGTCTAAATATACACATTTGGGGTCAAGGAATACAACTAGATATTTTTTAGAGTCGAGTCCCCAAAGGATATCAAACGGAACCCTGTTGTAGAATGTTCAAATGGTGTTTTCACTCTACATGTATGGTGCTGTGATTTGCAAATATTTTAACAGAAATACTTTGTATTTGATTGTGGCACGCGGCCATAACTCTTTTATCTGGTACAACAGGCGATTTTCAATGTTGCACTTAGTTAAAGCGAATGGTCTTTACCTGTAAAGTTCAGTGGTACTGGTACCACCAAATCTAGAACAAAGCAACTCACTCCATTGTCGCACCCATTGTTTTTATCTGAAAGATGATTTATGTGCTCTAACCGTGTTACGCCTACAAATGTCAATGACAATCCGTGGTTCCAATCCGTGACAGTTTCTCTCGGCGCCAACTGAAACAAATTTCAATTTTATGCTTTTGCAGTAAGGTTCAGAATTAGTTTTAATGGAAGACACGATTGCACTACCTGAGATCACTGAAAATTAATTTCTATGCCTTTGGTTTTAAGTTACAATTAGAAAAGCAAGTGTTAGAACTAAAGTACTCCACGATAACTTCATATTCATAGTCGGTGTCAAACAATTAAAATCCTTATCCCCCTGAGATAAAGTCCAACCAACGATTTCATATTGATGTGTTGAAATCGCGCGCCTGTTTCACTTGGTCAGAAAGCAAACAATTTTGACCTCTGTGTGCCATTGTTAAAGTCCTGCAGTGGAAACGTGATTGATGGGTAAGCTTGGAGCTTAGATAAGCGTTTGACGTGTACTCGAAATGGGATGACAGGAATGACAGAGGCAGTTTGAAATGTTGAAAGTATTCAGTTTGATGTTCATGATAATGATGAGTGGTTTAGGAAGTAGGTTAAGTAGTCAGTTTACTTTTCTTTTATTTGCCTTCTGTATAGGTACGAGTATGACAGCATGAGTTATCAACAGATGGGCTATTAAATATTATGAATTTAACAAAATCATAATTCCTACCGTGTCAGTTATCAGGAATTACGTGGATATTTTGGTTTACACGGTCGCTGAAGAATAATAATCGAATGTAAAACCGTATTAATACCTACTGTAGTCTCTATATTAAGGTAACGATTGATTAAAAAATGTGATACAACCCATTACCTTACGAGTACAAGTAATTAAGTTAATGTTTATACATACAGTAAATCCTAAAGACAGTATTGTCTACAATCCGCTTAACAGCTGCGTTAAAGTAACTGTAAACTCATATTTATTGTCGTTTGGAGCAATCAGGGAAAGGTTTCCTTTGGCGAATTATTCGTAGGAATTATTCGTAGGAATTATGGGTAGTGTAGGCGACATGACATAGCTAGTCAGGTACTAACTTTAGTAGATATCGATATCGTACACTTGGAATAGAAAGGGATGAATTATCATAATGGCTTACCTACTGTAAAGTTTGTATATATGACGAGGCATTTCAGAACCAGACTGGCCGTAAATTTATATAGGTAATTTGACTTGAAGATAGTTTGGAGAAAAACGTTCGAAATCATTCCTTTAACATTCGGTAATACGGGTGTAGACTCAAAATGTATTATTTATTATTCTAAAAGAAAGAAGGCAATAAAATATGCTAATTGACGAAATTCCCATTCAGATATCTCAAAGAATTATGAAGCTACAACTTTTAATATTGCTTATTAGAGAGAGAAAACGCTCGTAGTTAGCGACGTCACAATCTGCGAGCGTAACAATAAATGATATTTATAAATTTTATAATACATATTAGTATGGATATACTAAGAAGTAATAAGAACTAAAGTCAGTTGTTTTAAGAAATAAGAACACAAAGTTATTTCCCGACGTTTGCCCTACAACTAGTCAAACGGAAACAACACCATCAAATCCTCTATTTCAAAATGAAACGAACCTTTATTTCTAAATCCATCTTGCGCAGTGACACGCGTGCCGTTAACTTGCACCAAATAAATAACTTGAACACTTAAGATATTCACATTTCTACGTACCCTGGAGACGAGACACGGTTATGTGAACGAGTGATTTGTAATGTCAACTATACATTGCTGCTTCTAATAATAAATTAAATTTTTGTTTAACTGCCTATAAAGAGGCTATCACCACCGAAGCGGTCGTTCTGACTTTAACAGAAAATGTATCTATATTTTTTATACCTAATAAGAAAAGAAAATCATTTGGTAAAAGGAAGGTAATCTCATTCATTGTCTAAGTTACCAGTCCTTATCCATGTGCTGCTAAAATTCAATGCCAGCGATGATAATTAGCAATTTAAGTTCCAGGCAATATGATGGCGACCTTATATAAAAATAGCTCGAGAGTCAGGCACAGCGCTGGCTTGAGCTCGAGCTCTATAAATCTAGAGCCGAGCACATTTGTCACAGGCACTGGCCTGAAATGTCGACTTGCACTTTTTACGACACTGTAAAGTGATGTACGGGCGCGTCTATGACGTTTTAAAACGGGTTTTATATCTGCCATAAACCATTTTATAAAAATAGATACAAATTGTTTTAATGGTTTATGGAGTTGTGGTCGACGACTCTTCGTTTGGGCGGAGCGATATTTATTCAATTAGGTTTTGTTTCATAAATGTTTAACAACAACCGATGTTGATTGCATATGAAAAAAATATAGTTTTTTTATTCATGTTGGATTCGGTTAATTGTGATATCAAATGCACTTTTTGTCCTGCGTACCTAATGAATACTCATCCTGGGTGAAATTCCATTAATATACGTCAACAATCGGTACCTAGGTATAGTGTCATTAACTTATTAATAACTAATAAAAGTGCAAATCTGTTATTTCGAATAAGATCTGCGCCGCCTTAATTTTGATCTCTACTAATATTACACAGTTAAAGTTTTTTGTGAGTATAGCTTTGTGAGCGTTTTTTTCGTTGCAAAAAATATTTCACCAGTATAGAATGGATATCCCGCGGGCGGCAACCTATTCTATCTAGGGAAGTCAATCTCGAGCCAAGATTGGTAATTTGAGATCTCGCGTTAAGGCTGCACATTCGAAATTTTCGTGAAAATGAGTTGTTTTGTAACCGTTTTATACATTATAACGTAACATTTTTCTAAAATATATCATAATCTGCAAGATATGCGACGGGTCATAGTTTTCGTAGAAATCCATTTTAACAATAAAAATTAGAGAAAATGAAATCTAAAGTCACCCCTATTTTTTCACTTGTAACCATTTTACTGCTCCATTTTTTATCAGAATAATGTGAAATTTTATAACTTTCTTCATACAATAATGAACAAGGGCATCATTTTCTTACTTTCTTAATTTTCTTAAAAAATTATCTCGTTTTCTGAAATATTCCGCCAAAGTTCCTACGCCTCCCTGTTTTCGTCCATACGGTCAGTGCGGGACGAGACACGTTGCATGACGGACCTGTGTCAATTTGCGCTGCACCGAAATTTTTAAATATTTGTGGAAATTGTGGACTATATTTGTTGCATAGAGTGGACAATCCGTTTTGTGATTCGTATAGTAGGTAAATAATAAACATTTGCGTATAGTTTAGTTTTTAGTGACAGATAATTTTGTTGCATAGAGTGGACAATTTATTTCGTGGTTTGTAAAGTAGTAGGTACTATAGACAAGACAGCTGACTGACCATCCGTGCCCTTTATGTGAATTGTAATAAGGTTCTTGTAAAAAATCGAAAGTATGTCGCGGCCGTCTAGTGCTAGGCGTGCTGAGGGCCTACCGCGAAACGAAACCGAACTTCGTTTGTGTATCTCCCTCTCTGTCGCGCTTGCTAGTTCGAGCGACAATGAGAGTTATTCGAACGAATTTCGTTTTCACTAGCACGACTAGCACGAGACGGCCGCGACATGCTTTCGATTTGTCTCACACTATACCTCTCTTTCCTAATGTTCTAATAAGAGAGAGACCGATAGTGCGAGAAAAATCGAGTGTATGTCGCGGCCGTCTCGTGCTAGCCGTGCTGACAGAACTACACTAATCGTAAGTAAATAGTATTATAAAAGTAGGGACATAATTTTTGAACTTAATCAATTATGTAATTTATGTATGACAAATATCACGTTTAAATTAAGCATGACGAATGTCACACACCCACGTCCACCCTTGCATTGGTAACGATGCGCGATGACGCGTCTGTAACTTAATCTATGTAACGCTTAATAAACGACGGCGGGTTGTGCGACTTGCGCGGGGAGAGGGTCGAGGCTCCGCCCATACGCTCAAGGGACTTTAGCGGGTATACAAGCCTTAAAATTCGTCAGTCAAATCGACGAGATCTCGATTAATCTCGAAAATATCGAGATTTCCCATATTTTTAAAATATTGCGTTACTGAATTCGCTTTATAATACCAATTTAAGGCATTACTAATATATTTTGAACATGAAACACATTATAATATACATTGAATACTAACCAAAAAAAATGTTGACAGAAAAGTATACGGATTTTTTTGGATCTAAAACGTAAAAGATGCGCACATACGCACAACACTAACAGTGATTTTGAGAATAATCAATTTGAGCATTACCTGCAGTACCTGCGAACTTTAGGAAGTAAGTCCTTGTCTGCGCGAATTATTAACATACACTGCGTACTGAAATCTCGTTCGAGATTTCGATTATATCAGTCGAGATATCGAACGAGATTTCCTGCCACCGAGATTCAATCTCAAAATTCGCTCGAGATCTCGTGAACTCGAGATCTCGCGAGATCGATCGCGAGTAATGCATCCCTAATTCTATCCCTATCAATTTAACTTCAAGAAATGTAGGGTGACCATACATGCAGTGGATATTAGTGATAACTTAATCATTAAATTTAACTAAACTAAACAGTGACTATTGACATTACATGAGACCTCATCCATTGAAATCTGTTATGGCTAGTTATTAATATTTATCGCCTCTTGCTGGTCGATTACGTAACGCATTGTACATACGTGCGTCAGTTAGATCTTAATGTAACTTTTAATTTGGCAAAATTACAGTTGTCTTAACGCTCATTCGAAAGGTTACGTGATTACCCGTCTGATCACGGGTTAAAATCACTAAGATACAAGCGGCAAACTGATTATCACGTAGCCAAATGAATATCACAGCGTGCGAACAATTCAAATATCAATTTGGCCCAAACTGTCACTGGGGTCCTAATTCGATCACGCGTCTCATTTCGTTCGGGATCCGAGCGAGTTTCGAGAGCGTCTCGAATCCCGAATTAAGATGAATGCGAGGGGTGACAAGTACTTTTAAACCGATTTTAAAGCAGGCTTGTGACACACCATGTGGTTGATACAGACTTAAGTGTTTATAAAGATTAAAACTGTCAATTAGCATTACAAACTTGCGTTTGAAATTGGTTAAACTCTTATTAACTAGCTGTTTGTGTTGTGTTTATGAAAAGAGTGGCAGACCAATTATTGCTGCACCACGGCCAACAAGATATTGTAAAATTGAGGGGTAAATCACGTAACGTTTTGAACGCGCGTTAGGTAGATCCAACTGTCATTTTTTCCAATGTCAAATTTTACATTTAGATGTTAGATCTAACGTGCGTACAATGCGTTACGTGATCGACCTGACCCCTTATCATGGTCGGCCTTATAACGCGATAAGTGACAAGATAGAGCGTCCGTCTCGTTCTATTGAACGGTGTCAGCCAGTGACGGGCGCTCTATCTTCTCACTTATCGTGTGATAAGGCCGTCCATGCTACGGGGTCTGCTGTTTTACGAAAGCGGATTTCAATTATTTTTAACGACTGACAACTTTTAGAACAAATTCTGCTTGGCCTACTTTAATCCCATGTTATTTTAATCTAATTCAATGTATTTATCAATTCTAATGTAATAATACCTACTAGCATAGATTAATGATATCAATTGTACCGTACCAAAAACTTTAGGGGCTTCTGGCCTGACTGTGTTCCGTAGTGTGTCAGGAGACCCTAGGTGCTTTTTCCTGTATACTTCTACCTGCTTGCAGTCCAGTAGAATATGTTTGGTCGTTTCCTCCGCCTCCATGCATGCTCTGCACATGGGGCTGTCTGTGATACCCATGTTGTACAGGTGTCTGTTCAGGGTGTTATGTCCTGTTATTATTCCTACTATCTTGCGTAGTTGGTTTCTGCCCTCTATTAAAACTAAATTCTGCGCCGTATTTGGAGGTCCTGTGCTATTAAGTATATTGGTCTCTAGCTAGTAATCTATAGTTTAAGATTGGCAGACCACCAATGCAATGCGTTGGAACAAGGTAAAACTGCACTCAGTGGTCCACTACACGAATGTAGGATTGGCGACGCATTGTGTAACTTGCCACTACCCCTGACGCGACGATCGCGACCACATGCCAGAACATGTGACCACCCAGATGAAGATGATGTTGATGACGAGCTTGACGTCATTGCAGCTACATCAGTCGGGGCCTGGGCACTTGTTCTGCTCAGTGTTACAGTGTTACCCATAGAAATGACGGCCCAGTACGTCAAGCACAACTTGCTGCCAAGTCGCGTCCGTCCCTGTGTCAATCGCACTGTAGAAATTAGAAAGAGGATGGTAGAATTGCTCGACTCGCGTCGCGTCCTGGCGTCAGTTGTACAAGCCCCGTTGAATGTGGCTTCAAAGTCCTTGAACAGTAAAGAGCTCCATTTAGTTAATAAAAAGGAATTGGAATTAAAAAATATATATACTACACTTCAATTAAGCCTTAATTTGGTTCCTGTATAGGAACTGTTATTTTCAAAGCGCTCTCGATGTAAACTAAAATTTGAAATTGCACCGGAAGCAATAAACGCGTGGCGTTCAATTTGAGGGTATCCTCACTTTACATTTCAAAATTGGAAACTGTCCAACGTATTCGAACATAAATTCAAATTTGTCCATAAAAATAAATTGTATCCGACGACTAATGGCCTGAAATACTGACTTTTTAAATAACGGGCAGGTACGCGTACAGTAAGAGAAATGTGATGTTTGTTCTTAAAAACATTCCACTTTTCCAAAACGTGTCGAACGATTTTTTAGATGGTGAATGTAGGACCGACTTAAAGTAAAGCTTTTTTAATTTAACGAATTCCATGAGTTATTCAATGCATTGTTGATCATTATAGAGCTAGAAACACTAATATATTATGTGATCTGTGTCAAGCTTACATTTCGTATAATAATCTGATATTATCAATCTTGCTAATTTATTATTAATATTGATTAATATATTATTGTCTGAGCAACATAAATACACTAAGCGTGTACTAAGGGTCGATGATAAACGTACCTATATAGATAAATAAATACTTAAATACATAGAAAACATCCATGGCTCAGGAACAAATATTCGTGCTCATCACACAAATTACACTTACCGTGATTCGAACCCAGGACCTCTTGCTTCGGAATCAAGGGTCACTATCAACAAGGCTTATTAAGCGGTCGTAAAATCCCAGTGTGGTCACAATGTAACGTAGGTACACATGACGTTACATATTTATTGTAAAAGATAAAACTCCAACTAGAAAGCATATGCTTTCTATATCATCATCAATCTCTTAGCGTTTTCCCTGGTTGTACTCTAAATAAACTCAGGGTCCGCTTTGGCACCTAATCTCAAGATTTACCATCAGGTACTAGTTTATACGAAAGCGACTCCCGTCTGACAATCTAAACTATAGAAAGCATATTTAGAAAATAACATATTAATGCCGAGTTTCTTCATAAAGGCTCAAAAAAATTGCAAAAGACACGGGATGCGCGCGGGAATGTGGAGCGCGCATTAACCTTTCGCAAGTGACGCGTGACTGCAGCATTACAGGGCTGTTATTCGCTACGCGCTAATGCGGCTCAGCCCGCCGGTCTTCCGTCACAAAACTAGACCTCTGCCTACGATTAGTTACTACGCATCGCGGTGTCAAGATATATTTGTGGGTGAGCGTTGAGGTGAGCTTAAAACAAGTTACAGAATAGAGGCAGGCAAATGGCAAGAACCTTCATTCGTTGGCTGATGATCCGAGCGTGTGAACCGGCGGGCTGCGACCAAGAAGGCTGTTAAGTAGTAGTTTAACCCATGAGAAATAATGGCTAGTGATTGGTCAATCGTCTGTCTTTTGTCTAGTTGCGTTATAACAGTCTTAAGGAACATAGCTTTACAGCCAGCTTGTTCTAAACTCCATAATTAGTAGGCATATTTGGACGTTACTTAAAAAGGATAAGGTAGGATTATACATATTTATTTACTACCGTCCTACTAATATTATAAATGTGAATATTGTATAAAACTTGTTTTCGTTTCGTGAATGATCCCACAGTAAAAGTTGTTGAATCACATAGACAAAATAGTAGGTACATTGTACCGCAAGTACGGTAAGAGTTTGTAAAATTCTTACCGTACGTGTCGGACACAATGTTTTTCATCACATTTGCGAGAATTTAGGTTCAATTTTAAGTTTTGTTTAACTTTAAATTATAAGTTCGTGTTTTATTACTGGTTACTAGTTGGTTTACGTTAAGTTTTTAACCAAATTTTTCAGTTAAAACCTAACAAACAAGTGATATGGCCGGGCTTTAAGCGAGATACACAATTTAAGAAAAAATAAATAGGCTTTTGTAGCTCTGTCTGTACGTCTGCGTGTTATGAATCTCTCTACGAGCAAGTGTGATGAAAACAAACAAAATATAACACACACACGCGCACACAACACGCGTAACACGTCACAAGCCTTTCTCCTACCGATAAGAAGTCTATCTATTGTATCTTTGACACCTGACACCACTAACTTGTATGTAAACGCTCCATGGGGAGTCGTCGATGCGTCGGAGCTAATGATATGGGAAACAGGAGCTGACGTGACCATGACTCAAACGAGACGTGTTCGCACGCCTCGAGGCTTGAGGGATAGCACTTGTATGGTTTTAATTTAAAAGCTTAGTGGCGAGATAGACTGCGTATGTAAGGTTGAGATTATTTAACGTGGCTGACTTTTTATAAATCTGGCATTGAAATTGTAATCTTTTACCTTGGATGGTAGAGTTGCTTTATGAATGGACAACTTTGGTGAAGTTCGGCCAACTCGAATAATCTCATCTTTTGCGAGTTTTGCGTAATGGTCACTAGAAGGTTACGTGGAGTGTCGTCTACATTGTTTATTTCATTTAAAATTGTCTGTTTTGACGGTCGGCAACGCCTATGCGAGTCCCCTGCAGTTGCAAGCGTCCATTAGGCTACGGTAACGGCTTACCATCAGTCGGGCAGTACGCTTGTTTGCCACTGACGTGGTATATATATATATATATAAACAAAAAATTTGCACTTTTTTGACGACGACCAAAATGTTAATGAGTGGACTGTAGGTTTTTTGATGAGTAGACTAAAATTTATAAAGCTAGCGAAACGGAGCCTTGAAGAAACTTAAAAGACACTCACCGTTGCAAGGAGCTGCTGTGATGCTCCTTCGTCAGGTGTAGGACCCTGAGACCTAGCTCGTGCTGCACTTACCAGAGTCCAAGGATACCTGGCACCTGAGTATATGCAGCTGGCTAGATGTCTTCCTGCTTCCTCAAGGCACTTCGTGTATTTTAATGAGTCTAAAGATAACTCCTAATAAGAAGCGCGACTATTCGCGCGGAGCTCAATTTAAATCAACCGAATTTCAAAACGACAACGACACAAGTCGGCTTAGTCGGTAGTCAGAGACCCGTACTAGGGGTAATCACATAACTTTTCGAGCGCACGTTAGTACGACTCAACTCAACTGTCATAATCCCATACATAAAGTGACATTTAGACCTACTTGACGTACGTACAGTCAGCATCAAAAGTAACTGCGCAATCGAAGACGTCAAAAGCTGTTATTCCCTTTTAATAAAGACTTTTGACGTCTTCGTTTGCGCAGTTACTTTTGATGCTGATTGTACAATGCATTACGTGATCGACCAGCCTGGTTACATAACTATAGCGGTCCGATTCGAATCCCGGTAAGAACAAACATTTATTATTGTATTATGACTTATGAGAACGTATGTTTTGCTTATTTATATCGTCTTCTTATCTAAATAAATACGCAAATATAGTATCGATTAAGTAGTAGAGACCTATAGACCCTAACGTACGGCCCATATTCAGTAGCATAGTTTTATACAATGTATGATGTTTGTTTGATATTTATCACAGCTAATATTCCTAAATTAACAAATAATATCATATTTTGGTTACTGATCCAATACAGTAGCATTATAGAATACGCACTCTCATCCTCCTAGAGTTATTCCCGGTTGTGCCCTAAAGGAGCCCGGGGTCCGCCTTGACACCTAATCCCAAGGTTTGGCATAGCCACTAGTTTTACAAAAGCGACTGCCATCTGACCATCTAACCCAGAAGGAAATCTAGACCTTATTGGGATTAGCCCGGTTTCCTCACGATGTTTTCCTTCACCGGAAATCTAACGGTAAATATTCCGTACATAAGTTCCAAAAAACTCATTGGTACGAGCAGGGATTCGAACCCACGACCGCCCGCCGCTTGACAGCCGCATGCCTGAGCCACTAGGCTACCGCAGCTTCTAAGGAATCGACAGGCACTCTCGGAAAAAAAAATTCGCCACCGTCACTTTGCGACGCATTACGAACCTAAAAGTGCTTTTACCTCACGCACATTTGAAGCTCCGTAGAATCAAACTCGAAAAAAGTTATACTTGACAAGTCCTCAATCCGCATTTAAACTAAGCCCCTCCACACGGCGCGACAGATGTTCGAGGGCCCTCGCGTGGAGGGCGCTTGGTGGCTACACTATACGAACTTTTGTCATTATGCGCGTTTGTGTGGAACGGAACCGGCATTTTGCACATTGTAAATATGTGACGATTTCAAATAGATTCCCTGCTTTTCTAGACAGACTAGACGTATAGTCAGCATCATATAGTTAGTAGCAGCCAAAGTAGTACCTAATAAAGACGTACTTTGGCTGCTACCTGATTTGGCTGCTATGATGTTGACTGTACATATTTTATACAACATTTTTTATGCGAAGAAGCATACGGCCCGAATGTACGCAGAAACCGTAGCCTGCGGACGCCTGCCTCCATAGGAGCATTTTGATAGCTATTGATAAATGGGGTCACTCTCAATAGAGCCCATCTTCGGGAGCTCCGGCTGTCACAAAAGTGACATTTTGATCCACCTAACGTACGACCAATGCGTTACGTGATCGACCTGCAGGAACACAATACTTCATACCTACTGAGTAAGCGTTCAATATTGTCGCGTATTTACCTGCCTAAAGAGTAACTACCTAAACTTTAGCTTAAATAAACGATATTTCGATGACTATTCAATTTTGTAGAAATGACTGCTCCACTTTTCTTTTCCAGTCGGTTTTTGCTTGTACTGGACTGCGCTATACCTGTGCTTATCATTAAGGTTGTATCCTTTCAGGAAAAACCCCTGGATATTCACCCGATTCACTTACTCCTTATTTATCGGACCGGCCACAGGTTAGCGCGCTACAAATAAATCCAAGGAGGTTTTAGTAACGGTAATAAAAATAAATTACCACTGCAAGAGTGCTTAGAATTAATGAAAGCGCATGTTTCCTGCGTTTTTACGGGTTTCGGACGGCAACCCAATAGATTTTTGCGTCAGGCTGTTAAGGTACGTATGTCTGGTACCCTTATGGATTCGTCGTGTCTGTCTGTCTGTCTGTCCGTCCGTATGTCACAGCCACTATTTCCCGAAACTATAAGAACTATACTGTTAAAACTTGGTAAGTAGATGTATTCTGTGAACCGCATTAAGATTTTCCCACAAAAATAGAACAAAACCAATAAATTTTGAGGGTTCCCCATACTTAGAACTGAAACTCATTTTTTTTTCATCAAACCCATACGTGTGGGTCATCTATGGATAGGTCTTCAAAAATGGTATTGAGGTTTCTAATATCATTTTTTTCTAAACTGAATAGTTTGCGCGAGAGACACTTCCAAAGTAGTAAAATGTGTCCCCCCCCCCCTGTAACTTCTAAAATAAGAGAATGATAAAACTAAAAAAGATATATGATGTACATTACCATGCAAACTTCCACCGAAATTTGGTTTGAACGAGATTTAGTAAGTAATTTTTTTGAATACGTCATAAATCGTAAACCGCAATTTAACTTTCATTTAACGGATAATGGTACGGAATCCTTTGTGCGCGAGTCCGACTCGTACTTGGCCGGTTTTTCTTTTATTATGCCGTACAATCAGAATTTTCACTTTTACAGCTGTGGGCAACAGAATTAACAAAACAATTGTATTGAAACTCCCATGACGGGTATTTATTTTAGCTTGACATCCAGCTTATCATGACACTAAATAATTGAATGAGCGAGCGAAGCGAAAACGAACTTCCCCATTTCAGCTTGGGCAATAATTATTTTGTACTAGCTTCCGCCCGCGACTTCGTCTGCGTGGACCCGGGATAAAAACTATACTATATATTAAATAATCCAGGCTGTCAACTATTTTCGTGCAACATTTCATTCAAATCGGTAGAGCCGTTTAAGCGTGATTGAGTAACAAACATTCACACATCCAAACATCCACACATTAAAACATCCAAACTTTCGCATTTATAATATTATATAGTAGAATGTCCGGCGTCTGTCCGGCTGTTCTCCTCTACAGGGCTGTTATTCGCTACGCGCTAATGCGGCTCACCCCGCCGGTCACCCGTCACGAAACTAGACCTCTACCTACGCGTAGTTACTACGCATCGCGGTGTCAAGATATATTTGTCGGTGAGCGTTGAGGTGAGCTTAAAACAAGTTACAGAATAGGGGGGATGGACGCATTTTTCCACCAATTCTCATGAAATTTTGCGAGCAGGTTAATTATAAAGATGTTTCTTGGCAATTCAGTTTTTCGTAAGAAAAAATAATTAAAAAAAGCTTGCAAGTTCTACGGCTGACAGAGTCACTAATATAAAAACATCATAATCATAACGGTAAATATGACTAAAAAACCTATTAGACGAGTTGGTACGGATGTCGTCTAGGATTTAATATGCCAGTAGGTATGCAATAAAAAAAAAACTTTATTGTACACCTCAATGAAAGTCGACATAACATAAAAAATAAATTATAAATTAACAAAAAGTGGTATCGACACTGTAGAGCGATCTCTTCGACACAACTTTTGGGTTGCGGAGATGACATAGTAACTATAACATAAACGTCACTCTTCCTCACAGGGATTCCATGTTAGTTCATTTACAAATAATGTCAGCTTTTTGCTTCACGGTCACACAAATCGTATTCACTTAGTTTTACGTGGTCCCACGAAATCGGTGCAATTATCTTATAATAAGCCGCAGTTTGTGTAACCGACCGCGCCGCAAAAGAGCCGTTATGGAGGCGATTAGGAATCTGAATCCGTGGTTGTTAGGCTTCTAATTGGGGAATAGGAGATGGGTCGCGTTTGTTAGGATAATTAAGTGTGGAAGAGAAAATTTGTCCCTACTGTATTTCCCATGTAAGGGAGAAGAGGTCCATAGTATGGACCTCCATACTAGGGACGCCGCGGATGCGACTTTTTAGACATCCGCGGATGTGGATATGTCTAGGCTAGTATCCGCGGATGCGAATGCGGATCTTGAGGAAAATACTCACAAACATAAATACGCAACGTCTTTAGGGTCACGCAGTACTCGAGCACGTTGCGACTGATTTACAATCGTTGCAAACCTTACGCATCACCAATAGCGATAACGGCGAATCGTCAGATCACAGAAACTAAATGAAGATTCTTATTGACTAATCACGAAAATACTGAACACGCGCGTGGCACGCGCCGTGAATGAATAATTGAATTGTGTTGGCCCCTATCTGGTCGTGAACTGTACTACATCCGCATCCGCAAAAACTCCGCATCAATTTTTGCGGGTGCAGAGGCGGATGCGGATGTTGAAAATCGCGCGGAACATCCGCGGTTGCGGATGCGGATGCGAATGTATGCATGTCTGGTCCATACTGCTCTTCCGTAATGAACAAAACTTCATTGGTTGCAGTTATTTCAAGATTTTCAAGACATATTTTATCATAGTTAGAATTAATTTATGTCCTGCCTAGGAGCATAATTGGGTATTTGACTTCAATTTTATTATTACTTTAACGGAATAAAACCATTTCTAATGGTATAAACGCACAAAGTTTAATATTGCTAATTAGAGAAAGAAAGCTCCATTCAATTGTGAAGTCACGTGTAAGATATTATAACTGCCAGTGACTCCATGCTTAGTGAGTGTCGTGAAAAAGGTAATTTTTGTGAATCTACTTACTCCGCCCCAGGGGAAAACTTTAGAGAAATAAAAACACTGGCGTCTATATAATTTACTCGTCCGTGCCTAAAGATACCTTACACCGCCGTCGTGTAAAGAGAAAGCGTAACCTTGGAAGTATTTTGGTTCACATACAAAATCAAGTATTCGTTACGGGCACATTCAATGTACAAGCATACGAATCAATACTTAGATCGGTCGCACCAAATTAGGACTACCAATCTTGTGGTGATGTCGTGGGAATGCGGGATTTTGGAAAATTACTAAGTGATATCGATGTATTCACAACTAATGTTACGCGACACGAGACACGCAATTATTAGAAAACTATGATTATTACCGCATAGCAGAACGACCCTTTGATCTGCCTACCATTGATACCCTGCTGAATGAACCACACAAGTCTACTAAATTTGTCTGCTTTGCCCAAAGGTCGACTGATCGAGAATGCTTACGGCATTAAATCCGCCTTTTGTACGATAACTACTTCTTGTATGCAATAAAGAATAAATAAATATCTTAAATTCAAACAATGTCTAGACATTACTTAAACTTCCTTGAGTTGTAGCTTTACACGTAACAATGTAGAAAGTCGCCTCCTTTTACGGCAAGCTAGCGTTTCTCGGCTGTAATTTGGATCATAATGGCGGGTAAGAGGATCAAATTATCAGTGCCAGTTTGATTGGTCACTGAACCGGTACCAAATGTAGTCTTAGATGAACCCTATTTGGATGAAGGAATGTCTTTTTGTTGATGAGGTTGCAACATGAGGCAACTTGGTAGTGGCAACACTGAATACGTATGTATAAATAACTTAGCTAGGAAAATATAGAGCATTGAAACGTATATGGTTAACATAAAAAAACTATGATGAGTCGCATTTCATTGGAAATAAATATAGATTGCACATTTTTCCTGTAACATGAGAAACAAAAGAAAGCCTGTGCTTTATTTGGAAATTTTCTAACCAACCGTATTATCGTCGTCACTCAACTGATTATGTTTCAATATGGTCTAATTACATAAAATAAATCCTAAGTAAGGTAAACGTCCTGGACGTTGTACTCGAATGAAGAAAAATCCTCTTAATTCGCATTTGGGTCAATCAACTTTTTCTTGACCCTTAGTTTTTTCTTCATTATTAAGTTACCACAACATGCGTATTTGATAAGATCTATAAGTTCTTATAGTTAGATAAACAGTCTATTTGAACATATATCATTTGCATCACACAAGAAATGTATTCTAGCGGAAAACATGGTTGTCCAGGTGACAAACCACAATTTTCATACAAATCGGGGGACATTTAACGTCCGCTGGACAACCGGTGAAATTAAGGGATAATGAATATTTTTTAATACAGTTGTAATGTGGTTTCACGCTGTAATTCATTGAGTAAGGAATCCAACAACAATTAACCTCACCAGACATCGTATTTTCTTGTTATCTCCTTTTAAACAGCAAATAGTAGAAACGGGGAGGACACTAAAAAGTTGATTCACCCATTTAACCAATATCTGGGGGCAAGGCAGTGCCCCCGCCAAGTCGAGCAAAACAGCGGCACGGCCGTACCATCCTTTTCTCGAAGCAGTTCAGGCCATTTTCGACCCCCCTATGACTTCGTTGTGGATAAAACTAGAAGCCTGAATTTTCATTGCTTTAACATAAAGTGCCCATGTAATGTGCAACATCGAGGACCAGGAGGTTTACAATACTAAAATATTTCTTTATCATATTGAAATGGACGACTGTTTAAAATTTTGGGGAAATCTTTGCTAAGGTCACTTTTAAATTTGGTTGGATTCACTTGATGGCCGTGAAAGAGGAACAAGAAAGCTACTTTTGTATTTAACTATTACAAGCTGCCCCTTAATAAATACATTCAGTTCAAACCTTCTACCAAGGCAGCAAGCGCTATTTTTGAACGGCCGGGCTATCGTTCTATCATGGCAAGTCTAGCAGGAATGCCTTTTGTAGACGAATCCATATTTAGGAGAAGGAATGTGGTTGATTTTTTGTTGATGAGAATAATGATATGGTTTGCTTAGATTGTACTATCGACAACACAGCTAACTGAACATCGGTGCACCTTAAGTGCATTGTAACAAGGTTCTATATAAACACAGGATGGTCAGTTAACATTGTTGTCGTTTGTACGTGTCGAAAGATTCCTATTATATCAATTTAGATAAAGCCTCTCTTTAAAAAAGTTTTTTCTATTCAATTCTAACGACTTGAAACTAGGGATCGCGGTCGTGTCCGGGTTTCGTGTATTCGTGTCGGGTACCCGTGCCCGTGTAACACGCCCGCGGGTTTAAGCGACCGGTCCGAACGGATCCGTGTAATTAGTGCACGGGTACCTGTGTACAAGTGTACACGTGTACACGGGTACCCGTGTCCTATTTACACGCGGGTAGTACTACCCGTCCTTGAGGTGTGAAGCTAGGAACTGTTCCGTTGTTCTAAGAATGTACATACAAGTACTAAATGAGTGTTCGTAGCTTTGCAATTATAACATCTTTTTTTTGTGAATAAAAATAGCAGATTAATAAATGTTACAAATTATAACAAAGTACGTAAAGTTCGCCTTCTCAAATTCAGATAAAAAAAAGCAAGCACGAATCCATACTAATGTTTTATATGTGAAAGTGGGTCTGTCTGCCTGTCTTTACCCCTTCACGCTGAACCGATTTAGATAAAAATTTGGTATTGAGATTTGAGTCTGGGAGAGGGACATAGGATGTTAACGAGTTCCACGCGGACGGAGTGGCGGGCAGACGCTAGTAAGTTTTATCCCATAAAAAAACCTTCCATGTAAAAAAGAGGCCGTCTCGAAACTCTTCCACCTTAAAAAGTTGTGAGATATTTCGTAGTACCAAGTCTCAGGCATTATTATTATTCTTTATTTGCTAGCTAAATAAAATTCTGTCACTTGGCAATCACACAACTTTACTGCATTTATGGATTTTTGCACACCTAAAACTATGTACGTAGTATTATGTGATTGCCAAGTCACAAAATTCTATTTAGCTAGCAAATAAAGAATAATAAGAATGCCTGAGACTTGGTACTACGAAATATCTCACAACTTTTTAAGGTGGAAGTTTCGAGACTTGGCCTCTTTTTTACATGGAATGTTTTTATGGGATCTCATGTCTTTTTGTAGGTTATTGTGTTTGTACCGAAAACAGCAGAGCAACTTCAAAGCTTTTCAACGCGCTATCAACAACACCAAGTTAGAATTACTTACCGAACGGTGGGAATTCGAAAATGCTCTACGAACGGTGCAGGCTCGTTGGTCAACAGTCGACTCTTTACATTGGGAGATCGATAGTGAACAACTAAACAAAAAACCTGAGTATGAAACAACATACAACCTAGGCGAACAAAAATAAAAAAAGTATCAATATCAAAATGTGGGATTCGTCGCAAAGAGAAAAATCAACTCCTGCTATTGAAATACCCATCTTCAATGGCAATTATCACCAGTGGATATCTTTTAAGGACTTGTTCACCGAGACCATCCATAAGAACAATTCCATATCCAATGCGCAAAAGATGCAATTCTTAAAAAGCAAGGTCAAAGGCGAAGCGGAGAAACTTATACAGCATTTAAAGATCAGTACTGAAAATTATCAAGTGTGCTGAGAAATTTTGAATCACCGCTACAACAACACTAAATTAATATTTAGTTCCCACGTCAATATGCTTCTCGGGTTACCTATCATGCAACATAAAAAAGATGTACGGGACAGTCTCGCACACCCTTGAGATGATAGTTGATAATGATAACACTGCTGTTTTCCACCGAAATTATATTTTATTGATAACGAATTGAAATGATACAATATGTAGGCTTGATGCGAATACACTCCGCGGCGGTCAGACATGTACTGTCTTAAAGGAATGAAATATACGCTACGTGAAGTAAAATGCTGACTGGCGGAATGCACACCTTTGTACAGACCGTACATGCTCCCGGGCGCGAGATGGAGGAAGATGAAACTTACAAAATTATAATACAAACAAATATCTTATAAAAAATAAATTGCTTCACTGCTATTCGCGCAGCGAATCGCAGGCCTACGATAGGTGACGTGGCCTTGTCCAATCAATAAAACTCAACAAATAATTTACAATACCTCAATAAATAACAGTGACAAAAAAGTCAATAAATCATTATTAAATTAACTTAAATTAAATTGAATTGAATTAAATTAAATTAAATTGAATTCATCATATCAGCCAAAAGACGTCCACTGCTGGACATAGGCCTCCCCCAAAGTGACCGGTCCTGCGCCACCCGCATCCAGCGGACTCCAGGAACCTTTAACAGGTCATCAGTCAACCTTGCGGGGGGCCTACCCACGCCGCGCCTTCCGGTTCGTGGTCGCCACTCGAGAATCTTTCCGCCCCAACGGCCATCGGTTCTACGCGCTATGTGCCCCGCCCACTGCCACTTAAGTTTAGCGATTCGGAGGGCTATATCGGTTACCTTGGTTCTGCTGCGGATAGCCTCATTTCTGATGCGATCACGCAGAGAAACTCCCAACATAGCCCTCTCCATAGCCCTTTGGGTAACTTTGAGCCTTCTTATGAGGCCCATAGTAAGAGACCACGTTTCAGTGCCATATGTCATCACTGGCAACACACACTGGTCAAAGACTCTCGTCTTGAGACACTGCGGAATATTGGACGAAAAGATGTTAAGTTAAAAAAGTGTGTTGAGTTAAAAACTGAAGATGGCAGAATCGTTTCTTCTAAAACCGAGATTCTGGGTGAGGTAGAGCGCTTTTACGGACAGCTATACACGTCAACACGCAAACCCGAAGTTGGTCGGGCGGAAGACCCTAGAGCTAGACTAACCCGGCACTATACCGACGACATCCCGGACATCAGCCTGTACGAGATTGTAATGGCTCTTAAACAGCTCAAGAACAACAAGGCACCCGGTGAAGACGGAATAACAGCTGAACTCCTGAAGGCGGGTGGAAAACCAGTCCTTACGGCCCTTCAGAAGTTGTTCGATTCCGTCTTACTGCAAGGGAGAACTCCAAAGGCATGGAACGGAGGGGTGGTGGTGCTGTTAAAAGTGTTGGAAAAAGGGTGACAACACCCTCCTGAAGAACTACAGACCCATCTCACTTCTGAGCCATGTCATAAGCTGTTTTCGAGGGTCATTACAAATCGTCTCGTAAGCAGGTTAGATGACTTCCAGCCTCCCGAACAAGCCGGTTTCCGAAGAGGCTTTAGTACCGTAGACCACATCCACACGCTCCGTCAGGTTATACAGAAGACCGAGGAGTATAACCTGCCCCTCTGCCTAGCGTTCGTGGACTACGAGAAAGCCTTCGATTTGATTGAAACCTGAGCTGTACTACAGTCTCTCCAGCGGTGCCAAGTTGACTATCGCTATATCGAAGTGCTGAAGTGTTTGTACGAGAACGCCACTATGTCAGTTCGACTCCAGGACCAGAACTCGAAACCTATTCCGCTGCAGCGAGGAGTCAGACAAGGAGATGTTATTTCTCCAAAACTGTTCACCGCTGCACTGGAGGACGTTTTCAAAACTCTGGACTGGAGAAGGCTAGGCATCAACATCAACGGCGAGTACATCACTCACCTTCGGTTTGCTGACGATATAGTAGTCTTGGCTGAGACCATGGAGGACTTAAGTACGATGCTCGATGACCTCAATGAAGCTTCCGAACGAGTTGGTCTAAGAATGAACATGGATAAGACGAAGATCATGTCAAATACCCATGTAGTACCAACTCCCATTACAATCGCAACCTTTACATTCGAAGTTGTAGACGATTATGTATACCTAGGACAAACTATCCAGTTAGGTAGGTCCAACTTCGAGAAAGAGGTCAATCGTCTAATCCGACTCGGCTGGGCAGTGTTCGGGAAGCTACGGCACATCTTTTCGTTCAAATTGAATTAAATTAAATTAAATTAAATTAAATTAAAATAACGTTTGTTTATGGGCCGTGGCCCATATAGTTGTTAGCAGGACTGACTGCTGGGGTGACTTAAATTAATTAATTAGTGGGTACATTCAAATTATTAATGAAGGGAAAGAGAACAGGACCGGCGCATCATTAAACATAAAATAAAATCATACAATTAAAATTAAAATTTGATATTGGAAATAAATTATAAAATCGTTAATGTCAACAGGTGAAATATTATTAATTGGTCAACGAATCCAAATTCTCAGAATTAAAAATTAAAACAACATAAATGAAATTAATTAGTCCTTAGAGAATTAAATTAAATGTATGATGTAAAATTAATGTGATCTAGACTGGGGCGCAGCCTACTGCGTGCGAAACACGCGGATGACAAACGATCGCATAGTGAGTCGATATGGTGACCCCACGTTAAGCCAGAATCAATGTCTGTTGTCGGCTCTGGCTCTGCTGTCTGGCTCTGTTGGTTCTGGTTGTCGGCGGAGACGATGACACAACCGTCATCGGCGAAAATCACGAATTCTGCATCGTCGGTGGCGGTTGTGAAATCGTTCATAAGAATTAAAACCAGATTATTGCCAATCAATGATAACGGTATACTTTAAAGCAGTAGCAAATTGTCGCAATATCATTTTGTTCGAGTACTTTTATTATATAATGTTATAATAATTCATTATTATAACATTCATTTCCCATTAAAGAAATACCCTGTACGCTGATATCAAAAGCTTGGGTAAGCGAGCCGGTGAAAAGAATGCGAACACAATTGCACACTCTAAAAACAACTGTAATTAGTAATAATATTAACAATACACCTCAGACGCGGCCATGTTGTGACTTGTTGGTCCTAGAGAGTAAGTACCAAGCGGAACTCAGCGCCGCATGTAAATATCACATTAATAGGTTGATAACATACACTAACATATGCCAAACATCGTGGCGGGTGATTGCATCCGAGGCAGGTCGAGGCGGCGCTAGGAGCGATGCACTGGACGTACTGATAAGCGCATCAGCTGGTCGGGTCACCGAGTCCCCCGCCGCCGCCACCGTCGCGGCGCTGAACCGGTTTTACATCGACGCGAAAAAGAACTCTGGAGCCCGTGCGGATATTCCAGCCGCCTTGTGCTATCTGAGTAGGTTTGTAAACAAACATGCTAACCTCATTAAGGCTGAACCGTTTGATTTACAATGCGTTAAAAAAAGAATACAAAAAATAAAACGCAAAGATTCTAAGGATATTAACGATATGTCTACTCGCTTACTAGACCTAATACCAAAGTTTCTAATCAGCATATTATGTATACTTTTCAATAGGTGCCTAGAACGCGGAATATACCCCAGTAACTTGAAGAAAATTAAAATACAACTGATTTATAAAGGGAAAGGTGATGTAGACATGTTAAAAAACCATCGACCAATATCATTAATACCGTTATTTTCCAGTGTTCGAGCGTCTTTTGAGCGATAAACTGATGTCTTACTTTAACTTAAATCTTTTGTTAAATACGCAACAATACGCCTACCAACATGGCAGATCCACGAGACGTCGTGACGAGAGTGACCAGCCACCTCGACGCCGCGCGACAGGTCGCCGCCATATTCTGCGACCTGTCGCGCGCCTTCGAGCTGGTGGCCCATCCTCTCATTTTATGTAAGTTAGACCACTATGGTGTTACTGGCAATTGCAAAAACTCAATATGCTCATTTCTGGATAGCCGTAAACAACTAACGTCAGTCCGCGGCGAGAGATCTGACTTATTAGATCTAGGTGACTGTGCTGTGTCTCAAGGTTCTGTGATTGGCAATAATCTGTTTTTAATTCTTATGAACGATTTCACAACCGCCACCGACGATGCAGAATTCGTGATGTTCGCCGATGACGATTGTGTCATCGTCTCCGCCGACAACCAGAAGGACCTAAGATGCAACCTCAACAAGGTAATGGAGGACGTTGCCTCTTGGTTCTCGGCTAACGGTATGTTATAAACATTGAGAAAACCAACATCATGCACTTCTCACTTCACGGAAAAAAAGAACACAATCTAAATATATACTGCAATGGTCGACTCGTCCCTCAGGTTGACGAGGTGAACTACCACGGTGGTGGTCTTACCATTGATTCTGGCTTAACGTGGGGTCACCATATCGACTCACTATGCGATCGTTTGTCATCCGCGTGTTTCGCACTCAGTAGGCTGCGCCCCAGTCTAGATCACATTAATGTAAGAAAAGCTTATTTTGGGTATTTCCACTCTCTCGTAACTTATGGAATCGATTTATGGGCAAGCGCAGCCAATCGAGAGAGGCCATTCAGACTTCAAAAGCGAGCCATTCGTTGCATATGTGGAGTCTCGTGGGATCATCCTGCTCGTGAACTGTTCAAGGAAACCAAAAATTCTCACCCTCCCAAGCTTGTATGTCTTTGAAGTAGCCAAGTACGTGAGAGGTAACCTTGAACAGTTCCCGACACGCGGCGACTCACACAATTATAACACCAGGCGACGCGGTGATCTGCGCCTACCAAAAAATGTCTTCACTCGATAGGACCCAAGATTTACAACAAGTTGCCCCATGATGTCAAAAGCGCGCCGAGTATGAGGTGTTTTGTTAATAGACTTAAAATTAAACTAGCATCCGATGCATGTTATTCCATAAACGAATTTATGAATTAAATAGGTATGTACACTGACAGCCAAACAACTTTTCAACTGGCTCGCTGCCCAACCTACTGATACTATATAGTAGTTTAAAATGTGTTTCTTCCGGAAACATTGACAAATAAACAAATGTACTAACTAACCATAATTATACCGTATCATAAAATAAGACATACTTACGTAAATGTTGTAATATTATGTATAAATGTTATTTAAGATCTTGACAAAAATTGACATGTAAAACTACGTTTTATCAAGGAATAAATGAAATGAATGAAATAATGATAACGGTATACTTTAGATAGGTATCGTAAACGTAGTAATGTTGTAAGTATCGTTTTGATTCAGTGCCTTTATTCGGTGCTCATATGCAACCTCGTGAGTAAAGGTACGGTTTAAAATTGTATACCTTGCAATACCTTTATTAAGTACCGTTAAAAACCTTAATTTCGATACCACATTCCGTCCCTTATTTAGAACCATAATGGCATGTACGGTCGAGGAAAATGAAGGTTTGGCAAATGTCAACTCTATTTGAATGACGTTACGGATCAAAAGTGCTAAACATTAAATTTCCTCGACTGTACAATACAATAAGCGCTCGGTTAAAATGAAATAGTTCTCATGTACAGTCAGCCAAGTAAGTGGTCTACCACTTTTGGACCTTATTTTGCATGCAATAAAGTCGAAAAGCGGTAGACCACTTTCTTGGCTGACTGTACTTACCTACTGTTTTTGTTTAGCTATCATATCTATAAGCGGCTATTAATAAAAGTTAAACAGTTTGCGTGCCCTTTGTCAGGCAATCATTAAATAAAATACTAGGTTTATACAATATTATGACGCAATAGAGCAAACATAGGCTTCCTACGATGTTTCCTTTTGCCACATACCTAATATAAAACAACATCATACACACCAAACCCTTAGAGTTGCTAATGCAAATAGAGTAAAATGAAGTAATTATATTCTACTAGCTTCTGCCCGCGACTCCGTCCGCGTGGAGCTCGTTTACATCGTAGCTCGATACAAACTTTTATCCCCCATTTCACCCCCTCAGGGGATGATTTCCGGGATAAAAACTACCCTATGTCCTTCCCCGGGATTCAAACTATCTCCATACCAAATTTCATCTCAATCGGTTCAACAGTTTAAGCGTGAAGAGGTAACAGACAGACAGACAGACAGACAGACACACTTTCGCATTTATAATATTACACACTTTCGCATTTGTAATATTAGTATGCATTTGCCTCAACTCAAACGGCCACTGTAATTACCTGGGTCCCGGGGAAGGTCGTAGGATAGTTTTTTTTTATCACGGAAATCATTCCTAAGGGGACGAAGTGGGGGATGAAAGTTAGTATGGAGCTATGATATAAACGATTTCCACGCGGACGGAGTCGCGGGCAGAAACTAGTAACAAAATAATTCCACTGGTAAAACCTCTCTAATGAACTTGCCTGAAAAAACTAGGTAGGTCACAAGTTGATGCTTTCACTCCTCTTTACGATTTATTAGTGTTATGTAGTTTAGCAACCTCCCGAAAAATAAAATAACCCACACATTTATGTATGGCTGCTGATGTATGTAAGACGTTACATAGCTCCGTGATCCCGGTTATGGCGGATAAAGTATCAATAAAACATACATGAGCTACTCAATAATAGCATTTATGGACACATACATAGAGGTTATAACTGCAGCAGGGACGCTTGAGCAAAACTGCTTAGTAAGTAAGTTGGAGTTGGTTAAATATTTATGAAGCCTATACCAAGCAGTGTGCGTAAAGTGCTAAGTTTCATGATAATGAAATAACATACTTATGTCACGGGGAAAATGCTTCTTTCAACGCTTTACGCAAGTTGGTCATCAATGTTTGGATCGATGTCTGTCGAGCGGTATCAAGGACGGTAAAGTTATATCAAAAAGGGTTTTTTAATTACAGTTTAAGAGACAATGATATTTAAAATATAAAAATAAAATCACCAATGTCACTTTAAGAACGTGTAAGAAGGCTTATGTATATCGCTTTTAAAAAAAATTAAAGGATATTTACCCGAATATGCTAAAAAAAACACCGGCCAAGTGCGAGTCGGACTCGCGCTCGAAGGGTTACCTATAAAAACGGCAAAAAAATCATGTCTGTTGTATGGGAGCCCCACTCCGACTCGCACTAGGCCGGTTTTTTTGTATTTGTTGTTATAACGGCAACAGAAATACATCATCTGTGGAAATTTCAACTGTCTAACTATCACGGTGCATGAGATACAGCCTGGTGACAGATGGACAGACAGACAGACAGCGGAGCCTTGGTAATAAAGGTCCCGTTTTTACCTTTCGGGTACGGAATTCAATTACGAGGGTTTTAAGAAGCACGGATGCTTTGTTCTAAGCTATGTTACACAAAAGCTGTAAATCGGTTATTGCGCAGACAATATTCAGACTAAGACGGCGGTTTGCTTCAGTATTTGATATTTGATGGACACGTAAATCTGTAACTGTCTAACGGTAAATATTGGTCTTATGTGTCCATGCCTAAAGCACCGGTGACACCGAGGGGAGACAATTGTTCATACAATAGAAAATATCTGGCACTCGGGTCGAAAGAGATAATTTTCTTATGAGTACATAAAACGATAAGGTGTACTTTACTGTGAATGGTTTTTAGCCCGCCTGAAGCATTTAAGTGGTGGTAAAATCTGCAAGTACGGTAATAACCAGTTAACGTAAGTGACAATACGAATTAAGAGATTTATTGCCAGTTGTAATTAAGTGATGGATGTTTGCTTTTAGATTAATGATGCTGTAGGTAAATATAAATATGACGTTTTATGGGTTTCAGTAACCGTAGGTAGACTGTTTAAGTCAGTCCTCACCTGCGCGGCGCGCGGGTGCGAGGGTAGGAAGATAACGGGGCGTGGGTGACGTGCGGGAGGCGAGGACTGTGGTTTACCTATAGTTCAAAATCTAAACCTAAAGCAATCTAAATCTAAATCAAAGCATAAAGGTTCAATAGGACGTGAAATCTTGTGGACACTTAGGTCCTATAAAAGATCCCACAAAGTTACAATTCCAGCGATTTATGAGACTAAACTACCTGGGGGTGCCTCATGTAAGAGACCTTTTTGGACAACTGTCGATAAATATGACAATTGATAAAGTATTGTTTGAGTTAGCTGAGGAAAAAAAAGGAAAATTAATATCCAACTTCGGATAGAGAAAAATTAAGAAATTGCTTTGGCAGCAAAATGTTTTAGTTAAAATATATACGAGTATAAGTATCTGAAAATCTATTAATTCTGTTTCCTTGCTCAGGCAGAAAATAATGATATCCATGCCTTTCAATGAAATTATGGAAATTATTATAAGTACCTTGCCCAGTACTTACACTTATTCCAGTCTTTCACACGCTTACTCGTGTTATTATGACATCGCGCCTAAGCTCGTTCAATCTCGACACGACAAGGCGCCAACCTAACAAAACAAATTACCCTTGTGCCAACTTAACAAATTAATTCTCTCGCCCGTAATCCTGTAACAAAATAGCAACCTCAATTTCCGAACGAAATCATTCAACTTTTTCAAACTTAATCTATATCGGCAACAAGCTGTTCAGAAATTCAATTTATAAACAAGTTAGCATCTCGTTAAAATTCTTCCGATGTAATAAGGCAAGTTGGCTCCTTTGGCAGGCATTTGTTGAATTTAGATCTTCAGTCGGCAAACTCGCAACATTCTTGCGAAAGTTGGATAATAACCCCCGTTTTTGGTATCGTTTATAGGTTTTTGAGCTATTCGCGAATGTTGGTTAACTTTGAGTTCTGATATGTATGGAAAACTTTTTATTGGTCGATCAAGGTTTCGATGAACGAACATCGTCGTTGAAGAAGATGGAGTTTCCGATTTTCTCCGTTAAACAAAGTTTCATGAACATTTTAAGCAATCAATTATACGGGCATTTTCAAGTTTTTAGCATTTTTACTCGCTAGTCGCTATGCTAATAACTTAAAAATGTAACACGCGCCAACATTCCAATTGGTAGCAAATAATATAGAGATAATCACTGTTAATTAGGGCACGTATAGAAAGTAAAATAAGTTTCTGTCAAAAATTACATTTTTGGTACAAGCTTTTATTGCCGACTGTACTTTTCTTTATACCGTCATCAACTACTCATTGAGACGATTCTAACAAGCGCAAACTCGATGGGGTTATGTGGTTTTATTACAGAGTTCCTATGGCCACCTTCCAGCTCCATCATCAGATCAGCTCCACGTCATCATAATATTGCATTGTCACGCAATTTGCATATTCGTGCAAAATTTCAGCTCAATCGGAAACCGGGAAGTGGATCAAATTTAACTTGCAAGATTTGATTACAGACAGACAGACAACGGAACAGGTGAAAGGAAATAAAAGCTTGTAAAAAAAAGGGCTATACGTAATTATTTTTGTTTGCTAGTACATACATTATTAAGTAAACGTTTTCATTATTCTAGAATATAGAAGCACCCGAAAAAGGTATGATATTTGTAGCTACATGACTTTTAACATGCCGTACGATTCAATTCCCGTCCCGTATGCTGTCGGGTTAGGGTTTGACCACCCCTTTTCTTCCCGTGAGTGTCGTAAAAGTCGACTAAGGGAACAGGGTTGAAGTATGTTGTGGGCGATGGGCTAACAACCTATCACTGCGATATCACATTTTGTCGATTTTTTATACCCACATTTATGCTAAAAGTGGCACTGGAACATAAGTTTCATGTGCTCTGCCTACCCCTTTTGGGAATAAGGGCGTGAATCTATGTATGTATGTACGATTAAATTATAGAAGCGACCGAATGTTGCCAAATATGCTACTTATTGACTTTAAACTTGCTTTACAGTTACCTGTATACTAACTTAACATTCACCATTTAACCTAAGTATAACACTTGAGTTAAATGGTGAATGTTACATATACTAAGCTCGCTATGTTATTGGTAAATACAGTGTTGTGATGCGTTATATTGCGATGAATTGCGTATAGTTTGGGCCCGGAGTGTAGTTTGGGCGACAATGCAGGATTAAATAGCGTGTGATGTGTCGTAATTTGCGTGGCGTGGAAAATTATACGTACGTAGGAGGTAAGGGGTTGGTCTTTAATTTAGCTGATAATGTTTTGGATGATTTAATTTTGAGTATTGAATAGGTACCCATCATTTTAATACTGTTTAAAACTACGATGAAATTACTTAAACAAACTACAAAACTAAACTCGGGACACTCAAGTTTCTAAAACTAAATCGGCGTGTTTTTCAACTATATATTGTAATATTGTCTACATAATATTTTTACAATACACTAAATGTATAAGGCCGGTAAATACGCGTGAGTTTTTTAAGATTCACGTCGCATGGAACTGAAATTATGAATAATGTCGATGGGTTTAAAACCCATTTTTGTATCCCGTTAAGTGTGGTTCTTTTTCCTTCATTTAGTCCTGTTGCCATATATTTTTCAATTTCAAAAAACTGCATGATGTCAAATAAAACACTTACATATTAGATATTATAGTTCGCCAAAGAGTTAAGTAGCTTGTTCCCCGACCACAGCCTTACACCGTACCACTAAATTATGATTTACCGACGGTATTAGGTGGAGTTATGTAAATGAGCTCATCTCCAATTCCCACGGCTCTGAGTTACGGCGGTAGCATTGATTTATTGTAATTGACGATCATTGGTCATTTATTGGATATTTATTAGCTATAACTTTCTAAATATGCAAATGGGGTAAAACTGCCTGTGGGAACAAATCGGATTTTGTTTGGCCAAAATTTTGAGTCGGATTACATTGGACACGCTAGCTGGATATGCTTGCTGGTGTATGTTTGTATTTATAGTTTCTGCACAGTCAAAGCTATGTTAACATTGTTTGCCTTATAACAAAGGAATTAGGTGCTAGATTGTGAAAATATTTTTGACGATTGTACATTACTATAACTGTAAACTAATAGCTATCGAAGAGTTTTTTTCAAATAATTTCCGGTGATATCAAATAGGCCAACAATATAGAAAAGCTTTTTATATCAATTAAATGTATAGGTACCGGAGACATACACAGCGTATTTCCATTTAAATAGTTCCGATACACGTAATTATGTTTCATTATAGCCTGTTGTAGCTCGGTAGTTATAGAAAGAAAAAAAATACCTTGTGCATGTTTCCGGTAATGTTTGTTTTGGTTTGGGCGGAGGTCACCAAATTCGGAATAAGTTAAATCCTGACTTTTCCAGTTTCTTTTTGAGTCAGTTTCTGAAATCGTTTAGTTCCCAAGAGGTCGTTTCGGTAATAATTTTAATTCTGATTATGCCTAATCCGTTAAAGATTCAATGCTGAGACAGTTAGGTTCTAAGTAAGCTAAATTTTAACAAAACCAAATTATAACCGCATCAAATTCAATAACCCTTTTCTGATTAGGTCAAATTCTTTATACGTTTCATTCATTAATAGCCTATATCTAATTTGGTTTGTTTTTGATTACGTAAAACTCGTATAAGTGACATTTCTAGTGTAAGTCAAAATCGTGGTACGTCATGTGAATTCACAGTCAACCACAATTATTTGTAGTCTTTTTCATCGAGAAATGTTATAACAGTAAAGTACAATATTAGGTACAGTAGGTACGGAATGCTGCAAAATTGCATGAACAGTTAGTTTATGATTATGATAGAACTACGTACTTCGTACACCACCCCATCTACACTATTATATAAATACTACCTATTTAAGACATGAAGGTGACTTTGACAGCTAACGCCACCACGGCTGTGGTAGGCAGGACAACACTCGACACGTTTAGTTGTTCTTGGCATTCAAAGGGTTAAATAAAATACGATAAAAATAGACAGAATCATTTATTTTTATTGACATACATTAAATAAAACAACTAAGAGATCTCATCTCAACTATCTCGCAACTAAAACTCATATACTTAATTCTATTAATGTTATTTTTTAACATCTGTTGTTCAAAAAATATTCATTTCAAATTCACTAGTGCTGCTTGAATTGGTAGTATCAGAGCATACTGATTCGAAACTCGAAGTGTATTCAGTATCGGGTTTAGACGCAGCAGCATCAAGATTTTTCCTCACATTTCTTTCGTAGCTCATATACGATGCTTTCTTCAAAAAATCGTACAAACCGATACTCTTTGACTTAACATCATGAATCATTTCTTTTATATGGCGATCGAATTTCAAGTCAACTTTTCGAGATCGCTTCCTTTCTTTATGTGCTTGGGCTTGTTTAATACCAATATCATGATGTCTCGCCTCACTTTTTAACTTCATCAAAAAATGATGAATGTTAGGCTTTTTGGATAATTTTTTATTGAGCCTATGATGCCACCCTTCCAAGTGGTTGGTGGTGCGATATGTTTCCTCGGAGCATCCAAAAATATTAGGAGTAATCACATTCATCCAATAACTTTCAAAGTATTTTTTCCATTTTTGAATGTTATTTATATGCGATGATTTTTCTAACAGGTTTTCCCACCCTTCCGGTATATAATCGTTTGGCAGCAAAGGCAAGTATGTTAACAGTTTTGCAAACTTGTTCCCATCTTTTCCGTTGTCAATATTTAGTTCCTTTGATTTCGTCCAAACGGCTTTCAATAACGTATGATACAGCATTCATCGCAGCAAGTTCATAGTCGGCTTTAAAATCACTTATATTCACGGCTAAGGCAGTTTTCAATTCTTCAAAAAGCCGTATGTAAGTGGATTCCAGCTTGTTTGGTAGAAGTGCATATATTATTGGCACTATAGTACGCCTACTTTCAGACTCGTTATTGAACACAGCATGGATTGTGTACAGCTGTGAGAATGGTTTTGGCACTATCTTGAATGTGCCATCTGCGAGAAATATATGTGTTTTTTTATTGTCCTTTTTGCCAGATCGGAGCAGAAAATAAGGATTCGGTCATCGTCTCCACTTTGGCATACTAAAAAATTGTCACTTATTATTTTTGGGATTTTGACATCTTTTGGATTTTCAAATCTCAGTGTTTCAGTGCCTAAAACACGTTTTCTATGGGCGTAAAGAGAATCTTTCTTTGAAGAAAAGGTGGGCAGAAGGATCGAGTGGTGCATACAATCTAATTCTTGCAGTGAGTCTTCAAACAACGGTTGTATGGGTTCGAACGATTCGGCAACCTTTTGTTTGCAGGAATACATGACCAACTCAACTTTAATTTTGTCAGGATCTGGTAGACATGTATGCTCACTTTCTCGTAACACCGTTGTCATTGCAGAATTGGTCGTAATAGAGGCTGTGCACTTACTGTCCCTGTCGCTGCATCTGAAGTGCAGCGTTTCATTTTTATTTTGTTTTTGAAAGCAATATTTGAAGTCTCCGAGTATAACACATGGCTTCGATTTTGCCGTATTTATCACTTTTAGGTCTTTTTCCATTGCAAATTAGTAAAGAACTAGCTTGACTTTGACAACGGTAGAGAAATATTGTTTTATGATTTATGATAGATATGTTTACAAGTGGCCAGAACACTTACGATTAAGTCATTAGTAAATAGTATTGATGCTAAGTGTCATCTGATATTCTAGCCAATTGTACATGACCTCCACAGAAACCATCGAACGTAGAAAATAACTAACTATGACGTATACTTATTAAAAATCCCCTCTAATTAGATTCAGTCATAATAAGGAAACAAATTTAGTTAGAATTTGTTTACTAAAGAAACCTTTCTTGTCTGAATCTGTTCTTGTTCTAATTTAACCTACTCCGAAAAAACTTCCTAACCTACTAAAAATCAGACCTCCTCAGAAAAATGCTAAATAAGAAATTGGTAAATATAGTGTTTGACATGTTTCGAAACTGACTCGCTCCGAATCCAACCTAATAAGAACATGATCCACCCAGAAGCTAGTCAAATAAGAAACTGAAAAAGTCAGGATTTAACTTATTCCGAATTTGGTGACCTCCGCCCAAACCTTTTTTTTTACATTTCCTGTTTTATTAAAACCACGTTAGTGACCGAAATAACACTTGTTATGTAGAGGTCTCAAATCTTGTGACATCGCCATGAGTTGAAGAGCACTGTAAGTTTACAAATTATAAACATTAAAGATTAAACAATTTTGTACATCGGTTCAAATTACAAAATGTTACGGTTGGCTGGGTTAGTGGCATAGACGCGAGCTGCTAGAAACAATTGAATTTCTCCATTCGAATTTTAGCTTTGACATAAGCTCAACCGCAACCTGTCTTAACTTCCTTACTTTAGCCGTAGGGCCAGGCAACTAGCGAGTCATTACACATCTATCTGGCCCGCCCCATTAACCCGCCATTTATCAAAACGTCATTAATCTCCGCAAAGAGTGCAGCGGTGATTAAGACTTCTTGCGGGATCCGGCGTACACTGGCGGCCTTTTAAAGTAAAGTAAGCTCTTTAACCTCATCTAATTAAATATTCAATTATGTACTGCGTATAGCAAATATTGCACTATCAAACAAAAACGATTTTTTTTAGTACTATTCTTTTTATACTACGTCGGTGGAAAACAATCTTACGGCCCGCCTGATAGTAGGTAAGCGTAGTCTATGGACGCATAAAACTCCAGGGGACTCGCATGCGCGTTGCCGACTTTATTCTAATAATTTTGATATTCTAAGTAACAACACTAGTTTGTCCTTTGTAAGCAAACATTTATATTGCTTACATGTGTCACGAATACTCACGCGATAGAAATGGCAGCGAGACGAAGACGATCCAACTACTTACAACTAAGTGATACTAGTTCTCGGAGTGTTTTAGAAGGCTCTGTAAGCAGTAAAATTCGCGAAACCTGCTCACAAAATGTCATGAGAACGGCTGAGAACTGCAACCTGTAGAGGAGAACAGCCGTACATCTGGACATCCGGACATACGAAATAACAAAACTTAACTGAAACAGAGAACATCATTCGCCCCCTCGTTTAAAAATAACAACAGATTTTTATTTTATTTATTTATTTAAATCAGGCAACAAGGCCCATATTACAAATACCTTAAAGACTATCATAAATATCAATATAAACTTATTAATAACTACAAAACACACGATTACTGCGACGTGTTGCGCCATTTCGCGGTGCATTTTGTGGGTGGTTTCGTTTTACGCGTAAGTAATGGGTTGATTATTATTTTCAGTGATTTCATCTGAATTTGTGTGTGAAGCTTATCACACAGTGCACCGATAAAATCATTATACACAAGTTGTTGAAATAAGGCCTGATACTTAAGAGTCCGCAGCTCGGCCGAATTTCACCTACCCATACAAACGTAGTTACGCTCTCATTTTTAAACTACGTGTTGGATTGTGACGAAACTTTGCACATACAATGACATGAGGTATATCTATGTCTGTAATTAGTTTATATGGTTCCAGTTTATAAAACAAATGAAATACAGCAAAAACAAGTTTTGTATGAAAGACTTAAATTCGCTGTATTTTTTTACTATGGCATCAGAAGCTACGTAAACTAATTACAGACATAGATATACCTCATGTCATTGTACATGCAAAGTTTCGTTACAATCCAACACGTAGTTTTAAAATGAGAGCGTAACTACGTTTGTATGGAAAATCGAGCTTACTGCGGACTCTTAATTTGATGATAATTTGCAGAATTTCAATTAAAAAAAAAACAAAGGAAAACAAGAAAAATGTATCAACAATTTGTTCATCAACATCCGTGGAGACTTTAAACCAGCATCAGCATCAGAAAATTAACAAATCAAATTATTACAAGTATACAAAGATAACCGCTTTAGCCTAGTTGGTAGTGACAATGCCACAGGACAATGCCTACGAAACAAGAGGGCCTGGGTTCGAATCCCGGCAAGGGCATTTATTTGGGTGATGAGCACGAATATTTGTTCCTGAGTCATGGATGTTTTCTATGTATTTAAGTATGTATTTATCTATATAATTATGTTTATCGTCGTCTAGTACCCATAGTACAAGCTTTGCTTAGTTTGGGACTAGGTCGATTTATGTAAGAATATATTTATTTATTTATATTTTGGTAGGTAATTTAATTGAACTGCAGTTTATGGATACTCGTTCTTTTAATTTTTAGACTGCGAGGCGAGGTCTTGGTAGCTTAGGGTTGTATCTCGGGTTATTTGAGACTAGGGTTGATAATCATTAATCAATTTATTTATGCTTCCTAAGTCTGTTGTTAATGTACCGATACACCAAAAGGTTATTAGGAGTAGCTTGGGGTATGAGAATAATTAATTTTAAAAAGTCGAAAGGAACTTCATTATGTATATAGATTACAGAATTAGACAGGACCTTGTGTTTGGCTACACCGTTTAAAGTATTTTGAATAAGTTTACATGTATTCAAGACGGACAGCGGTTAGTAAAACACTACGAGTAATATAGGTACCGGTTAATCAAGAAGAAAAAAATAAGTTAGAGAAGTCAGGTAATAACAAACCACGATTAGAATCGGATGAAGGTTTTATTATGTCAATGTTCTATATGAACACGCAGTAATTCTATTCCCGAACTCATCGCGGTTGAAAATTAAGTTGGCCGAGTTGTATCAACGTTTATTTATTTAGATATAAAAAGCATTACAGCATATGCCAAGGCGCTGGTTAATTAAGTTAATCGTCTAAAAATAAACTTTACCGGCCAGACTAGAAGATTCGAAATCAAATAATGAGTGTTTAAAAAATCGGTTCAAATAATTCCTACTACAAGTATACATAGAATACTGATCACTACTTGCTTTGTAGGTATGTGCATGTGGTGTTGTGTTCCTGTTTACCCTGAGCAAGATACGGTTTTTTTTTTAAATAAAATCAGGTTAATTATTTGTACACGGCATTTATAAAATAGGTTAAATTATAAAGTAAAGAATGTTTATACCATTTTAGCCTGATTTTTAACGAATTTATATAGTTTACTTTTCATTATATTTTACCGTCACGGTATTAAATGTAGGTGGATTATTCAAGAATACTTAGTCCAATTACCGTACCAAATTTTTGATGTGAAAAAATGCTGACATTTATTGTTGTTTTTTCATATATAACTATATATATATATATAGGTCGCCCGACTCGCCAGAGATCCCGGCGATGCGCGTTGAGACTACTTGAGACTGAGGGACGCAGGTCCCGCTTTTTATTAGTCTCTAACAGTCGTCACGCGTTGTTGCCCCTGGAGTATACGGTGTTTTCGTTAAGCTAAAACTTAGTCGCAAATGTCATATCAATAACCTTAAATACATTAATATTTGAATTGATTACGGATATCAATTAGTTTTTTATGTTGGTATTTCATACTCCCTACCGAAACCGCATCACTTGTAATTCCAAAAATGGCCGCAGTATTCAACTGCCGCAGGCAAGTGAGCATGGGAAATCCGCAAAATATATCTACAGGTATTGTAGCCCGGCTAGCCGGCGGGTGAAAATAAAACTAATATTTTATTTACAATAAAATATAATAATAAAAATGAAGAAGATATATGTACAAATTGGGTAATTAATCAGTCAGTACAGAGGCATAATGTTACAACTAAAAGTCACTGGCCTGAAAAGTTCAGATGAGACGTTTGCAGTTTAAATAGCCTCGGAGCTCTCGCTGGGCTGGGTAGGTCTAGGGCTCGCCTTTAGGTTGCTCGGAGGCGGTAGCGCAGACGTAGGTATATCCAGCAGCCAAGCAGTGATCAAGTTTGAAGACTACGAGGCATAAAGGGCTGGAAGCAATCCTTTTTATTAGCTCAGGTTCAAACCCATCCGCGCCTCATAAGGTTTAGACCAGTGACGGCTAAATGAGGCTTGGATTGGGTTTAACAAACAAAAAATATACAGAGCACAGAACTTGATACAAAACATACCTGCTTAAGTGGCAGCCCTTGTATGCATTAACTATATACACTATTTATAAACAGAGGTAATGTGCATTACATAAAACATTAGTTTTTACGTTTTAAAATAGAAGAAATCTGAATCCAATCTTTCAGCAATTATTTTTCCGAAGAAAAAACAAAACACGGCCGTGAAAATCCTATGTTTTTTCTTTCTTGCTGGCCAGTGCGCTAGCAGCCGCGCGGCGGAGGTTTGCCGTGTTACAGTACCCCGCGCGCTCAGGAGAATTTTCCATAATTGAAAATGAAGGAAAATTCAGCAAGAAGTCATTAAACCTAATTGTAACACTAACATAATATTTACAATTTCAAATCTTTAATATGCCACCTGCCAATCGCACGTCCGTTAAGATCAGCCAGTTCATATACAAGGGGCGACAACTTTTTTAACACTGTACACTTTACAAATTTAGGCGCTAATTTAGCCGTGAAATATTTACCAGCGTCACTTAGCTGGTAATTACGACGCCAAACAACGTCACCTTCATTAAATTCAGCATGCTTTCGTCTTAGATTATAATATTTACAATTCTTTACATGTGCATCCCAAATTGCAGCCTGCACTTTATCTAAAATAGGCGACAAATGACCTAAATTTTCGGCGTATTTATCACGCGGTGCAAATATAAGGTCATCATAATCAATGTCACTAGAGACGGCAGCATCATAGAACGAACCGCACGGAACGAGCTCTCTGCCATGAACCAAAAAAGCGGGACTGAATCCTGTGGCTTCATTAATACTGGTGTTCATGGCAAATTGAATCTTAGGTATATTAAGGTCCCAATTTCGATGATCGTCCTCGACAAACGAACTAATCGATGTCAGTAAAGTACGGTTGAAACGTTCCACATTATTAACTTGAGCGCAATATTTAGGGGTAAAATGTATCTGAGGAATATGATACCTAGCAAAAAGTTCCTGCAATTCATTACTAATAAACTGTGTTCCATTGTCCGATATAATAGTCTTAGGAACACCATGTACCAAGAATACAAAGTCCTCCAAAATCTTGTATATAATACTGGAAGTCGCCTTTTTAATTGGGAAAATTAAACAGTATTTAGAAAAACAGCAGTTGACAACCAATATGTACCGATTCTGTTTACGAGTCATTGGTAATGGACCCACAAGATCAATGGATAGGCACTGAAATGGCCTGCAACATTCCTTAGGTTTGCCCATTACTCCCAAAGTTTGATGATTTTGGTACTTATATGCTAAACATATCTCACAACTGGCAATATATTTACATACATCTCTATACATCCCAGGCCAAAAGAAGCGAAGAGATATCCTTTTGTGAGTTTTAAAGATCCCAAAATGGCCAGCAATAGGTTGGGAATGATTGTCTCGAATAATATCTTCTCTCATTTCCTTTGGAATCACAAGTTTCCAATCAAATTCAGATGTCAGGAAAGAACTAGTGCGTTTGAGCCTATACAAATTATTATTTACAATTTTATAATCAGGAAATGAGGAAGGATTTTCCTGACAACCCTGGAAGATGTTATTAAACCAGTCGTCATGAGACTCTACGTAAATTAAGTCGACTGGCACTGATCGTGATAAAATATCAGGTACTACATGATCCTTGCCTTTCTTGTGCTTTATGTCAAAGTTGTATGCAGACAAACGAACACTCCAACGTGCCAATCGCCCAGAGGGGTTGTCTAAGTTCAGGAACCATTTCAAAGCTGAATGGTCAGTATATACAATAAATTTTTGTCCATTGTCTAGATAGCATTGCCAATGTTCTAGTGCAACAATAACGCTCAACAATTCGCGTTCAGTAATTGAATAATTTTGCTGCTGTTTTGACAAAGAACGGCTAAAATAGGCAATGGGTTTTTCATTGCCGTCATCTTCCTGTGTCAACATAGCTCCAATACCAAAATTTGAGGCGTCACAATGGACAGAAAACGTTTTAGAAAAATCAGGACAAGTTAATGTAGGGCTGGACACAAGTGCTTGCTTTATGTTATTAAAGGCGACTTCGGCTTCATCATTCCAACGGAACGGAGGAGCCTTCTTTCCAGTAGATGTAAGTAAGTTTAGAGGTGCGGCTAGAGTGCTAAAATTTGGTACAAATCGCCTGTACCAGCTGGCAGTACCGAGAAACCTCTTTAGTTCCCGTCTAGTAGTAGGAACGGGAATATCAAGTATTGCCTTGACCTTATCAGGGTCCGTGCGTAAGCCCTTATGGTCTACAATATAACCTAGATATTTTAGTTCACGCCGGAAGAATGTAGACTTTTCGAAGTTGATCGTAAGTCGAGCATATTTTAGTTTGTCTAAAACACGAGTTAATAGAGAAATGTGATCTTTAAAAGTGTTTGATATCACAATAATATCATCTAGATACCAGAAAACGCGGTTTTCGAACTCAGGTGTGAATAAAAGATCCATCAAACGCTGTTGCGTAGCTGGGGCATTTGTTAAACCGAACGGAGTGACTTTAAAGCGGAACATACCACGAGAATTTACGTAAAAAGCACTTTTATCTCTATCCTCTTCGCGTAACGGTACTTCCCAAAATGCCTTAGCAATATCGATACTAGACAAATACTTCGCATCGCGGAGATTGTCAAGAATCTCACTAATAAACGGTAATTTATAAGCGTCCTTTTTAGTAACAGCATTTAGTTTTCTACTATCTAAACAAAATCTCCAGCTACCATCTTTTTTAGGAGTAACAAGTACAGGACTCAACCACGGGCTTTCGCACGGCTCTATAATATCCAAAGCAAGCATTTTGTCCACCTCTTCTACTAATACCTTTTGTTTTTCGGGCGAGAGTCTGTAACATCTCTGCCTGACAGGCTCATGGTCACCCGTGTCGATATGATGCTCGATTAAGTGCGTTCGACCAAGTTGACCAGACTGTGTAGAAGCTTCGCGAAAGCGTGATATAATATCGTTCGCTTGAACCTGCTGTTCCTCAGACAAGTCTTCAAAAGGAAGAACTTGCTTAGGGCACTCAGTAGTTAATGATGTGCAATTTGATGGACATTTTAATTCGACATTTTTAAGGGAACTAGGTAAAAGATTAAAACCTTTCCAGAAGTCAATACCAAGTATTAAATGTGAAGAAATGTCAGGGATAACGTGTGCGGTAATGTTTAGAAACTGGTTATTAAAATGTACAAGAAGGTCTATAAAACCAATAGATTGCACAGACTGACCGTTAGCGGCTCGCACTGTGATTTTATACGACGAGTTCAGTAAAAATCCTTGTTCAAGCAAAGCTCTATGAGAGTTATTGCCCAAAATACTTATACTACTACCACTATCCAGAAGGCCAGAAAGAGTCAGATTATTTACATTAATATTTACATAAGGACGCTCATTATCATTTTGGTCGTCAAAGAGGATCAAAGAAGTTTGGCTTGACAACATAAAAAGTCTGACGACTGACAACCAGTCTTCCCACTCTTTATTCGAATATTTACAATCCTTATTTACATTACTTTGACCCTCATTTACACGTTTTTTGAACAAGTCTTAGTTTGAGTAACCACCTTATTACAATGAGGACAGTCAGTACTCCGGTAGCCCTCCAAGCCGCACTTGAAGCACACAAGCTTGCGTGGTTCCTTGCACATACGCAAAGAGTGGCCGTTGACTCTACAGCGCACACAAAATTGCTTAGTAGAGTTAACTATATTTACAGAGAGACTATTTACAGATTTATATACAAAGTCATCTGTCAAAGAAGATGGGCTATTTGTAGGAGGCTCCTTAAAGTTCCTGGAGCGATTAAGATAAGCCTCATACCTCTTACATATAATTTTTAAGTCCTCCATAGTTTTAATGTCCGCCTGTGCTACCATACAATCATACTCAGGACGTATATTTCTTAACAAGATCTGTAATTTGTCAGCCTCAGACATAGTGTAGCTAAGCATGGCTAGTAGACCACACATAATGGCGAAATACGCGACAACCGACTCATCCCTGCCTTGGGTACGGTCCTGAATTTCCCGCAGTAACTTGTAATCGTAATCAACTACACCAAAATCATCAAACAGTTTTACTTTTAAGCTCTCCCAAGAGGTAAAACTATCCTTGTAAGCACGAAACCAGTGAAGTGCTGCTTCCGTGAACAAATCATATGAATGTGATAATAATATACTAGTGGGTAAGGTTCTAGATATCGCGAATTCCTCAACCTTCTGCACAAAATTACGCGGACAACCCTTACCCGAGTATGTGAATTTACGAAACTCACTAGTTACCCCCCTGTCGCAATTTACAATCACTTTATTCTCAATACATCCTTCAGAACTCGCGGTTACATACGTATTAGACGAGGTATTGCTACCACTGCCATTTTTCAAATCAAAACGCGACTTCAAGGCACTAAATTTAGTTACAAGGCTTTTGTAAGAACTACATTCGCCTTCCTCAGCTTCCGAGACGTCAATACGCTGAAGACGCATATAAATATGTACCAGAAATGATTGAATTTTATTTACAAGATTTACATCAGTAGAACTTACGTAAAGTACAATTTTGTCCTCCATAAAGGAAAGAGATTTTTCAGTGCCCGTCAAGTCATCGCTAACTGAAAAAGTTGTAGGTAAATCCTCAGCTACATATTTACCCAACAAGCTAGTTAACTGTTGACGCAGCTCCACAACCGTATTGAGCGGCTTCTCATGACGGATAGTTATTTCGTAAATAAGTTCATGCTTATTTAACATATTTACACTTACACGGGAGAACTCCATATTAACAAACTAGAATGACCGGAGTACAAAGAGAGCAATAACAAACTATTAACAACATACAAATACACTAACACACACTTAAATTGTACATAAACATATTATGTACATAAAGATGAAATGCAAGCTGCAAAGTAGATATATATATATACAATGTAACCTATAGGTACACAAAGGAAAACAAAATACACAGAATTACACGTTAAAACTAAAACCTGGTTATGTACAAACACGTATAAGTAGTATTTACAAGTACGTACATAACCCAATCCAAGTCCTTAAGACCCACGTACTGACTGAATAACCCTATGGGCGCCAATGTAGCCCGGCTAGCCGGCGGGTGAAAATAAAACTAATATTTTATTTACAATAAAATATAATAATAAAAATGAAGAAGATATATGTACAAATTGGGTAATTAATCAGTCAGTACAGAGGCATAATGTTACAACTAAAAGTCACTGGCCTGAAAAGTTCAGATGAGACGTTTGCAGTTTAAATAGCCTCGGAGCTCTCGCTGGGCTGGGTAGGTCTAGGGCTCGCCTTTAGGTTGCTCGGAGGCGGTAGCGCAGACGTAGGTATATCCAGCAGCCAAGCAGTGATCAAGTTTGAAGACTACGAGGCATAAAGGGCTGGAAGCAATCCTTTTTATTAGCTCAGGTTCAAACCCATCCGCGCCTCATAAGGTTTAGACCAGTGACGGCTAAATGAGGCTTGGATTGGGTTTAACAAACAAAAAATATACAGAGCACAGAACTTGATACAAAACATACCTGCTTAAGTGGCAGCCCTTGTATGCATTAACTATATACACTATTTATAAACAGAGGTAATGTGCATTACATAAAACATTAGTTTTTACGTTTTAAAATAGAAGAAATCTGAATCCAATCTTTCAGCAATTATTTTTCCGAAGAAAAAACAAAACACGGCCGTGAAAATCCTATGTTTTTTCTTTCTTGCTGGCCAGTGCGCTAGCAGCCGCGCGGCGGAGGTTTGCCGTGTTACAGTATGACGCGACACGGCGGAGCGAACTGTGGAGTATACTGCGGGGTATATTGCGTAGGTAAACTGAATTTTAAAATTATTTTCGTCCTATTTAACGCGTTCGTCACTTTACAGTGGTTGTGGGAAAACTGAAATATTGCTGGGCAACTGTCATCTTTGGACGTTTTACAAAAAACAAGTCATGGGATAAAATACTGTCTTTTTTTCTGGGGGGTTAATGTAACTGTTCGATCGCACGTTAGGCCAACTCAACTGTCATTTTCCCATACGAAAATTGACGTTTAGATCTACCTAACGTACGTACAATGCGTGATGTGATTGTGATCGTGGTTAAACACACTACAAATTGGTAAAAGAATGTTTGAAATCAAAAATACTTGAGTACACCACACCGTACCTATATACACACTTACAAAGTCACAAACTTTGTGAACTTTTCCACAAAGATTTAGATGATTTATAAAGGTCTCGGGCACAGCTAGTCTGTTTACGGAAACCACAAACAGCTCAACTTGTTTACCCGACTTTCCTTAACTTATTAAGGCATTACTAAGGCTAAGAGAAATTAAATTAGAGACCCGAGCGCTTTCCCTGTCTGGCAATTAAATCCAGATCAAAGAGCAATTTTATTATTTATTTTATTTTGCTCAGTCATAAAGATAAATTATGGTTTTTAATTTCGGTCTTGATAGCTGGGCAATGACCAAACTAATGCGACAAGTTTATTTTCTTACAGTAACTGTTATAAGGTTTCTGTTGAATATTTACAGGAATGCAGCAGATACGAGAAAGGGTAAGGATTGCTGCATCCGGGTATTATACACCTACGTTAATATCTGCCACAACAAAGTGCGCATAAATATCTGACACGACTCTATTTCTAGAGCTGTAAGTACGTGTCAGATATTGATGCTGGTGATGCGGGGCAGAATATCATTTCATATTTACCGTTACTTTTTCGGCGAAGGAAAAACATCGTGAGGAAACCAGCATACATCTGCGAAGAAATTTAAAGGTGTATGTGAAGTCCACAACCTGCACTAGGCCAGCGTGGGGATACGTTAGGTAGATCCTAATGACAATTTTTATATGGAAAAATGACGCGTTCAAAACGTTACGTGATTAACGCTCAGAACTACCAATGATATCGACAGTAATATAAACATAAATTGAATAAGTGGTACGTACATGGAGCCAAGACAGTAGTCTACCACCTTTGAACCATGATATGATTAATAATAGAGGCAAGAAAGTGGGCACCTCGTTATTGGGTTACTGTGCCTAGTAATATTCCATCCCTTATTTCATAAATGTATATTGTTAAATACGGAAATAAAGAATTTTGTATATGTATTTGTATATTGAAAATTCTACGCATCCCCTCTTGAAGTACCTACAATCCACATGCCTGCTTACTTCGATCGGTGTGATTTGTGATCCTACTACATTTTTAGGAATACAGCGCCACATGTTCTAAAGAACCCTTTCCCTCCATAACAAGGTTTCATCTAGAATTCTCCGGCTCGGAACTTTGTCACGGCGTCACGTCCGTTTTTTATCCCCGATAGTACTCGCAGACTGTTCTTGCTAAATTATGGACGCCGCTGCATACAAATGTGAACAGAGTGCGATTGTAATCAAAACTGGTGCTTTAGGTCTAGGTATGGCTAGGTTGGCCTTTTCTGTACTAGTAGTACCGGCCGCCGCTTTACTTTAGGTTTAGCCAAAACGAACGTGGTCAAAATGTAATTGCTTACTAATAGGGTAGATTAACGATGGTAAACCATCAAATAATCACAATAATAGAAAAATTACAAAATTGAAATGATTATATTGATTGATTAATAATTAATATATATGTATTTTTTTCGTCATGTCGTGAACATAATTAGGCGGCACATGCATACATTCATATAAGCATCGATCTTGACAAACCTTTATTGCTTCATTCACTTCCATGACATTCTTCATACGTTACGTCGTATACGGTTTAGGTTAATTATGCGGTAAAAGTAAAAAAATGTAGTACAGTCAAGTGCAAAGATATGTATTGATTTAATCCTGTCATAAATACGTACCGAAACTTTAATCCGCTGTCATAAGTGATGTGTGCTATCCGGATTTAAATGAAGAACTTCTCGATAAGCTGGATCCACTTCTCAATAACTGTATCCGTTTCATTTTCTGTCTACGGAAATACGATCACGTCTCCTCTTTTCGGGCTTCTATCCGTCAACGGTGAAATACTCGCATGCTTTGCACTTTATTTTCTATTCTTAATGATCCACATTACCCTGAATATCTCAAATCTTCTTTCACTTTCATGGTGCTTCTCGTGACCGTCAATTTCGCTCTTCTGGCAATCTTTACTGGTTTTATGTCCAATTCTTTCAGTGTGCAGGTGGTTCGTCTTTGGAACGGCCTTCTCCCCGCGATCAGGAAAGCCCCGAGCAAATTCGTTTTGAAGAAATCTGTGCGTAATTTCTTTGCTGGCAGATCCGAGTAGACTGAAGGTTACATATTTGAAATTTGGCTTGTAAGTATGCATGTAGTATATATTTATGTATATATTTATTTGTGTATGTAAGGGTTTATTTTATTTATGTATATGTATTTGTGTAAATATGTTGTATATAGGAATACCGTAATGTTATTATTCTTTTTAGTTGTTATTTGCACTGCCCACAATCTTTTCCGCTTTGCCTTAAGGTTTGACTGGTAGAGAATGCCATTTGGCATTAAGTCCGCCTTTTGTACGATAACTTTTCTTTTGTGCAATAAAGTTTAAATAAATAAATAAGAGCGATGGGGCACATTTATGAGATTATGAGTAAGATGTATGCACCCATACTAATACACTTGACACTTGACTGCACCTGTAAGATTTTGCGCACATGTAGTTTTCATATTATGTTACGCTACTCGTGAGTAATGTGTGCGTACAGACAATAGCCGTCTGCGATGACAGGCCATTTAGCCGCGTGACAGCTCTAGACGTTTCCTTTTGGTGCGCGTACACTGTACTGCCACCTTGACTTAATATACTGAAAGTTGGCCGAATGATTTCCTTGGAATATAAAAGACTAGCTTCCGCCCGCGACTTCATCCGCGTGGACCCGGGATAAAAACTATCCTATATTTTAATCCAGGATATAAACTACCTTCGTGCAAAATTTCATTCAAATCGGTTCAGCCGTTTAAGCGTGATTGAGTAACAAACATCCAAACATCTAAACTTTCGCATTTATAATATTAGTAGGATTATTACTAGAAAGCTACGGTAGAAGCTACGGTAGCACTAGGCTATCCTAGCTTCTACCGTAGCTTTCTACCATTAGGTTCAGGCATGCGGCTGTCAAGCGGTGGTCGTGGGTTCGAATCCCGGCTCGTACCAATGAGTTTTTCGGAACTTATGTACGGATTATTTACCGTTAGCTTTTCGGTGAAGGAAACCATCGTAAGGAAACCGGTCTAATCCCAATAAGGTCTAGTTTTCCCTCCGGGTTGGAAGGTCAGATGGCAGTCGCTTTCGTAAAATTAGTGCCTATGCCAAATCTTGGGATCAAAGCGGACCCCGGGCTCCTTTAGGGGCATTACCGGGAATAACGCTAGGAGGATGATGATAAAAGATTATTCGGGTATTTACAGAATTAAAAAAAAGACATTTCTTTTTAATACAACAGCAGGATGTTTATCCGAGGCTTTATCAGAAAATAAAATATCCTTGCTCACTAAAAGCTACTTAAAAGTTTAGAATGTACAAAGTATTTGCAGTATTTTGGAACGACTATAACACATTATACATTTGGCATATATGACTGACTGACATAAATGCATGGCTCAAAGTAGCTTAATAATTCATAATTTCATTGTCATTGTATCACGCCTAGGGATTTAGATGGCACAGTTCCTGCAAGAAAGCCAAAATATCCAACGATCTTGCCTTGGCCTTGTACTCTGTAACACAGTTTCAGACATGTTTTCTTGTAGGTAGAACAACGCGTTATTTTTTCTTCTTCTTTGTATTTATATTCATGTTTGCTAATTTAGTTTCGGTTTTTTTTAGAAACTCCGTGGGCGTAGCATGGTTGCCATTTTATCACTTATCGTTGTGGTAAAGACGCCCATCACGCTCTGACAAGTATGCGAGTGCGAGAGTGACGGAAGCCTTATCCACAAAGATAAGTGATAAAATGGCAACCGTGCTACGCCCGCTGGTACAGTTTGACTGGTAAAAGTGCGATTGCGGCTTACTTGCAGACTAAAATTCATTTATATCATTTATTTATGATTAATTTTGTACAATCTTGGAGTCATAGTTAAGGTCTGTGTAACGATGTGCAGAAACAAAATCTCGCATACGTACGAGAACCCTGAAAACGTTTTACTTCTTTTGGGCAGTCGTGTAAGCTCTGGTTTTTAAATTTATATTTCTAACATGCCTCGGCCATCAGTCGGCAGTGGTATAAGTAGCTGGGTTAGGTAGTCAATTTTTATTAATAACACTTGTAGGTACCTACCAAACACAACGTAATACGCTAAGCACTTTAAAAAAAAAAATGTTTACGGCCTTATCCAGTTATGTTAATGATAATTTTATATGTAAGAACCATTATTCGTAGATACTTCATTGAGTGATATTTTTGAGTAAGTCATCTTACTATGAACACGCTTCCGCATAAAGGTGGCACTTGTGGAGACATCACGACAATGGCTAGGGCTGCCACAAAAGACGGCTCTCGCTGCCTTCCGCCGCGGTCGGATGTGACGATACGTGCTGCTAACCCTATAGGTAGGTAGATTTGAAGTTGGTTTCAAGGAAAAGTGTCAGGGCCGCGTTTCTAGGTGCCACCGATTCGGTTGCGAGATATTAGGTAACAGGATTGGTTTATAATATCACGAAAACCCGGAATCCGGCTGTTAATACTGTTATGCAAATTATGCTTTATTTAATTGCCATTGGATGAAAGTTACACTGGCCTTAAAATTGAACTGGGTTGCGCATACAGATAGAGGCAAAAGTTGGATTAAAAGAAAGAAAATAATATCAGTGATGATGAAATTAAATGAAAATATTTTTTTTCAGACCATAACTCGAGAATTTAAATGATTGAATACTCAAATTTCAGGTGAGTATTGGATAGAGAAAACGAACGTGCAAATAAATCATCAATACCTTAAAACCCTTTTAATCTCAAAACCTTTTTATAGATCTATGATTTCGTGGGAATTTTGATTAGTTTCCTCAATTTAAAAAATTAATGCACCCATATCCGCCAAAAAAAGGAAGCCAATAAAATGTAGGTAAATCACGTGTAAATAAGCTTTTCAACACAATTGCTCGTAACGTACCTCTTATTGTGTCGCTTTTAGGCTCATAATCCTGGATATTAAACACGCGTGTTTAATAACATTACGATACTTGTGTGTTATGGTTATATCCCGATTAAGTCACGTTGGCACCTTGCAGCAAGATGTATGCATGCACACGGTGCATTCTTAAACTAACCGGGTTGTACAGAATGTACAGCTTTTTTTTTAATTCCCGGAAAATGGATTCTTACCCGACTAAACAAATTAAATCCTTTTTGTTAATTAATTGACTATTTCTTTTTGGATATGATATAGAAACGGTTAATTTAGTAAAACTATTCACTTTTGATAACATTTTACATGAATTAATAAAGATAACATTTTAAAACGAAATTATTCATTTTATTTTGTATTGGCTGTTTAGAGATTTCATCTAATGCGCGCGCACTGCGCAAACTTCACAAAAAAAATTGATGCGCGCCATTATAGGTTATTTCACAGATATTTGTAAACATTGTTAATGCGTGTTCGGTTATTAACAAAAATGTTGATTCGTGGTGACTAGAAAAGTGATAAAAAGAATGGACGCCACTAGAAATTCTTGACGATGTATACAAAATGTGAGTAAAAACCTGTTGACATCAATAAGTAAAGAAAATAACTTGACAGGCCTATCAAATTTTCATCTTATGAAAAGGATTTTTTCCTGGCAAAATGTGTTGAAAAACGTCGTATGAAACGCGTGAGCTTTGGTAATTACAATCCTCGGCTCTCTTATCACTAAGATAATTCCGCCTCTGATGTAATTATCAACATACCTCACTTGTATCACAATGTACTATTATATAGGTCGAGCGTCGACTTATAATTTTCCAACCTCGGCCGGTTTTCAAGAGATATTGTTTTAAAAAGGATGTTGTCGATTAAAGGCTCTATATACGCGCTGTATTCCGCAGAGGATGAGCAGCGGAACGGAGGGATGTACGAGGGACGTGCACCCCTTATGTTTCATTAACGACGGTCGCTGTAGATACATGGAGTTTTAGACACGGCACTTACTTTTATTCTGAGCCATCATCATCATCGAAAGATGTCTACTGCTGGTCATAGGCCTCTCCCAAAGAGTGCCACACTATTCTATGTAGTGTCATTGAATTGAATTTCATTTCTAGTCCGTATTGTCCCACTGCTGGGCAAAGGGCTCCCTCTCTTTCTTACATTTCTATCGACTGCGAAACTATACCAGTCCTCCCAAAAAGCGTGACATGTGTCACGATCTTATGACATTATTTTCACTAAAAGCGGTAAGTTTTCATGCTTAAAACACCAAAGAAAACGTGGCAGTCGATTCCGGGGGGCTCGACTGTCATGTCCACTGTATCTAATTAGGCATGCAATAAATAGTAGTACTTACGTACAGCAGGACCTCTATATCCATCGAACCGATGTTTGGACAAATAGAAACTTTTAACCATTGCTCGCACTCGCTTGCTGTATAGCACGTGCTCTTTCGTTTTTAACGTGATCGAGCGTTGGAGGTGCGCGAGAGCCGAGTTAAGCGAAGCAGCAAGAGGAACGGGTCTATGATAGGGATATCCCCATTTTCACGTGAAGTCAGAGAGAGAGAGAGGAGAGTTAGTAAGAAACAAACAAAAAAAGGAGAATGGATTTAAACATTAAATTCTCGTAAGGCAACGCTTTATTAACATACGATACGTTTAAGTTGCGTATTTTTAAAAGTATATTCAGTTATTCAGATGACGACATTATTATTTACATATCTTTGTGAAAAAACTAAAATATCTTTGAAATTCTTAGCATTTTTATTTGACAACTAAGTATACAAACTTAATTACGTTTATATTATTTATATCCGATCGTTAAGGTGGCACCTATACCAGAAAAGAGGTGCGAAAATACATATTTGGCCACGTAATGCGGAAGAGATGACTAGATGCCCAAACAAATATTAAATAATTAATCAGAGGGAAGAAAAGGTAGAGTTCGCCCAAAACTACTTGGTTGAGTACAGTCCTGAAGGACCTGAACACGATACGCGCAAGCCTTGACACGACGCGCAAAATGATACGGAGAGCCGGCCCCAAAAGACAGGAATGTTGATTTTTGTGAAATAACCAAAACATTTTTGGAATAAACCTTCCTTCCTTCCTTATTTCTAAGTTATCGCTCGCAAGCGTCAGCTTACTCAGTGTTTAAAATAAAGGACTTTAATAATTCCGTACCGCTTCCCGCAGGTTCACCTAACTCTACGTGCTTCCTAGTCCAAGAGCGTCGACACAATGACCCCGCGTAAATCGCCGGCCCCCGGACCAACACCGGAATTCATAAATTATGATTCACTTGCTCACTGAAAACCTTTTTTATGGTAACGCTTATTCGGTGAAAAGCGGCCATTTTTATTTTACTCGTTTGTCGCTTAACGTTGTTTTTATTGAAGGGGACGCTCTCGGCCTATATTCTTGTTTTCGGTATTTGAGTTTACGTATTATGAAAAGGCCGGGGTAAATAAAATATTATGTTACAGTATTCGGGGTTTAGTCCAGTTTATGGAAAGCGGATCAGGGATTCGGCTATGCATTTTACTTATAAGTAAATGATAAAGGGAACAACAAAAACTCCTATATTTTTTTATATTCTGTCATAAATAAAGACGACCGTCCATTCATTTATTACTTTATTACCTAATTACGAGCTAAACTTCTGTTGCATAGATTTGGTCACAGATTAAAGGCTCTTCTTCAGTTTTGTAAACGCTTCGACACTGTTCGCTAACTTAACAATTAAAACATAGTCGCGTTATTGTTCCTGATTATTTAAATTGGTTTGTGAAATGTTTTACGCATGAATGGTAATTTTTTAACCAACTTTCATTAAAATCCATCACAGTTTGAGGTTATGTAGTGTTTATTATATGCATCACCTTTATGTAATCATTTACGGCCATTCCCAATAATCAATCCACGGATAGTTTTTCTTACCAGCTGACAGATTATCCGTAGAAAATGTGTCAAAATGTAACTGCTGGTAAGGAAAACTATCCGTGGATTGATTATTGGGAATGGCCGTTAGTCAAAACTGATATTTATAAAATAATCACTGTTTCTTTGTGACCCTTACATTCATAGTTGCACAAATAAATATCGTGTACATATTTACATGGGCATACGTACATCAACAGATGCAATAAAACATGTCAATGACAAACACATAAACATACCATCTTGACATAAACTTTATATGTCCTGTAGTGACGCGGGGCACTTATAAATGTACATAAAATGTCATAAAATTTACGAACTGTAAGGATATTCACGCCGAATTTTTATACTGCTAGAGTTTATGGGTTTTCATAGTTGACTTAGACGCAATTTATAAGAGAAAAGCGAGGTCATAAATATAGCTTATTAGAAAACATCAACTATTTCTGACATTACAAAAATGATAAAGCATACTTACTTGTCACTGCGTCCTCAAACTTTGCTTCTATCTCACGTAAGTACTGATTAGTCAAGAGAACAAACTGGATATAGTTTGGAAAACCTCATTACAAATACACATTATGTGTACTTAGTGGTGTAGGATCCTAAATACTGAGACTTGAATGGAAACACAAATCAATTAATTACGTTAATATACATACATATATAATTCATACAATATACATACAATACACATCAATTATACATACTTCATCATCATCATATCAGCCGAAAGACGTCCACTGCTGGACATAGGCCTCCCCCGAAGAGTGCCAAAGTGACCGGTCCTGCGCCACCCGCATCCAGCGGACTCCAGCAACCTTTACCAGGTCATCAGTCCACCTTGCGGGGGGCCTACCCACGCCGCGCCTTCCGGTTCGTGGTCGCTACTCGAGAACCTTTCCACCCCAACGGCCATCGGTTCTACGTGCTATGTGCCCCGCCCACTGCCACTTAAGTTTAGCGATTCGGAGGGCTATATCGGTTACCTTGGTTCTGCTGCGGATAGCCTCATTTCTGATGCGATCACGCAGAGACACCCCCAACATAGCCCTCTCCATAGCCCTTTGGGTGACTTTGAGCCTTCTTATGAGGCCCATAGTAAGCGACCACGTTTCAGTGCCATATGTCATCACTGGCAACACACACTGGTCAAAGACTCTCGTCTTGAGACACAGCGGAATATTGGACGAAAAGATGTGCTGTAGCTTCCCGAACGCTGCCCAGCCGAGTCGGATTCGACGATTGACCTCTTTCTCGAAGTTGCCTACCTAACTGGATAGTTTGTCCTAGGTATACATAATCGTCTACAACTTCGAGTGTAAAGTGTCCGATTGTAATGGGAGTTGGTACTACATGGGTATTTGACATGATCTTCGTCTTATCCATGTTCATTCTTAGACCAACTCGTTCGGAAGCTTTATTGAGGTCATCGAGCATCGTACTTAAGTCTTCCATGGTCTTAGCCAAGACTACTATACCATCAGCAAACCGAAGGTGAGTGATGTACTCGCCGTTGATGTTGATGCCTAGCCTTCTCCAGTCCAGAGTTTTGAAAACGTCCTCCAGTGCAGCGGTGAACAGTTTTGGAGAAATAATATCTCCTTGCCTGACTCCTCGCTGCAGCGGAATAGGTTTTGAGTTCTGGTCCTGGAGTCGAACTGACATAGTGGCGTTCTCGTACAAACACTTCAGCACTTCGATATAGCGATAGTCAACTTGGCACCGCTGGAGAGACTGTAGTACAGCCCAGGTTTCAATCGAATCGAAGGCTTTCTCGTAGTCCACGAACGCTAGGCAGGTTATACTCCTCGGTATTCTGTATAACCTGACGGAGCGTGTGGATGTGGTCTTCGGCACTAAAGCCTCTTCGGAAACCGGCTTGTTCGGGAGGCTGGAAGTCATCTAATCTGCGTACGAGACGATTTGTAATGACCCTCGAAAACAGCTTATAGACATGGCTCAGAAGTGAGATGGGTCTGTAGTTCTTCAGGAGGGTGTTGTCACCCTTTTTGAAGAACAGCACCACCACTCCTCCGTTTCATGCCTTTGGAGTTCTCCCTTCCAGTAAGACGGAATCGAACAACTTCTGAAGGGCCGTAAGGACCGGTTTTCCACCCGCCTTCAGGAGTTCGGCTGTTATTCCGTCTTCACCGGGTGCCTTGTTGTTCTTGAGCTGTTTAAGAGCCATTACAATCTCGTACAGGCTGATGTCCGGGATGTCGTCGGTATAGTGCCGGGTTAGTCTAGCTCTAGGGTCTTCCGCCCGACCAACTTCGGGTCTGCGTGTTGACGTGTATAGCTGTCCGTAAAAGCGCTCTATCTCACCCAGAATCTCGGTTTTAGAAGAAACGATTCTACCATCTTCAGTTTTTAACTACGCGAGCTGGCTCTGCCTTATAGACAGATCTCTTGAGAACACTTTAGAGCCCTTATTACGCTTGATGGCCTCTTCAATACAATTTGTATTGAATTGGCGCAGATCGCGGGTAAGGGACTTGGAGATCTGTTTATTGAGCTGCCGGTCTAAGGTCGCATCGGCTGAAGACTGTAGAATCATTTCACTCCTTTCCTTCATGAGCTTCTGAGTGGAGCTAGAGAGCCTTTTAGTTTTGTTGGTCCCTTGGGCCTTGAAGAACTTAGACCCAGTGGAACGGACACTTGAATACATACAATTATTATATGTACCCGAACAAATATATCATGAGGATCATTTAAGCTTTACGCTACTTGCGTTTAAAGGAGATTTGCTCCGAGCTCGCCTGACGGTAACAGGGAGACCATTCCACAGACGAATAGCCTGAACAGCGAAGGAATTTGAGAGGAAACCAGTACGGTATGTGCGACTCTTTACAACAGTAAAAAGCCTGAGCCTAAGCTAAGGAACTATGGATCATCTCATTAAAGGCCTCCACACACTGAACGCGGGTCGTGCGCGGCGCGGGTCGGGCGGTATCTCTAACTCTTTCGCACAGAATCAGAAATCATTTATTACCTATTAGTGTTTACATCTTTCAGTTCCCGCAGGATTGTGTCAGCTAACTTGTGTCTAGGAAAGATCTGTGTAAGCTGAAGGTGTCATGTCACAAGTGATGAGTTGAAGATGTTAGTTATTAGTTAGTACCTATTTATTTGTATTTCATATGTTACATTTCTATATCTTATTTTATTCTAAGAGGACGAGGAGCCGCCGCCCAGCGAGGCCAACGCCTCATGTCTTTATTAATAGTATACTCTATTTCACCTATTCTTTTATTTTTTAGTAATGGGTTAAATTCTCCGTGCGCCAGGTAAGCGTCCCCAGGTGTGTTTAGGTCTTCTATTCCCAGCGATGCGATCTTGGCCAGCATTTTGTAATTCAAGTCAGCAGCTCGGAGGTGCCATGCTTCTATTCTTCGTCGTGCGCGGCGCGGGTCGGGCGGTATCTCTAACTCTTTCGCACAGTAGCGTGGGCCCACGACGCGCCCGACCCGCGCCGCGCACGACCCGCGCCGCGCACGACCCACGCCGCGCACGACCCGCGCCCGCTCGGCGCCGCGCACGACCCGGGTTCGGTGTGTGGAGGCCTTTAGTGCTTTTCAAACATAATAATACTAAAGTATTTACGTTTCAAAAGGGTTTTCTTGCAATCGCATGACTATTAACGTATGATCTATTTTTTATCTGGAATAGGGTAGGTAACTCCGCAAAAACTAGGGTTTAAATTCTTGGGACTAGGCAGCAAGCAACACCAAAGGGAAGTAAGGGAAGAAATGACTAAGTATTTCATTTATTAATTTCCAACTTTCTTGCCGAAAAAAACTGTTCGCTTCCAATTTATTCCCCATTCCTTGTCGATTTAAGACTAGTGTTGAATGTTGAATTAAGTTTAGCGCCGAATGCTCATCTGTTGTCGCTACGTGTAAGCTATAAAACAGTTGTACAATAGTCGTAAAAAAGCGCATTGACGCTTTACTTGACTTTAATGATGGCCTGTTGTCGCCGCCTCCAAACATGATTTGCGAAATGATGAGTCATAGTTGAATGATACGAGGGGTTGAAAAGTCAGATTGCATTCGTCGTCGAGTCTTATGATCTGTAGTGGTAGTTACATTTTATTCTAATCCGGGCAATATTGTCATCAAGTAATAAAATAAGATAAGATAACATAAGATACAATTTATTGTCAAACACTAGAGATACTGCTTAGATGCTTGAGGCGTTTTGTGTGATTTTTCCTTTTTAATATCTAACTTGTATTCTTATTTAGGTGTGATGCCTAACGATTTCCCTATGCAAATAAAAGTTCCGATAAATCGTACGGAAATATGTATAAGAAAAGCGTACTTTACATAAAAAATAATGCATCGTTAAAACTGATTTATATAGGTGACATTATCGCTAATCAGCTAAACTTTGCCAAGAAATTCAATTGAATTAATACAACCCTTTTATGACGTGACCGCAAGCACGCGATACAAAAAGGCATTTTTAGCAAAAAACTAAGGAAGAATGACAATTGCTCACTCAACATTTCTAGCGTGTTCGAGTAGATAAACATATTGTTAATGTTTATAAAAAATATTGATGCATAATCTGTATTTTTTACAGACAATGAAAATTACGACTCGAAAAATATTCGAGGCTTGGTTATAATTAGCAAATTTGTACTGGGTTGACCGTTATCATTTGAATCAAGCTTCGATATTAAAATTTAATTCTGCTCATCTTAATTCGGACACTCGTTCATATTTTTTAGTATTAGCGTACAGAAAAAACCTAATTCTAGCGTTAGTAGTTACATACAAATCATTATTAAATTACAATTAATTCATTATTTATTTATTTAATTATTATTATTATGGGTGCAGGCCCATGCAGTTGAGAGAGGAAATGCGTTTAGGCGACTGTTAGCAATACCTTGCAATCTGTGTATAACATTGTTAATTTTTTGTTACGTGGCATTATTAAAAAAATATCGTTCGAAATTGCGTAATACGACATGTAGGTCTGTTTAGGGTTCCGTAGTCAACAAGGAACCCTTATAGTTTCGCCATGTCCGTCTGTCCGTCCGTCCGTCTGTCCATCTGCAGCTGAGCTCAAAGCTGTGATTCGATCCCCTCTCCCCCCTTCTCCCCTCCCACTGCCGGCTAATTGGCTACTACTGGAAATGTGAAAAAAATCGTGGCAGTAATACATAGAATTAATTTAAAAGGAAAACTATCACAGCTAAGTAGGCATAACTAGCTACCGAGTAATAGTCGACCAATTTAATGTGTACTTAAAAAAGAAAGGCCAACTTTCGTAAAAATTCGGCCGCCGCAACCGCAACCGCAATGGTGTACATTTAGTTGGTACGCGCGTGTCGATGTTACAAAGACAGAGAGGCAACTACGGAACCCCACACTGCGCGTGGCCCGACACGCACTTGGCCGATGAAAAAATGCTTGATGTCAAATCCTTTGGACAGATTATATAATAATTTTGTTCTGCCTGCAAATTAAGACGAAAGTAACCGATATAACCCGCTTTTAAGTAATTCGTAAAAATAGTTTTATTATTGTTCAATAAAATAGCTGACTCTACTTAAACTAAGCATCACTGAAACTCAAGACATCTACCCTTTTTGTCAAACATTTTCATTTAACCCCAATTATTTTAAAAGCACGCACCCCCTAATTGCACCCTGTGGTGCAGTGGAGTGATTCATACTGTATACTTGTATAGGCTTTTCCGAGGGAAACAATGCCTCATAAGTAGCCGTGGGTTTTTAAGTTTCGCTGGAGGCATGTTGGGGATAAATGTCGCTCTATGAGCACCAATGAGAACTAAAGTGGTTTGCGGAATTGATGCATTCATTTCAACAGCCATTTTTGCAAAAAAATATATCATCACCATCATGATCATCATTTTCAGCCTTTAATCGCCCACTGCTGAGCATAAGCCTCTCTTCGAGTTCGCCACTTATTCCGGTCCCGTGCTAGTCTCATCCAGAAATGACCCGCGGTCTTGTTTACGTCGTCAACCCATCGTGCTGGTGGACGACCGACGCTTCTAAAAAAGTATAAGTAATGTTGAATTTCCAAGACTAGACATTATTAACATGAACCTACCTTTGTGCCATCTAATTGTCACATAATGAAAGCGATATCGCGGAAATATCTTAATATTGTACTTAGTTTTGAAGCTGTAGCAAATTTTAAGTCGAAAGCAGCGTCTTTTCTAGTTTTTTTGACATAGGGTGTGTCCAGCTAGAAAATTCCGTTCAGATTAATAATTTATTTCTTTTTATTTATTTATTTATTTATTTATTACACAGCAACTATCTTTACAGGTAACGCTAATACAATAGTGCCTTAACCTTAAATTAATCCTATAATCTTTATTACTTCCTTATTACTACTTAACTAAATAATTTAAATTAAAAATTCAATTTATTACAATTCATAATAGTCAATTTAGATTTCAATATGTCATTACACAATAATTCAAATTAAATGTCAATCCATTACATAGCATAATACATATAAACACGTTTTTGACAATTCCCACATAGGGCAATAAAAAAGATCTGTCTGTCGGCAACGAGATTCAGAACGTGTATAGTACGGCTGAGAGGTGCCTTACGGAGCAGATTCGTTCTGCCGGTTGGCTCTGCCAGCAGCTGCGGTTGCTGCCTCCTCTCGGTGTACCTGTCAGGCGCGCACAGCTTGAACATTTGTAATTAAGAATAAGATAACCGTTTTCTGTTTTTTTATTGGATCATAATATTCAGCACTTCTTATTTGGTGATATTAATTTATTGCTTGTCTATGTACAGTCAGCGTCATATAGTCAGTAGCAGATAGAGTAGCCAAATATTTCGTACCACACCCTTATTCTTACAGTAGTAAAGACGTGTACCGAAATATTTGCCTACCTTGGCTGCTACTAACTATATGACGCTGACTGTACCTACTTGTCCTAAATGTAGGTTTAGTTATCACAAACGATTACTTACTCTCGTGTGCTCCCTGAATACTGTCTAAAAGGAACCTTCATTTGGCAGCAGTCTCGTAATCTCGTACCCTAAACTTGAGTTTACACCAAAGCTCCTTAGAACTAAGTTATAAGCACAGTTACAAGTTGAACCAAGTTCAAGTCGACGGCACCTGTGCCCTGCGAAAAGGGTGTTTGAATCAGTTCGTATTTGAAGCGTATATATATCACGAAGTTTCAAACATGTATACATCTTTAAGGAAGTTTTGGGCAAAGATCGGCGCGTGATGAGTTGAATAAATTTGAATTTGAATGAAACGCAGCCATCATTTGTATAGACGGTATAATGTTGTTACGGCTCCGTGTTTTGACGAACCCCTTCCAAGTTCATAATTTGGGAGATTGTCCATCTCTCATTTAAGATTCGCTTATTAGGTTAAGATCATTATATTATTCACGAAGTGAATATTTAAACATTTTTTTGACAGCGCACAAATCACGGGACATTATGCGTAGGTTATTCAGAAAATTAACATAATACTATGTTGATAAATTAAGTCATTAATTCGAAAGAAAATTACGGTCAACACTGCCCTAAGAATTTATAAGACAAAAGTTTTTTTATAATATGACAGTGACAAACAACCGTACACGGCCTGTTTGACGGTAAGCAGGCACCGTAGTTATGTAATACTATTAACTGTTCTGAGCCCTTGCCGACTAATTTGAGGAGTCACCTACAGACGAATATAGATTTCTCACTCTCAACACAGTGCGTCATCGGAACTCAAGAGCCGACCTTTTTTTAAAAAAAAATGGTGTAAAATACAAAACAATAGGCTAAGTAAGTCTACATTAAAGGTACCTATAGGTAGAAGGTTATTCAAAGCAGAAGAAACGGGTTACCCCACAGATATCCGGATAGAAGGACCATGGCGCACAATAATCGGATTTCTATTTATTCGTGCTGCGAAATTGAATTATAATTGACGGCGAAGCTGGTGTCCAGAAAAGTGCCCGGGCGACATTCTTTACCCCGAGTTCCGGGAATATTTGAAGGTTTATCTAGTGGAGACATACGGGATAATTTTCTATGCCTCATTCCGCATGATATTAGAATTTTAACGGACAAGTTCATCTATGTTTCCCTGTTCATCTACGATCATCACCCTCCTAGCGTTATTCCCAAAAGAGCCCGGGGTCCGCTTTGACACCTTATCCCCAGATTTGATATAGGCACTAGTTTTACTAAACCGACTACCATCTGACCTTCCAACCCAGAGGGAAAACTAGACCTTATTTAGATATTAGATCGGTTTAATCACGATGTTTTCCTTCACCGAAAAGCTAACGGCAAATATTCCGTACATAAGTCCCGACAAACTCATTGGTACAAGCTGGGATTTGAACCCACGACCGCCGCTTGACAGCCGCATGCCAGAACCACTAGACTACCTACGGAGCCTAGCTGAGGAACTATGGATCATCTCATTAAAGGCCTCCACACACCAAACGCGGGTCGGGCGCGGCGCGGGTCGGGTGGTATCTCTTATCTCTTTCGCACAGTAGCGCGGGCCCGTCCCTGTGTGATAGAGATAGTGATAGAGATATTAAATGCGTTGGCAGTGAGAGAGATACCTACCGACCGTGCCGCGCCCGACCCGCGCCGCGCCCAACCCGCGCCGCGCACGACCCGCGCCGCGCACGACCCGCGTTCGGAAAGGGTTTTCTTGCAATCGCATAACAATTATCGTATGATCTAATTTTATATGGAATAGAGTAGGTAACTCCGCAAAAACTAGGGCTTAAATTCTTGGGACTAAGCAGCAAGCAACTGGAACTTCGTTAAATGCAACCGGGATAGTGTTAATATGGGGAGGAATCTTCTAGGTGACTTAGATGTAAGCTACTTTATACATGCGATGCTTAACTATATAGAGAACTATTTTCATAAGCGTTGGTATAATCAGTTTTATAAAATGGCCCTTCTGCAACATTCACTATGGTAGTTGAATTAATGCTTAGTAGAATAAGGTAAACGTCCCAGTGCCGGACACTGTACTATTACTTGGCACCTTCAATCTTATTCCAGGTTTCCAAGGCAATAGAGGTGAAAAACAGGGTTTTAATTATTGAAAAGGGTGTCAACCATTAGAAAGTGTACCCCTAGTAAGAATAAATGTATTAGAACATTGTTACACAACTTACAACATGTTATTGAATTCAAATGTTTTTGGATTTTTTTTGCTTTAATTATTTGCAGTTATTTACTTTACATTGATTTATTGATTTACAAAACGCGCGTTCTTCTCCAAATAATCCCTCCGTATTTTTCCAAGTTATCAGGACCGCGCCCGAGGCCGGAATTTGTTTGTCTCTCGCCCTTTGACGAGACGTATTTAGGACAAAAAAACCCTTCCGAGGGACAGTTAGCCCGTCTTCATTTCGCTTTGTTTACCATCGACACGCCAAATAAAGCCTTTATCTCGTTAGATGCATTCGGGGTCTGTTTGCTGGAAAAAACGGTTATGAAATTGTTCGAGAACAAATATTAGTAATTTTGTCTTCGAAGCAAACATTTCAAGCTTGTAGGTAAGCAACTTGAAAAATTTAATGATAGCTACGCTTTTTTATACCATGATTGTGGCAAACAAGCATACGACCTGCTTGTTGATAAGCAGACATCGTAGTCTAAGGACTCAAGGCGCCAAAGGTCACAAGGGCGGTAAAAAGTGACACTAGGATATAATTTTTCACACGAAACAAATTCCTTGGTACCTACTTAACTGTCGTAAAGACGGATGCCTAATGATTTAGTGAGGGTTGGTTTTCAGAAACACCTATAAAGGAGAAAGCAATTAAACAGTAATAGAACCTCACGTAACAGTAACCATGCAAATTGCTTGCTTACCTTAAGTCCATTCGATGTCTTTTGTTCAATTTGAAATATCAACATTATCCGGGAAGAATCACGGTTGCTTTTACTTTAGAATGCATTAGTGTGATACGTGTGTGAGGAACTTAGTTGTTAAAATTAAGAACACAATAGTATTTTACCGTAATCAGTCATTTGAATAAGGGTAAAGCTTAACAAGACTCTATTAAACGATTTCTTGTCTACAGAAATGTGAAAGGAATGGATAAAGCAAAGGAATTATGTATTTAAATACCAAATGTATTATATACATTTTCAGTCATATATATGTAGATCGTATCGAATATTATCTGAACATATCCTGTAATAGAGGTAAGGATGTGTTACGATATATTTGGCTACTTTAGTTGCTACTATACTTGAAAACATAATTACATATATAAATAAACATATATTATATTACATATACATACATATATAAATAATCATAAATACACATATATATATATATATATTTTTAAACACATAGCTACATATTTATGGAACATATACATGCACGATTCCTGTTGTCTTGATAAGAGACGGGGATGGAAGTCTCTTAAGACATCGGTATTCTTTAATGTCTCTGTCATTCTAATTTTCAAAGACAAATACATACATGGAAGTGGCGATGCCCTTATAACTTGCCAGAGATGTCGTATTTTGAATCACGAATGGGGCCCGGGTTTAGTGGAATTAGTCAAGTGTCATAGTTACATCAAGGCAAAGTACTGGCTAAGGTACTTGTACCGCGTCGCCGACTCGGGTTAGGGAAGTAATGAGTTTGTTAGCATTAATTAGTAAGTCTTAACTCTCCTCTACAAATGTTGGTGAACGGGAATTGGTGCCTATTTATCATTATATAATTTTGGTATGTGGTTGAAACATGCCTGTATTTGGTCTGTGGTTGAAACATGCGTGAATTTGGTTATTTTTCCTCGACTACGGCAGGGCCAGGGTTATGATTGTAGCAGTCTATGTTTGTTTATGTACGTTCCACGTTCTATAATGTAGCGTTTAAGATACCGAACCGATTTAGATGAATGAGGTACCATCAATCGATTTGAAATTATGCTCTGGGTAACATAGGTAGGCTATCTTTTGTAAGCAAAAAGAAACATTTTTTGACAGTTTTTGGATGGGGATCATTTCTTCAGATTCTTCTCATCTTTAGTTCATATTAATAGTTTATAAGTGAATATAACCTGTTTTTCTATAAAACCAGTAAACAGTTACGATTACTTTAATACAACAAACATCCGTCTCCGTCGTTCGACTTATACGAGTAGTTGCAGACAGATATATAGGTGAATAGATGTAAGGAAGTACTTCACGGGCTTAACAATTTTATAGGTAGGTATTATAAATATTCGAAAGTCGAAGTTCGTAATACATGCATCCCTGTCACTCGAGTTAGGGAGTGCGATAGAGATGGAAATACCCGAACTTCGACTTTCGAAGTTCGTGGTAGCGCCGCAGGTGAATCCAGGTGATAAAATATAGCCTATGTCCAACCTGAAAGTCCCTTCTAAAAAGGAAACAATTTTCGGAATCGGATAAATATTTCCAGCCATTACCCCCTACAAACTTACAATGCTATAATCTCACAAACTTTTTCTCTTTAGTATTATACATAATAGATATAGATGACCGTTGTTTTGTTATCATTATTATATAACAACGCACATCTAAAATTTCAGCTACCTGGCTTCAGCATTTTGCGGTTTTGCGGCTTGGGACTCTATGTTAACCTTCGCGACCTTAACCCGGCCGCTCACATATTCAGACCGCGTAACACTCATGCGACCAGTTTTCAGGACAATCCGAAACATCCGACATGTGATCCTGGCTCCTTATGCAAAACCTGGTCATACATTGTCTCCGATATTTGTCACCTTCAGAATCCTCTAATTCCCTCTTGGGTGTAGCCACATTATACGTAGTACATGGAAAACCGAGCTTTGTTTGGCGTATTTTTGGAGAAGGAAGCTAGATCGATTTTCTACCCTTATTAAGACCAAACATTAGGGGTAAATTTTCCATATAATCAATATGCAAACACTACAAATGATCAATAAACAGTATATACAACAGACTGAAAAAGGACTCAGTTAATCTTCCCTCTTAAAATCTATATTGTAAATCACATTGAAATCATTAGACCCGTTTTCGAGAGCCCATTTACAAACAAATAAATATAGAATTATTTACCCAGTACACTGTAGGTGTGTACCAAATAAATTAGATTTTAGTTGCACAATAGAGGCCCTCTAGACAACTAGAACTAGGGTAAATGCGTAGTTTTACGAACGAGAAAATTAACTGCCATTTTGAGTTTCAAAAAATGACAGTTGACAATATGTCTCAACGCGCCTATGTCAAGATGCAAAGTGGTCAATTCATCGTATCAAAAAGCTATCGTACAATTGTAAATGTCACTGACTGTATCAACAAATTGAATAGGTTTTTCTGCGATACGAAAGAACTAAATCCAACAATGTATTGTACATTCTGAAGCGGAGTCAACGTAGACAAAGTAGTAGTTTCTTTCAATTTCGAACAAGAAAAGTCGATACGCTTTTCAAATGATTTTCCAGGCGAAACTAGAGTTCTGTTACGGGTTCCTAGTTTGTATTGGTATAAAGTTAGGTAGGTAAGCGGTGTGTGCTGGTCAGAATCAATGTGTCGAACAACTTCTTTCTATTTCGAGTTTGTTTTCTAGAAATGGTTTGTTCGTGATGTGCTTATATGACAATTAAATTTTCTGTCGTCATTTCAAAAGAAGTCGAGCGCTCGAAAGTCAAAAATCGGTTCCCTGAACGGGAGTCTGGGTATTTTTGGGCGTTATTCAAAGAGGGCTTAAGTGGTATATGTGTCTAGAAAAACTAATTTGGTTTATATTCACATAAAGCTGTAATCTTGTATTTTTATTATCAACCCAATAATTTACTAACGTGGAGAGAATGCCATAAGACATTAAGTCCTCCATTTGTTTTTTCTTGTATATAGCGCGAGATAATCTTATATTCAAACTAAAATGCATAATGTTCAACTTCAGCGCCTGCTGCAGTTTTGAATTTTATGTAGATTGAAGAAGTTGGCCTTAGATACGTTTTAATCAAAACTTATACTCGATACTTCCCCGAACGAGTAATACTTATCAGCGAGACAAGTTCGCCAAAATAAATAAAACTATAATATATTATACCATTGGTTACCACCCAAGCTGGTATAATTTTTTACGTCATGTTGGAATGTAAACCTAAATACTGTTGCATAAGGGTGTGATTGCAACAGAGTATTCGATCAAAATACGCGCTTGGAAAAGTAAATGGGAATAGTATTTTTCTAGTAAATAAACCGATACGTCAGAAAGCCTAATAGCGCGTGACGTCGTAAATAACGGGACGTCCCTCTGACGTCACGGGGAATAAATACGGTCCGTGATTTAGTTCGGAGTGGAAAAATGTACTAGAAATGCATGGTTTTCGTTGGAAAAGCTCTGGTTTTTACATTTGAAGTTGGTATAGAATTTGCACGGCAAAACATGTAATTGATGATTAGATACATTAGTCAAAGAAACACTCACATCCATCTTCAATATTCCCTTAGACGATAGATCTTGGAACCAGGCTAGCCTACCCATTAGGTTCGGCGACCTGGGTATCCGCAAAATTTCTGGTGTTGCTCTATCTGCGTTCTTGTCCTCGGTGCATGCTGCTCAAAGCCTTATAGAGAAAATCTTAGATCCTTCTATTGGAGCTATGGAGGCCGCGCACTGCTCCGAGGCCAAGAACGTTTGGTCTATAACCTGTCCCGACGCGGACCCGCCCGCCAACCCCTGCTCGCATAGGCAATGGGACGAGCCGCTCTGTCAGCTAGTACGGAAAAACCTTTTAGATACGTCAACTAGTTCGGCAGACCGTGCTCGTCTCCTTGCGACTGCGGAGTGGGAGTCGGGTCTGTGGCTGCAAGCTCTACCGTCTCCAAACATAGGCACTTTTCTAGATAACACCACCTTCCGCCTGGCAGCTAGCTTGCGTTTGGGGGCATCAACAAATCAGCCACATCGCTGTCAATGCGGCGCCATGGTGGACAAACTGGGCCACCATGGCCTCTCTTGTGTCCGGAGCGCTGGTAGGATCTTCCGCCACGCCAGTATTAACGATATCATCCGTCGGGCTCTTGTCAGTGCAAGAGTGCCGGCTGTCCTCGAGCCCAGCGGGCTGGCCAGGGACGACGGCAAGAGACCTGACGGAATGACGCTGGTGCCTTGGAGCATGGGTCAGCCGCTAGTTTGGGATTCTACTTGCGTTGATACCCTGGCACCGTCCCATGTTCCAAGCACCCGTGCCGCCGCTGGCGCTGCGGCACCCTCGGCCGAAAGCCTCATGCGCCGCAAATATGCCGTCCTAGGAAACAGCTACATGTTTGCGGCGTTTGGCGTTGAAACCTTGGGGCCATGGGGGCCAAGTGCGCGTCGGCTTTATAAAGATTTGGCGACGCGCTTAATAGAAGCCTCGGGCGACCAGAGGGCTGATGGCCACTATTTCGCACAGCGTGTTAGTATCGCTATACATCGAGGAAATACTGCCAGCCTTCTGGACACCTTGCCCGTTGACGGCGATTTATGCCAATTTTTTTACCTATAGTTTAAGTTTTATGTTTGTTTTTATTAATTGTCGTTATTTAGACAATAATGACTATTGATGATTTTTTGTTTAATACTAAACAATTATTTAAATCCGAAAAATTGTGTATAAAAAAGAAAGGTCATCAATTAATGTAATGAGTGTATTACCTGTGCACAATCAAACATGTTCCTCACTGAATTAATGTTTTACTATGTGCAAGATCGGACGAAAGTAATATTTTTTGCAAAATGGCGGTGGATAAGCTGCGATTGGAATGGAAATTAATTTGATAATTTTGTCAAATTTGGTAGATACCTATATATATGAATTGATAGTCAACTTTCGGCTCCAATTTCATCATGTTGAAATAGTTGACATGGATTTGGTTATAATACACTTTTGGTTATAATAAAAATAGTATTTTGGTCATAATAATAGTCACATCAGTATTTTATTAGTTTCAATATTAGACCCTTTCGGAAGATTATATTCCGTTACATTGTTTCTAAGGAACCGTTCAGGATGACTCGCCGGTCGCCAAAGTATCGGACAGTGGAAAGCTTAGTTTGCACGAACAAAAGCCGAGTTTAGCTCTTCGTGATTAAAGTTAACGCTTCTGTACGAGTTGGCGGCAGGTGGCTTTGGGAGTCTTTGGTAACAGTCTTAAGAGGATATAAGATAAAAATTGCATGAGGTCCAGATAAATAAATAATTTAATATCGGATACATATTTAAGTCACCACAGTTTGGTGACTTATTTAGAGAATGTCTTGTCACGAAGATTGACGAAAAAAAATTCTTATAGCGCGTTCACAAAATTTTAACTTTATATTAATTTATACTTTTTCTTCGTTGCAGGTCCCGGTACTCAGCGTGGATTCCCCGGATTAGCCTCTAAGTCTTTCTAGCCTATCTTTTGACACCCACGGCCGTATACCTTTATACTTTCATTTTTTGCATTATGAAGCCATACACATACACAAGTATATGTATAGAACAAAACGAATGAAATAAAAAATAAAACATTTTCATTCAATTTTTTTTATTCTCAAGAAGCCGTATTAATTCGTCGGTTAGCATTGTTCTTATTTCAATCTTGCAAAGTAATACAAAACATACTTAGATTGGCTTACTTTTCAAAACACACGATTCCAAGTGTTGAGAGCCCAATAAAAACTGTAAAACCAAACGACAAACTTGGAAGTAAACTTGAAGAGCTCAAAGATTTCAGCTTTTACTGTCATGTACTCTATCAAACAAGTTCCAGTTCTCAGTAAAAGGACGAGTCTAGACGAGGTACGGAGTTTCGCGGAGTTCTCGATGTGGTTTCTAGTTGAAGAGTTTCCACTTGATGTTAATGGTGAAAAGTTGTTTCGACTTGCGGACTTGCTCATATCAGTTACTGTTGAGAACTGGATCGACATGCGCTCGGGAGGAGACGCGCGGGCGGGGACACAGCGCGACGTCACCGTCGCGGAGGACGCGGCGACACGCGAGCGACACTCGGCTTCACGAACCCCACCGGCAACGGACGACTCTCGCATTTAGATGTACCTTTGTTTGGCCGGGTATCCCATATTGTAATTAAGGCGGAATAAACCAGCCTATTTGAGTTTACAGTCCATCTCAATTAAGTCCCAGTAGGACCCTAACATTGGTCCTTTAGGATCTCACCGTCTTAATTCGCGGGGATAACGGTCCGCGCCACGCCCTGCCACTTGGATCTCGTGGCCCTTCAGTTGCGGTCTTCAGCTACAGAAGATACTTGGTGAAGCCTCTTCATTATCGTCGGTTCATCGAGTACCTATTTCTTCGCCTAGCAACCGCACACGCCAGAGAGCAGAAGTCATTTAGAGGTCGTCACTGCAACGGACTTTGGACCCCTCGAAAGTTCGAGTCATCTTCAAGACAAAGGAAAGCCAACATCATCGATCACGAGTCACTTTTGGACGGTTTGATCATTCGTGAGTTCGTTCCATTTTATTAGCCTTACAAAGAGTGCCACACTATTCTATGTAGTGTCATTGAATTGAATCTCATTTCTAGTCCGTATTGTCCCACTGCTGGGCAAAGGGCTCCCTCTCTTTCTTACATTTCTATCGACTGCGAAACTATACAGTCCTCCCAAAAAGCGTGACATGTGTCACGATCTTATGACATAATTTTCACTAAAAGCGGTAAGTTTTCATGCTTAAAACACCAAAGAAAACGTGGCAGTCGATTCCGGGGGGCTCGACTGTCATGTCCACTGTATCTAATTAGGCATGCAATAAATAGTAGTACTTACGTACAGCAGGACCTCTATATCCATCGAACCGATGTTTGGACAAATAGAAACTTTTAACCATTGCTCGCACTCGCTTGCTGTATAGCACGTGCTCTTTCGTTTTTAACGTGATCGAGCGTTGGAGGTGCGCGAGAGCCGAGTTAAGCGAAGCAGCAAGAGGAACGGGTCTATGATAGGGATATCCCCATTTTCACGTGAAGTCAGAGAGAGAGAGAGAGGAGAGTTAGTAAGAAACAAACAAAAAAAGGAGAATGGATTTAAACATTAAATTCTCGTAAGGCAACGATTTATTAACATACGATACGTTTAAGTTGCGTATTTTTAAAAGTATATTCAGTTATTCAGATGACGACATTATTATTTACATATCTTTGTGAAAAAACTAAAATATCTTTGAAATTCTTAGCATTTTTATTTGACAACTAAGTATACAAACTTAATTACGTTTATATTATTTATATCCGATCGTTAAGGTGGCACCTATACCAGAAAAAAGGTGCGAAAATACATATTTGGCCACGTAATGCGGAAGAGATGACTAGATGCCCAAACAAATATTAAATAATTAATCAGAGGGAAGAAAAGGTAGAGTTCGCCCAAAACTACTTGGTTGAGTACAGTCCTGAAGGACCTGAACACGATACGCGCAAGCCTTGACACGACGCGCAAAATGATACGGAGAGCCGGCCCCAAAAGACAGGAATATTGATTTTTGTGAAATAACCAAAACATTTTTGGAATAAACCTTCCTTCCTTCCTTATTTCTAAGTTATCGCTCGCAAGCGTCAGCTTACTCAGTGTTTAAAATAAAGGACTTTAATAATTCCGTACCGCTTCCCGCAGGTTCACCTCCTAACTCTACGTGCTTCCTAGTCCAAGAGCGTCGACACAATGACCCCGCGTAAATCTCCGGCCCCCGGACCAACACCGGAATTCATAAATTATGATTCACTTGCTCACTGAAAACCTTTTTTATGGTAACGCTTATTCGGTGAAAAGCGGCCATTTTTATTTTACTCGTTTGTCGCTTAACGTTGTTTTTATTGAAGGGGACGCTCTCGGCCTATATTCTTGTTTTCGGTATTTGAGTTTACGTATTATGAAAAGGCCGGGGTAAATAAAATATTATGTTACAGTATTCGGGGTTTAGTCCAGTTTATGGAAAGCGGATCAGGGATTCGGCTATGCATTTTACTTATAAGTAAATGATAAAGGGAACAACAAAAACTCCTATATTTTTTTTATATTCTGTCATAAATAAAGACGACCGTCCATTCATTTATTACTTTATTACCTAATTACGAGCTAAACTTCTGTTGCATAGATTTGGTCACAGATTAAAGGCTCTTCTTCAGTTTTGTAAACGCTTCGACACTGTTCGCTAACTTAACAATTAAAACATAGTCGCGTTATTGTTCCTGATTATTTAAATTGGTTTGTGAAATGTTTTACGCATGAATGGTAATTTTTTAACCAACTTTCATTAAAATCCATCACAGTTTGAGGTTATGTAGTGTTTATTATATGCATCACCTTTATGTAATCATTTACGGCCATTCCCAATAATCAATCCACGGATAGTTTTTCTTACCAGCTGACAGATTATCCGTAGAAAATGTGTCAAAATGTAACTGCTGGTAAGGAAAACTATCCGTGGATTGATTATTGGGAATGGCCGTTAGTCAAAACTGATATTTATAAAATAATCACTGTTTCTTTGTGACCCTTACATTCATAGTTGCACAAATAAATATCGTGTACATATTTACATGGGCATACGTACATCAACAGATGCAATAAAACATGTCAATGACAAACGCATAAACATACCATCTTGACATAAACTTTATATGTCCTGTAGTGACGCGGGGCACTTATAAATGTACATAAAATGTCATAAAATTTACGAACTGTAAGGATATTCACGCCGAATTTTTATACTGCTAGAGTTTATGGGTTTTCATAGTTGACTTAGACGCAATTTATAAGAGAAAAGCGAGGTCATAAATATAGCTTATTAGAAAACATCAACTATTTCTGACATTACAAAAATGATAAAGCATACTTACTTGTCACTGCGTCCTCAAACTTTGCTTCTATCTCACGTAAGTACTGATTAGTCATGAGAACAAACTGGATATAGTTTGGAAAACCTCATTACAAATACACATTATGTGTACTTAGTGGTGTAGGATCCTAAATACTGAGACTTGAATGGAAACACAAATCAATTAATTACGTTAATATACATACATATATAATTAATACAATATACATACAATACACATCAATTATACATACTTCATCATCATCATATCAGCCGAAAGACGTCCACTGCTGGACATAGGCCTCCCCCGAAGAGTGCCAAAGTGACCGGTCCTGCGCCACCCGCATCCAGCGGACTCCAGCAACCTTTACCAGGTCATCAGTCCACCTTGCGGGGGCCTACCCACGCCGCGCCTTCCGGTTCGTGGTCGCTACTCGAGAACCTTTCCACCCCAACGGCCATCGGTTCTACGTGCTATGTGCCCCGCCCACTGCCACTTAAGTTTAGCGATTCGGAGGGCTATATCGGTTACCTTGGTTCTGCTGCGGATAGCCTCATTTCTGATGCGATCACGCAGAGACACCCCCAACATAGCCCTCTCCATAGCCCTTTGGGTGACTTTGAGCCTTCTTATGAGGCCCATAGTAAGCGACCACGTTTCAGTGCCATATGTCATCACTGGCAACACACACTGGTCAAAGACTCTCGTCTTGAGACACAGCGGAATATTGGACGAAAAGATGTGCCGTAGCTTCCCGAACGCTGCCCAGCCGAGTCGGATTCGACGATTGACCTCTTTCTCGAAGTTGCCTACCTAACTGGATAGTTTGTCCTAGGTATACATAATCGTCTACAACTTCGAGTGTAAAGTGTCCGATTGTAATGGGAGTTGGTACTACATGGGTATTTGACATGATCTTCGTCTTATCCATGTTCATTCTTAGACCAACTCGTTCGGAAGCTTTATTGAGGTCATCGAGCATCGTACTTAAGTCTTCCATGGTCTTAGCCAAGACTACTATACCATCAGCAAACCGAAGGTGAGTGATGTACTCGCCGTTGATGTTGATGCCTAGCCTTCTCCAGTCCAGAGTTTTGAAAACGTCCTCCAGTGCAGCGGTGAACAGTTTTGGAGAAATAATATCTCCTTGCCTGACTCCTCGCTGCAGCGGAATAGGTTTTGAGTTCTGGTCCTGGAGTCGAACTGACATAGTGGCGTTCTCGTACAAACACTTCAGCACTTCGATATAGCGATAGTCAACTTGGCACCGCTGGAGAGACTGTAGTACAGCCCAGGTTTCAATCGAATCGAAGGCTTTCTCGTAGTCCACGAACGCTAGGCAGGTTATACTCCTCGGTATTCTGTATAACCTGACGGAGCGTGTGGATGTGGTCTTCGGCACTAAAGCCTCTTCGGAAACCGGCTTGTTCGGGAGGCTGGAAGTCATCTAATCTGCGTACGAGACGATTTGTAATGACCCTCGAAAACAGCTTATAGACATGGCTCAGAAGTGAGATGGGTCTGTAGTTCTTCAGGAGGGTGTTGTCACCCTTTTTGAAGAACAGCACCACCACTCCTCCGTTCCATGCCTTTGGAGTTCTCCCTTCCAGTAAGACGGAATCGAACAACTTCTGAAGGGCCGTAAGGACCGGTTTTCCACCCGCCTTCAGGAGTTCGGCTGTTATTCCGTCTTCACCGGGTGCCTTGTTGTTCTTGAGCTGTTTAAGAGCCATTACAATCTCGTACAGGCTGATGTCCGGGATGTCGTCGGTATAGTGCCTGGTTAGTCTAGCTCTAGGGTCTTCCGCCCGACCAACTTCGGGTCTGCGTGTTGACGTGTATAGCTGTCCGTAAAAGCGCTCTATCTCACCCAGAATCTCGGTTTTAGAAGAAACGATTCTACCATCTTCAGTTTTTAACTACGCGAGCTGGCTCTGCCTTATAGACAGATCTCTTGAGAACACTTTAGAGCCCTTATTACGCTTGATGGCCTCTTCAATACAATTTGTATTGAATTGGCGCAGATCGCGGGTAAGGGACTTGGAGATCTGTTTATTGAGCTGCCGGTCTAAGGTCGCATCGGCTGAAGACTGTAGAATCATTTCACTCCTTTCCTTCATGAGCTTCTGAGTGGAGCTAGAGAGCCTTTTAGTTTTGTTGGTCCCTTGGGCCTTGAAGAACTTAGACCCAGTGGAACGGACACTTGAATACATACAATTATTATATGTACCCGAACAAATATATCATGATGATCATTTAAGCTTTACGCTACTTGCGTTTAAAGGAGATTTGCTCCGAGCTCGCCTGACGGTAACAGGGAGACCATTCCACAGACGAATAGCCTGAACAGCGAAGGAATTTGAGAGGAAACCAGTACGGTATGTGCGACTCTTCACAACAGTAAAAAGCCTGAGCCTAGCTAAGGAACTATGGATCATCTCATTAAAGGCCTCCACACACTGAACGCGGGTCGTGCGCGGCGCGGGTCGGGCGGTATCTCTATCTCTTTCGCACAGTAGCGTGGGCCCACGACGCACCCGACCCGCGCCGCGCACGACCCGTGTTCGGTGTGTGGAGGCCTTTAGTGCTTTTCAAACATAATAATACTAAAGTATTTACGTTTCAAAAGGGTTTTCTTGCAATCGCATGACTATTAACGATGATCTATTTTTTATCTGGAATAGGGTAGGTAACTCCGCAAAAACTAGGGTTTAAATTCTTGGGACTAGGCAGCAAGCAACACCAAAGGGAAGTAAGGGAAGAAATGACTAAGTATTTCATTTATTAATTTCCAACTTTCTTGCCGAAAAAAACTGTTCGCTTCCAATTTATTCCCCATTCCTTGTCGATTTAAGACTAGTGTTGAATGTTGAATTAAGTTTAGCGCCGAATGCTCATCTGTTGTCGCTACGTGTAAGCTATAAAACAGTTGTACAATAGTCGTAAAAAAGCGCATTGACGCTTTACTTGACTTTAATGATGGCCTGTTGTCGCCGCCTCCAAACATGATTTGCGAAATGATGAGTCATAGTTGAATGATACGAGGGGTTGAAAAGTCAGATTGCATTCGTCGTCGAGTCTTATGATCTGTAGTGGTAGTTACATTTTATTCTAATCCGGGCAATATTGTCATCAAGTAATAAAATAAGATAAGATAACATAAGATACAATTTATTGTCAAACACTAGAGATACTGCTTAGATGCTTGAGGCGTTTTGTGTGATTTTTCCTTTTTAATATCTAACTTGTATTCTTATTTAGGTGTGATCCCTAACGATTTCCCTATGCAAATAAAAGTTCCGATAAATCGTACGGAAATATGTATAAGAAAAGCGTACTTTACATAAAAAATAATGCATCGTTAAAACTGATTTATATAGGTGACATTATCGCTAATCAGCTAAACTTTTCCAAGAAATTCAATTGAATTAATACAACCCTTTTATGACGTGACCGCAAGCACGCGATACAAAAAGGCATTTTTAGCAAAAAACTAAGGAAGAATGACAATTGCTCACTCAACATTTCTAGCGTGTTCGAGTAGATAAACATATTGTTAATGTTTATAAAAAATATTGATGCATAATCTGTATTTTTTACAGACAATGAAAATTACGACTCGAAAAATATTCGAGGCTTGGTTATAATTAGCAAATTTGTACTGGGTTGACCGTTATCATTTGAATCAAGCTTCGATATTAAAATTTAATTCTGCTCATCTTAATTCGGACACTCGTTCATATTTTTTAGTATTAGCGTACAGAAAAAACCTAATTCTAGCGTTAGTAGTTACATACAAATCATTATTAAATTACAATTAATTCATTATTTATTTATTTAATTATTATTATTATGGGTGCAGGCCCATGCAGTTGAGAGAGGAAATGCGTTTAGGCGACTGTTAGCAATACCTTGCAATCTGTGTATAACATTGTTAATTTTTTGTTACGTGGCATTATTAAAAAAATATCGTTCGAAATTGCGTAATACGACATGTAGGTCTGTTTAGGGTTCCGTAGTCAACAAGGAACCCTTATAGTTTCGCCATGTCCGTCTGTCCGTCCGTCCGTCTGTCCATCTGCAGCTGAGCTCAAAGCTGTGATTCGATCCCCTCTCCCCCCTTCTCCCCTCCCACTGCCGGCTAATTGGCTACTACTGGAAATGTGAAAAAAATCGTGGCAGTAATACATAGAATTAATTTAAAAGGAAAACTATCACAGCTAAGTAGGCATAACTAGCTACCGAGTAATAGTCGACCAATTTAATGTGTACTTAAAAAAGAAAGGCCAACTTTCGTAAAAATTCGGCCGCCGCAACCGCAACCGCAATGGTGTACATTTAGTTGGTACGCGCGTGTCGATGTTACAAAGACAGAGAGGCAACTACGGAACCCCACACTGCGCGTGGCCCGACACGCACTTGGCCGATGAAAAAATGCTTCATGTCAAATCCTTTGGACAGATTATATAATAATTTTGTTATGCCTGCAAATTAAGACGAAAGTAACCGATATAACCCGCTTTTAAGTAATTCGTAAAAATAGTTTTATTATTGTTCAATAAAATAGCTGACTCTACTTAAACTAAGAATCACTGAAACTCAAGACATCTACCCTTTTTGTCAAACATTTTCATTTAACCCCAATTATTTTAAAAGCACGCACCCCCTAATTGCACCCTGTGGTGCAGTGGAGTGATTCATACTGTATACTTGTATAGGCTTTTCCGAGGGAAACAATGCCTCATAAGTAGCCGTGGGTTTTTAAGTTTCGCTGGAGGCATGTTGGGGATAAATGTCGCTCTATGAGCACCAATGAGAACTAAAGTGGTTTGCGGAATTGATGCATTCATTTCAACAGCCATTTTTGCAAAAAAATATATCATCACCATCATGATCATCATTTTCAGCCTTTAATCGCCCACTGCTGAGCATAAGCCTCTCTTCGAGTTCGCCACTTATCCCGGTCCCGTGCTAGTCTCATCCAGAAATGACCCGCGGTCTTGTTTACGTCGTCAACCCATCGTGCTGGTGGACGACCGACGCTTCTAAAAAAGTATAATTAATGTTGAATTTCCAAGACTAGACATTATTAACATGAACCTACCTTTGTGCCATCTAATTGTCACATAATGAAAGCGATATCGCGGAAATATCTTAATATTGTACTTAGTTTTGAAGCTGTAGCAAATTTTAAGTCGAAAGCAGCGTCTTTTCTAGTTTTTTTGACATAGGGTGTGTCCAGCTAGAAAATTCCGTTCAGATTAATAATTTATTTCTTTTTATTTATTTATTTATTTATTTATTTATTACACAGCAACTATCTTTACAGGTAACGCTAATACAATAGTGCCTTAACCTTAAATTAATCCTATAATCTTTATTACTTCCTTATTACTACTTAACTAAATAATTTAAATTAAAAATTCAATTTATTACAATGCATAATAGTCAATTTAGATTTCAATATGTCATTACACAATAATTCAAATTAAATGTCAATCCATTACATAGCATAATACATATAAACACGTTTTTGACAATTCCCACATAGGGCAATAAAAAAGATCTGTCTGTCGGCAACGAGATTCAGAACGTGTATAGTACGGCTGAGAGGTGCCTTACGGAGCAGATTCGTTCTGCCGGTTGGCTCTGCCAGCAGCTGCGGTTGCTGCCTCCTCTCGGTGTACCTGTCAGGCGCGCACAGCTTGAACATTTGTAATTAAGAATAAGATAACCGTTTTCTGTTTTTTTATTGGATCATAATATTCAGCACTTCTTATTTGGTGATATTAATTTATTGCTTGTCTATGTACAGTCAGCGTCATATAGTCAGTAGCAGATAGAGTAGCCAAATATTTCGTACCACACCCTTATTCTTACAGTAGTAAAGACGTGTACCGAAATATTTGCCTACCTTGGCTGCTACTAACTATATGACGCTGACTGTACCTACTTGTCCTAAATGTAGGTTTAGTTATCACAAACGATTACTTACTCTCGTGTGCTCCCTGAATACTGTCTAAAAGGAACCTTCATTTGGCAGCAGTCTCGTAATCTCGTACCCTAAACTTGAGTTTACACCAAAGCTCCTTAGAACTAAGTTATAAGCACAGTTACAAGTTGAACCAAGTTCAAGTCGACGGCACCTGTGCCCTGCGAAAAGGGTGTTTGAATCAGTTCGTATTTGAAGCGTATATATATCACGAAGTTTCAAACATGTATACATCTTTAAGGAAGTTTTGGGCAAAGATCGGCGCGTGATGAGTTGAATAAATTTGAATTTGAATGAAACGCAGCCATCATTTGTATAGACGGTATAATGTTGTTACGGCTCCGTGTTTTGACGAACCCCTTCCAAGTTCATAATTTGGGAGATTGTCCATCTCTCATTTAAGATTCGCTTATTAGGTTAAGATCATTATATTATTCACGAAGTGAATATTTAAACATTTTTTTGACAGCGCACAAATCACGGGACATTATGCGTAGGTTATTCAGAAAATTAACATAATACTATGTTGATAAATTAAGTCATTAATTCGAAAGAAAATTACGGTCAACACTGCCCTAAGAATTTATAAGACAAAAGTTTTTTTATAATATGACAGTGACAAACAACCGTACACGGCCTGTTTGACGGTAAGCAGGCACCGTAGTTATGTAATACTATTAACTGTTCTGAGCCCTTGCCGACTAATTTGAGGAGTCACCTACAGACGAATATAGATTTCTCACTCTCAACACAGTGCGTCATCGGAACTCAAGAGCCGACCTTTTTTTTTAAAAAAATCGGTGTAAAATACAAAACAATAGACTAAGTAAGTCTACATTAAAGGCACCTATAGGTAGAAGGTTATTCAAAGCAGAAGAAACGGGTTACCCCACAGATATCCGGATAGAAGGACCATGGCGCACAATAATCGGATTTCTATTTATTCGTGCTGCGAAATTGAATTATAATTGACGGCGAAGCTGGTGTCCAGAAAAGTGCCCGGGCGACATTCTTTACCCCGAGTTCCGGGAATATTTGAAGGTTTATCTAGTGGAGACATACGGGATAATTTTCTATGCCTCATTCCGCATGATATTAGAATTTTGACGGACAAGTTCATCTATGTTTCCCTGTTCATCTACGATCATCACCCTCCTAGCGTTATTCCCAAAAGAGCCCGGGGTCCGCTTTAACACCTTATCCCCAGATTTGATATAGGCACTAGTTTTACTAAACCGACTACCATCTGACCTTCCAACCCAGAGGGAAAACTAGACCTTATTTAGATATTAGATCGGTTTAATCACGATGTTTTCCTTCACCGAAAAGCTAACGGCAAATATTCCGTACATAAGTCCCGACAAACTCATTGGTACAAGCTGGGATTCGAACCCACGACCGCCGCTTGACAGCCGCATGCCAGAACCACTAGACTACCTACGGAGCCTAGCTGAGGAACTATGGATCATCTCATTAAAGGCCTCCACACACCAAACGCGGGTCGGGCGCGGCGCGGGTCGGGTGGTATCTCTTATCTCTTTCGCACAGTAGCGCGGGCCCGTCCCTGTGTGATAGAGATAGTGATAGAGATATTAAATGCGTTGGCAGTGAGAGAGATACCTACCGACCGCGCCGCGCCCGACCCGCGCCGCGCCCAACCCGCGCCGCGCACGACCCGCGCCGCGCACGACCCGCGTTCGGAAAGGGTTTTCTTGCAATCGCATAACAATTATCGTATGATCTAATTTTATATGGAATAGAGTAGGTAACTCCGCAAAAACTAGGGCTTAAATTCTTGGGACTAAGCAGCAAGCAACTCGAACTTCGTTAAATGCAACCGGGATAGTGTTAATATGGGGAGGAATCTTCTAGGTGACTTAGATGTAAACTACTTTATACATGCGATGCTTAACTATATAGAGAACTATTTTCATAAGCGTTGGTATAATCAGTTTTATAAAATGGCCCTTCTGCAACATTCACTATGGTAGTTGAATTAATGCTTAGTAGAATAAGGTAAACGTCCCAGTGCCGGACACTGTACTATTACTTGGCACCTTCAATCTTATTCCAGGTTTCCAAGGCAATAGAGGTGAAAAACAGGGTTTTAATTATTGAAAAGGGTGTCAACCATTAGAAAGTGTACCCCTAGTAAGAATAAATGTATTAGAACATTGTTACACAACTTACAACATGTTATTGAATTCAAATGTTTTTGGATTTTTTTTGCTTTAATTATTTGCAGTTATTTACTTTACATTGATTTATTGATTTACAAAACGCGCGTTCTTCTCCAAATAATCCCTCCGTATTTTTCCAAGTTATCAGGACCGCGCCCGAGGCCGGAATTTGTTTGTCTCTCGCCCTTTGACGAGACGTATTTAGGACAAAAAAACCCTTCCGAGGGACAGTTAGCCCGTCTTCATTTCGCTTTGTTTACCATCGACACGCCAAATAAAGCCTTTATCTCGTTAGATGCATTCGGGGTCTGTTTGCTGGAAAAAACGGTTATGAAATTGTTCGAGAACAAATATTAGTAATTTTGTCTTCGAAGCAAACATTTCAAGCTTGTAGGTAAGCAACTTGAAAAATTTAATGATAGCTACGCTTTTTTATACCATGATTGTGGCAAACAAGCATACGACCTGCTTGTTGATAAGCAGACATCGTAGTCTAAGGACTCAAGGCGCCAAAGGTCACAAGGGCGGTAAAAAGTGACACTAGGATATAATTTTTCACACGAAACAAATTCCTTGGTACCTACTTAACTGTCGTAAAGACGGATGCCTAATGATTTAGTGAGGGTTGGTTTTCAGAAACACCTATAAAGGAGAAAGCAATTAAACAGTAATAGAACCTCACGTAACAGTAACCATGCAAATTGCTTGCTTACCTTAAGTCCATTCGATGTCTTTTGTTCAATTTGAAATATCAACATTATCCGGGAAGAATCACGGTTGCTTTTACTTTAGAATGCATTAGTGTGATACGTGTGTGAGGAACTTAGTTGTTAAAATTAAGAACACAATAGTATTACCGTAATCAGTCATTTGAATTAGGGTAAAGCTTAACAAGACTCTATTAAACGATTTCTTGTCTACAGAAATGTGAAAGGAATGGATAAAGCAAAGGAATTATGTATTTAAATACCAAATGTATTATATACATTTTCAGTCATATATATGTAGATCGTATCGAATATTATCTGAACACATCCTGTAATAGAGCTAAGGATGTGTTACGATATATTTGGCTACTTTAGTTGCTACTATACTTGAAAACATAATTACATATATAAATAAACATATATTATATTACATATATATACATATATAAATAATCATAAATATACATATATATATATTTATTTTTAAACACATAGCTACATATTTATGGAACATATACATGCACGATTCCTGTTGTCTTGATAAGAGACGGGGATGGAAGTCTCTTAAGACATCGGTATTCTTTAATGTCTCTGTCATTCTAATTTTCAAAGACAAATACATGCATGGAAGTGGCGATGCCCTTATAACTTGCCAGAGATGTCGTATTTTGAATCACGAATGGGGCCCGGGTTTAGTGAAATTAGTCAAGTGTCATAGTTACATCAAGGCAAAGTACTGGCTAAGGTACTTGTACCGCGTCGCCGACTCGGGTGAGGGAAGTAATGAGTATGTTAGCATTAATTAGTAAGTCTTAACTCTCCTCTACAAATGTTGGTGAACGGGAATTGGTGCCTATTTATCATTATATAATTTTGGTATGTGGTTGAAACATGCCTGTATTTGGTCTGTGGTTGAAACATGCGTGAATTTGGTTATTTTTCCTCGACTACGGCAGGGCCAGGGTTATGATTGTAGCAGTCTATGTTTGTTTATGTACGATCCACGTTCTATAATGTAGCGTTTAAGATACCGAACCGATTTAGATGAATGAGGTACCATCAATCGATTTGAAATTATGCTCTGGGTAACATAGGTAGGCTATCTTTTGTATGCAAAAAGAAACATTTTTTGACAGTTTTTGGATGGGGATCATTTCTTCAGATTCTTCTCATCTTTAGTTCATATTAATAGTTTATAAGTGAATATAACCTGTTTTTCTATAAAACCAGTAAACAGTTAGGATTACTTTAATACAACAAACATCCGTCTCCGTCGTTCCACTTATACGAGTAGTTGCAGACAGATATATAGGTGAATAGATGTAAGGAAGTACTTCACAGGCTTAACAATTTTATAGGTAGGTATTATAAATATCACATTTCCATGAAACTCCTTCATTAAAAGCTTTATCGTACAACTAGTTGCCCACGCGGCACCGCTTGCGTATTGCAATGAGCCCAGCGGCGCTACTACGAACTTCGAAAGTCGACGTTCGTAATACATGCATCCCTGTCACTCGAGTTAGGGAGTGCGATAGAGATGGAAATACCCGAACTTCGACTTTCGAAGTTCGTGGTAGCGCCGCAGGTGAATCCAGGTGATAAAATATAGCCTATGTCCAACCTGAAAGTCCCTTCTAAAAAGGAAAAAAATTTCGGAATCGGATAAATATTTCCAGCCATTACCCCCTACAAACTTACAATGCTATAATCTCACAAACTTTTTCTCTTTAGTATTATACATAATAGATATAGATGACCGTTGTTTTGTTATCATTATTATATAACAACGCACATCTAAAATTTCAGCTACCTGGCTTCAGCATTTTGCGGTTTTGCGGCTTGGGACTCTATGTTAACCTTCGCGACCTTAACCCGGCCGCTCACATATTCAGACCGCGTAACACTCATGCGACCAGTTTTCAGGACAATCCGAAACATCCGACATGTGATCCTGGCTCCTTATGCAAAACCTGGTCATACATTGTCTCCGATATTTGTCACCTTCAGAATCCTCTAATTCCCTCTTGGGTGTAGCCACATTATACGTAGTACATGGAAAACCGAGCTTTGTTTGGCGTATTTTTGGAGAAGGAAGCTAGATCGATTTTCTACCCTTATTAAGACCAAACATTAGGGGTAACTTTTCCATATAATCAATATGCAAACACTACAAATGATCAATAAACAGTATATACAACAGACTGAAAAAGGACTCAGTTAATCTTCCCTCTTAAAATCTATATTGTAAATCACATTGAAATCATTAGACCCGTTTTCGAGAGCCCATTTACAAACAAATAAATATAGAATTATGTACCCAGTACACTGTAGGTGTGTACCAAATAAATTAGATTTTAGTTGCACAATAGAGGCCCTCTAGACAACTAGAACTAGGGTAAATGCGTAGTTTTACGAACGAGAAAATTAACTGCCATTTTGAGTTTCAAAAAATGACAGTTGACAATATGTCTCAACGCGCCTATGTCAAGATGCAAAGTGGTCAATTCATCGTATCAAAAAGCTATCGTACAATTGTAAATGTCACTGACTGTATCAACAAATTGAATAGGTTTTTCTGCGATACGAAAGAACTAAATCCAACAATGTATTGTACATTCTGAAGCGGAGTCAACGTAGACAAAGTAGTAGTTTCTTTCAATTTCGAACAAGAAAAGTCGATACGCTTTTCAAATGATTTTACAGGCGAAACTAGAGTTCTGTTACGGGTTCCTAGTTTGTATTGGTATAAAGTTAGGTAGGTAAGCGGTGTGTGCTGGTCAGAATCAATGTGTCGAACAACTTCTTTCTATTTCGAGTTTGTTTTCTAGAAATGGTTTGTTCGTGATGTGCTTATATGACAATTAAATTTTCTGTCGTCATTTCAAAAGAAGTCGAGCGCTCGAAAGTCAAAAATCGGTTCCCTGAACGGGAGTCTGGGTATTTTTGGGCGTTATTCAAAGAGGGCTTAAGTGGTATATGTGTCTAGAAAAACTAATTTGGTTTATATTCACATAAAGCTGTAATCTTGTATTTTTATTATCAACCCAATAATTTACTAACGTGGAGAGAATGCCATAAGACATTAAGTCCTCCATTTGTTTTTTCTTGTATATAGCGCGAGATAATCTTATATTCAAACTAAAATGCATAATGTTCAACTTCAGCGCCTGCTGCAGTTTTGAATTTTATGTAGATTGAAGAAGTTGGCCTTAGATACGTTTTAATCAAAACTTATACTCGATACTTCCCCGAACGAGTAATACTTATCAGCGAGACAAGTTCGCCAAAATAAATAAAACTATAATATATTATACCATTGGTTACCACCCAAGCTGGTATAATTTTTTACGTCATGTTGGAATGTAAACCTAAATACTGTTGCATAAGGGTGTGATTGCAACAGAGTATTCGATCAAAATACGCGCTTGGAAAAGTAAATGGGAATAGTATTTTTCTAGTAAATAAACCGATACGTCAGAAAGCCTAATAGCGCGTGACGTCGTAAATAACGGGACGTCCCTCTGACGTCACGGGGAATAAATACGGTCCGTGATTTAGTTCGGACTGGAAAAATGTACTAGAAATGCATGGTTTTCGTTGGAAAAGCTCTGGTTTTTACATTTGAAGTTGGTATAGAATTTGCACGGCAAAACATGTAATTGATGATTAGATACATTAGTCAAAGAAACACTCACATCCATCTTCAATATTCCCTTAGACGATAGATCTTGGAACCAGGCTAGCCTACCCATTAGGTTCGGCGGCCTGGGTATCCGCAAAATTTCTGGTGTTGCTCTATCTGCGTTCTTGTCCTCAGTGCATGGTGCTCAAAGCCTTATAGAGAAAATCTTAGATCCTTCTATTGGAGCTATGGAGGCCGCGCACTGCTCCGAGGCCAAGAACGTTTGGTCTATAACCTGTCCCGACGCGGACCCGCCCGCCATCCCCTGCTCGCATAGGCAATGGGACGAGCCGCTCTGTCAGCTAGTACGGAAAAACCTTTTAGATACGTCAACTAGTTCGGCAGACCGTGCTCGTCTCCTTGCGACTGCGGAGTGGGAGTCGGGTCTGTGGCTGCAAGCTCTACCGTCTCCAAACATAGGCACTTTTCTAGATAACACCACCTTCCGCCTGGCAGCTAGCTTGCGTTTGGGGGCATCAACAAATCAGCCACATCGCTGTCAATGCGGCGCCATGGTGGACAAACTGGGCCACCATGGCCTCTCTTGTGTCCGGAGCGCTGGTAGGATCTTCCGCCACGCCAGTATTAACGATATCATCCGTCGGGCTCTTGTCAGTGCAAGAGTGCCGGCTGTCCTCGAGCCCAGCGGGCTGGCCAGGGACGACGGCAAGAGACCTGACGGAATGACGCTGGTGCCTTGGAGCATGGGTCAGCCGCTAGTTTGGGATTCTACTTGCGTTGATACCCTGGCACCGTCCCATGTTCCAAGCACCCGTGCCGCCGCTGGCGCTGCGGCATCCTCGGCCGAAAGCCTCATGCGCCGCAAATATGCCGTCCTAGGAAACAGCTACATGTTTGCGGCGTTTGGCGTTGAAACCTTGGGGCCATGGGGGCCAAGTGCGCGTCGGCTTTATAAAGATTTGGCGACGCGCTTAATAGAAGCCTCGGGCGACCAGAGGGCTGATGGCCACTATTTCGCACAGCGTGTTAGTATCGCTATACATCGAGGAAATACTGCCAGCCTTCTGGACACCTTGCCCGTTGACGGCGATTTATGCCAATTTTTTTACCTATAGTTTAAGTTTTATGTTTGTTTTTATTAATTGTCGTTATTTAGACAATAATGACTATTGATGATTTTTTGTTTAATACCAAACAATTATTTAAATCCGAAAAATTGTGTATATAAAGAAAGGTCATCAATTAATGTAATGAGTGTATTACCTGTGCACAATCAAACATGTTCCTCACTGAATTAATGTTTTACTATGTGCAAGATCGGACGAAAGTAATATTTTTTGCAAAATGGCGGTGGATAAGCTGCGATTGGAATGGAAATTAATTTGATAATTTTGAAAAATTTGGTAGATACCTATATATTTGAATTGATAGTCAACTTTCGGCTCCAATTCCATCATGTTGAAATAGTTGACATGGATTTGGTTATAATACACTTTTGGTTATAATAAAAATAGTATTTTGGTCATAATAATAGTCATTTCAGTATTTTATTAGTTTCAATATTAGACCCTTTCGGAAGATTATATTCCGTTACATTGTTTCTAAGGAACCGTTCAGGATGACTCGCCGGTCGCCAAAGTATCGGACAGTGGAAAGCTTAGTTTGCACGAACAAAAGCCGAGTTTAGCTCTTCGTGATTAAAGTTAACGCTTCTGTACGAGTTGGCGGCAGGTGGCTTTGGGAGTCTTTGTTAACAGTCTTAAGAGGATATAAGATAAAAATTGCATGAGGTCCAGATAAATAAATAATTTAATATCGGATACATGTTTAAGTCACCACAGTCTGGTGACTTATTTAGAGAATGTCTTGTCACGAAGATTGACGAAAAAAAATTCTTATAGCGCGTTCACAAAATTTTAACTTTATATTAATTTATACTTTTTCTTCGTTGCAGGTCCCGATACTCAGCGTGGATTCCCCGGATTAGCCTCTAAGTCTTTCTAGCCTATCTTTTGTCACCCACGGCCGTATACCTTTATACTTTCATTTTTTGCATTATGAAGCCATACACATACACAAGTATATATGTATAGAACAAAACGAATGAAATAAAAAATAAAACATTTTCATTCAATTTTTTTTATTCTCAAGAAGCCGTATTAATTCGTCGGTTAGCATTGTTCTTATTTCAATCTTGCAACGTAATACAAAACATACTTAGATTGGCTTACTTTTCAAAACACACGATTCCAAGTGTTGAGAGCTCAATAAAAACTGTAAAACCAAACGACAAACTTGGAAGTAAACTTGAAGAGCTTAAAGATTTCAGCTTTTACTGTCATGTACTCTATCAAACAAGTTCCAGTTCTCAGTAAAAGGACGAGTAGACGAGGTACGGAGTTTCGCGGAGTTCTCGATGTGGTTTCTAGTTGAAGAGTTTCCACTTGATGTTAATGGTGAAAAGTTGTTTCGACTTGCGGACTTGCTCATATCAGTTACCTACGATTAAAGGACTGTTTCATTTGAAACTACTTTAAGATGTCGCAGAGGTGCTATCTGATGTAACATTGTATGTTATTTTTGGAGGATAAGGGATTCGAGGAAGATTGCTGTTCCGTTAGAACGATACAGTTAAGGTAACCTGCAAGGGAAACTTACAGACGTCCCTCCGGATGGCCAAAAACCGCGGGGCCTGGAGGGCTATTGCCCTCCAGGCCCCGCGGTTTTTGGCCATTGTCGCATTTTTCACTTTGCGCAAAGTGAAAAATGCGACAATGATGATTTTTTTATAAATCTCGCATTCGCAGTTTACGTCTTATAATGCTGTGCGTTTGTGGCAGGAAAAATATATATCTGAATAAGGGCTAGTTTCCCCTCCGTATTGGCAGTTCAGATGGAAGCCACTCCCGCAGAAACAGCACATAGGTATATGTACGGCAATAATATCTATGTATGCAAATACTTTATTGCACACAAGACATTGGTAAAAATACACACAAAATAGGTTAAGTTGGTACAAAGGCGAACATATTCCAGTTAACCTTTGAGCAATCGTGATTGTGATTGAATCGTGTGTTTTATTTTAAAGGTTTATAAAGGGATGTTATTTTCCAGCATATACACAGACGGAAAACAAAAAACCAACAAAAGAATTTCAACCCTAACTAGCAGCGTCTAATAATCTCAGCGATGCATAACAAGACGTCACGTGCATCACCATTGCAGCCAATTTATAACGTCATGGCCTATTACAGCCTATTATTCTCAACAATTACCGACAACTCGGCTAAGATAAACCAGTGTAAGACTGACGTCCGATTAGCCATAGTTTTTTGGACTTCGAGATCAAGATATACTAGGGATAAGCGGTGAGGCTGGTGAGGTGGGCCTGGGCAGATTGTGAATTGCATAACTGCAACCGCGCTAATAGGTTTACTGCGTCTCGGGGGAGGGTTGTCTTGTCGTGGGTTCGGCTGGACAATGAAAATGTTATGAGTGCTTAGTGGTATTTGGGGGTTGAAAGAGTGAACGTGAAGGGAAGATTTATAGCAGAAGTTCAATTGATAATTAGATTGTACAAGATGATTGATTAATTTGAATATAAGGGGAGTTAACTTATTCACTGCCAACAATTTCGCAGCGCTACGCTCGCAGCCAATGCCATGCCGTGGTTTCCCGCTAAGCAGCGGATTGCGCCTACGAACAGCGCGCCCATCAGGCGGGATCCTAGCAGTGAGTGTTGCAAAATTTTCGTCTACAAAAGACAAACATTTAGTTAGTAGATTCTTTATTACCTTTTGCCCGCGACTTCGTCTGCGTGGACCCTGGATAAAATTAATCCTCCAAATCCAGGCTACAAACTATCTTCGTGCTAAATTTCATCCAAATCGGTCAAGCCGTTTAAGCGTGATTGAGTAACAAACATCAAAACATCCAAACACCTTATTATTATTGAAAATGCAGCAGAGTAATAAAACTAAACGGTACTCTTCAGTGCGTGGCACCGCCGGACCCGATATAACATCTCTTAAAGCTGTGGAACAGCGGAAGCACCTCCATTTGTGGAACATGCTATCGGGACCCGACGAAATACATGATTACCTGCGAACTCTATGTAAAGAGGGGACATGCACAGTGGAAGAGCTGAAATCGAAAGGTGAATACAAGTCTTTCAAGATCGGAGTCCCATTAATGTACTTTGAGAAATGTTTGTCAGCTGACGTGTGGCTCCACAATGCAAGAATTAAGGAATGGTTATTTCGTCGAACCTGGCAGCGTAAAATGCGGTAAACCTGTATTCGGAGACAATCGACTTTCTCACTCACTAACCAGACCCATTACACACATTATTTATCAGAATGTTAGAGGCTTAAACTCTAAACTCAAACATTTCAGACAGAACTTTCTCTGTCCAAACTGTGATATCGTCGCAGTAACCGAATCCTTTCTCACGGAATCTGTCGATGACCCAGAAGTCGTTAGCTCTGAGTGGAGTCTGTTGCGACGGGACCGTGCTACCGGTGCACGTGGCGGAGGCGTGCTACTTGCCTGTCGCCCAGGCATAAAAACGACGCGACGCAAGGAGTTCGAGACCCCTGATGGCGAAGATCTTTGGGCCACATTAAGGATAGGTGAAACGCTCTTACATATTTGTGTCGTATATATTCACCCGAGTGCTTCTGACGATGTGTTTATGCCATGGTTTCAAAAGGTGGAATCTGTAATCGGGACACTAAATGATAATATCATTATTTTAGGAGATCTTAATCTGAATCCGTTGTATACTTCTCAGAATGTTCTACATTATTATTGTTACTTTCTCACTGTTTCTGGCTTGAAAGAGATGAACGAAGTGGAAAATATGTATGGAGGTAAGCTAGACGTGGTGGTTGTAACAGAACGAGTTCGAATTGCCGGTATTAAGGAAATTGAGGGTGGCGGACTAGTACCAAAACGTGATGCATACCACCCGCCATTAGATATAGTCCTCTACCTTGACCGCGGTCAAGAACGATCTGGCTTCGTTGACCCGAGCAATGTAGCCTCTGAGCAGGATTGGAATTTTGCGAAGGGTGACTACAATTTTTTGTATAAACTTGTATCCCAAGTCTCTTGGCTAGAGGTGCTCGACACAGAGGACGTTGATAAAGCAGTTGACACCTTCTACAATATTATGTATGGTTTCTTTGATGACGTGTTTCCCCGTAAGAAGCGTCCTAAAGGACGTTCTAGATGTTATCCAGTCTGGTTTACTAAAGACATTATCAATGACATTACTCGTAAGGCGAGTCTCCACAGGGAATGGAAGCGCACTAATGATGTTGTTATTTATAGAGAATTTTCTGAATTACGTGCTGGTATAAAGCAACGACTAAATAATGCTTACGACGAATACGTCAATGGTTTGCAAGCCAAAATCTGTCAGAATCCTCGTGCATTTTGGAAGCATATAGGCAGCTTAAAGTCGAAGGGTGGTTACGAGTCGAGTGTTCAATACGATGGACAAGAATATGTAGGTAAGGAGGCAGCTAATGCATTTGCAAAATTCTTCTCGAGTGTCTTCTTACCCGATGCTCCATTGCTTGATCATAACTCCGCAATATCCAGCGATAGCTCTCGTTCAGCAAACTATGTGCATGTCGAGTCTATAGCCCCGACTGACGTGGAGGCAGCTATTCGGCGACTAAAGCCTCGAAGTTCAGCAGGGCCAGATAATTTTCCTGCCTTTATACTGAAAGGTTGTAAAGATCACTTCCTCGTGCCCATGCTTTATATTTTTAATTTGTCTATTTCATCAGGTGTGTATCCTAAACGTTGGAAGCTCACGCGAGTTACTCCTATACCTAAGTCTAGTGACACATCTCGCGTTGACAACTACCGTCCCATAGCTATACTCTCTTCATTGGCAAAAGTTTTTGAATCTGTCCTCCAGAAATTAATTTCTCCCCAGTTAAAGCCATTTTTAAGCGATTCACAACACGGCTTCCGATCAGGACGATCTATTAACACTAACCTTCTGACTGCTACAAATATAATATCTGAGTACTTAGATAAAGGGTGTCAAGTTGATGTGCTCTACTTCGACTTCAAGAAGGCCTTTGACCAAGTCGATAACGATATTTTGCTCAGTAAACTATGCCATATCGGCTTCTCACCAAGACTGTTAAAACTGTTTGCCAATTACCTGAGTGGTAGGCAGCAGTTTGTAAGGCATGGGTGCTTTGTGTCGTCACCCTATTCCACTAAATCCGGTGTTAGTCAAGGATCTATCCTTGGACCACTCTTATTTGGCGTTATGGTCAATGACCTTGACTCAGTACTCAAACACACCGAGTGTCTTCTTTACGCAGATGACCTTAAACTTATGCATGGTGTCCAGCAAATGGCAGATTGCACAGCAATACAGGAGGATATAAATTCAGTCCTACAATGGAGTACATCGAATAAGCTGCATTTCAATGTTCCCAAATGCGGCGTTATGTCCTTCACTCGTTCGGTGAAGCCTATTACTGCCCAATATATGCTGAGATCGGAAGTCATAACTCGCGTAACAACTGTTCGAGACCTCGGCGTTATTTTTGATATGTCTCTTACATTTCATGACCATATCAAGCGGCTAGCTACTGATTGTTACAAGCGACTGGGATTTGTTATTAGAAATGCGTGTGATTTTAATGATCCCAGAGCAATCACGCTGCTCTACACGGCCCTTGTCCGGAGTAAGATTAAGGTGGCAAGCATCATATGGAACCCAGCTGAAAGTACTTACGCCTTGTTATTGGAGAAAGTACTGAAAACCTTCCTGAGGTTTATGTATAAGAAACTGTACTCCCTCTACCCTTTCTTGTACCCTACCAAGTTCCTGCTAGGTTCTCTGGGCTTTAATTCTCTTGCAGTAAGGCGTAACTACAATCTTCTGGTGACCACGTGCAGTATCTTACGTGGCGATACCGACTGCCCGGATCTAGTGGCACGAGCCGTAAAACTCACTATACCTTTTGTGCCCAAAGCAGTCCTGCGACCGAGACGTCACAATCTCCTGGCAGTCCCATCAACTCGTACTGTAGCACACAGAAACTCCCCTGCTATTCGGGCACTAAAAATTGAACTCGCTTCTGTTACAAGCACCTGAATGTGATGTATTTGCTAGTCGATGGGCGAATGTATGTCACATGTGTCTGAGATACTGCGAGACGATGGATGTTTAAATATTATGTTTTTTTTCTTTTACTTTTCCGGTTTTTACATGTTAATAATTATAAATTGTACAGTGCTTTGGTTTCTCACTGTCAACTGTATACATTTTGTATGATTACATAAATAAAATAAAATAAATAAATAAATTTATAATATAGAGTAGGATTGTAAATTTTGTTTAATTGATCGAAAGCTATTTTATTTATACCAATATATTGTATATTAAATAATCATTGACATCAATCATTACCTAGCGCGTTTCAATAACAATAGAATTCAATTTCTGGCTCCATCATCAGATCAACTTGATCGTCCCAAATTATTGTGTTGTAAAATTTCAAGTCAATAGGTATATGAGGTAAAAATAGATTTACAAGATTTGATTATATTGTTACTTGCATACACTTTGTTACAGGTGAAGTTATAATAATTAACAACTTAGAAAATTTAAAAAACTTCCGATATTTTCATTACAGTATCTTAAAACCGGCTGAACCGATTTTGGTGAAGCGTAGCTAAGAAATATCTCGATTACGCCCGCTTCCGGATAAAAAAACAAATTAAACTAGTCTATTCGTTTAAGAGCTACGATGCCGACAGACACACAGACACATCATACTTATAACACCCCTCTTTTTGCATTGCCGGTTAAAAATAAAGCTGTCGTTTGGAGTCGACCAATATGTAATAGCCATCAAACTTCAAAAAGTAAAATAAAATGTACTGTCAACATTGTCAAAAGAAGCATATGAAATGAATAGGTAGTAATTGCTGTCAAATTCTTGGCATGAATAGTTCGACGCCGAATGTCTGTTGCAGTCAATGTATTTGTCTATGACTGCACTAAACACTATGACGTCACAATCATCCCCATTGCATTGAATTTATGACGTCACGGCCTATTAGCCGCTCCCGGAATGTCGCTAATATGTTCAGTATGACTTGAACGGGGGAGTACACATGTATATGTTTATATATCGTATAACATGACTAAGTTATAGTTTGGGAGCGGGCGCATGGCGCAAATTGTTTGGTGCTTTTAGAGCTGTTATTCGCTAAGCCTTAATGCGGCTCACCCCGCCGTTCACCCGTCACGAAACTAGACCTCTACCTACGCTTGGTTACTACGCATCGCGGTGTCAAAATATATTTGTGGGTGAGCGTTGAGGTGAGCTCAAAACAAGTTACAGAATAGGGGGGCAGGTCATTTGTGAGTGTGATGTGTGAGGTGAGTTGACAAATATGAGAAGTGTGTTTGTCCGTTTGTTAACCGAAAAAAGAGGTTAAGAAAGTTTTTTTTTTATTCTGGTTCTTATATACATATTGAAGTTGGAAGTGCAAGTGCATATAGGCATATATGTGCAATATGTATATGTTCAGCTGTGTAGGTATACAGTTGAATATAATATGTAGGTATATCGATTTTATTCGTTTCCGTAAAAATCCGATAAAATGTGTGATAAAAAGCACATTTGGAGAAATTTCAATATGTATTATGTTCAGCTATAAAGGTATACAGCCGAATATAATATGTTGGTATATCGATTTTATTCGTTTCCGTATAATTCCATAAAATGTGTGATAAAAAGCACAGTTGGAGAAATTATATTTTATCTACGCATATATCATTAGTCCTCTAAAATGCGTCCAGAAACCGTAAGAAATGATCAGCATTATTACAAACGATTTTATTATAAGAATTTTCTTGTCTGTGGTAGTGGGTAAAATCTGTACTTTAATGTTATAACAGTATAGATTTTTGTAACGTTGTGAGTTTAAATTTGGAACAGCTGTCAAAACTCAAGTGGCTTTTCTAGTATCCATAGATATTAAAACAGTTATCGATACGAAACGTCAATCCAGTATGTTTTTTTAATATTTACGCACGACATTTGATCTCGAGTGACATGAGTATAGGAACTTCATTCGTTTGTCTATGATTAAAAAAAAACCATTTGTCTTGATAGAGGATCGAATTGCCGCCATTGCTGTAGTCATTTTTTTGTTGGTTATTTGATGTTACGAAAGTAGAATTGTGAACCCATCTTAGAGTAATTATGATATGTGTGTAGATAAAGTAGTGTATGCAACTGTACATAATTAGGCCTTAAAACACTCGTGTGATCCTATTATGAAACTCGCTCACGCTCGTTTCATAAAACCACACTCGTGTTTTGGAGGCCTCTCATTATGGATCAGTTGCATAAACTACTATTATACAAACTTTTAACTACAAGATTTATTTTAAATACAATAACAAAGTATTTTTTTAAATAAAAAAATCTATAAAACGTTAGCAACTCATTGTAATTTATCTACATCGTGTAGTCAAACATTTAAAAAACCTTAATCAATCTCAGTGTCGAAGTGTTTGCCATTTTGAATTCCCGTACGATTTCAATTCTTTTCATACCCCGTCATTGTACCATAATAACTTTGTGCCAGCCTATGGAACCCTCCGCGGGTACGGAACCCTCCGCCCTCAACCCTCGTGAAGGAATGCACTCCACGAGGATATTAAACTCAAATCATCGAGGGTGAGGGTAGTCAGTGCAAGCGTAGTCCAAGAGGCGACTGCCAAAAATTGCTTGCGTTCTTAAAACTTAAAGCTTGGCACGGCGAATGAATTTTGTTCAATCTATAAAATCGTGAAAGTGACTCTTATGAGATGTTGATATTTTGTCGTTTAATAAATAATTAATATTAAGGGACAATCTTACCCAAATCGAACTAGCCCCGAACTATGATCAATATGGTTTGTGTCATGTTAGTACTAGACGCCAATATATTTAATAGATATAAATACATAGGAAAAAGTAAATGGTTATTATGTTTTCATATTCAAACGAGACTACTGGCTTAAACACAATCACAATGGACCTTGTTGCTTGAGTCTTCTCAAGTTGGTCGAGTGATAAACAAAGTTAAGTCCTTCCATCCATTTCCATATTAATTTTCACTATGAATGTTTAGGTAAATATTTAACTTAGTTGTAGAAGTACCTACCTATTTATAATCTGCACCCCTGATGAAAAAAAAATACTAAGAACAATTAAACTTCTGTAAAAGTGGATTAACATATTTTAACATTCATAATTGTAATTATTGTCCAATGTCAAACAAACGTATTAATTATTGTGTTTATATTGAGTTCAATCTTGACACTGCCTCCTGGCCTACCCTCTTAAGTGCAACAAACGTCCACCGACTGGTGAGTGCAACTAATGACCGCCTGTCACTGGGATGAGCAAACCGATACTTGCAAGTAACGGCCCCTTAATTGTTTTTGACAGTTTACAGTACCTATTCGTACTTGATGGGAAACGTTTTACGTCGACAAGTCACTTCCTCATGCTAAAATAGATTTAAATACTTCGGAATAAGGTGCTACTTAATCAGCATTATGAAAACTAGAAGCACAGTTCATTAGGGTAAGCGCCAAGAAAATTGTTATTTCATGCTCATTGTTGTTGCCTGTACAAAAAAATTAACTGCACACACACAACGCAACAAACATGAAAGTAATTTGTTTTAAAATGCACGATGACTTATTTTGTGCACTGTGCCCCAATCAGCATGTATTATTTTAAATTCTTAATTAAAATCTAATAAGATTGGTAGTTTAATCTTGGGTCTCGACATGAATGACGTGACTAAGCATCAGAATACTCTTCACTTTTCAAGGTTTTGATAGTGGAGAAGAGCCTTAGAATACAATGCAACATATGCTTATTTATTATATAAACAAAATATCATTCAGTATGCACTCCGCCCGTTTCAGAGCACTCGTAGATAATATTTCAGAGCGCAATATATCCTAGTAAACATAACCCTAGATCACACGAACACGAAAACCGCCGCGTCACCACTAAATCTTACGCGAATTTAATATAAAGACCGTCCCAAATCCAACCGCCATATTTTATTTATAAGTTGAACCCCGCTGTTCGATGAAGGCTGTATATCACTCCTTTCAGACTGGCCACAATGCCTTTTATTCCCTTCAGCCTCTTAATTGTGGCTGAATGTGTAGTGTATAGCTCAAGCCTTTGTGGGGAGGTATAATTTAAATTTGGAATTCGAGGGTTACACCTTGAAAAGAATTAAACGATCGTGACATTGGAGGTTTTTGTGAATAGTTTATTGACAGTAGCTGTGATTTTATGTTTAGGTATAATACAACGTGTTTTTTTAACCGTCTTAGAGCCGAAGCCCACGTAAAGTATCCAAAACGTACTAATCATTCGTGAAAAAAAAAAAATTCGTTGAGTTTTTCGTAATAAAAGGTAGTTAAGTTTGAAAAATCCTGTATGGCGCGCGGTGCATAGTTCATTCACCCTATTAGAGTTCGTACCTATCTACATAAGATGGCGGCTAGCGGTCACTGCGGTCACTCGGCTGGATGATTAAAATTGATGTACATTAAAAAAAAAAAAAAATACCTTCTTTTAGGTTCTTTGTAATGTATACATTAACTGGTCTTCGGCTCTAAGATGATTAAAAAAAACACCGTGTATATTTAGTGGGCAAATATTGAATTCTTTACTACATCTCACGTAATTTCCAAGGATGAAAATGGAACGTAACAAACATTTATGTGTTGCATCCATGATGAGAAACTAATTCAGTGTAAATCTTGAACAGGATTTTTCTTTTCTAGACTTTGCACATTAACGTTTCTTACGACACTGCACCGCCAAATGCGGAAGCGGCCTTATTTGCAAAATGAAGAAGACTGTGAAGAATAACGAATGTGGTGAATTGCCGTTGTAGAAGATTGCATTTGTGAAGAATTGTGTACAGTCGTAAGTAATATTATAAACGATTTTTTGTAAAGCTTGTAGCCCGGCTAGCCGGCGGGTAAGAAATAAAACGAATAAGTAGTTTATATACAATAAAATATAATAACAAAATGAAGATGAAGTATGTACAGAATGGGTAAATTAGTCAGTCAGTACGGAGCATGTACCTACTACCTAAAAGTCACTGGCCAGATTCGTGGAGACGTTCGTAGTCTGGAAGGTGATAGCCGCAGGTTTTAGATAACCTCGGAAGTTCCGCTGGGCTGGGCAGGTCTAGCACACACCTTCAGGTAGCTTGAAGGCAGCGGCGCAGGCGTAAGTATATGCAGCAGCCGAGCAGCTCAGTTGTTGCGGTTTAACCAGGCATAAAGGGCTGGAAGCAATCCTTTTAGTTACTTACGGTTCAAACCCATCCGAATCTCATAGGTTTAGACCAGTGACGGCTAAATGAGGCTTGGATTGGGTTTAACAAAAATAATATACAGAACACAGAACTTATAGAATACAAAACATACCTGCATAAGTGGCAGCCGTTGTATGCATGAACTATATACACTATTTACGAGCAGAAGTAATCTCGAGAACTATACATTATATAAATCATTAAGTTTTATGTTATAAAATAGGTTTTCTCCAAACGAATGCGTAAGCTAGTGAACACTTTTGACAGGAGAAAACAAAACACTGCCGTGAAAAAACTACATTTTTTTTATCGCCGGCCAGTATTACGCTAGCGGCCGCGCGGCGCAGGTTTTGCCGTGTTACAAGCTTTGCATTATTCCATGAAAATCACTTCACTAGAACTGATGTTTAATTTTTCATCGCCATTACCAATCGATGGTTATCACCGCGTCAGTTTGTTGTGCTTATATTATTGCTGAAGATTAAACATAGTGCTATTCCACATACCACATTTATTTTTCTAATCTAATTCTAATATTCAATCTATATTTGACGACTTCTGTAGCCTAGTTGGTAGTGACCCTGCCTACGGAGCCGGAGGTCCCGGGTTCGAATCCCGGTAAGGGCATTAATTTGTGTGATGAGCACGAATATTTGTTTCTGAGTCATGGATGTTTTCTATGTATTTAAGTATATCTATATAAGTAAGTAAATCGTCGTCTAGTACCCATAGTACAAGCTTTGAGTTTGGGACTAGGTCGATTGGTGAAAGATTGTCCTCAAATATTTATTATTTTTATTTATTTTTTATATTTAAGTCATGTCACAGTCGATATAAAACAAACAGCTGAAAATAAGCTTGTAGAATACAGATTAGTTGCTTCTTAAATAAGAAAAAAACCTCTAGCTGCCGGTGCGGCTCTGCGTATTACAGAGGCGAAATTGCGAGATAAAATACGGTCTATGTCCACCCTGAAGGTCCATTATAAATACGGGATGTTTACTAGGATATATTGCAATCTGAAATATTATCTACGAGTGTGCTCTGAAATGGGCGGAGTGCATACTGAATGATATTTTGTTTATTTAATAAATAAGCATAGGTTGCATTGTATTCTAAGGCTCTTTTAACACTGAACCGCGCTTTCCGAAACTTAGCGCGTAGCGATTCGCAGTGAATGTGTTAAGAAAAGGCATATAATATTTCGGAGTCCTTACCCTGCCTGACGAAGCTCGTAAACGGTACCATGCTACTGATAACCAGCTTTACATGGTATAACCTTCAAATAGGTGTAATGTAACCACCTTGATTATATACCAGGCTTGAAATGAAGCTATAGGTACTCTTTGTGGGAGGGGTGCTACGGGACTAGAGCGGCATCATAGCCGCAGGCGGTCGTGGTCCCGCATCAAATTGCAGCATAGCCGACTCGGATATAACGCTTTACTAGAACTGTCTTTACACACAAGCAAATTTATATAATAACTAGCTTCTGCCCGCGTCTCCGTCCGCGTGGAACTCGTTTATATCGTAGCTCCATACAAACTTTCATCCCCCCACTTCATCCCCTTGGGGGATGATTTCCGGGATAAAAACTATCCTATGTCCTTCCCCAAGACTCAAACTATCTCTATACCAAATTTCATCCAAATCGGTTCAGCGGTTTAAGCGTGAAGAGGTAACAGACAGACAGACAGACAGACACACTTATGGGTCCTAAGTACTACATTTCCTATGTATTTTTTTGCCTATCAGTCAGTTATCTTATTTAGTGACAAGAATGCTACAACTAATTTTATTACTTAAACTGTTAGGATCTAGTATAATAATTTGAAGTATTTTTTAGATTTAACTTAGTTTAATCATCTTGGCTTAATTATCATCTTATATAACTGCTTAAAAAAATAAGCTAATGGAACAGCATCATTTAGAATTCCAATGTTGATTTAGTTTTTATGTTGGAAAAAAAAACTGATTCCCTATCCTTAACACCTTCACTGCCAAGAAGCGCTACGCACTACGCTCGTACCTGGGCCGTTATTCGCTACGCGCTAATGCTGCTCACCCTCCGGTCACCCGTCACGAAACTAGACCTCTACCAACGCTAAGGTACTACGCATCGCGGTGTCAAGATATATTTGTGGGTGAGCGTTGAGGTGAGCTTAAAACAAGTTATAGAATAGGGGGGCTGAGCCGGTGGTTTTCCCCGTATGAAGCGGAAAACGACGAGTTCCTGACAGTGAAAGTGTTAAAACATCCATCACGTTCTGTCTACCACCAATTCATATAGAAAATGTTGAACGTTTTTTCTTGTCGTTTCAGCCTATGCGAGTCCCACTGCTGGTTAAAGGGAACGGGTTTTAGTCCTCATGCTGTCATAACGCCGTATGTCTTGTCGTTTTCACGTATCAAGGGCATGAATTGGAAAAGTATGAGATTTTCTAAGGTCTGCCTAGGAAATAAAATAAACAAGTTTTCGAAAAGACATTGATTTTTAATATGTATACTTACTTACCTTATTTTTAAACACTGTATGCTTAGTTTTAGTTTTAATTTGTATACTTTCTCATGTAAGTTAAATTCTTATGGGAAAATAAAATTTCTTTAAACCTACATACTTATCTTGATTAATATTAAGTTTTTATCAGAAGCCAATAAAGTTACAAAATTTTCAATATTTATCGATATTTGTCCAAAAAAGCCATTTCCGCAAAGTGTTGCATGTCGTTGCTTGTTCGCGGAGAACATAAAGGCATCAGGGGCGTGGTTTACAAAAATCGTGGCATCCACGGGGTCTGATCTAGTAACTTTATAAGAACCCTGGTATCTCTAGCAACACTGGGAGCACGTCCTACCTGACCCAGATTTTTTATATCTCTACAGAATGAAATTGCTCGTAGTGGGTGTAGTTTTGTTGCAAGCAGGCTTTTTGTTTCATTACCCGCGCTCCGCTGCATTGTGCACCAATGGATTAAAATGCATTGTTTTATGAGCCGCTTTCTATTAGCCTTTTGTGGGACGTAGTTATGATAAGAGTATACAGCCTCGGTCAAAAGTATTGAGCACCCATCATTCCATTATAAATACAATAATGTAAAATATAAGAAGGTTTCGAAGTAGCTTTACATTCAAAATATGAAGGCTAAAAAAAGATAGGTCACAATAAAGGGAACAGTTGCTTTGTACATGCATTTTTTTTAACGTCAAGTTATCTTTATTAATGCTGGATTTCAAGTTCGAATTTTATATATAAGTACATTTAGTTAATTTCACTTGTCGCGTGTCTCTTAACATACCAAGAGATCTATCCTACTCGCATCAGAATCAGAATTAAACATTTTATTCGTAGATTACACAACACAACACACAGTATTACAAGACAAAGACAAAAGAAAAAGTAAATACGTACCGTGTCACGAAATCGGTCCAACTCGATGGACTCGCATGAGCGCAGCAGCGCTGGTCTTACGTTGGGTGCATCCAGTGACCAACCCAATAACAATATAATATCAAAGTGTGGCATACACCCCGAAATTCAGTAAAAAGCTGCAAATGGTGTGAAAAGCATGAAGATCGGAACGTTTGATCTGTAGGCCATACGAATCAATTTGACCCGTAGCAAGAAAAAAAACAAAAAAGGAGAGGAGTTATGACGACTTCTTTTTTTGTATAGGAAAAAAAAATTATGTTCTGAAACCTATCGTGTGGAGTATCTAATATAAAAAGGGAAAGTAATAAAAGTGAATTATCTCGAAAATGGTTCACCTTTACACAATGCATTTTGTGGTTCAAAAAGTATGGAACATTGAATTACCAATAACCCTGTATACAAGTTTTAGACGTTTCCTCTATAATCAAATTGAAAATTATTCTTTAACAACTTTATGTCGTTAACCCCGAGGACTGTCACTGTCTATCCATATACGAGTAGATACTACCATTGTGGCCCTTCGGAAGAAAAATGCCATATGTGCATGTCACATGTGCACTGTTACATACATCGTGGTACCCCGAGCGTAAGGAGCTCTTACATCAGTTGAAGATACTGTAATAGCATTAGGCGCATTTCCGCTTGTAGTGAGATCATCTACTAGGTAATCCAGAGATATGTTTATAGGATAGTAACTGGATAGAGTAAGCTCATTAGTCACAAGGAACTGAGCGAGACGTAAACCTGTCCTGAGTACAAGGACCTATAATCGTGGTGAACGTACAATATTTAACACCCTGCTGGTCACCTTTATTTCTATGAAATTGGGGCTAGTCTGTTGGAGCAGTGTCGAGCAATGAGGCATTTCATTAAATAACCTAGTCATTTTCATGTTGCTGGATTCATCATGTAATTTATTATTTCTCATAGTACGAGTATCCTAGTGAGCAGTTCAAGTATGCGACCGTCAATCGAATTTTGGATTATACTCATCAGTTTTTCGGAAAGCCGTAGGAAAACATCGTGAGGAAACCTGAATAGACAGGGTGTACATATGCGAAGTAAGGTGTATAAATTCAAAATCTGTGCACACTTTATACCATCTTTTTCGACCCAGCTGCACCGGAATATCTTAAATAAAAAAAAATTGTTACACCCCGTCTTGGTTGCAAGCTACGTACATCCAAGAGTCGTAAACTCTCTGTTTTATTTCACCGTACTGGTTTCCTGCTATTCGTCTGGAATGATCTCCCTCTTACCGTCAGACAAGCTCAGAGCTAGTTCTCCATTAAACGCAAGTTGCGTAAGCATCTCTTTTTAACTATTAAAGATTGATGAACCTCATGATAAATTTGTTCGGGTACATATAATTGTACGTATATAGTTATATACATACTTATGTATAAGTAAGTTTATTTTGTATGCATTATATATGTATGTATATTAATGTAATTGATTGATTCGTGTTTCTATCCTATCCGTCTCTTTCTTATTAGAACACTTAGAACAAGAGGTATAGTGCGAGAAAAATCGAGAGTATGTCGCGGCCGTCTCATGATAGACGTTCTGTAGATTCAGTCACGAACTTTAATTTGGGACCCACTTAAGGTTCATAATCCTGTCAAATTGTATAGGAATATAAAGAATATTTTAGCAAAAAGGGTCATAAATTAAAGAACGCGACCGTACTACAATAAAATATATCCGTTCATTAGCTCTGGAAGCTATAAAATAGAGCGAGACAGTAATTTAATACGTCTCCCTCTACCTCATAGCTTGTAAGACGGTTGCAGTTGCCTTCTTGGTGCAGTTTAATTAAACCTACATCGTATACATTATCTATGATTTCTAACAAAAGAATTTTGACAATGCAATGACAAGGATATAAATATAATCTTTAGTGAATTGTCGTATTAAAACAGTACAAACGACAAAACTGTTAACTGACTATCCTGTGTTTATATAGAACCTTATTATAATGCACTTAAGGTGCACCGATGGTCAGTTAGCTGTGTTGTCGATAGTACACGAAAGCACGGATGAATGAACGTATTGTTTCTTTAAATGAATCTGAATCGGTAAAATTCGAAAGCATCACTAGCCCATCACTAGAGTGTCACGTGCTTTCGTGAGAAAGGAACAGTATATTGTCATTCCCATTTGATGAAAAGGGACATGCATACTTACTAATATCTAATATTACTACTTCTAATGGACCAGTGTAAAATGAACTCCGCGTGACAGAATGAAACTTACATTTATATTATAAATTTAACTTACCTGTGAAATGTTATTCCGTCGTTTGTGTAATTAGACGTTCGGGAGTTTTTTCCACACCACTTCACACAGCAACTCATTTTTATAGCGCAAAATCAATTTTAATTTGCAGGATGTTTCACGCACGCACAGATCGCGTGCCTGGTCGATACTGACAATATGGCGCGGGGTAGTGGGGGGTTATCAGTGCAAAAAAATATATGCGTGGTGACCGCACGTCGCCCTATAGGCTCTATCTATTGGAGGTTATCTGTGGGTAATTATCACTTAATACAAACTTCCATCCCCCTTTTCACCCCCTTAGGGGATGATTCCGAAATAAAATCCTATGTCTTTCCCCGAGTCACAAAATATTGCTATACCAAATTTCATCCAAATCAACCCAGCAGTGTAAGCGTGGCGACGTAACGGACAGAGTTACTTTCGCATTTATTACTTTCTCTTGGCAAGAGGAAAAGCTTAAGTGATTACAGCCTGACGGACGGCTAAATAGTGTTTTTCTCAAACATGCAACGAAATAAATAAATTAACTCCCAGTTTTTTTTAATGGCTGTACGCAACGATATCGGGTCACGAATTGACCTAAACAAAAAAAGTAGCTTTGCAGGCCTAGTCTTCTAATTTTGTATAAAATTTCATTACGGATCTCTCGTCTCGCCGCGCCCGAAACGTGATAAGGACTTCGAAGCCTATTATAAAGCACACATCGTCTATTGAAAAGAAATATAACTGCACTTGTAACGTTTTAAAGTTTTTAGATTTGATAGAAACAAACAACTACTAATTTGTGTACTCAGTGTCAATTAAAGAATTTGCCTCAACAGTTATAACTAAAATTATACGGTGAAAATTAATTAAAATAAAGTTAATTAAAATATCTACTATATTTGCATGACTATAAGCGTTCATCTTGTGGTCAATTAAGAAACATAGGAAAATAAAGTAAATAGAATAAAACGTCGTAACTAATGACAATTCCGTTCTAGAATCAAAGACCTTAAACGGAATCCAGAGAATAATGTTCGTCCGTCCATTATACTTTGTCTATCGGAGTGTACATCCTATGCATCGGCCGCAGGACGTCCGTAGGGGCTGTGGGCGACGCAAAATTGGCAGTGAGACGGTCTGTTGGTCACTGGAATATTGCAAATTGGGGACCGTACGTATCGTGCAGGGTATATCAGGAGGGATTATATCTGCTATTACGCATGAATGATCACTGTGAGTAGTCAACTGAAGGGTATCAACAGTTAGAGAAGTAAGTAGGTATCAATACTTATCTATGTAAATTTACAAGAAATCAAATGAAAGTCTTTCAATACACCTACAATTTTAGACTTGTAAGCAAAAAAAATGCGTCACAAAAAATAAATTAACTCGTAATAATGCAAAAGCTATGGTATAAGACGGTGAATATTTAAATGCAAATAATTTCGTAAACTAAAATGTAAAACAGCCCGGACCCCGAAACAACAAACAAAGCTACAAACAGACACAGACAGACAAGACTTTCGATTTAAAAAAACGCACTGCATTAAGTTTATCCGTTTCATCATTAGCTACGATGCCTCAGACAGACAGATACACGCGCTAAACATATAACACCGGGTTTACGATGGGACGGGGGTCAAAAACTATCTTTGAACATTACAGCCCTAATCCAGTGCTATCGAAAATTGGCACATGAAAAATCTAAATAACAAGTCGACCGTTTTTCTCTTAACTAAATTATATACGTAAACGAACAATTCAAAAAGATATCTCACTGTCACTGAAGACCTATACTCGCTCTCGTAAATAAGAGCCTAGCCCTAAACAAGTCGGCTATATTTAAAGGGTTGGGTCGGAATCCGGGCCACGCCGCGCGGACTTATTCCACGAACGCCGGGCATGCCGCAGCCGAGAGGTACGAATTTTGGGGTGCCTTAATAGTTTTGAACATAATTTCACAGTGCACGTCCTTGTTATAACTGCTTGGTAAAGGAAAGCAACATGCACCAAAGACTTTCTTTAGGAGTAGCTTATATATTGGATTTGTAGGATAGAGTCATGGTTTGTATGATATGAGTGTCATTTTTAGGATTCATCAATGGCACTTCCACCCCCCATTTCACTTCTTTGGGACCTGTACACATTTGATACCCAGTCACTAAAATACTTTTGTCGGATTGGTTAATTATTTTGTGATATTTTTCGTCTTTCTAGCTTCATGTTTTAGGTAGGGTTGACCGTATGAACTCTGCGTCTAGATCGTCTGGTAAGATCAAATTGCTTTTTCACCTTTCTGCGTCCTTCGTGTAACGATAAGCTGAATAGAGTCAGGGCCAGATATGTTTTTGTGAAATGTAGTAATAATATTTCCGTCTAAAATAGAACAGCTATCTCTATTCCGATAGATTTCAACATACTTTTATCTTTCCTTCGCCGTCGTTCTACTTTTATCAGAGGTCATGGCCGTTATGTTGAAAGTCCTGATACTTCGGACGCAATAGTCAAAGTTAAAATGATCATTAAAAAGTGGCTAGTGGCACTATCATATCATGATCGGAGGTTCTTCTCCTTGTCTGCCACACACACACACACACACACACACACACACACACACACACACACACACACACACACACACACACACACACACACACACACACACACACACACACACACACACACACACACACACACACACACACACACACACACACACACACACACAGTTAAAGACAATGATAATTTAATAGTTATGGGTGATTTTAATTCAGTTGTGGGAGAAGGAGAGGAAGAAAATACAGTAGGAATGTTTGAGCTGGGAAAAAGGAATGCTAGAGGCGATAAAATGGTACAGTTCTGTAAGGAAAACAGAGAACAGTAGTTGTAACCAACACCTATTTTGAGCTCCCAAAGCGAAGGTACCAAATAGATTATATATATTAGTCAGATCGAGATATAGAAGTCATCATGCAAAGCTCTTCCGGGAGCTGACTTAAATACAGACCATAACCTATTGTTATGCAAACTGAACTTTGAAAATAGGATACAAAAAAAGGATACACAGACCAAAGAAGCTAGATCTCAAAAAGTTTAGGGATAAGGAAAGCAATAATTTTAGTGCAATATAGTAATAAAGTAGGGGATTAATTACATGAATATAAGAATACAACAGATAATAATACATGTAATCATATTAGTGTGAATGATAAGTGGGAAAAGGTAGAGATATTTTAATAACATCAGCTGATGACTGTCTAAAAAGGGAAATAATAGTACCGAGGAAGAGTTGGCTATCCAAAGAAATAATTGACCTAATGTTAGAAAGGAGATAACTCAGAAATAAAACTTGTGATAGAAGTTTGCAAGAGTATTAAAATGACAATGAAATGTAGGGAATGTAAGGAAAAGTATACATAAAGAAAGTTTGTGAACAGATAGATAAATATATATAGAAAGGTAAGATGGACAAAGCATGTACCACAATAAGGATGTTAGACAAAAGGCACACTACAAAGAGTACAACCTATTCTAAATGAACAAGGGAACATACTTATAAATAATAGCGATATTTTAGATAGATGGAAACGATACATTGAACAACTTTACAATGGACATGGTTTGGATGAGAACGACATAGAAGAGATATATCTAGTTGATGAAAGTGAAAAGGGACCAGCTATTTTGAAAGAAGAGTTTGACAAAGCCTTGATGAGTATCCGTAACGGTAAAACTGCAGCAGACGATGGAATTTATATCGAAATGATAAAATATGTGTGTGAACCGATGAAACAAATCATTTTTTTAAACTATTCATAACATATATGCCACACGACAAGTACCAATAGATTACTTACTTAGTAAAACAGTAGCATTACCTAAAAGGATGTTGGACAAAAGGCACACTACAAAGAGTACAACCTATTCTAAATGAACAAGGGAACATACTTATAAATAATAGCGATATTTTAAATAGATGGAATCGATACATTGAACAACTTTACAAGGGACATGGTTTGGATGAGAACGACATAGAAGAGGCATATCTAGTTGATGAAAATTTAAAGGGACCAGCTATTTTGAAAGAAGAATTTGACAAAGCCTTGATGAGTATCCATAACGGTAAAGCTGCAGGGGACGATGGAATTTATATCGAAATGATAGAATATGTGTGTGAACCGATGAAGCAAAAAAACTTTTGAAACTATTCATAACATATATGCCACAGGACAAGTACCAATAGATTACTTACTTAGTAAAACAGTGGCATTACCTAAAAAACTTAATACACTTAAATGTGAAGAACACCGAACGTTAAGCCTTATTTCACAAGCATCCAAAATATTTCTCAAATTAATTCAAAATAGACTACGACCAATAGCTGAAAACTGTTTTGGACCTGATCAATATGGCTTCCGATAAAATAAAGGGACCAGGGAAGCCATTTTAACCCTCAGATTAATTATTGACAGACGATTGGGGCTCGACTTGGACACACATATAGCTTTTATTGATCTAGAGAAGGCTTTTGACCAAGTAGACTGGAAAAAAATGCTGCGTATTCTGCGTAAAGGTAGAGTCGATTACAGGGATAGAAAAATTATATACGAACTCTACAGAAACCAGGAAACCATCATAGAAGTAGTAAGGCAAAGATCAGGCAAGGTGTAAGACAGGGTTGTCCACTCTCACCTCTTATATTCAATATCTTCCCATACAGATAGCAATAGATTCAGACTTGAGTGGCGTTAAAATAAATGGAAACAAAGTACAATTCATTCGATTTGCAGACGACATCGCAGCATTTGCCGAAGATAGTAATCAGTTACAGCATCATCCTCCTAGCGTTGTTCCCGGTTGTGCCCCTAAAGAAGCCCGGGGTCCGCTTTGACACCCAATTCTCACTATCTCTAAACAGAGATACGACAGTAGAGCAAGTTCAGAAATTTAAACATTTGGGAAGTATCATTACCAGTGACTCTAGATGCACCCCTGACATCATACAGAAGAATTGCTATGGCCAAAAAGGCATTTAATAACAAAAAGCATCTCTTAAAAGCACGCATATCAAAAACAGCTAAAAAGCGTCTAATTAAAGTTTACATTTGGAGCATTGCTTTATATGGGAGCGAGCCGTCGTGGACGCTGACCCAGAGAGACAGAGTACGAATAGAGGCCTTCGAAATGTGGTGCTGGCGAAGGATGGAAAGGATTAGCTCGACAGAGAGAAAGACAAACGAAGAGGTTTTAAGGATGGTAGATGAGAAAAGATGTTTGCTAGGATGTATTAGAAATAGGAGAGGCAAGGTGATGGACCACCTGATACGGCACGACAGTTTCTTCCTAATCATCCTGGAGGGTAAAATTGAAGGCAAGAGAGGCAGAGGAAGGCCTAGGATAACATATTTTAGCCAAATAAAAGATAAAGCTGATGTCTAGTCATATGAGGAAGCCAAGAGGCTGGCAATGGACAGAGAAAAGTGACGGTTACTCCACCGACAAGAGCAAGGCTCTTAAGTAATAATGATGATTTTTTATTATTATTATTATCCACAATATCACTAGTTTATTTGCTTTGGTTAGGATCTTAAGATCAGAGTGAATTTTTTTGTTTATTTTGCTAAAAATTGTTATTGTAATACATAATAAGAAATCACGGTCAGTAAGTGTTGATGTCCATTTTAGTCGGCATACATTTTCAATTGAGCACAGGTTTAGGTTATATTATAGGAGTACAAACAAAGAACAAACACGTATACTAAGGATAAATAAACTAAAATCGAAAAAAAAAAAATTGAAATAAAAAAATGCCTCAACCTCGGAATCAGGGGGTAGGGTGCGCCAGAAGGCTGGCAGCATGCCGCGCTGGATGGCGATACTCTAGGTCTGTGCAAGGTACGCACCAGCCTTCTCGTCATTTGTCGTGTCGACAAGACGCTTTGTCAGCTCTTTAAAAGTGCTAAGAACACCTGGTTCCCACGGTCTTAGTGTCCGCAGCAGCCCCGGCCGCTGCGAGGTCCCTGAGAGATGGGACGGCGCTAGGGTATCCACACAAGTGGCGTCCCAGACAAGCGGCCGTCCCAACTTCCAAGGAACTAGGGTTACGTCATTACTACCAGGGGTCATAAAATATATTAATTAAATTCAGAATAAAAAGGAGATTTTATTAATTAAACAAGGAAAGGGCTCGTACCAAATAATAATAAAGATCGTTAGGGCGAGTGTAGTCGGGGCATCATTACCTACAGACTTGAAGGGTGGTGCCATTGCAAGCGACGAGTTGGAACCTAATTTTGAAGTCAAACGGGTACATAGAGTGATAGAACAATGATAGAGTGGACAAACATATATAGCACGATAGGCTAAAGCCGAAACGGTACTGAAACGTTACGTAAAACATAACGATAAAACGTCTACGTAACGTAGAGACTAACAGTCCGTGACCTCTTAGAATAATCTTTGAGTTTAGGGAAATCGTTGATTTGCCTAAACTTGTCAAAAAATGTCTTATCATGTAAACAATCACTTCTCGAAGACATCATCATCACTTTTCTCTGGGACTACACAATAATCATCACCTGAAATATTGTTGTATACTTAAAGAAACTCACAAAGTATTGAAATCAACCAAGTAACCACTGAAAAATATAATTTCTAATAAGATTTTCTTCAATAATCGAAGTAACGAACGAATGAACTCAAAAATATCTGACATAACGATGTGGTTCTTCATGTATGTTTTATCGTCATTTCCGATTACTATTCGCAACAAACAAACAAACAAACATGATCATATGATCATATCATGGCCTATAATCATATTTGACGTCATGTTTGTTTACATGATAGGACACGTAAGAATGAATAGACTTTATACGAGCAAACGAGAGGGAAGTACATACCCGTTTTATTGCTCATTGTTGGTTGTGTTTAATTATATCATATACCTATATGATGTATATAAGTTACACGTTGGTTTAATCAGGTTTCAGGTGATATTTGTGCCGGTTGCACTATACACTAAACTCTGTCTACCCGCTTGTAGTAAGCCCAAACCTTGAATGCAGATGCTTTCTCCTTTTATTTTATAGGTGAAGCAATTAGGAGCCGAGGCCTTTTTAAAGATAAGGCTGAGGGAAAATAAAAATTCTAAATTGCACATTAAGAGCGCTTTATTTTAATACGCTTATGTTCAACTTTTTATTATTAACGGTTGATTTTTAGTGTTCCTAATACGCCTAGTTGAAATCCTTGTCGAATATGTGATTAAAGTAGGGGTACTTTAATCACATATTCAACTGAGTAGATTATTTAAACTAGATTATAACGGTGTATGTATGTATCCAAAATTCTTATGGGGAAAACAAAGACTTAAGTCAACTTAAAGCTATTAAAACGATGTCTGAATCTTCTTGAATCATGCGATCTCTGATGCATTATAAAATTCATAAAATTGTGAGGTGCAAAAAAGATACCCAGAGGATATCCAAGCAGATTTCAACTAAATCAATTATCGTACTTAATAGGTAATTGAATGAGATAATATCGAGATAAAAGTTGTTTAATCTCTCGAACGGCGGTCGGCAATTGTTTGGTAGAACGTTGTGAGTTGGGGGGTAAAAAAAAAAAGACAAATGCGCTTTACTTTTGCACGTAATCGGAAAGTATGGTCGCGAATTACATGCAGAATTCGATTTTACACTTGATGATAAAAGTGTTTATGCGACTTTGATTGCAAAGTTTGCTAGTAGGTGCGACCCGGAAAAAAATGTAAACTATGAGCGACATTGTTTTTTTGAAACGACACAGTGCAATGAAAGTTTTGACAAGTATATGTCGAGAAAGTCTTATTTTAACGCAGTTAATAAGAGGAATCGGTGATATTCAATTACGAGAGCGCCTTTTACGGCAAAGGGATTTAAAACTTGACGAAGCTGTGTCATGGTGTCGCGCGGCCGAAGCCGCGAGCGCCCAGGCGAGCGCCGTGCGCGCCGGGCCGGCGCAGAGCGTTAGCGCGGCCGGTGGCACGCTCGAGGCGCTGCGTGCGCGACCCGCGCCGCCGCACGCCTGTCGCCCGCCACCGTCGGGCTCTGCGTACCCCAGGGATCGGCAGCGGGAGTCGCTTCGGTCGAAATGTGCGCGATGTGGCTTAATGCACGCAAAAGAGAAATGTCCGGCGTTTGAATCAAAGTGCTATCGTTGTAGTAGGCGCGGACATTTTTCGAGATGTTGTTCGAAGTTTAGCAAAAATGTGCGTGAGGTGGAGTGTTCATCGGATGAGAGCTTGTATGATGCGGGCGAGGCTGGCTGCGAGGAGTTAATCGTTGATGCCGTCGGCGACGACGCCGACGAATCGGCAGGGTGGTACGATCAGATCGACGTCAATGGTATGTCAATCAAATTTAAATTAGACTGTGGTGCAGACACTAGCGTGATATCACACAAAACATTTGTTGTGTCGGGTTTTAGTGAACTATGTTTAAAAAAAAGTTCATTCGTGTTGCGAGAAGTTAGCAAAAGGCGCCTCCCGGTACTTGGCTATTTTGATGCTACATTGTGTAAAGGAAAATGTAGTGTTTTAGAAAGGATTTTGTGTTAGATGTTGATTGTAACAGCTTGTTAGGTAGGAATGCATGCAAAAAATTTAATCTTATAAAAAGAATATCCGTTGAAAACATTGATTACTTGTCAAATACTTTTACAGAGAATTTCAAATGTGTGTTTGAAGGTATAGGATGTTTACCTACTGAGTACAATATTCCAATTGACGAGTTGTTTCAACCTGTGGTAAATGCTACGCGGAAAATTCCTATAAAGTTGAGACCGAAGTTGCAAGCTGAATTGGATCACATGGAACAGCTGGGTGATAATACGTAAGGAAGGGCCCACGGACTGGGTGTCCAGCATCGTTCTGGTGGAGCGGCCCGATGGGCGCCTGCGTGTGTGCCTTGACCCGCGCAATCTCAACCGCGCCGTGCGCCGGAGTCACTTTCAGTTACCTACCTTCGACGAGATTAGCGCTGGTCTCGCAGGGGCCAAGTTTTCATTAAACTGGACGCGAATAAAGGTTTTTGGATGTTGCCCTTGAACGAGGCCAGCTCGAAACTATGCACGTTCTCCACGCCATATGGGAGATACAGATTTTTAAGGTTACCGTTTGGAATTAGTTGCGCAAGTGAGATGTTTCATATTTCATTGAAAATATTTCGGATGGAAGGGGTGGAAATTTTATAGACGATTTATTAATATGGGGCAATAATAAAAAAGAACACTATGACCGGCTTAAAAATGTTCTATTGAAAGCAAAGAAATACGGTATTAAATTCAATAAAGACAAGTGCGAATTTTATAAAACAAGCGTTTCTTATCTGGGCCACATTTTCAACGAGCATGGCATGAGTCCAGATGGGTCTAAGATAAAGTCCATTCAAGCAATGGAAAATCCCAAGTCAAGAAAAGATTTAGAGAGATTTCTTGGGATGGTCAATTACTTGTCTCGCTATATTCCAAGATACGCTGAGGTATCGAATCCCTTGAGAGAACTTATGAAGAAAGATCGTGAATGGGAGTGGCACGAATGCCATCAGAGAGCGGTGGAGGAGTTAAAGCGATGTGACGCTGTCGGTAGATGCGAGTGCGCGCGGACTGGGTGCCTGCCTGCTGCAGCACGGCCACCCAGTCGCATATGCCGCGCGTACGCTCGCCCCCGCTGAAACCAGGTGGGCACAAATTGAAAAAGAGCTGCTTGCCATAGTTTTTGCATGCTCAAAATTTCACCAATACATATTGGGCACACGTCCGTTGAAGTCGAAAGTGACCATAAGCCGTTAGTTATTTTCAAAAAGAGTCTTAACGAAACACCACCGAGGTTGCAACGCATGTTATTGCGTTTGCAAAAGTACACGTTAAATGTTAAGTATGTACCCGGAAAATATATGTATATTGCTGACACGCTGTCGCGTTCAGCGACCGAGTCTTACACTGATTCAGATATATTCGATAAAACCGAAATTCATGTAAATATAGTTTATGACAATACGAACTTCTCAAAAGACAAGTTAAAGCTAATTAGCGAGGAAACGAAAAAAGATGAATGCCTTAAGAGCGTTGCAAATTACTGCAAGAACGGGTGGCCCCATACGAAAAGTGTAGTATCGAGCTTAGCTAAACCATACTGGTCGCTGAGAGATGAACTACATCTAGTAAACGATATTATTTTCAGAAATGAGCGAGTGGTAATCCCCGAATCTTTAAAAAAAGATATGCTACATCGCATACACGAAGGTCACTTGGGGATCGAAAAATGCCAGCGACGTGCTCGTGACGTATTGTATTGGGCAGGCATGTCGCGCGACATCGCGCAGGCCGTGGAGCGGTGTGAGGCGTGTCAGCGCCGCCGCGACGCCAACCGCCGCGAGCCGCTCGCGCCGTACCCAGTACCTGAGCGCCCTTGGCAAGTGCTAGCTACAGACATATTTCAAGTTAACGACAAAAGCTACCTGCTGGTGGTCGATTATTATTCCAAGTATGTGGAAATTGCGCATTTGGCAAACTTACAAAGTTCGACAGTAATATCGCACCTTAAAAGCATGTTTGCTCGATTTGGAATTCCTGATAAAGTAATATGATAATGCCGGAACATATGCATCTAATGAGTTTCAGATGTTTGCGAAAGCATGGGAGTTCGATCATGTGACGAGCTCCCCCCATTACCCCAGATCAAATGGCCTTGCCGAAAGAAAAGTAAGAACGGTAAAAAACATTCTCTTGAAAGCTCATGACACCGGAGAGGACCCATATATAGGATTGCTTAATATGAAGAACTCTCGAATCACGGGTGAGCAACAGTCTCCCGCACAATTGTTAATGGGTAGACGATTGGCCGATAAATTACCAAACATCAAACAAGATCGTAACGAGCGGTCGAACTCAAATACTAAAAAGAGACAGGGCAGAGCGGACGCGACTGATGAAAAAGTATAATGACCGTGGAACTCGTTCCCTCCCGCCGCTGCAAAACGGAGAAAGCATTCGCATGCGAGACGGCGCGGCAGGTTGCTGGAGACGTGCACGAGTGGAGAACGCCGCCCCCGCGCCCGCCGGCGCGCCACACCGCTCGTACTGGGTGCGCGACGAGGCCGGTAGGTACCCGCTTTCGCCGCAACAGGCAGCGAGCCCGCGCCCGCGCAGCTAGTGTCGCGTCACGCATCCCCCCGTAGTTACGATGATCTTATTCCTCAGTCTTCCCCCACTGTTACTTGTGCACCTTCGCCATCTACTGTCGCCGAGGACAGGAATGAGGCGGCTCGTCCCGAATATATTAGGACTACCAGAAGTGGCCGGAGGGTTAAAACGCCCGATTTGTATAACATAGAGACCTATTACTTGTAATTGATAAGGGGTACCTAACGGTTATAGTTAATTAATGAAGCAGTTATTTATACATTTGATGTTTATACCGTATTACTCTAAATATGATAATATGCATGTATTAAATAAAATAGTTAATCATCATTTTTTTTTCTTCTATTCAGCAATGAATTGCGTCATAATGTTATGATTTTAATGTTACTTTGGTTTGTTTTTCAGTAAACAAATGCATAATAATGTGAATGTATAATTTAAGATGAATTATTTAGCACGATAATTCAATGTAAGTACCTACCTACCTAATATTTACAAAAAGCAAATGATTACGTTGTAATATTTGTAGAAATAAAATGGTAATTTGAATAGTGGTCATTTAGCATGTATTGAATTTAAAGTTTTCTTACAGTTTAATTTAATTACGTAGTCATATTTGTTAAACTTAAATAATAGTTTTAGCTGTATTAAGTACTATTGCTAAAATTAAATACTTAGTAACTTTATTCAAACGAGAGAGATGTAATATTAATAAGTGAGGGTAGACTAATTTGATAATAAGTGTACCCACATAAAGAAATATAATTAGTTGCATTTCGGATATGATGTCTGTCTTACTTGCTCCCTATTCTAAAATACTTCAGCCGGAACCTCGGGGCCGTGGTTTTTTTGTACCTTTCATTTGGGGGGCATATGCCATAATCGCCACGCTTGGCATGCGGGTTGGCGATCGCAGTATTTCCACCGCACTCCAGGGACGCTGCTGCCCATCCCCCGGTGGTCTTGGTCGTAGTTTTAGGACGTACCCTACGTATTACGACACCCACGGGAAGAAACTTGATTGTGAGTGGCTATTCAAATCCGACACCATCCACCAGACTTGTAGTAATTTGAAATAACTGATGAATGGTAAGGCTATGTAAGTACATAGGTAGGTACCTACTAGGTAGTATACATACTATTTTTCTCGGTAATTATTATTTAAGACTAAGTACTGTGAATAAATGTATATACTATTCTTTTATTGTTTCATTCGTTTGCCTATTATTACTTAGTTTTTCAAAACCTGAATAGGTTACACAGGGTCAACTCGTCTAAAAATTTCCTGAGCTAACATGCAGCCAGTCTTATACGCCAACGTTTGCGTACTTTGCAAATATTCACAAATACGTGCGTGAGAATGGATTATTTGCCTCGGCTCCCGTAGGTTCGTAGAAGCTTCTATGGATACATACCTCGTTTAGATCTAATATGCCTTGTCAATGCTAGGCAGTACAAGCAGCGGCGGCAGCGACTGTCTTTTATTACCATACTTTTTAGCCAGTGTAGCAAACAGATGTACACTTTAGGTACCCTTATTTATTAGTTAAGGGGCTGTTTTAATTAGTCAAGGGCGCTATATCTAACCAGTCGAGTTAGGTGTAAAATCAGATCATGATTACATCAGATTCAAACCCCAAAAGTTAATAACTGGGGTTTGAATCACATGTTCATGTGAAATCTTTTTCTTAGTGCAGTGGACCCACGATGTCCCTGGCCGTAATTTATTGATATCGATAACATTTTAGCACTACATCCCTATCGACCGTATCGTCTTCGTTATGTTGGTACGAATTCCTGCCGCGTTAGACGTATATTTTTAATTGTATTGTGGTATGGCAAAATAGCTAAATCATGATCATGAATGAGTTATCATGTCAAAATCAAATGACAGTTTCACTGTCATACAAAACTTAGTCGAGCGCCTCTTAGAACGTAGTGGTGATATTCTCTTTGGTAACAACATTAAAGTACAGATTTTACCTAATACCACAGACAAGAAAGTTCTCATAGTAAAATTGGTAGTAAAAATGCTGGTCATTTCCTACGGTTTCTGAACGCATTTTAGGGCACTACTGATAAGTGCGTAGATAAGTACGATTAAGCAACAATTGAAATAATAGTACGCGTTTTCATGAACCAGTTTGAAATTTACTACATTGCAGCAAACAACTTGAAACTCCTACCTCTGTCTACATAAAGAAAAGTTTTATCGGCTTTCAGCATTTGACAGGAAAGGCAACGTTGAACGCAAAACTTAACATTATACCAATAGATTACCCAATACTTAACCAGTTCTAAAGTGCACTTTACAAAGTACACAAATTCTCCCCCATTATAATGATAAGCGGTTTAAAGAAAGCTGCTTATTCGTACTTTGGGTGCTTACTTTATGTAACTGCTGCAGTTACGTGAAAGGAAAGTTCAGGAAATAAGGTCCCGATGTAACGTTAAAAGGAAAATTGTGAAACTGGAAGAATTTAAGTTTGTTGCGCGCATTTGCACTGACAAATTATGCTATTCTTATAAATATTTATGCGTTTTTGTAAACTGTTCACAGCTACGCAAACGGCCTCCCTTAAGTTTTTGACCTTAATTTAACCTTTTAACCATTTTTTTAGTCACAGGCTTGGTGTAAGTATATGTTAGAATAATTGACGATTAAGTAACATAACTTCGTGACGGAATAATATATTAACAAAAACTTTAATCAATATATTTCTTCATAAAAGTTTACCCGTGTGGTGCCGGGTTAGAATTTCACCACCCCCTTCCTTCCCGTGGGCGTCGTAAAAGTCGACTAAGGGAGCAGGGTGGAGTGTGTTGTGGGCGATGGGCTAGCAACCTAACACTGCAATATCACATTTTGTCGATCTTTTATACCCACAGTTATGCTAAAAGTGGTGCTGGAACATAAGTTTCATGTGCTCTGCCTTCCCCTTTTGGGAATAAAGGCGTGAATGTATGTATGTATGTATGTATAAAAGTTTGGTACAGTATCAAGGTGATTTTCCACCGGCGAGGCGAGGCGGGGCGTGGATGGGCGAGAATTGAAATTAGTATGGGACTTACTACCTATTTGCACTGAGCGCGCGTGCGCCTTCAGAGGGACCGTGGTTGAACCGCATCGACTGAGGGAGAAAGTTATAATGCTGCGTTGGACCACCTAATACTGAAGCTAAAAAGTGTCCACGCTCGTCAACGTTCCCATCCGCTCTGTATATAACAGGATTCATTCTTGAAAATTGTAGGTCACTCTTGAATTTTTTGGTTCTCGACTTCCTGGTAATCTAAAGTGTAACGCTAAGGGCAATATAAAGTTGCCAGCTGGCGAATTAATAGGTGCAACACAGGATTGTGTTGGTGAGTTGTTACCTGTTAGCACAAAGCTTGGAGAGAAAGACACATGGGTGTACCAGTATGAGGAACTTAAAACAAAACGTTTTACTTAAAAAGAGTAGCAGTAAATACAATCTGAGTGTCACCATTTTGCGATGTGTGACAGTTGAATGACTTACATATTAATTATTATACTTAGCAACTGAACATAATAATGCCTTGTCTAGAGAAAATAATAATTTATCAAGATTATAAGTGATTACTAAATGTGAGAATACAATTTGATATCAAGGGCAAATTATAAAAGATCCTACTAATCCTACTAATAATATAAATGCGAAAGTTTAGATGTTTGGATGTTTGTTACTCAATCACACTTAAACGGCTCAACCGATTTGAATGAAATTTTGCACGAATATAGTTTGTAGCCTGGATTAAAGTATAGGATAGTTTTTATCCCGGGTCAATGCAGACGAAGTCGCGGGCGGAAGCTAGTATTATAAATGTGAAAGTTTAGATGTTTGGATGTTTGTTACTCAATCACGCTTAAACGGCTGAACCAATTTGAATGAAATTTTGCACGAAGATAGTTTATAGCCTGGATTAAAATATAGGATAGTTTTTATCCCGAGTCCACGCAGACGAAGTCGCGGGCGGATGCTAGTAGTTAATAATCGTCAAATTCAACTTTTTTCACATTTTTGTTCACGTTTCGCGCACGTTTTGGCGTGGAGTAAGGTTCTACGTATATGTATACATCGACTAGAGCAGAAAGTGGATATTGGTTTAAGTTTTCTTTATTTCCGAAATTTAGATTGGAGAATGTGTGTGTGTGTGTGTGTGTATACGTACAAGTCATACGAGCAATGTTGTAATAAACCTTCCGTTTCATCCTAGGTTTTAGTTTTAATCCAATTTATAAGCACAATTTCTTGCAATCGTGATACAGCATTGGATAAATTTCTAATATTATGTTGATTTTATTGTAAATGAGTACAGATTTGCTGATAAACTGTGACTTGGCAAATGCCGTTCTGGTTTTTTGAGATTTAGCCACGTTACCCATTTTTCTTTTGTTTTTGTAATTAGGGTTATAAGGTAAGGATTTGTGTAATTTTAAGGTACATTAAAATATATAATTTTCTAACCGACAGGACGTCACTGATTTGGTACAGTCGTTGGGTCGGAAATGCAATTTTTTTTAATACATGACTTTTAGTAGTGCCCGCTGTGCACGTTCTAGGTAAATAAAACGACTTTAAGTTGCACCACCCCAGACAGGTATGCAATACACTAAGACAGATTGTACCAAGGACGTATATATTTCGTTTAGTATGTTACGTGACTTTGATTGCTTGGTGACTTTTCCTGGTACAATGTGTCTCAGTGACTTGAATATCCAGAGCAGTTTCCTGACTCTACTGATGACTTGTTCTATGTGGGAATACCAATTTAGGTGTTCATCTACTGTAACTCCTAGATACTTTATTTAGGAAACTTTTTCAATATTAGGGCAACTACAATTAGGAGTATTTGGAACTGGAGGTTGACACGAATGAATTTTGAGTTTCAAGTCGTATGCAGGTTGTATACTGTGAGTAATACTAAACTGTATTCAGTATTTGTGTTAAGTGATAGAAGATAACATTTTAGCCACTGAAATAAAAGCCAACCCCTTCTTAGCACAAGATTTCACTACGTCCCATGATTTACTAGTAAACAACACCGCAGTATCATCGGCATACGAGATGGTTTTTGCGTTTGGGACAGACATGTCGCATAGGTCGTTGATGTAAATCAGGAATAAAGTTGAGTCCAGAACGCTTCCCTGTTTAACCTATTCAGGGCAAAGAATCGCTACGCGCTACGCTCATAGCCGATCCCGTGGTTTTCCTCGTGTGTAGCGGAAATCGACTACGGCGGTCTGACGCATATGTGTCGTCATCGGGCCTGAATGTGTTAACACGCTGCTTCCTGCTGGTAAGGTAGTTTACAAATAACATAAGTGGATTTCCCCTTACCCCTTTTTTCTCAAGTTTTTGTACAAGAATCGGAACAGAGACGGTGTCAAACGCTTTTTTCAGGTCTAAAAAGACACCTAAGCTCCTGTTGTTACCATCAAGGCTGTCTACAACATGCAAAGTTAGAGCAGTTATTGCATCTTCAGTGGATTTGCCTTGTCTAAATCCAAACTGAGAAGGTGATATGAGGTTAAATTTTGTTAAGTAGTTTAGCAGTCTGGTATTCAGAAGCTTTTCCATGATCTTCGATATTGCAGGGAGAACTGAAATTAGCCTGTATTTACTGACATCGTCTCTGCTCCCACTCTTGTATACAAAATTGTATGTGACAGATGTTATGTTCATATCTTGGACAGTTTAAGGTTCGAATTATTTTATCATTACATGCAGGGAACATAATCTATCATAAGTTTCTCGTTAATTAGGTATTTGTGTACAATTATTATAAGGTATTTTTGTTTTCAAAACTTAAATAGAAAAACGTCGTCTGCCTCTCAAGGCCGCTTATTTTTTAATTATGGAATGAATATCGTAATCTTTCTGTACTCTCTAACTCAGTTTCGTATAAATCTGATGTAAATATATGTGTGATTGTTAAATGTTCTGATGTTATATATATACTTTACTCCTAACTTTATTATAGCATGTCATAATATCACAAACTATATCTTTTTACAACATAGTTTACATCATAATATATTTCTGATAACAGCTTAGTTAACTGAAGATGCGGCAGTCATAATTTGTTAAACGTGTACTGTATAAGAGTGAAGGTTTAATCTCGGCATGACTCCGGCGAAATATCGAGTTTATTACAAACAACGAGCGCGTAATTTGACGCTCGAGCGGGCGCTGTAATACGTCGTGTGCGCAGCCGACGTGCTGCCAACAGTACATCAACTTATAACTATAAAATACCTACTCTTCTATAGTAGATTGGGGCTCAAGGGACGATAATGATATATTTACAGCGAGGGTGGTATATTAAATCCTGAATGAAGAGAAAGATTCTGCAATAGAATCCTTAGCGTTGCGAGGGATTCTAAGTTCGAATCTTGAGCATAACGAGGGGTTCAAGTGTTGACACCCAAGACGGAAATAATTTTGCTACCAATTTTGTGAGCATTCACCTTCACATTCTATGACACCTTTTACGAGGAAAAGTGAAATCCCTCATTTAAGGGTAACAATTATTACTCTTTTCTGAATAAGTAACATTGTAAAAAAGTATTTTCATCACACGAACGCGGGGAGCTTTGATTATCTGTACCACACACCCATGGTTCACTTTCGTGAGATAAAACATACACACACACACACACACACTAACACATTATTGCTTCGTTTTAACACGAATTACACTCCTATTGGCGCAAGGAGGGATATAAGCAACGAACAGGTACTCCAGAGATGCCGAGTTTGATTCCCGGTCTGCTCCGCTAGTGTGCGCATTTTTTGTCCTACTGTATTTTTGACAATAAAATTACGAAACACAACAATATTTCAAAGAAATTTCGTTTATCGACTATGCAGGGTTTATGCGGTCGATCTCTATCATATTATCGAACTCCATGAGAATAAAACGAGATTGACTTTTCTGGGATCACCGGCGCGCAGCCCGGGTAACCTTTGGAAAATTGATGATATAGTTTTTTATCATTCAACTTTGTACACCAGACGCATCAGAGTCCACGATGCCAAAAAACAAGACAGCAAAAAAAAGACGGTGAATCCTTGGTTTCACACAAACACACACTCACTCTGTAATTCTGTCTTCTGTAATTTATTTCTGAACTCACTCTGGGACTTCTTATTCCCAGTTCCTTAGATCCCATTTCAGTTTGATATGAATACCATCACATCAGCGCGTCGCATTTAAACACAAAACTTTATACTTATGCTAGAAGGTGCGCCCGAATTAGACGATTCGCATACAATTATTAAAACAAATTTATCTATCACATCACAATAAAACAAAACAAAAGTTGTGTCAACATATGATGAGAGAAGTAGGTAATGGATGTCTTACTGATGTTTTAGAGTTTACTGTAAGTTTTAAAGTGCCATCCCAGGTGGCATATTCAATTCCTTGCCAAACATAGTCGTTACAAAGATTTGGTTAAGAGTTTGAACAAATAAAAGAAATACAGTTGCTGTAAAATTACAACATGTCCTGTCCTGTTCAGTCATGTAATATATAACTTTTATTGGAACATTTTGAATTAACAGTACGGTAAGATTGGTTCAACAAGTTGCTTAGCACATCTACTTCCTTATTTACGAGTTTTTTTACAAGCTTTTATTTAGTTTCACCTGTCCCGATGTTTGGTAGCTTTATGTGCACCTATTTGTTCATATATTTGAATTATTGGCGAAGTAACAAATATATTTATAAGCAAGCCAGGGCCACGATTCCTATTGTATTTAAAACAGAAAGAAAGTCACTAGCGTATCGCTCTTCTGTCTCATCTCCCCGTCATCCTGATTTTTGAGAGACGAGACATGAATGTTGGGATTGGGATATCTATATGATATGACGGGAATGTTACATTTTGAATTTTGAAATCGGGGCCTTAGCTATGTTTGCTTACTTTCTCTTCACACGGTGTAATTTAACTTAAATAAGGTGCGCGATTGTTACTACGACATAGGCCGTAACATATTAATCTGTATATTTAGCGAAAAGGGCTCATTGAATTGACTATGTAACCGATGCATAAAGAGAGAGAGAGAGAGAGAGGAAGATAAGTGGATGCGGATTCTTGGGCCATACATTTACCGGACCCGTCATAAACCTTGATTGGATTCGTTTTAAATTAGGCAAGTCTGGGTGAGCTCAGTGGACGCCTTACCCATCTGCACAGTATACATACATAAATACAATACAACTAAAGAGCTCGTGCTAGTGTGTGACGTCACGGACGCCATACGACTTACGCGCCTACTATCGCCACCGTCCATATAAAATAAAACTAGTGGTTATTTGCTTTGCAAATACATTTATTAAATGCGCTTTAGTGTAAATATTGACAATTATTATTTGCGTAATTAAGGGTGCAGTGATTAGGCCGAAAAGTGACCAAAAAAGTTACATACTGTCGAGTGCTGTGACATCTACCCACAGTGATAAAAAAAAAAACAAAAACAACACAAAACAATGAAAAAGTGTGGGGCTTGTGCTAAATTTATTGGGCGCACTGGCAACGTATCGTGCCCAAAATGCAGCTGCCAGTACCACGGTGCTTGTGTGGGTGTCTCGGCTGGAGCAGTGATCCCCAAGGGCTGGGTCTGTCCCGATTGCCAGAGGTTCCAACCGAGAGACAACCGCGCCGACACGCCCGTTAAAGGCCTGCCGGGTCAATCCTCCTCTTCAGCTCCGCCAGCCGCCGCTCCGCTCGCCACCGACCAACCCGCTGCTGCCGCTCGGCCCGCCTCCGCTCAGGCCACCATCACCCAGCCTGCCACCGCACTGCTTGCCTCCTCTGCGGACCCGCTAAGCGCGGACACGGAAATGCCCTGCTCTCCGGCATCCTTCGACGGGGAGGACATGGCTAGTGTTATATGTGTAAAGCGTACTTAACGATTGCAGTGTGTGTCGTACTTAATAGATGTTAGGGAATTATCTGTGACATTTCGATATGGAACTTGAATAAATAATGGTGTCTGATTACGACTTGCATTTTATTAATAACAAGGGTATCTTGCTTTAAACCCAAGAATACTACATGGCGCTGCGGACTAAAGAACAAGAGGGTTTAGAAGATGTGAAGAAAGAATAAGTGAGTGGGAAGAGTTACGAAAATAATACAAAAAAAAAAAGCTGAGAAAATGGCGGAAACGGAACATGGAATTGTTGGATTAAAACCCCCAGAAAAGTTACAAAATCAAGATTTCAAGAAATGGAAGCAAAGATTTGAAATATATAGAATAGCCAGCGGAGCGGATAAAAAAGAAGAAGATGTCCAAGTAGCTTTATTGCTGCATTGCATGGGGGAAACGTGCATTGATATTTACAACACGTTGAATCTAGATGAATCTCCTACGTATGATCAAGTTATTCAAGCATTTGAAAGATATTTCATACCATTAAAAAATGAGAGCGTAAATTCGCATGTATTTTTTACACGCAACCAACAAGAGGGTGAAAGTTTCGATGCCTACGTGACGGAACTGAGAAAACTAGCAAAAGAGTGTGATTTTGGAACCCTCACAGACAGATTAATAAGAGACAAATTGGTATCTGGTATTAATAATAAAAAATTGACAGACCGACTGCTTAGAGAACAGGATTTAACACTTCAAAAAGCTATAACTATTTGCAAAGCAGCAGAGTTGGCAAATGAGCAGATCAAACAAATACAGGGAAGGAATGGAACAGAAAGAGCTGAAGTACAGAGTGTAAAGAAGAAACCAACAACTAATTTTGAGAGTAATCATAGAAGAGAACAGGCAACATCGAGAGGCACGGAATGGAGTCAGCGAGGCGGACCAGCTAGCAGCAGTACAAGAGGTGTAAATCAATTAAGTGAATTTACTCGCCAGTATGATAGACAGCATGCAGAGTGTTACAGGTGTGGCTACAGACATGAAAGGAATAAGTGTCCGGCGTATGGGAAGAAGTGCACAAAGTGTGGAAAAATTGGACATTTTATCAAGAAATGCCGGTGGAACAAGATTGGTGCAGTAAGAGTGCAGCAGTATGAAGAAAGAAGAGAGCCAAAACAGCAACTGGACTTAAGTGACAGAGAACTACAAGAAATGGACATTGCCATGGTTGGTATAAGTGAAGAACAAGATAGCTGGTATGAGTATGTTCATTTTGTGCAACAAAATAATAATATTAAATTTAAATTGGACACGGGAGCCCAATGTAATGTGATACCAAGGTCTGTTTGCAACAAAATGAATATATTCAAGTTTGAAAAAACTAACTTACAGTTGACTAATTATAATGGTGGCAGAATTTTGACAGCAGGACAAGTAAACTTGCAGTGTAGAATAAAAAATAAAGAATGTGTAATATACTTTCAAGTAAGTAAAGAGGATTGTGTGCCAATATTGGGTTTGCCTGTGTTAAAAGAATTAGGACTGATTCAGAGATCGGTGCATGCAAACACATTGTCAGAAAACATAGAGTTGAAAGGCTATGAGGATTTGTTTAAAGGTATAGGGAAAATTAAGGACTATGAGTATAAAATTAAATTGAAAGAGGGTGCGACAGGTAAGATAGAACCATGTAGACATGTACCTTTTAAATTAATGGAGGATTTGAAAAATGAGTTAAACAGTTTAGAACAAAAAGGAATAATTTCGAAAGTAGAGTCGCCCACAGAATTTGTAAGCTCATTAGTGATGACTAGAAAACCTGATAAATCACTGCGTATCTGTTTAGATCCCCAGTATTTAAATACTCAAATACAGAGAGAACACATTCAAATTCCAACTTTGGAAGAAATAACAGTAAAATTGACAGGTAGTAAATATTTCAGCACGTTAGATGCCAATAAAGGATTTTTTCAAATATGTTTGTCGGAGGACAGCCGGGAGTTGACTACATTTAATACGCCTTATGGTAGATATTTTTACAATAGGTTACCATTTGGATTGGCTTCTGGTCCAGAAGTGTTTCAAAGAGTGTTCAGTAGTGTTTTAGGTAGCATTCCAAATGTAGAAATATACATAGATGACATATTAATTCATGCAAAAACAGAAAGTGCACATGACCAAATTTTGAAGCGAGTGTTAGAAAAAGCAAGAGAATTTGGAATAAAATTTAATAGATCAAAATGTCAGTTCAAAAAACAGGAAGTAAAGTATTTAGGACATGTTCTCACAACAGAAGGAATGAGAGTAGATAGTGACAGAATTAAAGCCATAACAGAAATGAAAGAACCAAGTAGTCATAAAGAATTATTGCGTTTTTTAGGCATGATCAACTATATCTCTAGATTTATACCAAATGTATCTGAGGTGACAGCACCATTGAGACAATTAAATAAAAAAGATGTACCATTTATATGGACAGAGGCACAGCAAAAAGCTTATGATAAATTGAAAGAGTTGATATGTAAACCGCCAGTTTTAGCATATTTTGAAATAGATAAAAAGATAACTTTGAGTGTGGATGCTTCGAAGGACGGTTTAGGATGTGTTATTTTGCAGAATAATGGACCGGTGGCTTATGGTTCAAGAGCACTAACACCTACAGAAAAAATGTACAGTCAGATTGAGAAAGAAAGTTTGGCAATATTATATGGATGTACTAAATTCCACCAGTATGTATATGGACAAGAGTTTATAGTAGAGTCAGATCACAAACCATTAGTCTCAATTTTTGCCAAACCAATGAATAAATGTCCAGCTAGATTACAAAAAATGAAAATGGCCTTACAACCCTATAGTTTTGTAGTGATATACAAACCTGGTAAAGAGTTGTTGGTGGCGGATCATTTGAGTCGCTCATACTTAAATGATACATCACTAACATATGAAATTGACCTTGAAGCTCATGTAGCTATGGTAATTAATAGTATACAGATAACAGATAAAAAAATACACGAAATGACAGATGAAACTAGACAAGATAGAGAATTACAGTGTGTCTTAAAGTATATTTTGAATGGATGGCCAAATAGTAAAAATGAAGTTGATCATGAGGCAAAAACATACTATAGTTACAGAGATGAGTTGAATGAATACAAGGGGCTGATTTGCAAGGGCAGTCAGTTAGTGATACCTAAATGTAAAAGATCTGAAATATTAGAGAAAATTCATTATGCACACTTGGGCATAGATAAATGTAAGTCGTTAGCTAGAAAAACAGTATTCTGGCCTAATATGTCAAAAGAAATTGAAGATCTTGTTCAGAATTGTGATGCTTGTAAAAGTTTTCAAAACAATAATAGAAAAGAACCATTGATCAATAAAGAAATTCCTGATAAAGCATGGCAGATTCTGGCAACTGATTTATTTTTTCTCTATGGAAAACCTTATATATTACTTGTAGATACTTACAGTAAGTTTGTGGAAATAAATAAATTGCAGGACTTAAATACTAGCACAATCATTGAGTGTTTAAAATCAATATTGGCTAGACATGGAACAAGTGACATATTGTATTCTGACTCGGGTCCTCAATTTACCAGTTATGAATTTAAGAAATTTACTCAGGAGTGGACATTTGAGCATAAAATTGTTAGTCCAAAGCATCACCAAGGTAATGGACTAGCAGAACGTTACATACAGACTGTGAAGGGTATGTTAAAAAAGTTAATATATTCCAATAGAGACATAAACTTGGGATTGCTTATGTATAGAAACACTCCAGTAGGAGACGGCGATAAAACGCCTTGTGAGTTACTGTATAACAGAAAAGTAAAAACCATATTGCCTTATGTTACTGGAAATTGCTGTAATCAGGATGATAAATATAAATTTGATAAGGAATTGATAGAAAGGCAGAGGAAACAAAAATTGTATTATGACCAGAGAACTAGAGCCTTGCCAGAGTTGAAAGAAGGAGATATAGTAAAAATACAAAATGAAAATAATGTTAAACCTCTACAGAGTGCTATTGTAATGGGAAAGGCTCCAGGTCCCAGGTCATATCAAATAAAAAATGAAGATGGACAGGTAATCAAAAGAAATAGATATATGTTAATAAAAGGTGGAAATTACAAAGAAAACAACTTAGATTATGATAATATTGTATTAAACAATAGTGAGAATATTGTACACAATGATAGAAACTCAATGCACACACAGAACTTTGAAAATGTATCAGATAGTATTGTTCAAGATAATTCTCAGAATAATTCATTGCCTACAACTAGTAATTATGTATCAAGATCTGGGAGGCAGATCATAAAACCATCCTACCTTAATGATTATAAAATATAATAATGTTTACATTATAGTTTGTGACATTCTTTCTAACTAAGAAGGGAAGGATGTTATATGTGTAAAGCGTACTTAACGATTGCAGTGTGTGTCGTACTTAATAGATGTTAGGGAATTATCTGTGACATTTCGATATGGAACTTGAATAAATAATGGTGTCTGATTACGACTTGCATTTTATTAATAACAAGGGTATCTTGCTTTAAACCCAAGAATACTACAGCTAGTGCGCTTATTGACCTGAAGCGGTTCATCGGCGTGGAGTTCTTCACCATCAGACAGGAGCTGAAGAATTTCCGCGACGAGTTCCAGGACTTGCGAGCTCACCTGTCCGTGTTTAGCGAAAGGATGGATCGTTTGGAGGGCCGCGTCGACGCTATTGAAAAGCAGGTCATAGATGGGGCTGCGTCAGCTGCTACCCGAGTCCTCGAAGAAGCCGTTGCGACCCTTCAAATGGAGCTGAACGACAGAGACCAGGAGCTTCTGTCCAACGACGTCCAGGTGACGAATGTCCCTGAGGACCCCGGTGAGAGTGCGGCTGGCCTAGCCACGCGGATCTGCGCGAAACTGGGCGTGGAGCTGGACGTGCGTGACGTGGTGTCGGTGCATCGTGCCGGGCGGACGCGTGAGGCGGGCCGCCCGCGGCCCCTCGTGCTGCGCCTGGCGCGCCGCGCCGTCAAGGACGAGCTGCTGCGGGGCGCGCGCACACGCCGCGGCGCCACCACCGAAGGCCTGGGCCTGGCCGGCGCGCCGCAGCGGTTCTATGTGAACGAGCGGCTGACTAGCGCCAACCGACAGCTGTTCCAGCGGGCCCGTGAGGTCGCGCGCACCGCCGCCTGGCGCTTCGTGTGGACCCGCGACGGCAGGATCCTCGCCCGCAGATCTGAGGGTCAGCCGACTCATCGCGTGCGCCGGTTATCCGATCTGCACATTTTTTTGCCAGCCGAAGTCCAAACCGGTCCTTAGTTGTTTTTGTTTGTGTTCTTGTAAAGTCCTGCAATTAAATATTTCGTTATTGTTCTTTGTTTGTAACTCGTTTTATACAAATTGTATAGTTGTTAAAAAATACCGTTCTTACCGTTTTGTTCTGGCCTGTATACTTGTTTTGTCATTGTTACGTCTTGTCGCGGGAGTGGACCGACAAATATGTCTCGTACCGTCGCGTGATTCAACCTGGAAGCGATCACTTTATATAAATATGTCCGTTTATAGTTTATGTATGTATATATATGTTATCGGTCTACACTATCAATCTTTATTTACCACTTTGTGCTGCACTTGCTATTTACTTTTATCTTCATGCACTGAGTCACTTACCTGTATGCAGTCATTCATTTGCTATTGTTCTTTTAACTTTTTTACTCGTTTTTATGATGTCGCGGTTTAATAATTTGAAAGTTGGATTATTTAATGCTGGTTCCCTTGGTACGGGACACGATGAGCTGATTGCGACTATAACTGACACGAACGCAGACATTATTGCCATAAACGAGTCGTGGCTTCGGGCTGGCGAGGATGGATGTGCTCCCGCCGTGCCTGATTACCGACTACGTCACGTTCCCCGGCCGGTCGAAATATGTGGAGGACGGGGTGGGGGCGTCGGATTTTTCCTGCGCCGGAGCCTCAACGCGCGCACACTACCACATCCTCCCGCTGCGCTCGTAGAACAAATGTGGTTAAAAACAATAATTAACAGCAAACATTTAATCATTGGGACCGCATATCGGCCACCGCGGCTTGATGTTGGCACTTTTTTTGATGCCATTACTGACTCGATAACTTCTTTTGTTAAATACGACCGACTGATTTTACTGGGTGACTTTAATATTAATTATACGGACAAGAACGACCGAAAATTTAGATGTTTGACACAATTTCTGACAACGATTGGCCTGACACAACATGTACGCGACCCGACTCACTTTACGGAACATAGCCAGACAACTATAGACCTTATTTGCTCCGACGCTCGTGTTGTGTCTGTGGACGTGCAGCATATCCCGGACCTAGGGAGACATGCATTCATCACAGCCGAGTTTGACATTAAAAAGCGGAAACCGACGCCTAGGCGTATTACTTATAGACCACTGAAAGACATTAACTTAACTGTATTTAACAATGACCTTGACGCCATAAACTGGGAACAAATTTTATTACTTAACGACGTAAATGACATGGTTAGACTATTTAACTCACTGCTACTAGGACTTTTTGACAGACACGCGCCGGAAAAGACGATAGTGGTGAAGGAGGCACTTAAACCATGGCTCACGAGCACCGTTCGGCTCATGATGCGGCTCAGAAACGAGGCTCACACTCGTTTCAAACGAACTGGGAGCGATGTTCACAAGAGGTATTATCTCGACCTGAGGCACCTTGTGATCGAAGCCATATATAACGAGAAACGTGCCTTCTTCACGCATCATGTTAATGACATCACTGACTCGAAGACTCTTTGGAAAAACTTAAAGCGCACTGTTCTTCCAGATTCACAGACGCAGACTGACCTTACACAATTTGATGACCCTGACTTGATAAACCGTCATTTTCTTAATATTCCTGGGACACAGGAAGTCACTTTATCGGACTTAACTTTTTTTGAATTTAATAGACATAACGACAAAACATTCACGCTTTCTCCTACCACTGCTACTGTCGTCACAAAACTCATGATGTCAATAAAAACTACAGCAAAAGGACTCGACTCAATTGATATTGACATGTTACTTCTGACACTACCGAGAACTACAGACGTATTGACTTACATTATTAATATGAGCATTCTGACAATGACTTTCCCAGCTGACTGGAAAATCGCTCAGGTGACCCCGTTACCAAAAAAACCGAATCCCACTGAAATGTCTCAACTTCGGCCTATAAGTATCCTTCCTTGTGCATCAAAGATAATAGAACGGGTAGTTTGCGAACAGCTGTCCGATTACCTGGAGAAAAACAGCATACTCCCTGAACTGCAGTCCGGTTTTCGCAAGGGTCGATCGACAGCTACTGCGTTGCTCGACGTAGTCGATAACATCCTACAGGCTCGCGATGCTGGTAAAAGTACCTTTTTAGTTCTTTTAGATTTCTCCAGGGCCTTCGACTGCATTAGCGTGCCCCTACTATTATCCAAGATGTCTTATTACGGGTTTGATGTCACTGCTACAAAATGGTTCAGTAGCTATTTGTCTGGCCGTGCGCAGACAGTTGCGTTGCGTAGGGTGGATGGTAGTGCTCTGCGGTCCTCTGTTTGTCCTGTGACAAGAGGAGTACCGCAGGGTTCGATACTCGGGCCTCTGCTCTTTATACTGTATAGCGCTGACATCACTAACAGTATAGAGAGCTGTAAGTATCACCTGTACGCGGATGACGTGCAACTTTACTTTTCTAGCTCGCCGTCAGACACATCTGCTGCCATAAACATGATAAATGCTGACCTTGACCGTATTTCCTCTTGGTCGGACAAGAACTGTTTAGTTCTTAATCCTAGCAAGTCGAAATATGTGGTTTTTGGCTCAAAACATCAAATCCGTAATACCCTTAATAACCTTGAAGCTCTAACTTCCGGGAATGTCGCCGTCATGGGCGAACCAATAGAACGGGTGGTAGAAGCAACCAACCTCGGCCTTCTAATGGACGGGAATCTGCGCTTTGAGAACCACATACTTAATGTTGTGAGTAACTGCTTCTATCGCCTTAAAGTTCTATATAATATACGAGATTACCTTAGTGTCGATTTGCGTGTTGACCTATGTGAATCACTTGTATTATCTAGGTTAAACTATTGTGATGTCGTGTATGATGGGTGCATTACTGGTCGTTCCAAGAGGCTCATACAACGAGTGCAGAACGCTTGTGCTCGTTTTTGTTTCAAAGTCCCTCCCCGATCCCATATCACTCCATACTTGAACGCCGCTAACTTGCTTAACATGCCTGCACGCCGGCGCCTGCACCTGGCCACTCTGCTGTTCGGGGTGGTAAAACAGGAAACCCCCACCTACCTTTTTCATAAACTGGTATGGTCCAAAAGTGCGCGCAGGTTTAAGGCAATGGCCATTATACCTATGCACCGAACCGCTGCGTTCAGAGGTAGTTTCAAGTTTGCGGCGTCTAAGTGCTGGAATGATATCCCTCCTCCTATCCAAAGGGCGCTTAGCAGATACACCTTTAAGCGTATGCTTAAAGGCTATTTGTTGACGCTCCAGAAATCAAAATCCTAATCCCCAGCACTGTGACAGCAATAAATATGCCAATTTCTTATATAGTTTTTTTTTAAAATGTGTACTGTAAATATAAATATTTTATTGAAGCTGCATCTAGGTAGTGTGTACATGTATTATCTCACTTTTTACTTATGTTTATTTCTCTTTCGCCTGTCCCAATACTGTACGTAGTTTATTTATTACATTTGTATGACGTTTCCGTGAGTCACTGACGGTGCTGGCTGAAAATCAGCGCTGCAGGTGTCTGACACCTCAGCATAATGCTGAGCCAGTGTCCGGTTCACTGCCGCAGAGACACACTTGTTTCATGTTTTTATCTGTTTTTTGTTTTTTGATTATTTTATTGTTTAACACGTGTGTCCTGTGTGTTTGTGAATAAATGTATCTTTCTTTCTTTCTTTCTTTCTTTCAGTTAGGAGGGATCTAACTATCCACATTATACACATTGTTCATGTGGTCCGATCTAAAAGATTAGTTCAAAAAAGTTACTTATGATTATGCAGAACACAGGTAGTTCTCCCGGCATGGTTGATGTAATCAGTTTACAAAAATTAAACATGGCAGCGTAACTTTATATAACTCGATTCACGAAATTCCTAGGACGCGTCCCCCTGGATGCCTGCATCGTCGCGCGGACGGACGCCTCGACGCGCACACAATTGCTTCCAAATTCAAGCGGCTGGCACACAGGATACAGCCTTACAGAAGAACGTTATTGAACGGGCGAGAGAAGAGAACCAAATTCTCCATTATAGCTTGGGCAAAAATGCTTTCGTAGGTCTGTATGAATGTGTTTTTGAAAAATAAGACAGACTCGCGAGGTCAACAGTTCACAGAGCCACTAGTTAGGCAAGTTTCTAGAACAATATGATTTTACTATTGCGCTAAAGAACATGCAAAAGCAGAACAAATAGCGATAATGAGATGCAACTATTTGCGTATTTGTTTGTACAAGTTTTATTTTCCTTCAAAGGAATTGAGAAAAGAGGAAAATAGGTGCATCGCATTATAAGTAATAGATCTGCATCTGTTCAAGAAACGTACCGTGGAATTCCGCAAAGTGCCTAATTCAATTAATTAGTTATTAGGCTCTATATGACTTTAATAAAATACGGGTTTTTTTTTTATAAAATAAAGGTGAATGGAAATCTGGCCAGAACTCTTGCCTAGCAGAAGCTCACTTAGTTAGTACCCAATAACAGTGTAATTTCAATACGAGCTAAAATATCATTATTTTTCTGATCCAGCACGAAGATAGGTAAACCGTTAATTTATCAACATTGCTTACTTCTATGTTAAATTTATATGTATAGAAAAACGTACTTCAGCCTTTGTAGTTTAGTTTGATAAGTAATTTTGCTTTTAGCTAGCCTACTGTACACGTCTTTTATGTATCAGCGACGGTTGACGTACCAAATTGGAATTGTTTTTCATTTTTCAACCGTTAAACGAGTGCGGCCAGTGATTTTTGGTGCAAAATTCGTCTACACGTAGGATTTAACTGGTATGCGACTGCTAGTCACACTATGCGGCTTTGGCATGGTCAGAAAAAAAAACATAACGCGCCTCTCTGGGGTTTGACTGAAATTTGTAAGCTGCGAGGTAAATATTATAGGTAGCCATATAAAGCTTGGAATTTACTGTTTCATGTTCAATATAAATAATCTAAATTCTAACATTGAAAATAAAATTCCTTAAGATCCAAGTTCAGGTATTCAGTCTAATACGTTTCTATTAAATTACATTTAAATTTACAATAAAAGATTTAAAATAAAGATGTTATTCGGTCGTTATTCTCAAGACGGCTTATATTATAAAACGCCTTAGCACCCTCGCGAGGTATGCTCAATGAATGCGTTATAAAATTAAATTTGGAATTTAATTTTGTCATTCGAATGTTAAGAGGTGTTTTAATATAAGTGTCTCGTAAAAATATTTCGTGTTTAATTTTAAGGGCGTCGTAATGTCGTCATTTTCTGGATTCTTGCTATGTAATTTTAGGAGTTATCTTCCTATTTGCGAAGGTTTTAGCGTATATATGTATTGTGTAATATCTTAATTCCTTCTCTCAACCATAGGGGGAGGCCTTTTCCTGGCAGTGGGACGTATTGTACAGCGTGGAACGGAACGATGGACTTTCCCGCAACAGGATAGTTTAGCGTTAGTGCTTACAATTTTCCAAACAAACTATGTTTATATGTCTGTCCGCTTCCAAGTTAGAGTTCATCAAGGTTTTGTGTAAAAATCTGCATATTACTCTAACGGAGAATAACGCAATGCCATAACTGGTAAACATTTTAAGGGATGACAGGAAATATTGACACTTGTAAGTCAAATTTTGCTTGAACCATGAATAAGTAACAGTGAACTTGATGCAGGTCAAGGCTCTGTTTGAGTCTCTAGTCATCATACTTAATGCGAATAGTGAGCAAGTAGGTACGTATAATAAAGATTTAAGCATTTTTTCGCCGTGCTTCTCTCGAAATGGAAATGCCCATCTTTTATCATCATTATTATTTAAAGGCACCGTCCGCCCCTATACATGTGTAAGGCACTAAGTTTGAAGCACGAAGTTTTTGCAGGGTAAATGTCATTAATTATCTACTGGTAACAAATTGATAAAACTGTTAAATTGAATGGACTGTTGGCGGGGTGAAATAAAACCAAAAAGCCTTAAAGCAAGAAAAAAAACAACGTAAGGTCTTATCTTCTATCTATCTATCTATCTATCTTTATTAACTTCGGCGATATTTCCACTCAACAACCCCAATAAACATAACAAGAAAACAAAGGGCGATCGTTGCAACGTATTAAATAAGAATGTCATAAAGGAGCTACAAAGACGGTCGGAATTTGATTCGCCTATCGGAACACTCGTAAAATGTTATGCCCTGGCCGTTAAGGCGACGTAATTCGATATAGTGTGTGCTAATGTAACGTAAGCATTAGATGACGATACGGGAATTTCGTATCTAAATGTATCTAGTACGACGGCGGCAAACAAGCATACGGTCTGCCTGATGGTAAGCAGACACCGCAGCCTGTGGATGCTTGTGATTCCAGAAGAATCACTAGCGCGTTGTTTACCATTTATTGATTTGAGGATTCATTGTGTTGCTAGCTGGAGACGAACGCGGGTCACCGACTCTCAACACAACACATCCTCGGGAGTTCTAGCAACCTTACTCACCACCAGGAACACAACAGCACATACTTACAGAGCAAGTAGTGGCGTGATTATGGCTGTGTCCGTTGTAAGGTGGAGGTACTTCCCCAGCTCCAAATATGAGCGAGACGCCATTCCATTGTGCCTTATCTCTTTTTAAAATAGTTACCTACCTAACCTTTGCCTGAAATTATTTGGACTTTAGTTTAATTTGCCCTTTAATGCATTTTTTTACAGTAAACTAACCTCTCTCTGGAGAGTTAAACACAATTAATTTCAGAAAAATTAAGTTCGTATCGTTTTAAGAAAAAGAACCGCATTTATTAATACAATGCACGCACTCAGTAGTTCTTAGATAAACCGAGAACATACTGTAACAAAATCTATCTGGGCAATCTTTGTTCACTTGTTAGGGATTTGAATGATGTGCTTTTACGCACGTTAAGATGTGTGCAAGCGTGATTGTTCGGTATTAAGTTAATATATTAATAAATCCTGATCTCTTTTCTTTCTTAGTACAATCTTAAAAGTAAGCGCCTGTGCTTCCACATTTAGTAATAACTTTTACATAAAATATACCCCATATTATTTGCCTCCTCATATCTGTAGTGTGAAAAATCAAGATGCCGTGTGACAATGCACACACAAAGTTAATGAGCCGATGTGCATGTGTCGCGGAGTGGGCGTTTAGAGGCTTGTCGGCTTACGAGATAGCCAGGGCAAACGTCGGTTTGTCTATGACATGGGCTAATTGAGTGACTTTTGAACGGACGTCCGACAGCTTCCGATTCACTTCATGTCGTCAAGATTATCTCCTCGTCTTTTTTGTGCAAGTCATATTACCTCTACTATACATATATTTCTCACGCGCGTTGTGATACATATCGATGAACGTGGAAGTTAGCGCGAGAAAAAATTAAGTCTGATCGAGATTGGAGGCGACATTGTTATAAACTGAATGAAACTAAGGACAGTAGGCGTTATATAATAGAAGTATTTTTACGGATTATCCTAGGCATTGCACCAAAGCATTTCTTCGTATTCGTAATGCTTCAAAGTATCAATTTCACTATTCTTCCCAGTCATCATATTTAAACCAAAGTTTTAGTTTAGTTTCAGTAACCTTTTTTCATGATGACTGATGACATACAGTTTTTGGAACTTGTAATTTTAAATCTCGTTTGTGACGGATTGCGAAAGAAGAAACACCTTTGGATAATGCTAAGGCATATCATCCCTGCTTACTAAGGTACACTCATACTATCTTGATTATCAACTGTATAAGATCACCCAATTCTCGACTACGTCTGACTGAATGAAAATATCATGCAGTTATAAATACGCAGTTTATAAATAGGAATAGGAAAACGTCGCTCCTATATTGTTTAGGTACCATTCATTTTGTAAAAGCTATTGGACTTTTTCGTCCTCGATGTCTCTTTCTCCAGGTCCGTACGAACCGACCAATTTTCTAAGTTGTCTCCATCCGGGGAAGGCGTTTCCAAGAAAGATAGAAATTATTAATTCAGTGTCTCATCAGAGGAGACAATATTTATTATTGGTTTGTCGCTTGGTAGGTCCCACTTCTCCATTGACCGTCATATATTTTTCGATTTAGTGAGTGCGGATCCTAAACAAATGTTATTGTGTACAATCTGGATTCATCACCGTACCTAGGCTAAATTCACATTTCTTCATGATGTCATTAGAACCAGTTTAACCTTGCGGGGAATAATTCCATTTGTGAAGAATTGCAAGCAGGAAGAAACACTCGTGTCATCCCGGGCATAATCCCTTCTTACTACCCTTACTACTCGACTTAATTAGTTCGCACAAATTCTCGCATGACTACGATTAATTAATTGATAAGTATGAAGCGAAATAACATGCAGGCAATACATATGACATATTAAAACAAAATTATTTTTAATTACCAAAAGAAATCAAATCTCCTAAAATGTTTACCATTAATTTTGTACAAGCTTACAGATTTTTCGGTCTTGGGTTCCTCCATGTCCGTGAGAATCGACTCCTTGTCCAAGTTGTCTCCGTCAGGGGACGGCGTTTCCAAGAGCGCCAGCAATTGTTCACTCCTTGTCTCATCAGAGGAGACGATATCATTGGTTTGCTTCATGGTAGTTGCTCTCCATTGGTCATTATGAGATACTCCACTATTTCTGTGCGAATCCTAAACAAATATTATCATAATATAAACAACTAGGTACACGTTAATAAGGCGCAGATTATATTCATTGAATTTGTAGTATACCACTAGACCTAGTGACGAATTTTGACGGAGGTTCTCCGAAGTTTGACTTTTCAAGTCGGATTTGGACATTTCATTTGACGGCTCCACTACATTTGTTGAACTGAAAATATTAATGGATTATATTGTTATTGTGTAATTTGACAGATATATTACAGACTTTCATGAAGCTATATACCTTAAGCGAAATGCGACTGGTCTTTTGACAGTTCCAACATGACGTAAAGAGTGATGTGGCTAGAGCAAATCGATTGTCATAATATCCGATTACGATTGATGGTGGCTACTAAAAGGAATCGATTGATTACTGTGTTATAATTCATCATCATCATATCAGTCGAAAGACGTCCACTGCTGGACATAGACCTCCCCCAAAGAGTGACAAAGTGATCGGTCCTGCGCCACCCGCATCCAGCGGACTCCAGCAACCTTTACCAGGTCATCATTCCACCTTGCGGGGGGCCTACCCACGCCGCGCCTTCCGGTTCGTGGTCGCTACTCGAGAACCTTTCCGCCTCAACGGCCATCGGTTCTACGTGCTATGTGCCCCGCCCACTGCCACTAAAGTTTAGCGATTCGGAGGGCTATATCGGTTACCTTGGTTCTGCTGCGGATAGCCTCATTTCTGATGCGATCACGCAGAGAAACTCCCAACATAGCCCTCTTCATAGCCCTTTGGGTGACTTTGAGCCTTCTTATGAGGCCCATAGTAAGGGACCACGTTTCAGTGCCATATGTCATCACTGGCAACACACACTGGTCAAAGACTCTCCTCTTGAGACACTGCGGAATATTGGACGAAAAGATGTGCCGTAGCTTCCCGAATGCTGCCCAGCCGACTCGGATTCGACGATTGACCTCTTTCTCGAAGTTGGACCTACCTAACTGGATAGTTTGTCCTAGGTATACATAATCGTCTACAACTTCGAGTGTAAAGTGTCCGATTGTAATGGGAGTTGGTACTACATGAGTATTTGACATGATCTTCGTCTTATCCATGTGTGTTATAATTATTTGTAGGAAATCAAATAGAGAGCCTATACACAGTCGTCGAACTGCAAAGTGACATTGACATTTGTCGTGTCTTCTCATGGAAGATCTCGGAACAATAACTTATCGACATTGACATGGACATTTATAAGTATATAGAAAAATCTGTGTTGGAACATAGGAATTACAAGTTTGCTGAAAAATTACAACAAAATTGCTGATCCCATGTATTGGAGACTTTACTGTTGCATTTATGTATTTATGTAATATAACTTTTGATTTTAGTTTCCCAAAGGATAAAGGTATGAAACACATGGTTACTGCATGTTAAAAAAAGACATTGGTTATGGAAAATCCTTAGTCGCGTCTGTTCTAGACACTTCACTGCCAAGCAAGGTCACAGAAAATCTAGTATGGAGTGACCTTGATTTGTTTGGAAGCCGTGCTTCCGACACGTATCCACACTTGCCGAATTACGCTGCATTCCGCTCGTGTAGCGTCTCCTTATGATAATAGTTAGGCATGATTTCTGGACGTATGCTACTTAAAATTATGCATTTTGTTTTTATGACGACTGAAGGACTGTTTTTCACACAGTGCATTATTAATTAAACTATAAATAAATAAGTACAATTTAGTTTGGTAGTATAATTTATCGATAAACAAGTCGTCACGGTAACATCCCTAGCAAAGGACAAAACTTGTGACAACCTACACAATTGAGGAATAACAAATGCTTATCCATCCCTTTCTGACGCGTTAGTACGTCGTAAGGAAGTGAAGGACAGGTATACGTCTCTACTACCTATTTTAACGTTCCTTCCATGTTTTATTATTCTTCCGTGTGTTTTTTTGTCAATAATGCGTTCAGAAATCAATGCCATATTTTCAAACGGAACGTTTTGCATTTATTTCTAAATTGACAGACTCCAATCGATTAAAGCTGTGTAACACTAAATAAAAAAAAGTTGAATATGACGTAATTCGGCTTCGCACGGATACTATATTGTACATATAAACCTTCCTCTTGAATCACTCTCTATTTAAAAAAACCGCATCAAAATCCGTTGCGTAGTTTTAAAGATCTAAGCATATGACAGACAGCTGGAAGCGACTGTTTTATACTATGTAGTGATGATGAGCAGTGCCAATTTACGTTATATGGGTGTCGCGATTGTCTCAAAAGACCAGTCGCATTTCTCGTAAACTGTAAAGAGTAAATTTTTAGTGTAAATGATTGAACACACATTCGGTGTGATATGTTTAGACTACGTTTATCTGACCTTTAGTCTTTAAACGGAGTATTGCAATTAAGCATACAAGTCGACAGTAAGCGGCGTCACCATACGCGCGGCTTCGGTTAATTCTGCAACCCTAGCAGCATTGCAGAAAGGATATGGGCTGCACAGGCTATAAGACCCATATGAGATACGTTTGTAACTAAAGCCGTAAATAAAAAGCAAGCACTTTGTGCAGAACCGGGGTCTAATTACTTAACACTACGTGAGATACAATGCAGCTGCCACGTGGCTGCATTCATCTACATTATATGCTATGTCTTTTATAACCGTAAGTTATAGCAAGAGGGTAGAATTTATGTCAGCTGCTATAAAATAGTACAGCATTTTGGAACGAAGTTCTTTATCGCACTTTACGTCTCAGATATTCGGCCTAGGCCGAAAAGAACAAGACTTAGTCCGTCACGCCACTTCATTATAAACATACTACCACGGTAATATTTTGTTTTGTTTCTTATTTTGTTTTAATGAATTTTGATTGCCAATATGTTACGTAAGTACCATATTGTACCCAAATCGTCCATTCCAATACGAAAATTTGAATTTGTATACAAAAATGCTTCACTTGCCTTCATAAATTTGCAAAATAAATGTGCTAGTTTAGAATATGTTTTGTAAAATTATAGACCGTATTTCTAGAAATATGTTCCGACCGAGAAAATTGAAGTTTATCAACAGTAAAAGTTACCTTTTGTGATCTTTCTTGATTTGCTTAATGAATTGTTCTGCAGTTTTCAGCGCAAATTCATCGGCCAATTTTCTCAGATATCCCGAACTCTTCAAGGCCTTGAAAGTTTCAAAAATAGTTTCAGGTTGTATTTGTAAAACGATTGTATCATCTTTCGCAAAAACGAACGATACGAACAATGTACACAGTATTGCAGTAATGCCAGACATAATTCCAAAGCGGTATAGAAGTCGAGTCAAGAATTCATGATTAATATTTCATGTTTGCGATAAAAACGGCGTAAAAATAAACCAATCAAAACTGATTTACTAAAGGTCGTTTGAGTGGGTTGTTACACTAAATTTTTTTAAAATAATTATACAAAATCGAGTATTATAATAATGCAATGCAACACGCTCTTACTTAAGTAATATTTCGTAAATAAGAGCGTGTTGCATTACATTATTATACATGGTCTCGCTTTAATCGGTATTCCGAGTCCTTTCGAGACCTGCCAGTAGTATTGTTTTCGACTACCCATGAAGGTTAAGCGGTGTGAATTTTGAAGTAAAAGAATGAGATCCGACGGTCTAAAAAAAATCGGGTATGTTCTAATCTTAGCATTGTGGTATGTCATTTTAAGCTGAAATAAGGAAAAGGGATCTTCAAGACTCTTGAATAAGGCTGTACAGCCTTATTGGGCATTATGGGGTCGTATAGCAACATGTTGGGTGAGAGCCTAATATTTAACATCAAGGTTAATGGCATTTGTAGCCTATTGATCTGTTTAATTTTTTTTGTGTAAACTGTGTTGAGATTGAACTATCTTCTGAGGAAATACATGGCGCTGCTTTACGTCTAAAGCCGCGGTCTGGACGCCAGCGGGCAGCGGGGTGACGAGCGGCTGCCCGCTGGCGTCCAGTCCGCGGCCTGACGTGATCTAGCAATCACAACTTTGTCCCACCAAAGCCGCCATTCATTCTCGTCAGTTTAAAAACCCTCCACCGCCATTTTAGATGTCCTAAAAACGCATTATAAATTCCGGCATGGAGCTACCTCGTTTATTTATCGTTTAATATCAGACGCCATTGTGGGAGCATCAATAATTCATGCTCTGTGAGTTACAGGTCCACCACTTTTTTTTTTTTTTTTTTTTTTTTTTATGATATAGGAGGCAAACGAGCAGTCGAATCACCTGATGGTAAGCGATAATCGACGCCCATGGACACTTACAACACCAGAAGAGTTGTAGGTGCGTTGCCGGCCTTTAAGATGGGAGTACGCTCTTTTCTTGAAGGCTTGAAGGTTATAACGGTCCGGAAATACCGCAGGCGACAGTTCATTCCAGAGTTTGGCTGTGCGAGGCAGAAAGTTTCGGGAGAAACGCACAGTTGAGGACTGCCAACCATCTACGTGGTGAGAATGGAAAAGCTGTCGCGTAGGGCGATGGCGGAAGGAAGCGGCGGGGATTAATCCGAACAATTCATCGGAACACTCCCCATTGTACATGCGGTAGAAAATGCAAAGCGAGGCTACATCTCTACGCAGTGCTAAGGGATCAAGCCGATCGGAAACACGCTGGCAGCCGACAATTCGAATCGCTCTCCGTTGAATGCGGTCTAGAGGGAGGAGTTGGTACTGAGGAGCCCCTGCCCACAGATGACAACAGTATTCCATATGTGGACGGACCTGCGCCTTATAGAGCTGTAGGCGGTGAGCCGGCGTGAAATACTGTCTCGATCTGTTGAGCACACCGAGCTTCATCGAGGCTAATTTGGCCTTACCCTCCAAGTGGCCGCGGAACTGGACTTCTTTCGAAATGTCGACGCCAAGGATTCCGATGCTGGCTGTGGCTGCTAGGGGAGTGCTCTCAAATCGTGGAGATGCCGGAAACGCTAACTTTTTTGCGGTGAATGCACAAACTTGTGTCTTTGTGGGGTTAAAACGGACTAGATTAAGTCGGCCCCATTCTGAGACTTCTTTTAGGGAAGACTCAATTTCAGACACAAGTTTGTTTCGACTCTCAATGACGTTTTCCCGAGAAATATTGGCACGGCCGGTGTAAAAGGCATCACCCGTACTATCATCCGCATAACAATGAATGCCGCTGATTTGCAACATGTCATTAATATGCAGGAGGAACAGCGTGGGTGATAGCACACAGCCTTGGGGGACACCAGCATTTACAGACATGGAGTCAGAGCATTCACCGTCGACTACGACTTTTATGCTTCTGTCTGCTAAAAAGCTGCTGACCCACTCGCATAATTTCTCTGGGAGCCCATAGGATGAAAGTTTTGTTAGAAGTGCTTTGTGCCAAACTCGATCAAAGGCCTTCGCTATGTCCAAACTAACTGCCAATGCCTCACCCTTTGTCTCGATTGCCTGCGCCCACCGATGTGTCAGGTAAACTAGAAGATCACCAGCCGAGCGACCCCCACGGAAACCGTACTGTCGGTCACAGAGCAGCTGGTGGTCCTCTAGGTACCGAAGCAGCTGGCGATTGATAATGGCCTCCATTATCTTGGAGAAAAGGGAGGTTATAGCTATTGGCCTGTAGTTGGACGGATTTGAGCGGTCGCCTTTTTTAGGGATCGGGTGCACCAAAGCTGACTTCCACGAAGTCGGGACTACGCCAGAAGAATATGAGAGCCGAAAAAGTTGCGTTAGGACCGGTGTTAATTCAGGAGCACACATCTTTAGCACAATCGCGGGGATTCCATCAGGCCCACTCGACTTATGAATGTCGAGGGAAAGAAGAGCTCTACGCACTGAGGTTTGGCAGAACCGGACATCCGGCATAGAACTCTCACACCGCGGGATGATCGGCGGCGCGTTTCCCCCGTCATCCAAAGTCGAGTTGGATGCAAAGAGTTTGCCAAGAAAATCGGCTTTGTCTTTAGCGTCGTGGGCCAAGGAATCGTTACCTATGTGCAAAGGTGGAAAAGATGGCGTACAGAAATTCCCCTGGATAGCTTTGGCAAGAGACCAGAACGCACGAGTTCCCGAAGGAAGGCGCTCTAATTTCTCGCCAATCCTACCAATGTGCAAGGACTTCGCTTTAGCAATATCTCTCTTGAAGGACCTAGAGGCAAAGTTGAACTCCTTTTTGAATGCACTGGTTTTTACATCTCGTACCGCTGCCGCATTTACCCAGGCTTGATAACACCCTTGTTTTCGGCGAGAGGCCGCTTTGCAAGAGCGACCAAACCAAGGTTGGGATTTGCCACCAACGGGGACCGCAGAGGATGGTATAAAAAGCTCCATTCCCTGCAGCACCACGTCAGCCACAGAATCAGCAACGGCGGTAGGATCATCCGGCGTGAAACAAACCTGCCTCCATGGATAGGATGCAAAGAACAACCGCATCTCGTCCCAATCTGCTGACTTATAGTGCCACACACGGCGGGTACAGGCAACTAGCCGGCGCGGCGGGCGCGTGATTGGCACAGCACTCCGGATCAGGCAATGATCCGAAGAACCGAGTGGGGCTACGACAGAGACAGAGTAGTCAACCGGATGGGAAGTCAGCAGAAGGTCCAACAGGGAAGGTTCTTGGCTCACCACATCTGGGATTCGCGTAGGCGCTGTAACCAATTGTGTCAAGCCATATGCTAAAGCGAAGTCGTATACAGATCTCCCCGCATGATCAGTCTTGCTGGAGCCCAGCCATTCGGCATTATGAGCGTTAAAATCGCCAAGAACTATGATCTCTGCGGATGGGATCTGCATCTGCACGGAGTCTGCCGCCGTTTGGAGCTGCTCCAAGAGTCGGTCAGTTTCGGCATCGCCACTATGGGACCTATACAGGCACGAATAGACGCGGGGATGGTCATCGCTGTCTATACGTAGCCATAAGGTGGAAAGGTCCCTACCTTCAAGATTGCTGAGGCGGCGAAAGCTGATATCATCTCTAACGTACACGCATACCCCGGCCCTGGGCAAAAAACTTTATCTCAGATCTTTCAAAGTTCTTAACTTTGAGGCAGAGAGTCCATTATAGCTTGACTTATTTTTAGGATAAGTTGGTACAGTTGTACGGTTCCGACGACGGTCTAGGATTTAGCTCTCGTTTCCAGACATTTTTTTTCTGATGATGTCAGTGTTGGTGCTTCTGCTAGGATTGCTTTGATGGAACCGTGTTCACCATGAATACTGAGGCTAAGGGTAACTCGCTAGAGCTCTTGCGCTACTCGATATGTTTCAGACGTCACTTGAGTTATTCCACTATTGTAGTAGGAAGAATAATCAATTTGTTGGTATTGAGCCAAGCGTCGGAATAGAGCACTTGAGTCGCAACCGCTCTCAATGTTACGCCAAGAAATTAATATCCCTAATCGAAATCATTTCAGCACCTATCAATTAATTTAGTGAACCTAACTGCCTGAAGATAAGGTTGTGAATCCAACAACGACGTGCTTCCGTGTATATTTAATGATGCATGTCTAGTCGGGGTTTGAATGCTTCGCCTTGTCAATAATTGATGTGGTATTGCCATTGTGGTATGATCGATAGCTTAGGAATAATTCATACCACCAGGCGTATATCTGTGGAACATGAGGTTAATGTGAATAATTAATTAAAACCCATAAAAATGAGAACAGACTTGTGCAAACTAGTGGGGCAATCGAATTTCTTTCTTTTCTATTACGGTTTTATCGAATTAACACCTAATTATTCAATGTAGGTAATTTTTTTCAACTTACAACGGTTAAAATGTCTACACAGTTTTCTCGGTTTAGGAATAATTAGACGCTCTATTTACTTAGAACAGGGTGTGTATGCTATGCTACTCATTGAATTGGGGTTGGCTGTCGCTCTTCCACACGCACCGACCCGTCCAAGCTTAACGAGTCAGATTGGAAAGCGACTCTTAAATCATAGAAACGTTTAATAACCCCATGTAGGTTTTAATAAATATTATGTTTATTGCCTAGTTACTATTAGTGGCTCTTTGAGCTGGAGATCTTGCGAGCCTGGCTTTTGAAAAAAAGCTTTTTTCAATTTTTATTTACGAGTACTTTCACCTGTCCCGTTGTCTGTCTGTAATCAAATCTTGCAAGTTTTTGATCCACTTCCCGATTTCCGATTGAGTTGAAATTTTGCACGAATATGCAAATCGCGTGGCAATATTATGATGACGAGGAGCTGATCTGATGATGGAGCTGGAAGGTGGCCATAGGAACTCCTTTATAAAACCACATAACCCCATCGGGTTTGGGCTCGTTAGAATCGTCTCAATGAGTAGTTGATGATGGTATACAGAAAAGTACGGTCGGCAATAAAAGCTTGTACAAAAATATTTTTTTTTGACAGAAACTTGTTTTATGTTAATTCGAAAACCGAAATCAACAAAAAATCTACCTATTATATTTGTTCCCGAGTCATTGATGTTTTCTATGTATTTAAGTATTTATTTGTCTATATACATCAATGTTTATCGTCGTCTAGTACCCATAGTACAAACTTTGCTTAGTTTGGGACTAGGTCGATTTGTGTAAGATTGGCCACTAATATTTAAATTTAAAGCGAAATATGTGAACTGTAAAGAACTGGGTGTGATAGGGCACAGATATGCGTGTTTACACAACCACCAAATAAACTGTAATTGTGAACCGCTAGAGAATGTAAACACGTATAGATACTTAGGTTTACACATAGATAACAACTTCAATTGGAAAACGCACATCAACTCAGTTTGTTCCAAACTTCGGTCTGTGCTGAGTAAATTCTATCATTTAAGTAGATTATTAAGTAACAAACTGTGCTTGTAGTATATTATGCATCAGCGGATTCCGTTATTACTTATGGCCTTAGCGTATAGGGTAGAACTTTCCAAACATATTTAGAAGAAATGAACAAGTTACAAACCAGATCCATAAAGTACTTAGTAAATAAAAATACCAAAAACAAATATAAAGGCAATTATGATAAGTTATACAAAATCTGTAAAATTCTACCTATACATGAAAGGGTTAATTATCTAATAGGTGTAGAAAATTATTTTAATGGTGAGTTTAAGGTGCTGAAGCAAAGTAAATATAAAACGAGAAATAGTAGATTAGGGAAATATGTACAAATTATGTTAACAATTATTATGGCAGACGAACAAATAAGTTCATGGTCCCGGCCATATATAACGAATTTAACTGGTTAAGAGAAGAGCCAAAAAATTGTTTAAATGTAGTGAAAAAAAAGCTAAAACAGACCTTATTAGAAAAATTACCTTAACTTTATTGTTGCAATTTCTAGTACTTTTGTTTGGTCAGATTTATATTTGTGTTTAAGTAGTAAGTAACTTAGGTGCATATACATATGGTTATATACACCGGACATAAAAAACCATATTCACCCAAGCTGAAATGGAGAACTTCGTTCGCTTCGCTCGCTCGTTCAAGTATGCCACCGTAATAATCATGTAGTGAAAAAGAGTTTTTATGAAATGGACAAGTTTCATTTTCACCTGGCCCGTGTTTTTTCACCATTATCATCATTCTCAGCCTGCAATTGCCTACTGCTGAGCATAAGCTTTCATTCACTATATACCATTAACACTTTCACTGCCCGGAACCCGCCTAGCGGGCGCCTAAGCCGTAGTCGCTTTCCTCTACATACGAGGAACACCATGGAATTGGCTACGAGCGTCGTCGTCGTCCATTATACACATAAATATGAAAGATGTATATTTCATATTTATAAGCTGCCAGGAGCAATCGCAATATTGAAAAAAGCGTTCACATAACCTTAGCAGACACCCGCTAAGGTTACGCCTTAATCATATACGTATGCAAGGGTCTCTATTGTTTCCCATAAAATTTAAGATCCTATTTTTCAGTCCATAGTTTTCCACCATATTTTTTTCTAGTCATATTGTCGAAAGTCATAAAATTTAACAATATAAATTGGAGTTTCGATTTTTGCAGGTCATCATTATTGTTAGTCATAAAATTGGTTAGCCATAACATTCAATGCCCCGGTGGTATGCAATTACATAATATTAAAGGCAATAATCTAGTTTATACCTAATACATTTTGTAAGGTCTTTTTTCGCAAGTCATAATGATTGGTAGTCATCTGATTATATAGTCATATCATTCAATGTCATGGTGGTCTTCATAATGTTCAAGCCTATAAAAACACTCCCAGAAAATGTTACCGAATGTTACTGAACGCGTTCTTCCAGACTGCTTTATAATTATAATTAATGTGATTGAAAGGTATCTTTGACGCTCACTGTAGTGATCGCAAATATGTCGGACGAAGGTGAATGTGGTAGATAAAGGTGGTATACTGGGATTTCAAAAAAAAAACCAGAAAAATCTGATGTTGTGTCATTATTGGTTCTGGCGTTTCGCCGGTCGCTGCCGCGGCACGCTCGCTTCGCTCGCTCGGCTCGCACGCTTAGGGTCGCGGTACAACTAACACTCCTCCTCGCTTCGCTCGTCGTCGTCCCTACACCGACCTGCCTTAGAGGTCCAATATCTTGGCCAATTTTAATATCAGAGAAAATCCTGTGCGATAAAAATATAAAAAGTACATGCCATGACACCGCACAGTATTAAGTACCTAGTACCCCTTTTAAATGTATGTCTGGAAATGTTTCTGAGTAATTATCTATATGACTATGGATGTTATAAATTTGATCTCTTAGACGTAATTCAGTTTAGGCATTAAAACGATATGAATAACCACCACTAGTACGTTAAAATATAGGTATGCCTTAGAATATTTATGAATAATTATCGATAGACCTTTGATCGTTATGGACATCAATTTTCTGACTTTTGTGATTATAATACTTAAAATTATAGGTCATTAAGGTAAGTAATATAAAGCGTTATATTTAACAAAAATGATGACTATTGATGTTTATGTCTATAAAATATATGGATATCAATTTCTGACTATCGACATTCGGAACAATAAGTTTATGGGATTAGGTCTTTTCACTAGATATACTTGGCCAAATGGGGAAGAGACAGTTTTATTGTAGCTACATCTTTACCGGGTTTCGTTTCGAATGCAGCGTGCATTCGAAACGAAACCCGGTTTGTCTTAGGGAATGAAGTGAAAACACACACGTATTCGGACAGGTTCATACAAGATGAATAGGTGTCGTGTGTTATTGGCATGTCTGATGTACATGTGTTTCTACAAAAGGGTACATCAATATGGAGATTTGACGGTTCTTATGACCTTCTTCGCTCCAGTATGGTATACAAAAGCGCGGAGTGGGCTGCAGTCTTTACATGGAGCTAGAATGGAGTATGGGTGTAACGTTTGCCAAATGTCGCATTTTATTTCTTTTGTTTCCATGTTTCTATATTATTATTGTCGTCTATTTCGTTTTGTGCACAAGGGAACTGACTATACAGACTTACATCACCTAAACCAAGATTCTATTTGTCTAAAGCCTCTCACAGACTGGTACGGCCTGCGGTGGCGGTCATTCGTAAATTTGACAGTTATTGACCAGTTTTCTGTTGACCGCCATTGCAGGCCGCGCCATTGTGAGACTTTAAGCACATAGAAGGGTACACGGAAGAAGATTTTACTTTTGTTTCACTTTAATGTAATTCTGATTTTGGAAGCCAGAAACATGAAACTCAATATATTCCTTTGTCAATCTAGCGATTTCGCATTTTTATTCTTAGATTGGGCTCCTAATCGTATGAGGGCGTATAAGGGTTTATGTAATTGCAAGATGCTAGTTTGTTGCCAATTGTTTAGTGGACAAATATATGCCTCTGCCATGGTTAGTTTATTAAACGAACTTCAGTGCAAACCAACCCGACTCTTTTACTCTTGTTAGTTGCATTATGACCTGGATCATCAGTTTGTGTTGCGGATACTACAAAGCGACGGGGAGGTTTATTTGACTCGAGGTATTAACTCGTCAGTGTGGGTACTAGTGATGTACCATGGAAGTCATGGAACATTCCCGATACAAATCGCGAATATTCCCGGGAACGGCACATCTCTGGTGGAAACCAAAAGTGATACAATACATCAACTCATATAAACTATCTGGGAGTCGATCTAAGACCATTTGATTTCAAGATGACCCGCGCGTGTAATGAAATTTCATTTCAACGTGAACGTCACAAGAGTCCACTGGATGCGGACACTCTTTGGAAGAGGTATATGTCAAGCGAGCGTAGCATAGTTGGCATTTAATCGCTTATCGCTGTCGATAAGACATCCGTCACGTTCTGCGGGCGTAGCACGGTTGCCATTTTATCACTTATCGTTGTGGATAAGGCATCCGTCACTCTCGCACTCGCATACTTGTCAGAGCGTGACGGGCGTCTTTACCACAACGATAAGTGATAAAATGGCAACCGTGCTACGCCCGCTGATGACAAGTATGCGAGTGCGAGAGTATCTTACAACAGCACCGCTGCAGTGGACGTCTTTCGGTTGATATGATGATGATCGGATCCGCGCTGATTTAACGTGCTAGAACGAAGGTATGAAATCAATTAAAATAAAACTTTAATGTACTATCGAACCAACTGAATCATGACCCACCTTAGAACCTTGTTAAAACTAACGAACATACGTACGATCATATGACGTTAATATGTCAATTAATTGTAACAAGGTTCCATGGTGGGTCAGGATTCAATTTTGTCGATAGTACAATGTGTCTAGGATGGATCGCTTGATGAGATGAGCACTTTGCCTCCTCCACCATACCTGCGTTGAGCGCTCCTCGACAAGCGTTATCAATACCAACAGGGCGCTTTGTGCGAATCCATTTGCTAATTATCTGGCCTATTAGTACAGTCAAATCCATAAATAAGCACCAACTAGGTCCGTGGAGTTGTGGCCTTTGAGCATATCATTATAAAATGTAATTATATTTTAATTTAGTTGTGTATAGTCGCCATTAGATATATCGCAGCGAATTAGATGTATTGTCAAGAAATTAGTGCATGTCATTTTTTTAAGAGTCTATAGTTATGTGATGTACAGTCAGAATCAAAAGTAGCTGCGCAATCCAAGACGTCAAAAGCTCTTACTCCCTTTTAATAAAAACTTTTGACGTCTTCGTTTGCGCAGTTACTTTTGATGCTGACTCTACCTATTTGATGATCGCTACGACTGCTCTTAAAAAGCAATACTTAATTGTAGACGATGTTACAACTAAGGCTAATCATAATAAGAACTGTCCAATCGCTTTGATCCCGGTAACAAAGGCGGATTAGGGCCCGGCCACGTGTTCACGGCATGTGGCCGGGCCCTTAGCTGCGGGGTCAAGGACGTGATGTGATTGCGCCCAAGAACATGGTACGATTTGTACATTCTTATGGGTTGTGTTTTGTGTATCAGACACAAGAGCATAGTGCAGTACATAATAGTATTACGTACCTAGGGCGGTGAATTCGTGAATGGCCCAGGTCGCAGGTGTTTGTGGCCCGAACCGACGGTGAGGGCCATAAATATGCGATCTGGGGCTTTACGAATGTCCGCCCGTGGTAAGTACACAATTTTACGTCTTCATCTGGCAAACAATGCGAGTTTTACCGTACGCGCAGCGTGCAGTAAAACTCGCATTATGGCCAGGTGTGTCGTAATAGTACATTGTGATACAAGTGAGGTATGTTGATTTACATCAGAGGCGGAATTATCACGCGAGCCGCAGGTGAGCGTGATAAGAGAGCCGAGTATTGTAATTATCAAAGCTCACGCGTTTCATACGACGTTTTTCAACACATTTTGCGAGGAAAAAACCTTTTTCATAAGATAAAAATTTGATAGGCCTGCCAAGTTATTTTCTTTACTTATTGATGTCAACAGGTTTTTACTTACATGTTGTATACATCGTCAAGAATTTCTAGTGGCGTCCATTCTTTTTATCACTTTTCTAGTCACCACGTAACAACTTTTTTGTTAATAACCCAACACGCATTAACAATGTTTACAAATATCTGTGAAATAACCTATAATGGCGCGCATCAATTTTTTTTGTGAAGTTTGCGCAGCGCGCGCGCATTAGATGAAATCTCTAAACAGCCAATATAAAATAAAATAAATAATTTAGTTTTAAAATGTTATCTTTATTAATTCATGTAAAATGTTATCAAAAGTGAATAGTTTTACTAAATTAACCGTTTCTATATCATATCCAAAAAGAAATAGTCAATTAATTAATAAAAAGGATTTAATTTCTTTAGTCGGGTAAGAACCCGAATGCCGAGAATTTAAAAAAAAGCTGTACATTCTGTACAACCCGGTTAGTTTAAGAATGCACCGTGTGCATGCATACATCTTGCTGCAAGGTGCCAACGTGACTTAATCGGGATATAACCATAACACACAAGTATCGTAATGTTATTAAACACGCGTGTTTTATATCCAGGATTATGAGCCTAAAAGCGACACAATAAGAGGTACGTTACGAGCAATTGAGTTGAAAAGAATTATACACAGTACATTGTGCCTTTGGTCGGCGTTGAACGTTGGTCGGCGCAGATAAATGCGTATCGAAAGATATAAAACAACTGAATACAAATCAAACTACAAAACATTTGATCAGCGGTACAATATCAATGAAAATATCATTTATATTCATGTGACTGTACCAAACACGTGCGTATATCGTACACTGCGATTGACATGAACGCATTTATTATTTATCGCTTGTCTGTTTTCGATGGGATTGGTTTGTCAGATTGTGTGTACACGATAGGAGCATCGTGCTCTAAATAATTAATTGCTACAGGTATTTAAACCATAGTGCTCCAAAGAGAGTAATTAATATAACGATTATAGTATTAGTAAATACAACTTACACTCATGCTCATGCGTCACATGTTTCCTTTTCTAAAACCATTTTTTTTATCACACAAATAACTTATTTAACACAATTTCTTCTCTAGACTAAATTTAAATATAATAAGCCAATACACGATGGAACAATATTTCCTCATTTCCCTAACGGTCAATAAGTAAACCTTAGCATTATTTATCGTCATTCTTCAACATAAAAAAGTCGTTCCTGTCCTATATTTCTACAATAAAAATATCCCGTCAGTCTTCCTTCGCCCTAAGTGGATTAAGGGTTTAAGCGGCATTAACGTCAGATAAATCAAGATAGCTCCCGTTGCTACCGTTTTTTTTTACTTACTCGATTTCATGTTAAAGGATTTACTTATTGAGCCGTTGTTGCTTGACAGTTTCGGAATTGGAGCGGTTGATTTGGGTTGCTTTTTTTTGAAGTACCTACCGTTAGTGATGAAAACAGGTTATTACGTTTTTTTGATCGCTCCATACGTGTCTTCAATTCATCAGAATAAAAAAAATGTAAACCTTATCCCTGCTATACATGCATATTGCATATACATAAGAGATGTGTAGTATGCTTGCACTCAAACACTTATACGGTTGAAAATCGACACAAGTTTTAACTGTTTTCATTGGTCTGGGTATTGATTAAGTTTAAAAAAAAAAGAGAAATAGCATGCGTTATTGTTAAAAAAACACAGAAGTGGGCGAAGTAACTTCTATGAATCGTTACAAAATAATCACGCCAACTAAGATCCAATTAAAACCAGTCAATGCTTCTCGAGCAAAAAATATCGTTCGTGGCCCGTCGTTGATTTCCTTCGGGTACTTTTCAAGATATTCCTCTGAAAACTCGGCATTTCCATAAACAATCAACATCGCAGGAAGCTAGATAAAGTTCATTAAAATCCATTTAAAAAGACTTAAAAAACTCGCGAGACAACTAGAATAAAAATAAAGTGAAACGAAATGTGCTTGGAATCTGAGGCAGATAAGCGGAATGGAAACGTGAGATATCATGGATGGCGGAATCACTGGAGGCGGTACCTGCGAATAAAATACTAAACACTCCGTCGGTTAGAGGTATACCGGTTCTTGGAAAATTCCCGTAATTATTTCTTTGTGCGAGGTCAATAGGAGAATATTTCTGGGAACTCATCATTGGCACATCGCTATCCGTGGAGACAATCGAAACTAGGCTGGCTAGACCTTGATCAGGTATCCACATCACGCACAATGATGTCGTGTTGAACTACTGCAGGTAAAGGAACCCGTAATCGGATAAATCATAAATATGAACCGAGGGCCTTTGATTGTCACGTTTATCATGCACAACAAAGCAACCGATTTTCCTACAAATAGTATCTGAAGGAGAAAAAAGACTTTTTTACATACGAGCTTCGCAGCTTTGCTTTTATAATGAAGCTTAGCTTAATTCTGGTGCAAATCCAGCATAAAAGTAGAAAAGCGAATTCGAAAAGTAACACCAAAATTGTAGCAACTTTTGCACATTTCCATTTTTCACCGATCTGTTTATAAATAGGCTTCGTAACTCAACGTCGCGCCGCGGGGGACTGAAACTGTAGAAGTACGACCTATTTTGTATTTCCCTCAAAAAACTATAACCGCAATATTTTTATAGGAACACTCCAGTTTCCAATATCGGAATGTTTGTCCTTCCGAGTTTGTTTGAAGTCTAGATTAAGTTTCGAGTCGCGCTGAGAGATAAATAACTTTGTTTGTGTGAAAATATTATGGTAAAGATTCGCTTCGAGTGATATTGAATGTCAGAGAGATTCTTCATTTTGTCGACATATGATACATTTTATATTTACTGGATCTAATGTCTTTTAGACACTTTCGACATGACCTTAAAAATCCTTAAATACAGTAAAGAGAACTTCCAATTTGAAGTTGAATAGGTAAAATCCCACGTGCGCTCGTAATGGCATCGTTACTAAAATGGAATATTCAGAAACTATAGAGAAAACCAGAATCTATAGACAATTGCCTGCAACTTCGTAACAATAACTTTTTACGATTCTCCTGGTAACTTTTTCGCACGAGGCTAGTTTTATTCGGACCAATAACCACCCGCAACCGAGTTCTTTTTTCGGATTCTACGGTCCAATTTGTGGTCGTTTTATTCAGAATTAATTTTACTACCTCGGTCGTGTTTTTTTTTTCATTATTTTAAGTAACTGTTTTTTGCCGTAACTTTAAATGATGAGAATTATTTTTATCTTCACAAATAATTTAAAAACAATACTCATGCAAACCAATTTGATCGATGTCATTGTACAGCATGAGGACGACCCGAATATTACGATTTGCATTTCAATGCAATACACATTGACGATAATGACTTATATGTCAAATAGTGAATTGCCACTGAATCATATTGTAATGTTAACCATAAGTCTGACCGAGCCCCAGGTTGGTTATGCACACTGCTACACAGAATACGGGTGTAGACCCAAAAAATATTATTACTCCAGAAGAAAGAAGGCAAAAAAATATGCCTAGTGACGAAAATCCCATTCAGATATTTCAAAGACTTACGAAGCTACAACTGTTTTGATACTGCTTGTTAGAGAGAGAAAACGCAAACAGTTTGTGACGTCGCGAGGCTGCCGCAGAGCGCGTTGCGCGCGCGGCGGGCCGCGTCGATGGCGGCGCCGAGCACGTTGCCGTCTATTAGTGATGTCACAATCTACAAACGTCATAGTTTCATATGAACTTGCGTTTTGCGAAAAAGGGACAGATCATACCCCTTCTTAAAACTTTGGACACTTATAACTTCGTGATTATTTAACCTCTTGCGTTGGTTTTTTCTTCATTTGACTACATTTTTAATCCTTTTTCGAGAAAATACGACAAAGTTGATTATTTTCCTTAGTGTCTTTTACGATCAGGAATGTTACTTAGAACATTTGTTATTCGCTAGAGGCTGCAGTTATATTGATAGTGGCTGTACATTATCCTGCAAAAATATCTAGGTCTACACCTACGTACTACCCTACTTTAGCTTCAGCAACGCCACACGCCCTAATTCAGTGGACTACAGCGCACGTGACTAGAATCGGGGCGAAATTGCCTTTTATCAGGTTACAACCGGCCCGGGCTGGCCGGAACAGGTTCCAATAAAACTTGCCTTTCAGATTTCTGACGGTAAAATGAAGTAGGAAAATAGGTTATGAAGGATGGACGGAACTTAGGCGTACGGTAGCTGGGCAGCCCCCTAGCACGCTAGGTTTTATGTTCGACGTAAAGCATTTATCCCCCTTGCACTCGCATATTTGCCAGAATGGGACGATTGCTTTATGTCCGACATAACACTTAGCGTACCACCCCCCCTGGTTAGTTGTTATGCTGCTTGCAATGCTTGTTAGTAGTAAATAATATTATATCAGAGTACAATTTGAAACTTTGCATTTCTACTTCCTTGTCGTTAATCATAATGAGATATTAAATCTGTGCCTGGGCTGGCTTTGAAATTATAGGTATGAACATCAAAATTATAGGGCATGACCGGTATTCGATCCGCGAACTTTGAGAGAAGGGCGACATATCCCCACTTACCTACTTACATATCTGAGTATTTAAAATCGGAACGACAGAGAAAGACATTAAAGTCGGGATAATGTGTATATAATATGCCAAATACCGCGAATGGAATACCGGCCGGGCTGCATTCTCAAGTTAAAATGTCATGCCATTATTTTCATGTTTTTCTCCTTTCATTTGAATGAAATCAGAAAGTATATAAAACAGTCGATATTCACAAGATATCTGTAATTTGTAAGTGATTGACGTGCCATTATCATACTTTGCTTTACGAAAAGGTAGAAAATGTATAACTTACCGTGAACTACTTTTCTGTATACCATCATCAACTGCTCATTGAGACGATTCTAACGAGCCCAAACTCAACGGGGTTACGTCGGTTAAGTACTGAATTCCCATGGCCACCTTCTTACACGGACATAAATAAATAAATATCACAAGATTGGCATAGTCAGAATCTTTCAAAACAATTACGAACTGCGCTCAAGAAAACAAAGCATTTTAATTCCATTTCCGTCATACCTACCATGCCTTAATCCCGCTAAATAGCTTCAAGTTGTCTTGATGTTGTTAAATCTTGATCTCTCCACAATGCTAATCTACAAAGACGGGTGAGCTAGAAAATTAAAAGTACCAACCTTATTCGTTTACCCTCATTAGGGCCAAGCTTTGTCCGAATCTCACTTTACCCTTCTTTAAACACGAGAGGTCTTTTCTTTTTCCTTTTAGTTTAATCCGTTTGTTATAACAGCTGTTTCTTAATAAGGACGGGGACAAAATAAAAAATTAAAAACATTATTTCAGGCGAAATTCCAAGATCTTTAATTTGAATTTGTTGTACGGATTAGCATTATCTGTACTTTAGAGGTCATATAATATGCAACCTCTGCATTAGTTCCTCTACAGCACTACTCTCATGTCAAATCAAGCTGTCTGGATATAAATACAAGCCTACTCCACTCAACAAGCTGTACCCACTCGCGGCACTCCTCCTGAAATCCGTAGAGGTGGCACTTGCCGTTGAAAAGGGGAAACAGGAGACTGACCAGCGCCACCCACTGTACCGGTCATAACTCGCCATCTACCCGTCTCAAGAGCCGCAGGAGTTTCATGCGGAACACTAGCTCCCTGCAAAGTAACCCCTCAGATGCTCGCTGCCTGTTGTGGCGGACTCGACGCCCCCCGCCCGACGTCTACTTGCTAGCTTCGGAACAACTGCCACCCGGCCACTAGCCCATCGGGAGGGCGCTAAATAGGCTCAGATCGCATGTTGGCCGCTGTAAGGAAGACATGGCCAGATGGGGACTGTATCGTGGACAATCAAACCAATGTGTTTGCGGTACAGCACCGCAAACCATGGTGCACCTGATGGCGTGCCCCAGCACATGCCCACACTCCTGCTCGGAACACGACCTGAGAGACGCGACTGCCAGAGCTGTCCACACCGTTGCCCATTGGGCATCTCTTATTTGAGGAACCTCGACACGAAGAAGAAGAAGAATACAAGAAGAGTTGAAAGTCTTTCGTCGGGGATGCGGTCAGCGGTGGACGCCTTGCTTCTGAACCGGGGCTTCTGACGCTGATTGCATTATTGACGACTGACCAAACTACCGAACTACGTAGCTTTATAAGCAAACTTGATATTGGCGAAATAATCTTAACTTAGATGAAAGCTATTTTTAAAAGAAGATAACAGAAGAGTTGAAGAGGTCAAGCAGTCGCCTGAGAGGCCAAAGCCTCTGGGGCACTAAACTTTATACCTTTCGCAACGTTCTCCAATAAATGTATTCTAACGTGTCTTCCTCTACCATTCCGCTCACCATCCCTACAGTATCTAGCGGAAATGTAGTTCAATCGGAAGTAATATTTTTTGAACATGGGTATTTAAAATGTGTAACACAAACAAAACAAATGGCTATTCGAAGAAGTCACAACTACTAACAAGAAAGGCTGTGCTTAAGTTTTTTCTTAAGTATAAAATATGTGACCAAGGCCGCTATTCTATACGCTGCCATTTTCTGTGACAGCATGCCTTTTGAACAGCAAACCGCGCAAATACCTAAGAGAGGTAACAGCGCGCCAATCACAGGCTGGCCCACGAGCCGTGTCGCGGCCTGATTAACTATCCATCTCTTTCTAATTAGAACGCTTGGAAAGTGACGGATTTAAACACACTTACATACTTGCTAGCAAAGGACAAATGCTTTACGTCCGACAAAAACGCGATCAAGCTAGCTAGGCTGAAGTGAATCTGCAGGTGTACAACAAAACACGAAATCCTCAAGCTTACTGTGGAACGTTATGTAATGCTCAATCCGAGTATACAGCTGGATGGATCACTCGCTGCAAACACAAGCAATTCTTAAGCTTATTAAGAAATAACTAATGTTTTAAACCAGAGTGCACAGCGCACTCCACACAGATGGATCACTCGCTGTAAATTTATGGTAATAAGCGCCGGGCGGGATTCTCGTCGCGGATTTATTGCCCCTCGACGCCGCTGAGATTAAAACTTGGTACAACATACGCATGACTTGAACTACACTTTAGTGCCGTTGGTTATATAACAGGTTGACTATACATTTTACTGCATATATTTATTAATTCTGTTTATTTAATTTCGTTTTCGTGAAATAAGTTTCTATAACATTTTTATTTTATTGAAATTTAAAAACAATAATATAAGAATATTATATTTCTGTGACATAACTAAATAAATAAATGGCTAATTTTGAGTCTGCCTGTAGCGCACGTGTTTATCTAAGTATATGCTGTACCCGTGATCCGTATTTTCTTAACAACCATTTTACGACCATTGGACCATTAAAAATGTTAAAACATTCAATTATTTAATTTTCATAAATCTGTTGAAACAATATTACCTGTCTCTCCTTTGTTTCCTTTTATGTATTGTATGTATATATGTCTGTATTTATGTTTGCATATTTGTTCATTTATTAGGTATGTATTTTAAAGTGTCCTTTTTGGTAACATTTGAAAGATTGACGTGCTCTTCTTGATGTATTCCTGCACTACCTACCTGTTTAAATGTTTCCTGCTACCCGAAGGTTGTCTGGAAGAGATCGCTTTAAAGCGATAACACCGCTTTTTGTTACCATACTAAGCAATGTTTTTGGAAGATGTTTATCTTGTCGTGGTGCATTAAAGAGTATTAATTTACGTATTTTATTTATTTATATCCGTGTAAAATTTGTTCAGGTAATCAATATTCCATGTCATCGAAGATATTTTTTTTTAAATACGATTCTATAATACAAGAACCCGTTATGTTGATAGATACTAGCGATATCGCGTAGGTAAGTAGTTATATTACATTCATTGAAAAAGTACCCCCAAAACAACAAACGTAGCTAAGAATTATCACGACAGACAAGTTCATTTAAACAATTTCTCTCTTTCGATTAAAAAAAAACAAAATCAAATCGGTTCATCCCTATGATGCCACAGCAGACGCACAGATACACAGATACATTACACACATGTTTAACTTTTAACACCCGTTTTTCGTCAGGGGTTAAAAAAGCGGTAATTTGAACGCTGGTTGTTCATGTGTCACTGACAACACGTAGACTGTTCGCACACCATACAAATATACAGGAAAACGTTAAAGCTACCATCTATCAGCCTCGAATTGGGAATTTGCCGCGTTCGAACTTTGTTTTTTTACCTAAATCCCTCCCAACCAGCTAAAAAAACCTAACAACTAACGCGCGATTCGATCAACGCGACGCAACGCCATTCCGACTCCATTTTTAGTTTCACAACTTTAAATTACTAGCCAATGCAAACGGGACACAGTTATGCAACTTTAATAGCTTTCTGAAATGGCGGGACTATGGAAAAACATCACTACTGTATTAAACAACCTATACAAATTCCATCAAAAATACTTTTGCTACGTCACCTAATCCATTGCTGCATGCATCAGTAGTGGCAAATCCATGCTTAGTTGGACGTGTGCATTGGATTGGAACACTACGGAACGGTAGTAGATAAACCGTTTCAGTGGTAAGGAGCCGCGTATATTTGTTTTACGTTCATTCAATCAAGCTTCAGTGGATGTTGATTGGTAAATAAGGTGTCAGATATGTTGTTTTAGCGAACATTGATCGCGGGACACGGCTTAACCGTGTGTCAATAGCAGTGATATCGTTTTATTATTCAATCGCTTTTATGAACATGGGATTAGTTAGTTTTTCGCACAGGATTGGAACTGATTAGCTTCAGTCGTCTGAGTAATTAACTGATCCTTCTGTGTGGTTCCAATAAAGATGGGTGGATGTGGAAATGGAATAAAGCAGACAGTATGAGAAATATTTGTTTTTTTTTTTAATCTCAGAAACGATATTACCGATATAAGAGTATTATGCCATTATTTATGCAATACAACATCGTTCAAATGCTCGCCACGCTATTTGTAAGACAGCGAATGCCTTCGATGGACATTTTGCAAGAAAAATTCGAGGGTATGGTTATCTCTGGCCGAGGTTACGAGAATTGGTCACCAAGATCGTGCTATCTGACCCCACCAGGTTTTGTTTGTAGGGTTTTCTGTTCAGCTAAATCAATGCGGCAGTAATTTTTTTTCGGATGGCAAATCAGTGTTTTTTACCCTCTTGGATTCGTGGAACCGTGGCGAGCCGTGGCAGTTATTTCATATTCTGTAAAACGCAGGTCCTTTCAAATAAAAATCATAATTCATAAGATTTCACACACAATCTGTTGTATTATATGTAAACATTCACGCAACTTTATTGGAAACACCATAATTATAATTTAAGATTTGGAAAAAGAGTGTGCGATAATTTATATCCTTCATTTCTTAAAAAAATCCTTCGGTTCTTTTTGCACTAAATCATTTTCCTCAAGAGGTCATACCAGCAAAAACCATTGATATGCAAGTTAAGCATTTCCTTTTAGCCTCGAAGATTTAAGATGGCATCTTGTTAAATAAATAGGATAAAATCAAAAATGCTCCCGTTAACGATCTCTGCCAAATCGGCCGAGTTAAGCCCCCGCCACACAACCTTCGCAGAAATGCCTTCGATACCATTACACTGTATAAGATTTCACCTATCATTTCTTGATATAAACCTTAATGCAATGTGAATAAGGTCGAAAATATACCGTGGTTGTAGTATAAAATCCACAAAGGGCAAGTGCCGTTTGATCTTCAAATAGAGATTTTCAATTTACATCGTTCCTTGTACGGACTCGTGTGGTAGGACCTTATTTTAGACGACGGAATAAGATGCTTTGATGCTTTTGGATCATTTGGCTCGTATGCTCGCGGAAATTTTCTGTAAAAGGGTAGATAGCTTTGTTCGTTTTATTAAGATGATTTGGTTTAGTAGCTGGCATTAATTAGCAAGGATGCCAAATATAACTACACCGATAAACAGGGCCTTAATTTTCCATTGCAAGTAATAATCCCCTTTAACTGGATACTAGTCCCACCCGATTATCAGTGCATCCCGCTTGCACACACATGAATTAGGGCTAACTTAAGAATCAAATTGATTCACATTCTTTTTCCAATACGTTAAGAAGACGAAGAAGTTATTTATTTAGCATGATTGGATGATTATTAGTTAGGGCCCTAAAAACTAGAACATTGGACCTGGAAAATACAAAAGCGTTCTGAAATTGGCCGCCTTGCCACATTTTTATAAACTTTACTCACCCATTTATAATGGGACCCAATACATTTATCATCCATTTATTATTCTATTATAACAAATTATCACAGTTGTATCGTCCATTTTTTATTTAATCAAGTTAATGATGTCCAATTTTTACCAATTCAAGTGAATACCGCAACGCATGACATCCACGATGATAAATGCTCATTTAATTTGATTGAGTGTCTGTTTGATAACAGGGCTACGTTATTATTTACTTACGTGCACATTATGGACATGAAATTGAATCTATAGTTTAATTGAACTGAGTAGCTTTGATCTTGTCACTAAATTTAAACTTGGGGTCGCGTGATTTAAAATAAAATAGATGAGGGCCTATCCGGTGAATAGATATTATGAAACCTTCAGTGGAACCAGCGCTCATGCTTGCCCGCGTATGACGCAGAATAGAAATGCTTGGAGGAAAGTGGTGCAAGACGTCTGTGGTAGTCACGGAGCTCAGCAATGAGGAAACGACTAAGAAGAGGTTTAAAATATTCGTACGAACTGTTAAGGGGATGCCTTGATTCGAGTCGAACATGCCCCCTAGACAAAGACACGCTTATGCCTTCCGCGCACGAGAAAAAGAGATGGAACACTCTTCGGGAATGGCTTTTTCGGACAAATTTCGATAAATACCTAACTTAGAGAAGTTGTATTTGAATTTCATAAAGTGAGATTTTAGATGAGATAAAATACTATAATATAAACTTGATTGTGTCGTAAAATAATGTATCGTTTGAGTAGGCTGGGTAAAAAAAGGAAAATACAGACCCAACTTTGGAATTTTTTTCTATCGAGGAAATTTTAAGCAATCATGAATCGGTAAAATCAGAAAAACAATCATATAGTCAAGAATCATATAAATATCTGAAAATCAGACCTTATTGTTTCTTAATCTAGTCAGAACGGCGTTTCAAAGCACGCGATAATTTCCAATGCACCGCCTTAATCATAATACACATAATGTTTTTACGGACATTATATTTATTTATTAAAATTACCATAGGCTGTCCTCCCAGCTCCGCCGATAGCGTTACATAGAATGCGGACGCCACAGGATAAAAATATATGTTTATTTTCTCAAATATGCAATGAAATATCGTAACTTTTGTTATTTCATCGCTTACATATTTACCTTGGCCGGAACTCGGGATTGCCTGTGTGCCCTGTGCCCTACATACATAATATGACACGCGGCAGGCATGTCCTTATTTCCCGGCCTTTGTAGTAATGTACTAATATTTATTTATTCAAGAATTAACAACGAATCAATATATGCCAACTCCCTTATACGGTCACATAATTTCCTCCTTGATCATACCTATCCTTACTAACTGCCTCTGTATAGATTCACCGACCACAGACGTTGTTACAATCATCCGCCTAGGATCCAGTGGCCATTGGTGATGTCTAGAAGTACAGATTTCTAATGTCACATATGATTTACGGTAATTTTTTTAAGTATATCATCATATCAGCCGAAAGACGTCCACTGCTGGACTTAGGCCCCCCCAGAGTGCCAAAGCGACCGGTCGCGCGCCACCCGCATCCAGCGGACTCCAGCAACCTTCACCAGGTCATCAGTCCACCTTGCGGGGGGGGGGGGCTACCCACGCCGCGCCTTCCGGTTCGTGGCCGCCACTCGAGAACCTTTCCGCCCCAGCGGCCATCGGTTCTACGTGCTATGTGCCCCGCTCACTGCCACTTAATTTTAGCGATTCGGAGGGCTATATCGGTTACGTTTATATATACAAGTAGATTACGTTAAGTAATACAAGTAGATAATTTACATTATCTACAACTAACATTTCAATAAAAACTAAGTTAAATCTAAACGAGGCCCTCGAGCCATTGTACCGAAGATGCTAACAGCATTTCCTCGCTGAATTGCAATGCTGATGCGTTACGCGAGAAACCCGCGAGCTCTTCGGTCATCGGTTACTGATGTAACTACCAGACGTTTCGAGATTTCCGCAAAGAACTTATGCGCACTGGGACCCCACGGAACGAGGGTATCGATGCCAAAGGGTACAAAGTTGTACCTCTGCCGAGGCCTCTATATTTGCTACGTCACATATTACATTTTAAAACTCTGGTCTCCCCAACTAAAGCCTGCGTATCACAACAAACGAAACCCACTCAACAAACCCCTATTTTCAACATATTAACATACGACACAACATATAGTATAATCACCATTGTCTCCCCTCACTTCCGGAGGGTCGCATACAATGGGCCAGATATTGGCATTCCGTACTATGCCATTGTGTTTGAGCTAATGACAAATCAGTGAAGGCACATAATCGTTCAATACTATGTATTATTGATTTTATGAGGGTGATTTGGGCTGAGGTTGTATTTGATCAAGATTCTTTGATTATTTGATAAGTGAGCCAATGAGATAAGATTCTTGCCAATGAAGGCTGCAAACGCCCTAGGATTGCAGCCCTAGATCAAAGATCTCTAATGCAAGGAATTGGTTGTGATGATGAACCAAAAGAAACAAATTGATGCAACTCGAAGTCAAGAATACATTTCGGACAATGTAAACGTTTTGTAATTTCAATAAAGTATACCTACATAATGTATTTATAATAACATTGATTGTGCTTTTAAGACATTCACTGGTTGTTTTGGTTAATAAGGCAGTGACACTGAACTATAAATTGCTACTAAACTCTCAGACTAGGCATCTATGATGCACCACCCAAATAGCTTTAAATAAACTATAAGTTTAGTGACGTAGTTTGGTAGTGGCATATATCTGGATGCAGATCGATAAACGCTGCAGTGTGGGACATATCGACTAAAACACGACCCTATGTGAAACACCTTTTCAATATAATGTAACTGGCAAACAAGCATTCGATTTCTCTGGTCGTAAGCGAATAGGCTAGTAAACGCTCACCGGGAGACCCTTCCACCTCCAGTGGCTGTCACATGATCTTTATTGACCCTTTAAAATTCTGCACTACTTTTTTCAACAACCCCATACCTACGTATTCCCTCGGGAAAGCCTCCGAAACCGTACAGTAGTACCTCAAGGTCCCCAAGTGCAACATTTCTTGACCTTAAATTTGGACGCAATCTCCAAATATATCGCCCCGTTCATACACTTCGTAACACAATGCTTACAAAGTCGGAAACGATTTACTATGGATCTCAGTTACTTTAAGTTGTTTTATTCGCGAAATAAAAGAAGGGTGCATAAAATAACAATGTTCAGATTATCATGAGATACATTGAATCACGTAAGTATGTACATATAAGAGAATATATTGATTTTCTTTGAAAGATTTAGGTAAACTGTGATATTCTGCACGCCACACTTTTAAGGAGTAAAGTTCTTAAATTATTTTCTTTTTTATTAATTTTTAATGCTGCAGGCAGTGTATATTGGATATTTGTGATATCGGTTTTGACAATATTTTAACTAAGTCACACACATCGGGTTTCGGGATGAATCATGTTTATTGGTATACCTTTACAGTTGTTTATTGTCAGTTCTATTTATCATTATCCTCCTAGGGTTTTTCCCGGTAGTATCCTAAACGAGTCCGCTTTTGTCAATACCTAGTATTCATAAGTCTATAAGTACCTACAACACAACTTCACATCTTAAAATACCATTACATTCTACAATCCCGTCAGCGACACAAATCTTTAAATCTACTCCTTATCACGGACCCGCATCGGAATACCTCACATGTGCCAGATGCACCCAATGCAATTCCGGCAGACGGTATCGAAAATTTAATACGGCCATGTACTATTCATTGATTAATCCTGCTTCACAGAGACTGAGTCGTTTGTCGGGCTGCTGTGATGTTGAAATTGTATTTAATATGATATTACATTAAGATGAGTTATAGTCTTATGTACAGGAGATGTGCGTTGACTGGTCGAAATCAATACAATGCTCCTGTTCCTTAGCTCCTAGAATGATATGTAATCAAAGCTTGGGTTATTGTAATTGTCGTATTATTAGTTTATTATGAATACCTACATAATCATCATCATAATATGTGTCATCAAAGTTGTATGGTATGCACCCCTGCCCCGTCTAACTAGAAGTATTACGCACGGAGATCACTTTTTTCTACAGCTGACTGTCCCTACCTAAATGCATATTGATAATTATCATTTCAGTAGTTGAAAAAAGCCTTAAGTATGGTAATGTCCGGTTTTATAAAGGTTCATTAGACCTCATCGATGATTTTGTCAAACACCTATTTAGTTTTGCGTATATTAACTGACATTAAAGTTTAACGGACCTTTATAAAACCGCGCCTTATAGAAGGATTAAAAAAATATTTACGATGTCAAAAATAACACTGAACAACGGTCGAACATAAATATTTATATCTTCACGGACACCGACTTTACTTAAAATTACTCTTTGTTATTACACTATTAGGACAAATGATTCAAAACAGAAACAACAAAAGTAGCGTTTTTTTCCATCGCATTCAATCTTTTTTTTTCTTTATTTTCCTTGGTAGGCTGAGGGAAGTCAGGGAAGTAATTATGTATTGATTGAAATATCGCCTCTCGGACGACCTGATTGATTCCATGTGTTATTTCATTAGGAGGCGCCTTATTCTGATACAATCGCAAATGTGCACCAACAAAGTTGAAACCGTTGTCCAGATCGGCCTCCCTGTTTATATATTGCCATGTAATTAATGTGTTCGTTATCATTTATTATTTATTTTATCAAGCCAAAAGACTTACGAAAATATAGGAAAACTTCCGTATGCTAAATAAAATCTTTCGAATTACGTATGTCCTCTCAGAATTATACTTTTGTCATCATTAGGTATACGTGAGAGCGGAAAAATATTTTATATGGCTCGAATTTGAGATATTAACCAAATCATATCAGTGATTGGAAAATTGGCGACATTGTTGATATTTCCAATTATGGCGCTTGGATCCGCATTTAAGTTACAAATTTTTAACACGTTACGTAGATAAAAGTTGAGGCACTCCAATCTTGATAACGTTAAGTTTTATCTGCACGTTGAACTGAGTCTTTAAAATCAACTGATCCGAAATTACCGTAGCAGCATCTTTTATAACGTCACGTGCTCGTAGTACCTCTACGGCAGTTGTGAATTCAAGCTACGGCGTAGGCTACGTAGCGTGTCCTACGGCTCAGATTGGTAACGCGACCGCTTGTGATACATTCTAGACATTCCGAGCAAGCAACCGTGATCCACGGGGCGCCTATGGACTGTCTCTCGTCGCATGGCTAAAGAAAGAACCCCCGGGTCATCGGGCCGATGAACTTCGATCATTACCTGTAGTTCTAAGAAATGAGTTATCGCACAACATTTAATAGTCTATAAAGAAACCTTCAGACATCAGACAGATAAAATCTCTGATTACGCATGTATCCTGAATACGGCTGCAGGAACTGCCCGCTCCATTAACGTAATGGACGGCGTGAGACATCTACATTGCAAATTTTATTCGGCCATTTTTGAGCACCTACTATTTGTGTTGTATTGGGTAAATAAACAACACAAGATAGGGTTTTTAAAATACGTTATTTTATGATTGATTTTGTGTTATTGACTGACAATTTGACTGGCAAGGTCTGTTATGGTCCGCGAACATTTAGAATAGGATTGGGTCTAAATTCTCTCTTGCTTGGTTTTGCATGATTTCATCGGAACCCGGATGTTCTAAGAGCTTATGGACTGTGCACGGTTTGTTATTTGACAACAAAACTGTAACAACAATTCATACAAAAACTTCATACAAATAAGTAACGCATTACGTACAGTATACGAGTATCAGTATGATACGTTGTGTGACCTACTCGCACCTTTCAACCTTCAAAATCTTACTTACACGAGATATTTGTAATATTATACACAGAGCATATTCCTGTTTTTTTGTACTTACAAGAAACCTATTTGCCTCCAATTCTAACAGCCCTTTATATTTGAATGATACATCGAAACACTTTCATCGCTCGGTAGTAAAATATTCTTGTAAATGCTTGTTATTTTAACACACGTTCGTATTCTTTGAAAACTTCACGCCATTCAAAACATAGTTCATGCTGAATAATCTTAAGGTTGCTTTTTGTTTGAACTACAGAAGAACGCTCACAGAATCTTCTAGACGTTAATACGTATGTAACAAATGATCAGATCGTCTGGCGAGTGCTTTTAGATCTAGTGTTTCAGACGGAGAAATGCTGTGGGCTTAATCTGAATAGAACGTACCGTCATATGAATTGTAAAGCCTCTTATGTCTTTTCGGAGACGTTGAATGCATCTATAAAAGTTATGGGGCAATAAGAATATGTGAGAGAATGTGGTGCTTTTGGCCTGGAGGTTAGAGTACTTGAATTGCTTTTAGAGTTTAGTTAGTTTTCAAAGTTTGTTCTTTGGAGGAATCAGATTAGGATGGAAGGAATGGATGTCACAAACACATTAGGATTCGTGTTTGTAATGAGAAATTGAATTGGAAAAAGTTATTATATCATCATAGATGTATATCTTAGGAACTAATTAACTTAATCAAAAAATATTTTTCTTTTTTACTTACTTATTACAATTCGTTTCAAGAAGTTATTATTAGGTCTACGTCCTCTTCTATATATCATCTATTTATGTGCTAACTAGTTTTTATGATATTTTAATGTATGATAAAATGCATGGAATGTTGTATAACAGTTTTTTCAAGATTTTTAATTGAGCAAGCATTTTATAAATATGATTTATTGCCATAAAGTGACAACAAGACCACACATTATACGTACTGATAATAACGCAGGTCGAAAAACCACGATAGGATGTTTAATACAAACAACATGTATCAATAAAACAGTATCATCATCATATTTTCTAGAGCACTTTAAAGCCGCAAATATCAAGTATCAAGAACTCTTAACTCCTAAGTGATTGCAGCATTAAAGTTTGTTTTTAAAGCACAAACCACATATCCGGTTATATTCGGGCTCCATTACGGGAATTGCTAAACGCAGGTGAAAGTTTGCGGGACATAAATAACAACCAATAAAAGCGAGTGTGGGGGCTCTAAATTCCACGTAATCATTTCTTATTTCCTCCTGTCTTCGTAGTTCGAACGTGGAATGTCATTGATTGATATGGTTGATTTGTTTTTGTGTACCAATGTACCAAGTTACTTTCTGCTTTACAATAAACGACTAAATTTGTAAATATGACAAAATTATAACTATATATACACAAATCTATTTAATGCACATGAAAGTATTTAAGAATCATCAAGATATATAGTTCCACCGAAATGTGTTTCTGCCTTCATACCTCTAAAACAAAGTGAAAAACCAACATGGAAAAAGATACCACATCATTTATGTCATACATAACTATTGAACATGTACGGGTTGATTACGCACCCTTGCGACGTTGGGGGTTAACGAGTGAGCAAAACGAACGAAGTGGTCCGTTTCAGCTTATGCCTAAATTATTTAGTATATGGATAAGGCCGCGGTATTTTAACCAATGTGACATAGAATTAACATTTAAAAAAATGTAACGTTACCAAAACGTTACATAAGTTGTCATAAAGCTGACACTACTGGTAAAGATTCTCATTAGATAGGTAAAAAATGCAAGTTATAAAATAAAATAAGTTATCATTGACTAAAAAGTCTAAAAACAATAAAAAAGTATTTTCACGTAACATTCAAATCAATAGAATAAAGAATTGTTATTAAACCCGAGTTCACTTTCGACATTTTCTCATCCGCATAACATTTTTTTAATTATTAAAACTAATCATTATAGTAACTTTTTATTTGTCATAAAAATACCCACCTAATACTGCGTTTTATCATTGAAATTTATTTAATAAATTCTAATTTAAGTTTTATTCTAATTTAAGTATTTTTCTGTGTGCATTTACTTCTACCATATTGATTAGTAACGTCATTTGAAAATACGAGGCATTTAGAAAAAAATGTAACGTAATCGTAACGAAAGTTTAACGTAGGTATTTGGAAAAAAGGTGGTTATTGTGAAGAAATAATGACATTTGAATATAATGAATAAACATGGTTTACCGATGCTATTTTGATTTAATTTATTTTTAATAAATTAATAAGATCCTGTTAGGTGTGTCCAACTTCGAGAAAGAGGTCAATCGTCGAATCCGACTCCGCTGGGCAGCGTTCGGGAAGCTACGGCACATCTTTTCGTCCAATATTTCGCAGTGTCTCAAAACGAGAGTCTTTGACCAGTGTGTGTTGCCAGTGATGACATAATGGCACTAAAACGTGGTCGCTTACTATGGGCCTCATAAGAAGGCTCAAAGTCACCCAAAGGGCAATATGTTGGCAGTTTCTCTATGTAATCTCATCAGAAATAAGGCTATCCGCAGCAGAACCAAGGTAACCGATATAGCCCTCCGAATCGCTAAACTTAAGTGGCAGTGGGCGGGGCACATAGCACGTAGAACCGATGGCCGCTGGGTCGATATGATGATGATGAAATTAATAAGTATCTCAATAAAAAAAAATGTCACTTGGGTCCAAAACCCTCTCGTATGAAAAAACACCGGGTAAAAATAACCACTACTTACCCTTACAACCACTGTCAATTTAGGAGTAATTCTACAAAACTTTGTCTCCGTTACCTTTGAATGCCATTTGTCAACAAACTGACGAGATTTAGTTTTCTTGCCGGAGTTGCCCTAATATAAGTGCCAGTATACAAAAACTAATTTCTACCTTAATTAGCCTTAAACTTAGCTTTATAAAGCGTCACCAAAGTATTCGTAACGAAAACGTGGAATTGTAGTGTAGCTGGATAAAAGAAAGCAAGATAAAACAAGTAAATTATGTTTTTTTTTTCATTTGTTACTTTTTTTTTTTTTTTAACAATAAACAGTTTAATAGTGTGTAACCAATTTACAATATCAACAGTAAATCATCATCATCATCATCATTTTCAGCCTTTAATCGCCCACTGCTGAGCATAAGCCTCTCTTCGAGTACGCCACTTATCCCGGTCCCGTGCTAGTCTCATCCAGAGATGACCCGCGGTCTTGTTTACGTCGTCAACCAACAGTAAATAGTATATATAAAATTAAACTTTAACATCATCATCATCATCATCATCATCATATCAGCCGAAAGACGTCCACTGCTGTAGAGTGCCATAATGACCGGTCCTGCGCCACCTGCAAACTTAACACTAACACTTTAATTATGTTATTATAATTTTTCCGCAATCGGTACAACTATCGTTAAATATCATAAAATTTTGTTTAAACAAAGCCTGATCATGAGTTAAATATCGTAAAAATAACATGGCTTTAAGTACACGTAGTCAAAAAAAAATTAAATTTTCGTTAAGTTTTGAATGGTAATATATTTTTATTACTTATTTGAAAGGATTTATAGTACATTACTGCAGAGGCCGTGAAGTTCTTACTTTGCTGGAGGAGTTTGGAGTAGACGGCCGAGTCGTAAACGAGGCCGGATACAGCGAGTCCAGCAATCCCTGTTCCGGCTGAGGATAGTGAAGATAGTGCTTTTCTCAAACGACGTGAGGAAATAAATTAAATTAAAATAAATACAAGGTAATCAATTAAATAATAGGTAATTTGCCGCCTTTGTTATTTTTTAAACATGCCATTTAAACAAGCCTTTTTTATGTCGTAAGTATGCTTACAGAGTCTAGTGGTGGTTGACAGTGTAATTTTTCCTTTGTCAGTTTAATATTAGTAAACAAAAAGTTAGAATAGTGGACAATAATGGTTTTACTTAGGGTTTCATGCATTACTTCTTGGCGTAAGGCCAAGAAGAAATGTAGGGAGTCTTAAACAAGAAACTTCATGTCTTCATTTCGTGATATTAACACATTCATTTCCGAGCATTTTTGAGAAAAATAAATTATGTCACTTGCGACCTTGACAGTTTTTATCGCGGAATATATTACAATTGTTTTGATACCTCTCGGTGTTACCATTTTTTTATGAGCATGGTAAATTTGAAACGTCCAAATTGGTCCAAATTTGCGGCCTTACCCATATTCGTAAGTCCGGATGCCCCGCTGTCCGGTTGGTCTCCTCTTCAGGTCGCATTTCTCAACAAATTATCCTAAAAATTTGTGAGCAGGTTCAATAATTGTATAAAATTTTGAAAAGTATCGGTTTCGGTCGTTAAAAAATTAATAAAAAAAATTAAATTAATAGTGGCTCTTGAGTTGTACAGCTCTAGTTGTACAACTCAAAAGCTAGTACGAGCTACTAGTTTAATAACTGATAGGTATAGTTATTTAAATAATATATTCGGATCATCTACAAAACCGCACATGTAATACGCTGCCGACCTAATCTACTATTACATTATCTGCTTACATGATATTCATACTAATATCTATTGTAAAACTGAGTCAAACGAGCTTTATCACATCTGGATACATATAAAGTGGCCCAGAGATTTTCAAAGGGATATTAATCCCAGATATTCGAATCGCAATATGAAATGCCGATGCCGGGAGCAATTCTTGCGTACCTGGGGACATCGAGGTATAGCGTAATCCTTCGTAGAAACGAGTCGATCGGTATGGGGAATATTGGCGGTGTTCAATTTCGTTAGTATCAGGAAGCAAGCGGAAAATGTTTCTAGTATCATCTGTCAACATTCTTACAGCAGTAGAGACCGTGTCGTAAAGATAATGTTTAAATATATATGTTAGAGCGCCTTCGGCTTTGATATATTCAGCAGTTATCACACATAAAGTCTGACCATTATTATGTTGCGGCGTCGATACAGTGGAACGACACTCCGCCGGGCAGCTCGCGGCTGCCGCCGCCGCGCCCTTCGGTGCCGGTCACTCAACGCGTGTTGGATAATCGCTTAGTTAGACTAAAATTATTAGAAACTAATTTTGATGCATTGTTAAGTGTCCAGTGCCCAATAGAACTATACACATCTTTCAGTAATGTATTCAAAAACATTTATGAAGAAAGTTACATATATAAAAATAACGCAGGCAATGCAAGTAATAGAAACAATAAACACTGGATAAATAACAACTTGAAAAAAATGATTTTAGAAAAGATAGACTGTATACGATATGGTGTAATAACCCTAAGAATATGATGAAAAGACTAGAATACACAAGCTACAGAAATAAGTGCAATAAGGCTATCAGTAAGTGTAACAATGAATACGATAGAAAATGTATTTTAGACTGTAACAAGAACATTAAAAAATCTGGGAGGCGATAGATAATATATTGGCTAACATGAGCAAGCAGGGTGGTACTAAAGATATATGTAATAAATTTGCACGTAATTTTTCGAATTATATAAGTCAAATTAAACATGTTAGTATAGACAAGTGGTTAGATAGGGACAAATATGTAAGTGGATCCGACATGAGTATGAGATGGCAGCAGCTGGACAGTAAACTAGTAAAAAAAGTTATTAACAGAATGGATGTAAAAAAGGCACCCGGTAGCGATCTCGTGCGCATGGCTGATCTTAAACTGCTAGTAGATAAAATAAGTCCAGTCATTGCTAATTTAATTAATTTGTCAGTAAAAAATAACCAATTCCCGAATAATTCCTTAATTCGCCCAATCCATAAAAAGGGTGACCGAAAAGTGTTCTCAAACTATAGGCCTATAGCGATTTTGTCGAGCATAGAAAAAGTTATGGAAAAATGCGCTGTTAATCAAATTGGAAATTATCTTCACTTCAATTCTATCCTAAATAAATGTCAACACGGGTTTCAAAACAGTAAAGGTACACATACTCTATTAGCAAAATTTACAGATCAAATAAATTGCCATTTAGAAAATAAAAAAAGAGTTGTAGTAATATTTTTTGATTACAAAAAGGCTTACACACTCGAAACGGAAACGCTTTTAAATGGATTGGAAGAATGTGGTATCAGGGAGCCGCTGAACGCTTGGTTCCGGGACTACCTGACGTCACGTACCTATCGTGTGAAGGTGGGCGATGTGCTCAGCGATGAGGTGGCAGTCGATTGCGGGGTTCCGCAGGGGTCGGGATGTGGTCCAGTGTGCTATCTAATGCACGTCAATAGCATAGGTGGAGTCATACGTCACAGTACACCGTACATGTTCGCTGACGATTTGTGCATTGTGAGTGCCGGTACCGACCTTGCTGATTTAGGCCGCACCATTCAACTAGACATAGATTCAACTGTAAAATGGTCCCATGACAACGGCATTTTGTTAAACGCAGAAAAAACTAACCTACTTGTAGTTCATTGATGTTGTATGTATTGTAGTATACATACAAACAAAGAGGTTAGTTGAGGTTAGGTCTTCGGCGTCCGAATATCTAGGTAGAAAACAATGCCCATAAATAATGATTGAATGGAATACACACATCCATACCTGATCTCCAGGTTCCGCGACGTCGGAGGTTCCAGAATGCAGGAATAACAGGTCGGCACAGCTAAATTCCACAAGCAAATGACTTGGCAAAAAAACCGTTTATCTCGCTGAGGACAACTCAAACACTATGCGTGTTATATACCGTTCGATTCGCAATTTCACGTAGAATCCAGTTCCGATGGCAGCGGGCGGATTTCGAAAATAATTTCTAGATTTTATCAGCTGTCAAAGTCAAAAGCTACGTCAGCCAAATCGGAGGCTAGTGACGCGACTTGCGAAATAGCGGTTCTCACTTTAATTCAAGATAACTCGTGAATCTGAGGGTCTTGAGGACTCTGGCTGTGATAATAGTAACCTACGAGTAAAGCCTGATAGTTCCCATGTATTTTCATAAAAAACGTGATAGTAAATTAGCCATGTTCACCGGTACAGTGAATGGGAGTCGTTAAAAAACAACGTTTTTCCAGACACTAGTGACAGGAGTTGTGTCTTGTCAGTCATCCTCCGTCCGCTGTACTAACCGCACGCCTGTCGGCGGCGAAAGTGACGCTCGTCGTGACAGCTCGTCGAGCTGAGTCCGTATTTCGGAACCGAGGGAGGTTCCCGTGTTTTTTGATGTGGGCGTAGTGTGTGCTGGTGCGTGGACGACCGCGGAATAGCGCCCGTGCGGCGCCTGCGCAGCGCGATTCGTGGGAGAACCGCGCATGTTGTATTCGCGCCTTACCCGCGGGATCTCTGCCCGTGTCGAAGAGGCATGGGGTTGAAAGACCCTCACACGCCGGCGAAGGTCGCCGAGTGACGTCGCGGCGCCAACTCGACGTGTAGCGCCCAGTGCAAGGCGGATCCACGCCCCCGCGACCGCAGGATGTCTTCACGGCGAGTACAGTAGTGGGCTCCGCTGCTGTACCATACCAAGGTCGGGGCGCGAGTTCTCCTATCCTTCGAGAGCACCGCGGCATCTGTTGACGGGGTTTCACCATCGCAACCAGGACTTAGGACCATGTCGCGAGCCCGCGACATCGGGATGTGAGTTCGTTCCTTTTGTATTAACTTGGCCAAGTTTCACACAGACATTAATTCCGTCGGGCTTCCGTATCGCGTTCCCGCGTCGTACGTTAAGTCGGCATCGCGAGAGTACTCTCCGTTTCTGTGTGGGTGGATCGACCGAGTTCGGTAGTCGAGGAACATTAGGTTTCCGGGTCAGTTTGGAACAGGATATGTTCGACCAGCGCTCGTTCGATCGATCTATGACTGTGTTTAGGCCTAAGAGTAAGAAATGTCACTGCGGTTACCCGAGACCGTCATGTCCGCGAGGATTCTTGTCCACATAATATAGGGTACAAACTTCAGTATCTTGTTTAATTACCAGCGAAGGTTCCCACCATTTAAAGATCTGCGCGGCTCTTGAGCCAAAGGTCCTCTCTGCTGAGATGTTATCCGGTTATAAGAGTTGGTTAGTAAGTATGGTTTAAATCACTAAAAATAACAGTTTGTGTGTTATCTAGTAACAATCAGTTACCTACATTCCCAATACTCTTTCTTTTTTTACACACAACAGATGGCGCCCGAAGTCAAAGTAGAGATTCTTTGGGGTTGGTTCTTCGCTGATAATTAAATAATTGTTTTCAACATTTTTAAATGTTTGTTTACATGTGCTACTACCATTAGCATAAATTCTTTCGCATGTCTAGATACACTAGTACCTACTTGTGTACAATTGGTGGACTGTGTAGACCGTACAGCCAAGATATTTGGATTTTTAAGTTTCACTATGAAGGAAATAGTGTAAACATTTCTCCTTTTGTTTTAACAGTTGCACGGCAGCGCTGTCCTCAACTTAGATTATTTAATCATGGGCTGTAGGCTACACATCCATACATACATACAATTTAATTTTGTTGTTTAATTATTATTATTATTTTTAAAAAAAAAAGTCCACAATCATGTCGGACGATGGAAAGGGAGGTGAATCCCAAGGTGAAAGGAGCGGTGGTGACGAGTCACCACTCACACCGGTTATTGAGAATCCGGCTTACCGTTTTGTAAATACACAGGCGCGGGGAAATAAAAATGTTAAAGAATTAAAGTTACCAATGCCACAGCCAGGTCAATCAGGGCCGCATATGCCAGTAGCTACTCCGCGGCCGACTGAGCAAACGAACGATATTAAAGAGCGCGTCGTCCATGTTTATAAGGAGGAGAACCTCCGCTCGTGGAATTTAAAGTATTCTGGGGATTCTGACGTCACGGAATTTCTGTTACGAATTGATGACCACATGCGCAGCCGCGACGCATCTGAACACAAGGTGTTGAGGTGCTTCTCGGACTTGCTCAGCGGTAGAGCGCTTGACTTTTATAGACAGGTTAGAGACAGTACTTCTTCACTAACGGACTTGTTAGGCAAATTTAAGTCGTTTTTCACTCCGATAGATAGTGATTATGTACTAGAGCGAACCATTCGTGATCACAAGCAGTCCACGGGACAATCACTAAGCATGTATGTGCTCGAGATGCAAGCAATGAACTCAAGGTTGAGCGTACCATTATGGGAACCTAGCCTTATTGAAATAATTAAACACAACATCTCGCCAGCTTACGCACACTTGTTGGCTGTTTGTGACATTGATACTTTAGACAGACTCATAGCATTAGGCAAACGTTTCGAGGCCTACGCCAATCCTTTTCCAAGCGAGCTGGCTGTGAAGCCATCCAGATCCCACAAACAAGTCACCGTGGTTAATACCCAACATCAAAAGAAACGGTTCACTCCGGAGATTTGTAGAAAGTGTAAAAAAGTAGGACACAGTTATAAACAGTGTCGAACTATACCGGGTATAGTGTGTTTTGGTTGTGGAGAAAGAGGGGTTTTATCGTCGACTTGCACAAAGTGTCGCTCTGACTTGCAGAAGCCTGTACAATCCAGTCCGACTACTAGTCCAAAAAACTAGAACGACCCGGAGCAACTCCGGCAAATAAAGGAGTGATGCATTTAGGTACGGTTACTCCGGGTTTAGTTATGATGCAGGGAGATAATAGATTATTTGTAAAATTTGGAATCGGACATATGACTTTTCATGGTCTTCTCGATACCGGAGCTAATATTTCCATAATTGGGAACGGTTTCCATAGTAACTTAGAAAGACTAGGTTATCAGTTACAAAGCGCTAGCATGAGCGCGAGGTGTGCCAACGGTTCAGAAGTAGAGGCAATTGGTGATATGACGCTACCTATAAATTTTAATAACAGGATATATAGGACAAAGTTCATCGTTATCCCTGGGATAACCAATGACTTTATCTTAGGCATAGATATTATAAATCAAATTGGTTTTAAAAACATATTAAATTTAGAAAATATACCACAATCAAGTGACAACGAGTCACATCCTCGCATCGACGAGGTATGCTCAATCATACCGAGACAGGAATTGTCACCGACGGAGTCCATTGAATTAGAAAAGACTGTTAATAAATTTAAATCCATTTCAATGAAAGAGAAAGGCTTAGGTAGAACAGATATAATTGAACATAAGATCGTGACAACCGGACAACCAATCAAGCAACGCTACTACCCATTGTCACCACCAAAGCTTAAAGCTCTGAACGACGAGGTGGACAAAATGTTACAGCTAGGGGTAATAGCAAAGAGCCGATCATCATGGGCACATCCAGTTGTCATGACCACAAAAAAAGATGGTTCACTCCGATTTTGCTTAGACGCCCGAAAGTTGAATGACGTCACCGTTAAGGACTCATATCCATTGCCATATATCAGCTCTATATTAGATAACTTGAAAGGGGCTAGGTATTTAACTTCGATAGATCTTTCAGCCGCTTATTGGCAGATTCCTTTATGCGATACCGATGACACCGATGGTACTGGTACCTCGTGTCAGAAGACAGCTTTTGTTGTTCCGAATAGGGGTTTATTTGAATTTAAGCGCTTAGCGTTTGGATTGTCCAACGCTGGGTGCGAGTTGCAGCGTTTAATCGACTCTCTTTTTCTGCATAAATATGGAGAGAAAATTTTCGGATACTGTGACGACTTGTTGATCGCCACTAGTACTTTTAAGGAACATCTATCAATCTTAAACGATGTTTTCGAGACTCTAGCTAGAGCAGGTCTAACTATAAATTACGAGAAATGTGAATTCTGTAAAGAAGAGCTTCGTTACTTAGGATATATTGTAGGATCACAGGGCTTGAAGACGGATCCCATAAAGTTAGATTCTATACGTAACTTTCCTAGACCGGCAACTGCGAGACAGCTCCGAGCCTTTATAGGTCTCTGCTCATATTATCGCAGATTTGTAGAGAATTTTTCCACTATCATTGCACCTATGACAGCCTTGCTCGGTAAACGAAAAGGGAAGGAAGCTATAGCGTGGGGAGACGAGCCCGAGAAAGCATTTAACGCTCTGAAAGACGCTCTAACCCAAGCGCCAGTGTTAGCTTGCCCCGACTTTACCCAGCCGTTTCAATTACACTGTGATGCATCCAATGTAGGCATAGGGAGCGTGCTAGTTCAGGAGGTGGAAGGTATAGAGCATCCGGTCGCGTATCACTCCCGTCTCTTGTCCAAATCTGAAAAAAATTTTTCAACAACAGAACGCGAATTATTGTCAATCATTGATTCCGTCAATCACTTTCGTCCTTACATAGAGGGTGGCCATTTTATTATAGTGACAGACCACATGTGTTTAAAATGGTTAAAAACACTTAGCAACCCATCCGGTCGTTTGGCTAGGTGGGCTATGCAGTTGTCCTGCTACGATTTCGAGATACGACATAGAAAAGGTATATTACATACAGTGCCCGACGCACTTTCTAGAGCCGAAATCAAAGCAGTACTGTTCTCAGGGGGGAGTAGATCCCAAGACGACTGGTACAATAAATTATTTACAAACGTACGGTCCAAACCAGCATTCCATAAAAATTACCTCATCAAAGATAACGTTTTGTTTCGATTTAGCAAGCCGCCTAACGGTCTCCAAAATGACAACGCGTGGAAGATAGTTTTACCGCGAGAGATGGTGGCGGAATGTTTAAAACAAAACCATGAGGCCAATGCTGTACACCCCGGTACTCACAAGACAGTCATGAAAGTTAAACAAACATATTTCTGGAGGGGCATGCATAGGGATATAGTAGAGTTCGTGTCAAAATGCGAAGTGTGTAAAGCGTACAAACACTCGAACGACGCACCACATGGCCTTATGACTAATCAAAAACAGGTAAATACCCCAATGCATACTCTATCCTTAGATATAATAGGCCCTCTACCAAAGTCATACTCAGGTCATATATATATACTTTCCATAGTAGACGTCTTCAGTAAGTACTGCTGGTTACACCCTCTGAGAACCGCAACTACTCGTACCGTCACCGCGTTTATAGAGTCAGAAATTCTGTTAAAAGAAGGCACTCCTTGCGTCATCATTTGCGATAACGCAACCATTTTTAAAAGCAAGGACTTTAAAAAATTTTGTTTGGACAACTCTATACCTAAGACTCTATATGGGTGCGTCTACGCTCCGCAGTCAAACCCGATAGAGCGATATAACCAATCGGTAGAGACTTGTCTAGCAATATTGGTAGAGCAGGATCAGAGGAACTGGTCCAAGTTCCTGCCTAAGATACAGTTGTCTTTAAATACAACTGTGAACATAGCCACAGGCTATACACCATGTTTTCTAGCGAAGGGGCGTGAACTGGTCCTGGACGGTTCGTTACACACGGTAAAAGGTAGCGCACCAAATTCCTCGGACAACGTTCAACCCACAGATAGGGATAAGAAAGCCGAATCTTTAAACGAACTAGCTGACATATTCCAAAAGGTAGAGTCCGCGTTAACCAAAGCTTATAAGCAGAGCGCAAGCAGGTACAATCTTCGCCGACGCGAAGTTAGGCTAAATGTCGGAGACATAGTATGGCGTCGCAATTTTGTACAGTCTAACGCGGCTAAATTCTTCTCAGCCAAGCTGGCCCCAAGATACGTCAAATGTAGAGTCGTAAATCGACTATCAGACGTGGCCTACGATTTAGAAGAACTAACTACAGGTCAGAAAGGTAAATTTCACGTTAAAGATATCATCAAGATCCCGAAAGGTGTGTAGCAAGCGATTATTGATTTTATTCAGAACGCGTACATAAGTTTGTTCGATGAAACGCGAAACTTACATTTCTTAGTTACGAAAACGAATGCGTTATCGGAACACTTATTTCCCCTTAGTACCTCGTTAGGACTAAGTTGTTTTTAGTGGTACCACAACTTTTATTTCGACGTCACCTTTTTTTTTAACGCCAAATGTGCTCGCGACACACTAGGTAGATTATACTCACGATTTTACGTATGGTTACAAACGAGTCAAGACTCGGGTACTTCAGTCAGGAATACACGCGACGAAAGTGCAACGGGATGAGATACACGTTGACACTCCAGTCAATGTAATCGTGACTGAAAACTGAGCGCACAGTCGACACCTCACACGAGGGAGTTCGACAAACGCTCGGGAACTACCCAGGCTGATCACCTGGGTAGCCCTATTTAGTTAGACAACGTAGAGCTAGCATAGATATAAAAAGTCAGTAAGAGCATTCGGTGTAGAGCATGTTTAGTAAGACAATAGCTTAGGTTACGAGTAATATTGAACGTAACATAGGTAGTCATAACATATACTAGGTATAACTTTAGAAATATGTAGAGTCATTTCTATATAGGGAAAGTTACTCTTTTAGTATCATAGGTCGATATCGAATTCAATTAGGTATCGGACCACTTTGGTTACATAGACAACATTTGTCCTATGGTAGCTAAGTAAACATAACCTAGCCACTGGCTGTCTTTCCCGCTGTAGAGCCTGGACGCGCAGCCCGTTTTCTTACGAACTCTCGCTGCGTCGCCAGGATCTCAGCGAAGCCGCGTTCGGATTGTTACCTACAAAAAAGGGACAAGAACGTAAAGCGCGTGATTTAGAGTAAAACTACTCGTAGTACTTCAAGTATTTTATAACGCACCTAAAGGGTGAAGCATGCTAGATAGATAGTCATAGCCGTAGGTTCTTTAATTAGATGTGCTGTTCAGCAGCAGCCGACAGCACGACACCAAGGATGGCACACCACTGACATACTATAGTAAGGTAACTTAGGAAAATATTTACAACGTAACATCACAACGGTTAACCTCAGAAGAAGTAACAGGTATTCATTTAATAATTAACCCACAGGGTCATAGAACGATGCATGCTACTTGTATTTTATCATTTTGTCTTAAACATTTTTTAATCGTCCCCGACATGACGTTAAACTGTCGCACGTCTCTTTTCAAGGCGTGATCGGTCGACAAAGGCACATTAGGGGCTTTGTCGAACAATCAATGCCAGAGCAGGGTATTGGTTTTGGGGCGGCGGCGGAGGAATGGCTAGTCCATCAACGGCGGCGTCCATAGGCTCAATCAGGTAGCTCACTGCTCACCTGCTAACACGTTTCATACAAGCGTGGCAGGTTACAGGTCCAAAACACATCCATATATTCTTTTACAACATTTAATATCATACTTAAGTTAACATTACATTTTTGAATTTATAGCCACATTCCTATCCCCATGGGAACTTCGAAAACATTTAGAAAGAAACAAGTACATACATTATTTTAATAAACCACAATTGCTAACAAAAATATAATCAACTTACCTAAAAACATACCAGAAGTTACCTCAGTCCCACAATTAACCAACTTTAATTCCCTTACCACCCACTTTACTAACACACTGCTTATTTTGCCAAATCTTTCGCTTCACTAACGTCCATCCAACCTTGCTTTAATAATGCTTATATCCAAACTAACAATAACCTACACAACGCTGCAAAACCACTATCCCACCATTCCCATCTCACTAATCATTTTGCCAATTTTGTTAATCAAGCTTACGTCACTAACACGAACCCTCGCTTCTCGCTCGTCCCTCCCCATAGGAACTTATTTATTAAATTCAATTATTTAGCGGTAATCAATATAATTACAACAGTATAAAATTAAACTCATAGTAGGAATGTGGGCAAATTCAAACAGTTCAGTAGAATAGACCTTCACCCTAGTTATCATATTTTTGTTACAACTATGCTTGTAAACACGTAATAAATTTCTTAAAGTCAGTTCCATATAATAACATAAGATGATAACTTTGAATAAATTTAAATTCAAACTTAGGAGTAAGTGTGTCATAGTGGCGCCGCAATTTATTTCTTTTTAAATACCAACTGTTGACGAGTCAATGGTGGAGATAGAATATCATCTATTATGCCTATCCATTTGCTAGTTCAATAAATTTAACTTTTTTCACCAAAGAAAACTTTGGAAGTTTTTTGACTTTGTCTTATAGTAACCAGCCTATAAGACCACAACTTTTTACTTACAACATACACATAAATATAAATTTAGAATTAACGTAGTATAAAAATTTAGAATTGAAAAATAAGTACATTTTAGTAGCATGTTAGCATACATGTATACTTAAACTTATTTAAGCTTGTTCAAGTTAAGTAAGTTTTCTCGTGCAACGTCACGCTTAGGTTTTTGCCGCGGTCGATAGGGACAAAGCAAAACGCGAACGAGTGATCTTGTCCGAACGGCACAGATCACTTGCTCGTCGATTTAAACATACCGCTTACACGCGGATAAGTATGATAAGCCTATAGTTATTATGGTATGAGTCTAAGTGTATATACTAGCTAATAGGCATGCACTAAGTAAGCATATTAGATAACTTGAACGCATGGGCATACATTGTCACATTACTAAACATAGGAAACCTAGAATTAACAAACGCTTGAGTAGGGAGTTAGGATTTCAAACGCATGTTAGGCGGTATAAACTTGCGTATTGGGTAAAATGAAAGATCCCACCGATGGTACCCGTGGTTAAAGGACCAAAGTAGTCTCCGAACTCCACGCATGCAAGCACGTAGAGTCGCTGTCTCGCGACGCGAACTCCAGATTGAAGATTTTTTTCACGGGTATCCCGGCTGTGGGGTAACCCGAGGTTTACCCTTACCTCGCAAGGGGAGTATTGTTGTATGTATTGTAGTATACATACAAACAAAGAGGTTAGTTGAGGTTAGGTCTTCGGCGTCCGAATATCTAGGTAGAAAACAATGCCCATAAATAATGATTGAATGGAATACACACATCCATACCTGATCTCCAGGTTCCGCGACGTCGGAGGTTCCAGAATGCAGGAATAACAGGTCGGCACAGCTAAATTCCACAAGCAAATGACTTGGCAAAAAAACCGTTTATCTCGCTGAGGACAACTCAAACACTATGCGTGTTATATACCGTTCGATTCGCAATTTCACGTAGAATCCAGTTCCGATGGCAGCGGGCGGATTTCGAAAATAATTTCTAGATTTTATCAGCTGTCAAAGTCAAAAGCTACGTCAGCCAAATCGGAGGCTAGTGACGCGACTTGCGAAATAGCGGTTCTCACTTTAATTCAAGATAACTCGTGAATCTGAGGGTCTTGAGGACTCTGGCTGTGATAATAGTAACCTACGAGTAAAGCCTGATAGTTCCCATGTATTTTCATAAAAAACGTGATAGTAAATTAGCCATGTTCACCGGTACAGTGAATGGGAGTCGTTAAAAAACAACGTTTTTCCAGACACTAGTGACAGGAGTTGTGTCTTGTCAGTCATCCTCCGTCCGCTGTACTAACCGCACGCCTGTCGGCGGCGAAAGTGACGCTCGTCGTGACAGCTCGTCGAGCTGAGTCCGTATTTCGGAACCGAGGGAGGTTCCCGTGTTTTTTGATGTGGGCGTAGTGTGTGCTGGTGCGTGGACGACCGCGGAATAGCGCCCGTGCGGCGCCTGCGCAGCGCGATTCGTGGGAGAACCGCGCATGTTGTATTCGCGCCTTACCCGCGGGATCTCTGCCCGTGTCGAAGAGGCATGGGGTTGAAAGACCCTCACACGCCGGCGAAGGTCGCCGAGTGACGTCGCGGCGCCAACTCGACGTGTAGCGCCCAGTGCAAGGCGGATCCACGCCCCCGCGACCGCAGGATGTCTTCACGGCGAGTACAGTAGTGGGCTCCGCTGCTGTACCATACCAAGGTCGGGGCGCGAGTTCTCCTATCCTTCGAGAGCACCGCGGCATCTGTTGACGGGGTTTCACCATCGCAACCAGGACTTAGGACCATGTCGCGAGCCCGCGACATCGGGATGTGAGTTCGTTCCTTTTGTATTAACTTGGCCAAGTTTCACACAGACATTAATTCCGTCGGGCTTCCGTATCGCGTTCCCGCGTCGTACGTTAAGTCGGCATCGCGAGAGTACTCTCCGTTTCTGTGTGGGTGGATCGACCGAGTTCGGTAGTCGAGGAACATTAGGTTTCCGGGTCAGTTTGGAACAGGATATGTTCGACCAGCGCTCGTTCGATCGATCTATGACTGTGTTTAGGCCTAAGAGTAAGAAATGTCACTGCGGTTACCCGAGACCGTCATGTCCGCGAGGATTCTTGTCCACATAATATAGGGTACAAACTTCAGTATCTTGTTTAATTACCAGCGAAGGTTCCCACCATTTAAAGATCTGCGCGGCTCTTGAGCCAAAGGTCCTCTCTGCTGAGATGTTATCCGGTTATAAGAGTTGGTTAGTAAGTATGGTTTAAATCACTAAAAATAACAGTTTGTGTGTTATCTAGTAACAATCAGTTACCTACATTCCCAATACTCTTTCTTTTTTTACACACAACATTGACCATATTTAAAAATACCAGATCAGAATTTTCACCTAGATGCCCATTGTTTTCAGTGCTTACATAATAACCTAGTCAATTGCCAGTGTAATATTATAGAGAAAGTAGACTGTGTGACATATTTAGGAGTTAAAATAGATAGTAGTTTTTTCTGGGCGTATCACATCGACTATATCTGTGATAAACTAAGAATGTTGTTGGGTAAATTTTACCATCTCAGTTATAGAGTTCCCATAGGTACATTAAAATGCTTGTATTTTGCAATGGTAGATTCTATACTAGGCTACGCTCTTAATTGTTATGGCTTTACATTTAGAACTTATTGAGATAGACTAGAATCCCTGCAATTAAGATTTTTAAAACTTCTTGTGCCTAAAAAGATTAAAAATAACCGTTATAATGACTACCGAAAACTGTATAAAATTTTTAGAATTCTTCCCGTTTCTCTAAAACATAAATATATTTTGGCAATCAATAACCACGGCAACCAGGAGCATCACCTGTATGGAACTACGCATGACCACGGAACGAGATCGGTGTCCGCGGGTAAATTTGATGTCCCTAGAATTAAAAACTAATTTGGAGATAGATCTAAAAAAAACGCCTGCTATATATTCTAAATAGCCTCCCCGAGGACATCCGGCTCTTATATGCGTATTTTTAAAAGAAAATTAAAAAGTATTTATTAGATACACTACCTTAGACATTATAGTATTTAAGTGTCGAACTAACTAGGTAACTTATTGTAAAATTGCACTTGTTATAAAAGTCTTCCTGCAGACAAACTGTATTAAACAGTTTTGCAGGGCTTTTGTTTTATAATATATGTAATTTTGTAGTTAGCTTAATAAATCCTACTAATATTATAAATGCGAAAGTTTAGATGTTTGGATGTTTGGATGTTTGGATGTTTGGATGTTTGGATGTTTGTTACTCAATCACGGTTAAACGGCTGAACCGATTTGAATGAAATTTAGCACGAAGATAGTTTATAGCCTGGATTAAAATATAGGATAGTTTTATCCCGGGTCCACGCGAATGAAGTCGCGGGCGGAAGCTAGTAATAAATAAATAAAAAATAAAATGTTTATTTGGGCAAGCAACGGTACAAACGACAACACTGTTAACTGACCATCCTGTGTTTATATAGGTAGAACCTTATTACAATGCACTTAAGGTGAACCGATGGTCAGTTAGCTGTTGTCGATAGTACGATAATACTTAATACTATGGCGATAGGCTATGCTATACATCAACCAGCAAAGTTGCCGCCACTTAATAATACATTATTATTTTTTAACAAGGATAGTAACCAAAACCAACAATGTAAATACTAATATAAATTTGAGTAACAAAACAAGAAAACAAATATTAACTTAATACTATGGCCATAGAGCTGCGAGAACGTCCTGCCTGTGCGGATAATATCCAAGTGTACCACTGCGGTCTGCAGCTGCTGATCGATTGCGTAACGTTTTATACTTAATATAAAACGTTACGCTAAATGTTTTTTTTTGTATGGAGACAGTTGGTCCTAACAATTACTCATGTGATCCGTGATTCAGCCAATTGCTTGAAGAGGTCGATATTCATTGCAATAAAAACAGTTTCGTTGTCCGTTTTATTCATTAGCAATACTCATGTATATGGGATTGGTACTTTTTGATGACTTTGTATGATGCTGGCTGTTAGATGATGAATAAGTAAACGATCGAACGTGGTTTGAATAGTTTTAGAACGGTGAATGATTTGACGTATGATTCAGTTTGTAAGACGATCGGTACGAATGAAGACGTATATTATGTAAATAAATACGATTTTATATAGTTCTCGAGTTTTCCCTGCCTCCCACTCTATATTTGGGGGCTCGTCCGGGATCCAGGGAAAATTACGCGACTACGAAGATACGACGGCAAAGACGAAACGAAGTGTAAATACGACGACGACGACGACGACGACGACGACGGAACTACGGCGAGAAAACGACGAAGACTTAAGACGAAAGTTGTGTATAAAAGAAAACGGAAGATGGAGAAGACGATGGATGTTTATCATCAAATTTTAACGTTGCCCTTGTTTACGGCGGAGGACGGCTTTGAAGTGGAAGCATTTATAAAAGAAGTCGAAGAGAAGTCTACTATATAAGTGGACGGAGCGGCAGCAATTTATAATCGCCAAAAAGAGGTTCGGCGGTACGGCGGCTCTCTGGTTACGCTCTGAGGATTCCTTCCGAGACTGGGAAGAACTGCGAGTATGCGATACGAAGGGAATTTAGCAACGGCGATTTTAGCGCAGAACATATGCCAAAAAATCATAAAGATTACAACATTGACGACGAGTTATTGACACACGACAGCGACGCGCAGCCCTTTACGCAAGAAGTGTCAACGTCGATGGAGGTTGCGCTAAGCGCTGAACAGAAAAAAAGAAGAAAACGTGGAAATGACATTTGACATCACGTGTCAAAATGAAAATAGTGAAATTTACTCCAAGCAGCAAGAACGTAAAAATATTAAAGACGAAGCCAACAACGAAAACAGTTCCATTGTGTTAAATACTGCAGAAGACGTGCAAGACGTGCTACGATACAAGCAAACTCACGATTGCGAAGTTAAAAGAAGCATGTGGAACCATACGTCGACACAACACCCTTGACCCTGGCAAGAGTTTTCACCACGACGCGGATCGCGATAGCTTCGATGGGAATACGATCAAAAACGACCCATGAAGATTCTACGAAGCGGGCACGACGACGCTTTTTGGATGTGTTTACGACGATTTACTATGTTTTTGGAAGTACAGATATTGTTTATTCGGTGTGTTAATGAGTATTTAGTGGATTTCTGATGTATTTTTGTATCACTGTAAATATAATGTGTTATGACGACGTAAGATGAGTGCTGACGACTGGTAAGTGAGGTGACTGAAGGTGCATGACTGGGGACAGTTCATGATTGCAGGATGGCCGAGTGTGGGATTGGTACTTTTTGGATGACTTTGTATGATGCTGGCTGTTAGATGATGAATAAGGAACGATCGAACGTGGTTTGAATAGTTTTAGAACGGTGAATGATTTGACGTATGATTCAGTTTGTAAGGCGATCGGTACGAATGAAGACGTATATTATGTAAATAAATACGATTTTATATAGTTCTCGAGTTTTCCCTGCCTCCCACTCTACATGTATTTATTTATTGAATCATTGAATCGACTGCCTGCGAACAATCAGGCTTACAGCATTCCACAACACCAAAGTTAATAATATCATTGCGGAGAATATCGGCATTGCACAATTGTAATTCAATGCTTTTGTAATACAGTAGTCAGCATAAATTTGCAGGGATAAAGAATGATCAACACTGATAGCTCTAAAATGCGAGTATATTTATATTCAATTCATGATTAATTTTGTCATCAAGTACCTACCTATTACTTGTATACTTGAATTCCGATTCAGTTCACAAACACATGTAATAAAAGGATAGCAGATTAGTGGTTTAATGTACTCGTATAACTCAGGGGTAATCACGTAACATTTCGATCGCGCGCTAGGACAATTTAACAGACATTTTTCCATAGAAAAAGTGACATTTAGATCTACCTGTCGTGCGTACAATACGTCACGTGATCGAGCTGTTCATGTCTAAGCAAATTCTATCAAGAATGAGGCACATATTTCCACGCCCACTATTTCATAACTAGGGTTAGGATTCTGGTGGCAGTTTAGCACAAGTAATGCAGTGGAGTCGCCATTATAGATTTTTTTATTTGAATAAATGAATAACTGAACGATAAATCTATATTACAGTACCGGCCAATAATATATCACCTTTGCGTATTATTGTATGAACGTGTATAGAGTAAACAATTTAGGTTTGTTGATACATCGCGTATTTTACTAGTTACATATTTTACATAAATTGTTAACGACAACTGCAATGCAATACTGTAAATTACAATGATGATTTTATAATATAACATTTTAAGTCCGCAGTAAGCTCGGCCGAATTTCACCTTCCCATACAAACGTAGTTACGCTCTCATTTTAAAACTCCGTTTTGGATTGTGACGAAACTTTGCATATACAATGACATGAGGTATATCTATCTATGTCTGTAATTAGTATATATATAGTTCTAGTTTATAAAACAAACGAAATACAGCAAAAACAAGTTTTGTATGATTACTTAAATTCGCTGTATTTTTTTACTATGGTATCTGAAGCTACATAAACTAATTACAGACATAGATTTACCTCATGTAATGTACATGCAAAGTTTCGTTACACTCCAACACGTAGTTTTAAAATGAGAACGTAACTACGTTTGTATGGAGAATCGAGCTTACTGCGGACTCTTATTTTTTTTTTCTTGTTTGGTAAAATGTTTATGTATTCAAGAGCTTGAACAACTTGCAACTGGAAAACTTGCATATTATCTTCTTCTGATGTTAAACGGTTGTCAAGATTATGAAAAGCATATACTATGGCAATTCGTTCCATATTAGCCGGCGTTATACGGTTTCTCAACTTGTGAAAAATCTATACTAATTATACATTATTGGTTTATCAATCATTTATTCATTCATTCATTCAATAAAAAAATATATAACAACGAATCCATTGCTCTGTTCACCCCAATGCCACCAAACATCCCAACTCTATTTATAACGCAGAAGTAACGCAAAGATGGAAGAAGGTATACCTGACTCGACGACATACTAATTCAATTTATAACGTAATCTTATTATGAAATAAATGAATCTGAATCTGACGTATTAGATATTGGATATATGCCATAATATGTTCCGCGCACTCTTCTGCTCGCGCCAATGGGGTTGGCCGGTGAAAGCTAATTGTAGATGGCGCACTCATAGCTCGGTCCCTTGTCAAAGTTGTCAAATATATTTGGTTGCGATCTTTAGTTTATTTTTATTTGGATTGAATGAAAATAATAAGACAGCGTGTGAAATATCATGTATTCTACATGGCGAGTAGCCGAACTGAAGGCTGAACTCAAAAAACGCGGTGCTTCTGTACGAGGAAAAAAGGCAGACCTCGTTGAAAGGTAAGAGAAGCCACTGTACTTCCTTGCATTGTTCTTGTGATATTTTCGTAGATTTTGGGATGTTCAATAAATATTACACTGCTAATTTAAATAATGTTGATCGTATTGTGCATAAAAGTTCCAATGAACAAATCAAATTTCATAACGACATGATAATTCGATAGGGTGTAAATTAAGGTTATGTTTATGGGAAAATGTAAATAACGCTTCATTACCTACTTTCAGACTGGAACTGTACGACAAAAATTTTAATTTCGGCCGTATTGAATGTGTTGACAAAGAAGAGTCAATGAAAATGCCACCAAACGAGGCATACAAAGATGTTAATAGTAATACTATTCTACCAACCATAACGAGGACACAAATCCGACATTACTTAGACTGGTAAGCTATACTTTATTTACATAATTATACACCGTGGACGTGAATAACCCGAAAGTCGGTTTATTCACGTCGGGGGTAGTTGTCGGTTTTTGTAAATAAAACTTGGATAACTATCGCTTTTCTATGGAAATTATCCCTTTTAATAAAACGGTAACGATTGTTTTCAAAAAAGGTTAAATTTAGTGAGTGCGACGCAAAACTGGCCAACATCGGTAGCAACGTCGTAATCAAAAGAGCTAAATGCAGTTTAGTAATCAAAATAAAAAGTTTACATGAAAATGGATAATATCTTCAAAACTAAGCCGGCAGTGACTGGGGTTCACAAAACATTTTTTGCTCCTAATGACCTAAGGAATGCGTGGTTAAAATCTTTCGGATTATTCACGTCCACGGTGTATATTATGCCATCAATAACCAAAAATATGCCCTAAATATGGTATTTGTATTTCAGCACTGAAAAAAAAATGAAAGCAGCAGTTGAGTTGTACGAGTCGAGGCATTTAATAACTGTTAGGGCATCAGTTATTAGCAGTGACACATTCATTAAAGGATTTTGCCGGAAAACTATGAAAAAATTGCAGTATGAAGTTGATATTAAACTTGACAAATATGGAAATCCTATGGAAACTCACTGTGAGTGTCCCGCTGGCAGCGGACTGAATGCAGTTTGCAAACATGTTGCTGTCATTTTGCTTGGTGTTGAGCACATAAGCAAAGATAAAAATTTATTAAAATATGAAGTGTGCACGGAAAAATTACAACAATTTCATGTCCCAAAAAAGCTTTATACTGGTACACCAGTAAGAGCTGAAAAGTTGCCCAAAAGACAAGGCTCTATCAATGTTCTATTCGAACCATATCATATCAAAAATTTGAACAAAGGAAACTATAATAACAGGGTTAGAAATTTGGTGCTCAACTTTGGAAATACAACAATGCCAATGAAACAGCTGTATGCACCAGCAAACCCTTATGCTATACAAATTGACCACAATTACACAGGAAGAAATGTGGAAAATGATATATTAAAAGATTTAAAAATATTGAATGTGACAAAAACAGACATTGAACAAATTGAACAAATGACCAGGGGACAAGTATCAAGCTTTGAATGGCATCACCATCGCCAACACAGAATTACTGCAAGTAATTTTCATACTATTTGCCACCTGAAAACTACAACAATGGAGAAATATGCAGAACAAATTATGCACAAGGACATATTTCAATCCAGGGCAACCAACCACGGTATATTGAATGAAAAGATAGCCCTGCACCAATATTGTGTGAATAATGATTTAGAAGTAGAGCCGTGTGGACTATTTATAAGCGAAGAAAGACCATATTTAGGTGCTTCCCCGGATGGGCTACTTGGTTCAGACACCATAATTGAAATCAAATGCCCATATGCCAGTAGATATCAAGAGATCAAGCCCGCAACAGTCCCATATTTGGTAGAAATTAACAATATGTTAACGCTGAAGCATAGCACACCTTATTATTACCAAATACAGGGACAGATGTACTGTACAGGGCGGTCCTACAGTAATTTGGTTGTTTACACATACAAAGACATGGAAGTAGTGTATGTCAGCAGAGACAATCACTTTATCAAAGAAATGTTAAATAAATTGGACAATTTTTATGAAAAATATTTCAAACAGGAAGTTCTTAAGAAACATTTGTACTATGATTATCATAAAATGAATAAATAAAACCAAGTAAATAAAACTTCTTTTTCTTTATTATTCCTTCTCTAAAGTTACAGAGCATTAAACAAATGAAGAAAATCTTCGATGCTAATGGCACATAAGATTTATTGAGTTCAGTAGTTAGTATTTTGTATGTTTTTGTTAATCCTATGAGCCTCTCTATGTGAACCCTCTGACTTGCTAACTTTTGATCATGTTTTAATAAAACTCCTGGGATTTGTGATTTTCCTTTTAAGAAGGTAGGAATATTAATGCCAACACCCTTACTAGCAAATAAATCTTGTACATTAAATCCTCTGTCAGCCATTATACTGTCCCCTACATCACATATATCTAATAGATTACTCCGTTCTACTATTTGTCGATCACTGGCTGATCCAGCAAATGCTCCTGAGCAGTAACTCAAAAGACCACCTGGTGAAGCTCCAACCAGAAATTTCAGTGTGTTTTTATGCTTATAAGAACTGAAAGTGGTTCTCTGGGCATCAGGTTGAGTTGGTTTTTGTATGGGTATTTCTGTTCCATCTATTATAACTCTTGTAGAATGGTAATGTCTTTGGAAGCTTTGTGGCATATAAAAATTTACCAGTTCCCGACTAGGCCAAATATCAATCAAACTCCACAAATCACTCACAAAATTGATCCATGTCACAATTATATTGGATACTTCAGTTTTACTCACACCAAACATTTTACTTAATTCGAAATCTGGTTTATTGCGATGCAGTTTCATTAGTAACATTATAAATTGGTCTTCAACGGACAGTCCAACTACTTGACTCCACCTATATTTTAATTGATTTGCCATTGGCAAAAGTGTACCAAAAACAAGTGACAGTTTTGCATAGGTTTCTAGACCTGTATAGTAGTTAACAGCAATATCATCAGTCTTCAGCAAATCCGTGGAAAATAATCGCATAATATTTGATGTTTGGGTTCCACAAGTGTTGTAGGTTTTCTCTGATTTCATTATCTCGGTAGTCGGGTCTTCTTTTACAGCTATTTCAATCTCATGAGAGATGTCTTCTGTGGTTTCATGGAGTGGTAAAACTTGTTCATTTATTGACACTGAGGGGCCTGGAAATAACTGTTTACGAGCACTTCTTCTTAAATAACGTTTTTCTCTATCTTTTGCTGGCTCGGAGGGTGTTTTTGTATTCCACGGAAAAACAGAAGGAATTGCAGTTTTCTTTAGATATTTATGTCGATGTTCTACTCCTGAAAAACATGTAATTCTCAATTATAAACATTACAGCTGATAATATGAAAGGTCAGGATATATTAAAAAAGGGAATATAACTTTTACCTGTACGTTTGCTCACTTTTTCATAATCATTTTCTGTAAAATGTTCTCGACATAACCTCGAACTTTCCGTAGGGATAAAATTATGACGCCTAACTGCTTTCAACCATAACCTGCGAATTTTTGCGTCTTTCGGAAAGTGATGAACTCCAATTTCCGAACATTTCGGAACACAGCAACGCGTCATTTTGTAATTAAATAATAAAATCGTCGAACTTCAATACAATATCTATTTGTTTTGGGACCTAGCTACGACAGCGCCACTTTGACAGTTGCCAGCCCCATTCTAACCTGTCAGAACTATTGTACTACAAATTCAAACCGATATCATATCGATACGTTGATGATATATCGTCGCAATTTTTGAGTACTAAGTATTCGTGACGAATGTAAAAAATAGTTTATTTCTAAAAAAACAACAAAAATCTCACAGTTTAAGATTTTATTTAGTTTATTTATATTCTAGTTTCTTTGTGGTTGTCGATCTATATCATGCATGTTTATAATTACTATTAATTTTACTTACGACTCTGATGCCAACGCTACATACCATTTGTTCTTCACACAGAATTTCCACAATAGCCCACATTATTAATAAAATAAATCATGAAACCGGAAACCCATGGATCATTTGTCCCGTGACATGATCATTAAACAACATTTATTCGAATATCTACATTTCTGTACAATGGTGCGTGTTATCGATTTTGTCTCATCTGTTGTATCGACGAAACCGCTTTTCCGTTGTTCGGCTTTTTATCGTTGCAGGTGATCGAGGAATGGCACTAATTGGTATAATATGGAAAATTGGAGATTGATTAATACTACACAAAAGAGCTAAAGCTACATTTTCAGGAGTTGTGTATTTTACTTCGTTTCTTTCTCACTTGTTTTTTCTTTGCTTTTTGTTTGTCTTTGCAATAGCTTGCAGATAGTTATATAGCCGTATTCTTAAACGTTATACAGACTTATTTTAGCTTAGATTCCGGTAAAATTCGTTTGTTCCATATCTGTCACTTTGACATTTATGTTCGTAAGAAAAGAACAAAACGCATTTTATTTGGGATTGGAAAGCTGCAATTACTTCTATGACATCATGGTTTCTGTCTGACAAACACTACACAACCATCATTATTTATTTCATACAACCGTATTTAATTATTTTATCAAATATGGTTTGGAAGGACATACACGCACAGTACGCATTCGAGGCACAAAGTGCTACGCAAATAATACTCATTATTTACCCCAGTGGCTTCTCAATTACCATTTTTATTAAAACCAACGCACATTATTCAAAATTTAAATGATCTGTCACGCACGGAGCCAGTCGCAATGGGATCAATAGACTTGATGATTATTTTACTCGCGCGGTGTAATTTGCGGGAAACAATTGACGCGTGCGGTCTCGGCGGACAATAGTGCAGTGGACTTGTTTTGATTTACAACAGGGTTTTATGGTAAAATTAATTTATGATTTTAAAAATAAACCTGTTAAAGAAATTGGTTAAAGGATGTCATAATTGCGTCACTTTTGTGGATCAATGGACTGACTAGTGATATCGTTAGGGCGGGATGATGCAGACGTTATTTTTTCCTTTGGATTGAAGTGTAGGTAAACGTTATAATAGATATTAATAATTTGTATTTACTTCAATTTCAGATGAAAGTGCACAAATTCATTATGTACTACCTGTACTCGTAAGTAAGTTATGCAAAAAAATTATTTTAATTAAAAGGAAGTAAAACATCACCAATACAGTAAAAAAATCAATCCAAAAGAGATACGCTCCACTTGTCTCCCGCATTCAGTGTATCCGACCGTGCACCTAGTGTAAATAAAACTGCTGGCTGGTTAAAATTTCACGAGTCAGACCGCAACGGTTCGACGAGCAAACCGTTGTCTGCGTTCCCAATTGGCGTGTTTTTGTTTCAGTTGTTGATTAATTATTAGAGGGCACAAGTGGAGTGGACTTGTTTTGTTTGTGAAATATTTACAGGAAAGGATTCGTGTATTTTGTAGGGTAATGACTATTCTGATTTCTGTCAGAGTCGATCTTTTAAGCTTACGTTTAAAATACTACAACAAAGGGGTTCTATGTTTTTCTTTCGCTTTTTGCGTGTAACGTGTCATATGAATTTAGTGAAAAATTTAAATTCACCAACCGATCCGTAGCCAAAATTAAGCTCTTATAATTAAGCAATCCGGTATACCCTGGATTTTCATGAATTATTTTCAAGTTTCGAGATCCGACGACAATAGGGATGATTAATAAGATTATTTTATGATGTCATTCGAACCAGTTTTTGGAGAGGAGCAAATGTTTGTATGGGAGCAACTACAATTAAAGAGCATAAATGCCCAAAAAATTGAGACAAAGATTGACCTCGCTGGCGGCAGCGCAAAACGCTTCATACTGATAGACACACAAGTATGACGTCACATTTGTACATTTGTACTAATCCTTGTATGGAAAAACAAGTTAATTGTTGTTTCGGTCGCGAAAAACTGCGTTTAAGTACATATAGTTGTCGTACAATTTTGTTTCTATAAAAGCGTAAGGATTCTATTGTTAGCTTTAAATTTACTCTTGGACAGCATAACTACGAAGTTTTCTAAGACGTGATAGTCTTTTAAATCCTTCTTTGGTCTGAAAGACTGGATCAAAGTTGTTCGTCTTGTGAATTAGCCCCATTATCGCGCAGTGCAGGTGCTCACAACGCGCTTGTTTTTGCGAGTGTCTGCATAAGGTACGTGTTCAATTCCGGCTTACACACGAAGGAACGGTAATAAGTCTACTTAAATTATATGTCAGGTTTAAGTCACTCATTATCATATCAGCCGAAACACGTCTACTGACATAGGCCTCCGCCAAAGATTGATGTATATATAAAACGTAGAAAAATTAAATACGCAATTGAGATGCATTCTGTATTTTGATGCAAAAAAAATCTAGATAAACAATTATTCATCACGGGGATCTTCACCAGGAACATTTGCTGTTTGTCCATTGCTCTTACCAACTGAGCCATCATGGTTCTCATCCCGGTCGTGGTGAAAATTTTTTTTTCCGATGTAAGGGGCGCTATTTAAGGCTATTTTTAAATTTGAATCAAACGGCCTTCGCGTCTTTTTTATACGTCGAAATGTATTCAATTGACACCTAATGTATCATTCACGTGAATAAAATTGTGTGACGTCGGGATGTATGTATGTATGTAAGCACTTTATTGTACACAAAAAAGGTTAAAACATAACCATGATGTATAAGATTGAGGCGAACTTATCCCTATATGGGGTCTCTTCCAGCTAACCTTTGAGCAATTGGAAGAAGATAGGTAGAACAAGAGACAACCTTACACCATGTACAAAAACACAGATAACCAACCAAAACATAATTAAATCTAAGAAAAATACAAACATACTAACTAGTGTCAACTTATACAAACTCGTTTCCTTGGAAGTAGTTGATTAATGGCCGGTTCCAATATCAATCCACCGATAGTTTTCCTTACCAACAGTTACATTTTGACACATTTTCTACGGGTAATCTGTTAAAATGTAACTGCCGGTAAGGAAAACTATCGGTGGATTAATTATTGGAACCGGCCATAAAACGATTAGGTAAGAGTATAACTGATATTTGCAGTCTAAAAGCGTAGGCGGTAGACACTTTCGCAGAATATGGTTTTATAATAACCGATGGCTCTCTGTAGCAGAGTGGTAAGCCACGCAACTTCTAATCTGGAGGTCGTGGATTCGACCCCGGCTCACACGACTGGGTTTTTTGTTGAGCGGTTTTCAAAGCAACTTATGCACGAAATATCATTTTATATTTAATAGTGGCTTTTCGGTGAAGCATCAAGAGGAAACCGGTCTATTTCCAATGTCTAATTTTGCCTCTCAGTTGGAACGTCAGATGGCAGTCGCTTTCGTTAAATCAGTGCGTACGCCAAATCTAGAGATTACGAGACACAGCGGACCCAGGGCTCGTTGAGGGCATTACCGGGAAAGAACGCTAATAGGATGATGACAACCAGCTCATGAAACAGGCCATATGTACGAAACCCACGGGAGTTTACTATTTAGTAATGTATGTATTTTTTAGGGTTCCGTAGCCAAATGGCAAAAAATGGAACCCTTATGGATTCGTCATGTGTCTATCTGTCTGTCCTTCCGTATGTCACAGCCACTTTTTTCCGAAACTATAAGAACACTGTTGAAACTTGGTATTCGGTGAACCGCATTTAGATTGTCACACAAAAATAGAGAAAAAAAACCAATAAATTTTGGGAGTTCCCCATACTTAGAACTGAAACTCAACATTATTTTTTCATCAAATCCATACGTTTGGGTATCTATGGATAGGTCTTCAAAAATGATATTGAGGTTTCTAATAATAGTTTTCTAAACTGAATAGTTTGCGCGAGAGACACTTCCAAAGTGGTAAAATGTGTGTCCCCCCTGTAACTTCTAAAATAAGAGAATGATAATACGAAAAAATATAGATATATGATGTACATTACCATGTAAACTTCCATCGAAAATTGGTTTGAACGAGATCTAGTAAGTAGTTTTTTTAATACGTCATAAATCGTAAACCGCAATTTACCTTTCATTCAACGGATAATGGTAAGGAATCCTTTGTGCACGAGTCCGACTCGCAATTGGCCGGTTTTTTGTTTTATTAACCGACTTCAAAAAAAAGGAGGAGGTTCTCAATTCGGATGTTTTTTTTTTTTTTTTTTTTTTCAATGTTTGTTACCTCAGAACTCCGTCATTGATGAGCCGATTCATAAATTTTTTTTTTGTTTGTAAGTATATGCTTCCAGGTGGGTCCCATTTTTTTGAAAATTCAATTGGATGATGGGATCCATGAGGAATTGAGGGAACTCCTCAATTATATTAGGCACGCGTGTAGTGATTTTGGTATATTCTATTATAACTCGTGTATTTACATCCGGAAATCATAAATTGGTGGAGTGGAATTGATGATGAAGACCACAGATGACTTATGGAATTCCTCAATTATGTACTTAAAAGTACAAAAGTATATCACAGATTCTGATAATATTCCGTTGAAATAGCAACTAATGAAGTGCCAAGGGTGATCCTTGTGAAATTGACGGAAGTCTTCAAATATTATCGGGTCACATACAGCGATTGGGTTTTTTTCTATAATAATCAACGCATTTGCTCTCGGAAATCAGTTCATGAGGTTAATTGGAAAAGAAATGTTCTCGTGGCTTGGCGGAGTACTAAATTGAAGTCGGTTAAAACTTTGTTTTTAAAGTAAATTATTTTAATTATGAATGGAATTGCGTTTCAACTTCATCTAACCTGATGGAAAGTTAAGACAAGACCTAAGGTGGATCACGCCTACCCAGAAAATGGCTGTCTACTCGTGGTGAAGTCATCAAGGTTGTATGATTCTGTAAATACATTTGTATGACAGTCGGCACCCCGTAACCAGCTTTATTAAGAGAACACTCGAGGGTTTGAGCTCTAAGTTAGTTAGCGACGGCGCAGTAACCGGCGTTTTAGTTAAAGTTAACTTGATACCGTCTATCGCAATTACAGTTAAGTGATCCGTTAAAGGTACGGTTGAAGTTTTCATTGGCGCTTCTGTGATCTTCAGTTACCGAGTGTAATTGTTTTTTTCCTGGTTTGTTAACACATTGCAAAGGACGAAGACGATTCTTTGTTTTAATAATTTGTTATATAGCACAGCACAGCTACAAACTGTTCGTGTTTTTTTTTTGTATAATCTGTGCCGTAATGTTCTCGTTATATCACCATGATGTTTCATGTCTCTTTTGTCGTAATTAAATAAGAAACATGGAAATTTTATAGTTTTGTGTATGATTGTCCACGCATTTGTTTGAAATCTTGCCCGTTCCTTTTCTTTACTTACGGAACAGTGTTTTATCAAAATACGAGCAGTAGATTTCAAGATACCTATGTATAATAATAATAATACATGTACCTAAGTGTGACGGCCAGCCTGGCGTGTTGTCAAAAGAAATCAGCTCAGATCCTTGGTCAAAGTAAAAAATAACCATTTATTACTTGACACTAAAAATCTAAACTGGCTTAAAAAAACCACACGATTTACTCAAGATTTTGAGATATACTGGTAAGCGACACTTCTGGCTTTTACACTAACATATTTATCTCATAATCTCAGTTCATTTAATTTGGAATCGTTTATTAATTAATTTTAAATCATTTAATGTACCAAAACGTTAATAAATCTAACTTTCTAAATCCTTTTTAACAAGGTAAGTGTAACAAAAATGTGTAGGTACAGTCGAGTTCGAAAATATGTGCACGGATAAAGTGATAATAAAAACTTTTTAACAAAAAATTCAACCGCCGAAAAAATACTGAAAAGCAAAAAATAATAAACCTTTTTATTTAGTTTAATAACTAAGTTCTTAAACTATTGTAAGTATGCCTCAGTATATATTTTTGTAATTATTTTGAGTTTTTAATTAACTAACCTGAATAACTAAGTTCTTAAATTAATGTAAGTCTACCTAAGTAATTTTGTCGGCGCCAAACAATCAATGAACAAAGATTTGATTTGGTGCAACGTGTACTTGTTTGGAGTAATCTTTGTTCATTGATTGTTTGGCGCCGACTCAAAATTACTTATGTACACTTACATTAATTTAAGAACTTAGTTATTAAGGTTAGTTAATTAAAAACTCAAAATAATTACAAAAATACAATAGTTTAAGAACTTAGTTATTAAACTAAATAAAAGAGGTTTATTATTTTTTGTTTTTCAGTTTTTTTCGGCGGTTGAATTTTTTGTTAAAAAGTTTTTATTTTTCAAATTTCTGTGGCTTACCTTAGTTAATTACTAACTTAATTAAGTTAAACATTTTGCATGTAACTAGTAATTACTAGTTACATGCAAATAAGGTATTACACAAACCTCACGATTAACGAGCTTTAGCAGAAATGTAGAGACTGAGAGGTCTACACACAAGAGACTGACAGGTCTAAAGCTCATTCATCGTGAGGTTTTTCACACGACAACACAACACAACACAACACACACACACACACACACACCCACACACACACGCACGCACGCACGCACGCACGCACACATACACATGCGTGGTCATACATTTCAATCAGTAAGTGAACAATCAATCATCCCGTTTTCCTACCCTTAGGGTTGAATTTTTATTTTAAATTTATGTGGGACCAACTCCGATGTATATCCTTTCTAATAAAAAAAGAATTATCAAAATCGGACTACTCTGTAAAAAGTTATGCGTGGTCATACATAAAAAAATATATATACGAGTTGACTTGAGAACCTCCTCCGTTTTTTTCGTCGGTAAAAAAATGTGAACTAGACTATATTGTTAAGGGCATAAGGTTGCGTCGTAAATAAATTTATGAACTTGACTGTACTTATATGAAACGGGGTTAATTTGGTCGCCCCTTTGACATCAATAGTGATTAAATGTAATTAAAATTAATATAAACTTTAATGAACACGGTGAACAGGCTCGACAACATGCTAGACTTAATTAACTGACATTTTACACGAAAGATTTCAAATTAATTTTACGTACAAAACCCGACATTATCAAGTAGGATGGATTTATTAGTGGCACTTGAAATCCGCGTTAAATTAAACGGCACTTAAAGAGTGGTGCAAGGTAAAAGGGTACAAGAGGAGTTTTGAATTTTGTATGGACGATAAAAGCTTGAATATGATTTCGGCTTGGTACATTTAGGGTACGTATTTAATACAAAATCAATTAAATCTGAAAAATGGTGTGGTATAATGAGAATCCTATATACATTTATAGTAATTGCCAAAGTAGTTATACATAATTTAATTTAATGTATGACGCTTATAATTTTCACATGCCCATTATGGTTAAACAGATAATTATATTGTAACAACCTGTACCTGAGGCTCTAGTATAACTTTTACCGAAACAAAACTTTACGATCGCGTTTGCGTTTTACTCTCAATTTGTATGGGATTTGACAGCTAAACGCAAACGCGGTCGTAACGTTTTGTTTCGGTAAAACTTATACTAGAGCCTCTGTACCATATGTTTCTAGTGAATAAACTACATTCATTCGTTCATATTAAGACGCAAGACAGACGCAGAGTTGTGAGAACGTTAAAACTTTGCCCGAGAATGAGATCAAACACTTAAACACTTAAATCATCATCCGAACACCCAGTCGAAAAACCTGTTTATCAGCGGAAAGACCTCCACTGCTGGACATCGGCCTCCCCCAAAGAGTGCCAAAGTGATCGGTTCGAAATAGATGATTTTTATTTATTTAAACGGTTTCGCTTGTGAATTGCCACGCAACTCATCACACCAGCACAACAAACAATATTAAATGCAGCGATGAAACTTGACAATAGAGATGTAATTAGAAGTCGTAATACAGAAAAGCGAAACGATCTAAGCGGTGTTATCGCTTACCTGGGTGAAATGAAGACTTTGTTCTGAATGTAGAAATAAATGAGCGGTATTCATTGGACCGCGCTTTAATGAGAGAGGAAAGTGAAACCTTATAGTTTAATGCGTAAACGGGAAAAGGTAAAGCAGCAAGGGTATTCTTAGAACTTCGTACTAGCTTCATTAAATTTGAGCGATGTAAAATAGGATGCTCTGTGTTGGCAGTGCCCTCACTGCATTCGTCCCTAGCTGTCAATACAATGAATCCTCAAATCAATAAAGGTAAGTCTATAAGCTACAGCGTTTGCTTAGCAACAGGCAGCAGGCCGTATGTTTGCCGTTAATGGTCAGTTTTGATAAAAACCTTTTTTTATTCGAATTTTCGCAAGTTTCCGTGCGCAGGCGACGAGCACAGTATTTAGCATTTAGCGACCGAACTAGACAAAGTTTGAAGGTGACAGTCAACTACTTTTTTTAACTGTTTATCTCTCTGAAAGAGAGAATACGATAGTATATATTATAAATATATGTCACATTTGACAGTTGTAAGACTTAATAAGATTAAGAGTTGTCGTTGTGTTTTAAGATTAGTGTTTTGTCTAGGCGCGTTGGTAGGGATCGGATTCGTCTGCACGGGTTGAAGGATAATGGTCTAGCCTTCGTAGGGCATCGTAAAGCATGTTTATCCATAGATTCAAATGTAGGCACTGGAGATTATTTGCTTAGTCATTCTGCCTATGCAATTCCTTATATAAAACTTTTGTAAATTGATATAAGAGAAATAAGTTGACACCTACCGCTAATCAAAAATAATATATCACGTGTTTAGCTAAAATTCAATGTGAATGAATTGCACGTCGTAAGTGTTGCTCATTGCAAGTGCAGTACATTCCATACTGCTATGCTGTTTACAAAGGCATTTCATTCAAATGTTTATTTTGCTCTTTCTCTAAAATGTACATCGTACATTAGTAAAATTTTAAAGATATGATGTAGGTGAATTCATACCTTCTATCAAAAATATCCACATACAACATGTTTTATTAGAACATCATAGTTATGCAACTACTACTCCATGTTAATTATCTTCCAAGACGTTATTTCGTGAAATATTCGAGAATTTCTGTTGCAACCAATTTGCATGTTAATAGAGAACTTAGCGTCTTGTAATTGCAGACTTATTTTAAATGAGACGTTGAGAAATGACAAGGGACAAAGTAGCGAGACTCAAGTAGAATAAACTTGTAGCCGCCTTATTGTCGACAGTTATCCATGCCAATTTCAAACTTGGGCTCCAAGACTCAAGGTTCAGATTGCGTTCTCTTGTTTTGATAACATTTTACTAAGACACGAAAAAGCATCTTATCTATTTTATTTCAGCGTTTCTTTAGTAGTTAAGTAAGTTATTTCATTCATTAATATTAGTATAACCCTTTTACATTAAAATGCTTTTAGATTAAACAGATATTCCTTTTTTAATTCGGTGACGACGAGAAGAACGTTTTTGATTTAATCATCATTATTATGTCAGCCGGAAGACGTCAACTGCTGAACCAACCCACAACCCACCTCCTCCAAACAATGACCGGTCCTGCGTCACCCGCATCCAGCGGACTACCGCGACCTTTTACCAGGTCATGAGTTCACCTTGTGAGGGGTGTACCCACGCTATGCTTGCCACGTGGTCGCCATTCGAGAACCTTCCCGCCTCAACGGCCATCGGTTCTACGTGCAATGTGGCCCTCCCACTGCCACTTAAGTTTAACAATTCGGAGCGATTCGATTCAATATTTACTCGTATTTCCACATTGACGTTATCTACAAAATAAATTTAATCAACGAGTTCATTAAGAAAGCCCCCTTTATCTCGAATTAAATTATCTCATACTTAATCAATCATGAACTAAGATGATTCCCTCAAACCAAGGTAATAAAAAATAAAAAAATTGTTCGCATCTCTCGAGATAACTACTTCTTTTATCAAGAATATCCCTCGAATCAAGTTTTTAATAAATTTAGTATTTATGTTTCACACACAAAGTTAGTATTCATTATTGAATAAGCTAACCTCAGTCATTAATATTTGTAGGATTTTAAATATATGACGAAATACATATGGCGTAAGAATGTTTCGAACGCCTTTAAAATAACACCCACCTTCTGTGCCGGGCTTAAATTACACCTACTCACGTTCGTAATTTAAGATTTGTTTATACTTATACGTTCAATGCCAACGTAGCCATAGCATTTTTTTTTTACGTTGAGGAAATGCGTTTACGCATCCCGTCCTATCCGGGGAGGCAGGACGGGTATGACGGACGAATCGAAACTGGACTACCGTCTAAACCCACCAACGACAACCGGCTCCTTGTAAAGGAGGGCGTCGCAGGATTGCTCTAGGCATTCAACTGCGTACAACATAGCCGTAGCACTGTTATCGTAGCCGAAAGCATGTTTTTTTCCATATGCCGCGAAAACTAGCTACGAATACGTAGCAGCGAAATTTTTAACACACACGGGTACTTGCTAAAAAATGTTTATTAAAGAACTATTTGGGTGAGGACCAAATTCTTGGCCAGTAGTTAGCGTGGTTAATTGGTAGTAGTTAAAAAGTTCCGTTGTGACACGAAAATTAACCCGAACCCGAAGTTAACACGAAAGTTAAAAATTAATTAATTAGCATTGTATAGCTAATTTTCGTGTCACAACGGAACTTTTTAACTACTACCAATTAACTAGGCTAACTACTGGCCAAGAATTTGGTCCTCACCCATTTTACATTATATTTTTAAACTCGCATCCCGCTCTTTGACTTGGGCCCCCATTTAAGAAAAGAGGCCTTCGCCTGTATTCCAAGTAATTCAGCTCCTTTTATTAGTTCCGTAGTCAACAAGGAACCCTTATAGTTTCGCCATGTCCGTCCGTCTGTCCGTCTGTCCGTCTGCCCGTCTTCGGCTTAGCTCAGTAACCCTTTGTACTAGAAAACTAATTCGGCATGGGTATATAAATAAATAAATAAATAAATATTAGGGGACAACCTTACACAAATCGACCTAGTCCCAAACTAAGCAAAGCTTGTACTATGGGTACTAGACGACGATAAAAATACTTAGATAGATAAATAAATACTTAAATACATAGAAAACATCCATGACTCAGGAACAAATATTCGTGCTCATCACACAAACAAATGCCCTTACCGGGATTCGAACCCAGGACCTCTTGCTTCGTAGGCAGGGTCACTACCAACTAGGCTAAAGTGGTCGTCAATAAATCACAAGTCATCAAAAAATTTTTAGGGTACCTTCCCTGCACCCAAAGTGGGGATGTATTTTTTTCTCGTTAAACCCGTGTGGGGTTAGATAGCTTGTTCGAAAATATTTTGGCTTTCCTAAAACTATTTTTTAACTCAGTGATAATTTTGCGAGATATTGGAAGCCCTAACTTTTGATCGAGTCATGTGCCCCTTGTCGGCTAAATGGGTACTACGAAGATGTGAAAACATTCGTGGCAGTAGTATATTATAATGAATTTAAAAGGAAAACTATCACGGGTATGTAATTAACTAGTTACCGAGTAATAGTCGACCAACTTTCGTACAAATTCGGCCGACGCAACATTTACTTGGCGCGTGTCGATGTAACAAATACACAGGCAACTACGGAAACCTACACTGCGCGTAGCCCGACACCCACTTGGCCTTCTAGAAAGAGACTTCCGCTTGCATTACAAGTTGCAAGCGTCCATGATTTGCTAATGTCATACTTATCTGGTAGAAGACAAGTAGTACAAATGGATTACTTAAGTTTAAAAACGAGATCCGAAGTTACTCTCATCAAAATACAGAGACATTAGTCGTGGCGTCCCCCAGGGAAGCGTATTGGGTCCATTATTATTCCTCATTTATATAAATGATCTTCCACAAGCTGTTGACTACCCAATGGTTCTCTTTGCCGACGACAGCACGGTTATATTGACTGGAGAAGATCCACAAACATGTGAAAACAATATAAATAGTACATTGGAATTAATAATAAATTGGTTAAATTACAATAATTTACATATTAATTTAGGAAAAACAATAATTATGAATTTTTACCAAAGAACCAATAACATGATGAATGATATAACTGTGACATATAATAATTATATAATTGAGGAAAGTGATAATACGAAATTTTTAGGACTAAATTTAGATAATAAACTGACGTGGAAACCCCAGATTGACATTATATGTAAAAAGTTGAGTAGTTTTTCATATGCATTATACAATTTAAATAAAGTTGTAAGTCGGACTGAGGTACTTACTGCTTATCACGCCTATGTAACAGCTACATTGCGTTATGGTATCATGTTCTGGGGTAACTCAACTGATCGAGAATTGGTGTTTAAGGCTCAAAAGAAGTGTCTGCGTTCTGCTTGTGGACTAAAGATACCCGACTCATGCAAACCATATTTTATTAATTTGAAAATACTAACTGTACCGTGTTTATATATTTTTGAAATTGCTATGTATGTCAAATTAAATATAAATCAATTTCCTGCTATTAATAGTACGCGGCAGGGACACAAAATCTCGTATCAGCAATCGAAAACAGCCTTGCGTGCAAAAAGTGTTTATGGCATGGCACCCAAATTGTATAATAAGTTACCCAATTTAATGAGACAATCCGAAATGCCTCTTTTTAGGAAATATTTGTTGGACTTTTTGGCACAAAATGCTTTTTACTCGCTAAAAGAATTTTTTGACTATATGCCGCATATTTATTAAATCTAGTATAGGTAACTTTATTTATTATTTTTCTGCATGCTGCATGATAGGTCATATCATAAGAATCTAGTCTTAGTTATAGGAATGCAGTTTAGGCAACATAGAAATAAATAAATGAAATGAAAATGAGAGATTTTAACCTGAGTTACGTAAATATGTTAATTTAATTAAACACTCGTATTATATCTACCTATATTATTTCAGTTTTAGGTTTTAGATTAAAAATAAAACTTGCAATACCCTTACAGGGTCTCATGTATACTGTAAATATTGTATTTAACCACCTGTAACCAACATGAAAGCAATAAAGTTATTTCTATTTCTATTTCTATTTCTATTTTGTGAAATGGACCGCAGAAAATAATGTATTTAGTTGTGAGCATTACCCGCAACCCGCTCTGTCCGCAATTCATCAAGCTACGCGAGGGTGACAAGGCTTGTCACTGTCATTTTCCCGGGACGCGCTGACGTGTAGGGTGAGCACGCTGTCTTTGGGATAAATTAATCGTTTTTATGTTTCATCTATGTTTGTAAATTGTTTGTTTTGTTTTATTTAATCAATGTTTGCCGCCGGACTTTTCATGCTTGCAAGGGCATAGTACCTATTACTTACTTAAATACTCGTGTTATTATTATTATTATCGTATTGAAGACAGACATAATTCTGATCTTGACACGTTTTATTGTTATTGACCCTGTACATCTCTGACAATATTACATTAACGTTCCTTTTTTTTGTTTTGTTTTGACGCTTAGAGACCGTATACATCTCTAAGAACATTAGAATAATTATCAAATGTATTTGGACGCTCAGAGACCTTATACATCTTTGGAATACTGAATTAATATCATTAACTTCTTGTTAATGCTGCTACAGACTTTATATCGAATGTAATGGACATATTTTGAAATTTTGTTTTGTTTTAATTTACTTAGTGACATTCACAAGAGCAAGTTTATTAACCGGTGATATCGGTCCTTAATCTGCAAAGCGAACATTTTATTATTATTGTGTAAGATTATTATTATTTTATTGTAAATTATTGTTTGACATGTAAAAGTGCCCTTTTATAAATAATTGATTTTGATTTTGAATGTTTTTGAAGTGAAAACTTCTTTAGCGGCGCTGTGCACTTTTGTGATGGGGAAAAAATGTTAAACTCGCCACAGGTCAAGAGACTGTAAGATTTGAGAGATTGAAAATTCGTAAGACGGACACTTGACCTGATCGAAAAACTGTTACAATGTCATTGAGTTTTCACTTCTGCCGGCAGTCGGCACTCCCGGAGTGCAACCCGGTCTTTTTTTTAAGCTTCTCAGCAAATTAAGTAAAAGTTATGCATAAACTTATTTTATTTCTGGTAATCTAACCAACATTTTAAAGCTCAAAGCCTTAATTTAATTTTTTTGCTGCTGACGACTAGTTAACTTGTTAATTTCATGATTTAAAAAATCTTTTGTTATTTTTTATGTTAGTATTTGGGCGAAGCAGTCGCTAGTTGATATGGTTTTTTTTATAATTTTAAAGCTCTTTTAAAAGTGACTGCAGTTTTATTTTATAAAATTAATTAGCAAAAACTTTATAAAGTTTTATTATTCTTCAAAAGCTTTGTAAATTAAATTGACTAGTTAAGTAAACTTCGAGTTGAAAAACTTAGAGGTTTATGAAAACAAAAAGTCATTTCTTAAGTTTACTTTAAGTTGAGTTCTTACAAAAAACGAACTTCGCAATTGAGCTTTTAAGCTAAAATTAAACACATTTATATTTTTAAAGTCGTGTTTAAATATCTTAATATTCTATTTTATTAACGTAAAAAACTATTTCATAAAAAGTGTCCGAACGTCAGTAACGCCACGCCACACTGAATTAAACAGGTATTTTTAAACTTAAGTATCCCCCCGCATTGAATTATTGCCTGGAAATAAGGAAGTAGGTTTTCAAAGTCATGAGGTTAGTCAGAGCCAATGTATGTACGGAACTGATCAAAATTAGGCCTTAAAACACTCGTGTAATCTTATATTATGATTAAAAATAGAACCACACTAAAAGAACTTCATTACGTAACAGTTGAATAAATTGCTATTAGTGGCTCTGTGAGCTGTAAAACTCGCGAGCCTATCTTATTTTCTAAAACTTTTTATTTTATTTCAGAAAACAATATCGAGTGAACCTGCTCACAAAAATTCACGAGAATCGGTTGAGAAGTGCGACCAGTAGACGAGAACAGCCGGGCAGACGCCAGACATACGAAATATTTTTGCCTAAGCTGCAACGGAGAACTTCGTTCGCTACGCTCGCTTGTTTAATTACACGGTACGAAAGGACATTTTAATCTGAGCACGAATTTTGTTTTTAGCTATCTAAGACATGCTCATATACGAATTTATTTGAATCAGGGATCGGGACCGGTTTTTTGCAAAAACCTCGAAATAACCACATATCTCGAACTATTTTATACTTCATATGTAGGACTCAGTTATGTTTTGAGGTAACGACTGCGTATTATTAGATTGCCCAATTAGAAATGAAATAATTAACAAAGAACGAAAAAATAACGTTTTCGTTCCTATACAAAAAATTGCGGTTTCCGATCCCTGATTTGAATACGATTTTCTAGAAAATATTCATAATCTATGCCTACCAATTTTATAAAAAAAGAAACGGCTAATAATTATATAACGAAAGACCGCCATTACTTATATTTTTATAAATGACTAGCTGCCCGGCCCGGCTACGCACGGTTAGTGCGTAGGAATGAAGCATTTTCCTGCGGTAAAAAGCCTATGTTCATCAGGGATAATGTCGACTTCTAATGGTAAAATAATTTTTCAAGTCGGTCCAGTAGTTTCGGAGCCCATTCAATACAAACAAACAATCAAATCTTTCCTCTTTATAATATTACTAGCTATTGCCCGCGGCTTCGCTCGCGTTATTTTCGGGGTAACACGGTTCCCCTTTCGTGATTTAGAACACAGAAGAGAACTCGGAACAGAATATTATTTCAATACGCTACTGTAGACGATATTATATGTCTTTCCATTTGGGGATAGAATGTAAAGATTCTGGGCATTGGACACACGCGAACATGCTACATACAATTGTCCATGGGAGAAGCACGGCTTTTCTAAGTTCACCCCAGCCATTTGTTTTGATTAAATTATTTTACTATTCGTTTGTAGAACCTGTACTAATTTTGCGCAGTCTCACACTTTCCATCCCCTATTTTAAAGGCTGGGGGAAGATTTTCAAAATAAAATAAGGCAGGTAGTTTTCGTTGGTAACAAAGTCTGTGTACCAATTTTCAGTTTCCTACCTTGAAAACTGCGAAAAGTCCCATATAAAATTTCATCCCCTCTTTTAAGAGGAAGGGGGCAGATTTCCAGAAAAAAAAATGGTGCAAATTTTTTTTGTTAGTCACAAATAGTCCGCATACCAATTTTTAGCTTTCTACCATGAAAATTACGGAATGCTCCATAGAAACTTCAGGGAAGTGGAGGGATAGAAAGAGACAAAAAGTCGCCTATGTCACTCTCCATCTCTTCAACTACCTCCACTTAAAAAATCACGTCAATTCGTCGCTTCGTTTTGCCGTGAAAGACGGACAAACAAACACACACATACACTCCCATTTATAATATTAGTATGTTTTTCAGGACCATGGGGTCCCGGACTTTTGGAAGGCATGCGTGGGGCCGAAGCCATTAATATTATTACTTAGTGTAGATTTTCTTAGTCACAAGGCAAATGCCGGAAACGCGCGCCTTGGTAATATCCTGTGCTATCTACCGAGATAGCTGCAACACGATTCACTGCCTTCGCCTCACCTCACCGCTAATATCTAGTATAACTTGACGACGAGATTCATGCACTATGCGCTACAGCAAGCGTAGTGAGTACCATCCCGCTAGCCAACCTGAAAGAAAATGACGAGACAAAGATGCAACCAGCTGTAGGTGTCATAGTCAGATACACCTGTGTGTAAGTAGGGCATACCGTTTAGTTGAGTCATAGAATTGCGCGGTGCAAGAAAGGTGAGACAGAGCTCTAACGTCACATAAAAACACCCGTTTCGCCCCGTATAACTGCAGGAACCAGTAATAAATGAAACGGCAGGTCTTAGAGAATATTACCTTTTCAACTAGAAAATCATTTAAAACAGCTAATAGTTTAAAATTCATCATACTTCTTGTTTAAAACGAAACACTGGCTAAACATTCTGCCAACAAGATGGTGGTTGGGTGTTATCGTGACCTTAGACAGTAGGTACCTGTTTCAGTTAACCTTCAATGAACTTAAATGTGATCGACGTGAAAAGAAACGTCACTAGGGGAAAACAGGACTTCCCACCCTTGACATTAGGCACCTATTTTACCTATATAAAATTAAACAAAAATTAAATTATTATTATTATTTGAAAACGATATATCTCGTTTTTTTCTTGTTTTCTTTTCTCTTCGTTCAAAAACACTGAAAACAATCTTGGATCAAGATAATTTCGCTTCATTCGAGATCTTTCTAATTAATTTCTTGGTAAAAGAATATTTACCTCGAATCAAGTAGCTATTGCTTTTTGTTGTGCTTTGTTTACTTCACTGATCACGTTCAAGAAAGTTTCAGAAATCCCTGGAGCCACAAACTAGGCTCTTCGCCATTTTCCAGGGCATAAACAAAACTGTTTACTCTTTCATGGTCGTTTCAGCTCGCGTGGTCCGGACGCTGGTTGGATCGCCCTTAGTTGGCCTCGTAAACCCAAATTGGGCGTGCCACACATAGGAACTGAGATGCCTTGGCGTGTACGACATAGGGACTTAGAGGATGGGTATCATTATTAACCTGTTTTAACTTGATCTGTAGGTATGTGGTGTTGTGTTCCTGGCGGCGAGTAAGTTTTCTAGAGATCTCGAAAATACCCTATGTTGAGCCACACTCTCAACATAGGGTATTTTCGAGAGAGAGACTTGCATTGGTCCCTAGCTGTCAATACAACGAATCCTCAAGACACTATAGGGTCGGCAACGTCATTGTGTCTCCTGACAAGTTGCACGGGTCCCTAGGCTAGGGTGTCTGCTTACCATCAGGTAGGCCGTATGCTATAGTTGTCCATCTGGACCTTGCAACCCAGGGAGAAACTAGATTACCTTAATAGATCCAACCTGACTTGTCCTAGACAACAACCGGGCTCAGCGGCTTGACTGACTGCTTGACTTAAATTGTATAATTAATTACTTAAACTTTCCTTGTAAGTTTATCATTGCAACATTCGCAACAGTGTGTCTCAGGCCCAAGAGTTACGTAGCATCTACAACAACGTTATGTTTGCGTTTTTCTCTCGTCTTCGTCATTCAAATTTGAACCTTATTTTCTAAATAACAAAAACGCTAATTTAACTTTATGACGGCACAGCTATGCTAGCCCAGGTGTTCATAGGTACACGTGTTCTCAAGTTTTAGTGCCGTAGCCTTATTTCGTTGTATGTACGTCCTTACAAATTAGTTTTCGTGTTACTTTATAAGATTTCTCGTAAATTGCCGTCCTTTTTGGTAAGCTTCTTAGCGAGTTATTTCTTAAGGGTGAGGGTCGCTATTATATTTAGCCTGTTAATATAATGTTAATCTTAAAGACAATGGACCCGAATTTGGGCTATGTTTGTAATTAAATCAGGCAGCAAGTAAATAGCTGCGCAATCATTAAATTTACTTTTTATATAGATTAGAATTAGAGGGGTCAACTTACTTACGTTATTAATTTTTTCTAGGTCATCAGAGATAATTATGAAACTAAATATGCTTGTTTCATTTATGTATTACTTAAGAAAGACAGAAAAGGCATATTTTTCAGTTTTCACATGGTTTTCCTTGAAATCACAAGACTGATGTAGCAACATTTTATATGTTGTTTTTATATGTCCAGATGTCCTCTCCTGCAGGTCACATTTCTCAACTGATTGTTGTGAAATTTTGTGAGCAGGTTCAATAATTATATAGTATTTTTTTTAATACAGTTTTTCAACGTTTTTGACAGGCTCGCGACTTTCACAGTTCACAGAGGCACTAGTATATAGTTACCATTATAAAGCAGTTAAGGCTCAATAATCGTAAATATACCTGTAATGGTTTTTTTTACACACTAATACTATTTTTGTCATTGGTAACAAAATAAAGAGTATTGCTCAAAGTACATTTAAAAATACACTTGTTACGCTGTGCTCGCCTCTAAGGCTGTTGTGACATAAAAGATACACACATAAAAGACATCTCAGGCCGCAGTGTGAAACTGGGCCAACAACTTTAATAGTAAACTTGTACAATATAGGTACTGCGAGCTTCACACTGCGACATTCTGCTAACTTGGGCCGCTTGGAATTTTGCATGGAGCATGTTTTATTCATACTTTGCTGAACAACTTGTGGTTATAATGGTGAACTAACAATTTATTTAAGACAATATGCCTAATAAAAACATTCAGCATAAGTCGACGGTTAACCACACTTTTTTCTATGTCGTAACTATGAAATAGTTAACTGCTCGTTGTGTGTGCAATTTCGCTTTACAAGGTTGCTTTTGTTTACCTACACTACTGCACTACATCTTTAAGAAGGCCAATTAATATGCAATAGACATCGCACAAATTGAAAGACCGTTTTGAACGTATTTGCAAACAATAATGTTTTGGTATATTTTGTCATGATGTTGATTTTTTATATTAACACATCTACTTTCTTTGTTATCAATCGTGTACTAGTTGGTAATACTTGTAATATATGTGGTCGGTGTGCAAGTCATGAAAAGAATTGTCGCTATCTTCACTTCGAATGCAGAAGACAAAATATATTTCTACGAAACATATCGATCCGATTCAGATTTTATCAACACAAGTTAAAGTTTAAATTGGTATGGAGTTTTTTATGGACTTCATGCGTTTGATGGTGGCACGTTCCTTTACAATCCGAGCGTCAAATTTTGATCGCAGCATAAAACCTGAATAAAGAATGGATTCTATTTTATTTCAAAGCCACACGAAGTTTATAATGCGAGTGGCATCCTGGTGCTATAATATTTTTTATAGTTGCTTTAAGTTGAAGCATTCTGATCTTTCTGTATGTGTTACCTATCTACCAAGTTTGTCGATTGAATAATTTAATTTTAATCGAAAGGGAATACTTACAAATATTTGTACTTCTTATCCACATTATTGTTTTGATATATTTCTATGGCAAAATAAAAAAATATTCACCATTAAAGTTGCAATTATCTGCGTAATTTATTTAATATCTAAAATGAAAAAAAAACTATGTATATTTTTTAGTTCTGAGAAAATATAACAATAACTTGAGACACATTTTGTGCAACTAGACCAATTGTGATTACACTAAAGCAACATTAAAAATAAGCCATTTCCCATATTTCCTTCCTCTGTTCCGTTCAAATTAAACAGAATAATTACCAGAAATCTTTCTCAGTCTCTTTTAATTATCATTTTCGTTAATATTTTTCGAGTGCGCTTGATAATTCCAGCAGAATTTGAACGAGCATAGACAAGACGATTTATTTTTAATCAGACGTACAGACTGGGATTAATTAGGGTCCCCCAATTGCCTTGATTAAACTCGTTTAGAAACGTAAATTCCTTTTTACGCGTTCGATTTTCCACAAGGACAAACTGTTGATGTTTTCCGGAAACTGTTGATGTTGGGCGTTCCGACTGTAAAGTCGTTTTATTGTCTTAATCGAGTGGTTCTTTTGTATTTTTGAGTATGTTTTCTTCCTGTGCGAAGGTATATATAGTATATATTGAAATGCCACTGTGATACAACTGTTTTGCTCTAGTACCTACGGCGTAAGATCTTCATTGTAATTTTTGTGCTGAGAATCTAACATAAGTACCCACAACAGTTTTTTAGCGCTTGAAATTTTGCAGAACCGCACAAAAATCTAGTTTAAAGATTCTGAAATAAAAATATGTAATAAAACCTTTTTATGTGGCTGTTAATGAGTTCCCGGCCGCCGCTCGCTGCCAGGGATTATGATTCTCGTAGTCGTGGAACTCTCTCGATTGTCACCTCAAACTCACGGAAGGCCGGAAAAAAATCTTGTGCTTTATGGTTCTACCTGCTCTAGTGATTATAGGCGCAGACTGGCTATCGCCCGGGTCGGTAACAGGATGCAGAACAGAAAAAACAGGTGGTTCAGAAACTGGCTTAGGTGCTATACGAATAGGAGCCTGCTTGGGTTCTGCAGTGTCCAAATATGCTGGTTTTACTCTGTCAATACTAACAGTGACATCCTTACCATTCACATGTGAATTAAGATTTTTAGTTTGCCTTTCCTTTATTAAGAATGGACCAGTGTACGGTGGTTGCAGCGAGCGCCGCACCGAATCGTCTCGTAAACATGTGTCGCTATGCTCAAATCATTGAAAACGAATGAAGATGGATGGGTATGATGAGAAGCAGGAATAGGTCTTCGTCCATTCATATGACTTCTCAGTCGATTACAAAATCCATAGTCACTTCAGTCATTTTGGATGATGCACACTCGACGTGAATAAAACTGCAGTTGAAGGATGCACTATTAATTTATTGCGCCAAGCTAACGCTAAGGGGCATACAATAGGAATTCACTTAACTAGTCCTCTTTATCACTGAGTTAGCAATTATCTATCTTTACATCATTCTCTATCTAGTCCTGTCTTGTCTCTACCTGACTCTCTCTCTGGTGTTGCCAGAGCTATATCTTTATGTTACACAGAGATTTGGATTCGTGGCAATTCGCCACAACTTAATATGGTAATCTTCAATCACCTTAATTTTAAAAGTATAAGTGGTTGCGACCTCAACCGTCATTGGCACGAGAATTAGTTCAACTAAAGATCTGCCTATGTCAACAAAAATAACGGTGTTTAGATAATGTACCAGGTCCATATATTGTGAACTCCGTGTATGTATATTGTGATATGTAGGAACTAGGCTCTAGTTTAACCTCAGTATTAGTGTATCTGAAAATCCTAATATGTAACAGTTGTAACACACGCTTCTTCGAAAATGCAGGTGTTCTTTTTGTGGGTCCATGAATTATTACATGATTTATTTATTTTATTTCAGTATTCTAGATCTGATCGGAATTTATGTAGAATAATCTCGTTACTCGCATCTCATTCTAGTAGAATTAGACATCACATTATCATCATTATATGGTTAAGGTTGGCATTTAATGACTCCATATATATATTCTCAAAACATCAAAAAATTCATTTAAGGAATAAAGTTCCAAGTATTCTCGAATAAAATAAATATCTGTTCTTGATGTAGGTTAGCTTTTGTTGGAACGTAAAACGAAACGCAAGGCTTCAGCGGAGACTACGGAGGGACGGGGGTGCAACCACCGCCTTATAACTTCTCTCTGAACATCGCCTGTGACTAGAAAAATTTTGAACTTCCAACGAACAACTGATTTTTGACCTATTTTTGTATCCTGTTAAGGGATTTCAGTTTTTTTCAAATTTTCAACGATTTTTCATTCTACATGGTCCTTCACACAAGCCAAAACACCTTTCATTTTAATATTTTATACATACCTTTACTTAGTAGGGGTTACTGGAAACTGCAACGTTGCTTGATGACAGGCTAAATCTTACCCTTCTAGGCAGAGATTTACCAGAAAAATTATGATATTTTATAGTGAAGAGGAAATTTGATGACGTTGGGAAATTTGACGGTACACTGTTATTAATGACTATAATATACTCTTAGTATAACCGATGCCATTAGAAAACTATCCGCATCTATCGGTTACTGAGTGAAATCTCTATATTATGAATCATGAACCATATAGGTATGTAAAATTGTGAACTATTGATTAAATATCTCTTGATTTTTTTATTTATTAAATGTGAAATAAGCTTAAAAAATACGATTAATATATTAAGAAAATTGTAATAACTTTTTCAACTTCTAGTAACACTTAATTTTAGAAAATAGAACATAATAAAAAATGTGTGGTGTATGACCATAATACCGTAATTGAACAGCTAAAAGGTTTACTTTCCAGTATTTTTTGTATATGACTACCTACTCCAAATGTAATTGTGCTTAAAACTGACTTGAAGTTCTATAACATCATACTTTTGAAACACAATTTTACCCAATTTTGTATTCGGAAGCGTTCGAAAAAACCTGTAAAGAGTTACTTTGAGGTTATTTCCGAACAATAAATACATCCATTGCTTTGGTATTCCAATTTCCTTTATTACTTACCAAATCAAAACGAAACCGAATCGAAACAAGTTAAAGTACCAAATCAAACAGACCGCAATGCCTACAATAGATATTTGGAGAAAATTCCTAAACAAAACTGTGCTTCAAAATGGACAAAGCAAACTAAATTTATTTACGTTTGACCTGAATTCGTATCAAGCGGTCGCGGTTTCTGCTAGGGATGGGCTTTCAAAGGTGAGTTTAGGCCCCATACAATACATTACAAATACTCTTTATTGCACACCTCACACAGATAGAGCAGTTACAAAAGAAAACACAGGGATACAGGTAGACAGTAGAGGGAAAGGGAGGCGTTTAGGCCCTATATTGACGATTAACACCTGACAGTGACAGTTCGCCGTACATTTTTCGTCAGTCATCGACCATCTTTACTTGTAGTTCCAGGAATGGACAACGACTTTTCAGCTGAGAATTGTCATGTTGGTGAAATAGGAGGCTGTTATGCTCGAATATGTCTAGCATAGGGTTAGATGATTGTAATCACCTATGACACTTTGAACGTCCTTTCGTAAACTTGATGTTTGATAATGTACTAACTAATAATCTTATTTACTGCACCATGTTCTGTTCTTTATCCACTTTATAAGATAAACAAAAAATTATCCACAGGTACAGATTTTTAAAAGATGAATACTTAACGCTTAATTCTTTATGAACAAAGAATTTTCAAAACACGTCTATCTCTCACAAATGTACTAACAACTAAAGTATAGACCGAAAACGTGCTGTCATTCAGAAACAGAAGTATTAAAGCAGATTTTTTCATTTCTTATATTTATTTATTTATTTTCATATATTGTACCTAGGTACCTACGAGTTTCAAAGCCTTACATCGGTATCAAATTAATCGGTTTCTGTGATATTTGGCAACAGCGCAACACTAGCGCCCTACAGTAAAAGGTGGAATTATTCCAAATTTATGGACCACTTTGTTTCCTTTACAGGATACCCACCCTTTGAAATTTATAAGTTGTTAAACCTTCGGACTCTTTATTGAAAGTTGGTTTAATTTGTGCTGATTCTTGCTGATGATTTACTTGGGTTCTTTTTGGAATGGCTAAAGTTGTTTATTTTTAAAGGATTAGTAGGTTTTACAAACAAGTACTACGATCATAATCCTTTGAAAATAGGTCTCTTAAAATATTACGCAGGCACAAGCTGCCCGCACAGCTCCACCCGCGTAATACACAGACCGCAAGCGAAGCCGGAATAATATTAGTTCATTCTGAAGGTTTATATTCTATTTTTGAAATCGAATGAGAAGTTCCGAGATTATCCCGTACACACGTACTAATCAAACAGCTACACTCACAGAGTTTTTTCTCATTATATTAGTTTTAGTATAGCAAACGCACTTATACAGACATCTGTTTGAATAAAGTGCACTATACAAATTGAGAAGAATTGTAAATAGTGTATCCTACTAATATTATGAATGCGAAAGTTTGGATGTTTCATTTCAACCGATTGGAATGAAATTTTGCACGAAGATAGTTTATAGCCTGGATTAAAATATAGAATAGTTTTTATCCCGGGTCCGCAGACGAAGTCGCGGGCGGAAGCTAGTAAAAGTACAAATACACCTGTGATAAGGTGACCTCATGAATTTTCCCATTTCCATATCATTCTCCCTTCGATAGAGATCTAGCAATGAAGAAGCAGGTCAAACAATTAAGAGGGAACGGGTATCGACAAATCACAACCAACGGCACAAGTTGGCCGACTTTACACACGTTTGTAGTATTATGTCACAATTACAAGAATAGGAACCGAGTGGGTTTCCATTGTCGATGCTAGGACGGCAATATTGGATTATGTTGCGTACCTAGGTGTATTTATTTGTTGTTTTGATGGTCTTTCAGTTGATATTTGTTGTGTTCCGGAGGAGTCTTTTTGTTTCAATTCAAGTCGCGTTCTTTGCAAATCTAGACATGTCACGTTATTTGTACTTATAAAGTATGCAAATATTCGAGAAGAATAATAAATACGGGTTGAACATGATTTTTTGTTATTGTATGAAATCTTCTATGGGCTAGTTACTTGTTTTAATTTTGTGAAACCGACGACGAGGTAGTGTATCAAATAAAGTTCGTAGACTCTTACTGAAACAGTATTCTGAGCTTTTGCAATGAAAACTGCAAGACGACTAAATATTCCAGGAAAAATATGGGTTTGAAAAACATTAATTTATAATTGGTTATTTCATTTGAAAATGTTATTCTAAGATGCTTTATTCAAGAATCCATCAATTTTTCCACCCGGAGGTATTAATAAGATTTAAATTAATCATCCGTTGTCTTTTTTTGTATGATTTACATTTGTATCTTGATAATTTTAGAGCAAATCAAAGTGGACTAAAATAACGATAAAAACATTTACTAATATTTATTCTGACTTTTCAGAAGCTAGTTAAGTTATTTTTTTTTTTCTGAAGTTTTGTTGGATTTTGTTTCCTGCGGTCCTATGATGGTTGCCTCAAACCACTTATCGTTGTGGATAAGACGCTCACTATCACTCGCACTCGCATACTTGTCGGAACGTGACGGATATTTTATCGACAGCGATAAGTGATAAAACGTCAACCATGCTATGCCCGCAGGTAACTATATACTTATCCGCTAAAAAACAAACAAAAACAGCTCTTATAAATTATTTCCAAAATTTACATTTTTTCCATACATCTTGGCAGTTCGTTGACTAGACTATAAAAGAGTTGTCTTGTAGTATTTATGAAACATAGGTAAGTATCTTAAAATTCTCTTTGTACTATTGACAGATAAGGGAGCCGATTGATGTGCCATGACAGTAAAACAACCGTGTCCTCTCAGCCTATGGGTCCGAGATCCCACGTCGCAACTCCAGCATGTTTAAACGGTCCCGTGAACTTGGCTCGTAACTCGCCGCCGGAGCACGTACGGAACCCTAAATTTAAGGAAAACACTCCGATAACTCGCAAGCTGGTGAAACATACCGCCGTTTTATATTAGAAGGTTTTGTTTCTAGAATCGGGTTTTTTCTTGTGAAAAATAAAAACAGGATTTCCTGCCTTGTTGTAGAATATACCTAAGTTGTTCCTTGATAAGGCTTTTTCCTAAACACTTGGTTAGTAACATATTTTTTTTTGCTTTCTTTGAATGGAATGCAGTGGTTTTAATTTCTGTAGTGTTATATGTACATACGTAGTAGGTATCTTGTTATTGCGTATTATATTGTTGCGTGTAAAAAACAGTATTGGTGCAATTGATATCCTCAATTATCAAGTTCAAAACTGTAAATGTAGACACATAGTAAACCTGATAAAAATGTTTTTTTTTTTACTAAAAACTGCTTCTCCCTTTTCATTACATTCATGAAAATAATTCATTCATGGCATAACGACGTAGAAAAATTAGATTAACCGATTCACGTTTAAGTAGTTTATATGTTAGTTATTCGGAATATGTAATGTGATTAATCCCTAATAACATAGAAAACCATTACCATTCCCCGAAGTATGAGCTACAAGTTACCAATACCGCAAACCCATAACTCCGGAATACCTTCTGGGAAGACATTACCATGCACTTCCATGAATCACTGCGGCGGTTACGGCAAATTTAATGGCGTGTGAATAATAAATTAACATTTCTCTTATCTAAATGCGCTCACTTCCTATGGGGCTATGCTTTAATTTTAAGGTGATCGTTAATACCTAACTAGGGGTTTGGGCCAGGTAAATCATAAGCGATTATTCAAACGAATCTCCTTACGACTATATTCTATCTGTTGAACAGAGCTGAATCAGAAAACATGAAAAAACCAAACAACCAAGGCAGACGAATGTGTGATTCGTCAACAAAATAAATACCTTTTCTCCAATATGCTCGGAAATGTGCGCCTTACAGCAAAAGTAGTACGTGAAGTTCCTTGTTACTGACGAGCGCTAATTTAAAAAGTTAAATTTCATTACTGTACAGTTTTAGTTCTATAAACAGCCAAATGCACGTACGTTTAAAGGCCCAACAGTTTGTCACAACAACTTGCTCTAGTTAGACCGGTTAGTAATGTATGGCTGTCTCATTCCAACTATTGCAAGTCGGTGTGACAAATTGCGCCCGTTTTTAAGTGTGGTTAAAGTTTTCCCTAGTTTTCTTTTTTTAATTGTCACAGTCAAAACGGTTACTTTTGTAAGTGATCGATGTGACGTTTTTAAATTTGTCTCAAACTGTTTTAAACGACGAAATAAAAATACTGTCGAAATAAAATTCATAACGAACTGAAATGCGTTTAAGTTGTAATCCCGTTTAATATTTAATTATTCTAATTACATCAAAATTTTTCAATTGCGAACGATTTTAATGATTTAATTTTTTTATGTATGTCAATTGAAACTGGCGCCTTGATAAGTTATTAACATACTCGCTGTTTTTAGATGATTGAAAATATTATTTGATTACCTCACATTTTTGGAGAAAAGCACTATACCTGACTCGGCGGGAATGACAATTCTCGGCCTTTGCATTAATGTACTATTTCCGGCCTGGAGTTAAATAAAGATTATCATTCTTGCTCATTCAAGTTAAGATTACATTTGAGTTAAGATTTATGTTTGATAAGCAGATATATAATGAGGTCTATTAACGCCTCTGCCTGAAAAAGGGTAAACCGATTAAAAGCAGTGTTGATCAATTAATTGTTTTGAGTTACGATATAAAAAACAATAATATCTGTAAAATTTGACCGAGCCAAGCAAACTTCGTATGACATTTTAGTCTCCAATTATAGTCAATACACTAAATATTTTTAGTCTTATTAAGAAGTTTCTTTAGGGTGCAGATAATTGTATTCAGTAATTTCGGTATTCACGTATTTCACGTGCTGTATACGTATTTGAAGTGTGAAGTGGGAAATACCTCTACAAAATTATGAAATGAAATCCGTTTCTTATTGCTCTCTCACTTAATCGACTCCAGACTTAACAAAGTTATAAGAGATGGCAGTCTTTTGAAAGTTCAATTTCAATTAACAGATAAATTAAAAAATAATTCGATGGAAACTTCAAAAAACAGTCGCCAGTTGGAAATCTTCTAGATGAAGTTACAATTTCTCAGTAACATCGATTTATTACTTTCAAAGGGCTTGGAAAGTTCACTACCGACGCCTCAGCCTCACACAATGGTGCTGGAGTGATTGATGTGAGCTCGCTTTTGTTCCTCTCAAAGCCTTTTGCAGTTCGAAATTGTTAGAAATTTAATTTCAATCTTGAAGCAGTTGATGAGTCTCTTAAGTAGGCGCAAAATCTGAATTGAACTGATAGCGTGGATTAGTTATAATATGCTAGTAGTTATAAAGTTTAGTTAACCCCTAAGGGTGCGTCCATGCATACAGTATCAAAAATTATACAACTGAAGTGACCTTGTGCCCAATTAATGTAAATTATAGGCTTTGTCAAACTTGACACGGAGTCTCAATCTGACGACAGATCAGAACGATTTCTTGTTGACGAACTCTTGTTGACCCTTAAATGTACGACAAATTGTCACTGTTAGGTTATCACACTTGCTAGTACGAGTAAGGGATGAATGCTTTATGTCCGACATAAACGCGATTATGCTAGCTAGGCTGCGAAGTTGGAAGAATAGGCGTCAGTTCTACCTTAAATACAGGTCGAAATACATTTTAGTTCATTATGCAAATCACGAGAATATGAGCTTAAACATTGGAAAACATAAATCAAATTTAAGTAAAAAAAAAAACAGAATAAAGTGCAGTTTCAAAATAGATTCTCATTTTTCCACAGTACTGACCTGAAATTTGGCTCGCCTGCTATTTAAATTGCCGACACTGCTGTTTAGTAATTGTTAGGTGCAACGCGACATGCCAAAATAATGTTCCCGATAAATTTTACGTATTTTTATTTTCACAGCGGTTATATTTTCCATAAATACGCGATGTAGACCCGGAATGATTTATGCTTGCTTTCTTGCGAAGCTACCATTCGAAAATGATGACGCAAACTTGGAGTGTACATTGGGAACTACTCTACGTGTTACTTCCAAGTTTTGCAGCCTGTCAGAGCCTAAAAACAAATTACATTACATCGCCATATTTTGCAAATTTTACACGCCTTCTATGCCAAACGTACTTTCGTAAGATTATTAACTAAGAGCAAAGCTGTGTTACACTCCAGGATCACGTCGCGTATAAAACAAGCACGCGTTAAGAAATTCGAGTGTTTTCTTAACAAAATTCTCATACATTTTGCGTTTAGTATATAGGAAGAGATTTCCGTTGAGAGGGTTTTGGTATCTGCAAGTTAGCTTCATAATTTATAGGCATGTATTTTAGTCTGTGCGATTTAATCTTTTAGTGTTCTTATATGGAGGTATTGTAGCGTGCACTGAGCACATTTTGTCCCCGCGAGCTCAGCGCATTCTTGCGAAATAAAAGGCTTTTCGTCGTACTACCACCGTCTATGGCGCCTTGGGATGGCATGCTTTGAGTTTTGTTTGAAGTTAATAAAATAACGACTCTTTTGAAAGACTCGCATTATAAAATATAGTAGAAACTGTAGCTTTTGCCCGCGACTTCGTCCTCTTAGATCTCGTTAATCGTCTTAGACGATAATTGCTATTAAAGTATTTCAGTAATTTAAATATTGCTTCCCATACAAATTTCCATATCCCTTTTCATCCATTTAAAGGATGGAGTAGTAGGATAACTATCCTTCCCAGGATCTCCAACTATATACAGAGTGTACCAAAAATGGGGTGTGAACCAATCAAGGGCATAACAGGTATCATGTTTTGATAAGAAAAAACTAAAAGTTTTTTTTTTAACGCCCAGTCGGCCAACGCTCCGTAGAAATGAAAACAAAATCGCGTAAATTTATTTTCTTTTAGTTTTTTCTTATCAGAACACGATACCTGTTATGCCCTTGATCGGTTCACACCCCATTTTTGTTACACCCTGTATCTATGCCCAATTTCGCTTAAATCGACTCAGCTATTTAAGCGGGAAAAAGGACAGACTGACAGACACGAGTTACTTTCGCATTTATAATATTAGCATGGATTAGTATGGATATTTTGCTAATTATTCAAAGAAAATTGTAACACGAACTTTGATTGGTATTACTTTTGTCTAACAGATACGGAACACTATTTGACAGGTAAGTAGTAGCTTAGCTTAGCTACTTACGTATAATTACGCATCCCCCCAGCCTGGGGAAGCTATAATGTGGGGTATATGGGACTCTCACCCTCAAGCCAACTCTATAACTAGTCAGCCAACCTAACTATAAGTAGCCAAAAAAAACTAAGCTTTGATCGTTATTGGAGAATGCTTTTCGAAGGATTTCTCCTTAGGTCCATCATTTGTTTTCTTGTGCTTTGCAACAACGTTTAAATAAATAAATTTTAGCTACAATAACAAAATAACTCAAAACAATATCGCCCACTCAAAACTCCATCAAAATAATCTACGTACACCCTGGGCCAATAAAAAGTGTGAACACACGGAATCGCAGCTGTAAAACACACGCCCATGCACTCGCTTGCTCCATTACTCGGACTAGCGACGCCATTACGCGCGAGAATAGCAGTTTTGTTGTCCCCAAGTGTACGGTCGCGCTATTCTGATGACAAATGTGTAGGAAGTAGAATTCGAGTGTGTTTTTCGGGGTTTTCTTTGATTTATTAGGGTATTTTACAATAGAATGTGCTGGTGGTAACTGTGTAGGAATGTTTTTGCTACCTTTAGTTCCATAATGTATCTTTATCTTTTACTGCGAGAAGGATACTATGGTGCTAGAAACACTCACTAACTCTCTTTATTCCTCCAGTTGCGAGCTGAATATTTTTACCAAAATATACTGCCTATCTTTTGGTGTGATCATCTTAAATTTGACTCGCCACCAACAATCGGGTTTGGTCTAAACGACGTCATTTGGAATTTGACTAAGACAGGCCGAAATTATAGTATATAATAATTATTAATTTGAAATTTAGTATGTTCAAAGATATTGGTCCACTACATTTCAATCAAAGATAATGCAATTTCTGACCCGGAAAAATCGTAAACAATTAAGTAGATTCGATTTAGATTGTTTTCTTTCATTATATCCAATTACAATATAAATTTAAGTTCGCTTGATCATGAAATTAAATCATATGAAAACTAAAACAAAACTATATAAAACATTTCAATAAAGTCATAAATAATCAATGTCCATACAAAAACAAACGTACGTATGTCTAAGTTTATAACATATATATCACATAAAGATCGTCAGATAAAAAAAAAATACCAATTACTTTATATATCCTTTTTATAGCCCTCTGAAGCACTAAACTTAAGTCACAGTGGGCACATTGCACGTAGAAGTGATGGCCGTTGGGGTGGAAAGGTTCTCTAGTGGCGACCACGTACCGCAAGGCGCAACGGAAGAGTAGACACCCACCACAAGGTGGACTGATGACCTGGTAAAGGTCGCGGGAGTCCGCTGGATGCGGGTGGCGCAGGACCGGTCATTGTAGCACTCTTTTTAAGAGGCCTATGAATGCCTATGATGAATTACTTTATAAACATTTACACATGTCAAAAAACAGTGATATGTTTTACTATTTAAAATAATCGATGGTATTTCAATCTTTCTAAAAGTGAATGCCGCTATGAGAACGTCTAGACCACTCAAGTTGCTCACTCACCCTAGTAGTTCTAGTTTCCCCGTTGGTTTGAAAAACAGATGACAATTGCTTCTGCAAAAACTAGTGTCTATTCTTATACTTGAGATTAGTAGCAGCAGGACCTTTAAAATGTAAGTTGTTACTATATATTTGTCTATATTCAATCGTCGCTTGTGACTGTCTTCAAAATGTCTTGCATATAATAAAATATCTTCACAACCATATCAAGTCTAACCTGGCTCTCCATTCACACTTTGATATGGTGTCAGATGTAATTAGCCGTTTGTGTAATAAGTAATCGACAATAAAAATAAATGTCACGTGAAACAACCGTCTTTGTAAGTAAAAATGGCAACAGAAAATAATTCGGAAAAGGAACTTCCGCCGTCATCATCATGAGCGAGAAGTAGTAAGTCCATGAATAATGCCAGTCTTGAACTGATTAATTTCAATGCGAGCAAAATGCCGCAGTTTGGATTTTTTTAAAAACGAAATTTACAATATTATCTAAGAACATACAGCCTATAAAGAAAGTCGGAGTCTCGTAAAGTAGCCTCTATTTCTTCATCACGTCAGGAATGAAGCCCTGAACATTTTCTACAGCTTCAATGTGGATATGGCAAAATCACTCTTAAGGAGCTTATACAACTATATGAGAATTACTTCAGCCAGTAAGGTCAATACAACGATGGAGCGACATAAATTATTTAATCGCCGTCAACACCCTGACGAGGAAATTGATTCCTACGCAGCAGATTTGAAAAATATGGGACTTTCGTGTGATTTTTACTAATGAGTCGAGACGAGCTTGTCAGAGATATTTTCAACTGGAACTTAAACCAAGCTAACCATTACATACTGAAAGTAAGTAAGCAAAGAAAGGATACTGCATCAGGGCCCGAGCACATTAGATAGAGCAATCGATCTACCAAAGTGAGTAGAGTTGTCGAGGATTCAGGCAAAATAACTCTGGAACAATGCCGACGCAAACATCCTGTCAGCGACAAGTCAACCGAAGCATCATTACTCAAGAGGTACATACAGAAGGTTCGTTGGGGCGGATAGGTTCTCGAGTGGCGACCACGTACCGGAAGGCGCAGCGTGGGTAGGCCCCCCACAAGGTGGACTGATGACCTGGTAAAGGTCGCGGGAGTCCGCTGGATGCGGGTGGCGCAGGACCGGTCATTGTGGCACTCTTTGGGGGAGGCCTATGTACAGCAGTGGACGTCTTTCGGCTGATATGATGATGACATACAGAAGCCAAGCGAGACATCTATGTACGTCATACAGGAATAAATCTCCTCTAAGCACGCGTGGCCATCACGTCCCGAGCAAAATAACCCGTCGCCAAACAGGAGGTCTAGATCCATGTGATCCATCGTCACAACGTCCATGCGGAAATTGCAGACAGGTACATCGACATCGCTGTCCCACTCACCACTCAAGGTAAATGTCGTACCTGTCAACGCCTAAACCACTTCAGTAAGTACTGTCGTATACAAAATATTGCTGCCACATTTGTTGATAATGATAATGCCGAGAACAACTTTTTGTGTTTTGGTGGTTTGCGCGTAATAACGTGCAACAATGTTAAATAGACCTTGGACTATTAATTTAGATGTTTGCAATGTTCCAATGACTTTTCTGATTGACTCGGGAGCAGATACGAACATAATTTCTTATATTGATTTTCAAAAGCTAAAACTGCCGTCCCACTTAATCAAGAAAAGGGATTTCAAATTGTCAATCTTGACAGGTCATGCCACGGTCAAGGTGAATTTAATTATGTTTATAATGGGGCATGTCATAGAGAGGTCATAGACTAACTTTTTATATTTACAATGCCAAAGTATTATAGGTGTTGAGATTGATAAAAAGAGTTCATAAGGCAGATTTGAAGGCAATCAGGAACAGGTTTTAATTGACGATGATAACTTGTTTGAGCAGTACAAATATATAATCTAATATAGTAGGCATAGGGTGTATAAAGTATTTTGAATGTCATTTAGTTCTGAAATCGGACGTCGAGCGTAGTATTGATGGGTGTAGAAAAATAACTTAAGTTAGAGTTCGGTGAACAGTTGTCTAAAATACAGTCACAAGACTTTATTACTAGAGTTGACAATCCGACGGCTTGGATTAATTCAATTGTTATTGTGTCAAAACCAGATGGAAGTTTACGCATGTCTTCCTAAATGAGGAGTCTTCTAAGCTATGTAAAGCTTAAGCTTTCCAGGTCTTTACTAGTGAGTGGAATATTGAACATACTACCTCTAGTCCGTATCATAGCAGGTCAAATAGTTTAGTACGTACTGTATAGGTATAATAATTTTTTTTGAAGAAGTGTCAGGCAGATAATTCTGATCCGTACCTGCATTACTACAGTACAAGAATACTGCTAAGGATAGCCAATACTCGCCTGCAGAGTTGTTGATGTCTAGGTCATTACGTACTAAGCTGCTAACTGTTGACATTTACTTGAAACCTAAAATGTGTGATTATAATGCCTTAAATGAATATCATGACAATAGAGTTACAAAAATGACTGATTACTTTAATAGGAATGTTATAAATTTAAAACCAATAAACACTGGGAGTCAAGTAATGTTCAAAAAACGCCCAGATTCACCATGGATTCCCGGTATTGTTGAGAAAGTTTGTTCTGAACCAAGGTCATATGTAAGCAAAAGCCCTGGTGGTACTCGTATGTACAGGCAAAAATGTGTTGCCTCATTTTAGAACGGCCTATGTTTATTGATCCGTTGCCTGAATATATTCCTTCAAATTTTACTCATTCGACTAATGTTGGACATGGTCAAGGTTCAGAAAAAACTGTTGTAAGATTAGATCAAAATAAACAATATACTCGGTCAGGTCGTGAAACTAAAAAGCATAGTTATTACAAGATCAATTTCACTAGGTATAATGATTCTTATATACATTTGCCATGTAATGTTTTAATAAGTAATGTTAGGTTAAGTTATATTTATATTAATATTTTATAGCTGTGTAATACTAATATTACTACAAATTAGTACACATGCCTTTATTGGCATTATTCGCACTGGCAGTTCAGCGACGGATAGAGCCTCAGTGGCTATGAGCGACGTTTTCAAAAAAGGCAATTGACAGTTCATCTGTCATAGTTAAGAGCGCGGGGAAAAAGCGTTGATGTGAATTACAACGTGATTTGTACATTTAATAAATATTGTTCAAATACTGCATAATGGATGCAAATAATGGATATTGTATAATAAAACACTAGATAGTGATATTTGTTTGATTCCAAACTGACCTCCCAATAATAAGTAGGTAATATTTTCATCATTTAGCAATTTGTTATAATGGTAAGGGTTTAATCAGATTACATTTTGTTGAACGCAGTAGAGTTTGCGATACCTGTTTTTTTTTAACTTAAAGTTGTATTTACTTATTTTCAACGCGTTATTTTCATTTTATTTTTTCGTTCGGAGTCTTTCCTGGCTCTCCATTCACACTTTAATATAACTAACTAAAAAACGCTCGGATAAGGTAGAGTCACAGTTTGACACCCTGTTAACTTTTATTTATACAACAAACATAGTGCATCAATAAATTTCCTCAACTGTGTTACTTCGATTATAGCCATCGGGACGCAGGCGCTCAGTGTGCCAAGAATACTCGATGAGCCAAACTAGGCTAACAAGAGCATTTAATGAATTTTTAATTGATTCCAGAAGTTCTTGCTGAAATGAACGTATAAAGACTAACGAAATATAGAACCTTGAACGATATTATCAGGACATCAAGTGTTTCATCTCTTTTACGTAGTACCAATCGCGTCTTGACTCGTTAGCTCAGCACGTATCGAAGCAAGCGCCCGAAAACATTACAATTTGATGAAAAAAGGAAGCGGCCAATAAAAATAGAACTGCAGATATTTCAGGCCCAACCCACCTATCTTCATAGTTGTTGCAGGTATGTTCAAGGTAAGAATGGATAAGCGGTTAAACTTATTTTTAGTGTCATGAATTGTTAAATATGACGCTCGAAGTTAGAAGAAAGAATTTACAAGAGTTCATAAAGAAAATCATGCAAAGTTAGCTAAACAATAAGGAACAAAGAAAACTGTACATTTTCATCAGTATGCACATTTTCACTACACTCCAATAATTTTGGTTATAGTTAATAACAGTTAAGCTTCCTGTTATGTTTAATAATTTAGGTAAATTAATTACAATTTATTTGACAAAGTAAAAATAAATAGAATCAGAACGAAAAAATATTTAATCGTTTTAATATCGTTCTGGAAATAGCACCACGCCAAGAGACATTTGGCAGTTTTCCAACTAAGGAACTGTGTAACACCGTGCATTAGCATAACGTTACATTTAAAGTGGAAAGTAAAATGTTTCATTAAGCACGAGGAGATTTTGTTGGGCGACTCAGTGGAAAATGTTAAGGTTTTGTAATAATTTATGAAATGATTCAGAAATAAAAAAAGGCTTAGAAAAGCATCCGATAGATTTATACATACTGCTTCAAGTTTTATTCAGCAATATCCCATAATAGGTGGCTGACTGACTGGACTTGAGTAGATTTCTTTACGTTGTTGCATAAGAACTTAATTTGCGGAATAATTTTTAGAACTCCTCGACTAGTGGATTTTTTCGTAAGTGGAACTTCCAATCGAAAAACTAAACCCCGAAGAAGACCGGGGGAAGAAGGTTGCCATACATATTGCAGCGACCATTTACGTCTGTTATTTCTTTTATTCACCCCCAGGTTTTTCATCGGAATATGAAATTTATCATATGCGTGCTGTTTGTATATATCAGCGTGCTGTTTGTACATGGAGTCCGGTCAGTTAATGTTTGCAAGGACGACACGCCTAGCTTCATTACACTGTTCTGCAGAATTGACATGAGAGATTTCACTCTGTTTTCATTTGATTGTATGAAGACTTTCGCGGGGTCCAATACCGTACCATGAAAACAATCGCAATCCGGATTCCTTCAACTTGGCTAAAACAGTAGCGGTAACAAAGCGAGGGGTATGTAAACGATTAGTGGTTGAACAGTAAGTTTAAATTGCACAAGTGTGCAGGTACAAATATATGCCATTCCTTGCGTGCCATTGTGGCGCAAGGTACTGCAGGGTGCGGTATTTATGTTATTAGCCCATTTAAAAAACACACCCCTTGAATACTAATCCAATATATCTAACGGTTTCCCAGATACATTCAAATACTTAATAAATATACATCAGGGCTTAGGGTTTTATTAAAGCCATACCAAAATAGTAATCAATTCTGACGAAATTAGGTCCTGTCAAGTGATCATATTTTCCCTACTACAGTCAGCAGCAGAAGTAGCTACGCAAAATAACACGCTCAAAATTATGTAGATATTACTCTCTTGACATTAGAGTCGTGTGTAGGTCATTTTGAGCACTTGACCCGCGTAGCTACTTTTGCTGCTGACTATACATATACCTATCGTATAAATACTGTAACCCAACAGTTGTACTAAATGTGGGCTGTTTATTCAACTCGATAGTTAACTGAAAAAAACATTGTTTGTGTAATTGCGGATATTCATATAAATCAGGGTTAGGATTCTGGTGGCAGTTTAGCACAAGTAATGCAGTGGAGTCGTCATTGTATATTTTTTTATTTGAATAAATGAATAACTGAACGATAAATCTATACGAGTATTACAGTACCGGCCAATAATATATCTCATTTGCGTTTTATTGTATGAACGTGTATAGAGTAAACAATTTAAGTTTGTTGATACATCGCATATTTTACTAGTTACATATTTTGCATAAATTTTTGACAACTGCAATGCAATACCTACTGTAAATTACAATGATGATCTTATAATATAACATTTAAATAAATTTTACTTGTTTGCTAAAATGTTTATGTATTCAAGAGCTTGACCAACTTGCAACTGGAATTAAAGTTTTAAAATCTTGAAACCAATAAATTTCATTATACATTATTGGTTTATCAATCATTTATTCGTTCATTCATTCAATCAAAAAAAATATAACAACGACTCCATTGCTCTTTGTTCACTCCAATGCGTGACAGCGAAGGATACGTTAACCCGTCTAACGCTACTTACTTCTAACTCCTGCCACGCACAAGGTACACAAACTTTTCCAATAAACGCTACGGGGACCGCGGTCAGGCTGCATTGTTACACATCCCTATCATTGATTTAAACCGGTAAAACCCTGTTTAATCTTTTAACATTTAACCACCCCCGTTCATTGCGGGGTTAAATCTTTTTGTTACTTTAACGTTTGATTGCAGGGTATTATTAATTGCAGGTAAGGATTCTGTGGGATACCTATTGTTTGAATTAATGGGAAAATTGTGAGAGGAATTTTAATGGTGTTAGATTTTGGGAAAATAGCCGTGAGTGTATACGTAAGTATTGTGTGCCGTTTGTCACCAGAAGTACCAGTTGGTTCAACTCTAAATGCCATCTAAATCTAACAGCGCGGACATGCCGAACTAATTGTGTAATATGTAAACTTAGTGATGTGCTGTTGCAAACACAGTCGCGGTTTTTATAGGCAACGGCCGACACATAGGGTCATTACGCTGGTTACGCGACCACCTTCGGTTAGCGACCACCTGAAGGAGAAGGTTTTTTCTATTGAAGATAACATCAATTCTACAGACCCTATTGAGACAATTAGTTGTACATGCATTCTTGTTGTTGTTTTAGAATAGAAATCTACTAAAAAACCGAGGAAATATCCTTTCAGTTCACCAACTCTGCTAAGTGGTCGCCAACCGGCACATAAAATTAGGTGGTCGCTAACCGGCGAAATGACCCTACTTGTGCATACGTATAGGGTACTTACTTATGATGCGTTTTATCTCGAATACTAGAGGGATTGTTTTTCCAAAAAACAAATCAACCATTCAATAATAAAAATATTATGAACATAAATAAAAACAAATAGATTAGGTATCAATTTCATTCGTGAAAATTAGGCTAAGGTAACATGATAACTTTTCAAAGAATAATCTGCTCATAAAAACATAAACTTTGTCTGAAAGGCATAAGCGTTTAGCGATTTCAGTTAAAATGGAAGTTTATTATTAAATAATTAAGTTTTAAGAAATGCATTGTAATCATATACATTTACATTAAGAATAAATAAATATTCATACTGATCAGTGATCAGACAGAAATATCGCACCTATTTGTCCTTACCGGGATTTGAACCCAGGACCGTCATCTTCGCTGGCAGGGTCACTACGGTAGCCGGCTGTTTTAAAAGATAATAATTATGTATCTATTATATTTCACCTTGTTACTTAGTAAGGATAAATATAGTGTATTGATCTTACTGTACAATCGACTACAAAGAGATTGTACTAGAAAAGTGACATTTTGATTTCAGTGGGTAAGCGAATACCGTTCTACATAAACGTACTTCATATACACACTTACGGAAGAAAACAAGCTACTTTTTGCCGAAATGAAGATCTTTCGGAAGATCTTCGGCTCAGTGTAGGGTGAAGATGGCAGCTGGAGAATCCGCAAAAACCAGCAACTGGAAGATATGGTGTCCGAGCCTCCGATGACTACTGGGGAGAGCCTACGTAGGACGGCCAAGCGATCGAAGACCTAAAATCATTGGGAAGACGAGGTAGAAAACGGCCTTCGCGCCCTGTACGCAGAAAACTGGAAGGAGATCGCACAGAATAGGGCACGCTGGCGCCATCTAGTATCGGAGGCCAAGATCCATTTTGAGTCGCTGAGCCAACGGAGTAAGTACCTACTCCATATACATGGATATTTTGAATACGCTGTTATTTAGTCTGTTAAACCGCTACATTGATTTGAAATATTCCTTTGATTTACATAACTTCAACAATAGGCTTACTTATATTTAATTGGCAACGGAATTTTTAACGCTACATTTCATCCCGAGCACCATTCCCGTATTAATTTCAATATACTTTTTTCTAATTCGTCATGGCGCACCTGCGGCCAGTGTCAAATATTTTCCTCGTTAACCAGTTACTCGACACTGGCCACACTCACATATCGCATATCACATATCGATTGCAGAAACCGTATAAAGTTCTAAAAATATAATAAAAAATTTGACGCGAACGACAGATGCTATTGTTTGCGGTGCGGTGAATGAACTGTGATGTAAGTTTTGACTCAACTCTAAACTAGCAACTACAGTTATACAGTTCATATTTTAAATTTTAGTTTTTTTTTAAATACTTTAATGTATTAAACAGTGAACGCTCGTGTCGCGTATTCAACCGCGGTAAGATTAAAGAATATTAAAGTAAGGTACCTGGGTCGAATATGGCCAGCCCGAAAATATGGCCACAACCCTACACGGCTAAAACTATAGCGCCATCTACAACTTTGATTATACGCGTTAAAACATCTTTGTGTGTGTAATGCTCAGGCGTCATTACTACCTTACCCCTGCCCTCGCTAGTCCCGCAATGGCAGTCGAAGTTAGACCACGTGTCGTGGATACAATTATTCACTCGTAAGTATCTATGATTATACCTATTTAATTGTCTTGTACTTCAAAGTATTTATTGTGTTTTGGTCATTAGTAATCGTAGATGATATGTCTATGCTTATTTTCGAGCTTTCTTTTGTGTCTCTTGGGTCATGGTCCTTGAAGTGAGATACGAGAATGACTGAAAATATGGCCACTTGATGGCCATATTTTCGGCACCTACTGGCCATATTATACGGCATATACAATACGGAAATTGTTTATAAAGAGCTTAATATTATCCCAGCATCAAAAGCAGCCTGACTATTCTCCAACACGCCGCCGACTTGACTTTGTTTATTCTATCTCCACATCCAAGTCAGCGTTTTCTCGTAGATTCCAAAAAAATCTCGGGCCTTAACTATATAATCGTTTAAGTAAATACATCAAATTGCGTGACTTAAGTTTATATGAATGTAGACGGGTATTGGATATCTTTTTGAATTCACTTAGCTACGACGAGACAGAAAAGCTGATGAAGTAAATGGCACTCACATAAACAGACACATACACACTCACACTCAAATACACATTCCACTCACACACACATACTTACTAGTACATAAGAATTAGTAAATATATTTGAAAGTAGAATATTCAGTTTGCTCAAATGCATCTGTCTTTTTTGCATATATACGAGTACTACTTGTTTACGCATAAGTTCTCAATAGTCATGGTTGAGATTATTGAATGTGGCCGACTTGTTATGGAGCTGTTATCGGAATTAGTATCTCAGGCCGCGGACGGTGGAGTTGCTTTTGAATGGACTGCTTTGATGCGGTTCGGCCAACTCAAATAATCTCAATTACCTACCTACATTGTTGATTTATCTAACTTACCATAAAATACTTTACCATCTAAACTTATGATCCACAGCCTAAAATGTAATCTAATGAAATGAAACAAAATAATATATCTCATATTATGTAAAAACATTACATAAGTATATCAGTTATACCTATTGATGTTGGCTGACGTATCTTACTTCACCGTGATACAGTTTATAATTAGTACGGGAAGTAAAGGACTTCATTCTGCACCAATAATGTAAATTACAACTAGATAACTGTGTGACTAGGTTCAACTACACTCTGTTGTACAATTAACTTCTGTTGTAGCAAAAAGTTGTAGTAAAGTTATTATTATTATATTGATCTTATGAGTTTTTAATTTTTCGCATGCTTATTTAGTTTTCTTTTTGTATTTTCCTTCCCCGTTACGTCTCAAAACATATTCAAGGTAGTTCGACAGAATCTGACATGAAATCAGCAATAGCAGCTGTTAAAAATGGTGAAATGAAGTTTTCAATAGCTGCCAACGACTATAAAATTCCCAAACGAACCCTTCGACGATGTCTTTTAGAGAAAAAAGAAAATAAATCGAAGCTGGGAAGGAAACCACTTCTTACTACACAGGAAGAAAAAGAGCTGGCATCTCGTATCGTTCGACTGTGTGATGTTGGCTATCCTTTGACATCACATGTGCATCGCTTTAATAACTTACGTAGATGTTTATTTTAAAGAGTTGATTTTTTTGTTCTTATTTCGCTGTAATAAATAAAAAGTGTTGATACAATAAAATAGTTATACTTACAACACTAAATCCTCTTAGAAATAGAAATTACCTCTGTGTTCAGTTCATACCGTTAATATGGCCATCATCTGGCCATATTCACATACACTGTCGGAAATATGGCCATTTTCCCGAGTTTAAAAAAATATATCACAAATCCGTTTCTATCACTTCGTGGGTTTTATCGTGCCTAAAATAAGTTATTTAAATAAATTCATTATGAATTAAATACGGAATTGTAACTGGCCTCAAACCTTAACGTGGCCATATTCGCCCCAGGTACCTTAGGTAGTAAATCGTTCATTATTCGTTGACTCGGAGTTACCCGGTTCATTAGTCAGAAAATATAAGGCGTACTTACTGTAATTTTTTTGTAAACTGACCAATTGACCATATACGTAATTTTGAGCCAATCGTTTTTATTGATACAATATAACTATATCCGTCAGGGTACGATGTAAGTATAACAAATGCAAACATTACATTAAACAGACTGGAGTTTATTGGCACTTTTGTGATTTTTTTAATAAAGTTAGGTCCTTTTTTGATCAGTGGTTTTATGTAACTTACTGCGAATAAAACAAACTTGTACCTACTTTAGGTCCTCATTTCTAAACACAAAGTCGTAGTTTCAACGCCATTCTTTATCTTGTAAGAGACCAGTGAAATATTTGAAGGTGCAACTACATTTCTGCTGCTATCGCCGTATGGTAGCTTGGACTGCAGTATTCTTGATAAAGCACACCCCCTAGATATTTTATGCTGGCCGTGTAGCCACTCCGCTATTCTAGAACTATTACTTAGGTGCGGTCGCAGTTTGAATATTCGTGTAGCAATCAGGAAAGTGGTTCAACACAACAGACGGAATCTTGAAACATAATATTATATTGCCATGCGACGAAACATTTTAAGAAGCATTTTTTAGAAGGCTGCCAAGATAATTATATACATTTGTGTGTTCTTCGTCTTCGTCAGTTCGTCAAGGCTGAGGGTAACTACCAGGAGCGCAGTTCTTCACTGCTCTCTTAAGCCTAAAGCCCTAAGGTGACGTCACGGGTCTCGAGCGTCATAGTAAATGACAATTTCGTTTCATGTGAAGGTGTGTTTTGCGGAAAAGGGGCAGATAATACCTACCCTCTCTTAAAACTTTAGACACTTTTATAAGTTTTAAAGTTATCTTTTCGATTATTTATCGTCTTTTGATCCATTTTTAATCCATTTTCGAGAGAATTCAACTTTATTGATTACTTTATTTAGTGTCACCGTTTCCCGATGGTACATTAGTGCAGCGTGTTATATTATATGTAGATGTAGGTATATATAAACTAATTTAAAAGGGTTCGATAAAATGACAGTACAGTCAAGTGTAAAAATATGTATCGATAACATCCTGTCATAAATAAGTACCAAAATCTTAATCCGCTGACATAAGTTATGGGAGATATTTACGAGTAAGTTGTATTCACCCATATTTTTACACTTGACTGTACCTACAACATACCTACAACCTACTAAATAAAATATTCAAGAACAACAAGGATTATAAAATTTCCTAAAAATATATATTTTTTAAATATTATTTTAGTTTTCACACCAATTCACCTACAAAAATAGTACTTTACTGGATAATTAAAAACATTATCTTCGACAGTAATTTTAAACAACCCGAACCAAGTATTATTCCATTAAAATACTCAATAATTCAGTTTTTTATTCGGGTGTAGTTTTTAAACTGCAAAACATCCAATCACAACTAGTTACTCGTTAAAACAGCACAGCTATGAGTTATAGTTATTTTGCTTAGAATTTAACCTAGCTAGACATAAAACACAGGCGACAAGTTTTGTTAAAGATATAAAAACTTATGACTGACTAGCATTGTATTAGAAAATTACAGTCTGTTTTCACTAAGTACATTAGACGCTGCGTAAATAGCGACAACGATTTGACACGCTTTCCGTAGCTTTTGTACGTTGGCCAACGCAAACGGCTCGACTCATACCTATTGAATGTAATGCGTAGGGCCGCGTTGAAATATAATAACAAAAGACTAAATAAACAGCACCATTAGAGTACAAGAGAAAGCTTTAGAAATACATCTCTGGAATCGTTTTATGACTTTGACGCCTCATAATAGGCAAGTGCCTGAACAGAAACCTATTTGTAAATATTACATCTCAAGCTCATTATGTAGGAAGATTGGTGCGGCACCACAGAAACTCAAGGCAAATGAAATTATACACGGACTAGCTGCCCGCGCAGCTTGGTCCGGTTATTACACAGAACGCAAGCGAAGCCGCGGCGTGAAATACTTATAAGCATATATATGTCCATCCCGTTTATCCATTCTTTACACTAAATGTATGGAAGCTGGAAACATTGAATATATTTTAAGGGCCGAAAGTTTAAGTCCTAATGAAAGTAAAAATCTTGACAAGAATTGAGCTCCGCGCGAATAGTCGCGCTATTTATTGGGAGTTATCTTTTAGACTCATTTAGAGTACATTAAGTGCCTTGAAGAAGCAGGAGGACATCTGACCAGCTGCGTATACTCAGGTGCCAGGTATCCTTGGAATCCGGTAAGTGCAGCACGAGCCAGGTCTCAGGGTCCTACACCTGATGAAGGAGCATCACAGCAGCGCCTTGCAACGGTGAATGTCTTTTAAGTTTCTTCAAGGCTCCGTTTCGCTAGCTTCATAAATTTTAGTCTACTTATCGAATAACCTACAGTCCACTTATTAACATTTTGGTCAAATCTCTAGTTAAGAAAAATACACTTTTCTTTTTCATACAAATCAATTCGGCACGCAATGTATGCGTAACAAAATTTGACAGTAACAATTGAAACTACCTCTGCCTCTCAAATTTTTTAAAATTTATATATTTTATTCGATGAAACGGTTCACAGCACTTAAAGCTATCGTTACTTAAAATTCATGTTCTAATAGATGTCACATCTGTATTCGTTCCGTCTAGGTCAGTTTAGTAATGAGGGTTTTCCGAAATTACGTTGATTTTGTATTATTCAGTAAGGTCAGGTACAGACACCTGTCAAAGCTCCAATGTTCATGAATTTACCATTTCTGGAGTGACGTAGATACATTACGAGGCAACTTAGTGACGTAAAGTCAAAGCACATGTCAAAGCACATTATGTTGCTGGAACCCTTAATTGGTAATTGACATTGTATGGTAGGTAAAGGAACTCACTGGGCAATGGTGCGTTGCGTTCTTATTCCGTGTTTGCAATACCTACATTTTTAACTTCAACACTTATTACAATTTTGAAATGAATTGTGTAATGTAAAATTGGCTATGTTGAAACAAATAAAGTGTCGACAATCGTCAATCTTACTACGATTGTCGTAGTTAGTCGTAGTAGGCTTGCTAAAAGGTATTTTTAGGCAAGCCTATATTTATTATACTTAAGTACACTCTAAATTCTTTCCGATTTTCTGTTCCGGGTTCGCCATCGAAAATTATCACGCGCCGCCACTGCTACACAACTTGATTGAAAGGCATATATTCACCATATGTTAAGAAAAGTAATTTCATGGTCCACAATTCGAATTAAGTGTCGATACGTTGTATCGTCGACATTGGAGAATCTAGTGGAATTGAATGGTCTCACGCACTAGGCACGCGCCGGCCAGCTGCCCAAATTTTCCGTGTTATTGGGCTAGGCCAAGCGATCGTGTTGAGAACTCAGAGCCACGCATGCTGCTATGCGGTTAAGAAGAATAGTATACATTGTTTAAAATCTTCTTCTATTTCTTCGTCGATACTTTCTTATCAAAATAGTAGTGGTCGTTATGAGTGGCGAGTCTAGAGAGATATATGTCACTTGCCTCACGATTTCCAGCCATTCCGATCTATTCTCGGCCTTCCTGGTACACTCATACAATTGATCGAACAAATTACTGGTTGAAAAAAAAAGTATGAGTGTAACACAGAGCGAATGAAGAAAAGAAAATTGAAGACATGAAAGTTAAATTTTGAGTGAAGTTTAAAATCATCGAAATCACAAAATAAGTGTGAAATGGTAATTTTCTTCAACATGCAATGAAATATTGAAGTTGTTCTATTTATAATAGCCTTATTACATTACGTTGCGGCGAGACGAGGGATCCGTAATGGAATTTCATACAATAACTACAACTTAGAAAAGTTGAAAAACCCCCAACATTTACATTTCAAAGTCCAATATCTCAAAAATGGCTGAACAGATTATCATGAAACATGGTAAATAACACGCGAGATAAAATTATCTATGACACAAAAAAACCGCATTCAAATGGGTCCATTCGTTTGGGAGCTACGATACCACAGACAGATACACAGATACACACGTACACAGGCACACAGATACACAGAAAGACACGTTAAACTTATAACACCCCTCTCTTTGCGTCGGGGGTAATATTGGAAGTGAGAAAATTGGAATGAACCTACAAAATTGTGTGAGTTCAATATAAATTCGTAAGAGGACGTCACTGCATTCAGACACTTAAAAAAATTGAGTTCTTTTTAATTTCATTGCATGTTTGAGAAAAGCACTACGAGTATATATACCTCGGCGTGAAAAGGGATTGTTAGCTTCGTATCCCTATCGTCCAGATATAGCAAACCCTATGTTCCCGGCCTCTGCAGTAAGTCATATTTCATATCAGCTAAATAAAATCTTATTTTGACTTAAGTGAACATGTCTGTGTTCCAATTCGTTCCCCAATATTTCCGACCGTGTGTCAGCAAGAGCGACGTGACGACCGGATTTGTACGGCTTATTTCCGGAACCGCGTTCGGAACACGCAAGTGGTTGCCGATATTTCCGCTCTCGACATACCTTGAAATGCAAGGATTTGTGGTTGAAATTAATATTTTTTGTACAGAATTCGATTTGACTGGAATATAAAATACAATCAGTATGTAAAATAACGAAAGGGAAACAATGTAACCTGTTACAGTATGAGCGAGAAACTAAATATAAAGAAATATACGTCTATATATTTATGTATGTACTAAGAATAAACAAGTAATGTCTATGGAGTGTACCTTTATAGCTTTGAAGTTTGTATATCCCTATATATATCACCCCTTAGGAAATCTCCAAAACCATACATCCTATTTTAAAAATGTTTTTACCAGCAGGTATATAGATTGGATTTTCGGGATGTTTAAGGGCTGTATTTTATGCTGAGGTTCTGTCTGGGTTCTTTAATACAGGGACGAAGCCGTACGGGCAACTAGTATCTTATAACAATGTAGTGTAGATATGAGTTTGTTTGCTGTACCCCGTAAGTGGTCATTTGCATTGCATTATTTTACTTGCAATATAATGTATGCAATAAGTACAGGGGGAGGGAAGAGAATGCCTACTATACCCTCTGCGGCGTTAACCTTCGCGGCCGTGTAAGGGAGCACCATCGCATGCATTCTACCACGATGCTCCCCCGGCTGCCCCGACTAGGACACCGGGTTCATCCTAGCGCCAAAGGAGGGAGGGGTTGGTACAGTTTTAACCCCTCTTCCAAGCGCGTAGGGCCTAGTGGTGCGGGTCCCCAGCAGGGTAGCCTGGGAATAATACAGGGGAACCCTCCGGCACGACCACGCGGGGAGCGGCCCGACTGGGGGATCAGGCTGTTTATGTACTGACGCTGCTTTTTTCCCCTCCGTCTGCGAAGAAGCGGGTGCGCATGTGCTCTTTTTTGCCATCTTCGTCTCGCAAAAATGGATCATGGCGTTCCACGATCCCTCGCTGCTCAGCATACAGGATACCACGCTTTGCAGCGAGAGATGTACCACCCCTAAGGCCCCTCTTAAGTCTTGGCACTCCATGGCCCAGAAAAGACACTCTTTGAAAGTGTGTATAGCCGTATCGTCGTCACTGCCGCAGTGGTGACGAGCTGGTGATGGCTCTCTACGTATTTTATGCAGGTAATAGCCGAAGCAACCATGTCCGGTCATCACCTGTACTAGCTTGTATGTCAGGCTCCCGCTTTTCCGGTCAAGCCAGCTGTCATAAAACGGAAGGAGCGCCTCTATGGTGCCAGTCCTACAGGGGTAGTCTTCCAGCTGGTTTTTCCACATGTCCCTCTCACGCTTGGCCGCCATACGACGCCTCCCTTCTATCTCTTGGGGCCACGCGCTCCTAAGTTGTCCTGGCCTCCACCCGCTCTGTATCGTTCTGCCAGTAGCTGGGCAACCAACTCCCGGGGCAGGGTGCCGGCGAGAGCCACCGTCCTGTAGCCCCTTATAGCCCGCTAGGCTATATCACCCGCTGTGGCATCCGGAGAAGGGCCCTTGTCTTACTTGTGAGCCTCTTCGCCGTATCGGCGCCCCGTACAATGCCATGCTGCGAATGACATTCACAAATAGGCGCCGACATGGAGCTCTAGGGCCACCAACATTTGGCAGCAAGCGGTCCAATGCCATTGCGGTGCCAATGAGTCGGGGAGACAGTCTTGCGAAATGTTCGCTAAAGTAAATGTTCCCACCTGCGGTCCAGAATAAGGCCCATATATTTTATGTGGTGCAAGTACCCACACTGACTTATAAATACACACAAGGTTAAATAACAAGGAGCCTGTTATGTTCCTCTGCTGGAAAAGGTCTCCCCCCATTTTGCCATTGTTTACGGTGTTGGGAAATATAAAGCCAGTATTTTAAAGAAATATATACACAGTAGGCACTTTAGGATAAAACATGTTCATCCTGTCAATCATAAAAGGAATAAAATTGGGGGTGCAAGTTGATACTATAGTTCATGCGGACGAAGTCGTGGGCAAATTCTCGTATATATTAGTATATTAAACACAAAGTTCCGAGTTATAATAATTTACTTAAAATGAGCCTACAATCTGAATCAGGTTATTTTTGGCTATAACCGGATTCATTACCCGGTTAACTCAGACACGTATAACCCATTTGCAATGACGCGCCGATAATGGAGTTATCCGGTAATATACGGGCGCTGTTAATAGTAAATGCACAAGATTTTGATATCGATAGTGCTAAAAGGTATCTTTTATTAGTAAATTGCAGTGCATTTATTTTGGTAGATAAGATTAGATTGAGCATCAAGTTAGTCTAACTACTTACATCTCAGGAAATTGAATTTATGCTGTGGCTTTGTAGCTAATGTTTAGTTGTGGAAATACCAAACAAAATAGTTTTCTGATATATTTGAAACTAGCTTCTGCCCGCGACTCCGTCCGCGTGGAACTCGTTTATATTGTAGCGCGATACAAACTTTCATCCCCCATTTCACCCCCTCAGCGGATGATTTCCGGGATAAAAACTATCCTATGTCCTTCCCCGGGATTCAAACTATCTCCATACCAAATTTCATCTCAATCGGTTCAGCGGTTTAAGCGTGAAGAGGTAACAGACAGACAGACAGACACACTTTCGCATTTATAAAATTAGTATGGATGGATGTATAATCGGGGAAACAAAGCCGACAGTTATTCGCTATTTCGTCCATCGGGTAGCGTTTCAAAGACACCGAAAAATTATTTCGTAAGTCAGTACGATCAAAGTAAAAAAGATCACCACACTTTAATTAGCACCCTATTCCTTTGTTATAAGGTGAAAACAATACACACGTATTTAACTTAAAACTGTAGCAAAGAAAAACTACCTGAAACTGACTATGAGTTCCTAATATTCCCCCGCATAAAGCTGGTTTTCCACCGGAAAACCAGCTACCAGAAAATCGTATGGGACTTACTACCTATTTCCACCGAGCGCGCGCGCGTGCGGTGGAAATAGGTAGCAAGTCCCATACGATTTCAATTCTCGCCTCGTCTCGTCTCGTCTCGCCTCTCCGGTGGAAAACCAGCTTAAGGTTCGAAAATGGTGAGTTAATCTATGTTGACTAAGTTCTATATGTTAAATATCTTAGTTAATAAACAACGAATAGAATTTCTACTATTTCCAAGTTTATCTTTACCACGCGAGCATTGACACTACTGAAATATGATAATAAAATGCAGTACCTATTCTGCCGGCATAGGAGGTAAATCGGATGGTGCGTGGGCAGCCAAGCGCGAACAGTGATAACGGTTAGCGATAAAACTAATAGAGTTTTGGATTAACGTTCGAATCGAGCTAACTACATACTGCGGCTTCGCCTGGTTAATGCTTTGGCCTGATAATGACCTTTCCTATGTCCGGTGTGTTATTTACTGTCAGCCTCATTTTGTACAGTTACTGATTTCAATTAGGTAAGTAAATTTCGAATGACGTTGAAAATGACAAAATAAATTGAATATTTTTTCCGTCTATAAATAATCAAGAGCAATGAAGAAATAGGTACACTTTAAATCAAATATCCATACCAATTGGCCCGCTAAATTTGATAGACTGACGGCTGCTTGCCCGTGCTGATATAAGTTGGCATATCCTACGTTGGCAGCAATGCATTTGGTACAAAAAGTTAATTTAATAAAAAATGTTTGTTAAGAGTTCGCAGTAAGCTCGATTCTCCATAGAAACGTAGTTACGCTCTCATTTTAAAACTACGTGTTGGATTGTAACGAATCTTTGCATGCACAATGACATGAGGAATATCTATGTCTGTAATTAGTTTATGTAGCTTCAGATACCATAGTAAAAAATTTACAGCGAATTTCAGTTTTTCATACAAAACTTGTTTTGCTGTATTTCGTTTGTTTTATAAACTAGAACCATATAAACTAATTACAGATATAGATATATCACATGTCATTATATATGCAGTTTCGTCACAATCCAACACGTAGTTTTAAAATGAGAGCGTAACTACGTTTGTATTTGAAGGTGAAGTTCGACCGAGCTTACTGCGGACTCTTAAATAATATTTTGTTGTAAAGGTCTACCCGAACTATCATTTTGGTGACTTAAGAGCACAATTGCAGTTAAAGGAGTGTGTAGGGTATGAAATAAATGAATTTTTATTCTGCAAGCAGGCCGTAATGGCACTTTTACAAGTCAAAATTCTACCAGCGTTTTTGAAAAAGAAGACCATTTTCAAGAAGAAACGCCGAAACAAACTCAACAGTCGGACATTTTTTTGTAAATAAAAGCTTATTACAATGATAGTTCTTAACCTACTTAAAATAAGTCAAACTGAATACAAAGGATTAAATTCAATATAATGCGTTGTTCTACAAGAACACATGTCCGAATAAGCTATATAATGAATGATTAAATTAAAAATTGGGCTCTGTTTTGGGCCACGCATTTCTGTCAGTGAGGTAGTCCTCAACCCTGTAATAAGCCTTTGACATCAATGTTTTTTCAAGTAATTTTTAAGAGCTGGAAAGGGTAGATATATACTTTTTTTCAGGCCTATTATCTATGTTTGTATATATTAAGTGTTCATGAATGTTTGATGGGTAAAAAAAGCAGTAACGACGTTAGTGTTGTATATTACAGTACTTGCGATTTGTTTATAGGCTAATGGAATGGTTATGGTTATTATATTATTATTATTGTATCCAGTTCTCTTAGGGTTTGCGAAGCAAATTTTCTTACTTTCAATAATTTATTGTCTGTAATTTAGTCGATCTTTTTTATACCCACATTTATACTAAAAGTGGCGCTGGAACATAAGTTTCATGTGCTCTGCCTACCCCTTTTGAGAATAAAGGCGTGAATGTATGTATGTAATTTTAATGTTTTTTTGTCTTTAGTTGCTTAGCGCAAAATATTTAATAGTTTTGTTTAAGTTTAAGTGTATCAGCGCTTTGGCATCTACTGTAATGCTGTAAAATATTGTTTTTATAAATAAATAAATATATACATACAATTATTCACGGTATTAAACCGACTATTACTTAAATCAAGCGGTTTTCCCAATCGTGCAGCAGTAGTTTTAGTACCCGATTCAAATAATTCAGACACTAATTAAGTAGATTTCGTGGCAGGACGTGTATAGCAGACATCTATAACGTGATGTTTAATATCTTAGCCTTTTCGCAGGAACTACAGATTTTTTATAATTGGTATGAAACTAACCTAACATAATGTGCGTCTAAGAAAATATACACAGAAAAAGTTTACAGTTATTGAATAACTAAATTATATCTAACTTTACATTATGTCAAATGTTATTTTATGTTGCGAGAGTTCACCTAGTTTAGTCCACTACATATGACCATGGTCTACCAACAGCAAATTTTGAATATCTTCACCTTATGCTACCAACATGAGTGGCGGGCCCACGACTTGACTATAGATTTATTCGCTGTTAGGTAACAGCGTCTGGGTAGCCGCTTTAAACAAAATCAATAAGGTATCCACGAAACAAAACAAAATATTTAAATAAATAATTTGTTTCGTTAAGACAGTACAGCAAGGTATCCTTTCGTTTTGTTTACAGCGGCTACCAAATCCGAACAGCAGAGGATTTCTATTGACATTTCCAGGAATATCACTTAGCTTAGTAAGAGTTGGAAACTTTAATTGGAGGAATAAAGGACAGTTTTTTGCCTTTTCCCTGAGTCTGAAAAATCTGTTTCGTACGCATTCTTTGATGAGAAAAAGTGTGTCATAAATGTTATCATCCCAGTCCGTTTTTCTGATTTGACTAAATTTCATCTGATATTATCCTTTGACATTGTAAAGACGATCCTTTTTTTTTTGGTTGACTTGACACTTAATTGATATGGTGCAAGCGATTTTATCTCATTCAAAAACTACTTATTATGAACTACGTTGAAGTCGTTAATAAAAGCTACCAACTACTTACATACCTAAAAAAAATGTCGGAGCGCGTTCCTATATCTGGTACAATACAACAAAGTGTACAAACATACAAGATACGATGACGTTTTCGCGATACCCAGTAGCACTGAGTCACAATGACAAGGTAATCTTGTCTTCTTAGGTTTCAGCACAAATAAATATGTCTAAGGATAGTAAATATGCCAGGCTAGGCCCAAGAACAAAAAGGTATATAACCACCGTAATATTGTATTATAGTATATAGCAGAGAAAGTCAATGAGCTCCAACACAGGACTATATTCTACTTACTTAAGTATAAAAGTAACCTACCAAAAATAAAGTTACAAGTTTAGGCACCATGCGTCACAGAGACATTAGCGCTGGTTGTTTCAAACTGTCCGTCAACGCAATAAAGTCCGTTTAATATCTGATTATATGGGAAATTTAGTTTTCTAGGGTAGATACATGTCAGGTGCCGCCATTATCTGCCTGTGAAGTGTGGTGGCAACCCGCATTAAGAAACCTCCTTACTCCTTCATCATGCAAGTGCAAGAAAACAAAATAGGTACCAACCATGCAGTTTCCTCCCTTGGTTTCGTGCCAATTCAATCCATTTCTTCCTTATTGCGGATATTATCTGACTATCCCCATACTACATCGTAATCATCTTGCCAAGAAGCCATAGTCGTACTAAAATACTTTTAGAATAACAACAAACCAACAAATCTGTTTCCGCTTGTCATTTCCACGTTTCCGGCCTACGCGAAAATTGCTCGTATAAAAATAACAAAGAATATCCGTTGAACTGGCGCTTGTAGCGTATTCCGAAGCCGGCAACTTTGCTAACAATGCGTGTCACAGTCAAAGCGTGCCAGTATGTAGCCACAACGGCGTTATGGCGGAGAGGGATCACTTGATTCAAGTATATAGATGGTTCAATTCGAGTAGAAATCCCATTTTTTCTACGATACAAAACAAACAAGTTGGTAAGAAAGAACTCAGGAGTGGCTTCCTCGTGGACCGATCGTCCTAATTTTATCAACAAGAAACACTACGACTTATCGATGGCTGGATGATGCATGGTTGCGTCGCTAGACCACTTTTGTAAAATATACATACGATTAAACTCATCAAAATGAGTGATAAGAATTTTACGTCATACCTGGCCATAATGCGAATTTTACTGCACGCTGCGCGTACGGTAAAACTCGCATTGTGGCCAGATGAAGACGTAAAATTGTGTACTTACCACGGGCGGTAATTCGTAAAGCCCCAGATCGCATATTTATGGCCCTCACCTTCGGTTCGGGCCACAAACATCTGCTGTCTGGGCCATTCACGAATTCACCACCCTAGGTACGTAATGCACTATTGCAGATTGATGTTTGATGATGAGTCACGAAATTTGGAATCGGTTTATATTTGGGTAAGTACTACTCCTGTTTTATAATTATTTCTATGTTTTCGTTTTACTTTTAAACTCAATTGTGAAGAATGTTACTATAATATATTGGAACTGCAATAATGTTGGAAAGTCAAAATCTCATCCGATATAATAAAATCGGTACTAACCTGACGAACTACAGAACAGCGTGACGGCAAAGTCACGCTATAGCCGCATCATTTAATTAAGACATAACTCAATCAACCGCACAAGGTTTAATAAGAAGTACGGTATTTCAACTTACCTTGTGTATCATAATTAATCATGAACTTTAATAATTTGTAGCTGTTTGCACTAAATCTGGTAATTGACGTGATCCTTTGCTTTGCCTTCTGTATCCGTGTTTTTTGTACAAGTGATTTCGCCGTTCCAAGCTGTGGCAGTACATATTTTTTAGTAGGTACATACCATTGTAATAAATATGTTATGTACCGTACCTATCACGTCCTTTCCTTTCACTGTAATGTAGATCACGATTTTTACCATCGGAATTCATTCTTACAAACGCGGCTGAATTTGATATTGTAGGTATTAACTTTATTTATGCTCGCGGAAATGAATGAGCCTTTTTATAGACTACGGCAGGGGGAGCAGTTATACCAAGGTGGAACCAAGCAAAGAGCACGAGGAGTATGACCTGTATGACCCCGGGGTCCACGGGTGCTACTCGAATGCAGATGCTGCAGGTGAAACATTGGATGACATGCCGAGAGTGTTGCCGAGAGTGTTTCCGAGAGTGTTGCGATGGATAGGTATGATATACAATTATACAGCCTTTGGTATTGACGCCTTAATTAGCCCTTTGAGAATTTCGTGCACCAAATTCTAAAATTACCGCTTTTCACTAAGCAGGCTGTATATTTGTTTGCCGTGGTGTTAAAAAATAACTCAATTTATAGCTAGCAAGCTAACCTATAAACATTCAACACACACAAAAGCAAATAGGTACATATTTAAAGCTAGTAGTGTCTCGTATTTCTTAAAGGATGTTCGGTTCATTTGCCTGGATGGATCCGACCGTCGCTATCAACTTCGCAATCACCCCGCTGATTTCCCGAATGTCTACAAAAAATGCCGTCCAGCATTATTTAGCGGGAAACTAATTAAAAATTTCTAGCCAAGAAACCAGGCCACTTAATTATAGAACGAATTTATTCCTTTAATTCGTAACTTAACCGCGCTCATTAATAAAAGTTAATTAAGTTAGCATTAAAAACGTCAAGTCGGATTAAGCGGACGTCACTTAAAGGAATTAATTGGGATTTGCGGGATTACAGGAAACACCTTTAAAGTGTGGGATGTACGGGGAGCGAATGCGTGGAGCGTCGCGACGGATAGGGTAAACATCACGGTGCAGTTTTCATGTAAATGTTTTTAGGACAACATTACTTACGGGGACTCTTAAGGGGCTCCTAGTTCCCAATGACCTTCGATCTGTAACTGTCGGATTTTTCATGTTTTTTATAGCTTATCGTATTAACAACAACGTGATTTACCGAAATAGTATCCTATATTTACATAAAAACTCACAGTTTTCGGGATATATGGCACCAAACTTTCAGGCCAAAAAACCAATGGGCGTAACTTTTGTGAAAATGAGTTAAAAATAAAAATCTCTCGTGGGTTTTTACAGACGTCAATAAGAAACAGTTATATGTAGATTTCATATATAAAAGCGCATAAACAACATATTAGGTCCTTACCTATGAAATTGGCGTTTTGTATGGAGAATTTTATGAAAACTGTGGTTTTTTACATTGATTTTTGCGGGTTATTCAGCAATGTCAACTTCAAACTAAACAAAATTTTGATAGGAATATAGAAAACTTTTGAGCTACGTTACAAATATCTTAATTACTTAAAAGTAGTTCGCATCATAAAACTATACGTAATTGAAACACTTGAACGGCAGCACATGAAAAGGGTGGTTTTCAAGCTGTAATTTGAAACACTAAATAAAAAATGAAAACCTATAATTTGTATTTAAAATCTTTTTTACATAGTTTAATATTGAAATTTAAAAAATAGTTGAAAGTTGCAATAGAAACGAATAAATTACGCACAAAATAATACATGTGAAATTTCATAGGTAAGGACCTACTCGTATCTCTCGGACCTACTAATATCGAAAACAGAGCTTTTTTGGACCATGTTTGAATAAATCATATAAAACAATTATTAATTATTTTCAAAAACTCGTGCAAATGTAGATAAAGGATTGAAGAACCGATAAGTGTTTGTGCCATAAATATATCTATAGTTTTGACGGAGGAATATCAACTCAAAACTCATCAAAACTAGTTAAAAAGCGTGTGGAGCCTTAAGCAAAAAAAAACTTCTTCTGTGTATTTTTTTTTCTAATACAATTTTTAGCAGCAGAAACTAGTTTCTGACCTAGTTAAGGTGGACCCCGTTGCGTATACAAAATTTCATTTTATTCCAGCATGCCGTTTTAAAATGTGAACTCGGGGAGCGACCACACCGGTGCTTTACGCTGCGTATACGCGTTGACGTGTCGTATGCGTCACGTATTCTTCATACATTTTGCTGCGTTTTACGGTGCGTTAGCGTATTTTGAGCAGCGGTGGGGTCGCACCTTCAGGTGAAGTTTTTTTGTAATAAATTATTTCCGAAAAACTTTTCACGCAAAGTGAATTAGCCCTTATAAATCATGCATAACTTCTTCGACTTCGTCGTTGATGAGAAAAACCGTAGTCGATAACAAATCTTCATATTCAATTTACACACTTATTATGGCAAATATTATGTGTCCAATTTTGAAATTTTTAATTCTGTCACGTTTTCCTGATTGTAAACTTATAGGTGTTAGATTTATTTATATATTTATTTATATTAATAAGGCGAAAAATGTATATGTTTGACGTCGACTATACATCAGCATTATTATCACTGGATACCCTCTACCCAGTCAGTCTAGCCCGCACGCAGGTCTAACCTTTGACCGTTAGATGTAAACGGCTACATAATCGTCGAAATAAACATCTGTCTATCATATTTTAATTATATTACTAAAATGCTATCTCAAGTTTCTTTATTAAAACACTTAAAAAAAGTTTCTGTCAAAAAGCAAGCTTTTATTGCCGATTCTAACGAGCCCAAACTCGATGGGGTTATGTGGTTTTATTACGGAGTTTCTATGGCCACCTTCCAGCTCAATCATCAGATCAGCTCCACGTCATCAATATTGCATTATCATGCGATTTGCATTATTCGTGCAAAATTTCAACACAATCGGAAACCGGAAAGTGGGTCAAATTTAACTTGCAAAATTCCATTACAGACAACGGGACAGGTGAAACTAAATAAAAGCTTGTGTAACAAACGAAAAAGAACCAAATCGACCAATTTAGATCCGCAACGTAGGCTTCGTCAGGTGGTGGATACAACTAGGAATCAGCAACACGCATCGTCACATACAAGCGCACAACAAAAGAGCAATCACCAACGGGCTTCGTCACTAACCCTTTCTCTATAGTCCGAGCGCTTCACTCAGTCTTCGCCTGCGCGGCGCGAGGGGGGGGGGGGGGGGGGGTATAAAGCTGGTATTCCACCAGAGGCGAGACGAGAATTGAAATTCGTATGGGACTTACTACCTATTTGCACTGAGCGCGCGCGCGCGCGGTGGAAATAGGTAGTAAATCCGATACTAATTTCAATTCTCGCCCCTCCACGCCCCGCCTCGCCTCGCCGGTGGAAAACCACCTTGAGGCTGGTTTTAGTGTCATGCGGACCGTCAGTACGGATCGCTCCGCACGGAACAATATGCATGGCGGAGCTGTCCGCGCGGACGGTCGTCCGTACGGATTCGTTCGCATTACTCTAAAACGCTCCCTTAAGCTTAATAGATATTGGTCCGTGCGGAGCGATCCGTACTGACGGTCCGCATGACACTAAAACCAGCCTAACGGGGCAACGCGCGGCGTGCGGATGCTTTGCCTCCCGCACGACGCCCGATGATATGAGCGTGTGCGTACTCTTACGCACTACTCTGGCTTACGCACACGCTCATAATTTAACGTGGGTTTTCACATGTCGCTCTGTGGAGGGAACTGGAGTTTAGATGTACTTTGCTTTCCTGTTTGTATAGGATTGCTTCGACTGTAGCCGGTAAATATTGAGAGTACCTAATATGATGTTACCGGTTAAATACCCACTTGTTGGTTTAATTCAGATTATATTGTATAGTGCCAGTAACAGAATCTCACTATTCAATAGTTCCAGTTCTACTCCATGGTTAAGTACTTCTTAATAACACAAGAAGAGGCAGCACTAGTTTCTCCAATTATAAGAGTTATTAACACGCTGAAACATATTTGTATATCAATCTTAAAATAAATTTTATTAACATAGACTCTTTCCCTTTGTCACTATTTCATAATAACCAAATTACATTAATTAAGCCATGAAAATAAACGCACATTTTCAACTAACAATTTACTTTCCGATTCAAACAAAACCATTTCACGTGTCACATCAAACATGAGTAAAAATAACAAAGTATAAACAACTGAATATCGGATTTATTTATAAACACTACCCTCAACCGACCATGATACTTTACTTCTAATTGACACGGATATGAATCGTATTTCAAAGTAATAAGGTATAAACGAACTGTTTAATGTGACTTTGTGTAACTATGTTTTATCTACTGTCCAGTCAAGCGAAAATATACTTTAGGATAAATACGATAGAGTTCACGGAGGCTGATAATGGAACTTTGTTTTTCGGAAGCCAGAGTTCAGACAGGAGTTTATAAAATAATTTCCAATCCTGAATTCTAAAAGGGATGCCCGGCGCACGCGTCAACTGTCTTTGACTTTTACTGGCACGTGGGACATTTTTTATGTTTTAAAATAACTAACTTTTGTTGATATTTTTATAGCTTTTGACCTAAAGGAGCAATTAATTAAGGTTCGTTTCTTTATAAAGCAATATAGAAACAGTGATTACAAACAAGAAATATTTCGACCTGTTTAATTTATGATACTCTTAAGAGTCCGCCAGTAAGCTCGATTCTCCATACAAACGTAGTTACGCTCTCATTTTAAAACTACGCGTTGGATTGTAACGAAACTTTGCATATACAATGACATGAGGTATACCTATGTCTGAAATTAGTTTATGTAGCTTCAGATACCATAGTAGAAAAATACAGCGAATTTAAGTTTATCATACAAAACTTGTTTTTGCTGTATTTCGTTTGCTTTATAAACTGGAACCATATAAACTAATTACAGACATGGATATACCTCATATCATTGTATATGCAAAGTTTCGTTACAATCCAATATGTAGTTTTAAAATGAGAGCGTAACTACGTTTGTATGGGAAGGTAAAAGTCGGCCGAGCTTACTGCGGACTCTTAATGGAAAAGGTACACTGCCATATCAAAAATTACATTATAGTTTAAATGTAACCCTTGTAGAGGTGCTCCGACAAATCAAGAAGGAAACACATTTATTTCGAAGAACATTAAATCAAAACTGAACAAAGGATCATGAAGATGATAAAAATAAACTCCCATGCCATAAGTGCTTAATTTCTTAACGAGTACGAAATATGGCACGAAGCCTACGTCCTTACTTATGACGCGTAGCGAATTGTCGTCCTCGCCATCCTCTTCTCAACTAACCTTTGTAAAAAATACTAACATATCATCAAACATTTTATACCATCGCGAATTATTTCTTCCTTCTCATCTTAGTCTTAATTTAGTGACAGTCCCAAAGGACCTTAAGGGCCGCTCAGTTACCTAATTCCAAGAACACGCACACAGTATATTTTGTTGCAAAAGCGACTAATTTCTAACCTTCTAACTTACCTGCGGAAACTAGGCTTTATAGGAAATTAGGCTTTGTCAAGTGAGTGAGCAGTTCGAATGGTTAAAAGTTCTCTAGCCACCTGAAGGCCTCTAACTGGTTCAATGGCTACTACCATAGACAACAGTCAACCGAAATCAAAGGGCGAAATTGGCCAGTTAGGAAATACTCGCAGTAGTCCTCCATCGAGTTATTGACCTCCGATAACCTACGACTTTGAAAAAATAATGCTTTACCTTGTGTACCGGCTTAAGCCTCCACTCAGCTTACTCGCTTCTTTTAAATTTTATGAAATGGAGGTTAGATAAAAATCTAAAAATATACCTTCATAAAAATAATATTTAAGATTCCATACTGGTTTGGAGTACCTTAGTACACAGCAGGTGTATGTGTTGTGGATATAAAATGAGATGTTTATGGAAGGGTTTCGATTATTTGCTTAATGCTTGTCCGCCAATCTTGTTGGTTGAAAGACAAATGGGACATATTTATGACGCATCAATATAATACCTATGGCCTTTAATATATATTTAGTTTTATACTATACAGTAATTTATAACTACCGAAAAGATAAACATCCTTACAACAGCAAAAATCTTTTCACCTTAAATGTACCTATACGAAACAATAATAATGTACTTCTGTAGTAATTAAGTAAATAACAATTAAAACCCAAGAAAGAGTTAAAAAAATTACAAGTCAAAATAATAAAATACACCTTGTACTTACTCGTATCTGGTAATGTTCAATGCCTATTAGGTAGTAATTCACACTACTTATTTTCTATGTAACATTATTGCAGCACGCATAAAATTAGTAATGGCATGGTGTACGAAACTCAAGCGGATATGATGTTGTAATATAGGTACGCATGTGTGTTTACATTGTGGTTTAGTAGTACGTAATGTAACATCCGGTAAAACACTCGAGCGCGTCAAAATGCGGTTACACGGAACATCTGTAAATTATTGACACACACTAAGCAAGTTGATAACAAGCTTTTAGTGATAACAATTATTGACAATGCCTTAATGGTGGATAAACGGAAGCAATGTTTTTTGGGTTTTGATAGGCAGGAATATTCCAAGCACTAAACTAGATGGGATGACGTATTTAAAGGGTATTTTTTACAAATATTGCAAGATGTTTAATACCCTTTTTTCAGGTGAAATAACTTAACTCCAGTCCAAAAGCACGACTATAAACTCATTCATTAGTAATTTTGCGAGAATTTATTTTAATTAATGCAATTCTTCACAAACGTAATGCCTGTCTTTAGATACTAAAGCAATATTCCAGTTATTTTGTACCAAAGTTGAGTTGAGGGGTAGTCGGGTGTTTTTTCTTCTAAAATTACTTATATACAATATAAATATAGGCCATTGCTGCTGGACGTACTAATTTAAGAAAATAATGAATAGACTGCATTTTGAAACACAAAACCAAGACCCTTCTAAGCAATACCATGCATTTCTTTGTAAACAAAGCACACGAAATCACCGCACCATAATAAAATGAATATTCAAGTACCTCAGGCTTAAAAGGAAAACTATTAAAAAGAAATCCGCTTACCAGCTTACGTCGTAATCAATTCTCGAGTGCCCTCCAAATATGGGGTCTATTACAACATCTGCTACTATTCCAAACGAATTTCGGCATTCCTGATTTGAGCAAAATAAACTTTATCTCTTTGTGATAAGGATATCGGAATGGTGAATGTATGTTGGTGCGGAACACATGCCAATCTATGTCATATTTATAGTCTAAATGATTGCGGCGTTATGAATGCTAGATATTAAATATTAATAGTGGTGTTTTGCCATGCTTGTGCAGTGATAAGTGGTGAATAAGATAGCTTTTGCAGATATTATTTATGTATGCATTTCAAATATTTTTGACCGGTTTTAATTTGTCACTTTTACAAATACGCAGATACTTATAAAGTGTATTTCGAAGAGAAAAAGGCTTTACTTTTAATTTAATAAAAAAGTTGCAATGTGTTTTTCAGTAGCTGGAATGTCTCTCGCTCATATCACACACAATGGCCTGCCTCGTTTATATTAGGTATACACAAATTGTTAAAGTTTAAGAGGGGGCGCTCCGCGAAATTGGGGTTCTTCGATTGAATATTTACCTATGACAAACTAAAGCGAATGCCAGGAAAAAGAACATACCAAAACTACATCATATTTGCAATCGAATCGTCTGAAAAAAACCATACAAAACCAAAATTGCCTCGATAGAAAAGAACCGCCAAAACATGTCTTATTTTTACTCAATTTCAATGGTGTGACGTTCCCGTGCATATAATTTACGTAAAAAATGAGTGTTTAATAGCTTTTGGTATTCCCTGGCGCAGTGACAAGGACGGAGATTTTTTATGGAGTACCTTTTCAGACTTATTGAGGTGAAACGTATTTGGCGTATAGGTCTTTTTTATTTAGCGCGATACCCTTTCTCCCGTCGCGTGTTTCGTGCGGTTCGGTATATCTTCTGTTGCTGTTCGCGGGCGGAGTCAGTCGCAATCGCTCCGCTGAGACGAAAGGACTACGTTCTGTGCTCTCACGACAGCACGGTGAACATAATTATTTCAATAATATTGTGACCCAGTATATTCGTCCAGTGAATGAACGTATCATTACATTCCAGTAGATATTTTGGTACATTTTGAAATAGTATATTTAAAAGTCGACCTTAATATGCAGATCTTAAAGTTCAAAATACAACCATAAGATTACGCAGCGATCGGCCGGTGACCGCCTTCTTAGAATAATTTGTGCAGTACATGCAAAACCAGACGAACATTTTTCTGTCGATCGTATTATCACTATCACTATCACTACATAGTATAAGACAAAGTCGCTTCCCGCTGTCTGTCCCTATGTATGCTTAGATCTTTAAAACTACGCAACGGATTTTGATGCGTTTTTTTTAATAGATAGTGATTCAAGAGAAAGGTTTATATGTATAATATAGTATGCGTGCGAAGCCGGGGCGGGTCGCTAGTTGAGAATAAATCCGGTTATGTTCAAAATCGATGTCTGAGAGGTCTAAATACGAATTCAGTCAGAAATATTTCAAAAAGTGGTCGATTTATTATAATTTTTGAAACACTGTTGTAAATTAATATGCGCGTTTTTTTTTTAAAACAATATACATCATGCAGATTCTAGAAATGATGTCCATTTTGAATTCCAAGATGGCGGACATTGCTTTTCTAATTCAAACTTTCGTGAGACATGTTTAAATAATACTAATAATTACACGGTTCAACTCACGTATTAAATGTCACTACGGGCGACATGTTTCAAACTCTTCGGGAGTTCTTCTTCAGGATGAGTGTTTTCGCGGCGGTGTCGCTTGAATCTTGTCGTGATTCAAGCGACACCGCCGCGAAAACACACACTGAATAAGAACTCCCGAAGAGTTCGAAACATGTCGCCCGTAGTGACATTTAGAATAGAATAGAAAACATTTATTCGCGACAACACAACAGAAATAAAAATAGACGGTTCAACTCACGTATTAAATGTCACTATGGGCGACATGTTTCGAACTCTTCGGGAGTTCTTCTTCAGGATGAGTGTTTTCGCGGCGGTGTTGCTTGAATCTTGTCGTGATTCAAGCGACACCGCCGCGAAAACACAAATACTGAAGAAGAACTCCCGAAGAGTTCGAAACATGTAATCCGTAGTGATATTTAGAATAGAATAGAAAACATTTATTCGTGACAACACAACACAACAGAAATAAAAAATAGTAAAAATAGGTACATGAAAAATTCTAGAAATGATGTCCATTTTGAATTCCAAGATGGCGGACATTGCTTTTCTTATTTAACTTTCATGAGACATATTGAAATAATACTATTACTTACACGGTTCAACTCACGTATGAAATGTCACTACGGGCGACATGTTTCGAACTCTTCGGGAATTCTTCTTCAGGATGTGTTTTCGCGGCGGTGTCGCTTGAATCTTGTCGTGATTCAAGCGACACCGCCGCGAAAACAAATACTGAAGAAGAACTCCCGAAGAGTTCGAAACATGTCACCCGTAGTGACCTTTAGAATAGAATAGAAAACATTTATTCGTGACAACACAACAAAACAGAAATAAAAAACAGTAAAAATAGGTACATGGAAAAAGGGTGTTGCACGAAATGGTTCCATCTCGGCGTGGTGCAGGCGCGATTGCCAGCGCTGATCTTCCGATAGAACCATCAAGTGATTTCCCAGCCGGTAACACATAATAAAACAAGTGAGACGGAAATAGAAAAAAAACAATGAAAAACAAAAAAAAAAAAAAACTATCAATTTAATAAGTGGGTTTGAACCGTGTAATGATTGACATTGTTTTTCTTTAAATTCATCACGGGTGTCGCTTTTAGGGTTATCGAGGGTGCAGATTCCAAGAATTATTGCCTGCGAACTTGGACATTTTTATATTTTTTATATTAAAAAAAGTGAACACAATTTTGCATTTATTCTTTAATATGTTCAAAATTGATAACTAAAGGGCCAAAGCGTCTCCATTGTCTCCAAGTACGAATCCGAGATCAGAATTGAAAAATTTGGCCGCCACACAGTGGCCTGAAAATCTGGCTTTCATAGACATGATCGAAGTTTTCATAATATATTAGTTTTTTTTAATGCTACTAATAAATCGAAGGTTAAATTCACGTATTAAATGTCACGACAGGCGATATGTTTCGAACTCTTCGGGAGTTCTTCTTCAAAACAAACATAAAAACATATCCTGAAGAAGAACTCCCGAAGAGTTCGAAACATGTCGCCTGTAGTGACATTGAATACGTGGGTTGAACTGTGTAATTATTGTCAGTCTTTCTTTAAAGACATTACGGGTGTCGCTTTTAGAGTTATCGAGGGTGCAGATTCCTACAATTATTGCCTGCGAACTTGGACATTTTTATATTTAAAAAAGTGAACACAGTTTTGCAGTTTTTCTTTAATATGTTCAAAATTGATAACTAAAGGGCTAAAGCGTCTCCATTATCTCCAAGTACGAATCCGAGATCAGAATTCAAAAATTTGGCCGCCACACAGTGGCCTGAAAATCTGGCTTTCATAGACATGATCGAAGTTTTCATAAATATATTAGTTTTTTTAATGCTACTAATAAATTCACGGTTAAATTCACGAATTAAATGACACCACAGGCGACATGTTTCGAACTCTTCGGGAGTTCTTCTTCAGGATGAGTGTTTTCGATGTTTGTTTTGAAGAAGAACTCCCGAAGAGTTCGAAACATGTCGCCTGTCGTGATATTTAATACTTGAATTTAACCGTAGATTTATTAGTAGTATTTTAGACATGTCTCACAAAAGTTTAAATTCGATTATAGCTGTTTTTTTGCTTTAGGCTTTTACTAGCCATAATTATGCTGAATTGCAACCCTTACGTGATTTAGTAAAAAAACGGAAGTTCATATTTCGGTTATAGCTCTCGAAACTCGACTTACTAGCGAAAATTATATCTTCAAATATAGGTACAGATTTTGTCTTTCTTCCCACTTATTATAATTATCTATAGGTATTCATCATGTTTCATCTGACTGTCGGGGCATATACTATGCGAGAAGGAGCGGGTAGCAATAGACGCATCAGCGCGGCAGGTGCGGGGCGCGCGGGTGATTTCTGATTTTTCCCTGGCGGTACGCCCCCTCTTAAAAAGAGAACCCCACCAAAATTGCCTGAAAATTAACACACGTTGATAAATTGTTTTCAAAGTAAACGTTTACATCTGCAACGGTTTAAAAACATTCTAGCATTCCCAGTAGCTCCAGGCATTTCCAATTGAATTCGCTCTCAAATAGCAATCATAGGACACAATAGTTTTATTAGCTCCGACTCTAATCCCGATAACTGCTAGTTGTAACTAACGGCAAATAGATGGAACTTCCGCAATAGAATGCTTCTCGGAAAAATAGCATTGTTAGGAGTTTTCGCGGCCTCGTACACACTTCGACAACTGTCTTTAATCCGTATTCACATCAATTTATAATAAAACATTATATTGTAAAAAACAAAACTATTTATACGAAGTGATATGAGGCCTGAATCACACTGGCGCGGCCTGCGGTGGCCGTCAATAGTAGATTTGATGTTTACTGTCAAGTTTACCTTTGCCTGTCAGTCTTTATGGCATTGAGATAAAATTGATTTTCACTTGGCATGTGGCAAGGATTATTCTGTATACTTGTACATGTAGGTACACCTTCTTTAAGTTTATTTTGATATTGATATGTCCCATTATGATCTAGATTAACATCAATCGCAAGTATCAACGTATTTCCGCTAATAATCAAAAATGGTATTAATTAATATAAATCTTAATTGGGTGAATCATCATTATTCACTAATACATAAGAGGCGGCATAATAATGCAGGTCAGTTAATTAAATTGTATTACACCATGCAATTGGCATTGACGCATGTTGAATTTCAAATATGAACAGAGAAAAAATTGTTATCAGTATTAGCGTTGTTATAAATACGTAAAAGTAATCTAAAAAAGCGTTGCAAAGCGTTTAAAATATGCCTCAAAGTCTCGTAGGTATCCTTTTGCTTCCACAAAAACAGGAAAGGCAGACGATCATCACCATGCGAATCAAAATAGGATCATTGCTAAATAATATCAAGAAATCTTAATTTTCAGAACAAACCAAACCAATATGTGTGCGTGCACGGTGCATAGGGGGAAATGCAATTAATTTTATCACAAAAGCCCCGTTCGGCATCCGACTTAGAGGGAGCAAGAATAGTTCCGTACGTCTTTCATACAGCTGTAAGGCTGTAAATCGTAAACCTTGTTCGGTAGTTTCAAAGCTCTACATTACATAGCACAGGGCGTATTTCTCGTCTACTGCGAAACATATCAATGATTTGAAAATTGAAATGTATAGGCTTAGTTGGTTGGCCATAAAACTGCTCATTGTAAACATAATTCATACCAAATAGAATACCTATTTGACTTGTTGCACAATAATTTATTTGATAAATGCAATGATTAATGGTCTCCATGGTATCATTGTTAAGACCGAATTCGATCAAGCTGGAATACGGTCTTAATACACACGTGCAAATTGTACGGATTTTTCACCCAGAAATAAACTCGATTTTTATTTGATGGAATTGACACTCAATATGTAGGTGCACCGAATATGCTTATATTTGTCAATGCTATTGTTGTTAATTAAGATAATTTTATCTGAAAATATTGTTAACTCTGGAATACCCTGCGTCAAAATTATCTTTAACCCAATTGATTTACTTGTAGAAAATACTTTGAACTGGACTTATTGTGAATTTACAATAACATTTTTGTGTTATTGTGTTAAAAAATATATTTACACATAAATTAGCATTTATATGAATTACAAATCCAATCGAAACTTAAATAAGAACGTATGTAGTAGCTTTCAACACGGCTTAGTGTTTTTTTCTCGTTAATTCAAATGTCTCACTCGATGTAGGTAGGTACTAGCGATTTTAAAAATAACATTTTCATAGGCATTTCCCCTATTAGAGTTGCAATCGAAATCGATATTGCCGTGAATTGGTGACTAAATCTGGTGTATGACTGACCTAAAAACAAAATCTTTAAATTTGATGTGTACACCTTAACTAGTTTACTAGAAAGTTCAAAATCCTCTGTTATGCTTTTACCTGTATTGAAGCAGCGGTCAATACCTTCATTGCTTTGAAATCAGCGCCAAATGAATTGAACTTCCTGGCATTTTATGAAATCGATCGGAATTAGAAATAAATAATAACAAGGACAGCGAAGCAATGTTGTGATGAAATAATCGCGCAAATTGTTCGTAAAAACTTCATCTGTATTTTTCCGACGCAATAAATTTTACTCTTTTGAAAGGTATAAAACATTCATGTTGTAATGTAACTATTTTATTTTTTAGTTTGCTCGCAGTTTATAAAACAAAAAATGCAACAAAATGAATACTCTCCGTTGCCGTGATTTTCCTAGAATTGGACTTGCTCTCACAAATGTCATTTAACAGTTGGTACGGGGGGGGAATCAAAAAGTCCTTAGAACTACGTATTTGTAAAACCTCTTTACTTGAGGTTTGTTTTTTTTTCTGAGCTGGCACTATGATGTAATTTATGACAGTTGTTTTTTTTTCAATTATTTTCGCCATTATATTGTAAATGAGTCTTTTGTGAAAGAAGCTAACTAAAACGTTCAATTATGGAAAAATATTGTTACGTGCCGTAATAAAGTACCTACTTGTGTATAAAGAAAATGTCTACTAAGGATTTTTTTGGATATTCAGCAGACGGTAGGCTCTGATGCTTTACCCTATTCCACTGTCGCTTACTACCCAGTAAGCGACAGTGGAATAGGGTGCCGAGTTTAGAAGAGGTACTGATGTAGCTGTGAAGATGGCCCCCGCTCCGGTCGGCCTTCTACCTCAGTTAACGAACAAACCGTTGAAAATTTGAAAAAATGGTTTTAGGAGACAGGCGAATCACTATCAAATATCTAGCAGAGACCCGAAAGATTTCATTTGGTAGTGTACATTCGATAATAACATGTTTTGGGTTTTAAAAAAGTATCAGCAAGATGGGTTCCGCGAATGGTAACCCAGGCAAACAAAGACTTGCGTGTGGAGGTTGCAGAGCGAAATCTTGAAATTATCAAGCATGACCCGGACACTTTTTATCGCCGTTTTGTTACTATGGACGAAACATGGGTTCACCATTACGATCCTGAAACGAAGAAACAAAGCATGCCCTGGAAACGTCCATCTTCTCCACCAATAAAAAAATATCGAGTTTACCGACGGCAGGTAAAGTCATGGCATCAGTTTTCTGGGATGCGGATGGAATCCTTTTCATTGATTATCTGCTAAAAGGGAGAACCATTCCTGGTGCCTACTACATGGAATTGATCCCGAAAGTGCGGCAGGCAATAAAAGAAAAACGCCGAGGAAAATTGCGTGCTGGCGTGCTTTTCCACCACGACAATGCTCCGGCTCATCTGTCACAGATGGCATTGACTGCTATCCGCCAGGCTGGTTTTGAGATCTTTGACCATCCGCCCTACTCACCAGACTTAGCTCAGAGTGATTTTCACTTATTTCCAAAATTAAAGGAGTACATTCGCCGAACTAAATTTGACGATGACAACGCGGTTATGCGTGCTGTAGAGGAGTTTTTCGAAACCCATGACAAAATTATAAAAAACGATATACTAAATACAAGGAAATTATGTAGAAAATAAAATGAAAAAAAAAACGTTTCTTTTTTACCCTATTTCTAAGAACTTTTTGATTTACCCTCGTTACTCAAGCACTGTTAGTCTAGGGTTCAAGCATGCGGCTGACTAACGTCGGTCGTGAGTTCGAATCCTGGCTCGTACCAATAAGTTATTCAGAACTTATGTACGGAATATTATTTTAGATCATGAGGAACCTACATACATTTGCGAAGAAATTCAAAGGTAGTAATAAATAAAAAATAAAATAAAAAGAAGTTTATTGCCACATTTGAATTTTAAATAAAAAGTATAATAATAATAAGACTTAAACCTAACTTAATAAAAAAAACAAGGAATACAAAGAAAAAAACAAACAAAAGGGCAATGGGTACCCGTCTCAGCCATTTGCTGGATATGTAGGTATACTAATACCCAGCGCTGATTTTCAGACGAGTCCTTTTCCTATTCCTACAGGTCGGTCGCTACAATATTTCGACCGGCGCGGCTGTGTGTGCGTGTGTGTATGTGTATGTGTATGTGTATGTGTGTGTGTGTGTGTGTGTGTGTGTGTGTGTGTGTGTGTGTGTGTGTGTGTGTGTGTGTGTGTGTGCGTGCGCGCGTGTGTGTGTGTGTGTGTGTGTGTGTGCGCGCGCGTGTGTGCGTGTGTTTGTGTGCTTGCGTGTGCGTTATAAAGTACATATAAATTATTGCCTAGTTAAATAAACAACAAATAAATAAACAGATACTTAATTTAAAATATACCAAGTAGTATTACGGGATGATTCCTTTTTGTAATTTGAGTAAATGATCTTTCACCAGTTTTTTAAACTTCAGCAAAGGCATAGGATTTCGTAATGGTGGTGGAAGATCATTCCATATCTTCGTTGCTGCATACTTGAATCCTCCCTTAAAGAACTTAGTACTATGTTTCGGGACTATTAAGGTGTATTGTCTATGACTTCTCATTTGCCTATTTGCATCCTTTGCCCACTTTAGTTTTTGATAAAGGTAAGCTGGTTTCTCAAACTCAATAATTTTACGTAGAGTGAAAGACAAATGCAGGTTTCTTCTATTAGTCATATTTAGGGTGCTTCTGCTATTCAGGTATGGTGTTATATGCGCTCTTTTTGGGATATCATAGCAGAAACGAATACAAGCATTCTGTACTCTCTGTATGGCTTGTTTCGTTCTCGCTAGCAGCCTCGGACCATAGACAATATCTGTGTAATTAAATGGTGATAGTATCAGGGCTTCTACAAGGATTTCCCTGACTTTCTCCGATAAGTACTTCCTACAACTATAAAGTGTTTTGAGACGGTAGAAAGCATTGCGAATCTTAATGTTAACGTGGTGCTCAAATCTTAATTCGCCATCCATAAGGAGCCCTAGATTTTTTGCAACGGGAACCTGTGGCACGGACTCCGACCCCACATGCACTTCAGGTTTTAGGTTTATAATTGTTTGCCTCTGCCACTTATTTCCAACTACCATAAACTGCGACTTGGACGGGTTTAGAACTAGATTGTTCTTTTGGGACCAATCCGCTATTATATTCAGGTCGCTGTTTATTTCAGTTAGTGCTCCATTCATATCCTGGGGTTTGAAAGAGTGGTAAACTTGTGTGTCATCCGCATACAGATGCACATCACAGTGTTTGAGCTTGGTCACCAGGTCAGCAGTGTAAAGTATAAATAACAAAGGGCTTAAAATGGATCCCTGTGGTGTTCCTCTGTTAATGTTACGGATCTGTGAGGTTGCCATCTCACCTTGCTCTAGTTGCATTTCAACGAACTGCTGTCTACCTGTAAGGAACGACTGAAACCAGTTCCGCGATGGTTGGGCGACTCCATAGTATGCCATTTTTGCGAGTAGTAGGGACGGATTAATACAGTCGAATGCATGAGAGAAATCTAATAAGACGATAATCGAACCTTTTCCTTCGTCTACTGCCGCTATTAAGTCGTCGGTGACTTTTGCTAAGGCTGTCGCAGTACCGTGCATGCTACGGAAACCCGACTGTTGTGCCGGTAATATTTCATTCACGTTCAGGTATTTGCCGAGTTGTTCGCACACTACTTTTTCGATTAGTTTTGAAAGGACTGGAAGGATGCTGATTGGTCTTAAATCCTTATATTCGTCAATCTTGTTATTTTAGGGATGGGCCTTATTTTAGCTAATTTCCAGTCTTCCGGGAAAATACCTGTCTCAATGGATGTGTTTATAATATGTGTAATTATCGGTAAAGTAGTGTTCACAGTGAGGCGTAACATGTCGATCGATATGTTGTCATGTCCACAGGCCTTCGTCTCTACAGACTGTATAATCCTTAGCACCTGGTTTTCCGTAGCCTTCTCAATGTTAAAAACGCAACTATTGTATGTATTACGTTCGAAATGCGCTTGTGTTTTGTCGTCCGTGCTTTCCGAACCCGGAGTTTCTAAGAAGAAATCATTAAGCTCATTTGGATTGCAAAGATGTTGCGGTATGTGTGGTTTCGCTGTATCCCCCATTATTGCACAATTTTTCAGGTGTGTCCACATATGTTTTGGGTGACTTTTGTTTCTATTTATGAAATAGGTAAAGTAGGCTGTTTTCTCGCGTTCTAATGCTCCGTTGGTATAGTTTCGTAAAGTCTTATAATAATCTTTATGTGCTTGGGTACCTACCTTATGAGCCTTGGCCAACGCGCGATCGCGTAAATTCATCATGAGTTTAATATTATCAGTCACCCATGGGTACGATTTATTATTTATGCGTAGACGTTTGAGTGGTGCGTGCGCATCGAACAGGGTGATAACCAAGCGATTAAAAAACCTTACTTTATTATTAATACCTTCTAGTTTTAATATATCTCCCCACGGTATGTGGTTAAGATCAGATTTAAATTTTTCCATGTCAATTTTATACTGCGGCGACGGTCTAGGTTTTGTAATTTTTAACTCCCGCTAAAACTATGTACCCGCACTGGGCCAGCGAACATGGGGACTACTGTCCATCCCCTCTCATCGAACATGGGGACTACTGCCCATCCCCTCTCATCGAACATGGGGACTCCTGCCCATCCCCTCTCATCCATCAACCCTCTCATCTCTGTGCCCAGCAGTGGCACGTATACTTGCTGATGATGATGACACGTACACAAAAATCTCTTTTCAAAATGATCTTTTGAAATAGTTTAGTCTCTGTATAATTAACACTAAACTGTGGCAAACAAGCGTACGGCCCGCCTGATATTAAGCGGACACCGCAGCCTATAGATGCATGCAACTCCAAAGAAGTAACATGGGCGTTCCGACCCTTGATATGTTTGAGGATTCGCCGTGTTGATAGCTGAAGGAACAAATTCCATCGCTCTCAACACAATGCATTCTCGGGAGCTCTGGCGACCTTGCTCACCTCCAGGAACACAACACTACTACAAAGCAAGTAGTAGTTTTATTACGGCTGTGGTCTTCTGCAAGGCGGAGGTACTTCCCCAGTTGGGTTGTTTGTTGTTGTTTTGTTTTAATGTTTATTTTATTTTGATTATATTATTATGATTTTACACGGGTCTAACGCGATATTTATTTATGTAAGATAAAGGCACCCGCCTTTATTTTACAATGGCAGTTGACTTTTTTCGGGTCTACCCTCCACCTTTAATCGACTTTTGTAGAGTAGTGAAATATTGTGCACCTATATCTGCGTTGAAAACTTGCTGGGACGACTATCATCTGCGACCATGCATGACCGGTGCAAGTGGTGCAATCCGTGTCGAAACGTCAGATATAGAGGTAAAGGTAAATAAATATCGCGTTAGACCCGTGTAAATTTATATTATATTATATTTTAAATATCTGTATAAATAACTTCAGCTAATCACACAAAAACTAAATAAAAAATTAAATAATGTGTAGTTAGATAAAACTATTTCGGCCCAAGAGCGAGACCGCGTTAACACTATATTTCTCATTCAATTTCTTTACGTTTTCTATCTCCTAGATTACTTCAATATAAACCTTGGCAGGGACGACCGTAGCTTAATCCGAGTCCTCGTGGAGCCCGGAACAAAAGGTCTACAATTAAGTAGATCATTATCAAGGCCCCGTAATCCCGGGTCTACCTGCGGCCCTGACCTCTGGTCTTGACTCTAAAGGAAGCCTCGGTGGTTGATTTAAGCTTACGAGATTTAGTCCCTGTATAAAGGGACATTTAAGCTTTTATTTAATTGAAGATACCAAAATTAGACGCAAGCGTGAAGATTGAAACTTCTAGGTCCGGGTTACATTCGAAATACGGTCGACTTATCGGACCTACATACATTTAAAATTTGTCCTGACAGTTGCATTTAGGAGCAGTAAAGTTCATAATTTTGTGTCACTTGAAGCGCTTGCTATTTTTTTACCGACTTCAAAAAAAAGGAGGAGGTTCTCAATTCGGTTGTATTTTTTTTTTTTTTTTTTTCAATGTTTGTTTCCTCAGAACTCCGTCATTGATGAGCCGATTCATAATTTTCTTTTTGTTTGTAAGTATATGCTTCCAGGTGGGTCCCATTTTTTTGAAAATTCAATTGGATGATGGGATCCATGAGGAATTGAGGGAACTCCTCAATTATATTAGGCACGCGTGTAGTGATTTTGGTATTTTCTATTATAACTCGTGTATTTACATCCGGAAATCATAAATTGGTGGAGAATTCCAATTGATGATGAAGACCACAGATAACTTATGGAATTCCTCAATTATGTACTTAAAAGAACAAAAGTATATCACAGATTCTGATAAGATTCCGTTGAAATAGCAAATAATGAAGTGCCAAGGGTGATCCTTGTGGAATTGACGGAAGTCCTCAAATATTATCGGGTCACATACAGCGATTGGGTTTTTTTCCCTAATAATCAACGCATTTGCTCTCGGAAATCAGTTCATGTGGTAAATTGGAAAATAAATGTGGAAATGTTCTCATGGCTTGGCGGAGTACTAAATTGAAGTCGGTTAAAACTTTGTTTTTAAAGTAAATTATATATGCAACAATTTTAGCTCCAGCGTCGCTTACGTAACACGATTTTGTCTATCAGTCAGTATATGAGACTGTTGCTAAACTTTCTATATCAGCAAAGTTGTACCGAAATTCAATTATCAAGCTAAAAACGCAAAAATTATCAGAAGTGTAACTGTTTTTTTTTCTTACGAGTAGAAGGTAAAATACTCTGGTCCTCGCTAGTAGCTATTAATAATTTGGAACAATAAGAACATTTTGTTAATTATGCGATTAAAAATAGTAGCCACAGTACTGATTAGTCGGCTTATTGGAAACTAGCAAAACATTAAAGTTTTAATTTAGACTGGAACTGGTTCACATAAAATCCTCAGTAAATGAAAATAAAGTTAGCGGTCGTATTTTAACCGCAGAAGCCTGCGAGAGGTCATGAGAAATTTAATAAGAGGGCCAGCGTTGAGAGGACGGCTTTATGCAAATGTGAGTACCTATGAACGGCTTTTACAACGCGACCCGGATACGACACGATTTACAATTCCTGCTGATACCACAGAATATACAGTGAACAGAAATACGTGTTTCTTACTGTTTAACTATATGTAAACGTTGTTTGTTAATACGTTGATAAAAAAAATGTTTTAAATTTACTGAGTCTCATGGTCACCCTAATTGCTACGTTAAACTTTCACGTTAAGCTACAGACCAACTCTTGTCGAATAGGATGACCGTAAGGTGTTTTTCCTTTTTTTTAATTGTTTGCTTCTAGAGTCAATGCAATGAATTTGCCTTAAAATACTGCGATAGAAACAAAAAAAAATCTGTTTACGATTTAGGTTTCACCGTATTAGCACTGAAGTAGATAAATATTTTTATCTCGAGGATGACATAAAATCAATACAATGTGAAAACGATTTAAATAAATCGCTTACAACTCTAGGGTTTTCATTAGGTGGGGGTTTACACATCGGCTGAGATTTCTGAACTTCAAGTAGATATACTGCGCTCAATTGAGCGCAGCAATTGCTGGTCCAACTGGACTTCTTCTTCATTGTTGGTCTCTTCAATTTAAAGAAGGCATTATTGTGCAACGTACAGCTAATCACAGTTTTAAAGTCTCAATTCAGGCCATTATTCGACACATTTCTGAGCAGTGGCGTGAAAAATGCATGAAATACTGCAGAGTTCCTTATTTAGCCTACTTTTCTTGGCACATTATGCCAGAATTATTTTGTGAACCTATCTAGTTACTTAAATTTTAACCTTCTCACACCAATATCAGAAACAGAGTTAATATTAAAATGAATTGTGCAATTAATTACCTTGCAGAGTTGATTAGTGTAAACGGACCTGCGTTGCGTTGCGGCAATACGGAAATATGGAAAGGGCGAAGTTTTCCAGATTTAGTGGCTTCAATATTTAGGGGATTACTCCTGCTGGGGAAGGAGTGAGCTTCTGTATAATGTAAGAGACTTTTTGTTAATGAGCTGTCATACCTTGGTATTGTTAAAGTTATGCTTAAAAATTAGGAATTTTATCCTTACTAAAATCTGCTAACATTTATTTTATGGAATAATATTGAGCTCCATACAATAACAACATGTTTGTTAAATTTGTACTAATATTATAGTTTATAGTTATGTATAACATTATAATTAACATATACGTTACTATTGGACACTTTCAGGGTAACAGTTTTAATTTAACCATACTCCTTGTTGATACAAACTGGGTATTCTATCGCAAATACTAAATTTCATTTCCCAACTATATAGTTATCGTTTGTCCGAAATTTAATGTCGGCAAAAAGGCTTTTCATTATTTTTCAAAACGGTTATTGCCAAATTGAAAATTCGGACAAACAGTACAGTTGGGAAATAAAATTAAGTGACTGCGATAGGTCGCCGTAATTGTCCTATTCTTCTTTGCCACTCTCAGTGTCAATAGTATCATGACATACGAAAGGTTAAGAATCAGCAGTAAGCTCGATTCTCCATATAAACGTAGTTACGCTCTCATTTTAAAACTACGTGCTGGATTGTAACGAAACTTTGCATATACAATGACATGAGGTATTTCTATGTCTGTAATTAGGTTTAAAATGAGAGCGTAACTACGTTTGTATGGGAAGGTGAAATTCGGCCGAGCTTACTGCGGACTCTTAATATGATACTAATTGTATGTTCGCATGATTTAGCTGCTATTTACCAGTTTGCAGGTTACCTGTCGCAATCACTAAATTGTATTTACCTAACGGTACTTTTAACAGTGATATAACGTCGGCACAACCAAATTGGAATAGAGTTGGGCAGGACATATTGCTAGGCAGAGTGACCATAAGTGGACCAAACCGTTAATGGATTGGTGTCTATTACAGGAAAAAGAAGCGTCGGTTGTCCACCAGCTCGATGGGTTGACGACGTAAAGATGACCGCGGATTCCTGGATAAGGACGGGGCCCTAGATTAATCGAAGAGAGGCTTACGGTGCTCGGTAGTGGGCGATTACAGGCTGATAATGATGATAACAACGTGGCTCTCATGTAGCTGGTTCATTAAGAAGCTAAATCAAAATCAAAATGTTTATTGCTGGTTATATGTGCGTAATACAGGTGTTCAATAAATAATATAGTTCAGTATAACCTGCCTCTAAGGCGTACAATATTCCTTAAATCTAATATATTTGAAAAATTACATGCAATCCGAATAATTACTTAATTAATGCTTAAAATTACATACACATTAAAAATCATAACTATTACATAGAATTCATCAAAACCATATGAAAAATAAAAATTCAAAGTTGGATGTCAATATTATCATGAAAAAATTCTTTCATGCCATAATAGGTCCTTCTGATTAGCAGTTTTTGTAGTTTTCGTTTAAATGATGGTATTGGCAGTGACTTTAGGTTGTCCGGTAAGTAATTAAATATTTTTGGTCCCATAGCAAAAAAAGAATTGCGATAGAAACTGGTTTAGGGTCATTGCTAGGCAAGATTGTAACCTCGTTTTTGGTTTTTCTAGGGAATTTGCTTTTGTGACTCTTAAATTCATCCCTATGTTCGTGAACAAGCATCATTCATTAACAAGCTAAAGGCGAAGACCATTCTATTGACACTTGAACGTGCTCAAAGAGCCATTTTAAAAGTGGCTACTTTCCGTCCGTTTTATTTTCCGACCACGGAATTGTACCAATCATGTAAAGTACTAACAGTTCGACAACTATTCATCAGGAGCGTAATTCTAAAACAGCACAATTTGACTTGCTACAACCCTAATAGGCACACCAAAAGACGGTTGGATATAATTTTTAAGCAATTTCGCACTAAACACGCTTTTACGCTCAGTTTCTTCTCTTTCCTGGGCCCTTTTCTTTATAATAAAATAAATAAACAATGCTCCGTGTACGATCAAAATAGCAAAGTATGCCAAACTAAAGTTCATGGTTGCTAACCCTGACCTACGACGAGACAGAAAATTTGCTTACTATAGTGAAATAGTTCTGCAATCGCAAGCATGCTTTTGTTAAATATAGTTTTGTAATTCTTGACGCGAGGTAACAAATGTTTAGACAGACAATATATAATGTAAAACAAAGACCATTTATGCCTAAAACACAGATTACAACTGTAACCTAGTTTAGGCAATAAACTTGTATATTGCTCCCCTAAGACCATTTCTTTCAGACGCATTGGCGTATTAATATTGTATACGAATAATCCTGTTAGATATAAGTTTTGTTGTTAATAACTTAATTAGATTATATCCACTTATTGTACTATTTTTTGCTAAATAAATCTTTTTATTTATTATTTATTTATAAAAGGGTCCAATCGATAATACACTATAATACAGCCATGTCATTGACATGGTTATGTCACTGTTAACACACATTATCCTAGCCTATGGCCCATCATTAAACGTTCATGTTGTAGCTTCTGCAAATGACAGACAAATTTCTAGCGTGCATAAATTTGAGTGGTGCAAGTTTTGATTACACGGTCAATACATCTTCATTTCGTTTGCGAATCACGTTGCAGTTTGGAGTGCTCGTAAATTCATGCATCGAAACAAAAAGTGTACGCGCCCGAGCATCACAATATAACTAATGAACGTGAATACGCAGGTCAAAAACATTTATTTTGCGTCCACAGCCGTCGCAAAGCTTAAACGGTCTTTTTTGAAATTTTGAAATAGCCTTCATTAAAATGCGTTGCTTTGAATTGTCAGACGTATTTGGTCAGTATTTTGCATTTGTAAGATGATGCAGCACTCGATTTTTTAATTACATTTTACCATAAAACGTCCATATTATCTAGTCTAGATACCTAGGTGCTGTTCAATTTCAGGATAGAGGAAAAATTTGTATTAAGTGTCACATTTGAGTCTTTGATCAACATTTTAGTTATCAGAAACTTGTAGTTATATGACCAGTAACGCGGCCAAATTCCAAAATGCCAGCATTAAGAATTTTCATCGAATAATGTCATAAAAGTTAGTGCTAATACGTATAACACTAAAATGTTTATGATTAAATTGTTCGAACATAACAAACAATGATTTTCAGAGTATCAAATCCAAACAATAAAAGTTAATATATTCCAAGTCACGTATTACGAAATTGTACGAGCATAATAACAAAAACCCGCATTGAATCGCGACTTATTAGATAAAATCAACAACGTGCGTCTCTATTGTTTTCTTGCAAATAAAAAAGGACGAACGAACATCACGAAGGCTCCGTGTTCGAAAGTAACCAAATTTACATTTTAAATGTGAATCAATTTTTGAACCTTTTGTCCCGGTCATTTGACCGGATACAATTTTCTCGATTAGCAGCTAGTGAGATTCAGGCGAGTTTCTGTCGGGCAGATTTTTTTAGCCGTTGGGGCGGAAAGGTTCTCGAGTGGCGACCGCGTACCAGAAGGCGCAGCGTGGGTAGGCCCCCCACAAGGTGGACTAATGACCTGGTAAAGGTCGCGGGAGTCCGCTGGATGCGGGTGGCGCAGGACCGGTCATTATGGCACTCTTTGGGGGAGGCCTATGTCAGCAGTGGACGTCTTTCGGCTGATATGATGATGATGATGATGAGATTTTTTCGAGATAGGTTTACTTTAACAGATGAGCACCTTCAGCAACATTTATTAGTCTACTTTATATATCCTAGTATGCTTTCAGCCACTCATTTATTTTAGTAGCTTCTGCGTTGGAAGTACTTTTCATAATTCACTGTGAGCTAGACTGTGAGGATTTGATAGTCGTAAGGATTTAAGTATACCTTATTGTGAGTGTAAAGTGAGTTATTATAAAGTTGATAGTGGTTCCATGGTTCGTCACAAAAATGAGTTAGTAACAACTTAAGTTCCATTGACAGGATAATTTATTTTATAGATCGTTCAATCCACGAAGAAGCGCTCTACTCATTTAGTTAAAAGACTCTGTATGATTTGTGGCGTACGAAAATTAAAAAAAAAATCCTATACAGATAGGATTTTTTTTTTACAGATAAAACTCAAACTAGATTACATTTTGGCACCTCATGGAAGGAGCGAAGCGCGTTCTCGAGAAAAATAAAACTATATATAACGACAACTGACGACGTGTATAATTTTCGCGTTTTACATACACATTAAATTTCACTGTGCTGTGTTGAAAAGTTATATGTAAATTACGTGCGAGTGGTGTTCTTGTAACCATGGTAACGGCGAGTATTTACCAAGTCAATTATGCGTACGAAGGTGGTTTTAATTTAGAGAATAACATGAGACGCAGGACATGCACGTATGGGGCCCGAGATGTAGAGGACTGTGCTGATTGGTGGTTACACTAGTAACAGCCATCCTATAGAAAAAATCTCCCTAGTCTCTACGAGACCCACACGAGGTTTTTTTCAGGGAATCCTGCTGTTTCGGCAAAATATTTTTCGCCAAATTTCACTTCGCACAAAACTTATGGCAGTAGTTTCATTTACCAAACGAACAAATAGCACATTTTTGTTTCGCATTTTGTTCATTTGGTCAAAATATCATCTGGCATCATTTTGCTTTGTCAAGTGTTATTAAGACAAAAGTTTATTAAGCAAACACTTTGTTTGGGCTAATATTGTTTTCCAAACAAAAAAATTGTTCGAATTTTCATTTCGCACACTTCACATAGCATAGCTGGCAAATATTTGAAAAAATATTGGTTTATGTAATTTTATTTCATGACCAGATCATTCCAATTTTTATTATTTCATAGAATAACTGTTCAGGGAATATTATTGAATTTTAAATGGCAGAATAACAAAACAACGAATTTCATTTGTTCGAAATTTTATTACATTACAAAAACAAACAACAACTGATTACAGGGGCTTGACTAGATAAGGGTAGCCAAAAACCGGGGGCTCGGGGGGCAAGGCCGCCCGCAGTAAAAAAACAAACAACCGTAACAATTGTATTATAAGTAGGTTAGGTTAGGGTTCACTTGTGTCCCTCAGAGCGGAAATAGGCACCCCGTGAAGCGGGGTGACGTCGACATGCTGGCGGTTAGGTTAGGTAAAAATAATTGCCACAGATAACTGAGTATGCCAACTATTTTAATTTTAAATAATAATCCTTGTAAGTAATAATTTGTATGCTAATTACAAAAGTACCGGCTTAGCAAAATATGTAATCTCACTCAAATACATTTTGTATGCACTAGACAATTAGGATATAAATCGTATGCCATGCAATAATTTGGAAAAAGAATGTTATGCCAAATAATACGTTTGACCAAATGAAACTTGACTATATAAAACTTTGCCAAACAATAATTTGCGAAGTAATATTTTGCCATAGGAGATGAGGCCAAGTGATAAAATGCGAAATAATAATTTGACTAGTGATTTTTAGCCAAATGAACATTTGGGAAACATTTTTTGGGAAGTGACACTTTGGGAAATAATTTTTGCCCATACAATAGAGAACCTTTTTTCAGGTTTTACTATAGTCACTATTTATACCTATAGTCACAAATTTGCTGTTTTCGGCAAGGAAACTGTCGCATTTGATTGAAATTGAAAGACATAATATATCCACTTTTAAGCATTTACTTCATTACCTGGTCTAACTGTGACTGTGATTACAATAGTCATGATGCCTCATGTTCAAATTGATAACGCAGTGATGCTAAATGGATAGTAAACCATCAAATTATCGTAATAAAGTATAAATTATAAAATATAATTTAAATCATAAAAAAATATGAGCCTCTTGAAAGCTTAGAAAAAATATGCATGTTTTATTGTCCAAGAGTAAATTTAAATCCTTACGCTTTTATAGAAACAAAATTGTATGACAACTGTATACTTAACGCAGTATTTCGCGACCGAAACAACAATTTACCTGATTTTCCATACAACGATTAGTACTTATGTCAGTTGTGACGTCATACCTGTGTGTCTATCAGTATGAAGCGTTTTGCGCTGCCGCCAGCGAGGTCAATCTTTGTCTCAAATTTTAGGATATTTATGTTTTTTAATTGTAGTTGCTCCCATACAAACATTTGTTCCTCTCCAAAAACTGGTTCGAATGACATCCTAAAAAAAACTTAGTCATTATCCCTATTGCCTCATCAAATATTATTATGAGATGGTCAACAGGACATTTTTCGTTCGCAATTTGGGAGCCACTACACATAATACCCTTCAGCCATAACTTGGGTTACCACATCAAATATAACTTTATTACCTGTGTGAACGTCTCTCAACGCCGACACACGTTTGATCGAGTTATGCATTATTAATGATCCTCGACAAGTAATTACAGGGCCGTGATTTATCGTCGGACTTTTATTTAGTCAGAGATTGAGACGTCGATTGTTCGTGTCAGGCTGTAATACCAGCGAAACAAATGAATGATTAAAAATGTGACGAATCGTAAGACCAGCTTTGTCCTGTTTCTTGTCTTTGGGTAAACCTGATTTCAGTTTGTGAACTCGATGTATATTTTTCAATGCCCCATGAATCTGTCTTTTGTATACAATAGAGCAAACTTTATATTTCAAGTTAATATGGGATTACAATAAATCAAACTAAAATAATAAATACCATTTACTTTTGTTCCTGTAAACATTATGCGTAGTACTATATTATTTGCCCAACTAAAATAAAATCTACTGAATGTTATAGCATACAGGTGTTAATCATTGTAACCCATGTATATTTCCGTCTTGTTTACTTTCGTTAGGTAAATCTCACTTGATACATCGCAAACCAATAATAACGATTTTGTATGGCGAAATCGCCTCTACACTCACCGAGCAAATGTCTCAGAATATGGTGCAAACATTGATACCATAATGGTAACGTGGATACGAAGATTGAACTCTGGTTAATATTTTTAACCGACTTCAAAAAACGAAAAGGTTCTCAATTCGTCCGTTTATTTTTTATGTATTTTCGTCGATTAATTGAAGACGCCTGAACCGATTTAGAAAAAAAAATGGTTTAAAAACGGTCACCTTCTCGGTCACGGTCATCAAGTCAGAACCTGATGATGAGATCCTCTTTAAATTTTATAGGCACTCTTGAAGCGAAGTACTGAATTTGAAGTCAGTTAAAACTTTGATTTTAAAATAAATTAATGCATAGTGTGTTAAGAGTCCGCAGTAAGCTCGGCCGAATTTTACCTTCCCATACAAACGTAGTTACGCTCTCATTTTAAAACTACATGTTGTATTGTAACGAAACTTTGCATATACAATGACATGAGGTATATCCATGTCTGTAATTAGTTTATATGGTTCCAGTTTACAAAACAAACGAAATACAGCAAAAACAAGTTTTGTATGAAAAACTTAAATTCGCTGTATTTTTTTACTATGGTATCTAAAGCTACGTAAACTAATTACAGACATAGATATACCTCATGTCATTGTATATGCAAAGTTTCGTTACGTTTGTATGGAGAATCGAGCTTACTGCGGACTCTTAGTTGTGTTAGGTTTTAGACCTAGATTTAGAACAAGATTAGAAATGTCGCCTATCGCTCAATTACATTCCACGCAATTCGTCTATAAGATAATTTTATCGAGTGAGATATGTGATTCCCTCAACAATTTTCCAATAGGCAGCTTATTAAAATGTCTCCCATGCGTTTCCCAAGTTCCATTAATAATTAATTAAAATATTAATTAATTTTCTGGAACCAGCTGTCTGGTTTGGAATATCGAGTGGTAATGTTGGTGTGTGGAGCCCATTAATTATTTTGGGCTTTTACTGAAATGTAAAAATATTTTAAATATTATTAAGTTCAAGTGTTTGTTATTCCATAATGCAATATGCTGTGTGTACATAAGGGGTAATTCTCATATAACGTCACTTGTCACAACCATGTGCAAAACTTAAGGATTTCCCGGCATTTAAATATTGTAATAATACTTTATATATATATAAAGTATAAATATATAAAACTTTACATATATATAAAATAAAAAAGATCTAGAATGCTATATATATATATAGTATCAGATAGTATCAGAAGCGTTAACTTTTGCACATGGTTGTTATAAGTCAGTCACACTATTTGAGAATGATTGCGGGGTTAGCAGTCTAGATATCTGTTTTATTTTTGGAAATTAATCTAACTTTCGAAGTATAGTTGTTTTTCTAACCGATTCATTGTATATTTTTCCATTAACGCAGTTTATTATGATAACCATATATAATATAGAAAATAAAAATCAAGGCAGTTGTTACTCTTCAAATAACTATTGTACTGTCATGTGATTTTGAAATGTTCTCAAATATAAAATAAATTGTTTTTTTTTAAATATTATACCAATAATCAAAATTCCACGACAATACAAGGAAATAAATAGGATCAAAATGAAGATACCTCCGCTATATGAACTAATTACTAAGTAATGATCCATTACGGCGCATGCTTAGGCCGCATAATTTTCAAATGATCTAATGTACAAAAAGATATAATGATTTAAGGCTATAATTAAAATTAGTATAAAAGTCATTTACTATATTTACCACTTGGTATAAAACGTGTTTATCATAATGACTTACTTGACATAATTCGTCCATGCCATAAATTTCAGAAGATATAAGTTGATTTTACAATAAATAACTTAAGATATACAAATTATTAAAATAATTATACTTATAATGAATAATAAAATAAATAAGCGTGACCTTTTGCACTTTCAACATATAGCATAATCCACCTTAAGGCAGGTCTCAAGTAGGTACGACGACGAGCGAAGCGAGAAGGAGTGTTAAGTAGAACTGCGACCATACAGTGCGCGAGCCGAGCGAGCGAAGCGACAGAACCGAACATTTTTTAGTAATACTTACATTACATTATTATATGTAAGTGCTTACAAAAGTCTACGGCGGAGGGCGAGAGATTGAGTCCCAGAAGCGAAAGCGGGGCTCCGTCAACTTCTTGGCAGACATTGTAATATGAAAGCGCAAGTATTTTAATTAATATGTATGTTAAACATGTTTATGTCATAAATGCGTTATACGGAAATATAATTATGTCACTTGCAAATTATGTCATTTTGCCTATTATATCAATCTATAATTAGAGTAAAGCAAAATATAGCAAAAAACTGTTATATAAACGTTACATTATACTAAATAACTTTATACGAATTTAATGTAAGTATATCAAGTGTAAGTATGTTAGTCTTTCTGATATTATATGAAACATTACGCACCCCTATTTCCTTACGAGTATTTAAATGTTAAACGGGTTATAAATATTGAATACAATGATGTTGTTCAATTCATGTTCCTGGAAGATTTCATATACGCCATTATTACTATTCTCTCATGGCAACTATACGGAACTGATTTAACGAGCCTACCTTCTAAACCATTTTTTGCGACTGCCATGATTACAATCCTAACCGCCCCATATACAGTACTCTTATAGAGCACACTGAACATTCGACGGACCTCTTAACACAAACCATTAAGGCGCCGCCTCACGGTATCGCCGCGTCATCACACCAAACACGCTCATTAAACGCTTTAAACGCACATTTTGTTCGCAATAAAGGCTTCCACGCGCGTGCGATTGCCCTTGCCGACTTCATAAGTGTACTTGTTAAAGAGTTAGATAGTGGTCGTAAATTTAGGTTTATTGTGGTTGTTTTTTTGGTGCCTTTTAATCAATTTTTGTACTCAATTTTATAATGCTCCTTTGATAGATGCTAACATTATGTAGATGTTAAGCTTTTAGCTTTGTTAGTCAGTACGTAGGTCGTAAACTCCGGAACTACTAATCCTATTTAAAAAACTATTTTCCAGTTTATAGCCGATTCACCCACTGATTTTTTACACGCGCATTGCCGCGTCGGCAGTGTGTTGTACGTTGTACTAGGCGTGTTTTCTATATAAATTGAGATTCTTGCATACAATGATAAAATCTAGCGCGGTGCAGTGGGTAAATCGCCACAGCATGGACTTTTAGTATAAACGAAGCTATTTCATCCCGCGACTCCGCATTCGTTTTTATTAAATACGCGGGCGGCGCCGCGCTGGCAGCTAGTAACAAGATAGGTAAGAAGGCAAATTTAAGTTGGCCGAATTGCATTAAAGAAGTACATTCAAAAAGAAACTCTATGGTCCAAGGAAGCGGATCCCAGATGCCAGTTCCAATGACAGTTTTATAAAAAGACGGCCGCCATATATAATATCAGCCATGGGTTCAGAAAATTGACGAATGCTTGGTTGGAAGAAATAAAGGCTTTATTTATTGCATGATAAATTGATAAACTGGCGCATTGAGATTAGATCCAAAACGAATTAGTTGCACGCGCCCCCTCACACTAGCTGCTGGCTGCACGTGCACAGCTAGTTGTGTATGCACATCAGTGTATCTAATACAATCTGATTATCAAATCAGATTGTATTTGAACTGAATGCGTATTGAACTGCAAGTTGCTGTTGCTGAATGCAGGCCTTCATAGACGCGTACGCTTTTATAGATATTAATTACATAAATTACGTATGTACCTACATATGTATGACCAGTGTACAAGTACACAATTGAGTATCTGTGTAAAATGCATATATGGATGTAGTTTGCAATTTGTGTTAATACTTAATTTCAGATCCAAATATTTTACAAAAGAAAGTATCGAATTTATTATATTCATTCTAAATACCTTGTTTAAGGTAAATAACGTTATTAAACAGCTTATTTACTGTAAACAGTGTCATATTGAACTTGCATTTAGGAATGGACCTTTTCTTAAGCAATTTGGTTAATGAAACATCGAATACCTTTATGTTTAAGACACGGGGCACTTTGCTAAATTTACCTTGAAGTCCTGTAGGTTCCATTTTATAATAAACAAGGTCATTTCTAATTTAACTCCCATCCGTACAAACATCAGTGCATACGCTCACGCAGAAGTGATTTTAGAAAACGATTAAAATATTAAATGGGACTAAAACGCCATTGGCCTGGCAAATTTATAATTCAATAATTTCACAACCTGCTGGCCGATCACGCAATGCGTATGCGCTTCAGGTAGATCTAAATGTCCCTTTTGAATTGATTTGAAAAAAAAAAGTACAATTGCTCACTATTTTAACCCCTTCCCGACTGTTATGTAGTAATGCCATTTATCGTATTGCAACATAATTATGTGTAACAGTATGGTTGGTATTGCAATTATAATTCAATCGTCTTTTTTTTGTTTTTGGCCTATTTAATTATTTTCTTTCTTCTTTCTCGCATAGCGCGGTAAGTATTTGTTATGCAGTTCTAACGAGAGGAGAGATATCTTATAGGGATAAGTTCGCCTTTGTACCTATTTTAATCTTATATATATCATGTTGATGTTTTAACCGATTTTGTGTGCAATAAAGTGCTTACATACACACATACATACATAACGGCAAATACTTCCATGAACCACTGGCAACATCACTGTACTATTCCAATATCTTATCCACTTATCTCAAGCGGAGATTTTCGACGCAATCACCTTATTTCTCGATTGTGTTCTGTCAACATTTTATTTGCGGCGTATTAAGGCCTTTATTACCTTTATGGCCCCCTAAGAGACAGCCGCCGCCTACGGCTTTGCATGTCTTCGAGGCAATTGAGTTTGTAAATAGGTACGTTCTTTAGTGAATTCCAGTTATTGATTAGTTTTAAGTATTGTTTTTATGTCTTTGATTATTGCTTTTTTATTACAGTAGGTACTTAAATGCGTAGGACAATGCTATTTGTAACAAAAGCTTGTTAATGAATCGTTCCCAGCATTGTATTATTATCATTACTGGCTATGTGGACTTTTTTCAAAATAAGCGCATCTGAAAATTTTCTCAACTTTATATTAACTAACAATAAAGATAGCCATAAAAAATACGATTACTGATCAGTTATGTATGTTAATTAGCGTATATATACCGATATATTATCAACATCATTATCAGCCTGTAATCGCCCATAGCGGAGAATAAGCCTCTCTTCGAGTATGCCACTTATCACGGTCCCGTACTAGTCTCGTCCAGAAATGACGATACATATCATTGAAAAATACCTAAAGAAAACCAATCAAAAATTTCGTTTGCATATATTACCAACCAGGGGACCGATTTTTGACTTTCGAGCGCTCGACTCTTTCACTCGAAAACTGACAAATATTATGAAATGCTATTTTGAAATGACGACAGAAAATTTAAAAACGTGCGGTATTGACCACTCGTATTCAATTCTATCGGTAGAAAGTAAGTGCCTGTGATTATGACACTACAATAGCATTTACTTTTATTTAATTTTCGAGCGCTCGAAAGTCAAAAATCGGCCCCTTAAAACCATATTTCCTTGACTTTATTACAGGAAATCAATTTCTGTTAACAACGTCGTTTAAAACTTGCACGAAATAAGAACCGTTCGGCAACGAAATATCAAGATCTTACAATCTGTTTAATCTTAATTTGCAATTTAATACATGTTTAAGACCATTTTGGTGTTTCCAAGTAAGTCCATATTCGAAATAACGATGTTTATTGACAAAAGTGACTCTTTTTGAAACGAAACATACAAGTACCACCCGCGAAATGAGAATTTTAATTTTTTTATAAGTGAAACTTTAAACCAAATGAGAGAAAAAATCGGCCAAGTGCGAGTCGGAACTCAGCAATTAGTGTTCCGTACATTCGTTTATTTTAAATGATTCATACTTTATCTCCTGATTATGAAGCTAACTACTACTACTACTACTACTAATGGAGTTCAACAAAAAATATATTTCTATTATTGCAAAAACTCCACAATCGTATGTGTTCGTTTGTTGCTGCACGACTGGGAAAGATTTCCGGGCTTATAAGGAAAAAGTTTTGACAGAAACTGCTCCTGCACTGGCGACAAATCGGTGTACAAACTATCATATATTTTTAATTCACGTCGCGCGGACGGTAGCGGGTTTTTCTGAAAGTATCCTGTGAAATGCAGTTACGCATTCGTATTCAATATATTCATTTCCCAGTTCATACGATAAACGATTCATTGTAATGTTTTAGGTCCTCGCCTTTTTTTAGGTGTCGGGTTCAAAATTTTCGCAGCAAGCTCTTAAACTTGAATGGTATAAAGGCAACAATACGTTTCACGAGCTGTAGAGCTCGGTATTCCAATTTTAAATCAAATAAAGAACCTCGTACTTTGATGCTAATTTGTGTCTAGATTTTAACCAAATAGAGTCAACAATATGTAGAACTGTTAAAATATAGAACACCAAAAGCTGCTTGTAGTGTTGAAATCTGAAGCCATTATTAAGCATAGTATCATTTGTGTGTTTTAGTAACCCAAACAAAACCTTTTTTTAGTTCTCAACTGAATCGTTTTATTACAAAATCCAAAATATTCATCGATATTGATGCGTCATCATTATATCAGCCGAAAGACGTCCACTGCAGGACATAGGCCACCCCCAAAGAGTGCCACAATGACCAGTTCTGCGCCAACCGCATCCAGCGGACTCCCGCGACCTTTACCAGGCCCCGTATCATGGTCTGCCTTATCACGCGATAAGTGACGAGATAGAGCGTCCGTCACTGGCTGACACCGTTCGATGGAACGAGACGACGCTCTTATCTTGTCACTTATTGCGTGATAAGACCAACCATGATACGAGGCCAGGTCATCGGTCCACCTTGTAGGGGCCTGCCCACTTACTTTACACTTTACTTTACTGTGTTGTGTTGATAACTTTAAATTTGTCGAATCCGAATGTCGATAACCTCAGACCATGAAAAAAGATAGACAGAGCATTACGAAAAAACTAATGAAGCCGGTTTACAACCAAGCCAAATAAGTTTAGCGCACGCTCACGCGCACATACAAACAAAGCAATTGCACAAACACACTAAATAATGTGAAAACTATGACGCCTCTATTTGGTTTATTAACCTTTGGTCTATGTATCAGCTTTAAATATGGAACACTATAAACAAACATTCATAAAGTGCGGAGTACTTTATTTGAATTGCTATAGATTATGATAACAATAAATCTTATTTTTACTAGATGCAAATTATTCGTCGGATTCATTCGCAAATACGGAAAGATAAACTATTCACAATCTATCTCTAAACTACCACACACCTCTAGTACATATTGACTCCCAAATCCGCAACAACTACACCTAATCGAAGGTCAGACTTTCACTGGATCGTGGGTAATTGTTGAAAACACCAGACCTGCGTTATCTAATTACTTGATATCGGGTATTTTTCGGTTTCGGTCGGAACAAATCGTAAACAGGAAACATTTATCAGACTGCGAAGTGCAATGTATGCAGGCACTGCTATACTGAAGAACCAGCGTAAAATGAGACGCTATACCGATTTTATTTACTTTAATTTGTAAATATAATTTAAACTATTAAAGCTAGCGTCATGTTGATAATTTTCCCGCCGTCTACATACAATTTCCGTTATGCATGTGTATTTCCAAGTCTTAGTTGGCTATAGTTTTTGAAATAGAGCTGGGGACAACACTGTATGAAAAAAAGTTACTTTGGTCATATTTTACACTAGAAAGAGCTATCGTAAAAAGAACTCAATATGAGTATACCGTCTCAAAATTTTACGAGCTTTCGAATGACACCCCACACGTTCCTTACAATCCAAAAAAAAATGCGAAATCCCTTATTACCCCTCAAACTGCCCCCTTTATTGGGGTTTACACCTTTTTGACTTTATTTATGTTATTAGGCCATACATTTCTATATCTGTACCGAATTTCAGCTTCCTATGTCAAACGGTCTTCGAGAAAACTGGCTGTGACAGACGGACAGCCTCCGAGTGATCGCATAAGTGTTTCGTTGGACCAATTTTGGTACTTACGGAACACTATTAAGGAAGTGATGAAAGTGGCAGATAATTGATAAGGATGGAATATATTTAGCAAATGAAAAGGTTGTTAAAAAGAGTTATATATTATTTTGTATTTACATATTATATTTTTTGTCTAATATAGGTATATATATTTTTAAAATATAGTAATCCTTGGATATTTGTTTGATTTGTCAACCACTCTCTCTTACATAACTCGCTCTCGACGTGTTCTTAAAGGCCTCCACACACCGGTCGCGGTTGCGCGGTACACTTCAAGCACACATGAAACGCGGTCCCAACGCGGACCCGCGCCGGGCGCTAAGTTACAACTTGAGCAGCGCCGTCGCGGGTCGAGCGCGGCGCGGATCGGGCGCGGTGCGGGTCAGGCGCGGCGCGGATGGGAAGCGAAGCGGTTCAAGCGCGGTGCTTGAGCTGTGATAGTTACGTAAGTAAAACGAATGCACCTTCGATAACTCCCAAGAGCGCGACCGCCAAGTCGAGCGCGAAGCAAACACTGCCGTACTATCCTTTACTGGAACCATTTCGCAACATTTTCAGGCCCCTATTTGAGAACCTCTGGATAAGACCAGAACGCAGAAATTTTCGTCATCCAGTAAGCTATAATCACATACTTAAAATCCAAAATTTCAAGTCTGTAGGTCATTTAGTTCCGAAATTAAGCGAAAGCAAAGTTTCGCATTTATGACACTCACTCACTCACTCACTCATGATCATCAAAATAGAACTAGTACTTCCCATAAACTCAGAGAGCTGAAATTTGGTACAGAGTTAGGGTTTAATGGCCACATAAAGGGATAACTATAAAAACTAGGATAATCGAAGATCTGGAGTACCTGGTGACCCTGATTGGAAAACACAAGAGCCCAACCAAACTATTAGAGATATATCTATACCGCCTTTACAAAAAATATTCAACTTGGTGGGCCGCTTCATTTGATGTCAAAAATCGAAGGTCTGAAGTATCTTTATTTGATTACAAAGTTATATTTGCAGTGAATGGGGCAAAAAATAACTTTGTCATTCCATATAAACATATAGTATTACAAAGTTATATTTGCAGTAATTGCCAAGTTGCAGAATTTTATTTAGCTAGCAAATAAAGAATAATAAGAATGCCTGAGACTTGGTACTAACAAATATCTCACAACTTTTTGCGGTGGAAGAGTTTCTCCTCTCCTCTTTTTTACATGGAATGTTTTTTATGGGATACCTTTTTCCTCTAAACGATTAAATTAAGTGAGTTTTGATCGGCGGCGTCTGGGGCTGTCCAGTTACGCTGGGTACATATATTCAAACAGTATTTGTATTATCTTTGCGTAGTTTTTTACTACACGCCGCCCGCCTGCGGTTAGAATGTACCGCTTCAACCGCGTCCGCCCCGCGCCGCGCACGAGCCGCGTTCGATGTGTGGAGGCTTAATAGTGTAAATTAGGCGGCTAAGGTCAACAGGCGGCTATGGGGACTGTTTCTACCCTCTTTACTATTACTTATTCTGTGTTAAGGTTTCTATAGTTGTCTATTTCAGGGCAGCGAGTTGATTATACTTGTGTGGAGCTGCACTTAATTATTAAAGATAATAAGTAAAGAGAGAGTTCTATACTATTTTTCGACTTTATTGTTAGTGTGTTAATGTTCAAAAGTGGTTGACCACTTTCTTGGCGGACTGTACCTACATATGCTCCGAAGCGCAGTGTCACACATGGTGATCTTCATAAATATCTTCCACAGTAGTATGATCAACCCGTTTTTGTGATTTTAATACATATTCCAGCTACTATCATGTCACTTCCAGTAGTTTGCAAAAATAATGAGAACATTTTTATTCCTGACCTTTACTTGTACAAAAAAACATGTTGCATTAAAATAAAAAAGCTTTAAGTTATTTAGTTGGTTTTAGGTATTATTTGTACAATAGTTATTTACATTTCGTTCAGACTAGCTACCGCCCGCGACTTCGTCTGCGTGGACCCGGGATAAAAACTATCCTATATTTTAAGTCAGGCTATAAACTATCTTCGTGCAAAATTTCATCCAAATCGGTTAAGCCGCTTAAGCTTGATTGAGTAACAAACATCCAAACATCCAAACTTTCGCATTTATAATATTAGTAGGATTAATATTTACTGAACATGCGCTGCACACGATATGAGATATGTATATGGAATAATTTTATTTACTATAATTCTTTGGAACTTTTGACATCGCAGAACTGCAAAATAATTATTCATTAATAAATAATGTCAACAAAACGGAAGTTTCCCGACCTTTGACCAGTTTCTGATATTTCCTTTTTGAGCCTATTAGCCTTTTTGATTACCTTTCATTGCCCCTGAACAACTCCATTAAGCGGAAAACAATAAATTAATACATCATCGTTCGTTTTATCCCATACAATACAATTTGAGGCGATACGATATTATTTATTACAGCAATAACGTCTTCGATTAACATAAATCTAGTTTTAATTATACGGTTCATTTTTATTGCGCCATTTATTTATGGGAAATGGTAATGGCATGTTTGGATTAAAATATATTTAAAACATGAAGTACTCGAAGGGAGGAATAACAACTTGTTATTAGTTGTTAGACTAGTGGAATTTTGGTTGGCTGCCGATAAATCCTGACAACTTTCAATAAATCCTGATTGGCATCAATTAGTCGTTATACATGCTCAATAAATTCTAAGCACCATGTTTGTCCTATTTTTCCTATTTTAAGTCTTTAATGCTTACTTTACGTACCCTCTTTATAATTAAAAAAAAAATCAATCATTTGTGAATATTTCCCAAAGTACAAAATACACGTTATTCAAGCAATAGCTTGCTGAGAAGGTAATAGACACAGAAAGACGTTATACATATTCACTGCCAAGAATCGCTACGCTTGTAGCCGCCGTTGTGTGTTTTTCCCGTATGTAGCGGAACGCGAGTACGGCGTAGGCGCCCGCTAGGCGGGTTCCTACTGGCAGCGAAAGTGCTAACACTAAAACATTAAATTAACTAAACTAACTAAAACAACAAAAAATATTAAATTTTTATTTTATCTTAAATAAGAAGCAATCATGCATTTAATTTCGACTTAAAAGATAGAGTTATTTAGTACATAAAGTGTACTAGACAAAACTTCAGATAAGACTAACTAATAATGCACCTTACAACCTGCAATAAAGAATCCAAACCCTGCAAATAAAAAAAAAGTTTCTGCCTCGTAAAACTGGATTAAGTAGGCCGGCAGTTACGTATCTTATTTCCCAGTTCCAATACTAAAACTATCTAGAATTCAGGTACATTAACTCGGAAATTGCCTGCTCTGACTCGATATCGCTATCTGCTAAACGGATCGCCGTGAATCAGCGAGGCAAGTCAAGCTTAAGTACTTACGACCTGCTAATAAGGACCTCAACTTTCTTATTAAAAGTTTTATTGCAGTTGCCGAGGCACTGTACAAGGGAGGGGCTTTTATGGCTCCTCTACATGATGGTCCATCCTATGGCCCAGCGCTATGGCCATGCGATGGTTGAAATGTCGCCATCGTGTAGTTACACGATGGCGACATTCAGTTGTGATCGAATCGTTTTGCTAGATGGACGTTAAAGCGTTAGCCGCTGCGGCAATTCGTACCAGCATTTTGTTAATGTGCACAATAATAAAGTGATTAAAAAGAAATGGCTTATAATTCCCGATTTAATTCCAAAAACTTTATTGTTTCATGTTGAGGCCACTTACACGTAATTTTCGATTTAAAAAAAATAAATAGCACGAAAGCCCATACTCAACCACGGTCGACCGCGCACTGCGGAATGGGCCACGTGTAGATGCGTACCATCATCGCTGGCCCACTCCCTTTAATGTGCGGCCGAAAAACCGACACCGTGGCCATCCCATCGCCATCCCTCCGCGCCATAAGCCATCCGACACTACTACCCCCTCTACACGCTGGCCCATCCTAGTGGGCTAGCAGGATGGGCCATCATGTAGATGAACCATTACAGACACTAGTGTCTATGCCATTAGTTGGAATAAGGCAGACTGCTTTTGGGTGCAACCGGGAAAACTATAAGATGCGGAGGACTTACGACCTGCTAATAAGGACCTTAATGTTTTGTAATTTTGGCAGTGGCTTTCGCGAAACTAGTGCCTACGCCATTAGTTGAAATAAGGCAGCAAGTGGCCCAAGACTCCTTTTGGATGCCACCGGAAAAACTATAAGATGAGGCGGGCCGCAATTACAATACCTCCTGGTATTGTAATTGCGGCCCGCTAATTTAGACATATAATAGGTATGTCATGTCTTTAAAACTAGTCAATAGAACGTTTTAATATCTTTGGTTAAAACTTTACGGAGGAAGGTAACTGCCCCTCCCCCCGCCTTAACCTAAATTATTATTTTTACGACATAAAAAACCCGGAGGAAACAAATAATCTGATAATAAAATCTAGTATTCATAGTTATATGCACCTACCTCAATATAAAGTAATAAGAGCATAGGATGTTAGAACTAATCTATGAAAACGTTTCCAAGCTTTTAACAAATTACTCAACATTGTATGTAAAAAAAGTATCGAAAAAACTACTAATCTCTCAAAGAGTCAAATTACTTACTCTAATCTGTACAACCAATCGTTCCCAGGATATCTTTCAGTGTCCGGCCGGGAGATGGCGCCACAAATCAACGACCCTCGTCATAATAAAACCTAAATTATCAGTATAACAGTCCTTTTAAAATAAACTCTGTCAAGATAGGCTGTCACACAATTGGGATAATTTGGAAGTAAATAAAAAATGAAGGTAGGACTTTTAAAAGTAGGTATTTGTATTTCTTTTCAAAATATTACTAGTGGCATTGTGAGCTATAGAACTCGCGACGGTGTATTTATTGTTTTTTTTTGTATGTTTCAAAAACTGAGTTGACGAAAAAAACTATATAATTAACGAACCGGCTCTCAAATTTCACGAGAATCGGTTGAAAAATGCGATCTGTAGAGGGCAATAGCCGGACAGCGGGACATCCGGACATACGAAAGAGTTTTGGCCAAAGAGGTTTGGTCGTTCGCTCCACTCGCTAGTTCAGTTATTTTATTTACGTTGCACCGTCTAATGGCTACGGTGTTTGCTTACAAGCAGTGCAGTGTTCTTTATAAAGTAATAGGTGCATATATTATTTTACGTCACACCTGACCATAATGCGAGTTTTGCTGCACGCTGCGCGTACGGTAAAACTCGCATTGTGGCCAGATAAAGACGTAAAATTATGTACTTACCACGGGCGGTAATTCGTAAAGCCCCAGATCGCATATTTATGGCCCTCACCTTCGGTTCGGGCCACAAACACTGGTTTGGGCCATTCACGAATTCACCGCCCTAGGTACGTAATATACTATTAAACCCGACTGTTTGTGAGGAGGTAGGGAATGTTTAGTTAGATGTTTGTTACTTTTTCACGCAAATTTACCAAACGGATTTTGATCAAAGTGCCTCGTAATGTACTACATGTAGAGTTCAAATTCAAACGAGTACGAAGTTGCGGGCAGAAATTAGTTTGAAACACAAAACAGATTAACTGTTGTGTGATCAGCCTGTTTTTCTTCGGTTCGGTCTTATACTGTCTCCGTGTCATTTAACAGATTTCATATATTTTATGCTGATGGGTTTAATGCAGTATGAGGAATTAGTAAAAGGTTCGAGCCATAATAAATACCTTGTTGGAGTGACAGCAGATTATGGGTAAACGAATGGGTATAGAATGAATGGTATATTCCACTCAATTCCATATTTAATTGAACATTAAATAAAAATAAATAATTTCAGATAATTTTGCACTTTCCATACAAGTCATTCAATTACATTTTAAATTATATAGCCTAATAGTCAAATTAAGGAGAACATATTATGGCACAATTCGTATATCACGGCCATCTTAGAACATCCTCTATCGTACTCGATATCCCAAAAAATAAGGTAAAGTACAAAATACCGCATCCAAGGGGCGATCGACGCTTTCAGTCGAAAAGTGTCAAAAACGCTCAAATGCTATTTTGAAATACGGATAGAAAATTTAAAAACGAGTAGTATTGACTCGTGTTCAATTCTATCGGTAGAAAGAAAGTGCCCACAATTTTGACACTACAATCGTATTCAGACGTATTTAATTTTCGAGTGCTCGAAAGTCAAAAATCGACCCCCAGGTTCCGCCCCGCCAGAAAGTCCTAGACAAACGGGCTATCGGGGAGAGACTTCAAGTCCTTAGTCACACTGACCTAGGACGAACGTACCCTTTGATATAAGTACCTACCACTAACTAACTTACACTAACTAGGTTCGTTCGCGCTCCAGTTAATATGATATCCTCGTTACGGGAAAACGTGTCTTGAATGCAGATATACAAATAATTTGATATACCTATTACGAGTGTAATTATAATAATATTTACTAGCATAAGGGAATTAGCTAAATTTCTACACTATGAGTTTTTTATGTTTTTTTCTGCTATTAAAATTCTTCCTAAAAACACAGCATGATGGCGTGCCAAATTATAATTGTCATCATATCATAAGCCTTTACGACTTACTGGCTGGGGTCGTTGTATATTTCGCATATGCATAGGTGATTAATATTGACAGGGTTTATTTTTGAAGTTAATATTTAGTGACAATGTATTGCTATAATGGATTCCTTGTTTATAATTATTAACTTCGAAATAAGACAAATTGTCACTTAGGCACTAATGAGTCCTAAAACAGTTCTGTGATATACGTATATCACAGAACTATTTTAGGGCTCGTATATAGAAAAATGGACGAACTTATCACGTCAAACATTTTTAAATTCGAGTCATTTGATAAGATTCAGATTTTATTAGTAGACATATATAATACAAAGAAATCGTAGTAATAAACGATATAAGGCATCGTTGGTGGCCGCTTATCTTCATATCTCATTAGATCTGTACTTTGATAAATTACAAGAGAATGGAGTGAACGTAGAATTTTATCTTTTATCTACACAAGATTAGGGACACAAAAAAGGGTTTGGACGAGGGACGGACGTTTTGATTTAGCATACAATGTTTATGTATGTCGGTTGAAGATGAAATGGAAAAACGCTAGGTAATACACACTATTTTCAAGTAATTTTTGTTTAAAAAAAATTGAGCAGCGTAGCGACGGCCAAATAATTTTGTCATTGACGGAGTCGGTTGAAGTTACTTTGGTCAACTTGATGCGATAATTTTCTCGATAAGTTTTGATGAATGATGACGATCAAATTTTGAAACTTGCATTTTGAGTATTTTTTCAACAGACCTCCCCCACATATTATTATAACAGCCAAGCTGAAATGTTCAGCTAATAACTGCAACTTGCTTTAGCTATTCTAGAATGAATATTCATTGTTCATTGCTCCCTTCACTCACGCAGTCAGACAGGCGCATTCCAAATTCCCACCACTGCGCTGTCTGAACTAGGTGCCCTAAACTAAGGAATTGTAATACTTGTGCTTATAAAATGTAGTGTGGAAGCTTTCCAGAGTCCTAAGCAATGCGCCGCCCTAAGAACCTAATATCACGGACACCTTTTTGCTCGCAACTTCGCGATGCAATTTCGCAGACTCCGCTCCGAGACATAACTTATGCGCATTGCTATTTGCAGAGTTTGAACGAAATATGGCACAAAAGGAGAAGAAAGACGTTGACATTTGATTATAAATTAGGATGTTGGTATACTTGGTATGCTCTAGTTGACTTGAAGATGTCGTGGTTTTGTAAAACATTGCTCAGATTAGACACTTTAGGGGCGTAGTTTATTCGAACTATGAATACTTAGACATGACGAATGCTGGTAAGTTTACAATATATTAATAAGCATAATTATACCTACAGAAATCTAAAAGCAAAGTGCATCAGAGAACTCTAGCAATACAAATGTCCATGTATATATAACAGAAGCTATTTTTAAACCACTGGCCGTTTTATGAAATCTATCATTCGTGCGTTTTTATCTTTTTTTGACCTTGTTCAAATGTGAAAGTAGTGTTCGTACTTAGTTCGCAATTCATAATTTGCCCTGTGATCGGATCATGATAAAAGCAAGTAGTACTACATATTTATAACCTTAATCAATATACCATTATCCGAGTTATCTCAAGTACTCCAGAAGCTTCACAAATAACTGTTGTCAAAGATTTATAAGAACGAAATGACCCCGAGATCCGTATCGTCCTCATTAAGGACCGAGCATTGACTCAAGATAATCCTCCTTAAATTAAACAATTGTACAGCCATTCGCGTCATTCCCGCTTCGCCCACTCCTTTGTCCAATGCGATTTGAAATTTGGCTTAAGGAAGAAGAAGCAAGCGTGCAAGTCTTTGCGACGTATTTGTTCATGCAAGCTTCTGAACTGAAACTGTCTCAATACTTACCTTTATCGAGTCTGTGTAACTTAGATCTTTTGTTCTGATTTTGAGCACATGTTATTTTTATTGGGTGAAATACTGTGTTCATGGTATTGGGGACAATATAAGAGGTATTGCAAGGTGTCGTTGTTAATACATCATAACATGGAATTGTAAAAATGGTTTCTTTGATTGAATAAATATCACATGCACATGCTCTCTTGGGATACTCGATAATCAAGCAAGTTGTAAATTGTTCCGTCTATTTGCGTTTGCAATGTTCAGAACTTGAATTGGTAGGTGTTCTCTCGCTTACGCTAGCTAATGTGATGATAATATTTCAACCTTTGTTTTTCCTGAAGCGTAAACTTTTAAAATCCTTAGAAATAACACCATAATATGTACGATGTTATTTCTATTAGGTTAGGTTTATTTACAATCCCGAATCTAATAAGGAACCGATCGTTCCATCAGTCCATTCCTTACGCCTCACGGCGTGTAAGGTAAGTCACGACCGGCCACCGGTGCGACATTTGATAATATCGTTCCCGCTCCGACCCGGCCAAACTCGCGACAGTTTGTCTTTGCCATTAAACTGCCCTTACACCGTTCGGATGAGTTGTTTCAAGGATTCGCCCGCAATTAGGCTTTGACACGTGTGAGGATAGGAACACTACGAAACTACGAACGCTATAGAAATTAGAATTTCTGAACGAAATCTAAAATTAAAACCAACTTCACGCCTGTGGACAATACAATAGTTAAGGGATTGGTACAAATAAATTAGGATCTGATCATACAAGCTTCACGTCGCAAAGGCACTTTGAGTTACCCGTTTGCGTCTGGCACCCAAATTAGACCTTAAGATGCCTTAAAACGTATAAATGTGTCCACAGGAATGAATGATCACTAAAACATACAAAAAATGTCTTTGACCCGGCCAGTTTCATCGTAACATACGGTATATTGTAGCAAACGTCTCTATGTTTGACAGCCTAATTTCAATACTTAATTGATCACATCTTTAATTTCTATTGCCTTAATTGATTTAAGGTAACAATTAAGTAAGCTGTGTGAGAATTAAATCTCCACTCATGAAACTCGTCCCAATTGATCATGTATAGAAGGAATTAGGTAGGTCTAAATTGGAAGGAACATATAAATAACGTTTGCGCTAGGCTAAATAGGTTTGTATTTTCGTTGAGGAGACTGAAAAACACCATTAACTTGGAAGCGGCGATCACGGCCTATCACGGTTATGTGTCGTCGGTTCTAAATTATGGATTGTTACTGTGGGGAAATTCTACGGACATAGATAGGGCATTTTTATTGCAAAAAAGTGTATCCGAGCCATAACTAAGGCGTGGGTATAGTTGGGTATAGTAGGGGGCATAGTTGTCGACCACTCTTTAAAAAGTTACGAAGTCTGCTTACTCGTAAAAGACTGGGCGGGCTTATTCAAAATGAGATCGGAATTTCATACAAAGAGCGCAATATCAAATTCTATTACATCAGCCTCTATGTTGATCAGCAATTTATAGGAAAAATTCTTATAATATGTGCATAATTTTATATAATGGTTTACCTGATAATATTAAAGTAATGACATTAACAGATTTTAGGAGAAATTTAAATACTTATTTATTAGATACCTAATATAATAATTTTTATAGCGTTAAGGAATTTACCGAAAAAAATAAACAAGCATGGACATTCAAAAAAAAATTGTGGAGGATATTTAGATTACATTTTAATTGAGTAATTGCATACTACGGTGTATTATATACTGCGTACATACACTAATAATCCGTAAATCTAATTAAGTCGTGAGTACGTTGAGAAATGCAAAGCGGCGTAAGCTTAACCTCCCGTAATTTCATCACGACCTTTGACATTTTGAACTTGTACGTGTCTATTTATCAAAAATTTAATATCGACAACATGAAATATTATACTTGTTACTTATGAAACCTTATCTCACCCTTCGAAGTATCTTATATGACCTATGGCATTCGATACTAAAATTAATATACGCGAAAACCCTCGGTGAAAGGACACAGGACAGTGACCTGCTGTTGATGGATTGGCACCCTTCCAAACCCCTTTGTTGATCGCCCTTTTCGATTGATTACCGACATTTCAGACCCTCTAGGTGAGAAATACTTGCTGGTGCGAAATACCAGGTATTTATTTGGTTTCTTGTGTAGAGTAATCAAAACGTGTATTTTTTCCCATACACCTGTTAAACTATATCACAATGCTATAAAAAACTTTGTGTGTTATTGTATTTTTATTTGTTCTGTCTTGTTTTGTTTGTCACGAATAAATGTTTGAATTTGAATTTGATAAATCTATTACTGGGTAAAAAGACCTGCTATTTGTCTACTAATAATAAATTAAGTGTAATAGGGTCAGGTACGAGTACTACATTATTGCCGGTTAAGTTTAAATGGTAAGTTAAATAATCTAAAAATATTAGTGAGTTAAATTTTAGTGTCAAAGAAGTATACTTCATTAAAATTCACAATTAAAAAAAGACCCAACACGGCAAAGAGTCAGCCTTAAGAACTCCGTCTGAGATTATAATATTAAATACGAGGATATCCTAAATCACTAAGTATTTGTAGCAGGTATAAATACTAGGCAATTTTAGTATATCCTCGTTTCAGTTGTAGGGCGTCTTTAAGAAGCCAGTGAATAGTTGAGGGTAAGTTTAAGGGGTGCGGTCTGCGATGTAATTAGCTATATAAGTTTACTGTACCTTCTTAAATATATTGTGTGGGTTCACTAACCGCGACTGCCATTTAGGTCTTCGGGGTTAGCGAAGGAAACGAAGAAACTACAGGTTCTGCTGAAGTACTTCCCGGCAACTTTAGTAGTACTAACTAAGTAAGTAGGTACTTGAGTTACGTTGACTTGAAAATCTCGAGTTTATTTTTGAGTAAAAGGAAATACGTTGATTTTATTCTGGGTTGTAAATTTTTATCTGACGCTGCGCTGCCGCCACTATAATATAAATACTTACGGTCGTATTCATAAACGTTCTACAAGCCCATTTTAACTAAAATGGCTTTAATATTCGTTTGTCCTTATCTGTCACATTGACATTTGTGTTCGTAAGAAAGGGACAGAGCACATTTTATTTAGCAGAGGCATTTTAAGTTTTATGAGTCTTGTTTTTTAGCGCGCAACTTGTAGGTATAATAATTGAATGAGTGAGCGAAGCGAAAGAAGTTCTCCGTCCCAGCTTGGCCAAAAAATATTTCGTATGTCCGGCGGGTTCGGCGGTTCTCCTCTACAGGTCGCATTTCTCCCGAATAATATAATATAATTGGCTCTCAAAAGGTTATTTGTAAATATATGTCTGAAATAATTGAACTTTATGACAAATAAATACACACATATTTGGAAATTTGTCTTTCCTTCCGTTATGGATTTAATGTATATAAAGTATATAAAAACGTGATGAAACTTTTGAGGATAAATTTCAACGTTGATAACACTCATCATTATTTATATGTGGAAAATAAAATAAATAAAGCGTTTTAATTGCATTACATTAAACATTGCAATCTCCGCTATTCCTTTCACAAATAATATAAAATTATTAGCCATAAATTATATGACTAATTGGTAACGCTATTATATCTCGGCGTTTATTGGGAAAGTTGAGTAGAATCCCGGAAAAGTACTTTTAGTTTTACTAAACTATCGGACCTGTTTTAAATAGTCGTAACTTCGCCAGGAGTACATCGTACATGTGGCTTTTTCAGGCGCTGCAGTAATTAAGGCGTGGTTTTAGGTTTAGCGATGTTAGTTGGTTGTACTTATAAACACAATAATAATAAATGTTTACAGTTTTCCTTTCCGGCGGCTACTGGAAATAAGGATTTCATAGTATACAGAGCAGTGTTCAGCGGAATTGACATGAGAGACTTCACTATGTTCTCATTTGATTATATAATTTTATTATTTAAAAAACTCAGAGACCTTAATATCGACATCTCATAAAATTGGGAATTGTAAATTTATCTCTATTTTTTACATGCAAAACACTGATAAAGTAGTTTTTCTTATAAATTATGGATTGTGATATTTTGATTGTAACGACGTATGTGTTGGCAAACATACCCACTGTCAAATGCAAGCCCGAGTGTGTTAGAATTAGACAGCCGATAACTATTAAGCACCTGGTAGAAGTGGTGGAGTAAAACCAATCTTAAAATGCCCTTCAACTAATCGACATGTTTCATAAAAGACACGAAGAAGGAGGAGTATGTTTGAGAGAGAATATTTATTGCAACACTTAAGAAGTTTTATGTAATTGTAAAGTGTTGAACCGAATACGGATACCTCCTTTATGCATAATTTAATCTGCTTTTACCCTAGTGTTTTTCATTATCGTAATTTGCCATAAAAGTGATTTGATTCTGATTGCGTTAAATGCTCAGGGGCCGTAGACAAGGTTACAATCCACAAGCGCTAACGCCAATAGAAATTAATAAAATGTAGGTGTTTTCGTTAACATCTGTCATTCCCATACATTTTATTAGTTTTCTATTGGCGTTAGCGCTTGTCGATTGTAACCTTGTCTAGGCCCCCTGGGCTATTTAGGTTAGGATTATTTTATAACAACCTGGAGTTTACAGTTTCAGAGATAAACCATGAAGGGCAAATGATGATTATGGCAAATAAAATTATAGATTTTATGTTTTTTTTTTTCTTTCATTCATTGTAACATGACGATTAGTGGAGGGGCATAACAATGCATACATATTATGACAGGTAAAAACCTAGTAATGTACAAGCTGCTGAGTCTAGCATCTTTTTGAGCCTTTAAAGTAGGTAGTCACACCAAAACACCCCGATTATAATAACACGGATTATTTTTACTGCAACAACGCATACAAATGGAAATTGTATATCTATATAAAGGTGATTGGATATTTATTAACAAAAACCCATTGGTCATTACAGGTAATTTGGGACCCGAAAGCTGACAGTAGCGGTTGGTTAATTTTTTATTTTATTACTGCACCTGTCTATTTATAGCCCTTCTAGCCGAAATGGCGTTATAATGTATTTAAATGTATGCCCGAAATGTAGGTAGTGGCTGGGGGTGGCGTCAGTGTAAGCGGTAGCGAGCTGGTAGGGTACGGTCAAGAGTAAAATACAACTTACTTAGTACATATTTATGAGTATTAAATCTATACATATTTTTGCACTTGACTGTATGACTTGTACCTTAAAATTTGACGTGGGTGAATCGCTAAAAAGTTGCTTTAACTTTCTAAAGAATTTGGAAAATTTGTGCTCTGTTCCTACTCCCTGCTACCCACTTATTTATGAGATACTCGCTTCCGCCCGCGACTTCGTCTGCGTGGACTCGGGATAAAAACTATCCTATATTTTAATCCATGCTATAAACTATCTTCGTGCAAAATTTCATTTAAATCGGTTCAGCCGTTTAAGCATGATTGAGTAACATATCCAAACATCTAAACTTTCGCATGTATAATATTAGTAGGATTATTGTTTTTAGAATTTGTTTTTTTTTATGTTTTTCCTTAATTTTTCTTTTTGTTCAATTTTATTAGGTCGTGCAACAGCGGTACGCTCTTTCACTGATTACCAACATAATGTTTGATACTCTTAAACTTGTTACGCAGCGAACTATAGGAAAATATGCAAGAAATGGTTCCCAATTTTACATAAATTGTTGAGGTTTTCGCTGTGCCTGCTGTAGCTAATTCCATAGAAATTCTTGTGTTTCAGATGCATTGCGCGCATATTTTGCGCGATTTTCTTACAAAGTAACACCCTGGTTGTTGCGAGGCGTACAGAAATTGTTACTAACCTTCTGATCCAGTAATTCAACGTCATTTCCACAGCTGCAGGTGCACGCCGGAGGGGAGCCCCAAATAGTCACATAGTTTCGTTCTCAGGGTTCGTTAAAATAGATTTTCTAGTCGCACTAATGGCCGCTCCACATAATGGGCCATCCTGACCCATTATACAGGACGCGGCTATGTGGTAAAACGAGACATAAATATGTCTTACTCCCTTTAACGCATAGCCGCGTCCTATATAATATTGAAATACGGTATGGTGCGCATCACAATGATCCTGGTGACTCACTGCATCCACCTTTACTATTCATATGCAAACATGTAACTTATTTTCCAACCGGACGGGTGAGCATATAGAAATAATTCATATGACACTTGACATAATGTCAAACGGGAACCGTTCCTATATTCTTACTATTTGGTTTTGTCTCGCATTCGCTTGTCACATCTTCTAAACGCAAAAATAAAAGGTTTTCATACTTGAAGAAGCTTATTAAATTATTCATATAATATTAATAGAATGAATATCGATTTATGATATTAACTTGTAATTTAATGCGGAGCGTGGATTGAAACATAACTTAATTTCAATTGACATGGAATAGTACCGCTATTTTGAGCTAATTTTACTATATTTACTAAATATTAGTATTGCATCTATTTCCTTACTACAGACAAACAAAAGAGATACAGAGCCATGTCTGCAAATACGGTGAACTGAGTTATCGGTCTTAAAGCCTGACTCCACTGGACCGACATACATACAACACGCACGCGATCGGCCTAACTCATGGTAATAATTATGATTTTAAGATGTATCCTATATTACTATTAAACGAGCAATATTTGTATATATATTTGAAATCACGTTCTCGAAAACAGCTCTAATGTCTAGGAAAATTAGTTAGCAGCTCGGTCGAGCAGGGACTGTGACATAGTACATCTTATCACTTGTAGTATGTAACATGTACTTATCAATAGGATAGATAGGATATTTAACTACATATCCCGGCACGGCTAAGGTGTTCGTACTGTCTCTCTGACATTTAGGTACGCCAGCCCCCCTAGGTTTTATGTCCGACGAGCATTCGTCCCTCTTGCACTCGCATATTTGCCAGAATGGGACGAATGCTTTATGTCCGACATAAAACTTAGCGTACTAGCCCCCCAGGGGATCTCTTATCACGTGCGTAGGTACGTATTAAAAACTGTATTAAAAATTAAAAATTGTATTAAAAACTTAGTGAATAGGTAGCTATTCACTAAGTTTTTAATACAATACTCTTTTTATTACACCCAACTGCATCTTACTAATTGCACAGTAATTTGCTGTTCGCTCGCTATCACTCGACCCACGGACCCAGGAACACCGTGACGTGTGAAGCATCAGCCTGTCATAAAGCGTGCCTGCACCTGCTCACATTTCAACCAACACAAAAACTTTACCTTATTTCCATCTATGCAACCTTATTGTTGAAACGTAATTTATTTAACGCATTTCTCGCCTGTCAGGTTGCCTTGTAGTTTTCGGTACCTAATAGTGAAGTATTCTTTTATTTGAAGTTATTTGAACTTGGAATGCATTTGTTGAGAAGCAGGCTTCTGTATTCATGTTTATGTCAGCAGATAAAGTACGGTTCGGTCGTACTTTCTTTAGACGATTTTCATTTGAATTAGTTAGGCTCACAAAGCAGTACGGTAATTTTATCTCACGAACGCATGTGTGCTATGATTGTGTATGATAAATACTTGCTTATCATAGATTGTTATTCAAGACCTACCTATGATTGTACGATTACAGGGTCGTAATGCTGCAATAAAAAATATCAGCAGCGTCTCATCAAATTAAGATAATTTGTCTTATTTTTTCTTAAGCAAAAAATATTAAATAGCTGATGAATATCATAAAACAGGGAAACCCGTAAGAATCGAGTAGGTCTACTACGGATGCCACGCTACTGATAATAGTCCGAATATCAACCAGCCAGTTTTCCGGTTAAATACTGTAGTGTAGGTACTAATAAGTAGGTATATATTATTGTTTTTTGACCTAACCGAGTATGATGGTTCCAATTAAGTTAATTATCGTTGTAGCTATACTTAATCGTCACGTTTTGACGAGTGTGCGAGTGCTTATTGACCCAACAATGATAAAATGGCAACCATCATACCCCCACAGGTATTTTTTAATTTCATTGAACCACTCGTAGTGGGTTGATTCGCATTTTTCTATTGCATATTGTAGGTAACAAATTAAGTGAATATTTATTAATTTAGGGAACTTACAAAAGGGAACCTAATACGAAAGGAAATATTCATAAAAAAACGGCAAAACTGCACAGTTAAACATAATTTAATTCATATTATTTTAAGTATCACAGATCCATTTATTTTAATAGTCATCACTTTAACAAAAATATAATAATATAGTCTACTTGTGGCATGTATCCCATTTACAAAACCATGGTTATTTGACTACCGTATGATTGCGATACAAGTATTTACAATCTATTTCTTATATACAGAAAGGGATGATCTAAGATTTTCCATTCTAAAGTAGAAAGAAAGCTCAAGAATAGCTCTTAAGTTCATTTTACAGTGACGAATGACTTCATCAGCCTTAGGATTCGATAAGTATAAAGTACAGTGAGATACAATTTTACGTAGTAAATGCAATCTGCTTAAGTCTCCGTAGTATTCAATAAGACGCTAAGCTATTCTTTTATTTAACAACAGTAAGCTCTGCTAAGTTGCGATAAGTTTTAAAACTGCCAAAGTGCGGTGGCATCAGAGATTTGGCACATTTAGAATACTCAAGCGTCAAAAACGAAAAGCAAATAAACAAACTTAGGCCATAAATTTCATTTCCAATACAATAAACACCAAACACTTAAGAATAAAAATAACAAAAGCCAATCTGAGGTTGGCAGTGTTTCTTTGAAAGATTTCGTAGGCACTATTATTGCTACTATAATTAATATAATTTATTCTTCTTGCTTATCTTACAGCGTAATAATGTTCTATACAAAATATACTACCACGATTTACAAACTTAGGCCGAAGCCGAGACTATTTCCACTAACATAACATTTAAACTACGCAGTAAATTACCAACAAGTCATTCATATAAATCCTTTTGTTCATTCTAATGTACAACAGACGCGGTATCCAAACCTTCTAAACGAGCTTTAGCACGGAAACTACGAAAACACCATTGATAACCAGCACTGCTTCTGAAGTAAGTTCTTTAAACGTCTTTGACTCAAGATATCGAGTTTCCTCTAATGAATTCATAACCAAGAGGGTCTCCCTTGTAGCAAGTCGGCGGCGTCATGTCGTTCCATCTGTCGCAGGGCGGTGGCAAGGGCGGCTGTGGCACCGGGGCCGCGTTCTCGGCATTCCCATAACTCCAAAATCGTCTCCGTCGGAGAACTTTTCGTTGCGAACCAGGTAGTATAACGATCTACCCCGAGCCTCGCGGCTAATGCTCGCCAGTCGTTGCCACGAGCGTTAGGAGGGTCTAATATAGCACATAGTTGCCGCTTCACCCTCGCGCTCAATTTAAACGGGCCTTCGCTAGAGCATTCGTTAACTCCCGCCTCGCTAACCGTGACATTTCTCTTGGCGTCACCGTCCTCGCTCCTACACATACGAGCCTCTAAAAGATTTTCAGTTATGTTGAAACTGCGCTGCGATTCAGCGCGGGGCGAACGACCGCGCGGCGACCGACTTCTCATGTCTTCGAGAGATATTCGGAATGTCTGTTTATACGATGGATTGGTTCTTTGACATGCGGAAATGCTAAAATCTATAGAGTCGCAATCGTGAGTTCTCTCTAATACGAAACTGCAATGTAATGCGTTATAGTGCGAGCTCCAGACGTGATTGAATGGAATTTCTTGATATCCTATACCGGGTTTGGCTTTCCAGCCAGGACTAACATGTTCTAGATTCAGACATAGGTTTGAGCCGCCATCTTGGAAAAGAAGCGTTTTCGTTCTCTCAAGCAGCACTCCGCCTAGCTTCTTCTCCTGTTCTTGGCAATAATATGGCGCGCAAGGAGTATCTTCGAACACGTATAACCTTATACTGTACTCTGAACAACTTTCGTTAGGCGCTGTGGGAGCGTAAACAGCTAACTGTAATGCTTTGACTGCCTTGCCATTGAAACTTTCACCGACTAGCACGAAAGTTGACAGCAAGTCCGTCACCAAGTATATCTTTTCGTTATCAAGTTGCGTGAACACAGGAGTGTTGATGGTCTCTTGTCCGAGACCGACAACTTTCTTCCACTGGGGTTGTGTATTATCTGTCTTATTGTTGTGGTCTATGGCATAGAGGGCGAGGTTCCAGAAGCCATGCTTGAGGCTGGCGCAGTGCGGCATCTGAAGGACAACCGGCTTGTTTAATTGTAGCCGCGGAGGTCCGCACTTAACTACCGGGCTTAGTTGCGTGATACCTGCGGGGCAGAATTAACTGTGAGACTACGAATAGGATAGACACTAGCAATAATTACAGTATTTTCTACACCTCTCGTTCTAATGTTGGGTTTTAGAACGAGATAGGGAACTTTAATGCGTTATCTTCAGTATAAGAGTGCTGTTTAAATTGCGCTTCAGGCACTGAACTCGTTTTTTGACTTCCAACTGTGTAGAAAATGTAAAATCAAATGCATAACTTAAAGGGCAAAGCAGTTATCCTCTCGGTAAAAAAAATACAAAACAATGAATACCACCCATTATTAAAATGATCTGTGATGATCTTAGAAAATCTTTAAGAAGCATACAAGTTTGACAATATTTAGGATGTTTTCCAAAGTTTCGTTTACGGATTTTTCAAAAGCAATGAAATTTAATATCAACATCAGCATGAAATTCTGAACTCATTTCTACGTGCATACACGGACAGTATATTTACTAACCTTTACCAAGCCTCGGTCTGTATCTATCGTCCCTCACAACAGCCACATACATCTGCTCCCTCCGTCCTCTACTAAGGGCACTTTCGGGTACCGACAGTGCTACCCCGGCAGCTGGTAATGCCAATCTCGATCCAGAACTCGACACAGACAACGATTGGGAGGTAGGTGAGTTAGACACAAGTTCCGCTAGTTGCAACGTCACTGATTCGTTCGCTGCGTCGTACATAGACCCCGCTGGAAAGAAATTTAAATTTAAGACAGGAATTTTAGAGAGTGCTTTTTAGTCTAAGGCAGTCTGTTATGATGAAAGTAGAGCATTTTATAAATTTCGTAGTAGCATAGCTTCGCAAGTTAGGAATTCAAGTAACTCCATAAAGGAAGTTACGGATTATTTTACCGACCAACGTTTCATTGAATTTCGCTTAATTTTCATTTTATCGAACTTTTTTTTCTCAGAAACCGTTTACTTTTTGAGTATAGCTAAAATGTAATTGTATACTTACAACTAGTGAAGCAGCTAGAGACGGAATGTTCAGATTCGCTGTAAGGCTTGCTCTCGTAGTCTTCGCTTTGGCCTTTAGAAGACGCACAAGGAGTTATTTGATGGTCCACTGGAGAGGCGTAACTGTAAGGATTATACCGAATTAGGTTCTCAACAATCTAAAAAGAAAGGACGATTTACAAGTGAAAGAAAATATTAGATATCGAATTAAGAGTAGATCTACGAGTAAATGTCACTTTTAGTATGGGAAAACTACAGTTAAGTGGTCCTAATTAGGACAACGTGCGGTCGATAAGTCCTTGCTTCCGCCCGCGACTTCGTCTGCGTGGTCCCGGGATAAAAAAAACTATCCTATATTTTAATCCAAGCTATAAACTACCTTCGTGCAAAATTTCATCGAAATAGTTGAGCCGTTTAAGCGTGCTTGAGTAAAAAACATCTAAACATCCAAACTTTCGCATTTATAATATTAGTAGGATTACTGTCACAGGCAGGTCTACGTCTACATACATACATTCACGCCTTTATTCCCAAAAGGGGTAGGCAGAGCACATGAAACTTATGTTCCAGCGCCACTTTTAGCATAAATGTGGGTATAAAAGATCGAAAAAATGTGATATTGCGGTTAAAGGTTGCTAGCCCATCGCCCACAACACACTTCAACCCTGCTCCCTTATTAGACTTTTACGACACCCACTACGGGAAGAAAGGGGGTGGTGAAATTCTAACCCGACACCACACGGGGGGGTCTACGTCTGTTTAGGGTTTAAAGATATAATGTAAGTCCACTGTTTGATCCACACGTGGGTATGATTGTTACCTGTTAGTAAGGTGTGGAACATCGTAATGGTGCTCAGCCCTCATGTCGGGTTGAGGATGCTCGTATCTTGGTGGTCTGTGCTGCATCAGGTCAGGAGCCAGAGACAACGACTGCTTCTCTACTGTTGGATACATTTCCGGTTGAAAATCTGTTGGAAAACAATTTATAATTAGCGGCGGAATGTGAAATGATTAGAAAATGCTATTTTGCTGCAAAGTATAGATATTTTTCACCACACTGCTCCTTACGACGCCTCTGTGCAATACATCATTCATGTTTAGTTCCATTATCGCCAGAGGTAAATATTTATAGGCATTCAATATTCAATTCATGTTTTTTTGCTTAAGAATCCGATATCAATAATAAACAATGCTATTCATGACTGAATAAGCCACCACTTTTTATGTATGATTTTCTAAAAATAGAACACCACAAACCGTTCAAAAAGTAATATCGCAGACATTAATTCCATTCTGTAGGAAGCAAGGCCGTAATTGATGAATCGCAGAATAAATGTATAACTTGTTTCATTTTGCTTCACCCTCGATATGTTGGACTATGTGTATCCATGCATACAAGAGGATTCAAATTTACATGTAAACAATAGATTTCGAGTACCTGTCTAGTATTTCAACAATCGCTTTCATTTTCTTTCATTTGTATTGTAATTGTATATTGTGAAATAAATAAATCTAAATCTAAATCTTGCAGTGAATTACCAGACAATATAATCATTCAGAATACTACTCAGAGCTTGAACCAAACTAGTCTACTTTTCAACTCTGTCAGAATAATAGCAGGACTGTATTTGTTTGGTGTTCAATAACAAAGCATTTAATCTAAGTACCTATATAAATTAAATTCTTACCTGTCCTAGTCATAGTGTATAAAGAATGGTCCCTCGTTTTCTTCTGCAGCAGTTTGTAGACCACAGCCGCACCGGCCAGGAAAACAACAACAGCTACTGCAATGCCGATGTACAGAGGCACGTCGCTATGTGCCGCAACTGGGGACAAGGCGGAAGATTAGTGAACTGAAAAGGACCGGTGCCAAGAATGTCGGAATGGACGTGTGAGCGGCTTGCTGCTGTTTTATATGCAGATTTAACAAGACTTTTAATACATTAACGAAAAATTTCAGACTTAGTTGGAGACGTTCACGATTAAAAAGGAGTGGTCTCCTAGTTTTTGCGTAAACTAGCTTAAATGATAAATATAATCTGAACACGACGTTAGATATAGTCAATACTTAAGAAATTAACAATTTTGTTATAGCAATGATTTAACGTGAAGGAAAAAACCTGTAGAGGACCAATATTCAGAAAGATGAGTTTAAGATGAGAACCACAGAAACTTTATTTACTAAATTGAACATAAGTACTATCTAAATAGTAATCTTAATCCACAGAGTCCTTACAAGCTATTTCTAAATTAATGTAGAACCCTTCTGAAAGACGGCTTAAACATGCATTAGAACAGTTAGAATTTTGTAAACAGACAATTCAAACCATAGAAGCATTTTCAAATAAGACACCATCAGCCAACACTTCTGAAAACATCTTTCCAAGTAGACATTCACCAAATAACCCGGCGCGCTATTAACGATGTAAACAACTCAATATTATTGTTGCTACGACTCACTCAAAACATTAGCCTTTATCCTATTCCAGCATTTTGATTTACAGCTCATTTCACAACCACCGACATTTCTCTCGGCCATTCGAAGACGCTTTCAACATCCAAACAAAGCGTAATAAATTACAAAGTAAGTTTTAGCTCCCATTTTCTGTCTCTCAAACTTTTATTAAGTGAGGGCACCATGATGATTAAAAAAAGGATATAAGGTTTCTCGAAAACTGTAAAATCGGCCACAATAAGCACCTGCCCGATAGAGCTTAGCTTGACAAAAATATAATTGCGTGCCAAGTTTCGAAGTGTTGATATAAAATCTGACGATGTAGAAGGTGAGATAATTTTCGTGTTTGTAAATGTAAATTTGTTCTCAAACCTTAGAATGGAACCGTACAAGTTTCTGACAGCATGCTTTAATATTATTTATGTCATCGCGTCTCCAAGTTTACGATTGGGCCCGCGGCAGTTCATTTTAACGAGTATTTTTTGTGTAATTTGCTGCCGTGAAAGGACCAGTCTTTTAAAATGTAGGGATGGTGTTATAATTATAAAGTGTCTTTCGAATGTGGGTGAGAGTGACACAACTAGTTTACAAAACCGTCGAAGAGTTATTAACAAGCAAAATTACCGTCACGAACAATTTATATAATCTTTAAATAAATAAAAAACTGAAATGCTAACAAAAATATGGCGAAAGACTTTTTGAAGATCCACCGATAATAGTGAATTAAAATTTGCGCCCTAAAGAATTATCTGCAACATTGCCGCGATATTAACCGCTCATTTTGTAACGTCGCATTTCCCTAGACACAGCTTTCTCAAATGTATGCCTTACGCTACAGATAAAAGGTATGCTTATCGCTTGAACTGTAAATACAAGGAAGCCAGAATAAAGCCATCGCTCGATAACTCGATAACGATCTCGAATGTTGCCAGAGTAATTAAAAACGAGGCGACGGTGTGTTCCACATAGTTGCTTTTTATAGGCACTTGCTAATTTTATGGGCATAGTTTGGTGCCTTGGAACTTATTGGTTGGATGCATTGTATTGATAAGCTGGACTTCCGACCAATAGGTTTTGACGAAGCCAATTTATAAAACCCTAGGTGCTCTTTCGGATTTAACTTGGTAAGTTATTATTAAAGTTAATAGGACTGCGCTCGAACACTTTTTGAGCGTCATTTAAGATTAAACCTGACCCTGCATTTAACTAGTATCAGTGAGTCCTGCTCTCAAGCTTAATCTTTCATATAGCTTATTCGGACATGTTTTCTTGTAGAACACATATACTCGTATCTGTATGATGTATGTGTTATGATGAGTTTTTTTCTTTGTATTCATATTCAGTTTGACTTATTTTAGGCAGCTTCAGAACTATCATTGCAATAAGCTTTGTTTTGGCGTTTCTTCTTAATAGTGGTCTTCTTTTTCAGAAGTGCTGGTAGAACTTTGACTTGTAAAAGTGCCATTCCGGCCTACTTGCAGAAGAAAATTCATTTATTAAATTATTTCAGCGATACTGTTAAAAGGCCAGCTCAGGAGTTCCCGCAACCGAAGAGCCTGTATGAGAAGATGTATGGATGTGATCGAAGCGAAAGAAGTATGTAAGGACCGTAGTATTTGGCGTTCCGTCTCTGCCTACCCCAATGGGATACGGGCGTGAGTATATGTATGTATGTATGTATTTATTAATGTCCAAGCGCGGGACATACTTTTTACATACTTAATTGATTGGTCATTGATTTTAGTTATTAAAAGCAGGTTTACCCTTGTTTTACCGACAAACGTTTCATGGAATGGATGTTTCGCGCAATTTACATTTCATGAAATAATTATTTTTCTAGTACAATTTTCTGGATTTTTACAAAACAAACCTAACACAATGGGTTCCTCACAATTACCTTTTACTTATAGCCAAAAAACTAACGGTTTCTGAGAAAAAAAAAAAAATCGATGAAACGTTTGTCGGCAAAATGCCCCTTAAAAGCGACATAAAACGTTTTTAAGACAAAAATATTATAGTTTGAGCTAAAAGCAAGTGCCCATTTGTTGGTATTATTACTTATTAAAATGGACGCAACGTTAGTTGTTACGTAGAACGTTGTCTAAAGAGTCCATCCTTTTGTTTACATTCTTAAACAGAAACATATCAAAACTGCGCAACTATTCAGCTCGGTGCAGACAAGTTCCAACAGACTGTAATTCAAAGCCTTTGAAAGGTACCACTTGACTGGTTACATACAGAACAAACTAAGCGAAGTTGCAAAGGGGAACTTTTTGCACCTGGCTGTGTGGGGCGTTTGCAGTTCGTTATAATTTGAACAATTTTAAAATGCTATTTGATATTAAAAAGGTGATAAGTTGATTATTTTGATGTAGGGGTGATAACATTGAAATAGGCAATAATGTTTCGGCAGATTACGTTGGTATTGAAAAAGTTTTTTAAAATAAAGTAGAATTGCTGAAAACATTGTCATCAAACCAGGAGGTAGTACGAAAACTGTTTTCTGCCAAGAAAGTGTTTCTAGAGTTTACTTTAAAAATATCTTATGTGCAATTGAAAAAAAATCTCGAAACACTTTTGTCAGGCCGCTATCAGATTAAATAAAAATATTATGATTTAATCGCGCCAAGCTTCAATGTCCCCTTTTCTCGTGCTCTTATTTTCGACTCGTCATGTCAACAGCCACTCGCCCGCACTCAAACCAAAACATCGTGTCATTACATCAACACGTTATGTTAGTTAATTATTATTCCACATGAATACCCGCGACGAAAGTCGGATTCTTGTATCGATCATACCAAAACCAATACGTATATGAGTATGTAGCCATCATTACCGGAGGTGGGCCCGTGAATGATTTGTTGTGATCTCGTCGAGAGAGCGCAGCGGGCGAGCTCAACTTGCATCCCGACGCCCTTTCGAACACACCACGGCATTACCACCTTTAGTTCTAGTGATATTAGGACCACGTTTGTGTGTTTGCTTTCGTCAACGTATTTAATTCTGCAAGGCCTCCTGCCGCGTTATGGGTAAAGCGACAAGGGTTTGTAAATTTCGATTGGATTTTGTATCTGCAATCTCACTGCAGTTCCAAATGTACGGCTGGCACTGACAAATGTTTACACTGCGTACAAATTTGGACGTTAATCCGATAAGCGTTTGAACGAATCGTAAATTAATTCCGCAACGTTTTACGCGGTTTAGGGAGTGACGTCCGCAATGAAGTAGCGAATGATTTATAGCGTTTCAAACTTCGGTTGGCATTAAACATATGGGACTTGGGAGTTGTTTATGTTTCAAATTGATTGATATCAGATTATGTGGCGGCGTTATTGCGTAACGGGACGGCTAACTTCAACATGTCGGCAGGAGCTAACCAGATTCAAAAGCGAAAAAGATCCTCTATATATTTTGCTACCCCATTTAATATCACCTACACCTACATATTTCTACCCAGAAGCAAAGTAATCCAAAGAAAGATCATGAATAGCTATTATATACAATAGTATTCCGTTACATATAACTCCTTTAGTTATTCAAGAATTATCAATGATACAATATCACCCAGTGCTATATCCTGTTTCAAAGGCTTTCATAAATTCAGTTCAATTAATCTTTATTCTATTACAACAAGTTATTACTGTAACCGAAGCTTAACTAACTGCGCCCTAGATACGACTGGCCGAGCCATGTACGCCAATTATCTCCGTATCACCAATGGATCTAAATTATCTATAACTCTTATGTTATTTCCATTGTTCAAATTTATTATCGTTTAGGTTGGGACGAATGTTAATTGATGAAGGCTTTTAGTTACCTACCTGCGTAAAAGGGATTTAAGTACATAGGTACTGTATGTAGGTAAACTTCATTTAGTATCAGTGAATATAAACCATGGGGCCGAATGACCCGAATAACTTTAACCACCGAGTCCTGATGGTATTATGAGCATATAATGTTATTTATCAATTAGGTTCAGGTTAACCCAATTATTTCATTTTAACTTTATTATTGTTCAGAACATATTGGTTCAAATATTTTTAGTGTTTCCGAATAAAAAACTAGATCACGTGAATTTTCTAAAATAAATCAATTCTTCGGAAACCAAGCACCTTCCGAATAATTATTTAATATTGTTATCCATTCTTCGCTTCACGTCGACATCATTAACTTCTTTATAATTCGTAATCAGTAAAAAAAATTGATCAAGACGTATGCCAGTGATCGATGCAAACCCCGTACACCCCATACCCACCCATAATATTCAGTACTCAAAGACCACCAGCGAAGACTAGCCCTACTTCCTCAAAAGATACTTCAACACTTCCCCGTCGCAATTCGCTCCACCTTGCCGCTGAATTAACACTCCAATGTTTAGGCAACAAAAGATGAAAAGCTGCTATAAAATTCAACCATTTCCCCTTTATACGCCGGCAATTAGGCTAATGAAGTAGTAGCGTCGGTACGAATGAATGGTCCTCGCGTTCCCCGCATTCATGACTCACCTTTCATGTGGGTAATTTACTGATGGTCCACATTCTATGCGAGGCTTGAATCAGTTGGAAGTAATGGTTTTGGGTTTGATGGTTTGAGAAATTTTCAGGCCGATAAGAAGTACGTGCTGCGTTTTGTGATCAGGAAATTACGTTTCTGCTATAAATGGAAATATTTAAAAATGTTCACTGAAGTTAAGTTAACGTGTTTACTTTTAGTGTTAATTATTTGTAAATACATATTGTGTATTCATCATCATGAACCTCACCTTAACCTTAGGATTATTTCAGCTGACAACACTGAAGTATATGAAGCCCACGCCCACTCAAAACATGACAACACACCAGCCCTCAACGCAATTCCCTGAGCGATGATCCCAATAAATAATAATCAATCTAAAACAAGAGATAAACAAAGCCAATTTATAAGCAAATATGTCAGAGATTGCAGATTTATTTAGCGTGAAACCGAACGTGTACGAGAAAGAAATTGTTGAGCAAACCAAACAACTGGCAAGGCAACCTGGGGCTATTTATCAAATGCTCGATAAACAGACATAGGAAATTGAAATCGAGTCAACGGGGACCACGAAAATGATTTATTGCTATTATAAACAAAATAAGGATTGATCATTTTCCATTTGGGTATTGGATCGCGATTGACGGGGGAGATGCAGCCTTCGCAATTAGGGTAATGTCTTTAAACGTGTTTTAATCTGTTGGTCGATTATCGCTTGTCAGATACATCAGGAAATCAAAATTGTAATTTTTCATGTCTTGGCAACGAGATCTTTGATTTTTATTGATTGTACTCGCAATTTTTATATAAATTTAGATTCTTTATGTCAATATAAGGCCATCAATTGAGTAAGGCTATCTTTATTATTATCTTTAATATTCCTCAATAAAAATACATATTTCAGACTTACGGCACGATAAAGAAAATAAACATTTCCCTAATAATCACCAAAGGGTTCCGAAGGCTCGAAAAGCAATAACAGAGCCATTACGCTATATAACAACTTTTTAAGACACGAAATTGTAAGTCAACATTCCGTAAGACCACCATAAAATTTTAGTCCCTCGTCTATATTTAGCCGATATGATACGACCCAGATGGTCATGGCTACCCGATTTTAGTATCTCTCGAATCTTTTAACGCGGCCAATTTACCCTGGTCCGTTCTTCTCTTAATACCTGAGGCTAAGAATATGAGATCGCTTGAAGTGGATGAAGGGTGGGCAGGTCCTCTTATACTGGTAGGTTACAGGTAGAACCGATAGCCTGTTATAAAACGAGCAGTCCGTGTAACATTTCATAGTTATGATCTCGCGCGGAAAAGGAAGTATATTTTTAGTTGCATGGCATCTGGTTGCTGGAACTCTGATGCATTTCATAGAAATGTCTTAATGAAGATGCCCCTTGTGGAATAGTTTCCTAATGTCTTAGCAGCCGAAATCGTAAAACTTGTAATCCTTAATTCCGTGTGTCTTTTTTTGTCTTAATGCGATGATAAAATATTTTGGCGGTTGACTCCGCCATTACTTATAAATGTTTTGTTGGTATAGTAGTGTCATAAAAATGTCCAGCGTGTTTTAATTATTAGGGTGTTGGTATTTTTGTCTGAATTTGCGGTTGATTTATGTTATTTCCTTCGTGAAAATGAATTGCTGAATCTCTATAATAAATAAAATTTTAAGATGTCACCCTTTGTCGTTACGAATTAAATTGCTTTTTTATGGTTTTCTTCCTTTAAATGTGACAGGTGTGTTGGATGTTTACATTATTAACGATTTAATTAGCAGTGTATTTTACGATAAAACTAAAAGTATGGCGGGTATAAATATTTTCCGTCAAAATAATAATTATTTATAACTGTTTCACGTCACTTTTCATTGAGTATAATCCTTACATGCAAAGTTGTATTTCTTATGAATGTCCGGATTATAGTCATTCAAAAAAAATGACATCAGCAAGGTAATTTACGTCTTGGCATATAGCATATGTTAAGCTCAGATAATTATTCCGATCTACGAAACAGCGGAGATATTCCCCAGAAAAATCCAATTGTTTGGTACCTGAATGATAGACTGCTATAGGTACGTACGTTTACTACTGAGTAACGTACCAGTATGTTTACCATACTGGTGTGCCCATTTGCGGTCTTAGCTCTTACTCCTGCAGGGCGTAAAACCGCATTTTTATAGGTGCTGCTTACTGTATTTTGGTATCTATACAGCAACAGAAGTACGCCAACGGAGTAGTCAAAATGATTTACAACTATAACTCCATTGACAAAAGAAGTTTTAGACCGATTTAAGTGGGTCACGTTGCCTCTCATATTAGGAAGGCAGTCCTGTCAAGTTAGTCTTAATTGACAAACATTCAGATCTGAATACTCTATGAGTAAGGATTCCAAAGACAGGGATAACTATGTTTATAAGACCAGAAGGTACTCACTCTCATGCACTCCGCAGTAGTCTCCAACGCAGTCAGCGTGTTGCGCGTGCGCGCCCGAACAGGGCGTGTCACCGACGCACGCGCGCCGGCGACTCTGCCGACAGTCCGCGCCGCACACCGACCACTCCGACCACGGGCCCCAGCGGCCGGACAGTGCTGCGGAACACGTCCAAATTTAGGAGACGACCAAAAATTATACAAGAAGAGATAAACATGTGATCAAATTTTGATACCAAAACGATCTTTTTTTTTTTAATGGCTTTGCGCTCTCGGCGCATTCAGCCAACAAAACGATCATCCCTTTTAAAAACTGGAGCGTGTTTTTTTTATATATTACGTCTGTGGCAAAGGAGCGCACGGCCCGCCTGACGGTAAGCGGTTACCGTAGGCTATGACGCTTGCAACTGCTATGGTCATACTTATGTGGTACCGAAGAATTTTAAGCCTATACCTAACCTAAAGTTAGACATAGGGCAAGATTAGATCGACACATAATTACAAAAAAATACCATGTATTTGCGAATGTGTGCGCCAATTAAAATAGTAAAAATCTTACAGGGTCGTGGTAAGTTTCTAATAATTTGATGCATTAACTATTTGTAAGGTGACGCCAACGCATTGGTCAGTATAATTTATTTAATATGTCAGATTTATACAAAGCAAAAGAGCCGGAAATCGTTTAATCAATTATCTCAAAATCGTCTAGACAATTCACAAACAACAGTCAGCTGATTGTCACAAAAACATCATCAATAAACAATCGCCTACGAGTCGCCGTCAGTAGGTATACACAGAAAACCAATCTTACTGAAGATTTGTAGATTTTATCACAACGCAAGTGAGGTTTACAAACGGTCACTAAAGTATGTTTATGAATCCTTAATTTCATCCTTATGTTTAAAGAAATAAGATTCAAATTAAATTCACCCAACGTACGCAGCAATTACCGCATCGTTTGCTATTATTAATAGGATATCTAATAATTCAAAGCGTATAACCACGGCCAATCGACTCTATAAATTGAAATTAAAATACATCAGCCTGCCGTAACTGCCCTTACATACGAGTCGGGCATAAATCACTACATTTTTTTTTCAAAAGAAATAATAGCGCTGGTGCATATACTGGGTTAGCGGTTGGTCTAAACATTACATTACTGTACGTAAAAAAAATCATGAAGGCAATATACTTCTCTCTAATGGGTGTTCCAAATGCAACTTTGATATTGATACATCGCAGCTCAGATACATCGATACTGTCTAATAAAGTTCATACGTTTACGCTATGTAGATCAAAATGATACACATGCTACAGTGACACCATAAGAATTTTCTTTCTAATTAATATTCGTTAGCACATAATTACATGAATATAACATTATTTACCGTTTTGTTTTAGCTACGTGTGATAGGTACCATTTCATTAGTGTAACAACTGTAATATTTCATCCGTGTCCTCCATGCCTTCAATGAAGTTCAAACTAGCTAATCTATCTAATAAACGTCTAAATGTCAGACCGGACGTATCCATCGAAACTAATCACTAACCTCAAAAATAGCTCCCTAAAATACCTGGCATTATTTAAACCTCTAACCGCTAAGTCTCATGACTTCCTCCGCCAATTACTCACGCCCTACGTGTGTGGGTGGGACTATACGCATATTAAACTACAACAGTGTGTAACATTTCTTATTAATTAATGCGCACACACATAAATCAGTCGAGGTTCGTTAGAGGAACAACGCAAGGACTTTCACATTTTGTGAAACGAATTTTTTACTTTAACAACTTTTTATGGCTCGAAGTAAGTTAATAAATTGTATGTAATTGCGTCCCACTGACGGGTCCATACGAATTTTTAAGAACACATTTTGTAGGAAGTCGTTTTGAGACGTTCCATGAGATAAAACGGGTAAATTATGTAATATCGCTTCATATGCTTTCAGAGGAAATTTAAAACAATGTGGCAGATGTGCGAGGATAAAAACGTATGAAAAATTGTAATGGTACCTTAATATCTGCAAATCGCATCTGAGACGCCTCATATACGAGAGAACGTTACAAATATGCCTGTATGTAATCCAGTATTTTCTCCTTTTAGGAGCTTAAATTTGCATATTTATTCTCAAAGTATTATTGACATAAATGGTGAAAATAATACAGATATCGTTTCTCATCAACATAAATGTGTTATTTCAGACGATAAACAAGAATATAGAAGTAATATGATCATATCAATAGCGCTGTGATGGTAAATACTGTTCTTGCCAACATAAGTTGAGCCATAGTGTTGACTTTAAAATACCTTCATAAGAAACAGAATACGAAGCCTAATTATTTCTATGGATCATATTAGGCATTTTCCATTTGAAACTACACTAGCGGCATTGAAATATATGTATAACTAGTCATAATCAGGAATTCCGTCTCACATGAGTTTATAAAAGTCCATCTCATCTTAATTATTCAACTCTTTGAAGCGAAGTGCATTAATAAAATAGTTAGTCTGATACGGTTACAGTTGAGACCGCCAGAGAGGACCCGACATGTGTAACCAATTAACTGAACAATAATCCTGAGTTTGAGTTAAACTTCTCTTGATTGAATTTTATTGTCTACCCGGTTGGTCTATTTTATTAGCTCGTAACAGAAGGTTCAGTTTATTTATAAACACGGTATTCAGTATCAGATAATTAGTATCAAGATATTCGTTCTCTCTACCATTAACGTGTTGATCAACAGTTATTTTAATATATATAATACCTCCACGGGTCATAGTTTTCATTACAATTATTTACATACCTGAATTAGTTCTGTTATCATTATGTTTATCTTCATAATTATGTTATCATTACGTTTTGGTTTTGTTTCAGTAGGTGCGATCAACGTGAAAACTTCGACTGTATACATTTGCATGACCAAAATCCAAAAAAACTCGTTGAAACGTCTCACGTACGGTGTAATAATACTGCAATCCCTTAAGAGTCCGCAGTAAGATCGGCCTAATTTCACCTTCCCATACAAACGTAGTTACGCTTTCATTTTAAAACTACCTGTTGGATTGTGACGAAACTTTGCATATACAATGACATGAGGTATGTCTGTAATTAGTTTATATGGTTCCAGTTTATAAAACAAACGAAATACAGCAAAAACAAGTTTTGTATGAAAAACTTAAATTCGCTGTATTTTTTTTACTATAGTATCTGAAGCTACATAAACTAATTACAGACATAGATATACCTCATGTCATTGTACATGCAAAGTTACAATGCAACACGTAGTTTTAAAATGAGAGCGTAACTACGTTTGTATGGAGAATCTAGCTTACTGCGGACTCTTGAGTTAACTTTTACTCTGCAACAACATTCATTTACAAATATTGTTGAACGTAAATTATGGTAAACGAAACTGATAAATTATTCATACTTTTATGTAAAACAAACGGTTCTTTCATTTGATTGAGACCTCAATTTGCGCTCGATATTTCCGTTATACATTTAATCATCTTCAATAATAACAGCATGAATAATCAAACCAGCGTTCGCAATATGACTCACAAGGCGCTATACGAGTACCTAACGCCAACATCCTCGAAACATCATGTCAATCTGCACTACCGCGTGCGACTTGTCAGAAACGCGGTAAAATTCGTCTCCCTCCATAATTTAACAGCTATTATATAGTCTACTTAGTCTTTGATGTGACCATGAGTACTCAACTTTATGTGTTCAGAAATAATACGTTTTTTTTGTTAAGATGGAAGATATGGCTAAAATGGTCCTTAGGATTCGTAATGAAAGGATTAAAGCACGCGCTTGTTGTTTTAATATTCGATGCGTCTTTGTTTAGAACTGTTTTAATATTAAAGGAGCTATGAAACAGGAATAAAGTTCAATTGTCAGGGTCGTGACTCGGAATTAAACAACGTATCGTATGTTTGAACTCCAGTATTGTTTACGTGTTTACTTACCGATCAATAATTGCTGTGAATTATCGTACGCTTGTAGATCCATGTATCCATCTGCATCGGTAGCATTAAAATGTAAATTTGAATTAGTAATTATAACAGCAGAACATCACATTAGAACCATTTACTTCGCCAAGTTCCAAGTAAGACTTGAGTTTCATGAACCTTGCGCTGACCTGAGATTGACACAACCCGCATAAATTAACTTTAGGTAATAGTAGTTTTCTGCCACTCGAGCGAAGTTTGAACTGGAATCAGCCTGTACATCAGCTCAATAAAGTGCCCTTAAACCTTTATTAATTCTCATTAAATTCTTTTAATTTTCTGATCACGTCCTGTAGAAAGCCAAAAACACGTCTCATTTTCACAAAAAAAAAATGGATTTAGTCTGGATAGTAGTATGTTTTTTGACCGGATAACGCTCATACAACTCCGCCATCTTAAAATGATTTTAAGTGTACTCACCGCTCTGGCAGGGTACGCAGTCCGGCGTCCTCTGCACCGCCTGGCCCTGGCAGGGCGCGCCACCGTTCATCGGATGAGGCTCGGTGCAGCTGCGGGTGCGGCGCTGCCCGCCGGCGGCGCGGCCGTTGCAGCGGCACTGGGTCCAGGGGCCCCAGGAGCTCCAACCGCCGTTTACTGGGGATAACACTTGGTTAGTTCACTTGATACGTATGCTAAATTGACTGGACGTATTATTAGAATAATGCTAGCATAGTCTCGCAACTCCTTAACTTAAAAAATATTTTGTTATTTAAGATTTAATTTAAGTACTTAATTGTCATCGAAATTTATTTTTTTCTGAAATAAACCGTTTTTTTTTTGTATTTTGTATGAAGCAGCTATGTCTAATAACGAAAATTGTTGTTTCAAATGAAGGATGAAAAAAGTTGGCCCTAACAGGATTTCGACCAAAATCCCAAAATCTTGCCCAAATTGATTGATCGAGTCGTAATTTTTGTCCTTTTATTTAGATATTTATTAATTACTTTGCTTTGAACCGAACATTCTGGATTGTGTCTATTCGAAGCATCTTTCTCATTTCCTGAACATAGGTATATCGTAGGTACGGACGGAAGTCTTCCGCCACTTTTTTTTTTTTTACATTAAGGCAGCCGCTCTAACTAGTTGACCATCATCATAGGTAATAAACGTTATGTGATAGAACCAAACCAGAAACGCGATTTTTTTGTATCTAAATTACCAAAGTAAAAATCTAGCAAAAACTAATCATTTGATCCTTTTAACTTTAGTATGTAATATTAGGCTTGACTTGTCGTAATTACAGCATGGTTAGTCAATATTTTTGATGCATTAACACATTAGGGGTAATTGGGTCTCGGCTAGACGTGTGAAGTGATAAGTCGACGTTAAGCGTTGTGCCAAATGTGGTATTCTATGTAGGTACAATGTGCACAAATAGATAATATGAGTCATTAAAAAAATATTTTTGACATAGTATTTGGAGATTAAGTTATATATTTGACATATTACTCCCTACCTTGTCTTTCTTAGACGTATTCTCTTTCTTAAAACTTATATCCCGCAAACGTTAACAACCGATATCAGATTTCAATAAAAAATTGGCAATTATGTTTTTTCTATTAAAGATAATAATTTAATTCAACCAACTTCATCACAATGGACAGGTTTTTTCCCCTACAACCATTAATCAGTCGGAAGCTATTTTAATCTAATCGAGGTGAAACCTTTTAATGGGCGGTTTCCCTACAAAAAATCAAAAAGCGTTTCTAATACGAAAAACTAGCCATTCTCAGGTATCTCTTTCCGCAAATCGGTTGCATGCTGGGCTAGTATTCGCAACGCTGACTGACCACTCGCCAATGGTGTACCAGTGTAAGTCTGTTCTTCGATCACGCGTAGTTGATACAGATCGCTGGATCAAGATATACTGGGGGTGAGTAGTGGGGTAAGCCGAAACAGCTTGCGAATAGCGTGATGGTTGGGGCACGCGAGTTCGCGTGTTGTTATAGGCTAACTAACCGCGACAGTCTTCCTAGAACCTCGTTTCGAGAATAGCGAAGTTGACCACCTTGTCTGTTCGCTAATTTGGAGGGCTACTTTAATTTGTTTTTGTTGTAGGAATAATTAGATTGTTACAGTTATTCATCATCATTATCCTCGTCGCGTTATTACCCGGTTGTACGCTAAGGGATCACGCGGGATCTACTTTGACACTTAATCCCAAGATATGGCTAACTAGTTTTACGAAAACGACTGCCACCCGACCTTCCAAACCCTGCATATAATAGCAGCTTTTATGGATACAAGGAAGGTCGCGAGTACCTCAAAGTGACGAGCATTTGAAAAGAATATTATAAAAGTGAATGAAACAAAAGAGATCCGATTCGTAGAAAGTAGGAATGCGTAATCTCGATTCTGAGAAAGAGGCGTGATTATACGTATATTAATATGAATAAATGATATTTAGATTTGGTCATAATAAGTGTCATAACATAAACAACGTAGTCGCATAATTTGGCTGGCTATGCAAGTACATACTAACAGATTAATAAAAATCCCGGCCAAATACGAGTGCATAACGAGTTATCTCAGAGATTGTAACTTTGGCTCAATATTGCATAAAATAAGTATTTACTCGTAATTTTCGCGTATGCTCATAATATTCGACATTCTTTATAACTCCCACTAAGGGCACGCCATTATTCTTGAAGCGACTAATGCATCACTAAACTCACTATAATGAAGCATCATTACGCTCATTCGTTTAACGGAACTCGTCGCCATATGTTGCCTAAATTGTCCCGAATACATGTTCCGAGGCAACCCTTTTTTGTAAAGTAGAAATTGGAGGTACACGAATTTTGATCTGATGTTAAAATTTAAATACTATTATAATACGGCGGTGGCAAACGATCTGCCTCATGCTAAGGAGACATCGTAGCTTATAAACGCTTGTTATTCCACAGAAGGTCTTCTGTAAGGTTGCACAGTTGGGATGCACACGGATTACAAATGACACAACTTCAGATAAGTCATTAATAAAACCTTTTATTTATTTCGTAAAATGAGCTCCTGCTGTTACGTTGTGAGTTATTTGCTCTAAGTTCTCTTCTTTAATGGGCTATCAGTAAAAGAAACCCTAATTTACTTTGGTTAGCATACTATCGAAACAGCTTTCATCCAAATTGTTTCAGACCACCCGTGGTTCGTTCTGGTTGGATTTCCAATAAAAATTGATTGCCCTTAGAGAATTCGGCTCCGTTATTAACTTATTAAAGTACTGTTAATATTAATCTGCTGTCTACAAGTTTAAATTAAGTTAGAAAAAGCCCATAATTATAGGCAATTGTTTTGAGTTATGAACATGTGAATTGAAATGAATGGGAAAAACAGCTGTAGAGGCCTGCAACTGCAACCAGGTTAGATATTCAGTTTCGAATACTTTTATGTTTATGTTTAGGCAATCGAATTATGACTTTATATTATATGAGTTTACACCTACCACCCTCTACCTACATAGGTAGGGAGCTACCTACATACATATAACCATGGATCACTGATTGAAAAATAATCACACTAAAATAAAAAAGAGTGGCAAAAGTAATAGCAAAAGTGATAACAATTTCCATCATGTTAATATACTAACGGTACCGAATTAGAAATCTCCTCGCATCATTAACGTTTTTAAGTTATCACCTGAGCATAAAGCAGCATCTATAGAGAAAAGCTATCTTGGAGATATAAGATAATTATTACAATAGCGTGACACCGCTAACAGACACGCATGGCCACTATTAAATAATAGTGTGAAGTAAGCATTGTTAAGAACGCCCACATAGCAATAAGAGGAGAGTTATCAAGCAATCCATGAGTGATCATCGCTAGATGGAGTGCAATGGTTTTGGGGAAGTGCTGTGTTAAATAAGGGAAAAACATTGTAGAGGTACAATAAAATTGTTCATTTCCATTAGATCTTGAGATCTAAGGAGTGTAATACAAAAACAAATTTAAACCTACTGTGTTTCAATGTATTTTGGAAAGCATAAAAAATTATAACATAGGTTGAAGTGAATTACCTATGCTAAGCTTTACACAAAAGCATCTCATCCTATTTGCAATTTTTCCCTAATGCAGTTTTTCCCAAGAGCAACTCGTTACAGTCCGCTTTTGTGTAAAAATAAGAATTGATGAAGACAAAATCCAAAAAAGTTATAACATGTCAAATCAAATCAAATCAAATCAAATGTTTATTCTGTAAGTAGGCCACATGGGCTCTTTCACAAGTCAACAATAAGCATGGCCTTACAAACCTGGGCACATACGCACCGGAAGATGTATAGTCTCACATGAACATGAACATGAACATAGGCACCACACCCAGCCAGGAAGCAAGCCTGACCCGGACTAGCCGGATATACCAGGGGGCGCAAGTTTGGGGCGGAGGGACACGCTCTGGGATGGGAAGGGAAGACCGACCAGCCGCAACCAGTCGGCCACAATCAACCGGCTATGCAGCCTTAAGCCAATATTGGAAAAGAGGAGGGGAAGGCTACTTCGTCGGGGGATGAGCGTTGGTGAAAATGATGCACGTCGCTTTATATAAAGTCTTCTTGTGTTGAAGGTGTTCTCGGCGATCGGTTCTACATTCAGGCGATCATTCTACCTGTTCCTCTTATTCGCAGTCAGTTTCTTCCATTACGTCGATTTCTCGTGCAGTGTTGTTAAAAGTATCTTTGGTTGTTTGCTTCTGTGGTTGTATTGTCATGTTGTCATGAGGTTATAATATGACTCGCAACAACGACACCTTGTATTTTCCAGTACCTATCCATGTGCGGACTTGCAGCTTGACAAGAGTATACGCGATATAGACACTATTACTTTAAATTGTGTCACTACACACTAACCATTGTCTTCACTGATACCACCGTTTTTTAACTGTAGACACAGACACAACATTAATTATTTACATAAACTTAACCAAGATATTAACATTGCTCACTGCACAACAAAACAGAGTGTAACAAACACTGTCACTGGGAGAGTTAACCGGCAGCCAGTATTTAATTTGCCTGTTTTCGTGGTTAGGCGACTTTCCTAGGGAGAAGTCTTCGTCATTTTTTCGTAAGGTTCTACAGTCTTCTGAGGCTTGCATAACAATTCAACGCTTTGTTCTCCTCGCGTATGCTCTAGGTATTTTTGCATCCAGTTTAATTGGAGTTTGGTTTCCTTTTCGTTCTGGTGTTTTATTTATTACAAGTTTATGAACCTAGCATTATTATCCTCTATGTTTTTAATATCGCTCGCCTATTCAAGCCCATCTGGCGTGGCGTGGGTGCATAAGGTCCTAAAATCTGGACATTTCAAGAAAGTGCATTCACGCGTAGTAGGTAGAAGCGGATCTTTTTTGCGTTCCTTTGTTTAGGGTTAGGCAGATGTATCGCTATTCATTGCTCGTCCCCGGCGTTGTTTCTTTTAGAAATCGGACGTGTTGATTATTACATCATGGGCTAAGTTTCCTTAGTTTTAATATATTTAGGTTCACGGAGAGTCAGCGCTAACACGCTTGAACCCTGTTTAAGTCTCGTGTAACCCCTATCCACTACTCTTTGCGTTAGGAGGGGCGCCAAGCGTATTACTTGTGTAACTGATCTAGATTTCATTCATCAATGAATCTATTCCGTAGGCCTCACGATTTTAATACTATTACTTATAAGTACCAAATACTACTTACATACATATATTATGATATACTACATAGACGTATGACACTGCTGAAGCGTCCTTATGCTTAGACACGGGCTTATTACGGGGTTCATTAAAGTGTATAAGATAAATTGAGTGTTTGGTAATTGATATACCGTAATCTAACGTAAAATATTACTAAGTTACAAAGGCACTGGAGGCAACGCCGAATAAGTACAATACCAAAATGATATATCTAGTACGTATAATACCTTACGTTTACCTATGTTATGGACCAGTAGGTTCATTCGGGCGTCTAGCCTGGCCTGTAATTTGAACTCTAATTGCGAGAATGTAACCCGGCCTGCTTCATTAAATATGTTATGATACCTAAAAGTAATATGGAGTGCTCTAACCCCGGGCCTGTGATTGCGGCTAATTGTTGGTTCTGCCGTTGCGTTGGTGCGCGTAATCGCAACCCTTTAGAGCACTAGCACGCACTGTTTTTACGCACCTACTACCTAGATTGAACTCGTAATAGCCGCGTAACATACGCGGTACCTGTACGCCGTGCGTGCGCACTGCGCGGAAGCGTGTGCAGTGCGTCGACACATTAACCAGTCGTTATAAATATGTACATACTAGGAGTTCTGTGTTTTTACGTCCCGTATTTTATGTATTCCCTCTAGCGGGCTCGTAACTCCACATTCTTGTGATTTTTTGCATTAATACCTACAGTAAGTGAAAGATGGTCTGATCTCACCGGATTTATCTGTTGAACTGGCGAAGACTTGCACCACCCTCACATCAGTCGCACTCACTGTTATATAGTATATAGACGCACTGCACATTTGTTTAGACCGGTATATATCGCGAGATGTATATACGCATATCGGAGAGGATAGCGTGGTTAGGCTACGACGGGGACCGCGGCGAGGGTTTACTAGAACATCTGGCGATAGGCGCCTTTTGTTTCGCGGTGCTCTTTATGCAATTTGGAGAAACAATGACAGAGGACGGTAAGGATCCGTGCGTCCGTTCGGCACGGCGGCTCAAACGAGACTCCCGCACCGGAAGATGTATAGTCTCCAATGTAAAATTAATACAAATTATTACAAATAACTATAACTAATACAGAGATGTAAAGAGTCTCTATTGTCACTTATAAAAGAAAAATAATTCGGTAGAGAGATGTATGTATAGTCTCTAATGTCAGAGTAAAATTAAAATTTAAAAAAATAATAATCAGGTACAGAGATGTATAGTCTCTAATGTCAGAATAAAATTAAAATTAAAAAGAAAAATAATTAGCTACAGAGATTTATAGTCTCTAATGTCAAAATAAATAAATAAGAAAGAAAAATAATTAAATTAAAATGTCAAAATATTAATAAAATTAAACCAACAGCATGGAAGCAACGACTATCGAACCTGAATGGCTGGCCATGCTTCATTGTCTTCCAAGTAGTCGTTGATCTTATAATATCCTTTTTTCAGAAGAGCATTCTTAATGTATCGTTTGAATGAACAATAAGACAGTTCCCAAACGTCTAAGGGTACTTTATTATAAAAAAATATAATACAGTTACCCATGAACGTTTTTTTTACTTTCTGTAGTCGAAATTTGCGCGATAGTTTGTGCTTATTTCTTGTATTAAAATTATGGACTTCAGACTGCTTCTTAAAATTATTAATATGTTTATGTGTGTACATTATCACCTCTAGTATGTATTGGGATGCTACTGTAAGGATACCTATATCTTTGAACCGTTCTCTCAACGAGTCTCGAAAGCCTAGGTTGTAGATAGATCGAATGGCTCTCTTTTGCAGAACGAAAATAGTATCTATGTCAGCTGCTTTCCCCCAGATTATTATGCCGTAAGACATAATATTATGAAAGTAACTAAAGTACACCAGACGAGCCGTTTTCACGTCTGTGTATTGTCTTATTTGTCTTACTGCATATGCGGCAGAACTGAGCTTCTTCGCTAAAACAGATATGTGAGGCGTCCATTGTAACTGGTGGTCCAACGTGAGGCCTAGAGATAACGTGTGATCGACCAGTTCCAGTTTATCTCCATTTAATTCTATAAGTGTGGCAACGTGTTTTACATTAGGTAGCGAGAACTTTACACATTTAGTTTTATTCGCATTCAGTAAGAGATTATTTGCTGGTTCACATTCAAGTACTTCTTTTAAAGTTTCATTGACATGGCTATAGTCATCTAGCTTCCTATCAACTTTAAAAATTAGCGAAGTATCATCAGCAAAAAGTACTATCTCACATTTTTTTTTCACTAAATCGGGCAAATTATTTATATATATGAGAAAGAGAAAAGGATTGATCCTGCGGTACTCCAAGTTTGACGTTTGAACCATTTGATTTTGTTTCATTGACAACGACTGTCTGGATCCTTTGACTTAAATAAGAATTAACAAGGTTTAGGGCATCAGTTGATACTGTTGATAGACCGTAGTGTTTGAGCTTGTGTACGAGTATCTTATGCTCTACTCAATCAAAAGCTTTGGAGAGATCGCAGAAAACTCCTATAGCGTCCTGCGAGTGTTCCCATGCGTCATAAACGTGACTCATAAGTGTAGAGGCGGCATCAGTCGTCGAACGGCCCCGTGTGAACCCAAATTGTTGGTTGTGGAGTAAATTATTTGTGTTGAAATGGCGAAACAACTGGTTTAGCAGGATCTTTTCAAACACTGCTGAAAACCGGTAATATGGAAATTGGGCGAAAGTTTCCAAGATCATCCTTACCACCTGATTTTAACAAAGGAATGATTTTGCTAAATTTCATCAAATCGGGAAACACACATTCGTCCACACATGCATTAAACACGAGGGCAAGGTAAGGCGCCACGATATCGATGACGGGCTGCATAATTCTTACAGACATACCCCAGAGATCTTCGGTCTTCTTTAACTTCAGGGATTTAAATGCCTTTATGATCTCATGGGGCTCAACGTGTTCAAAGTGAAGTTCCTTGTCATATTTGACGTTTTTATTAGGATCTAGGTAAGAATCAGTCTTCGCTACAGACCAGTTTAAAAACTGCGTAGTATTCACAGCTATGTTTGTAAAGAAGTCTTGAAAGGCGCCAGCTACTTCAAGGTCTGCAGTCAGGATCCGATTGTTCATCTTTAATATGTAATTACTAACACGGGGTTTCGTTTTGCCAGTTTCATTTCGTATTACATTCCACACTGCTTTTATTTTATTATCCGCTGACCGATTTTTTTACTTATATAAATAGCCTTAAGTGCGGCGCAAACTCTCTTAAACATTTTAGAATAATTTCTTACATATTCAACGAAATTTTTATCGTGATTAAAACTCTTCATATCATAAAGCTCATACAGTCTATTCCTACTTCTGTGAATACCAACTGTGGCCCAGTCACTAAACCTTGCCTTCGGTGTACCATGTTTTAACATCCTAGGTGTAAATACTTTTTTGTGCACGCCATGTATCACATTAGACAGGTCTTTATACAGCATGTTAGGTTTAATGTTATGTGTAGGTAGTATGGCAACTTCGTGTGATAAAATATCTTTGAAACTTTTCATCCGATTAACAGTTACAGGTCTATAAGTAATTACTTGGTGTTGGGTTTCAGTATTAATTTTAAAACAGGCTTTCTGTCCACTGTGATCTGAGTTGAAGCAGTTAAATATGGTTTTGTCTATAGTGTCACAGTTACAGAAAATATTGTCCAAGCAAGTTGCAGTACTAGCTGTAATTCTAGTGGGTTCATAAAATAAAGGACACAAATCGAAAGATGCAAATAAATTCAATAATCTCCTTGTCTGTGTATGTGCGGAATCGAGTAAATTAATATTAAAATCTCCACATACTATGTGAATGAACGAATAGGTATTTGCGCTACGATTTGGGAAGAAATAGAAGTAGGTACTAAATTATATTTAGAACAGACAGAGTCTCCGAATTCCATATCCGCTGGAATAACAATCCACTCGATACATAGGTATATTACGCGACAACGTATATTACCCAATTCACACGTTAGTACAGACTACAGACGTAACAAAGGGATCTCTGTCCCTCTAATAAACGTAATTGCTCCCCGAATAGCGGGAATAACTATTCCAATTAGTGTCTTAAATATAAGTTCCCAAGTTATAGGTAAGTTTGCATGGAGAAATTGAGGTTCAGTTATAAGTAATCCTCCGGATTTCGAAGGTTGCCTAAGCCAGGACGAAACCGCAACAGGATTATGAAGCTGGGGTGCTATTGATCATGGTCGAGTAATAACAAAGCTGTCTTAATTATAAACCGTACCTGGGTATAGTTTATTTGGAAACTTAATCTCGATAGTAGAAATTACATAAAACATAAACAGAATCATGCATAAACAGAATCGTGTATGACTGAGTAAATGGCGACTGAATTGCAAAAGCAACGCAAGCAAATATCCAGCTTATATCTTTGACGTTAGAAGGTATCAAACATTTTTGTGGGCAGTGCGAAGAGAAATCTGTTGCACAGTACACATCTGTCATTATCTCACAAAATACATAGGACACGACCAATAATTTTACCCCTAATGATATAAAACAAGGATTCGGACGTGTAAAGTCAGAGGTGCTGATTGCAATCAGTTAGTCAGGCGCCATATTTCCAAGATGGCGTGGGCGCGTCCCTAATGACTCTCCCATGCGCCAGCGCAAGCATCAGTGCAATAATTGTACGGCGCATGCCCTTTTGATCTCGCTGAAGTAAAGATAGTTATTACGTACAAGGAGGGTGAAATGAGCGCTAAACTCCATCGGAAATGGTTGTCTGATGAATTATGTGAGGTACGGAACGTGTTCGATGTCTTGTTAGGTAAAGCGTATTAAATCGTTGGAAATTAGCGGGCAATTTTGTTATTATTCATGCTTTGATGTGTCGGTGGATTAGAATTGAATACTTAGTTATGTTATACTTTGGTGAAGTTTACCCGATTCGTATTGAGGTATTTGAAATTGAAAATATTAAGAACATGTTAAATTATCTAAAACTTTATCTAGACCATCGACACGAACAAGAAACACGCAAACCTATTAACTACTTAATTAAAAATATTAACGCCCCTTATCAAAACAAAAACTCCGTTCTTAAATTGCCAACCACTGTTATTCTTGTGGCCACTTACATCCCATTCACATGTGCTACTATTTCGACGTTTGAATGTAATGAATGGGCCACTGAAGTGTCACCATGTGGGCTTGGTTTGAGTGTCAGGGGAAGGAAAAAAGCTTACCGTAGACGGTTAGGAGCGCTGGTTCCGAAAATCTTTTGCCAGCGATATTTTCGGCCACGCAGCTGTAGTTCGCCATGTCCTGTTAACAAGATGACTGAAGTCAGTAAGAGCCCAGACGTGTAGAAAGATACGGTTGTGTTATAAAAATAAAGATCCTAATATTTGTTGACATCTGCCAAAAAATTAAACCTCAGGAAGCAGTTTAATGTTTAATTGGGTCAAATAATTATAATTTTTGGTTAAATATCGACTGATACGAAAATTAGACAAAATTGTTTTTTGAAGTGAAAACTTCTTTAGCGGCGCTGTGCACTTTTTGTGATGGGGACCGTAAGATGTCACGTGACCGTAAGATATCTCGTGACCGTGGGATTCAAGAGATTGAAAATTCGTAAGACGGACACGTGACCTGATCGAAAAACTGTTACAATGTCATTGAGTTTTCACTTCTGTCGGCACTCCCGGAGTGCAACCCGGTCTTTTTTTTAATGCTATTAAGATGAGATAAAAAACGAACAAAACCACTGAGTGTCGAACCGGAAATTCAGTATGCAGAATCATTTTAGTACAAGCTCACAACACTCCTGTTAACAGCGTTAAAATTACAAAGGACTAGCATTCATTTCAGCAACACGCGACTATATTATTTACTAATTTGCTCAATCTCGTATCTCTTAAAGGTATTTTTTGCAAAACCTACTTTATTTCATGGAAAATAGAGTTCACAATATTAATGAATGCAAAAGAGACAGGTGAGGTTTTGGAAGTTAGAAATGTATATTAATTAAGAAGAGCACTTTCGACACCTTTGCCTGCGTACTCATATACCGTTACGTATAATGCGACATCGCTTGCAATTTATCCATGTCTGCACACGTTTGCTAATTAGTAAGCCGGTTCAACGGAAACCGGAGATGGAATGAATTATTTGCGAAGTCGTCGTTCGTGGGTGGTTCTGGTTATGGCTTAGGAGGATATTTGGGATACTAAATGACATTAATTTGAAGTGGCGGTACGTTTTTCTTAAGTCTAATTCTGCTATTTTAATTGTATGTAGTTATAATATAGGCTATACATTTTTCAATACTAAATCGTTTTTTTTTGTGAATTTAAAGACTATAAATTAAAATGTTGTCCACAATAAACAATCGAGGACCAAGCACAAGAGGAATTCTCGGAATACTGATATTAAATATGGAAATAATTTCAGTAACTACTAAACTTTTACTACTCACATAACCAGTGGTAGCCTCGTATAATTATCCGCCTTTAATGATCTTGCTTAAATGGCATTGCTAGAGCGCATCTTATAAACATGGAAACAGGCAATAATTAGTATTAGGTGCAACTTGTATTACGACAGTAAGTAGATGTTGATTCTTTGTGGAAATTGAGGAATAAATCTGTCATATAAATTTATGGCAACAGTTAATATACTCCAGGGCATTAAACACGTTTATCGTTTCATGCAAAGTAATTGCCAGTCAATCTTCATTGTTCGTATTCGCAACCGTCACTCTTCATTTAGTTTTTTATTTTAAAGTCTAATTCCTTCGCAATAACAATTAATATTTCATGAAAATTATTTCTTGCTTTCGATTTAGGTCGATACACTTTATCGATGTACTTTAATTTCAGTATTAAGTTAATGTTTTAACATCAAACGAGATTTCAATACTGATCTCCGACTCTCTTGATGATCTTAGATTAGCAACTTATTAAGATAATAAACTAATGGATACTCGTGGCTTTCATAAATTACTTGTTTAATATATCATCGTCCAATATTAATCGTAAGTGACAACCCTCTTCACTTGCAATGTCCTCCGCGTAATCAATTCGAGCCTGAGCCACATTAACAAACTCCGACTTAGCGTTAACAATCGTCACAACCTTACAGTTTATTTTATTTTCATTGTATTTATTCGTTTGTTTATTTCATGTTTATTTCAAAGTGACTCCAACTAATTAGTCGAGCGGCACGGACATTTATTAATTGCAACACAAGTCTCCGTCTGCTGTTTTGTTGCGTTCCTCCGCGCGGTGTTGTCTTTCAAAGCCCTGATGAAAGTGGTGGGATATTTTATTCATGCTGTAGTTAAGCCATGTGATTACAGAGTTGCAACACTGCGGCATTATCTCGTTAGTGAATTGCTCTGCTGAATTATAAAGTTAAAACATGCAGTGAGATAATTCGTTTTAGTTCTGGCACCTTCGTCAATTAAAGCAGAAGATAGGTAACAGAAATGTAATATGGTATGGTTCATAGAATAGTACATATCTATTATAGGGAATATTGGAATACCTATATGAAATGATTTTTCGAGACATCACCAAGCGTGTTTATCTTTCTCGATTTGCACCAGGAAAAATACTTAAGAGTATTTTCAATAAATGGTTAATGGAAGAAGACAGTTAAACAACCGACTACTTTACGTTATCCAACAGATAGCCTTTACTATAAAATACTAATGGATCCAACTGAAAATAGTCAACGTCATGTTAAAATGTACGACTGAACTAAACACTAACGCATGACATCTAATGGTAAACATATTGTAGCTTTTATCATCTAGTAACGAGTCACAGGCCTCGACCACAGGAAACTTGTCACGTGTCAACATTTTAATAAATAGAACTTTATTAATAAGATGTCAAGGTTCAATTTTGAAGCACAAGTATAACGTTTTCATGACCTAAATGAAACACGTGTAAGTTATACGACTTTTATATTTGCGGTTTTAATAAGCTGTTACGATAATTATTTATTGGCTATAAACGTTTTAATAACTAAGATTTAGTAAAATGAGCCGGACACATTATGAAAGTATGGTTTATGTTTTTTTTCCGCTACTCGATACGATTTTATTTGATTATTTTAAAGAGCCCGAGTTAAGAAATAAATACAGGCCAAACACTTACTACCTACTACATAAACCAAAAATTCTTCTCACCGAATTATTCAATCTCAGAACGCAACGCAACACCCTCGATATTTATTATTATAGTCCTAACGGAAGCGAACTTAATAATACCGAGTAAGTTAAAACAGGAATATAAACATTAAATAGTAAGTACCTACATTCCATAAACCAATTCCATTCGGCATAGTAGCAAAATAACACATGAATGACATCATCTTAATAAAACTTGAACTCAAATAACTACTGTGATACAGTTTTGGATGACCTCACTATGACCTATTACAGATTTTCTATATGTATAAGAAAGTAATAACAGTAAAGATACAAAATATATACAGATATTCAAAAAACGATAACTGGTAATTAAGGGAATCAGTAAAATAATATAATGTCTATTAGGTAAACTAATATACCTACTCAGTAACATCGAACATCGGTTACAGAAATAGTATACTACTAGTGTATAGTTTATTTCATCGGCATCGAAGTAGAGTACGAATACTTGATACAAGCATTTGTCACTCTTAGCCAAGAATTTTGCTGCAGCGAAGGTGCTTTTTATGTCCGATTTATACAACAATAATGACCCGGTTTCTGCAAATATCGCACCGAACGAGTTAACGGCATAGTTTTATTCCTACAATTCGAATTTTGCCAAACTACTGAGCAATAAAAATGGCGTGCTCGAAACTTTTGTATTCAATAAAAATGTTACTCACGGTTGTCTGTCAGCGGAATTTTATGCGGATTGTGCACGAAATATCAGACTAGCGGGAACTATTGATATTTATCCGTACGTTTTTAATTTCGAGTTAGCATGTTATCTCTTGGTCCCTTGGTACCATAAGCATAATTGTAAATTTAGTGTTAAGAATGATAGAAGACTAGCAAATAGATAAAATAATTTGGAAAAACATAAAAAAATGATGCTGTTGGACGAGCTTTTACTATCAAAGTACCTGTTTTAGCTTTACAAAATTTTGCGTCTGTTCAAATAGTAGATAAAGTTATACAAATTGAAACTAAATGTCGAAATAACGGATTTACTTTTACAGTTACGATGCAAGACCAGGTTTTATAAAGATAAAGAACTAAGTAGCTATATCAATCATTCAATGGCTCGATAAAAAAAACATGAAAGCGTATTATCTTGACCAAAGATATGCCATTGTTGTTTACTGACTAAAAATAGTTACTATCTAATAGATGATCATCGATTGATATACCTACTCTGGATTTTAAGCGACCGATTTAGATTTAAAGCGGTTTAAAATCACACCGAATCGAATCGTACGACTACAAATTTAATGATATAAAAGTGAATAAATATTTTAATGAGAAAATGAAACCAGACTTAATGATCTATTGCTCTGCAACTGTCTAGGCTTAGGAAATACCATCCAACCGAAAGCAAAAACTAGATCACATTGCTTTTTTTTATAAGTCTTACTTGTATTGTAGCCCTAGATATCACAAGGTTCCCCTCAGCAGATATCAGCACATTATGGTCTTGCTGCAGAGGCGACCCGTGCTTCAGCCAAGATACACGCGGCGTCGGTGCCGCCTGTGGGGGAGCGCAGCGGAGGGAAACCGTTGACCCGGCTTCGACGGACGCCGGCGATGGCGACAATGTGAACACTTTTTTGAGATCTGTGGAAGAAATGAATGTTTTAAAAACGTTTAGTAGACTGTTGGACTGTTGACGCAATTGCAGGTACGGGGCAGGGGGGGGGGGACCTAAAACTATCGAATTTAGAAAAGAATGAATAAGTATCATTCGCTGAAACTTTTAATGATGCTTGTCATATGAAATTATTTTTGGTTTTGGTTAAACTGGACTGTAAAATGGCATCAAATTCCCGTATCTCTCTTTAATTCGACATCATATTGTTACGCAACGCCCGCATGCAAACTTCATACAAAAAATGAATGAGTTTATACAAACAAAACCCATGTCAATTACAATTTATCACGCACGCGTCGACAGTCTGTAATGTGATAATTGTTTAAGGAGTGACATTGTTGTTATGCAATATAAGGGTTTGGGCTAAATTCCAGAGATAATAATGGGAATCAGACCTTAAGCGTTGATCTCACAGAAATATTGGACTCAAAGTAACATACGGTACCTACGTGTTTTAAACAACAAGTAAGATTTTTTGTACCTCTCGGCATACAACATTTTGTACAAATCTCAAAAATGACTGAAATACTGAATGTAAAAAAGTTTCAAATGCCGTAACACAAAAGTCCACTATAGTTCTCAGCGGAATAAATCCACCATTAAATGAATATATCACACAAAGCAGTGTAAAAGCCCATATCTGAACTACTTATCTTCTATTAAACTTTAAGACGTAGTCCTGCCTTAAAGTTTACTCGTCAAAGCATTTTATCAATACTACAACGATAGTGGCACTAGAGTGATCCAGTTTCTTAGCCGTGAGTATAAGCTCATATCAGTTTCATTCACGTCGTTCCGAGAAACCGTTGTGCCTCGTTCCAACTACCTATTGTGACTGTATTTTATGGACATATCTTATTTAATAGGTACTAAAAATACTGAAATCTCATCTTACTATTATCACAGATAACTGTCATTCAGTTGCCCTTTATTTTATTGGCATGATCAAATTCGAAGTCGTCAGCTGGTTTGTGAAGCTATTATGCAAGTTGTGCTTTACTTGTTTGGAAGTGATGCTTAGTTTAGATATTTTTATTGAATACCTCAGTTAAGTTTATAAACCTTTTAGACACATAGTCACAATAAATACGGCAGATTGTTTTTACACTCGCAATACATCAGCATTGCTGAATGTATAATATCAGCCGATACAAAAAAAAATGTCGTACCTACGTCTCAGAATAAGCGATTTTGAGTTTTATTTCGCTCGATCTCCTAAATTGAGCCGTCACGAATATCTTCTCACATCAATCTTAATAAAAAGCGTAACAAGCCGGTCGATTACGTCGTTCCCGTCGTCAGCGATAATTGTCCTTCATTAAACAATTCAAAAGCGATTCCGATGCTTTATTACTCTGGCATGAAAATATGCCACTATCTTGGTCAAATTAACTGCAATTAAATTAAACAGACGAGAAAACGCAAAATAACAGAACAATAAAACTTGGCAACCTTTGGATTGGGCTATGTAGGTACTGCAATAATGATTGTTAAATTCAATTCAATTGCTTCAATATGGGCGAAATATCCAAAGTCACTACAACATTACGTTAATAAGATTAAATAAATGTAGCTACATTTGACACGTTGCTGGAACTGAAACACTTAATCTGTTATTTTTGGAATGGAAGAACAATATTTGAAATAACCATAGTCATAGACGAAAAGACTAGTACTGAAATATTTCCTCAAGCAATTCATCTCTAACTAATGTAAGACAGCGTTGATACTCTCAATCAAAACTCCTTCAATATATCACACGAACTTACAATAACAAATCACGACACTCTCGCTTTCATAAGAACTAATGCCGGCTGCAAAACGAACACTGCGAACTGTGGAGCGGCCATAAATCTAAAGCGAACACGCTCCATTACCCGCTTGAGCACTAAGCTTGCGCTGCTATTTACTTCTGATGTCGAGAGAGACGTATGTGTAGTTAAAGTTCTTGAATCCATAAGCCCTTTGCACAGATTTGGCTTTAGCGTTGAGGTACAGCAGCAAAGTTATGCCATATTGTTAAATGAAGAATAAAGTGTAAAGTGGCACTTTACAGGGAAACTGGAAAGTTACATTGAACTAATAAACGGACGTTTGCTATCTGTACCTATAATCATTCGATGAATAAAATAGCCTGCACATACATACCTTTTTTCACGATTCAGTCTGCAATTTCATATTTTATAACTGGACATTCAGATATTCTTTTTGTAAACTAAGAAGTAAGTTATGTTTATGAAATGAATTCTCATCACTCCATTTGACGTGGTTGAATCTACATTAACGTTAAACTACTTTAAAATACGAAAATATACTAAACTGTTTTGAGTAGCACCTTTTTGAACTCAATTCCATATATAAAGCTCAAAAATATTTCCTACCTCCCTTTAAATTTGAAGTCATCCGGTGATAGCCGCAAATGATAAGCGAGCCCAACTTAAATTTGCTATTATCTAAAATGGTAAGAAACTTTCCCACATACTAATTACATGGGAACTGTCAGATGTGGCACCGTTTCCAACAGCAAATATAAGTTGGTCAGAACCTGTGAGTTCATGCGCCGTAAATTACGGACTACGTTTCATTTCCTCTACAAAATTCTGGAACAAAGGGCTTAGAAGGACTAGAAAAGGTTATATATAATAAATTAGATTTAGTGTGATTACTTTAATATTAAATGTGGGTATTCTTGAGTGTGCAGAATGGATTGGATATAAAACACAGTTCACAATAAATATATAAGAAATATAAACTGAGTCATGCTTACATATTTCAATGTAATTGGCTAAGAATCTAAAAGGGTTCAAATAGAAATGAAGAGGCTGACACGATGGCTCTCTGAGATCACGACAGTCGACATTACGAAATCTAAATAAAAATGAAAAGTAGCCAAACAGCTGTTACTTAAATAGCTCCACATTAGGCCCTCTAATAACTAACTCCTTAAAGTAATTTAAATTTAAACACGTTTACTCAGCCATTAAAAAGGTAACGCATTACGTACATTGCCGTAAATCTTAGGTAGCAGACGTAGAAGCGTCACTTAGAACACGTATTGTATTATCATTTATAGCAATGTCGCTCGAGAGTGTATTTTAAGCGAGGGAACAATTAAAACTGTCAAGTTGAGGATTTAGAGCTCCTGTATTAAAGTCAGTACATGCGTTGGTTTTAGTCGAGTAAATTAGTTGATTTTGTTATTACTCGGAACATGCCGCTGCTATTGGGCACCGCAAGTCGGTTTAGGAATTTTAGCAACACATAAAGCGATGACTGTAGCATCGACGTCGTTTTCTACAAAACACTAGTTTTAATCATAATAACTATAATAAGTTAGGTATAATTATATCGCTTTTATTTATATCTCAAATTTCATCTCATAACGTTACCAATTAATTAAGCGGAGTTAAACTTTTAATGAATACAGTGAAATTGCCATTGTCAAAAGTAATGTTGCCGTCGGTATTGTACTCAACTCTCGCAATTAGAACAGTGTGAACGTGTCTTTTTATATTTAGGCGTTTATGAGTTGTACTCGATGTTTTTTTTTCAGTTTTGTTTGAGTTGACACCTTTCAAAAGAATGTTTATGAACTCTACACTATTACTTGCTAAAGGTTTTTCTCAAAGATTAAATAAAAAAAGGTGTATGAAAATTTCTAATATATATGGTCTTTTCTTTTACCATATATTTATTTGCGGGGTTTTATGTAAAATACTTAAATAAGGGTTTTATATAAAATACAATTAATATTTTCATCTAATTTGTGTCAGTTGTGAGCTTCATATTCACACATAGTACCTAGACATTTTGACTTTGGCTTAGCTATAGCCGTCATATGTATGCAGACACTCCTTGCAATACGTACTTCAAGAACATTAGTAATCATTACGTAATAATCACTTTAAAGCTTAAACATGCTATGTTAAAACAATTACAACTAAATTAGACGGCCAAGTGGATTCAGATGAGAACTATCCTCAGGGGATTAATGCAAAAGTCCAGACGTTGCGGTAACGCCGGTAGCTACGGCCACCTCGTCAACTCACCGAATTGTAAGCCCTACAATAGAATAATCTCCGTCAAAAAGCGTGTTTCATGTTTACTTTAAAAGTGGCCATCGACCCTCGACTACAAACGCCACTGATTCAATAGTATTAAGTATTTGTAATTCTCTATAAATCCTGTCCTATAATTCAATTATATTACCTTTACTGTCATTTGAATTGTGATATATAATCTGTAGTAAAATTTCGCAAGTCACATTTGATATTTGGGTCTACAGCTGGTTCATAGCTCTATTGGGGTACTTTCTATTAGGCAATATCCAATGCTAGATCAGGAGAGCTTGTGTGATGTTAGCTGAATTGATAGCATAAGGAACGGTATACTTTAACAATACGGTTCATGTTGCTATTACATAGTAATAATGATATTACCTTGCATAAGTAACTGTTAGAATAGGTATTGATCTGGGCTTATTGCCCAATCCTATTAGGGTCTCAAATGCAGTCCAACTGATCGAATAATGTGGTCTAATTCGTGTAGAGAGCAAACAAAATGAGTTTTAGGACAGACCTTAGGCCAGCCGTATCACTTAATCCAAATCATGTGAAGACACCATGGTGAAATTCATTTACTGATTTCAATGAAATTTTCATTTTCTTTTCTTGACTGGAATGATACATTGATTCATAATCACTAAATGAACAAACAATCTACTAGTCCGTTTTTTTAATGTTTGTGACCGCTGAAAATATATTATAAATCTGTAACTACTTGTTGAATTTATAGGTCTTGTCACATGGCGACCAAAATTATATACTTTGCTAAATGCTGAACCGAATACTGAAATGTCCCGTTATATCAAAAACATGAATACTAGCAATATCAGTGATATTTGTGTACTATATATTTATAGATTTATTGTTTAGATTTATAATGTGTTACTGATAAAACTTCAGTAAAAAACCTATTTAAACCGTTTTAATATTTTTGGTGCTTTACAGGTGCCTTTATCGATACGCTGGTTAAGGCTCTGCCCCCATCTGTGGCTCGCATTGCCCAAGAAGCAATAAATCCAACAAACTGCGCACCCGACGTTTATTTAATATGCACAGAAGATTTAGCTTCGGGCATTGAATTAAATCGAGGCTGCCTTAATGGAAGTTATGAACAATAATATAAATGGTGCCATACGTCTTTGTAGGACAGAAATTTTGAAGGTGGCCAAAGATGAACGGTTGCAGAAGGTTCGTTTGGGTTATGGCGGGGTCAAATTTTATAGAGCGGTGCGGAGGAAACGAAAAAAGCAAGACCAAGTAGTTGTATTAGTTATCAAATTACAAACGTATAATTTTGGATGAGATATGCTTAGTGTAAGATATTATGTTCGACAAGCTGATTGTTGAAATAATTTGCGCTACATGTGAACTTCTAGCGTCTAATCATTTTAAAAACTAAGTATCTAGTCCTAGTCAATTTATATTGCTCATGTTGTAGTTAAACTTCCTATGTTGTCCAAATTGTATTTACTTAAACCTTGTTTAGTGTTCTTGTAGGAATGCCAGATATTAGTAGATTTATACTGAATTGATCTCTGTCTGTCGACTTTTTTATTGTCAAGATAGAATTTGGAAGACAGGCAAAGTAATCTATCACGTAGCAACAGTTTGATTTAAAATTCCAAACTCCCATCATTGGTACACAAATCGATTATGACGGTGCTTAACATTTTTTTTTGATTTTTCGCTGATCGGTAAATTGAATTTCTTTGCCTTTGACTTTCTCGTAGGCGAGGTATTTTAATAAGTGGCTTGGACTTAGTTTTCCTGTTTTTATTTGAATAAACAGGGCAAATAATACAGTAACCGGTAGTTAGTGAGAATAGTAATTTTTCAATAACTTTACATATTTAACTTAGCTTTACTAGTAAATGTTAGTGTTTCACTCACTGTAAACCAGAAAATAAAATAAGTTTTTAAATATGGAATTAAATATCTTTATTTTGATGATGATCGGATCTTCAGTCGATACCTACAGAGTAGGTAAAACTTAAAGGAGTCGAGGGAAAGGTCGTTATTATTAACATCTTCTAAAAATGCAAAAGTTATAAAGCATCTTCTATTCCGTTATTTTCATGTAAGAACCGGGGTTCAAACGTTGACCGGGTTAGTCTAAAAGCGTCGCGGAAACTCTCAAATTATGAGTTTTGATGAAACGTTGCGCCATGTCCGGATATAGAAAGTAGCGTTATGGTCGTATCGACGTGTTTACTGTCGTTGTAAATGCATCGATACGACTATCATTTGAGATTAATCGTTGAATCTTTAATGCTATCGGAAAGAGTAAATGAAGAAAAAAATATAAATGTCACAAGGAGTAAATCTTTTCTCAAATGAAAAGAGGTTTTTTTAAATACTTACATGCCAGTTCCACAACAGCAGGCTGACTCTTGATATCTCCACGGCTACTCCACGCATAGCACGTACATATGAACCGATCGTCACCGAAATACTCCTCCAACTGATCTCTTGTAACATTGCACTCCGCCTCCACAATCCTGACTCCAGTCTGTGGGTCCACAAACTCAAATTGCGTGCTAGCAACCGACCGAACTTCATTGCACTTGAAGTATACTTGGAGGGCATTTGCTGCACGACATCTTAAAGTAGCTGGTTTATTTCGAACAACAAACGAATGTGAGGGTTCCAGTAAAAACATCGGAAGATCGTCAGTCGAGCTTTGCAGTAAATGGTCGCCTGATAGACTAGGCAACTCGTCTTCATCACGTTTGTCGTGGTCGTCTTCTTTGTATGGTTCGCCATCGTAGTCTTCTTCTAAGTAGTCTTTGTGTGGAGGTGGGTGGTTCTTTTCAGAGTTGTAAGGGTCTAGTGCTTCTACTCCAGCTGGGTGGGCATATTCGGGGCGTAGAGGGATGGGTGGCGTTGACGCGGCTGTCGTCTCATCTGGCTTCGGCGTACTGGAAGCATCTGAAACAAAAAAAATGTTGGTATGATTTTTGTGGTATGGTTCAAGCTATTTTAAATATTATACTACACTTTGTGTACTAATATTACACTTTGTGATTTATGAAAAGTTTTATTTGTTTTATCACTAATTAATACGCCTGCAATATGAAAAGATAAATCATTAAACCCTTAAAGTACATCAAAACTAAACTGTAACCACCGACAAATGATCACTGAAACCGTATCAAATAGTTAATAGCGTTCTAATTACAGGTACTAATTTATAATCAACGTCAGTTATATAAACGGCAACTGTCATAGTAACACGCTCCCTTGCGGCATCGATTTCTACGCACCTGGTGTCACGGCTCACTCCTATTTACATGCGAAACGTAGATATTTGGATACTGTACACCCTACTTTACAAAGCAGTCACGCGTCAAAGAGATTTCAATCTTAAGCTAGAGAAGCTTGGGCTTCAATTTAATTGACGTGAAGTTATTTCCCTAAGCATTTCGCTTAGAAATCGCTATCATCACATCAGTGTATGTTACTTTTCCGTTGACATTTGTACGTCTGTTTGTAGACGAAAATAACGTGAAGTGTGGATAACTTAATTAGTTTCACTTCCGTTCGGCTTATTTCTATTTCCGTTTTAGTGGGGTTGTTTTCTTTTCGGATTTTCCTTTACTTTTAATAAAATTAGTTAGGATTCTATTTCGTGATATTTCATAAATAAATGTTTTTTTTGCGAAACTGCTCGTACTCACAAATATTCGTCTTTATTCCAGATACATACAGAGTTTGTTCGCGCTTATTCAATAGCTACGATATTACATATCACGTAAATATTTTAATTGAAATTGTTATCTTAATTACCGGCCCAAGTTTCATCTCGCATGTTAATGTCAGTGTAAACAAACTCCTAATTAATCTGATAGTGACTTGTACTCAATTATTCTACTCGATTATTTATGCTGTAAGACTCTTCGATTAAACCTTGCTTCTCCATGGTTCTTTTTTTCTTTTCTGTGCCAGGTAGTTTATTAGATTCTAATAGTGTGTGATTTATCTATTTATCGTCATATATCAATACTGTAAAGTATATCGAACTTGTAGTATGTAGACAGTAAATAAACAGACCCTAGATTCCTTGTAGATACGACCAGGATTAATTTTAAGATGAGCAGATTCATACGTCTGATAATAATAAATATTAACAGTTACATAATTAACGATATTTTCATCATTTACCGCGATTATTACTCAATACATAAAATTAATTAGCGCAGTAAAGGGCGAGGAACTTCGGAATGTTCTATCACATGGTATACCCGATATCAAATCGTGTTGCCCTTGTCGCTATGAGTTTTTGTAAAACATCTTCAAACCGTAAAATTTAATTAAATAATTTAAAAGGCTGTTTGTTGTTTTCTAAACGAAAAATAAAGTTTGTTGATTCACTTCATTGTGCAACCAGCACGTCAACTTTAAATTGGTTTTTACTTTTGAATACCGACAGGCCTGATCGCTTCTCGCCTCTCCGTCTAAGGGGGCGTTATCACGGATTTTTAATTAATGCTGACTGATTCAAAATAAAGGGCTAGCTGTTGATTGATTCGAGCATACTTATAAACTGAACGGTGAACTTGACAAGTGCTTATTTTCTCCTAATGTTATGCAAACAAAAGTTAAATCATAAACTTTCAATTGGGATATGAAAATTAATGAAGATGACAAAACGAAAAAGAATGTTGGTGAATGTAAGTTTATATTAAATATAATAGTTAGCGAAGAGAAACTCAAGAGAAACGTCAACGTAGAGGCTACGATAACCAATCGAGGCTTAATCGGGCTATTTGATATTTAGAGCCCTTAAAAGGGACTTTAATCGACAACCGAGAACGGTAGCCGGCAGGGATGTTGGCTACTAAGCGTAATGACTACATTTGCAGTAAAAGCACTTGTTTAAAGAAAAAGGGGTGCTTACTCGTATCGGTTAATTCTTTCAATGTTATCGCCTTGGGAGACTGATACCGTGAAGATTTGATTTTGTCAAGTTATAAAAAAGACCGGGTTGCACTCCGGGAGTGCCGGCAGAAGTGAAAACATGAACTTGAAAAAAAAAACCTGTAGTAGCGAGATAAAACTTGTTTACACTTAAAATTTTATGTGCATATATTTATTTATTTAAACTTTATTGCAGAAAACAAAAAAAGTACATAAGGCGCACTTTGCCTCAAGGAATTCTCTACCAGTCAACCATAGGGCTAAACAGAGACTTTCAAATATATTCTAAGCAGGAAACTCATTCTGTTCACAAGTTTAAAATTGAAAAACTAGAGCACCTTCCAAATTTGATTCAAACGAAATTCCAAGAGGCGATATTCCAAGGCGAATACCAAAGTTTCTTCAATTAACACCACTATCGTTGTTTCGTAATTCAGGTCATGTTCCCGTAATGAGTGCATGCGCACACGCTTCGTTAGAGGCCTTTTTCGGCGCAGTATCAATCACGCTTCGGGCGTCACGACCGATAAACAAAGGTGTTTTTTGTATAGGTACGCTTGGAGAGTCACACGATTGAAGTTATTTGTTTTTTTTACTGATAGATACATTGATATGTTACTACTATTTGGTTATAAAAACATGGCATTGATTGTAATCAAAAATTAAGTTAGTAATTCCTATATTTACCGGCCTTTTCATTATTTTTATGGAATTTTAACTTTACACTAAATAGCAGAATAATAATAAATAATAATAATAAATAATCTTTATTGCACCACAACAGGAGAACAACATCTTACAAAAAAAATATTGTTAAAAAAAAAATAAAAAAAATTGCTAAATAGTTAATTGTTTCTCTAAAATGATAACCATTTTTGTGACACAGCCGATATTCTCAATAAATATACCTGCTGAAATAATATTATGCATGACTTTTTGGAAATCTTTGCTTCTCGTCTGTTATCTATTTATTTAAAAATGTTTGTGTAGATCTATGTTACTTTGTATACGTGGTTATATGTGGCTACCCACATAATTATAATAATAAATACCACTGCAGCTGTAGTTTAATTGAATTGTGGTTGCATGCGAATGTTAAGCTTGCTCCGAGCCGCAATGATTTGGTTTTCATTAGTTTATCTGCAATTATTTGTGATTATTATCATTAATACATATATTCTTGTAATATAATGTGCTTTTAATAGAATATTGTTAGGGCTCACTTTGAAAATTAAAAGCATAAAAAACTTTAAAAAAGCTATTATTTAAAAGCTCTAAAAGAAGTATAACATTTTCCTTTTAAATTTTAACTATGAACTTACAACCTCATTATACACAACTTATATGGTCATAAAAGCTTGTTTTTTTATGCTTTTAATTTATTTTTTACTTTTTAGTGATCGCTGGCTAGGTTTCTTAGTCAGTTATTTTTATTTATTTATTTATTAACAACTAAAATTAGACATGAATAGTAAGATACATTGCTCCACAAAACTACATCAAAAGTTTGACTGTGGAGTCAAAATTACAGTCTCTTTTCTCTTTAACATAATATAGTAGTGTCTTAAATATCTACAATGTAACATAGGTACTCTACATTATTTTATATTACTATTAAAATGTTTACAGGGCATCCATAAGGTATTTTTTTAATCGATTCTTAAATCTATCTTTTTTGGGTTCATGAACAATGTCCACGGGCAGAGTGTTTAGTATATAAGGTATGCGTTTCTTTCCTATCATCATAGTAATTGGACACTCTAGGTACTTCATACTTGCCCGCGGTCATTGTCCTTGTGCTGTTTGTGTTTAACTAGGTGTAAGTATTTCAGGTTGACATGGTTATTTACTGCTAACAAGTATTTCAGCTTAGAGCTTACCGGTAAGATTTTACATATTTTAAACAGTTTTTGGTAGTTATTTTTACAGTTGTCTTTTGTCTTCTTATTCCCAAGTAATTTCAGAAATTGGATTTGTAACATTTCAAATTTTTCAATATTATTTTTAAAGGTTAAACCATAGCTATCAAGGGCATAGCATAGGATAGATTCTACTATTGACTTATATAAACTTTTTAAGGTACTGGTAGGAATTAAGTTCATCTCTTTCGCCCAGGTGCCCTAAGGTGGTCCGCCATACTGGATTTAGAATGATGTCACATTATTTTTTGAGTTGCTCTCAACGAGCCGTTTCATTTGATACCCATATTGTAGAAGTGCATTAAAAATAACTATTCCGCCATCTTGGATGGTCCGCCATATTGAATTTAGAATGACGTCACGTACCTTATCGTGCATTGTCATCCAAACTAAACGTGTATACAAAATTTCAGCTCAATCGGTTGAAGATATCTACTTCAAAATTGAGTTCAAAGACCCGAACAAATTACATACATACATTGCAAGTTAAATAAAAGCTTTTAAAATATTAATGTCACGTCAATTTTATCTATCACAAAGGATACATATTTCATTTGGAATTAAAAATGGTGACATTATTTTCAGTTCACAGGTATGCCTGTTATGTATACCTACTAATAAGTAAAAAGTAACTTTATTGCACAAATAATAAAAATAGGTATCACAACAAAAGGTAAACACAGGTAAAGTGTTTAAGAATTTACAATGCAAAAGTGGCAGAGGTTCCCTGACAAGGCTTAGGCCTGTATTGCGGGAAACCAGGTTTCTATTGGGTGCCATGCTTATATTTATGTATACGTTAAGTAATTGCCATGAAAATGAAAACAAAATGAACAAAAATATACAATATTGATTTTATATACAAAAATAAAGCTTATACTATAGTGGCAAAGAAGAAAATAACATTACATTAGGAATAATAACTATTTAAAAATTATCTTAATTGGCAAATGTAATGGTAAATGTATTAGTAGCCATTCGAAACAACTGCCTTTATTGTATTAAGTAATATTGAAAACAAAATCTATTGTTTTATTTTGATATTGAATTATACTTAACTTACAAAAATTAAACTAGGTTATAGATTTGTTTGGAATTGCATTTTCGAGGATTGCTGTATAAAACCGCCTATTGCTTCTAGCGGCTTCCATCTACACAGAGACAGATAAAAGACCCAAAAACAAGATCACCAGCTGAGACCAAGGAGCTTGTTCTAAGCTTAACAAACAACCAGTGAATAAAGTAAGTGTATTTAAATATACTTGGACGTCTGATGAAAAACGTTCTAAGTACGAAGGAGTCTTATATCATTGCTGCGTTTTGTATTAGACATGACTGTACTGCTACTCGGCTAAGCGTTTACCAAAACGTGTCGACCGATGTCACGACTCTTTTGTAAATTGTAAGTGGATGAGTGTTCTGCATATTATATTATATGTAGTTTGTGGTGGTACTAATCGGCATATCGTCGGGGATAGTGCAATACCGCGTAACTAGCACTGGTAAATAGTGCGTATCTACACAATAACCATAGTGCGAAACCGCGTATCTAGCACTGGTCAATACTGCGTATCTACACAATACCCAACTTTACAGGAGAAGCTTGGTATAATTGTTATCAGGATTTTACGTTCGTTGGCGGGAAAATTTTAGTTTGGCTATTTTTGTTAGATACGCGGTATTTACCAGTGCTTGATACGCGGTTTCGCACTATGGGTGTTGTGTAGATAAGCAGTATTTACTAGTGCTAGTTACGCGGTATTGCACTATCCCCGACGATATGCAGACTAAAAGGAGACGGGTCGTCCATTTGAAATAGGTACCTTCTGACTATTCCTGCTCCAAACCTTAACAAACCATTTTTTTAAATTAGGAATAAAGAAGAGTTTCTCTATTGAATAAAAAGTTATTTCCAATACGCAAAAACCTCTAGTTTTGCTACCGTCTACAGAAGTCCAGTGGTCAAAAATTCAAATAAGCAAGTCTGTACCAATGTTGAATGGTTGAATTTTAGAGGAGAGCCGAGAGCTGGGCCTTTTGTATAGACAAGGCGACCTGTTTACTATCCTCTTACGTCTATCACACAGCTATTAGTTTAGCTTGGATGATTTGTATAAAAACAGCTTAGGTTAGGGGGGAAAGCACTAAGTATTAGGGCAGCTTGAATGTAATAGATCTGCAATCGGTTTAAAAGAGTACAGTTTGTAATATTTTGCTCATTCTATGACATGTATCATCGCCATTTTGGAATTCTATTCACTAATCATTATTTAGTATTCGCAGATTTCATGTAATATTGTATCATTAGACGCTGCAGTAAATTTCCAAAATAATCTAAGAACAGACTAGTTAAATGAGTCATAAGTCATAACATAACCAATTAGCAGATTTAAAATTATTCAATTTAACTATGTAGTGTAACTGATAAAACTCGTCTATATATTATGAAAGTTGATGCATAACGTTTTACCACTCAACTCCAATTGCTCACGCGACAAATACTGCCCATCCCTTTCTAATCAGTATGCGGTGTGAGAGAGACGGAATCTGCATTCCCAGACGGACGTAAAGAGGGTGCATAATATTGTAGTCTGCGTTTTATGTGACTTTATTTCAACGTAGATTTAGATGAGGAGACGTATTATTCCGTATTTGCCGTATTATCAAGATAGGTATTTACACTATGACGGCATATTGCATTTCACTACACCAAATAAGCAAATAAAAACCAACTACAAATGAGACAAATCCAAAGACCCTAAGCAAGTTAAATTTATATGTGAACTTATTTACTTACGCTCAAAAAAAGTTATTCGTTTTCTTTGACAATTAGGTAAAAAAATACAAGACTGGCAGAGTGCTAGTTAGTTAGGTTCTCTTTAGTGGTTACCAGCTGCCCGCGCGGCAAATTAGAACGCAGGCAAACCCGCGGGATACAATATAGCTTATAACCATCCAGACAGTCCATTCTACACGCAGGGGAAAGAAATTTTGAAATCGGATACTTACAATCGGACTTACTTATCGGATAGCTACAATCTCACAGACATTTCCCCTTTTTATTTAATATTAGTATAGATTCATCAATGTATAGAAACGTGTAATAAACAGCAACAACTTATTCAATCGCATAGCTCGGCAGTTGATGGTTACTATTAAAACCACTCCGAACTAACCATTGATCATAACACTACAACATTCACTACCTAATCAAAACAAATCACTAACATCATTAGTCCGACCAATCACAACAGTTAAATACTTATCGGGCAATATTTCTTCCAATGAAAACACCGGTATTTCAGACGGCAAAAACAGTTGAATAATTCGAAAAGAAAATATGTTCTTAGTTTAAAATACCACACGCTGAAGAAAATTAATGTAAATGGAGAAATTCCTTATCGCCACGACAGAGTTGAAGTATGTTTCGACTGATGAATGGCCGAATTCTACTAATGAGTAGTGCTGTGATGATATCGATACATTTGAAGTGTTTAAATGAACATTAAGTATTCGGAGTTATCCTAGGAGTCGTAGAGTTCTAATCTAAGTTAAATAATTTTAGATACCTACATGGTATTTATAACTATTCCTTTTTAAATGTACTGTGTTACTCCTGCATTTTAGTCAATCAGAGGTAAACTAAATAGAATACGTTTTTTATAGAAGTTGATTGGCTTATTCGACAAAACGTATTTTTTTAATACCAAGTCTGTGATAAACAAATATTGGTGGTCTGTATTGTATGAAAAAAAAATTAATGGGTTAAACGATGGTTGCTTTGATGCCAAATTGCAAAAAAAATATGTTCCATTCCATGCGATCAATCTAGCTATTTATACCAAACGCAAGCATTTTTATTAACGTAATAACCTAATACTAACATTTATTTCATATTTGCCCGCTCATTACGAGCTCTGTACACACAGAGCTACGGTACCCTAGTGGTGCAGGCATCGTGGGTTCGAATCCCGGCTCGTACCAATGAGTTTTTTGGAATATTTATCGTTAGCTTTTCGGTGAAGGAAAACATCGTGAGTCAATAAGGTCTAGTTTTCCCTCTGGGTTGGAAGGTCAGATGGCAGTCGCTTTCGTAAAACTAGTGCCTATGTCAAATCTTGGAAATAGGTGTCAAAGCGGGCCCCGGGCTCCTTTAGGGGTATTACCGGGAATAACGCTAGGAGGATGGTGACCAAAATACACAGTGTATTGAATTTCAAACAAAACAAAATTAACAAACAAACAAAAACAAAATTATGTAACCATTAAAAAAAACTAAACAGAATTAATCTTATTTTACAACACGTAAATCGATGTGTTTAACGGTAGGTACACCACTATTTCTAAAAGCGGCCTGGAATTGGCGTCATCCCGTACTTAGCAGTTTAAAAGGGGCCGCTGTCGTTCTGACGGCCATTCGAATAATTAATCTAATCGATTCTATTTAGTGCATTTGTACTAGGTAGTGCTCAATCAAAGTCCTTTACGACGAAGCGAAGCTTAGAGTGTTGTTTATGCAGCAGAAGTTGCGAGCAATTGAGCACAAAGTAACGAAGAGCGCCTTTAAAGGACACATTATTTGAGTAGGACAGAGATAGCTTAAAGTACATTCCCTCTATATTGAGGTATCTACTTAGCATCCTGATTAAGAAACCAATTTGAAAGGGACAAAATATAAATAGAATACCTGGTCGTATCGCTGATACAAATACATTTCATACGACCTTAACTGTGTCAATATGAATGCACTGTCTTTCGTAGCCTTGCAAATAAAATATGAATGCGGCATGCACGGTATTAGTATTAGTTATAATATCGCTTCAACCTCATTCTTAAACGAGATAATGACATCACAACGGGTGATAGAAAACACCAACAACTCGTCATAGATATTAATAAAAACAAATACACTCACATTTAAATTTAGTACGCTTACATCACTTACTTATCAGCGCACTAAAACACATGCACCAACTAAGTGACCCTTCACCGTTCACCGATAAAAAGTACAGTCCAATTGCATTCAAAAATTTATCGTAAGTACAACTCTATCTTCAAGGCCATAAGATCGTTTATATTTGACCCGATTATAGTTTCGATGTACCCCGTACTTACCAGATATCGAACATAAACCCATCTGTTTTAACCTATAAATTCATAAGAGGTTTCGCACGGGAGAGCGCAGTCCAAGTGCTGGGGTGATTCGCCGGATGTTCTTAGTAATTGGTAAGTTTGGAAGCCGAGCGAGCGGCTTGTTAAGTGGTTTCCGTGGCTAGTTTGATTCTCGATTTAGGCAAGTTTACTTGTTAGGTTAGTTAATACATTATAATTTATGTTTTGGCCATTGATGCAGGAGCAAGCACTGGTACGGTGTTGTTCAGTCAAGCACGCGGCTGTCGTGGGTTCGAATCCCTTCTCGTATTAACGATTCTTTTGCAAGTAGGGTACGGAATATCATTTGATATTTACCTGGGGTAAGGAAAGCTGCATGCATTTGCGAAGAAATTCACAGATGTAGGTATTTGAAGTCCCCAATCCGGAAGAGGCTATCGTGGAGACTACTGCCTATTCTCTCTCATCTAGGAGGGGAGGCCTGTACCCAATAGCAGAACTTTTATAGGTTTAAGATGATGATGATTATAATAAGTTTCGGAATCTATATCACTTTCTAAATAATGTAAGTCCTTTATAAGTAATTGTATTAATGGTTTAAACAAAACTTAAAATAAAGATAAATCAGAATAAACAAATACTTACTTAAGGAATAACAGCAAGACTACTGTCTTGCTGTTATTATATAAGAAAAGTAAACATGATATTTTTTTGTAAAAACAACCTTAATTAAATTCAAAATACGAATTGCATTATTCAATGCCAAGCGAGTAAAATAAGAAAAATAATAACACAAGCACGATATTTAAAAATTATCTTTGGTATCTACAACGTTGCTTTTACGTATCTTTGAGCGAGTTATAAATAAATCACAAACACAACTCTGATAAATCTGTTCAAGGAAGATGCAATAAAACGTTCAGTGGATTCAGACTCGGCTTGATGCACTTACTCGTAAATGCACTTAACTTGGGGAGTTAAAAGCTTGAACTATAGTGTGGGCCAAATTGCTGTAGACAAAAGGTCATTAATCTCATTTGTGTAATAATGTAGGTATCAATATAGGGTATAGGATATGCAATTTTTTTTTTGTAGTAAACAGGTACCGTGCAGCCTCCCAACCATAGTCCAGGTTACCTAAGTATTGTCCAAATGAAATCTCATAAATATCATTTTATTTCGGGTAAGGTAATATAACTGCACAAATTTTGGGTGATTTTACTGTATGTACTACTGTACTCCAGTACAGTACAAATTCCTTCTCAAATAATTTAACAAAATCTAATTAAATAAAATATTTAAAATCCCTCACAGTGTCCATTTTATTGAAATGATATTTATTTATTTATTATCAACGTCGTTCTCCGTGAGACGAGGTTAGATATAGTTAATCGTGGGCAGCGAGCCACTGATCAATAAGGACACCGAACAAGATATCTGTAAGAAGACACCATGATTCTCAATGATGCCTTCTTTCCCCATCTATGAGTATGTTGAATTTAAGGTAGAAAAGAGCTTTTACGATTTTTTTTATAACGGTCGTAAAGTCACTTTATAGGTATATAATGTGTAAGCTATACACATTATATATAAATATACATCTCGTATTGCTACTTACCTAATCTAATACAAAAGTGAAAATTCAAAATATGTAAGTGAAAGCGTATTTGGGTAAGTAGTAGCTAGAAAATGCATCACTATTATTATATTAACTGCATTAAAGTTCTTGTCCACTTTCTTGCTGCGTTGTTGATATCTAATTCGTACCAACATGGTATTTCTTAAAGAACGCGTGATATTAAAGGGCATACGGGTTTGTGTCCGACTCCGCATTAGTGTGTGGACTATTAAATGCTTTTAAGGCAGTTTATAGCGCATTAAGGTGTTTATTTAGGGATATTTTATGTTAGTTTTAGATGCTGCTCTCAAACGTGTCGATTTAGAGGGATTAAATGGCCTTAATACTTGCTCTTTGTTTATATTTAGATTTTACTTCATTTAGATGTCGGATAATCTATTTTAGAGTTACGTAAGTACCGAACAACCAGAGTCCTCATAACATAAGGTACACCTGTCATGTGGTCTGTTCTGATTTGAATATTCGGACTTCTTTTATCAAAACGAACAGTACGAAGTAAATATTTCGTTTCAACTGGTTCAAACGAAAACCAGTGATACAAAACCTTTATATAGCTACCGATTTGACTCCTTTGTGTGTTTCACAAAAATTGTTAGTATCCAAAACATCTTCCATTTTGTGTTTTTTCTAACCCGACCATCGTTCGTCTGTCTCTTGTTGATTTGTTAATTCCAATCAAATTTGAAATGTTGAAGGCAATCAATGTCACATTTAATAATTATCTTTTAGTCCAGTAAATGAACTGACAACTCGTATGAAAAAAATTACAATTTTGGAAATAATTTATAATAGCTTATTTTTTATGTGTAACGGATATATTATCAATTAAATAGTTACCCAGCGACAAAATCCGACAAAATTTCAGACATCAAAAAATGATAAGTTAACTAACTTCTGAAAAGTCAGAAAAAATATTAATACATACTTTTGTCTTTATTTTGTTTCATTTACATTTGCTCTATAATATTCAAGATAAATTGTAAAAAAAATTCAATGCATGCTTCATTGAAAGCTACATAATTACTTCCGGGTGGAAAGTTTGTCGGATTCTTGAATAAATCATCTTAGAATAACATTTTCAAATTAAATCAACAAAAAAACGCAAATTAATGTTTTTCAAAACCGTATTTTGCCTGGAGTATTTCTGCTTTTACAGAAACGTTTCCATCAGTAGGTACAGTCAGCATCAAAAGTAACTGCGCAAACGAAGACGTCAGAAGTATTTATTAGAAGGGAATCATTTTGGCGTCTTGGATTGAGCTGTTACTTTTGATGCTGACTGTACTACCTTCTAGAAGAAAGCTAATGAAGTATGAAAAGGAATAACCGAGTTGTTCAGATTGAAGTGGTCAGGAAAAACGTGCAGCTATTCTCGGATTGACACCAACCAAACGGCGTCGTTAGTCGACAGGCATTTTACGCTTTTCTTTACATACGGAGTTCCCATGTTATTGGCTACCAGCGTAATGGTACTAAATCTTTGCCACTGAATGTGTGTAGATCTACGGCAAAGGTGTTGCGTTGTTACGATTTCGAGAATATTAAGGAATATGCTTAGCACATTCAGTACTACTCTAAAAACAATACAACATGCAATCATTATATGAATATTATGAAAACTAAGCATTAATTCGTAGTTGTAGAACATAGAATTAATTAATTTAAACTGTTCCGACAGTTTTGTGGGGCCCTGTTAATTATTAACTTTCTCTGTTTATTCAATAAATAAATAAGCTATAGATTCTGAAGACAGTTTTCTGAATTCGTGAAATAATCATGTTTACAGCATCCTTAGAGGTTAACATAGGAGTAATTTAAGCGCAATGCTTGTTTAAGTATATTACTCAATTAAAAGTAAGTCAACCCGTGCGGTTGATCAAAACCCGGCTAATGAAGTAACTAGCCACTTTAAAAGATTGAAGCTACCAGCAAAACTTGAGTTTGAAAAGCAAAAAACGAAGGAGCTCTAATGAAATTGGTGTGTGTATCCAGGCGAAAAACTGTCTAATTTACTAGGATTTTGTAAAGCGAAGGTTTTATTCTAGGCTTCAAAATTAAATTGATTGTCAAGAAAACATCATCAAAGGAACATCTTTTGAAGAAGATGCCCCTTCTCCGTCCGCTCTTTTGGGTGACGATTGGTCGATACTAGTAGTACCTATTATTATAATACATCGATTGCGATTGAACGTCTGTCACGGATTTGTTGCAAACCGATTTTATTTTCCTACATTTGACAATAACTTTACAGAGTTATTAAAAATCTTAGTAAATTTAAACGTGTTTAAGCAATACGCTTAAAAAACGGCAAGTGCAAACCTTTTCAAATGCACAAATTGAACTGCCATTAAAGAAATAGGAAACTTGGCAGCTGCCCGCGTGAATGAAACAGAAATAATGGCAAAGGACTCCCGCGAGACGCCATTATAACCCAACAAAGGGATTATCTTGTTTGGGAACCTCTTGACTGGCACTCGATGCTTTGTGCGACCACCAACTTAAATATTCAGGTGGGAAATGCTCAAACGTGACATCGATAAGGACTCACAGCCCATACGAAACCTACTGCACACTCAACGTTATGCTTCTTTAAATTTGGACATTGTCAGCTGCCTGCGTACTCTGGAGTAGTCACTCCATACATGAAAAGATCTAAGAGTCGTGTGGCGTTTAGTCAATACCCAACTGTATGGAACTATTCCGTTAAAGCGGTATAATATACGATTCTTGTAACGTGTTCCAACTGCAAAGCTAACGTGGTTATATCGAGTTACGTGTTTTTGTAGGCGAGTCCGTCTTTGTGTTTTTCCTGGGGTGAGAATTTGTCGGGAACTCAAAGGCAGTAATTTTAGAACTGGGCTTTTTGCACCTTGTTAATGTAATGTATAAACAGCGGGACATTTTTGTTAAGGTAAAGAGCCTTTACGATGTGGTTATTTATTATGAATTTATAATGTTCCCTGTTTTTGCGGTGAGTATGCTGTGAGAAATGTGTAATATGTGATAATTTGTGCACTGACTGGTCATTTTATTATAACCTCTTACGCAGAAATTCATTTTCATTATACCTATTTGAAACACATTTTTAAATTGTCAAAGGTGTTTTATTTAAAGTCATGCCATTTTTAGTACCTGATCCTATAAAAATATAACTAATCACAATCAGGTACAATTTGAAAAGTAGTTATTATCTTCTTACAGGTTGAGGGTTCTTTCGTTCGGTGTCTATATAATAGACCGTGCACCTAAATGAGTTAATATTAACCATGTGCGATTCAATCATTATCATCCTTAATTTATTCAGTAATATGATTGAGTAATAAAATAAATTCTCCATTAATGAAGTCGAACTGTATTTTCACTATTTCTTTACAATAAAATCTCTGCTGCATATCTCTAAGCATCTTGTGCTACCATTTATTCAATTTAAAGACTAACTAGCAAAGTCTCTCTTATTCCCAAAACAAATAAACGTTTGTTATCCATAATGTGTTTGTCCCTTTCTTGCTTTCTTGCACTTTGACATTCGTGTGTTGCAATACACGAATGTCAAAGTGAACAGATAAATAAAACTTCACTTTAACGGCATTTTAGCTAACATATTAGTATAAAGAAGGGCATGAATATTTTGTTTCTCAAGAAAGCGTAGTGGAATGTCAAATAAACTCAAAAACAAACGAATACGTACCATTACAGCTCATCATATAAATGATAGCTGCCTTCATACAAATGTATTTCTCGCTTGTACACGTTCTAAACAGTTACGTTAATAGATTTTTTACTGAGATGTTCTGATTGCGATGGCATCGTGCTGGAAGCCCTTTTCGTGACGAAAGGTTTTTTGCCTCGTGCTTGTATTGCCCTTTCCAATGTCGTTAGGGTTCCACAAGACAGTTTGAAGACCGTCCAGTTTAAGGCACTGACTATTTTTTTATTATTAAAAATCACATTGCTTTTGACTGCCAAATTAACCTGATGGAAAGTTACCACAGGGTATAAACGTTCAGCAAAAATTACTTTGGTATAGTTATGGATCTACAAATGGCATGTTTATTTTCTGTATTATGTGCATAGTTCATTTAATCTGGCCAAAAAAACACAGTTAACACGAAAACACGAAGTAGGTACTATGATTAAACTCCTAATTTTCTATAAAAACGGCGAACAGTTTATAAAATGAGCATCTTTAATGACCCTTAAATTCCTTCATTGAACGCGTGACAACGGAACAAACATGTCACCCTCGACGGAACCTGAGCCACCTACCTGATACATACTTAACCTTTTTTATCGTTGCCTAACAGTTTGAACGCCGACGACAGCTTTTTGTTGATATCTGATTCAAGATTAGGTGCCAAGTCTATAGGTACTCTTTCGAAGTTTTTTTTCGCACGCTCTAAAAAGTTTTTACCGGCTTAAGACCACTTAAGTTATTTTTAACTTTTAACTACCACAGCTTAAAGTTTCGTTTTGACTAGACTGAATAAATAGGAGGGGGCAATCTGTCACAAATCGAACTAGCACTACAGTGAAATATAAGACTCTGAAACAGAAAACATAAGACTAGGTAGGTATGACCTTCCCTTATGGAACATATTTTGGTGGTCATCCATTTGGCATCCCGTAGCATGGACGGCCTTATCACACGATAAGTGACAAGATAAAGCGTCCGTCACTGGCTGACACCGTTCAATAGAACGAGACGGACGCTTTATCTTGTCACTTATCGCGTGACAAGGCTGACCATGATACGGGGTCAGGTTACACTAATATTCGCCAACTACTTATACTTTTCGCTTACGAAACATATTTAAATAATGGGCATAAGCATGTAATAAGTTGAATACAGCTATTTATTGTTTTTAACCCCCGACGCAAAAAGGGGTGTTATAAGTTTAACGTGTCTGTGTATCTGTGTATCTGTCTGTGGCATCGTAGCTCCCAAAAGAATGGACCGATTTGAATGCGGTTTCTTTTATTCGAAAGCTGATGTAATCCCGAGTGTTCATAGCCATGTTCCATGAAAATCTGTTCAGTCTTTTTTGAGATATTGGACTTTGAAATGAAAATGTCGGGGGGTTTTCAACTTTTCTAAGTTGTAGTTATAATTAAGTTAGTATTAAGCCGAGAGCAGAATGATTTAAAATAAGTGATAATTGTGGCGGGCAATTGCAATTTCAACTTACGACACTTTAACTTATTTGGAAAACTTTAATGGCTTGATTACCTATTTCAGACACGGATCAAACTTAAAAGCATCATATGGTTATATTTAGAGATTTATAGAATAAAACAGTGTAAGTATATCGGATATCGCGTGGCTATCAGCTAAAACTTGTGAAACGACAGGCGAAAAACATTTGAAAATTTCACAAAGCATAGCAGCGGTCGCGAGTATTTCTTTTTTAGGCTGTTCCATCGCGCAGTTTTTATTGGTAGCCTAAGCGGCTTTGCTAAATAGAGTTGCAATGTATACAAGAAAAACTTACCATGTTTCCCGTCAGCCGCGACGCCGACCACCCATAGCACGAGGAGAATCCCCCCCCACGCCATCTCACCGCGCGCGCATCACCTAAAACAATAACGCTGTTTGAGCACGGGAAAGCTGACCAATATTTGATCAAGGGTTGGACGGCCAATATTTGTATATTTATGTTTGATGTGTAGAAGTGGCCGTTAGGTTTTGTTGAAGCAAGTGTCTTCGAAAAGCATGATTAGTTTTTTTTATTAATCAAAATTGGAAACAAAAATGTACTCGGCAAACTCACTCTACCTCGTAGACACATCAGACTCGAAGAGTCTACGAGTCCGATGTGTGAACTTTTATTTACATAAATACAAATAACACCGATAAAAAATTACTTCAAAGATTTCTGGATTGATCCTTGATAAATGTTTATATGTTCAGAGATATCATCATCTCGGAATAGAGATCACACTTTGAGTACCCCAAAAACCCCCTTTAAATATGAAGAAATATGCAAAGTACACCAGTAGGTACTTATCTAATCACCTAAACGCAATATATTTGCGGCACATATAAACCTCCTTTACGTCAATCTAAAGAAAATGTATCACCCGTTTACACACCACTACTCAGTCTTTCCTATTTTTTTTATTCCAAATCGCCAGTTCGGAAATGGTTCTCGGATGAATGGAGAGATAGCATGCCCGCACGAATGCCTTCAGTCTTTTGTTACTGCCATTTAAATGTGGAATACCTTTGCTGCTCTGTACTGGCTCTGTACAATAGAGGTTTTATCAATAGGTAAAACGTTCGCGCACAGCTTCATCCTAGTTTCAATTATCTAAAAATAAATCTTGTCTTGAAACTATTTTGTCTTATCTATGCATTCTCAAGTCTTCAAATTTCAACGGGTTTAATAAGCTTTCAATGAACTTAGACCAATACGATTTAGAAATTCCAATTTCTGTTCATTACTCGCTACCCATAGAAACCATTTCTGAACGGTAATTTATAGCAGCAATGTAAGAGAAAACTTCTAAATGATCTCCAAGAGTCTTGTGGTTGTTTCTTTTGTCAAACGGCGTTGGGACTTTTAACGGCATTTGGTATGGAGCTTGTATGGCATGGGACCGTAACTAATACGTCTTTAGGGCTCGGGTTATAAATGGGTTTGGGGCAAAAACTAAATAACATAGAACGGACCGTTTTAAACGCGTTTTAATGCATTCGAAATGGGTTTGTTCGAGGTTCTTTGTAGGACGTGGCTTAAGTTTTAGTGAGAATACTAATTTAACACATTAATTATGTTATAACGTTGGCAATGTCAATACAAGTGGAAACGCCCCACTCCTTCTCATTGCGGAATAGTTTGTGTTTTATACATAGCGTAGGAACGCAAAACTATGTAGTGCCTATGCCCGAAATCTTAGGATTAGTAGCCAAAGCGGACCCTGGGCACTTCTAGGGTATTAGGAGCTTGGGATTAGGAGGACAGTGTAAATAACATAGGCGTGTCTTTGTGGATTAGATGATCTAGGTATTTTTTTTTAGTGGACAATCTTACACAAATCGACCTGGTCCCAAACTAAGCAAAGCTTGTACTGTGGGTACTAGGCGACGACAAACATACTTATATAAATAAATAAATACATAGAAAACATCCATGACTCAGGAACAAATATTCGTGCTCATCACACAAATGAATGCCTTTACCGGGCTTCGAACCCAGGACCTCTTGCTTCGTAGGCAGGGTCGCTACCAACTAGGCTAAAGCGGTCGTCATATTAGCGGGATGATCTATATCTAACTACATTAAAGTTATCAATGTTATTAATGTACCATCGCCAACACAAATAACTGACCATCTGTGCACTTTATGTGCATTGTAATAAGACATAATATAAATACAGGATGGTCAGTTAACTGTGTTGGCGTTTGTACGTGTATATCGAATGGTCAATCAGTCATACGAGCTTTCCTACATGGGTTACGCTATAACATACTACAAACAAATTATAATTATCCTTTATGTTATCATCGCTATCATCTTTATAATCATGATAATTTATTAATCATTCTGCCAGTGCTAAGAAATATTTTGCAATTACCGAATAAATGTACCTACCTACAAATAACGTGTAGAAACGATGCCATCACTTACGTCGATGTAACATGAGTGATCATTAAACAACAAAGCTTTGTAAGAGGCCCGATAAGAACGGAAGCTGCCTTATCTCAGATAAAACAAAGCTTCGTGGCTGTAAGTAACCAGCCACGTAGTAAAGAAACAACGGAGGTAACATGCACATAAAACTGTGGTCATAACGGTAAATATAACATATTTAAAAATTTGGTTTATGTAAGATGACATAGTTTTGATTGCTTTAATGCTTTATAAAACACGCACAGACATACATTTTGGACCCTATACCTATCTTAGCACAGAAAAAAACTCTCGTTCGCAAGAATGCCTGTTTAATTTGATGTATAAAACTTTTATGATAATATTTCCCCTCGAACTGAAGATTTCGGTTACCAACCCGAGGGAAGATCCTTAGTTTTACTATCCCAACTCTTTCGAGGACAGTGAGCCATATAATCATTTCAATTATGAGGTATACATTTGCATGTTACCCTACGATGACAAGGACATTTTTACCAATAGTATAATAGACAGGAAAAAAACACGGTCATGCTGATTTTTGGATAAAATCTTACGCAATCTGTCAGAGCGAACGAAACAATAATCATTTGTACCATAGGAATCCTCTTATGCTCAGTTAATTTTCATGGGAAATATTAGTTGTATACGAATCGACCTTTTTTAAATTTACCAGGGCTGCTCCCTCAACTTCCCATGTCCCTCGAAGCACAATAAGGCGTCCCGCAAACTTACGATCGGCGACCGAGCGATAGCAGGGAGATAAATTCCAACCGCTTTTGTCTGCGCCTGATGCAACGCATCTAGATTGCAGTGAGACTTGCCCGAGATGGCTTTACAGCTTTTAAGAACACTAGCCACATTCTATAAATAATGAGACAAAAAAAACAGGAAAGACTCTTCTTAAACGAATCCAATTTGGTACCTTGTCCCTTGGCTATGCTCGTTCTTAGATAGTTACTCCCACACATATTGAAAACAAACATACATACTTAATTCCAAAATACCAAAACGGAATATCGATTTCTCTACAAACTACCAGTAGCTATACGAAATAATATGAAATGTTAGGTATCTATCTGTATTGGCATGCAGCCGTAAATCGTGCTGTTATAACTTGGTATCGAGGAAATGAGATTATCACAATTTCTGCATTAATGATACCTACTACATTATAGATACATATTTGGGTCATATAGATATTTAGGTTCACTTCTCTTCCGTGGACATTGCCAAAGTTAAGGAGCTAAATCCTAATTTTAGTCTCCTCTTTTTGCTTGCAATCAAAAAGTGAGGGACAAACTTTAAAGGCCAAAATAGTATGCCTTACGATTAAATAAATGCAATCAAAACATTTTTTATACGCACGGAAACTCTTAACTATTGACCACAGGTAGGACGACCTTCGCTATACTCAATCTGTACGACTATTTTGAGCCTAAAACACACTTTGCAGTATTAAAACATATCACATATCCGAGCACCAAAACCTCTGTTTGCAGTCTTAAGCATAAAGTAACTCCACAAACTTCCCGTTTAGACTCAACTTATGATGTAATGATAGTCAAACAAGCAGTTAACAGTTAATTCGTATTGCAAACTCGACTGTTTTCCATTCGATTGAATTTACTGTTTGAGTTCATTCATAATTAATTCATAATTCATAATTCATAATTCATTTATTTTGCATAAAACATGGTACATAAAGATGGTCAGTATAAAAACAATTCAAACACACATTTCACCAGTAGCTGGCATGCAAAACGAAAACAATTCAACAATAAGAGTAATGATCATATACTTACAATAATTATGTACAATTCAGAATAATAATAATGTCAAGAAATTAATAATTCAGATAATATGTCACTGCTTAACCTATACGTATAAAATAAAAATAAACATGTCAAGATTTATAATATTCGAAATAATCATTGACGCTGTAAAAACATTCCTGTATCAACCATTTTTTTAGTCTACATTTAAATAAAGTAAGTGGTAATTCTTTAATGTCATCATGCAATCTATTATATATACTAATTGACATACAATATGCATTATTGCCATACAATTTGGTTCTTTTATGCGGGATAGCCAGTCGATCAGGGTATCTGGTGTTAAATTTACAGAAGTCTCTTTTTTTATTAAATAAGTTTGGATTAAATTTTACAAATAAACAAACTTCATAAATGTATATGCACGGTACAGTCAATAGTTTTAAGTCTCTAAATAGTGGCTTACAAGATGTCAGCATATTTACATTACATAAAGCTCTTACACATTGTTTCTGCGCAATCAGTACACGTCTCACATGGCTAGAATTGCCCCAGAGAAGAATGCCATACCTAAGTAGAGAACAAATGTAGCCATGATATGCCTGTATAGCAGCTTCTTTAGTACTGACTTTTGTAAGTTTCCACAAAGCGTATGAAAATGAGTTTAACTTGCTACATAAATTATTGATGTGTTCTTTCCATGAAACTGTTTCGTCCATCCATATACCTAGAAACTTTGTGTGAGAAGATTCTGTTAAAATCTGGTCTTCAAAAACTACATTTAGTGAATGTTTACTGCCGTTTCTATTTACGAATTGTATGAATGTAGTTTTATCAATGTTAACCCTTAAATTATTTTTCCCTAACCATGCCATAATTTCAGTTATGGTATCATTTATGTCATTATTATATGTCCTAGGATCACGACAGGGTATGACAATGGACAAATCGTCAGCGAAAAGCGTGCAGTCAAAATTTGTTACATTTGGTAGGTCGTTCACATATAATAAAAATAGTAGGGGTCCCATGATACTCCCCTGTGGAACGCCAACCCTGTTAGTTTTTTTAAGTGATTTATGCGCTACGATAGTATTGATGGAGTCAATTTGGGTCACTTCAACATATTGTGTTCTGGCATTTAAGTAGGTCTTGAGCCATTCATTAGCTACACCTCTTATACCATACAATTCACATTTGGCTAGGAGGGTTTCATGGTTAACAAAATCGAAAGCACGGCTCATGTCGAAGAAAACGGCCGTTACTGGCACGCTCATGTTCATATATCCCAGAATATTATTAGACAAGGTAAAGGCAGCTAATGTTGTAGATTTTCCTCTCTGAAAACCAAACTGTTCAGCTTTGATAATTTTAAATTTATCAAGATACGACAGTACACGTACATGGAATGCCTTTTCGAATACTTTTGAAATCACGGAAAGGAGTGAGATTGGCCTATAGTTTTCTACACTTTCTTTGTTACCTTTTTTGAACAACGGCTTGATTAAGGATATCTTTAGAGATTCTGGGAAGACACCGTTTGTCAAGGATAAATTCACTAAGTAACTCAAAACGGTAGCAATTTCTTGTTTACATTCCTTGATTATAGTCGTTTGTATCTCGTCATAGCCAGCAGATTTAGTTGGATTAAGATTCTTTATAATATTACATATTTCATTTTCGTCTATCGGAACTAGAAATAGATTCGCATTAGTTGCATTCACCAGCGATAGGTCAGGTTTAGGCATAGTATTAGAATTAGTCAAATTAATATAGAAATCATTAAAATAATTGGCAATGTCCTTAGGATTATCTATAGTATTATTATTTATAACTAGTTTTTCTAAATTAACATCGGTTGTATTGGTCTTATTGGCAACATTTTTAATAACGTCCCATGTTGCCTTACCTATGTTAGAATGTTTATTTTGTTCTTGAACTTCGGTGATTAATTTAATTTGAGAAGCCTTTGAGCCTATTAGGATCTACTTTTTGGGTTCATTCACACAAAATCTCTGTATGGGCACTGTTATTTCTTAGTTTCATCATGTATTTCCGGGTATTCAAAGGTAACTTATATTTTAACTATCGTTAAAATATTTGAATACAGGAGTTCTACAAATTCAATCCAAAAAATGATGTCCAGTTTGTAATCGAATATCGACATTTACAAATTATTAATTTATACACGACGTAGGTAACATTACGTTTCTTATTTATCACTTATTTGTTTACCGCTTAACATATTGAACAATAAAGATGAAATTGAAACTGAATTGCGGTACTAACCCAAATATAGGTAAGAAAATCTAAGCGTATTCTTATTCTTGTAAGCTACAAAAGTAAACTACAACCAAGTTACAGTAGGTTCTAGATACCTACAAGCTCGTGTAAATTATACATTAATGCAAACGCGTTGTATTCCACGTCCATGCCTTGACAGTTGACAGTAACATCTTAAGACTCCTAATCGAATAGCCATGCGCCGGAGTCGGTTTACAGCAACTTTGTAAGATATCACTAATTCTATGCAACTAGTTAGCTTTTCTGAGAGAACCTACATTTTTATCTCTCCACTCTCATGTCTGCATGACTGGAACTACGTAGTTTTCAACTTAATTAATTTTTCTTTACTTTTCCTAGCTTTTGATGCACCCGATGTATACATATAAATGTCCTAAACACGGTGATAATTAATTTAAGAGTCCGCAGTAAGCTCGGCCGATTTTCACCTTCCCATACAAACGTAGTTACGCTCTCATTTTAAAACTACGTTTTGGATTGTGGCGAAACTTTGCATACACATTGACATGAGGTATATCTATGTCTGTAATTAGTTTATATTGTACCAGTGCATACAACAAACGTAATACAGCAAAAACAAGTTTTGTATGAAAAACTTAAATTCGCTGTATTTTTTTTACTAAGGTATCTGAAGCTACATAAACTAATTACAGACATAGATATACCTCATGTCATTGTATATGCAGTTTCGTTACAATCCAACACGTAGTTTTAAAATGAGAGCGTAACTACGTTTGTATGGAGAATCCAGCTTACTGAGGACTCTTAACCAACTTGATTTCTTAAGAATTATAAATTATAATTGCAATAAATTTGTGTTGCTGCGTCCGCCCTTGATAGCCACACTTTTAAGCAATTGTTAAGGTGATATGAAGCCAATTAATTTAATACACATATTAACTGATACGTACTGAACCTTGGCCCACTAGTAAAGGGCTACCTATTGTGCTATTTTCACGTGTGATCCGACCTGGGTAAAAAATAAAAGCAACTCTATTTTCAAGGCGACAAAGCTTAATATAAAGGTTTAACATTGCACTTCATTTATAGTTAAGGTCGTATATGTCATGAAACCGTTTTATCTGGCCTAAAGCGATCTGCTTGTTAATAGGTAAGGGCTCGGTATAACCTTGACCGACCGTTGAAGTAATTAAGATAAATAGGAAATAGGAGGTAGCAATAAATGAACTTTGTTTAAAACCCTAGAGAGCGATATGATATACGAGTATAAAGAACGAGCTTAATTAAACTTATTTGATAACGATTATCCAGGGAACTACTGCTGAAATTCTAGATTATAACAGGTGTTGAATGTACTTATTTAAAACAAGAAAAACTGATTGATTGCGAAGGGAAGGCGTGAATCTTGTAATTGTAAATAAAATACTCGGATAGACCATAGATAGTTGTTGCCAATAACCGACACAATTTTCTCCATCTTTGGTATCATAATTTTTTTCAATTACATCATGAAATGTCAAGCTATTTGAACATACAATCCAGAAACGTGCTGCTAAATACAAATAAAAAACAAACAATGCCAAGAAATACTAACAGACGAGAAAGGGAAGGCAGAACCACAAAAAAACAATATCGCATCAACCGTGACGATGACGCGCAGCAGCTTAACAGACAGACTGACATTTCATTTCCAATAGATATCTCAAATTGGACATAATAGAACACTAATTAAGAAACTTTATGTAACTTATTTTTTTGCCTGGTCATGTTGGTTTTTGTAGCTTGTTTAATAAAGGTATAACATTAATAACTAATGAAAGAAATATTGATCATTATGCTCAAGGCAATATGGGAAAAGGATTTCATAAATTACTTTACTTTGTAATTCTATTCAAAATGTATGTTTTTAAAGGTTAAAATTACATGTACTAAAAACGAAGGCTTGTTGAAGCTATAGTTAATGATTTATGAGTAGACATGTATAACATTTTGGAACATAGAGGAAAAGGTATTTGTAAATGATGTAAGTAAAGCTCTTTTATGAGAATAGTAATATAAATTAAAATGTTAAGTAGGTCCATCGTTAAACAAAAACCAATTAAATTTTATAGAATTCCTATCAATTTGATCTCACGTCAAAAATAAATACAGCGGTTACTAAAGTTAAATTGGTAAAAACAGTTATCTCTCTAGTCATCGACACGTGACAAAACACTGTAATAGGAGATGACATTAACCTATTTCGGAGGGAACCATAATTGTTGGTGTTTGAAAGGCAAAATGTCGCAATCGACCTTTTCTTAAACCCGAATAATCTACATCATTATATTCACTAGTTTCTCTTCATCGTTTAAGCCAAGTTTTATGTCGTCGGTAATGGGAGTCGCTTATGACATTATGGCATTTTTATGTTGTCGTGTTTTATCAGATTTCGTCTCCGCCATAACAATTGGTGCCGCCTAGACCATTGCGCCAGTCGTAAAACATTTTTAAGGCTAGTATAAAAGGGTTCCTTTCATATTCTGAACAGTGTTTTTCCTTGTCTCTTGTTTGAACGATAACAGGAAAAATGTCACCTGAAAATGTCTTCTGCGTCATATTAAGGTTCTAACTACGAATGACATTAGTTTCAAGTGAATATGTTCCTTGTTTGTAATTACTATACTTTAGCAATACTTACTTGTACCTTCTTACATTTATTTTGATTGTTTATTCGGTAGACGATATATTAATCGTTATCGCGGATGATACATTTTATTTAGCTAGTCCACGTAGCCGATAAAAGTTCTATATTTTGATTGTTTAATAATTGTCTCGAGTGTATCGTGATATCACTGACCCTAATGAAACAGATGCGTTTAGTATAGAACCTGCACGTCTATCATGCGACGGCCGCGATTTTTCTCGCACTATACCTCTTGTTCTAAGTGTTCTAATAAGAGAGAGACGGATAGTGCGAGAAAAATCTAGAGAGCTCACGCGCCGTTTCATGATAGCCGTGCAGTAGCGTCAAATCTAATAAATAAATATCGAGAAATGAATATTTCAAAACACCTCACAGTGGATTTTGATTTAGTCATCGTCTTACCAACATACAACATTCAAGATAAGTACCTATCAATTTCAAATTCACTTATAACTCAGCTACCTACCTGAAATTACAAAGCCATCTATAATATTGCGTTGAAACATTTATTGTTTCATAAATATAGCAAGTATCTACGAGTATAAGCACAGAACCCGGCCAGAAAACGTATTGTCTCCAAACATGATAACTCCGTGACACCAGTATCACAGCGACAGTTGTAACGAGTCATAAATCTCTCGTATCAGGAGAAATGCATCGCGGTTCCAAGCAAAGAAAGAACACCCAAAACTTATAGATAGCCGGGTTTATGTGCATCCTGATAGAACTAACAGAGGAATGATCAATAACTTTCAAATAAATCACAGTGAAGGAGCGGTTTAGAATAATGTCATTCGCGTCTTAATTCAGACAGATCAAACGTTAATGGTTCCTTAATGTACAGTGCGAAATGATACGGATCTAAATGCTGTTAAGGCTGCTACTAATAAAATTGAGAGTCCAAATGCAAACATCTAAACTAGTGACTCTGTGGGCTGTAAAACTTGCGACTTAAAAAAAAACTAATAACTGAATAGACAAAAATAATTATATGATTATTAAACCTGCTCACAAAATTTCACGAGAATTGATTGAGAATTGCACATGTAGAGGACAACAGCCAGACATCTGGACATCCGGACATACGAAAGAATTTTGGCCTAAGCTAAAACGGAGAACTTCGTTTCGTTCGCTTCGCTCGCTCGTTTCATGAACTATAATTCAAATTAATATACATATTAAAGTTTGCTTCACCCATTCAGCGTCTATCAAGACACACACATCAGGGCGCTACGGGCGTTTTTTGCTACATATGGGCATTAAGCTGTTACGGACTACGGCGTAGCTCTACGAGCGTAGCGTGGCGGTGAATGTATTAATTAAAAGGGACTTTAGTTGGGTAGCCTGTAACGGAACCATTTTATTCATGAACACATACCTACAATATATACCTAATGCAATTTAGCTTAAATTGGAAATACCTTTGTATTCAATTGGACTAATCCTCGTTTTATTAATAACAACTTTAGCAGCTAATCCAACGTACATATGTAGTTCAAAATACTGACATTATGATTGAAAGCATAATTTAAATTCTTTAGAGCCCTATAACCTATAACTACTGGTGGAACTTTGTTTACAGCTTTTTGAATTAACATTTGAATGAATTGAGCCTTGTAAAGCTAATCCACATTACACTACTTAATTGACAGAAGAAGACATTTAACTAAACTTAGGTAATAACCAGAACATTAAACGTAAATGAGCTTATTTAAGAAGAACCCCGTTATAAGTTCATGTTACTACATATTAAACACAAAGTTGAGTAGAAACTTAGGAGCTATATTGGACGAGAAGTTACATTTAATTATAGTTACTAGTATCAGGTAAATAAATTAGTGGATAACTAACGTAATTTCACTAGAGTTAAATGGAATTGATAAGCTTTTAGTCATTACTGCTGATATCGATAGAGCTTTACCGCTTCACAAATTGATAATGAATAGGTTACTTTCAGGTGAATATATCTAACCGCCATGAAGTTTTATTTCTAGGTACTACAAATAAGTTCGTAAATGTAAACATACATACCAAATTTAATGATAAAGAAAAACCCAGGTCCGCTCAAAACATAGAGTCCAAATCCAGAGTCCACAACACAATTTTCAAAACAAATTAATCTGACACTTCCACTAAATGCCGTTCAGTAAAATAATAAGCGTTTACTAGAACCGCATTCACATCGCACGGCTACGAAATTGAAAACAAGTTTTCACTTCACGTATGCAAATGACACTAACGAAAACTATTTTCACAAATTTGCGGTTACGTGAGGGACGTGCTCGGAGAAGCTCGGTGCCCGACGCGCACCAAAGTCGCGGCACGACTGAATCGCCTACCGCCTCCGACCAAAGGGGAACAGGGAACGGAGCGGGAGGGGAGACAGGACACCGGGGCGAAGGGAGAACCACTTCGGACCGAGATAACTTTTGATCTTTTTGGAGTCATAGAAGATTTTAATGACGCATATGGCTACATGAACGAAGCACAGAAAAAGCGCACGTTAAGTGTTAAAGCATGTCAAGGGCCAAAACGACGTGCCAGAAAAAACTGAAACCAAGATTGCGGGTGACATCTTTAAAAATAACCACAATAAAGTTAAAGACAGGCCGGATTGATGGAACTAACTTGGAAAGAGATTTTTAGATTAAAATCTCGTCTGAGACGTTTGAAATTGGATGAAATGCGAGCTTCGTTCCGCGGGCGGAATATTGCGTTTTATATTCTTCCGCATTATTTCCACATCATCTCGGGATCTCGGGGCGGACAATATTGCACAAGACTGGGTTTTTGTCCCGTCGCACATGTCAGGGGCTGCAAGGGCAGGTACACAAAAGCCGACCCGCCTCGACTTCCAACGGACTCATAGATTAATGGCGGGAATTGTGGAGTTAAGAACCCAAAAATTTACAACTGCATTGTGTTTTGCGTTCAACAAAAGAGCACAAAAGATCGGATCAGCTTCTGTTATTACCTTATCGTTTATCTGAGCTGTAGATTTCTCTCACTCTCGGGTAATACGAGAAACATTATGGTGGATTTCGTTTTTATGTGAAACCCTGATCTGCCCTATACAGCTGTTTGGGAGGCGTACCGTTAACAAGCATACAAATAACCTTATTGTGATTCTCAAGTATTCTTGGGAAATGCTCCAATCTGTATAATGCATCGAAGATACGTACTTAACGTTAAAAGGGTGTCTTGTTACAGATTTTGACAATAGGCGCATATCGGGATTCCAGTTAGCTCGTGATAATTATGTCTTTAAATGTCACTATTACACATATTTTCAATGATGTGATTTTTTCCGTTAGGCTTACTTAACACTTTCGCAACCAAGAACCCGCCTAGCGGGCGCCTACGCCGTAGTCGCGTTCCGCTACATACGAGGAAAACCACAGGATCCGCTACGAGCGTAGCGCGTAGCGATTCTTGGTAGCGAAAGTGTTAAATATTACGAATGAGTTTTTCTTTATTATTCGATGAATCAAAATCGATTAAGAATATATGGGAAAATACTAATATGCAATAACTCGTGGTGTGTACATTATACTACATAATATTGTATAAAGGCATAAGTTAAACAAGTGTTAGACGAAATTAAAAACGATTTTTCTTGTCTCGATGCATACCAGATGGTCTTAATGTGAGCTTCACTCATACAGTTAATGTTTGCTTCACACCCACTTTTACTTCCCGTTTTCTTTTAATTTTTAACAGCTATTTCGCTTTTATCTCTTACCGATATCATCCCATGCTTACGATAAAGGAAACATCGTCACCTTGAGGTGCGTGTGCTTTTGGCTTTCACATCTTTCTTATCCATCATGAGAAACCAAATTGTTCGTCATCCGTCATGTGTAAATATGTAGGAAGAAAAGCGGAATAAAACCACGACGTGTAATTGCCGTCTTGACAATCTATCTACACTAATACTCGTATTATAAATAAATGCAAAAGTGTGTATGTTGGTCTATCTATTTGTTACCTCTTCACGCCGAAACGATTTGGATTAAATTTGGTATAGAGATAGTTTGAGTGCCGGGGAAGGACATAGGATAGTTGTTATCCTGGAAATCATGCCCTTATGAGGTGATGGAGGTGAAAGTTTGTATGGAGCTACGATATAAACGAGTTCCACGCGGACGGAGTTGCGAGCAGAAGCTTATATATTTATATACTAACATAGTTATATACTAACATAGTTAATAAGTCTAAATTGTTACTAATATCCTATGGATCCGTGGTCCGAAATAAATCTTTTTTTTTTTATATATACATGATGACAGTGATTGATAAAATATAAATTGTAAAATATCTTGCTCATAATTATCGCTTAGGTCTTTTGGCTCGCATGATTGATAATGATAACTTAGGACTTCCAACGATTTTTTTCTTTCTTACCTATATCTAATAGATTGTTATTGTATTAATTACTTATTTAGACTCATTACAAAAAAAAACAAAAGTATTAGAAAGATAAATCATTTTAAACAGTAGTGCACTGAAATAAAAGCCGCGCCACACAAGCAAGTCACGCGCTGTAATGAGTAATGGAGTCCGCTTCATTACTCTTCCCTGGAGTTTGCGTCAGTCGTCTGAAGCAGCTCTATAAGATGTGTAAAGTGCTTCAAAAAGTTTGATATATTGTGTGGGGGAGCCGATAAGTATTCGTAAGACGGTCTAAGCAGGTGTTAATACTATGATGTCGTCTTAATGTGTCTTGAAAAATATACATATGACAGTTTGAGTTTTCTGTTATAATACATTTTGTGTTTTTTTTTGCGAGTTTTTACTCGAACGCTTTAGTGCTTCTTACTTTCCTTTAGCTGTGGGAGACTTTGTTTAAACTTCGACCGTAATGTTTTTGTTTTGTGTTATGTATGAAATAATTTAACGAAGCGAATAAAAAGTCCAAGGATGTCACAAAGATAATGCAATATTAGGAAAAGCCAACACTTTTTTTATTTTTGAATTAAAAAGGGCGCCGTTTAGGGATATGTATAATCTCATGGGCCATGGTGTGTTAGGCAGAAACGTACTTTTGTGGAATTTTTTCATGACCATTTATTAATTGAAGTTCATGCCACAAGCCCACCTAACAGGGTAGGTTAATAGATTAGTTCCATTGTCTGTTTTCAAAAGCATGTGTCATCTTAGTCATCTACCTCAAAATAGTCTCGGCATTGAATTTGTCGGTCATGAAGAAGCGTAGCAATAAACAGTTCTTACCGTTGGTAGACTGATTATTTTTAACGCTTCTATATACTTATTGCCATAATGTCGTCTATTTGCTATTAAATCTGATGCGAACCCTTTCAAAATAATAAAACACCACCCATTTTTTTCGTTGCGCTACTGTAAATTTTAACAACCGGCCCCAACTGCTTACCATATGCGTACGATCGCAATCTCCGAGGAAATTTATCACTCTCACTCAGAATCTTGTTTTTTGCCAATCCCTAAGAGTTTTTGCAAATTACCTCATTTTAAACATCCTCCATTTTGAGAGAAGTATTCAGATAATTACGGCGGTCCGTCTTTACTTTCCCTGTTTCGTTCATTTAGATTATGGTGTGGTTGGTAGAGGTGTAGCAGTCAAATTTCGCAAGATTTTTAAGGGTAACATTTAGGTCCTAAAGTATTTTTATCAATATTTTATAAGCACAAGAAAAATCCGAATCATAAAGAAATACTAATAAAATGGAACAACTTTATAACACTTTTTTTCTAAAGATTGCCTGCGTCTTGTTAGAATCGGCAAGATTGGGAAACGGGGCCAGAGAGTTCAACAGTGGGACACTTCATCATTATAAAGAAGAATCTGTTAATTCTTATAACTCCCTTTCAGTATTAAAAAGATTGAGGATCAATTATTTCAGGTCGACTACTCAGTAGATTCACATTTCTAGGAGGCAACTATTCATCAAAGTATGCCATGCCAACTTAACGATGTATTTACTTGTCTTCTGTTTTTTAAAACTGTTTAATTTCGTCCAGTAAGTTAATTAATCCGAGGAACGTAACCGCACTGATTGCGACTGCATTGTTATTCCGTCGCCGTCCGTCCGTCCATCCGTTGTATTGTCGGTGCACGCTCACGTTCTACAAGCTTTATGAACTTTTTGTGTCATTTTTCATCCAATCGCAAGAAATGTTGGTGTAAGTTAACTATTGATCTTGAAACTTCAACATTTTTTACTTGAATAATAACTACACGACTAACTTTATGGTGAAACATAGGCAACAACTTCAATAGATGAGTATGTAGGAGGTATTGTTACCGGATAAAAGTAAAATGTCAATTGAGAAAAGTTCTTAAGCCTTGCAAAAAGAAAAAAACACACCTCGTCACCGTTTAATGCAGTGAAATATTTTCTGGTAGAAAGATAAATATTTGTGTTAGTCGAATAAGGTGTTCCCTTACGAACTCCGGTTATCAACACGGCAAGTAATTGTAATAAATTGAAGTGTGTATACTTGGAATTGTAAATCACAATTTGCGGCTGATATCTGTGTTCTATATTTCAAGATTATTTTAGTAAGACCTAATTTCTTGACAGCCGCCAAAGGAAATGCTAATATTTTGGAGCGCTATCAGAATGTCCTGACCTATGATAATCGGTATTATTTCATTGATAAAAAAATGATGTTTGAAAGTTTTGTGAGTAATATGCGAAAGGAAAGTCCAGATAGAATTGTAAAGAATCTACTCATACTTATAGTATAAAATATAATATTTTTTTCGTTTTCAACAATTATTTTAACCATCACCAAACAACTGTTTTGGCGGAAGGTTATTCTCATCAAGTCATCATTCAAAAACGTCCCAAATCAATTTTAGATAAAATGCCTAGCCAGCCGTTTGATATCTTTTAGTTAGAAATTTATATTTGTGAGAAAGCAAGGAGACAAAAGAACAACAACAGAGGTCCGTTAAGTTTTATGAATGAGGGGGGTAGTTATTTAACTTTTTTTTCTTATTTGAGTACTTAATTAATTATTAAGTGAAATGAACTTCAATTGTGTAACTTCAAAAGACACTAGTAGGTAATATATTAGCAATTTTTACAGGAGAGTATCACAGTTAAAACATCGTCTTAGTATTCAATTACATACTTAATTAACTCATATTACTACCTAGTACTAAAAATTGCCTAATGGTTTATCTACAATCTACGACTCATGATACAAGCATAATAAATATGATCTTATATTATCGCAATAGGACTTATAATGTATTTGACCCTTGCCTTATTGACTAACTTTCATAACACACTTGACTTATTAAACTTTTGGGTTTATTTTACTGCAACATCATGTCCAAAAATAGCAAAATTTATCGAGATGATTAATTCTCCCAAAACGAGCAACCCGCGAGTTAGAACATGGCAAGTTATATCGGCTACACCGCCCGGAGCAAGCCCAACTCAAACACTGAGAAAATTAATCCTGGCTCACTTCGTTAACTCCGGTTTAGTTGTTTTCGTAAGGTTTCCAGTTTTGATAGGTTTGGTGCTTGAAAAAATAATTGTTTGGAAACTTCAACTTATACAGTGTTTGGCGTAGTTAGCAAAAATGTTGACGTAGGATTGTATTTTAATGAAACATTATGAGGAACATAAGTTCCGAACTGAGTTTTCGTGGATAGACCGAAAGCTCTACTTTTCCAGTCTTTTTATAAAAATACTGGAAAAGTTGAGACCTTTAGCGCAATATTTTTGTCATGCAATGCGATACCTATACTTGAGAATTTCAACACATGGAATGTGCCTCAGGATCTCCAACTCAGTTTAATAATTTCGTTTATAAGTAATCCGTAACTTTCCAGTTCAAATCATCAAGCCAAATGCCTCATACACTACGTGACGATCTTTTCAATAAGATAATATCGCAGTTTTTGTTCCACATTCCCACCTCATCCCATTGTTGCCAAGAAATCGCTTGTAACGGTTAACTTTTCCACTTTCCTAAGTTTTTGTTCGATTTGTAATGTAATATTTCCATAGCACGGAGAAATTATATTTGAAGGTATAACTGTATTTTTTGCTCATTTAATGAAATTCTTACTGTTCAAAAATCACAACGGGTAATTTTATTAGGTTGACGGTAATTTTTCCGACTGAATTGACAAACATGCAAAAAGGCATAGATAGAGTTCTCGTGGATACGCTGTGTTGAGAGCGAGTACATTTGTGTCAAGAAACGAATCTTCTTACCAATAAAGGGTCAAAATCGCGGTTCTGATTGTTCTACAGACGCAAGCGTCTATAGGCTACGGTGTCTACTTACAATACAATACAGTACAATACACTACAAATACTCTTCAAAGGCTTGTTTCCTTAGATTTTTGTATGATGCCATTCGAACCAGTTTTTTGAGAGAAACGAATGTTTGTATGGGAGCAACTACAGTAAAAGAACATAAATATACAAAAAAAAAAAGTTAAAGATTAGAAGTATGACGTCACAATTTGCTATTTGTACTAATCGTATGGAAAATCAAATAAATTGCTGCTTGTCATTGTGGAAATCGCGAAATACTGCGTTTAGGTCCATAGTTGTCATACAGTGTTGTTTCTATGAAAGCGTAAGGATTCTATTGGTACTTAGCTTTAAATTTATTCTTGGACATTGAAAAAATGCATATATTTTCTAAACTTTCAAGGTCCATACGTTTTTATGATTTTAAGTATATTTTGTAATTTATACTTTACTAGCTTCCGCCCGCGACTTCGTCCGTGTGCACCCGGGATAAAAACTATCCTATATTTTAATCCAGGCTATAAACTATCTTCGTGCGAAATTTCATTCAAATCGGTTCAGCCGTTTGTCCGTGATTGAGTAACAAACATCCAAACATCCAAACATCTAAACTTTCGCATTTTATAATATTAGTAGGATTACAATAATTTGATGGTTTACTATCCATTTAGCAACACTACGTTATCAATTTTAACATGAGACGGTAGCCTCATGGGCTAGTTACCCTATTGCATACCATGAATCGAATATATCCACATTACTGTATAAACTATAATAATTTGTGAAAACTAGTTTTCCCGAAGTATGACGTCCCAAACTAGTTTCTCAAAAAATTTTTTTTTACAAAATTATTCTAGGAAAGGGGAAAATTCACCAAAAAAGAAAGCCATTTTTTGATAGTTTGTTTCTTAAAATATCACGTAGACTGCGAATTTTGTATGAAAGCCGTTACCTTACGTAGGTACGTAGACGTACTTTCTATCGGGCAGGCTATTATCAAGGGTCATAATTTTAAGATTAATTTCTATTTACATTTATAAGCAGCAAGGTTCCGTCTTTTACAATATCCTAAGTCTCGAATTTTAGTGGCAATCTGTTCATATACAAACTTGCCCTATTTTTAAAATCCGATAAATACCAGTCTTTTTCAATAAACAGATCTTGCAATACACCGATACATTATCCTTTTACTTACAAACAAATAGCAGCTCTAAATAAGAGGTTTTCCTCAGAGATCGCGAGTGGCACGAGGCTGCGGTTTTATTGTACCTAATAAAATCTCCCAAGCTTCGATACAGAAGCTTGAATTATAAACGAGATATACCGAGATGTACCGAGATATAGGAAGATGTAGTTGCGTCGTGAGCTACCGTTGGCGCGGCTCACGAAGTAATTTGTCTTTGCGCTTACAATTCTCATGCTCTCGTTCCAGTCTATTATAATTGCTGGATGAAGCTCGAGCACGACCTTGATGTTATTTGACTGGCGGGACATGCTTGCGTATCGGCTTACAACAGTCTAAGTCAGGATCACTCCGTAAAAGGAGATGCGTGGCGTGATTGCGTGCATGCCACCCAAGATTGTTGCTAGACAATGATTGGGGCAAAGAGCAACATAAGTTAACCGAAACGTATTGAATAATTTAAGTAAAAGAAAGCCTTTCGGTAAAAGTAGGAACTTAAAACACAAGTTACGAATTCTTGGGCCCAACATCGTTAGAGACCTTCGGCATTCTTAAAAATCTACGGCAACTTTCAAAAGTTTACATGAGTCATCATCCTCCTAGTGTTATTCTCGATTGTGCCCTAAAGGAGCCTGAGGTCGCGCTGGCACCTATTCCCAAGATTTGGTGTAGGCACTAGAATTACAAAAGCGACTGCCATCTGACCTTCCAACCCAGAGGGAAAACTAGACCTTATTGGGATTAGACCGGTTTTCTCACAATGTTTTCCTTCACCGAAAAGCCACTGTTCAAGTTTATAAAAGTAATCAAACCAAAGTCCCATAAGTAATTCTTCTGTCCTAGATTATCTATCCAGTTCAACAAACAACAAAACATTTCAAAGCCATCTAAAAAAGGTATTAAAAGTTAGAAAGATAAGCGTCGCTGGAAGGAACAATGCAGAATAATGTAGTGTGGAAGCCGCTGGGCGTGGTTCGATGCAAATTGCATGCCGGCCCGGGGCCGTAGACAGATCGTGAGTTGACCGCACCGGTAGCCCACGACACTCCGCCTCAGGCGCAAGCACTCTACCGATGCAGCTCATCCAGATTTCAGACTTCGAAATTTGAATTTGTGATGAGATGTTATTTATGAGTCTGCTCTTAAAAAGATAAGACTATCGAACACGAAATTGTTAACTGTTTCGTGGGTTCGTTACAATTGTCTATATAGAGAGAGAAGATAGGGGTGCCAAATTGTAGTTGAAGTTTATGAACAAAATACTGTTTAGCACAAGACTTACCTACATTACAACAAATTTTATACTTAAATAGAAAGATTTAAAGGGCTCAATAAAGCTATAAGTAATTTATGTCCACTGAAAAACGTTTGACATTTCACCAATCATGGATAAGACATTACGCTAAAGTAATTTATTAGATAAAATACAATATTGACCTTATAATTATGTTAATCAAAACGTGTAACACGAAGCATTATCGTAAAATAGGCAGATTCAAAGCATGCGGCGCAATCAACGGTTAGTTACTTGGCATCCATTCTGAATCTACTTACAATATAAGTGCATACAGTGTTTGAAGAAGTGTACGTCGTTTTGCAAGTAAGCGTTAGGGAGAAGGGCTATTTCTAGTCTCGCCAAAGGAGCTGTATGAAAACGAAAAGAGAATATTAATGTAGGATAGTCATTACGATCTAGTGTCGGGGGTTTTAGTATCAAGAACTTTTCGTTATTTCCTGAAGCTTTGTCTAGCGGCAGGTAATGATTAATAAGATGAATGTTGTGTTTGCATTTGCTCCGGCATTAGATAATGCGTTGAAAGAAAAACATATATTTTAATCCTTATACAGGAATTGATGAGAACCCTACTTATTTATTTATTTGTTTAATCTTTATTGCACAAAAAATATCTTATGGTACAAAAGGCGGACTTAATGCTATAAAGCATTCTTTACCAGTCAACCTTAAGGCAAAGCAGATAAAATGTGGGAGGTGCAACTTAATTTAAAACAAAAACTCTTTAACATGTCTAAAGATGGGATGAATAATAATATAGTAGAATACGATACAATGCAATATAATATGATATAACAATATATGTTACCTATTAATACATACATACACATACATATGAATATAGATGAAACTTACAAATCAGAAATATATAACCGATATACCGAAAGAAATATATACCCTATAACCGATATCCTTACTAATATTATAAATGCGAAAGTGTGTGTGTGTGTGTGTATGTTTTTCCTTCTTTCACGTCGCAACGGAGCGTCGTATTAATGTGATTAATATGGAGATAGTTTAGAGGCTGAAGAGTGACATAGGCTACTTTTTCCAGCGGGAAAAAATCTAATTCCCACGGGAAAATTCCATATGTTACATTTTCCTATAACCACGCGGGCGAAGCCGCGGGCATCAGCTAGTATGATATAAATTAAGGCTTCCAAGCCGTTTTAAAAAAAATCATGATGTTATTTTCATGATACTACACACGTATCTTATTAAGTAGGTACATATAATTACTCTCACTAAAATCAAATACCTAACTAGTGAAACTTGCAAATAAAATGTACCTAATTTGATAGTACCTACATTTTTGCATGAATCAAAATTTACGTTTGAAGTAGGTAACCTAAACTACTGATTTTAAGAAACCAACTTTTTATTTGGCTGTGTCTGCGCTCTTATTCTTATTTCTGGTGGTAAAATTTTTACTATGGCTAGACTGCATAATATTGGTGACTTAACTTTTTGTTGGTGGGTAATGGCTAAAGCGGACATTTATATTAAGATCAATAAAACGATTATTCTTAACACTCCATAGAACAATTGTACGTTGAACTGACCTTGACGTGTGTTTGGACAGTTTGGCAAAATAAATTTGATTGGATTCATGATTGTCCATTCAGCAATGCAGTGGCAAGAGCCCACTAAGTATTGAAGTCCATTATAGTTAGAAGATATAAAACTAGACTAGTTAGTTGCCCTTCCACGTGTCTGCAGGATATCACTGTTTATTCTGATGGGAAAGTTACGCACCAAATTTTTTTTTTGAAAGCTGCATTGTAGTCAATTGCATCAAATATGAGGTGAAAATCTTTTAACTTAATCGATTTAGCAAGCTCAATAAGGCTTAGTAATACATAAATTATGGAAGGAAAACCTGGATGTTTACACAATTTATGTTGTGTTAATCGCGATTAGTATCTTCGTAAGAAACGATTTCAACATTTACTTAACTCATTTTACCTTTCTCGAGGTCATGAGTAATCAAATGTTCACAGGCATATTGAATCTTAATACTTAAGAAATAAGTTCCAACATAATATTTTGTAATGAACATCGTTATCATGTTAAGTAATGGGGTAATTCAAACTCATGATGTCGTATTAATTTCGCAGTATGTGGTGATTATTGACCATATTTAATTACAAGTTCATAATTTTGTGTTTTTATGTCGATTCAATGAACACTATTCTTGTTAATTTGCGATATTGCGATAAGCTGTTCTGCCGTGCAAAGTTGGTAATTTGATTGTTATGTTCATAAAATAATATTAAATTCTGTTCGTTTTGTATAATTACTGTATTTTTTTGTTTACATTATTGGATTATTATTCATTTTAAGAAGGGAACACCAATTAAATTAAAATGTGTTGTTATTGAAAAAATTTTCATGGGATACTTTTATCAAAATCGAATATAGAAGAAGCCCGATAAAATTCGAAAAACAAAACGAATGGAATAAAAAATCGGCACAAAATGGCATGCCTCTGCATTCGATGCAATTTAACAAAGAATTCGTCAAACAGGATGGCAGCGGTCGAAAACATTTTTGGGGCGTAAATGTGATGAAAAATGCAAAAAGCATTTCTATATTCATTTGGGAGCGTGTCCTTTCACGTCGGTGTTAGTCGCGCCCAGAAAAACAGAAAAGCTTATGTCTCATCAGAATCCATGAAGTTCTTCACTTTTTTGGATTGTTGCAAGGAACCGTGTCCATGGTTTAATAAATCATAATATTTTCAGGGAACGCTGCGTTTACTCTACTGGGAGAGGTTTTACGAGTCGGATTCTGTTTCTGGGACTAAAATGAAAAAGGGTGTGAAGGTTGCTGTGACCAAATGAGATAGATAGAGCATATTAATATATATCCTTGAACGGCCGGTAAAATTATTTTTAAACGATTGTGATACGGAACTACTATTCAGTGAGAAGAGAGTTTTGAGTAGTTCTTGAATATGGAAAAGTGTCTGTAGGTATTCATACTATTCATACATGAGAAGTATCCATATTGGACGCTGGTATACATGTCTATCAAGTTTTTGTTTTTTGTCACTCATGCCTGCCAAGGATGCTATTGATGATTCGGTCCACATTTTAAAAAGTAACCTAACAAATTCGAAACTAAAATAACGTGAATATTTCTCAAAATTAAAAAAGTGACAGCGGCATTTTAGCAGTTACGAAGAAAGATTTCCACCATTCAAGTCGTTTACACAATTACTGACTACTTTATTAGGTACTTTAAGAATTAGCACACAATGCTGGGTGTAATATGAAGAAACATTTTATAGGATGTCGATAGCCATTCTCACCCATTACGATTTCCGTCGCGTCTGCCTCGGTACAACTTCATTAGTCATACTAGTCATCTTTCAATGGCTTATCGGATCCGCGGGCATGTGTGGAATGTTAGCAAATATATTTTTCGTTATCAAAAGGTTTGGGCGGCCTGTTTTACCGAAGTCATTTGTTTTTGACCTTCGGAAAAACATTTTCCTCATTCCTACACATCTTCGATAATGACTTAGAAGTTTGCTTCTGTCCCTTAAAAAAACTTACGTTAAGCGTCATGCGATTTCAAGGAAAACCATTTTGAAACTCAAAATCATTAGTATTGTTATGTTTGAAAAAAACTTAAGTAAAACTAGTATAATCTTCGATAGATAAATGAAGCAACGTACACGAATTTGTCCGGTAAAATACTAATGTTATATGGAATGAAATATATATATCGATTATGATAAAAAGAAGCGGGTTGTGTCGGAGATACAACCGTTAATTAAGTTTAAGTTGATACTTCTTTGTTGGCTATGGAACACTAATAAAAAAAACCGGTCAAGCCTACTATTATGGTGTACCTGTAAAATCTGAATTAATTCACTAAAATCTGTATAAGTACAGATAAATCGGTATATATGGAAACATTGACTGACGTAGCTCATTTGACTCGCAATATACTGAAAATGGCGGTCATTTCAGCATTATTTTCATGTCCGCCACATAAACTAAATAACATTTTGTGATTAACAAGTAATGGCAAATAAAGAAGGATTAAAACATGTAACACACGATTATTTGAAATCAGATTAGGCTTCTCTACAAAAAGTTATTCCGGATGTCACCTGATACATTTTGAACTGTACCCCTATACAAGAACGCGAGCAAAGAAGTATCCACTTCTAAAAAAATTAATAGGTAAATAACTACATATATGTATATTAGCTCCCATTGGTAACGACAGTGGTTTCAAAACCTAAAACTGCAGTGGTGAACATATTTAAGTAAGCATCGAAGCGTATCTTGACTGAGTGCCCTATTTCGTGGAAAAGGGTGTACTTGTGCCCTGAGGGACACTTCCTTGACTCGCGTCACGTAACGCCATTTTTATTTTAGCCGTTTAGTTATCTCTCGCTCCCATTTGTTAAGGACAGCTTTAGCTTGTCCTTTATGAGGGATACTTTAGGAATCGCAATATGAGCATATTTGCCAGTAAGAGTTGGGGAAGTGTAAGTACGTACGTTTTTTTTCTGAACATCTGATATTGTAGGAATTCCTAGACCTGTACTGTTGATTCTTATTCTGATAAAGATACCTTAACGATCCAATATGCAGGTGCCGATTATGTGACTGACCATCTAAATTATGTGAAAATGTCAAAAAGTGGAATAAAGAAATGGCGGCATATTTATAGTAAAACATCCTTCTAGGTTCGAAGTAGGTAGGAAAAATCAAATTGTCAACACAGACCATACCTTTTTTAAGGGCACGTTATGCGTAAATAATTATTTTTCGATATTGTATTAATCATAAAAAGCCTTTGTATAATTATACCTTACTAAGTCTCCTTAAAAAAAATCGGTAACGTCGTTTATTAATAGCGAAGAGAAAATAATTAATAAAAATTAAATCAAACTCTTTCAAGTCTTCTTATGTACAAGGCTTGAGATACACCTTAATTAACAGCTTTCTCATGACTTCAAAAGCGCAGTTTCGTCATTAAGTGTCATTTACATTCAAATTGGTTTTTCTTAATCCAATATTGAAATCTAAACGATCTTGACACTTTAGTTTGTAATTAAAACCATTTTTTATATTAACAAGTGGTTAAGCAGCTTATAATTAATTTATATCGGGTTTTTGATGATAAAGTCGGTTAAAGATGCATAATTATGAATAAAACATTTACCTGTACTTTGTATTTAGACTATAACGGTAAACTACATAATGTAGAGGAGAAGTTTTACTAATAAACAAATTGAATTGAATTGAATTAAGGATTATTAGCGTTAATAAATGAATAGAGGAATCATCATACAAATATGTCATGTAGAATAAGTTTAATCTTGAAGAACTATTTTATAAACCAACAACGTGCGTGTCGGGACACGCGCAGTGTAGGGTTCCGTGGTTGCCTGTCTGTCTTAGTTAAATCGAAGTGCGGTGCGGTTGCGTCGGCCGAATTTGTACGAAAATTGGCCTTTCCAAGTACACATAAGTTGGTCGAATATTACTCGGTGACTACTATGCCTACTTATCCTTGATAGTTTTCCTTTTAAATTCATTATATGTACTACTGGCACGATTTTTTTTTAATCCACAGTAGTAGCCATCTAGGAACACATGACTCGAACAAAATTTGGAGTTTATAGCCTAATATCTCGCAATCGAATCATTGAGTTGAAAAATGACACAATGAACAAGATATCCAACGATACTCCACACCATGGGTTTAAAAAGACAAATAAAATTACATCCCCACTTTAAGTGTAGGGGAGGTACACTAAAAAATATTTTTTTCAAGATTTTATTCTACTGTTTTGTCAGCGTGATTGATTTATATACGCATGCCGAATTATAGTTTTCCCAGCTAAGCCGAAGACGGACGCACGGACAGACAGACGGACATGGCGAAACTATAAGGGTTCTTTGTTGACTACGGAACCCTAAAAAGTGAATATAAATGAGTATTTCATATTAATGTCGAACTATTGAAGGCCGAGGAACGTAGGTAGTTGTTTCAACTCTTAATATTGGCAATTCTACAAACTGTTGCCTTGGCGTGCGTATTTTTCATCCAAATTTAAAAAAAAGTAAGATTCTGAAAGGTAAGCCGTCTGAACTTGTTAAGTACTGAATTGATTTGTGTTATGTAAGCAGCTAAAAAACGAAGATAATGAAATCAATACCAGTAATTATAAAAATCGATATTATTAATTTAGCAAAACCTCACCCCCGAACACTGTTGAAAGGCAACAAATAATATCCAAATGAAGATGCAATAAACTTCGGGACTTCGAAACCGAACACAAAAACAAGGACAAAAAACAATCCCTATGTTTCTCATAGTTCTACCATAAGGTTCAATCAATCAATGTCCCTAAAAATAAAAAATGCCGCGACCCACGTAAAGGGAGATTTAAAAAAAACATGCCTCGTTTTTGTGATATAGTTCGTTTGGAAGTTTGTAGCGGGTTTAAAAGTTTGTATTTTGTATAGGAATGCAAAAGTATATATTTAATTATAATTACGTAAGTGTGCCACTGATTAGCTGTATATTGTGTACACATGCTAAAATGTAATTTTTAATTATTTTTTTGATGCAAGCCCGAATAATTTAGAATTGTCATGTAACACTATGTGTTACAAAATATTGTATTTTTCTATAATACGCAATGTTGTAAACTTGCGAGTACCAACCAACGCAAAAAATATATATATATATTTCTTATTCTTTAGTTTACGCGTTCATGACAGCCGTGATGATTATAATTAAATACTTAACATTGAAAAAGAATTCCCAAAGTATTTTTTAAGAAATTATATTCAAAAGGTAAAAATACTAACCCTAAATAAATCTATTTAAGCTTAAAATTCTGTGACAAAGAAAGGATTAAGAGTTTTCAGCCGTTCGCCCACAAACGAGATTTTTTGGCTTAAGTTAAATTCGAGATATTTATAATTGGGACCTCAAACTTAAAACAGAAATAGAATATTATTTGATACTTTCCTTTTCGAGACGTGCTTTATGCATAATTCACGGGATATTATTAGGTAAAGTGAACGTCCAAGTGCCCGACACTGGACTAATGCATGACACTTTCAGTTTGTTATCGAAACAATAGAGGTAAACAATAGGTGTTAACCATTAGTCATTAAGGAATCGAGTATTGGGACATTTACGTTACTAATTAGATTCTGTATTTTATAGAATTTCAGAAGCATATCAGGAAAACTGGATATTCACTTATCACTAGTAAGTAAACAATGTAAACATGTGGTAGACTCGGTAAACCATGTAAACAAGTCTAGGCATACTGCATACATATACATACATGTGTACATATACTTATGTCTTTTGATATCAAGTGCAGGAGATACTACTAAACTACTTAGTTTATACCATAAATTAGTTTTTTCTCAAACATGCTCGGAAATGTATGCGTTAATATCACGAAATGAAAACATGAAGTTTCTTGTTTAAGGCTCCCTATACATTTTCTTCTTGGCCTTACGCCAAGAAGTAATGTATGAAAACCCTAAGTAAAATATTGTCCGCTACTCTAACTTTTTATGCTTACTAATATTAAACTGACAAAGGAAAAATTACATACTGCCAACCACCACTAGACTCTGTAAGCATACTGGCGACATAAAAAAAAAAAAAACTATGGTACTATACTCATGTGCGGTTAAACATGGTGCTTGAACGGCTTGTTCAAATGGCATGTAAAATAAATAAAAAAGGCGGCAAATTTCCTATTATTTAATTGATTACCTTGTATTTATTTTAATTTAGATATTTCCTCACATCGTTTGAGAAAAGCTACTCCAAACTCGTCCAGCAATCCCTTACTTCACGGCCTCTGCAATAATGTATTAATATTGTAAAAACTTATGGACAAAAAAAGACAAACATTTTAACTGTGAGCAAATTAATACCTAATTTTAACACGTTAGATTTCTCACATCGAATTAAACTTTCATTCAGTTTACATAACACACTGAATAAAACTTACCCTCATCACATCACATCACATTGCTCTCCCGCTAATTCTCAACATACAAGGCACATAGAAATTATGATTACCCCGCGCTTTGACAAACCTCCTATTTCTAGCAGTTACCCCTGATCCTGGAGGAATGAATATTTATGATGGCAGCACATTTTTATCGTTTTGCCGCGTACCTGCCGCGTGGAATTTGATGAGTGATCTGTGCATTCTTTTAAAAGACCCTACCCCTCCCCTACCCTCCTATTGTCGCATAGATATACTAGATTTGGTTTTTTTATTGTTCTGTTTAGTATGTTTTTATGTTTTGTCTCTGTATCTGGTATGTTGTGTGGCAATAAACTACTATTCTATTATATTCTATTCTATTCTAAAAGCGTTGTGTAGGCTTCGTGTTCTGTTCATGATCAGTTATGATTAAAATTTACTTATTAATAATACAAATAACCATAGCCATTCCGAAGATTAAACATACTTACCGACAAAAAAAAGTCGGAAAGTCGCCTGTGCTCCTAAAAGTATAGGGATAATTGTGCCTATGCTCAGATAAGAAATGAAAACATAATTGAATAATGCTCATTTTCTTTATCCCCAAATTCTTTTCAAACAGTTTAAAAAACAAAAGGTCGCCCGTAAATGTCATGAGCGCTACTTAAAACAAATCTACCTAAATTAAGCAATTTATTTATGCTTATTTTTTTTTATTTACCTACAGTAATAACCACTTCAAACGAAACCCTAAAGAAACGTCCACACTTTCATTAGCCGAAAATTAGAATTTTGTGCACGCCGACCGGCCCGACCAAAAGAAGCACATGTTTCATATTATACTTTCAAATTCAGGAATTCAGCCAAAGGGCACTTTTTAACCTTCATCGTTATACAGGCGTGTTTTTGAGTATTGCCAAATTTGTGCCGTCTTAAATCACAAGTATTACATGTTTAATATAGGTATCGGTTTTTGCTTTTACTCGACCAGGATTATGGTACTTAAATTGTTTATATAATACAATGTAAATATTCTTGATTGCTACCAAATATTGTTTATGTTAGAAAACAAAAATTTACATACTAACGATGGTAGACAACAAGCGGTGTTATAGCTAAAAAGCGATATCTTCCACACAACCTCAGCACAAAGCATTTCTTAAATCAAAAATTTACTTCCTTTTGTGCGTATTATTTGTATATTATCTTTATCTTAAATTATTATTACAACTGGAACGCCCATTTGTTTAATATTGTCATCCGAAACATTTGAGCAATGTATGCAAACCTGTATTAACCAAGCTAGTAAATGTTTGGTGATGTGAAAAACATTTCTGGACTAACTAATCGTAATGAGCAAAGTTGTACAACTTAAGTTATTATCTAGACTCTCATCGCAGTTATTAAAACTATAAGTGTGTGTACTTAATCAAACTTCGTGCACGCTCATATAAAGGGCCCGGAACACAGTGCGAGGAAAGCATTACAGTCGTTTATTTAAACTTAATATTATATTGCAACATAGTTCATCAGTCTAACATTGCACTATTTGATATAGGCTTCTTTCCATCGATAAAAGAGATCGATAGAACATAATTGGAGAAAAAAAATAATGTTAATATGTGCATTAACCTTATTAGTTACCAAAATAATCATTAAGTAATGGCTATAAAAATCTTATGACCGTGAGACTTGTATATGCAGATGATATTTGAATTTTGGAAATAAAACACAAAACAAATTTTACCAAATATCCAAAGGAAATTCCTGATCCCAGAAATTAATATGAATTACTGCACATCACTTTGACTACGCTAGCTCGCTTATAATTTCGTTATCAGCCCATCTCTCTCTGGGCGCCGACATAACTTTTTGTGTTCGCCTTTGTCCTATCTCACGGGCTTCATTGTTTCTTTTTACAACCTTGCCTCATACATGTTGAGTCTACAACCATGTATAGCTGCGGGGTCAGACATGGCTGAGTGGCGTTTGATTGAGAAATGAGACAGGAATTCTTAAATGATTGTGATTGATGAGTAAAGAGAGTTAATTATTTTTAAAATAAAACAGTCTTGCAACATTATGAAAGTAGTTCGATTTTATGAAACGTAATTTACTTCGAGATGGCTAATTTAATTTTTCTCTATGATTGAAATGTTTCCTTCTAAGAACGCACGATCCTCGACTTCCATACAAGCGTAGTTTGGTTCATTTTAAAACGACATGTCGTTGCTAAAATAACACGAAACTTTGTATACACAATGGGATCCGCCATATCTCGGTCGGAAACTAGTTTCTGTTGATAGATATTAAATAGAAAAAATAAGAGCGTGTACAATGTTTTTCATAGAAAGTCTCAAATCGCTCCATTTTTTTCTGTTATGATTTATAGCAACATACACTAGTTTCCGACCTAGACATGCCGGATCCCATTGTGTATACAAAGTTTAATGTTATTCCAATATGCTATAAGAAAAGCCGTTTAAAAAAGAACCCCACTATATTTGTATGAAGTGTCGACTTGATTTTAGTCAACCGTGCTGGCGACTCTTAATAATACTTACATAGAAAATGATAAAAGAATTATGACTGAATATTTTATATATTACGTATCTTATGCACTATTTCAATCTGTTAATCTAGGTTGCTTAACGCTTTGTAGATTTTATTAAAGGTTCGGAGAAAATTTGCGCTTAGTAGATCTAAATTAGAACTAGATTAGTGACACAAAGCTAACTGTCCATTACAAACACTAGCCACGTGCTGTGAACGACTTCCTCTAATGTGCGAATGCAGTTACTAAGCTCTTGGTTTTATTTTACCAGCTTTCAAAATTCGACTTTATTTTGATGAAATAAGATCGAATTTGCATTACGCTATTAAAATGAGTAACAGTAAGCACTCACTTTACATCTCTTTTCTTTCATACACCAAAGAGAGATGGCGTACTCATTTGCACGTGTAAGAGGTGTTGGGCGTCGGTTTGTCCGGAAGTTATTACCTCATAAAGTGCTGTGTGTGTATGAGACATCTGATTAGGCTGGGTAACGGTGTCGAGGAGATAAAGGTGTTTCCCTTGAGAAATTTTAGGTTCAATTTTGTTTAGATTTACGTACTAACTTTAGTAAGATTAGAAGAACTTTAAATCCATCAAACCTTTTACTTTAAAATTATACCTGTAGGTATGTCAGCGATGTACAATCTGTATGTATAGTACTCCAAGAATATACCTTGAGCTAAAATCTTCTCCTAAAGCAATGTTGAGTAATTTTGCCTGAAAACATACGAGACTTTCCCCAAAAATACAGAGGCTCGTTTTAGCTGCAGGCTAATTGGACACATTTGCACTGATGGCTTTCAACGATAGCGTCAAAAGTGACGCTTCCTTTGATAAGGCACGTGGTGCGAAAATGGCCGCCGATATGCAGATTTAATTAAAAAGCTAAAATGATAGTGATTTTGGAGGGAGAGTGGTATCGTTATTATTTTAACAGGGAAATTTTATGTCAGTAATTGAATGAACATAAATAAGACTTGGATAACGTGAATGTAGTGGTTGATTTAGTTAGCTTGGGTAGTGCCTACCAATTGATAAAGCAGTAGATTAAATTTTTCTTAAAGGAGTATAATCTTGTCGTAATGAAATCGTCTAGTGAACAACAACACAAGACAATACAAATCTGCATTACAAAAAACTCGTTATGATACGAAGTTTGAGTAGGAATTTACTCTGCTAAACAGCCTGCAAAATTATGAGTTAGGTTGTCCGCATAATGTAACAATATAGGGAATCTATGACGTAAATACCTACAAAATAGGAACCTAAATAAACCAATGCCACATAATAAACAGCTTATAAATTTAGCAGTAACCAAACACTTGTCCGACGAAGTCGACATTTTAACGCCAATTTAATATTTTCAATGGCTACGCGACGTAACTTCGAAACTCAAATGCATGTTCTGAACAAACAAACCTAGGGTTATCAAGTTTCTGACAATTTAAATATCGAGTGTAAATCTTGGAAATTTCTTAAGCATTTGAATGGGCACATGAAAGCCGTCGTAACTCAGAGGCAAAGATCGAAACCGTAAAAACAGGTGTTACCGAATTTATAATTACAAGAAAAATGTATATCTGGGGGCACGGCATAATACATTAACTGCCTTTTAATCTAAGGTCCTCGTTGAAGAGTTTTGAATTTATTAGATATGTAGTCAAATCGACGACATGTACACACCTAGTGCCGTACAATATTGCTATAATATTTTCCTCAACTACAACTTGCATTCTTCTAAAGAGAAGGCTATTAAGAATCGGGAATTCAAAACGCTTCATTTATATTACTGAAGGTGTAATAGGAATCTTTTAGAGCCGCTTCAATAGTCGATACATTCCATTCTCGTCTCGTTATAGTCGTTGGACCACTTTCCGTCTCAAATGCGATTTAGATTTATTCCCTCCCATTTTTTGTCTGTCTGCTAGCATTGTTATCTTTAAAACAATGGGTACGGTATTGTCATATCCGGAATTTATCATTCTAACACCATCAGCGGAAATGATACTAGATACGAGTTTTTAATATAGCATCATGGCCTTTTACACAACCATACCATGGCTTAGGTATAATGCAAGCGCCTATTAAATCACATGCATCGCATACATAATTAATTTCAGTCGCACTGGAAGGTGTGGCCCGACTTTCACTTTATCTTGTAATAATCTGATTGTCTTTGTATAGGTTAGATTGGAGTTTATTTTGTTATTAGCGAAACATTCCGATTAACATTTCATGTTATTCAATGAAATTTTAATCAGAAGGTAGAGACAATGAAGAAATTGTTCAAGATGCTCATGGTTCGTTCATCGTTGGACATTAATGTGCATACCTACTTCAACGAATACCTAACATTCGTCATTCATATTTAACTTGACGTGAGAAGTACATTACATGGTACTGTTAAAGTCTGGCCAGCGAGTCGTGTCAAAAGCATTTTTCGCAAAATATTTATATGGCAACAGCAGTTTTACCTATGAAATAAGCTGTCAGTCCTATTATTTACGCCACCATACATTTCGTTTTTGCTGCCTTTTTCTTGTGACATGACTCGCTAGTCAGACTTTGTTAATTTTGTGTCATTAACAAAAGGTTCTTATGTAATCCATAAAAGGACGATAAATTCCAAAACTGATCCAATAACAGTCCCGAATGTAACCGATAAGTTGAGTCAATATTTTGCTACTACCGAACTTAATCCCGACAAAACAGTTTGCTTATTTAAAAAACAAAACCGGGCGAAGGACTATGTTTGCTCGGGACCGAATTTTACGTGCGAGGACATCCGCCCGGAATTTAGGCGCCAGTTACATTAGACAATCCGATAGACGGATCGAACTTTAATGGTACATAAAAACATTTACCGGCACATAAATTATACCCCAAAAGACACCGATGACTTTTCTAATGTTTTATTACTAATGGACGGCCACGGACTTAAAGATTTGACTTAACAATTTATCGCCGATAAAACCCTTATTAGTTTCTTCTGAAAACCATTTAAGAACAGATAATAGGAAAACCGTAAAACATGTGTCAATAATGACAGTAAATACGTAGTAAATTGATATAAAGCGCTTTGGAATCACCCTCGTGACAATAATTTGGCCCACGCTCGACCATGGAACACAACAATACTTTTAACATCGGGAATGATTCGGAGGACGCCCAGAAATAATGATATAGGTCCCTAAGGACCTACACAATGCGTTTGGGATAATAATAGTTGTAGATTTGAAAGTGATTTGAATATGAATGGAACCCTCCCGCGCGGTGTTCGTAATAACAAATATGAAGTGTTGCTTTTATCCTTCCCCCTGATGATTTTGACTCTTGTATAACGAATTGCCTTTGGATTGCTATACTTTTAGGTAATTATGGGTATGTGTGAAAGTACGCATTGTTTGTCTTTGAGATCATGCTCTAAATGTGATTGGGGTCTGAATATTTCCACCCTTCTAATACGCCTGAGACCATCTGCAAATTCTGATTAAAAATTGTGTATTAATATGAGATTTTTGGAAACACACTCTTCTCACATTTAATATAAACATTTTTATTTACAATTATCTTTCCAGGATGATAAAGCATTTTGTAATTAGAATTTAAGCTTATAAAATTAAAATATTCCAAATAATAAAGAGCGGACGAGGCGAATTTATCAACCCTTTTTTTGCTGTTCCTGCATGATTTTTGTAAGTACTTAGTTTTGCACTAGCGTTTTATTTTTGTTTGGGGTTTATGTCTAAACAATAGATACATTTTACTAATGACAGCCTTTTAAAGCAGAGAATATACTTTTTTTTACATCTGGCTCTTCACAAATCTCTCAAGTGTCATTTTATTCGTTCATTCACCGCTTGGTTTGAGTTGTTCAACGCAACATTTAAATTCGCATTGTATTATAATTTTGAAGTGACGAACAGTGTGCTTTTAACCAATATTACGTTCTAATTGCATTTTCCGAAAACTCGAAGCATTTACTGCTTTTTGAATCCCAATTAATTTCATAGATATATTTGCTGGTATAACTGGTTAACTTACGACAACACAAGTTTAGCCCATGATAAACACACGCATCGCATCGGCTACCATTTCTCTGCCATTTTCAAGCCCACAACAGATGGACAGAAATGATCTCTCTATAGTATCACAGCGATAGTCCTGTCCGATAAGCATTTATTACGAGGGCGCGTATCGATCGCACGTGTTTTTGCAAATAATTTACTTACCTATTTTAAAAATGTGTGACTTACTATTACATACGTTAATTAACTATGTCATTGTGAATATTAGATATTTCATACAAGTCGTGCTGTCCAAAAAGTTATTTTTGCACGACGACGGCAGTTCCGAATTTTGATGGTATCAATCGATTCGAAATTATGCTCCAAGTGACAACTTTTTTTCAGTTAGTTTTCCGTAGTCAAGATACTTTATAATTATTACTGTTTTTTGAACTTTATATGCATGTTAATCTATGAATAACAGTAAAATGTCCTGTGTTTTCATTAACAGACGAATGAAGCAATCTACTTAACATAGTATCCAAATATTCCAGTTCTACTTGCACGAGTTCGTAGGTACTTGCATATAAATATAACGTCATATGACCGTTTCCCATATGCAAATGAGTCGTGCCCCTGTAACCGTTTGTTTTGTACGTCTGACTCATTCCACCCTGCTAATTTAAAATGACTTATAAGCAGTATATCAACAATGTTACTTTGATGTTTTTCCGCGGATGCTTAGGAGTATCTAGATTTAGCGTTTTTATCCAGCTGTGTCCCTGGTTTAGCGTAATGAATGGGCATTGTCTAATAAATGTATGTCATAGGTTGTTTATTTGTTTGATGTGTAGTAATGGGCCTTTTGATATGTGTGACAGTGGTTATAAACTGTCATATTTCTTATTCAGTTCATGTATATGTCGCAGTGGAATAGTATAATCCGCTGTTTTACATAACAGCGCTCTTTTGTAATACGGCGGATTCATCATCATCATCATCATCATATCAGCCGAAAGACGTCCACTGCAGGACATAGGCCTCCCCCAAAGAGTGCCACAATGACCGGTCCTGCGCCACCCGCATCCAGCGGACTCCCGCGACCTTTACCAGGTCATCAGTCCACCTTGTGGGTGCCTACCCACGCTGCGCCTTCCGATACGTGGTCGCCACTCAAGAACCTTTCCGCCCCAACGGCCATCGGTTCTACGTACAATGTGCCACGGCGGATTGCCACTATATTATTATAATATAGCGGCAATCGGCCGAACACATTCCAGCGGATTTTCCTTCAGCGGTATTCAATCCGCCCGATTCCAACCCGCCGTATTACAAAACAGCGCTGTTTTGTGAAGGGTCTCCGTCTCACTCGCAAATTAGAAAGAGGAGAGTAGATCTTTCTCGACTCGCGTCACGGTGCGGTGTCAGTTGTGCTAGGCCCCCTGTTATGTAAAACGGTGGATTATACAATATGCCGGCGACATATATATTAATATAGTACGTTTCGCAGTTTCTGTATTTAAAGACAAACAGTTATGAGGTTCTTCTGATATTGTAACTTTTTAATATTGTTTTTCATAACAGCTATCATTCATAGTTTTGGTAGCTAATCAAATTTTACGGGAACTGAATAAATCCTTTATCTATACGTATGTGTTATCAGTATCAGAGTACAATATACCGCATCATCAGTGTAACATGCCTGATTGATTTATTCACCCTAACATAAATAGTGACATTTCATCCACCCTTCCGCTTCAAGATTCATTCCGTCAAGTGCTAATCGAACCAGGACACTGGAGCACCTACCGCGCGTCGCTGTGAGACCAGTGACAGCTCATTCCACTGGCACCGGTATATCGATTGTACAATCATATTCCTGTATATAAAGTATCAAGCCAGACTAAAAGATTTTTTTGCCAATTTTAACACAATTACAAATATTTATAAGATTTTATTCGATTTAAGGGTCAATGTGAGTTGGGGAAACGTTTTAGATTATACATTATCCCTAAATGTTTTATTTTAATATTTCGTCTTTTTCTCATTTTTCAACCACATAACTCTCAAATACAGCAGCTTAAATAAAGCATACCTATCAATACATGCATATATTATTATGTATCACTATCACTATCACTACATAGTACAAAGTCGCTTCCCGCTGTCTGTCCCTATGTATGCTTAAATCTTTAAAACTACGCAACGAATTTTGATGCGGTTTTTTAAATAGCTAGTTATTCAAGAGGAAGGTTCAAATGCATAATGTAGTACCCGTGCGAAGCCGGGGCGGGTCGCTAGTTTTGACTATAAATGATAACTACTTACCTGCTGGCTACTCTACTAGTAAAGTTATAAACGAATAATTTACTTAATCTGTTAATTTGTAAGTAAGTCGTCTGTTTTCTATACATGACGCATTTTGAGACGACCGCTTACGATGTTTTTATTTAATTTAATTGGGTATATCACAACGATTGACAAATGCAACCACTGATAATTATAATATGTTTATAGCCGTACGTAGTAAGCAGGTATGTCAATTTAAAATTCCCTTAGGTATAAACATGTCTGACACACATACAATTTGTTCCATTAGGCCGCCAACGTTACCTGGATTTCGTGAAGGAATTTTAATTTGAACGAGGATTTATTTGGGTCAAACATGTTACAAAATGTTAGACGAAATATGATGACAAGATTAGACCGTGTCCTTCTAGTTTAATAAAAAAAGGCACACTCCGCAAAAACGTGAACTACCATAACTCATGTTAAAATTGTTACACTTACTATGGTTAAAAATGCACGTGTTCATGATTAGATTAAAATTGTAGGTACATGTATGTCATTTCAGTCGTATTGCGTATAAATGAACATTATACGCAACAAAGTTAAATTTAAGAGAAATTGCGCACATTATGCCTAAAAGTAGACAGAGATCTTCATCACTTCCACCTGTCACATACTCGTATAAATGGCGCATACCATTAACCGGTTATCACCAAAATGTGATGCAAATTGCCACAGCATCACCCGTACCCTAAAACAATTCAATAACCTCAAAACATCCGAGTTGCCAGGTCACGCACGTCACAATTGCCGCGTCACGTTTGTCACCGTGACGCATGACGCGTGACAATGTCTACTGTCGACGGCTGAGCTGGTTTGGAGACGGGTTTGAAATTCTAAGCCCTACAAATCTGACCCGTCTCCTTCGATTCGTGGTGATGGTAATTATCGTATAAATTTGCATGTGTGTCTGTATAACCCAATCAATTCAGATTTTCATAAACAAAATATTTAAAGATAGATTTATACGGAAGAAAATATGACGTCCGCAAGACTGACGGTCAGTCGCTGGCTGTTATTCGCTAAGCCCTAATACGGCTCACCCCGCCGGTCACCCGTCACGAAACTAGACCTCTACCGACGCTTAGTTACTACGCATCACGGTGTCAAGATATATTTGTGGGTGAGCGTTGAGGTGAGCTTAAAACAAGTTAGAGAAAAGGGGGGGCAGGACTGGCCATACAAATCTAGTCCCGGGAGCAAACCCGTGAGACAGAATAACAGGGTTGCAACTTATGCAACTTACATGTATGTAGGTACCTCTATAAGTACCTGAAACATTTTGCCACGTCCCCCTATTTCTCATGGCACACATTGCTAAACTCATATACCTAGCATCATTGTACCCGATTCTACGTGCACATGGCTTAACTAGCCTAAAACTAAATTCTACAGTGGCCTCTAAACTTCCTAATTTTATTTAGGTGTCGCTAAAACACTTTTCTATTCTATGAGCAGCTGTCATAATCAAATGATAGCGCTAATTTGAATCTGACGTTTCTTATTTTAGGCGGTCTATACAACTTACTTAGCTGCCTAAAACGCTATTCTAAATATGTCATTTTTAATCTGCCGCCTAAATTTTGCAGTTGCGTAAGATTGATGATCCTCATGATATCTTTGTTCGGGTACATATAATTGTATGTATTTATTTATGTATACGTAAGTTTATATCGTATTCGTTATATATTATGCGTATGTGTATGTATATTAATGAAATTAATTGATTTGCGTTTCCATTCGAGTCTCTGTATTTAGGATCCTGCATCACTAAAAGTATCTGTTTAGCCCAATGGTTGACTGGTAGAGAATGCCTTAAGGCCTTAAGTCCGCCAATTGTACCTTTATTTTTATATTTGTGCAATATGTGCAAGTTTAAATAAATAAATAAATTATGTCTGAAAATTAGACAATTTAGTTTTAGGCTAGTTAAGCTATGTGCACGTAGGATCGGGTCCATTGTGTGCTTTATCTGAATAAACTATTTTTATTCTTTGCTATTTTAGTATACCAAGTCCTAGTGAGTTCGCGCACGACAAGGGGAGGGGAGTGCTAGCTAGATACTCGTAGTATTTTAAAAATATACCTGTTTTTTTTTTCTTTTTGTTTTATAACATTATGCTTGCCACGAATCGGATCAAATTTATCAGAATAAGATGATTGAGTGCTAGATGCCGCCGACACCTGTCCTCTGCGGATACAATGGCCGGAACACTATGTTGCCAATAGTGATTATGTTTTTTAAAGCACTACTTGCAATGTAGTTCAAAGAAATCGTAAAGAAAAAAGGAATCGTGCGATTTATTTCTACCTACCTAAGTCCTGAATTTGTTAACCCTTATCAATTATATTACGTATGTTATTGGAAATTAACGGAATATCGAAATACTCACACTTTTCGAAATATTGCCAGTCATGCTTAACATTGAATTAAATTAAATAATATTATAAAACAGTCGCTTCCCGCTGTCTGTCCCTATGTATGCTTAGATCTTTAAAACTACGCAATGGATTTTGATGAGGTTTCTTTAAATAGATAGAGTGATTCAAGAGGAAGGTTTATATGTATAAGATAGTACCCGTGCGAAGCCGGAGCGGGTCGCTAGTATTAAATAAAGCATGGGACCTTGTGCATAGAAAATAAAGATAAAATTACCACCATGTTACGTTTGCTCGATCTTTGAATATTGAATGCAAGTCAACTTTTTAAAATTGTTATGCCCCAAAAATATTAGTATTCAGCTCGCATATCAAAACAATACGGCGAGCAATATCTACTCTATCATTACTGCGACAAAAATACACTTACTTATATACCCGTATTCAAACCACCCTTCAAGGCGTCAAAAACAAAAAATGAAAACGGAATGTCACAGATAAAACATCCTTGCAAATAATTGACACACCCCGGTCGCGACGTGACGTTCGGAAATTGTCACGTTTCTCGTCTGTCACGCCGCGTGGCATCTAACAAGCTGCCTAAATGTGAGAATGGGAGTAATTGGTGTGGATTTGAAGAGTTGAGATGTGTTCATGGTTTAATTTGAGACGATGATTTTAAATAAGATATGCATGACGTGTTCTTATTGTATCGGTTTATTCAGGAAGTTTATTTCAATGTGTTTGTAACTTTAAATATATATTATAGTAACTTTCATCTTTACTTGTCATTATGTGTGACTTCATTTGACTGTACTCAAAATGCAATCTTTCATCCCAAATATCAATAAAATGTAAACTTTTCGATTTTCACTTAAAATAAATAAATAAATATTAGGGGAGGTTATATACAAATTGGACTAGCCCACAGATCATAGAAAGAAGGAGATATGCCTTTACCGTAAAATTAGTCCGGTGCTGCTTCTTTCTATGATCTGAGGAGTAGCCGCATAGACGTGCATAGAAAGCTCAATAGACGACAATATTGTATTTAATATTTATTTATTTAAATAATTAAAATTAAATAAATAAATTTAATAGATATAAATATTTAAATCCGTCGAAAACATCCAAGACTCAGAAATAAATATACTCATGTTCATTACATCAATATTTGCCCTTACGGGGATTCAAGCCCGACCTCCAGCTTCGTAGGCAGCGTCAGTCCCCCATTGGGCTAATCGGTCGTTAAACTTATAGAAATAACGTCGTCGTGTTACAAAGCAAGAAAAATCTGTTGAAAACCAGCTTAATAATAAACAAATACATAGATCGACCACACAGTTTAAAATACTAACTAAAATTGTATCGCATAGGATGCGTCTCCGCATGTTATACGCGCAGTCAAAACTCCTCCGGTGAGATGGGTAATTAACTTGAAGAAGAAAAATTGAAGGTAGTTCCGAAACCAAGCCGAATAGCCCGAATCGGGAATCTACTTATCACTCTCTTTTTTGCGTGGATTAAAAAAGGGACAAAGATATAGTGGACGCGGATTATTGGGCCGTAGGTACCTACATTCACCGGACCCGTCCAAATCTTCTACTCAGCGTTATCGACAGAACTCCTAATGAACTCATTATAAAGTAGCCGAGGGTAGTATTGATTATTGGTGCAGATTTAAGGAGGTAGCGTGAAGGGTAGGTAATGATAACGTATTAAGTATTAAATATCGTATGCGACACAAAATTGTATTAAAGATCAAAACGTCTTGCTGAGGAAATGCTCATTTCTTTTTAGATATTCCACGAAAACAGAACATAAGCCAACTGAATACGAAAAAGAAATGTGCTTATTAGTATAAGTATGTGGTCAATCTTGTGTTTCGTCACTTGTCAGTTTATTGAAAACCAGCAGCCGAACTGAACAAGTAAAACAGCAAAGTAGAACAGCTTTTTGAAAATAGGTAATTATTGCGATATATTCTTAGAAACACCAATTAATGAACGAATGTTCATATACATATGGAATTAAGCATTGTATGAGTTACACGGATAAATTCAAATAAGAACCTAAAACGTACAATAAAACGTTGTGGTGTAGTCGACTGGGTCTTCATTAGATATATTGACTCGTTACAATGTAGGTTGCTTAATACCTACAGCGTGCAGGTTGGTTTGAGACGCACCTTCTTGGATCAAGCCTATTAACTAGAGGCATTACGAAATGTCAATTAACTTGGTCTTGCTGTGAACTGTACAATGTTTATTAGCATAGTAATGAATAGAACTATGAAGATTAAACTAGGTACAGTCAATCTAATAAAACTCCTGATTCCTCTAACTTGCTGCGAAGTTCTCACGTTCGGTCGCCGCAAGGGTTCCACTAATTAATTGAAGGCGACTTTTCATTTGTCGATTGGACCAGTGGGCGGCGAGGGCGTCGTTAAAAACTAAGTAATCCGATAGCCTGGGAGTTACCACTGTTAGCCGATAAAAAATAGGGTGTCGCGTGCGATGACATGACTATTATTTCTCTCCTAATTACATTGATCAAGCCAACTATTCAAAATTATGACATACATATACAACCTCACGCCCTTTTTTCTAATAGGGATAGGCAGAGCATATGAAATTCGATTTCCAGTGCCTCTTCTACCAGATTTATAACCAATAATATCAGTGTGAATGTTTTGTTTTTTTCGCAAGGTTTCTCACCCTTTTTTTTCAACGGATTACTTTGCCATAATAATCGTTTACTACATACACAGTTGTCTGAAACGGTTAACTTAATCAAACTGTTATAGAATCAAATGGGATGCATATGATAGACACGTGCTAATACGACAGTTACACAAAAACATTTGTAGGGCAAATTCAGTTACTTAATAAGTTAACAAATATAACTGGCAAATTGAATAAGGAACTTCGAAGAAGAGAAGTCAATGGAGTGAAATTTCAATATCACACATATTTAAAGTCCTGGAATATGGTTCTTTGTGTTGGGAATTGTCGATATTAAGTAAATTTTTACATTTTTAAGGAGGTAATCAAAAACATATTAAAGCGATGGTTGTTCTAAAAACGGGTTCAAATACATTTTGTCGGTCGTACTGTAATCTTCAGAGCATCTTAAAACCATTTTGTGTACAAATAACATTCCTGCCGACATTGGAGATTGCCATTAGCTCGAAGTGTTTCCGCTTATTGCAGTACGAACCAGTTGGTCCCGTTTGTTTGAGCATCGAACGAGTAACGGTTTTAGTTTTAAAATGTTTATAAGTAGGAAAAACAACAATAAACTTCGGTAGCCGCCCTGGAGGTACTTACCTACATTGTTCATTGCGAACGAAATCATTTCCAGATTTCCAAAATGTCCGGACCCTCGACACTACCTACGATGAACTTCTTTTTCATTTGTATTTTGTAATCTTAATTATTTTAAAAGTTATGTACTTTGTAAGTAACTTACACTCAACGTTCATAATATATGGTAGGTACGTATCACAAAAAGAGTAGAGTAGACGGATTACTTTGCACTCTTCCGAGAATTATATATTTTTTGATCGACCTAAGCTACCTTTTGTGTAGAATACTAACACGTAGGTACTAATAATAAGGAAGATGCATTCTATGGGTGCAATACGGCATTTTATACTAACTGGTACATCATAAAAATACGCGTCATGGCATAATACATTCATAGTTAACGAATACTGCGCGCAAATACTCACCGTTAACACATGCAAATTAATACTCGCTCCTCGAGAGCCCTATACGGAGCTTAGTTTTTGATCTAAATGAATTAAAGAGCAGTGTGTGCTATCTATGTGAATAAAATGAACGTTTGCGCATGTTTAAAGTCCTGAATGTTGTTGTTAGTGATGATTTTACTGTGTACGAGTATCGCAGTAATAAAATGAAATATGATTCATAGGTAAGAAAAAAATAAAAGTATGTGTAAGTAATAGTATGGCTGAAAATATAACGTTTGGTTTACAATCGTGACAGATGATGACAATTTGACTGACGTAACATGGTATTTCCATTTTACAATTAGAAATTCACTCAATTTTGACACCAACCCATTCTAAGTACATATTAGCTAGTGTCTCGGTGGGCGTGTGGGTATCATTTACACTCATCAAAAATTTGGCCACGAAGTAAGAAATTGTCATCTTCACCAGATTAGCTGTTGCTAGACTTTTTTTTGTAAGCCTATTATGTTGTGTCCCACTGCGGGGCAAAGGCCTCCCCCTTAGACTTCCAACCACCCCGACTCATTGCCAATTCTGGCCAGTGGCCAGTCAGTTTGAAAGACGTCCAGTTCATCCCGCCACCATCTCCTCTTCGGCCGACCACGGCGCCGTTGCCCATCGTGTGGCACCCACTCTGTAGCTATTTTAGCCCACCTCTGTGGGTGCATACGGCAAACGTGACCAGCCCAGTTCCATTTGAGTGCAGCAGTCTTAACTCCAACGTCGACAATGCCCGTTTTCGAGCGCAGAGTACTGTTTCGGATCCGATCTAATCCTTTTCACTCCAAGTATGCTGCGCTCCATGGCCAACCTTCAGTTTGGTCTTTTGTAACTCTGTCAGCGACCAGGTTTGGGCACCGTTAGTTAGGATAGGTAGTATACACATGTCAACGAGCCTCCATTTGAAGGCCAATGGGAGATCACCCTTCATTAGCCCCTTCATAGACCAATAGCTCTTCCAAGCATTTTGGATCCTCCTTTGTTGATAGACTACATGCAGTTTTTACCTAAGAAGCAGATTATGGTAAACTGAGGTGAATATTCGCTTTGATTAGCCAATATTAAAAACTGTCACAAATTCTCCAATATATTGAGCTTCTATACATTACTGTGATTTAGTAAGTTTCCAGATATTCCGTGTCGCATGGCCTTAACGCTGCGGGCTTCGTTTTTGAGCCGCTAAATGAATTAAGCTGCAAATTCCCTGGAATATTCTGGGATCCTGCATAAAGTAAACATAAATATCACACGGTCTATCGCTAGGGCCGAGGTTACAGGGATAAGACGCAGCGGATGTCGATAGCTGCTTTAGGATTCTCTGCAATATGTATACGAGAGCCGATCATAAGGTGGGTCGCGTCAACCACGCTTTTGTGGGTATACGTCAAATATGATGTCATATCATAGAAAACTGACAAACTTGCCATATAGGTAAGGTAGTAGGTACTTAGGTAGGATTTTAACCAAATGTTTGAAACAAGTCTTAGGTAGGGATGGCTGACGAACTGGGGGTATTATGAAGTAAACTAATATGGGCTTGAGTATTATTCTACTATATATATATATTAAACAAAGAGGCTTAGGTCAAAGTACACATGTCCTAAAAATAAGTAACCAAACCCGCGTACAGGACTTAGCTTGATCTCAATGGTCTGTTGCACTTAGGTAAGTATACAAGTTATACAGAGACGGCTACTTCTGGTATTTTTCACCGATAAAAATAAAATACCGTTCGAGCGTTTTCACCAAGTTCGCAGCCATATCTTCAACGCTCGCCTGTCCGTATATTTCACGGGCAACCTGCATTTAATAGCCCGGCGGTTCCCCGATAATTTTATTATTGGCGGATTTTTTCTCCTTTTTCCCTATGACGCGGCAGCTTCATTGAAATAAAAATCATTACCCATCTGCACGAAGTCGCGTAATCACACTAAATGCCAGTGGAAAAATGCCGTAGGTGTAATAGAGCTTTTACAATCTTACGGTTTTTTATGGTTCGGTCACGATAGCAAGCTACGAGTAGTTGGTCGTCGTGGGGGTCTTGGTTTTAATCACTTTAATGGCCTCTTGATTTTTATGACGGCCAGTGTTTTGTTCCGTGTGCAGATAATGGCCGTTAGGTTTTTATGAATTTCGAATTATGAAAATATTCTTCGTAACTGGCCGGTTAGGTTTTATAGTCCGTTCAAAGATCGATGGTTTGGGATAAGAGGTATGCTAATTTTAAACTAACGCTATGCTATAAAACATCATATATCGTGACCTTGTAGGCGCGTAGAAGACAATGAGCAATTCACCCTCGATAATTGCTATCAAAAAAAACCAGCCAAGTGCGAGACGGACTCGCGCTCGAAGGGTTTCGTACCATTATGTATAAAAACGGCAAAAAAAACACGTTTGTTGTATGGGAGCCCCCCTTAATATTATTTTTATTCTGTTTTCTAGTATTTTTTGTAAGCGGCAACAGAAATACATCATTTGTGAAAATTTCAACACTTTAACTATCCCGATTCATGAGATACAGCCTGTTGACAGACGGACAGACAGATAGACGGACGGACAGCGGAATCTTAGTAATAGGGCCCCGTTTTACCCTTTGGGTACGGAACCCTAAAAAAGTTAAAACAATAACCATTAAACAAAGTTAATGACACGTTATAACTAATATCTTATATTCCATGGGAACAAACTAAAATCAATAGCGCATAATTTAAACGATGACTCCATTTTACAAATTAACAAACAAGACATAATAGTTCATAGTAAACAAAACACACATATCGCCACAAACGAATATATACAATGAAATTGTTCTAAATTAAACTCTATCTTTATCAAAATAAAACTGATCAATAGTGACAAAGTAATTGTCTAAATTGCCCTCTCTCCGAATAACTAAACTCTTCTTTCTGTACGAAATGAAACCGTATGTTTATGCTTATAAGGACGAAATAGAATGCATTTAAAATGTGGTAAATGTATAGTTTTAAATAGTAGGGTCAGGGTGAAAGTGCGGGCTCGTACAATAAAATAAAACGGTTGAACGATCCGATGTCAGACAATACTCGGGGCGAATCGATTAGTACAGTGTTAATAGATGCGATTGGTTTGAATACGCCTTTAGTTCTATGGAATTGTTAGAATTAAGCTGTTTAAGGCGTTTTTTTTAGATGCGATTATGTCTTTTATGGTGAAGATTACTAGAAGTTTTTAAAAAACTGTATCGTGTTTCGTGTTTAACGGATACTGTACATGGCCCGTATTATAAATATCCACTTCATTTACCAGGAGCACTTCGTTTTCAAATGTTGGTAAAACCCAAAATGTATAAAATTAACGTGAGCACAAATTATCTTTACTACCTATCATATCCACATCACTGATGAGCGTTTCTCAAAAAAAATGCCACTACATTTTTTCGGAGATTTTCTGCAACTTTTATGTTATTTCTACTCAAAATCACGATGTCTTTCCATCCCAATAGGAGAAAAAAAGTGTCCCAAAATGTTCATACATTTTTGAACTTTCCTATTGTGTTACCACCATACAAAGTGTATGGTAAATGGTAACACAATAGGAAAAATATCTTTGGGACAGTTTTTTGTCCTACCAGGGTCGAAAGAGCTCCTGATTCTGAGTGGAAATAGTTAACATAAAATTCCTATAAGTACAATTAATAATAGTGGCATTTTTTTTGAGAAACGCTCTGATACGATTGAGAAGAGAAAGCCGGTTAGCCTAGTGGGTACTGACGCTGCCTACGAAGCTGAACGTCCTGGGTTCGAATCCCGGTAAGGACAAATATTTGTGTGATGAGCATGAATATTTGTTTCTGAGTCATGGAAGTGTTCTATGTATTAAAGTATTTGTAACTATTATATTTATCGTCGTCTAGTACCCATAACACAAGCCTTACTGAGCTTACTATGGGACTAGGTCGATTTGTGTAAGATTGTCCCCTAATATTTATTTATTTTATTATTTATTTATAACGCGGTTCAGTGTCAAAGAGAGTGACTGCCTTAGAGATATTCCATTCCATATATCCGAATTTACCTTAGCTGCTTATGCTTGAAGTACGAAGTTCATAAACTGAAACAAAAAAATACATATTTTTATTACAGAGGACACAACTTTTAAGGGGTTGTTAAATAGTAATGCGGAGTTTATTTTATGTGTTAGTTAGTAAGATGAGATGAACAGGAGTGCATACATACTCTTTAGATTCCGTTTGGCCAATTCATGATAAGTATGATAACTATGAGATACGAAATTTAAGTAGGTATCTAAGTTATTTACATACTTATGAAAGTATGTATTTGAGTGTGTAGTTGTCAAATAATGTGGATGTATGTATTAGTAAGCTTTTCTGTATTTATTCCTGCACTACCTGATAACAACTCTTCTTGAAGGTTTCCTGCTAGCCAAAGGTTGTCTGGAAGAGATCGTTTTAAAGTGATAAGACCGCCTGCTGTTATCTTTATTTATTGAATGTACTCTTGTAAGATGCTTTTCTTATTATTTTTATTTATCGTATGGCGAATCAGTATTTAGAACCTTGAGATCTTGGAATAGGCAGTACGGTTGCCAGGTTGTTGCACTTTTAGCACCGGCCAGGGGTCGCGTGTAGCCTGTAGGGTAGCGGTGGGTACTTCCCCCGGACGTGGTGCGACTTCGACCCCCGCTTTCCTTATGATGTGGTGCAATAAAGAATATTATTATTATTATATCAAAATGTACCTAACGCCGGAAATGCAATATTTGGCGTAACTTATCCCTTTACAGAGAAAAGATGAGGTACTACATAAATATAAGGAAATCTTTGGGAACCGAGAAAAACAAAATAAAACACAATTAAACAATTAAAATTAAAATATTGAACCAATTAGGTACCCGCGTTACGGCTTTCACGGGATCATTTTCAATAATAAAATTTTGAATAATTAATCCTATCCCGGGGGAGAGTGATATGAACTACACTTGTTCCCGTCGGGCCATTAATTTTAATTGCATTGTTTGTACGACATATTTATAGGAGGCGTCAGGTGCAATGCTTTTTTAAATAGCTTCATACATCGGTAAATTAGTTGCATATGTTTTAATTCGGTTTATTGAGGATGTGGGGTATTTATTGGAGTGGGTTGCTATACGATACGAAATAGTGAGAGACTGAAAAAAGTTTAAGATTTCTACAATTATTACTAATTTAATAAAACGACTTGCAGTACATTGCGATACAAGTGAGGTATGTTGATAATTACAGGTGAGCGTGATAAGAGAGCCGAGGATGTAATTATCAAAGCTCACGCGTTTCATACGACGTTTTTCAACACATGCGAGGAAAAAATCCTTTTTATAAAATGAAAATTTTATAGGCCTGCCAAGTTATTTTCCTTACTTATTTATGGCAACAGGTTTTTACTCACATGTTGTATACATCGTCAAGAATTTCCAGTGGCGTCCATTCTTTTTATCACTTTTCTAGTCACCACGAGTCAACATTTTTGTTAATAACCAAACACGCATTAACAATATTTAAAAATATCTGTGAAATGACCTATAATGGCGCGCAACAGTTTTTGTGAAGTTTGCGCAGTGCGCGCGCATTAGATGAAATCTAAATAGCCAATACAAAATACTTTATTCGTCGATCATATGTATACATTGCAGATAGTGGTAAATAAAATAAATATTTTCGTTTTTAAATGTTACCTTTATTAATTAATGTAAAATGTTATCAAAAGTGAATAGTTTTACTAAATTAAACTTTTCTATATGAATGAATGAATGAATTAATGAAAACAATTTATTTCAAGTAACCTGGACTCATACAGAAAATTACATATTACTTAAAAGTAGATTAGGCACCTATGAGGAAGAATTTATATCCAAAAAGAAATAGTCAATTAATTAACAATAAGGATTTAATTTGTTTAGTCGAGTAAGAATCTATTTGCCGAGAATTAAAAAAAAAGCTGTACATTCTGTACAACCCGGTTAATTTAAGAATGCACCGAGTGGATGCATACATCTTGCTGCAAGGTGCCAACGTGACTTAATCGGGATATAACCATAACACACAAGTGTTATAAAACACGCGTGTTTAATATCCAGGATTGTGAGCCTTAAAGCGACACAATAAGAGGTACGTTACGAGCAATTGTGTTAAAAAATGAATTTAAAACGTGTAGTAAGTAATCTTAATGTAGTTTGCCAATGTTAAATTCAAATCAGTCTTCTTGTAAATTTTTGTAAGCGTAACTTGTTTTACCTCGTCTATTTCGTAAATCCTGTGAAACAATGTAACTTAAATCTGGTGACTTAACTTAAACTCAAGTCTAGATAGGTACTTACCTTATTTTTCTCGTGCTACAACATACATAAATGTTTTTGTATTTAATAATGAAAACTATAGGTCTAAAGAGAAAAAAAAAATTAACAATGCTTTGTGTATGACCGTTTGTTTTATATTTACATAAATAAATTAATAAAAAATAAAAATAAAATTAATGAGATTACATCGCCTATATTATGTAATAAGTATATTCACCCCGAAAATCGTCTGATTTAAACAAATTATAATGCAACGTAGTTGTATTTTTTACTGAACTTATAAACACTTATTAAAATCTAGTCAAAAATACACCTCCTTTCCATCTGTTATTACACCCAATCATTTCCTTTGATTTGTGGTCTCATAAATCAATCTTTCAAACATTTTGACACGAACAAACGCTTAATACACACGTAGTCCAAAATCATTCACTCGGAGAGTGAATAAAACTCATTCACTCATGAAGTATAAATCATTCAATACATTCGACACTTAAAAATGGATCGATTCAAAAAACTCCGCTCATTGAATGGCTAACAATGAAAATCGCCATAACAAAAAAGCTCAGCTGCTTGTACGTAAGTCAAAAGTGGAGGCGTTTTGCATAAAATGATTAGAAAATTACCTTTTTCAACGCTTTCTCATATACCTAGCCCGGGTATTGCAGTATCTATTTGGCAGGTGGAGGCGTGTCTCTATTTTGACATCTCTGTAATTCTGATTTTGAGATAGATAAACATGAAAGAGGGGATTAGTCCTCTTCTGTCAAATACCTCGGATGGTGGATGCTACGAGTATGTAGGTAATTTTATTCCTAGCAATTAAGTTTATGAAGAAGGAATATTATCTATATGCCCCTTCGCATTGCTATTTGACATTATGAATGCATGGAAAATCAAAAAACTGAAGCATTTTTTTTTTACGTATTCAGATATGTTAATGGTGTTAATAGCACTCTAACCTGTAACTCTTTGGGGTTCTCCACACTCGTTGAACTAGCAGGTACTGGAAGTATATGGTTACACAGTTACACTTATTTACATACAGCCATCGGCATATTTGATAAAGAAATAAATCCTAATTTCCATTTCCTAAAATCGATCGGTTATAAAGTGGCAACACATGTATTTATTAGTACACAACTGTGTGAGTATTGTAAAAACGCTTCAGCTCATGATTTATTTTTTATTTAACTAACGGGCGTCATAACAAATCAGACGGTAATTTAAAAATAAAATGTGTTTTATCGTTGCATTTTATACGTACGTAAATAACTGAAGGCTAAAAAGATGTAACAGTAAGATTGTTCTTTACGTCTTACGGTAACTAATATTTACATACATACATACAAATCGCAAAATAGGCGACAGATACAAGAGACTTCCCAACATCCAGAGCTTAAATACCTACTGAACCATATGTTCAAATAGATACCACAGAAAAACAATTAATATGGCAAACGATAATGCAGTCACCTTATATAGGTACTAAATAGCTTCCCAAGGCAAGTCATAGATAACATGGTCAAAAATAATTAAATATATGAATATGTATAATTAAAAAAGCACTCAACATACAATTACTGTAAACTCCTAAATAAATAGGTAGCTATTTTAATACAAAACACTTAAAATTATATTAATAAAAATATGTATTATGATTATGCCTTCTCGCAACACTGATTAAAAAAAAAACTAAACGTAAAAGACAAACCATGTAACGTAGATATATTATATATACAGTTATATTTATACTGGCTGATATTATTAAAACGTTCGTAGCAATTACAGTAGTTATTACGCGTTACGGTACCTGAATATTCGGTTAAAGATACTTTTTACTTAAAAAATAAACATGTAATTAAAAACATATTTAAACGGGATAAATATAATATATATAATATATTTGAATGAGTTCTAGCTATAATGATTCTAGAAACAGGTAGTAGATCAACTTCTTAGTGTATGTCAAACTCACTTTAAACCAGATTTTATTGCCATTGTTTCAACAAACGGCTTTCACATACAAACAATACGAATTAGCAACTTAGCTGGCCAAACAACTCGACTAAACTATTTAGCGGACAAACTTTCAAGTCTTTAAATAATTTACTAAGAAACTTGTTCAAAGCCGACGACAGCTTTTCATTATATATATTCAACCTTGTGCTTTTAGAAATAAAGGTGAATATGGTTTAATTTAGTGTCATCTAATAGTGTCACATAGCACTGGTATAACGGGTAAACGTTGGTCAAACACTTGACCGTTTTGTACAACGCTTTGACATGACATTTGCATCAATCCTGCTTGTAAATGGTGGGTTGATTTGGTTTTTTGGTCAAATATTAAGGCTAAATGGATTGGAGATCTTGGGATCAAAAATAATATTGTTATTGTATACCTACTCATATTCTATATTTTATTTACTCAGTAGTTTTCACTAATCCTTTTGAGTAAAATTATATAGAATATCCGCTTCGGGATTTATTTAATTGAATTATAAGTGTTAATTGTCGTCATTATACTAATGAAATGTGGATTTGTGTTGAAATATTGTATGTAAATTTTAGGTCTATTGAGTACTAAGCTTTGGCCCGCGACTTCGTCTGCCCATGCACACGGGATAAAAACTATCCTATATTTCAATCCAGGCTATAAACTATCTTCATGCACTATCTAATTTAATCCAAATCACGTAAGCCGCAGAACTGCGGACTGCGTACCACTCATGTACAAAAGAAGTATACCTAGGGCGGCACATCGTGCACTCAGAAAAAGTAAAACATATCACCGCCCAAAGAATATATAATTTCCTGGGGCTAACGGGCCTTGACGGTGAAGTGTACTCAAAAAAAATGGCTGCCACAATAGGTCACTTGCTGGTTGAAGTGGCATAACAAGGCCCACAATCAACAGTAATCAACATATATTTAACTATTTTTATTATAGGTAGCAGGTAGCAACATTTATTTTAATCGGAAGTGATTCTGCCAATCAATATATGTTGTACTGACTTAACATCGTCGTAAAAACGGTAACTGGAAATACTCTCATTGAAATTCAAATTTTGCTATCATAAAATTTCAACCTACAACTACAATCCAGATAAAATGCATAATCATATTATTCAAAAACCATTCTAGGTTTTAACATACACAAATAAGGCCTCGTAAGGTGACTTATTTAAACAACCCTTTAAATTTGTTGCTCAAACGCCATTAACCTAAGGGTCAGCCGAAGCAATAAAAGTGTGCAAATAGCCGACCAATAAATTAGCATAGTTACTTACTAATTTACATACTATTCTACATGCAGTGGAAATAACTGAATCTACGCCACGTGTTCGCTCGGACGAAGGTTTACTTAAAGGGGTTAAGATAATTTTGAGAATATTTGCCCGTAAAGACGCCCATGTAGATGTAGTCTCCATTCAACACATTATTAATAATTCCTTTCTAATATAATAAAAAACATACACGTTACAAATTTAAGAACGTATAATAAAAAATCAAACACAATTATTTTTCCTTTTTATCAACTCGATGCTATGAGGCCCACGTTTAAACATATTTCGCAGAATATTACAAAAAGTACTTGTCTTTTAAATTTCACAGAATGTCTTAATGGGTTTGTGTCGTAACCAAGACAGTTTTCTAAAAGTGAAGAGAAAGCATTTGTACTTATACTATAAATTATCGACAAGTCAATAGTATCCCTAAAGTAGCAGTGAAAGAATGTCTAAACATTCCAAAAATGCAAGGATAAATGGAAACACCACTTTCGTTCGTAACACAGTGAAACCCATAAAAACTCTCGTATGCACTGCAAACTATCGTACTTTTAACACAAGCAATAAGTAAAGCTCCACACGCAATATCGCTAGAACTCACTGCAACTCCCATACGGAAGTCCATTAACGCTTTTAAACGTTCACGTACCGGCCTTATCTCACTAACGCGGCAATGTACATTAAGCCAGGCATTGGTTCGTTAATAGATTCCAACGGGCGGATAGCGTGGTACAGGCACATGAGCAGAGACCTAATGCGGACAGCGCTTAGGTTAGGTATAACCTTATCAGTTGCCTGGGTACGATACGAAACAATATAGCTGCGTTTCGAAATGGGGCAGTGAAGCAAGAATGTAGTCGGGATTGCGGGTGTGATCTGTGATAGTGGGGGTAGGATCCTACCAGCGAGGAGTTAAAATAAAGTGCAGCTTAATCAAAATTGTAGCTTGAGTTTTTCAACAGACTCAAATAGTAAGTCTCAAACTTTACTGTATATTTGTTATGTTATGTCACAGATTAATCCTGTACCAACTATTGTGTATAGTGCACTAAAGTGATCTCGATCGGGCCCAATGGGTGACTGGTCGAGAATATGACATTAATCATTAAGGCTGAAAATTTAGCATTATTTTGGAACTTGGATTGTTTTTCTTATTCTAATAAAAAAAAACGTCTATTTCTTAATCGTAAATATTATTAAATGAAATGATGTAATACTTTCTAAACGCAGAAAAGAGTTTGTTGGTTGTAAATATCTATCAATAACATTAAATAGGTACAAATTTCTGATTACAAATCCACCGACCGTCAGCAATTTGCGTTATCGAAATAATCTATGCCATTCGTACTTAGCCAGGCGACTAATCGCCACAACTGCCCAGATACCATATCAGCGTATATGATGAGTCTATCTATAGTACATTATGTATCCGGATTTGGGGAAGCAATTCGCCGTGCTGTCAAAATAAGATAGGAATGAGGGGACATCTTTAGGGTGAATTTCTGTTGATTGGACACCCGGTATGTTATTTTTTTGGCTAACGATATTCTAAGCCGCTTACGGTTGACAGATCGTATCGGCCAATTTCGTTAAGGAACTTGATTTGATATTGTGGTATGAAATCGAGATTAACCTATTGAATAGACGTGAATTTGCCAACATAATGATGCAAAGATTCTCATAAATTACCTACTAATACAATATAAAGATGCTTCAAAGCATATTTAATAAGGTATCACTGATATATATCTCCATTTCTTTTGCCTTAGTTTGTGTAACCCAATTTGAAAATAATTTGTTGTTCGTGAATAATATAATAAGAAAGCCTTTCCTTGATTCAATCAAACAAATAAATTACATGCCCAATCATCGAAACCAGTTCAAAAGAATAACAAACAGGGCTGTAGCAGTTTTTGCCTGTTGTATTATGCGCAACGTTCCTGGATTGATTTCGACCCTGCTCAGGTCCGCTGTATGCATAATAAATGACTATGACCTTACGAATCGCTGAATATGTGATGCCGATTGTATTAGCTGTGACGTTCCACAGACATCCCTCTAATTTGAACCCAATCTACCTACAAATATGACTGCAAGTCGGAGTGAGTCTCAAAGGTAAAATAGCGGGTTATGCAAGAGCGGTCACTGGATGAAATCTGTTGGAGTGACGGTACTTTTAGAATCTCTCCTGTGACAATATTTGGTAGGAACATGACATGACATGATCAATGCAACTCGGCAAATAATCTCAAAATGCAACATGACTTCTGACCGTTGCATTTTGGATCAACCTAGCCCTTTGCAGCTTTGGTGCGTTGACTCAGTATATACAATAGAATTCAAAACACGTTTTCTGTGGAATGTTAAATTTGCCATATTGTGTTTGTGGAGGCCCAGAATTAATTCATTTCTCAATACAAAAAAATATAGCTTTTTATGAAATGATTGGATTTCATACCGCTCCTGCGCAATTATAATCATCATCATCATCATCATATCAGCCGAAAGACATCTACAGCTGGCCATAACCCTCCCCCAAAGAGTGCAAAAATGAACGGCCCTGTCACAGTCCTGTGCCACCCGCATCCAGCAGACTCCCGCGACATTTACCTTTAGGCCATCAGTCCATCTTGTCGTGGACCACGCGTGCGTGTGGACCCACGCTGCGTCTTCTAGTACGTGGTCACCACTCGAGAACCTTTCCGCCCCAACGACCATCAGTTCTACTGGCAATATGCACTGCCCACCAATATAATACTAATGCGCAAATGTAATACTGACCGTATACCGATAAGTAAGGAAACCTAGGTAGCATCTAAAAGCTGACGTCGGTAGAGTACAAAATACAGCATTACCAATTCCGCCCCGTCAAATAGGGAAGTGGCCTTCAAGACACCTTCCTGACACCTTCAAACCTACGTGAAAGCAATAAAGGCGAGCAATAAGGTGACAATTATTAGAACCAGTGTGTCCAATATTGGGATATATACGATCTTACGTTAAGTTAAATAGTTGAGTATTTTACATAATAACAAATATCGTATAATTCCAGAAATGATAAGATAAGATAAGATAAGATAATTTTTATTGTTTGAACTGTGTACATTGTGGTTGTAGTCATAAAATTGTAGAATCAACAGTCTGCCCATTTCGGACTTACAATGTAAATAGAAACATATTGTAAATACATATGACTGTATGAAAGCTACGCTATATAAATGCAAGTCGGATTAAATCATTGTTTATTACATGTTTTATACTGATTTGATATCCAAAGGTCAGTAGAAGGTTAAATTTAAACTCGTTTATTTACTTGAATATTAAAATTCATGAAGATAAACCCACAAGCCTTTATGTAAAATTCTAAGAACGTAGTGTTAGCGGCTTTTAAAAGGCACTAGATGATCATACATTTATATTTTTATGTCGGAGTGGACGCCAATATGGCGTTTATATTAATTAAATGCATATTTCAATCATCTGCATCAGTAATTGAATTGATTTGAATAATATTTGCCTGCCTTCTCACTATAATTTAAATTTTATTGAAAGAAAGAAATAAAGATGAGGTTTCTGTTATGGAAACTATATGAGGGCCGTATACAGTTTAACACAAAGAAAACATTCAAGACTTGGAAACAATTATACATCGTTTGAACCATTTGCCCTTACCGGTATTTTAATAAATAAAAACGATACTGGATTAGAGCACACTTGGAGAGCTATGTTAGCAAATTGCGACGTCGGGAAGAAAGTTGAACAGTAAATCAAAATTATAGTAGATTGTTAACCGAGGGTTGAAAGTCACCCATTCCTGACGAGATATTTTGGCGCTCGAACGAAGTGAGAGCGCCAATAGTTCGAGGCTGAAATGGGTGGCTATCCCCGAGTTAAACACTCTACTTTTCATTTCGAATTCGAGGAAAGGAATTGAAAGCCCAAAACTTTAATATTTTTTAAATCAGTAGGATCCTGTAGAACAAATTTTAAAAGCGTTTGTCTATGGATCATTTGGGCGGGAACTGTTGACAGATTTTAATAATGTTTGTGTGTGAACCATTTCCTGGACGCGCTTTTGAAGTGGTTATGTCGAAAACTATTTTTAATTATTGTTTGGTTAAAAAATTACGTTAATAATTGTATTTATATATACACCATATAAGTCGTAATGAAGAATGAAAGCCATCATAATTATCAAAAAGCTTCAAAAATCAACACAATTTTATGGAAGTGTGGCAGTATAGGTTTTTACCATTGTTATTTTTTTTTATTACTAGGAAGCTGTTCTGAAGCGGTCACATTGAACTACGAAAACTTAAAAAATATCCAATCGTTTTCAAATAGCAATAATAGTCATACAATAATTAATTTAATATTAAATCAATATTTAAAAAAATTACGCATGATTGTCAACGATTTTCAAAATCAGTACAATTTTCTGAAACTGTGGCTGTCCAGGTTTCGGCCATTGCTTTTTTATTTTTTATTACTTTTCATCCCTAGGGGCGACATGCCTCACTTTCAACCCGCTGTTTAGATAAACAATGACCTACTTTCAGAGTATTGAGAGATGAAAAAATATTTAATCAGCAAATAGTGTGTACCTGTTAAGAGTCCGCAGTAAGCTCGATTCTCCATACAAACGTAGTTACGCTCTCATTTTAAAACTACGCGTTGGATTGTAATGAAACTTTGCATGCACAATGACATAAGGAATATCTATGTCTGTAATTAGTTTATGTAGCTTCAGATACCATAGTAAAAAAATACAGCGAATTTAAGTTTTTCATATAAAACTTGTTTTATCTGTATTTCGTTTGTTTTATAAACTGGAACCATATAAACTAATCACAGACATAGATATACTTCATGTCATTGTATATGCAAAGTTTTGTCACAATGCAACAAGTAGTTTTAAAATGAGAGCGTAACTACGTTTACGTCACACCTGGCCATAATGCGAGTTTAACTGCACGCTGCGCGTACGGTAAAACTCGCATTGTGGCCAGGTGAAGACGTAAAATTGTGTACTCACCACGGGCGGTAATTCGTAAAGCCCCAGATCGCATATTTATGGCCCTCACCTTCGGTTCGGGCCACAAACACCTGCGATCTGGGCCATTCACGAATTCACCGCCCTAGGTACGTAATGTACTATTGTATGGGAAGGTGAAATTCGGCCGAGCTTACTGCGGACTCTTAACGGCACTTACACCGACGTTGTATAAAACTAATTTCGTGTTTTATTTTTTACTACTGTTATCTTTCAATCGGTCACACTTTGCACAGATAAGGGTGGAGGTACATGCTAAATTAAATGTGTATGGGCGGCTCATGATAGTCAGCTTAATTTGGCACTGATTCAGTAGTCGCTTTAACGTCACAAATGAAGCCAAAACAAAGTAAACATTGTCATCTTATTAATATTATAAATGCGAAAGTTGGGATGTTTGTTACTCGTTCATGAATATACGGCGGAATAACCAGGGTATCTTAAAGTGTGGTCAATGGACCCCTTTGGGGTCCGTGACATGATTGCTAGGGGTCCACGGCGAGTTCGTTTACTCTTAATTTTTTTCAACATTCAACAAAGTTCGCGGTATTTTTTAAATTCTGAAAATGGTTCATGCCTAACAGAAGTTTAAGAACCAATTTATCACTTTAATCATTACGGTGATCTTAGCGCACAAATAGTATGCATATATATAGCCTGAAATAAAACATATAAAACATTTATGGAAAAAAAATATCCCTTAAATGATTCAGGGCTGGAAGTTGATAGGGAGTTCACAAAGTCGAAGCTAGCTTAAAATAAACAGATCTTAATATATCTCTTAAAACCTTCGTGATCTCTTAATTTCAATATTCAAAAGAACAAGACACGATATTATGCTTCACAGTCTTAAACGTATGTAGGAATTTGTTTACATTATAATTTGAATTAATGAAACATTGTGCCCGTGGACCAATCAGGTTTCAGCTCTACAGTGAGAGCCCAAATTGAATGAATCAGCTTAAGGCGACGTTAATCCTTCGTAATTCTGGCGATGTAAAACGTTCCGATTCCGATGCCTATGAGAATAATTTTGAATTGAGTGAGAGGTGTTTTATGACAACATTTCCTCGTTTTGTATGTTTCTATTTCTGCCATCGTATTTTCAATGGCGGTGATGTAACATTTATTTCGTCATTAGTACGCTAGTGTTGTACATTTTGAATAAAACACATACGATGTTTTCTAAAATAATTAAACATCCACAGAAAACGATTCTGCCATGGTGTGTTGTAAGTTTTTGGCGAGGATACAATTTAAACCAATCGGTGTTCTGTGGGATAGTTGCGTAACTGTTTACTCATGCACATGACTCGAACAAAAATTAGGGCTTTAAAGCCCAACATCTCGCAAACGAATTACTGATTTAAAAATGGTTTTATTAAACACATAATATTTGAACGAGCTATCCAATGTTACCCCACACCATGGGTTTAACGAGAAAAAAAATTACATCCCCGCTTTAGGTGTAGGGGTGGTACGCTAAAAAAAATATTTTTCAAGATTTTATTGTACTGTTTTGTCGGCGTGATTGATTTATATACTCATGCCGAATCACAGATATCTAGTAAAAAAAAAAAATCCTCGTTATGTATGTTTCTATTTCTGCTATCGTATTTTCAATGGCGGTGATGTAACATTTATTTCGTCATTAGTACGCTAGTGTTGTACATTTTGAATAAAACACATACGATGTTTTCTAAAATAATTAAACATCCACAGAAAACGATTCTGCCATGGTGTGTGTGACATGTGTTGTAAGTTTTTGGCGAGGATACAATTTAAACCAATCGGTGTTCTGTGGGATAGTTGCGTAACTGTTTACTCATGCACATGACTCGAACAAAAATTAGGGCTTTAAAGCCCAATATCTCGCAAACGAATTACTGATTTGAAAAATGGTTTTAGGAAACACATAATATTTGAACGAGCTATTCAATGATACCTCACACCATGGGTTTAACGAGAAAAAAAATTACATCCCCGCTTTAGGTGTAGGGGTGGTACGCAAAAAAAAAAATTTTTTTAAAGATTTTATTGTACTGTTTTGTCGGCGTGATTGATTTATATACTCATGCCGACTCACAGTTTTCTAGTAGTAATGGTTACTGAGCTAAGCCGAAGACGGACAGACAGACAGACCGACATCGCGAAACTAAAGGGTTCCTTGTTGACTACGGAACCCTAAAAAGGCACAAAAACAACATTACATTACAGTGATTCAAGCGGTCTTTCCCTTAACGTCGTCAAACGATAACTGACATGACGGAATTAAGCCGTCGACTTATTTAGCCGGCAATTGTTAATTTCCTCCAATGGCCTAATGGGCTAAATCCTCTCGTGAACTTTTGTAATTGGTTGATTGCTCCCCCGTGGCTAGAGCTAGTTGATTAGCCTGGGATTCTTTTGGCTACTTATAATTATAACAAAACAAGTTACTCTTATTAATTTCTAGCTTCTGCCCGCGACTTCGTCCGCGTGGAACTCGTTTAGATCGTACCTCCATACAAACTTTCACCCCCCATTTTACCCTTTTAAGGGATGAATTCCGGGATAAAAACTACTCTATGTGCTTCCTCGAGACTCAAACTATCTTTGTATTAAATTTTACCTAAATCAGTTCAGCGGTTTAAGCGTGAAGAAAGTTTACGATCGAGTTGCAAATCCATAATTACCCACAAATTGAAAAATAGTTGGACCTAATGGCAGTGAGCAACTTCAGCTCGTGTCCAATTCGACCGCGATTTTTTTGACCTACTGAAATGTTAAGTGCATAGTCTTGTTAGATGCGCTCCATTCGTGACCTTGGCCATTCAGATTCATATTCAATTATTTATTGCAAAATGGAGACCCTAAACTAATAAATCCAATCAACCGCTTTCTCCTCCAATCAAGTGCGTGGTACCGATGCAAGCCAAACATTTGAACCTGTTGTTTTAGAATAATCATTTGATTTTGACGTCTAAGTGAGCTAGCTAGCATCAGAATGCATACGACAAAATGTCCGTTTCTCTTTTAAAAAGGAATTATTTGAAAAAGTACAGTTGTAAATTATTCAGATATGACTTTTCATCGAAAGGGAAACCAATAATCGTCAGGTTGATATTGATACTATAAAGTATCAATATCATCTTTCGAAAAACGCGGCTGCTCTTGAAAAATACATTTATAATTTTCCAGACTTTGAAAAACTCGCGTTTATCATTGCCAGGCCATTGGCTTTTAATGTTTGTGAAATCTTCTATTTATATCCATTGATATTTCATTCTACTTTACCGATATTTCAGAGGACGACTTTCGCAACCCCGTATCTATCTCAGTAAATCTGTTTCAAAATGGATCTAGCACCCAGCAGCTTAGGTTGAGATTTAAATAAACGCCATAGTGTTATGCGAGTAAGTGTACGATGGAATAGGATTTATTATTTCAGTACGGTTCGCAGGTTTAAAAAAGGCATAAACATGCCGCACCTGCGACTTTGATCGTGAGCGGAAGAACAATTGTGGATATTTTAATATATATCAGTAGTTCAGTAGACACAGTGAAATGGTTTACATTGAACCAAAAATTGGGCCAAACGTAATTGATAAAAGTCGACATTGAACGGTTATAATAGTTTCTTTTTACAGCTTGGAAAATAAACTACATATTAGAAGTGGGATCATAGAAAGTAGAAGCTACATATTTTAGTCCAGTTAAGCGATATGGCTATGTATAACTAAGGTTGGCGAGATCTCAATTTATCAGAAAACACACTAAGAGTTTCCCCAGCACTTTTCATATGGAAACAAAACCAGGTAGAACGGTCTTGAAGTTGAAATTGTCAGATCTTTTAGAAGCTAAAAAAAAGGTGATAGGCAATATTAAACTTCTCCATTCCTATTGGTCGGTTGGTAAAATGCAATACATTTCAGTAACTAAATATAAAGTTGTGAATACTACTAGGAATACGGTTGACTCCAAATCAATGTAATTATTTGTAGATGTTCATTGTTAAGTCTGATATTTTATACAAATCAATTTGAAAATACAAGCCAATTTCCAATTTGAAAAAAAAAACCAAAACACTATTATATCCTAAAAAAATGGGTTATATTTCATATCATATTTAAAAATGGTGTTGAGCATTTATTTCGTATTGTAGCTAAATGGTTTGTGTTAGCTGAGATTTGACAGCGAGATGATTGTGTGAAACTAGGTTACACCTGTTGGTTGTGTTTCTAACATTTTGAAGAGTTACTATTTTCACTTTGTTATAAGTGCTCGCGTTACTGCTTAATACAAAATTAGCACAAAGTTTTTTTAGAATAAGTGAAGAGTTAGAGATATGTTACGAGGATAATGATTGAATGACTTCTTATTCTTATTGAATTGTTTATGAATATAATAACATAAAAGAATGAGCAGCAAATAGATATTCTTAGAACATGTAGGTTCCTTGGTAAGTTTTCATTAATGTCACCATCGCTTCCAAAAAAAATATGTCGTTCAAGGAAACTCAGCGTCTTTGATGCTTACGTGTCATGACCCTATAAATCGTTGCAATTAGAGCTACGATAAAAATAACGAACCTAAACGCAATCCGCACAGGAAGGTCCCTTTTCTCTAAGAACGTCACAAATACTCTTCTCTTGATTAGGTTCAGCGGTTCTTAAAAATATTTAGCTGAACAATAACCAAGTTGATGCTTCTGGAGTTCAGCTAGGGTGAAATATTATCTATTGTGGTTAGCCGTAGATTACTATTTCAGGAAAACCTGATTATACAAATACTGAACATTATATTAAATAGCTACTTTTAAAATACTGTTATATCTTTGTATTCATTAATCATGACATGGATAAGCTGTGATATGTACTTTCTGTTGCTCAACTCAATTTAATATAAGAGCATTGGTGAGATTAACTTCTCAACTATATGAGATAAAGATCAAAAACAATGCCTTTTAAAATATTAAGGTTAATAAATAAAGTGCCCATCGTAATCTCACTTGCTCTGTACTTAACGAATAAGCTAATCAATCTTCCACAAATAGCGTATATAAACTAAGTTTATAAGTCTTAGTCGTTATATCCGTCGTTAAGTATGTGAATATTACGCATTGATTTACTTCCAAATCATAACTCTTTTATAAATATTTTAAAGCGAGTCGTGTTCGCGTAAGACTTCCAGCAAGACACAGCTTATGAAAGTTGTTAAAGTTTGTGTTATAAGTGTTGGACCTGTTGGAAAACTTCACTAAATAAATATTATTTTTACGCACCGTTTTGATACATATGAAACATCTAAGTAGGTATGTGCATTATATTAGTTGAACTTATTATGCATGCTACAATGTTCTTCGTAGCATTTATTCAAATAATAATAATAGCAATACTTATTCTGAAACTGATTTTATAAACAATATCTTAATATCATATCAACTTAAGTTAATTATTTGATAATTTATTTTTCACTAATTTATTTTCTTTCTACTGCGACATGATAAATATCTGTGCAGTGTATTTAACAAATACCCGGGTTCATGTCTTATGCTGTAGGTATAACTGTGTGATGTAGATTGCAAATAAAACAAATGATTTTTTCTATGACAAAATGAAATGACTAAAAACTAAAGTTAACTGAATTCGGGTAAAACCTGCTATTTATACTGTTCCAAATTTTGTTAAATATAAAAAGTATCGAGCAGAGCACACAAATCTTATATTCCCATTCTTAAAAAAAAATACTATCATTGACATCGATTACAAATGCCCAACAAAAAACCTGATAGGTCGTTCCTGGATAAAAGTCAACAATCTATTCCAAGTAACTGTAGTTGATATTTATTCAAATCACATCCTCGTCACCCGGTTCCTCTTAAATCGATTTTTTGTTCACAAATATTGGTCCGAGCCAAAGAATTGATTGTTTGATCTCCACTTGATACGGTGGTTCGTAGAAATATACTCTTATTTGACTCTACCAATATAATCTTTTTGTACCCGAGGTCAAAGTTGGTTCCGCGTGTATGGAATGTTTACTTTTTGACATTTGGTCGCTAAACTAGACTGGCTGTCTCCTGTAGCTTGAAATAAGTTGGTCATAAAAATTAAAAAAAAAATTTTAAAAGAAATGTGCTTGTAGTATTCCCTACAGCTTCAAAGACTGTCAACGAGTATTGCTAATTTTGTTTTAATTGCGTAACTTTTCGAGTAAGCGTTTGGACAAAATCTTTGTCTATTTTTGAAGGTGAAATTGGCAGTTGATACGTCCTACCTTACCTAACGCTCATTCGAAATTTTATCCTGTAGGTCAGTATATAATCTGTAAATGTGCGGATTATTATACGGCAGCGAACTTATACTGTCTACTCGTTTATATCTGTAAACATTAGTGTAAGCTAACAGGATAAACAAAGTTTCATTTCCGAACACGAACCTCCAAAAAAGAACAAAACTCCACATACCGAATCGCTAATTCCCAATTAGCGTCAGCATTACAATGTTCACATTCACTAATCCTTTTATTGCCATTGACGCGGCAGGCGCCCAAATGAGCCAGCAATGTAAAGGTCGTTTGCGAGATTAACGTATACTTTGCGGCGTCTAATCCGGGGTAGGGTCCTAATTGAAAGTTACTCGGAGGAGTGACAGGGGGCACGTTAATAAGTCCGCCTGGCCAGTGCTGGGCTTTGTCGCTGTCAGATTAGCGATCCCTTGGTGCCTTCAACTAGACCGGGATTGTAGCAAAATTAATTTCTTTATCATTAGGTTCGCCTAATTTAATTCTAGACGTTTGGCTATAATGGTTTATGGGCAAAACGTTATACATATTTAAAATGCAAGTTTAAATGCATTTAAGATATCAGAAGTCTTTCTAAATTATATAATTATCACGCAAACGAGATAATGCAAAATGGTGCCCAAACCAAAATTTGCTATTACTTTCTTTAAACACAATTCACACATTTAACGTAGCAACGGATTCAAGATAAGCAACTTACAGTAACATTCTAGACCGATTTGACTGTAGTATACGAAAAGTATAAATAAGGTACACTGATTATTTTAAGCGCATTGAATGCTACTGTTTAGGAACCCATGCAGCAGTCTTCTAACCAAGTTCTGTTATGGCCGTAACTGACAAACTATGAATACAAATTTAAATTCCTACAATTAAAGATTTTTGAACGAAATCAAACATACGTTTTAATGCAACAACGGTTAAACTTTACTTATTTTCGATTGTTCGTAACAAAGTTTCCTTTCGGTTTGTGTGCTGTATGACGCAAGTCAACTAACGACCCGCTAAGCTGTATTTAGTTGGCCCAACTTCAGTTGTTCTCGACTTGTGACAGCCAGTTGACAATTTAACAGTATAATGACTACAGTTAACAGTTCTACGTCAAACGTCCAAAGTTTCTTGGCATTGATTTATACAGAATTCCAAGTTTATAGTTTAAAGTGGTTGTTTAGTCTTTATAGTTTCGGAACTTCATCAAGGAGTTAGCGTGTATAAAGTTAGCAGGTATTTCAAGTAAATTAAAACTATAACTAGTTTACTTTTTTCTGCATCGATTACATTATTGTCTGCGTAAATGGTGTTGTACTGGCTGTAGACTAGTACTATATAATTTTGTATATACGTAGCGCTCCGTCACCTATACAGCGCCATCTACCCCATCGTCATCACATACAAACCGTTCTTGTGACAGAATACAGAATGCTACTTTGTTTTAATAAAATAATGCAATTCTTCCTTCATTCACCAGGTACTTGTTCTGCTATACGGTCTTGTGGAAGTCCACAATTCGAGTAAGAAAGTCCTTACTATAGGTACTTACCTGCACCAGTTCTCGAAAATGGTCCTGCCACGCTCTATTGCGATCGATCTGTCATCACGGACTGGACTATTCCAGCCAATGGGTCTGATATCGTGCTGACAGATCGATCGAAACGCCAGGCAGTCAACATCACCATCCCCCATGACGAGAACCTCATGAAGGCTGAACAGGACAAATCCAACAAGTACCTGGACCTGGGTCACGAGGTAACCGTCATCCGCCATGTGGGGTGTTGATTCGACGATCATTGTTCCGATAGTCGTTTCTGCATGAATCTCGAGTAATCTCGACCAACACCTCAAGAGACTCTCGCTAGATGGCTGGATCGAGGGACAGATACAGAAGGTGGTACTCCTGGACACTGAGGTTCCTCTCTCTGCTGCCCTGGCCGCCGGTAGCTTAGGCCCCGCCTTGCTGCCGGCGGCGCCCTAGGTTAAGATTTTATCATGATTTTATGTTTTGTATATATAGCTTTATATTTTACTTTGTATATAACCCCTTACAATTCATCTAATTATGAAAACATTTGTAAAAAACATCACCTCATTCCATTGCATAAACGTCGTCAAATTGCAGATAATTATTATTTATATACTTAGTATCTTAAATGGTAACATTGATTGTCCGGAATTACTAGCTAAGCTCTCCTTCAATACTCCATCTAGGTCTATATGATACTTCCCTCCCTTCTCAATTCCATTCCAAAAATAGCTTTTTATTGCGAGCTGGTAAAAGCCTAAATGAACTAACGAAGGAGCGGGATATTGACATTTTCAATAGCTACATCACCACTATAAGACGGATTTTAACAGACGAGTTTTTTAAGTGAGCGAGTCGCATGCGCGACAGCATGTTACTGTAACGGTTGACTTATATCTCTTAATAAATAATACGTTTTCTTTTTTTTTTCTTACATAGGTATTCATTGTATGCTTGTGGGTATAACATCCAATTGTATGTTAACCTGTTTCTACTGGTGGAAACCTTTGATTGGCTTTCTGTTACTTAAGTTATATAACTAGCTTATATTATTATTTTGAATTGTTAGCTGTTGGTTCTCCGAATAATAAATAAATAAATAACTAAATAATTATTGTAAATACCTAGTCTAAGACCAAATATAAATAAAGAGAATAATAATAAATCAGCCTATATACGTGCCACTGCTGGGCACAGGCCTCCTCTCATGGATGAGAGGGTACGGGCAGTAGTCCCCACGCTGGCCCAGTGCGGGTTAGGGACTAAAGCGAATAATAATAATAAATGCTTATTCTCTTTTTTTTACATGCTTACAGCTAGATACAATTCTGCCAAACCACAATGCGGTTTCCGTGCCATACGTCATCACTGGCAACACACACTGGTCAAAGACTCTCGTCTTGAGACACTGCGGAATATTGGACGAAAAGATGTGCCGTAGCCTCCCAAATGCTGCCCAGCCGACTCGGATTCGACGATTGACCTCTTTCTCAAAGTTGGACCTACCTAACTGAACAGTCTGTCCTAGGTATATATAATCGTCTACAACTTCGAGCGTAAAGTGTCCGATTGAAATGGGAGTTGGTACTGCATGGGTATTTGACATGATCTTTGTCTTATCCATGTTCATCCTGAGACCAACTCGCTCGGCGCTAAACTTAAGAGGCAGTGGGCGGGGCACATTGCACGTAGAACCGATGGCCGTTGGGGCGGAAAGGTTCTCGAGTGGCGACCACGTACCGGAAGGCGCGGCGTGGGTAGGGTACAAGGTGGAATCAGACCTGGTAAAGGTCGCGGGAGTCCGCTGGATGCGGGTGGCGCAGGACCGGTCATTGTGGCACTCTTTGCGGGAGGCCTATGTCCAGCAGTGGACGTCTTTCGGCTGATATGATAATGATGATGACAATGCGGTTGGTAGTATATCATGTGTTAATCATTATCTGTATGCCACGCTACTTGTATTTCCTCGTTTGTAAACGAACATAACTTAAATAATAAATATTGTTCTTCTAATAAATTGAATAGCAATAATTATTTGTGTGCAGATAATTTAACTGTCGTTGACGCTTTTAGGACGATAGTTAGTCATGTTGGAAATTATGTTGTATACTTAACTAGTACATATTTGCAGAGTCCAGTTATTTTCAATACTTATTTCGGATTATACATGGAGATTGATGTTGTTAATTCAGTCTTTTTTTTCTTTTGTCTTGACCTAATGAGAGTCGCAAATATATAATAATATAAATAAACATAAATAAAAATAAATATTAGGGGACAATCTTACACAAATCGAGCTAGCCCCATAGTAAGCTCAATAATGCTTGTGTTACGGGTACTAGACGACGATATATTTAATAGATATAAATACTTAAATACATAGAAAACATCCAAGACTCAGAAACAAATCATATATCAGTATAAAGAGACGCTTAATCCAACGCTTAATCTTACAAACTGCTAGTACTTTGTTGCTTACGTTTAACCTAAAATACTAACTAACCTAACGAGTATGGTATAAAGTTTCATGCAAAGGTGTAAAAATTATTTAATCGTATTTTAGAAATTGAACTGTCATCTATATTGCAGATGTTCTGTTCCAAGTGGAATTTAAAATACCTACTCATAAAGTATGTTTTTCTTCATTTGTATCTTTTTGAACACCGAAGAGCACATGCTTAACTCAGGCTTACTGGAGTTCTTATCATTGGGCATTCACCTAAGAGATAACATTGCTGAATGCGTTGCATTTAAAAAGTGTCCTGAGTGTCCCCATATAAATACTTAAAAGGTCAGTGTTTTACGATTATGAACAGAAAGTTCCACCTTAGTTGCAGGCAAATACCGGTTTGGTTAAAGTTTCAAAATATTTGTACCATAATTTAATAACAGATTAAATAACAGAATGGCAATATTGGTGATAAAACGAATAAATAGATACAATGTAATCTTTGACGATGCAAAAGTGATTGCGAAATCCAACTTGAATAAATGATTTTTTTATCTTTATTTGTTAATACATTTAGACTGATTCTGATTCGTTCAGTATCCAAAATTAAGCATTTTCTGCGATCTGATTGATTTTTTATGACGATACCGGTCGCAAAAATAAATGCATAGAACATCTTCTTCCTGTGGGCGTAGCATGGTTGCTATTTTATCAGGCTCCGACATTAGTATGCGAGTGCGAGAGTGATGGATGTTTTATCGACAACGATAATTGATAAAACGGCAACCTGCTTCGCCGACTGGTGAAATCATACTTACTTCGTTTGAATAATTTCTCGATAGTAATAAAATGCTGGGCACCGGACGATACCTACATTTATCTGTAACCTCTGACTCCACTATCTCCAGCGTGTGTCAAACAAGCCGTTACTCTCTTATCAGGTCCTTAAATTTGCACTAAATAGCGCTTTGTTTGTTAAGTGACGTTTTTTAATGCGTGTTTCTAGTGTGAGTTTATTGGACAGGTTCATCAATGCCTTTTGTTTCCTGTAGATAGCTTTACTATTGTTTACTTTCCAGTATTCTCTAGCCTAGCTAGTCTTAGCCCCAGCGTCAGCAATGCAAGATTTTGAGCGTAGCGTAGAGTTTTGTATATAGTACCATGATAAAAAGAATAAAGAACTAGAAAGTGATAAGAATACATAATCTTTTAACGAAGAAAAACTACCTCCGCACTTTTCAAAAAGGATGAACGTGAAAATGAGATTCTTTTAACACTAAACATAAATATTTAATTTTACTTTTAACATAATATCTACTAACAGTTCCGATTACTAGAAATACAAGAATCCACATTACTTGCAGTCCAAGGCATTCCGAATCTATAAGTTTCTACGAATCGTCGTTCGGAAATGTTAAATCGACCATTCCTCTATGGGTATTCTAACTAGCCAGTTCTCCTTAATCTTCCTTACCCCCTCTCATTAAGACTAAAACTACCTTCTACGGGAGACACAGTGGGCACACCAACGGGTCTTCCTTAGCTGGTTATGTGTTTGGTTCCAATGGCTAATATATAGTTGTTTCGTTTGCGTTGTGCATAGTTATTAAACTCACGTCTAGGGGTCAATGCACTCGATTGTTACAGCTACTGATATGGGAATGCATTAGAGAATTTTATTAACATGCTGTCAATTGCAAATGTTATTCAAATTGGATTTGCTTAATTTGAATACTAGCTACTGGGTGGGCATTCGTCGGGATTTGCTTCATTAATAGTAATTGGTCCCGGCAAAAGATATGATCTTCCGACAATTCCATACTGATGCAAAATGTATGAATTCGTTAAAATACCTATGCATTTGTATTACATGCTTTATAATTCTTCAGAACGCAAAGATATTTGCTAGCTGCCTTGTAAAATAACAGTTAAATTTGGCACATTTAGCTTTTCTTTATAGCACACATTACTGAACTCATAAAATATCTCTGTTTGTTTTCATGTTTATATATTAAGTATCAACGTTTTGTTCTCTAATGTGTGCTTTATCTGAATAAACATTTTTCTATTCTATTCTATATTACTAATTCTTTAATAACTTGGTCGTACTGCATTTTCAGTTTGAGAAACATCTACAGCAAACGGCCAGGAATAGCCTGAGCATAAATTATTGATCTTAGACGAAATTCAGGTTTCGCACTCGTATTCAACTTTCGCTAACGCCGGTAATATAAGTGCTATTACCATTCAAGAAGGTTAATATTACAAAATCTTCCAAAAGAGATGCGAGCAGAGGAAATCTCTATACCTTCCGTACACACAATGGGTACGGGATATTGGAAATAGGAAGGTAAAATCATAATATCAATTTAATATCTGAAATGTCAATATTGCAGTTTATATTTTGTAAATAATATGACGCTTTATTGGAAATTAATATTGCAGTCGTAATAATATTTGATTTTACATGACAGATTATAAATATTATATCTACATACTAGGCATAGAGCACTCACTGACCGAAGCTTAATCTTGTTCCAAACGCAACGACATAACTCGTTGCAGCACTCTGCGCAGCGTGACTTGCGGCGTCCACCATGGCAACGATTTTGTTGCGCAGCGCGTCTGTCGCATATAGTCTCGTTGCGTTTAGACCCATACTTATAAGTAATACGTACTGAGTGAGAATGGTGTATAAAATCCAATATTTTAAATTATCTGAATGCACATAATCGGTATCAACCTCTAATACTTGATTAATCATTTCAAATTTCATTGCCCATTGTATAATAGTAATTGGCATATAATAAAGCGGCGATAGCAACACAATACAGCTTATTTTGCGCTCGTTTTAACATTCCGATATCAAAGTTCCTTCTGACCCATTAACAACTTCAAACCATTCTGCCCTACATTAACCACAATTAGCTGTAGCTCGCGAACTAGGTCTTATAGCACTGCTAAATATATGACGTAACGGCTTGTTAGAACGTTTAGAGCATACCCTGAGCAACAAGGAGTATATTTGTATAAAGATGAGCGTTCACTCTCTTTTTTAGGATATTTCATCATAATTAGAACTAGAGTTAAAATCTTGAATCATCATCGCTCTGACCCACCTCTTCAGCAGCAAGATAACAGTCGTAAACTATTAAATTGCCATACTTATTCCGACCGAGTATATAGTGTGAAACTATCCATGTGTAATTGAATATAGGCAACGCCTGTACGTCATCAAAATATGTGAAATCAAAATCATCTCAATGGATTTCTGATTAATTTATGTTGTCAAATGTATTTCTGAGTGATGAATATTTTATTAAGGTATTCTATTTATTGGTCTATCGGTAGTTGGAACTGCGTTTATTGATCTGGGTTCGATGCTCTATGCGCCTTGCATGTTAATAGTCGACACGATGTTTCTTTTGTGCAAACGGACTAACCGCGTTTAACTGTATTCTATTCCTCACTTGGAGTATCAGCGGGTTTCGTAACCGTTTTTGAATTTGGAACTGAGAGAAAATGTAGCTTTACATATTTTTCTCATTTATAAGAACAGAGTTGCGTTATACAAGTATGGTAGGTATATATAAGTATCATGAAAATATGAAAATGAAAACAAGCATAAGGCATTTGATATAATCCAAAAAAAACGACAGCCTAGAATCCATATCCAAAATAAATTTTCTTGACCAAGGCCGGATTCGACCAAACAGGAATTTAAACATCGAAATTGTATGGACGAATCTTCGAATAATATACAGCTCTATTCGTGTTTGGTAGATTTAAATTAACTCTTGAATTGAACGCTTGATTGAGTATGAATTCTAGAGTAACAAGGTTTTGCGTTGATTTCTTTTGGACAGTGCTCAGCAAACTGCGTATCTAACTGGTACTACGTTATTTAAAGTATGAACGAGTAAGGTATGTACCTACCTATTTATTTACAGTTTTAATAAAACCCGTTCACTATAATATCATCATCATCATATCAGCCGAAAGACGTCCACTGCTCCCCCAAAGAGTGCCAAAGTGACCGGTCCTGCGCCACCCGCATCCAGCGGACTCCAGCAACCTATACTATATACACTATAATATACCACACCAATTCTTCAATATATCCTCTTATTTAATATATCAGTAACAATTAACACGATCACTAACCGCTCATCTGTGCCTTTTTCTAACATTTATTACATACAAATCATACAACTTCATATTTTTAATAATCTATGTATTCCAAATACTAACTTGTATCTTCGATATAGAGCTTAAAACCAAGTACATTGTGAAGGCAATATATGAGCTTGTCAAAGTTATACTCTCAATCGCCGAGGGCAAAGTTTTTGCCAGTACCCAAGAAACGTGATGATAGTCGGGTGGGCAAAAAAATGGGACGGTCCTATTTCGTATTATAACCCTAAAAAGTGGGTTCTGTTATATGGCCCGACCGCTAAATTGTTTGTCACGACATTGAAGTCTGATTATTTAAAAGGAATATTAATCTGTACAAACAATACTTTGAATAATTACAGTTTTTCTTAGTGATACCTAATTTCGAGATATTTTATGGTGTTGTTGTTAGTGAAATAGTAACTTCAGTCAATCATTACTCGTACACAAAGGACATTATTAATATTCGAACGATCTTACGCAACTAACAATAAATTTACGATAGTTATGAAATCTTCGAGTTTTGATTTTTATACAGATTTGATACAAGTGATTCTATAATAAAAAAACGATGACCAAACTTATTTTTTTACATGATTTATGATGATAAATCATAACTATAGATGTATAGGCAGATTGTTTTGTAGATATACGCACATAATTAGATAAAATTTACGGAACTATACATATTTTGCTACCATAATACTTATTACAAAATAATCTTACTTAACTTGAACTTAACTGTTTCCGAAAAAAAACATAACTGATGCTGATACTATTAAACAAACATACAGTTGGTCAATGTGCAATGTATAGTTATGTGTACAAATGCTTTGAATATGTAATTGTTTTTCATTTATGCGAAAAAGGTGTAATGTAACAAAAAGGCAGTATAACGACTTCCTTAACGACCTCTAAAAGGAACGGAACGCTGCCTGTATTTTTTGTTTGTTTTCGCATTACTTTTGAACAAATTAACAAAGAGCAATGAATCTTCTTATATGGCTAGGGTGCGGCTTAAATGTATATTTGTATATTATGTTACATCATTTTGATATAGATTCACACTTGCTCATTGATAGTGAATAGTGGTAGTGGTGCTTTTCTCTTTAGAATTAGAGAGCAGTAATAAATTGCTTAACATTATTTTATTTTCTCTTACCTTATTAGATTTTAATGAAACGGTTGGTTGTGAATGCATATATCTCATCTCGCAGAAAGGCGTATTAAACGCAGAAGCGTGTTTTTACCAACCCGTTTATGTTTTTACCAACATTTCATGGTATATGTATTATACTTGTAATCATTTCTCATAGAGTATATCTGATTTTTTGTCATATTACACCAACTTAACGGCACTGGCTTACCACGACGCAGCTTGACACAACATTTCATGGTATCAGCAAAAACCGAAACGAATCTTATTTTCTAGAATGTGTTGAATCATTGCCGTAAACAAGCAACGGCGATAACCGACATAACCGTTAATCTTAATAACATTATACGTAACCATGTATTTTGCAGAATATATCTAATATACCATAAAGGAAATATGTCTAATATAGTAATTACCGGTCCAATGATTTAAAATTCACGGTAGGCACTTTCATTTTCTATGCCCATCATAATCGTCAGAAACCAATAGGTACCTACCTAGTGTTTAAGCAAAGATTTCTGATAGGTATCGTTTTGTACGTAATTCAATTATTCGCCATGCTTTTTGGACTCGAAAACGGTTACGGTAACATGGCATTTGTATAAATTATATTGAAGGTTAAATACTACTATATTTAATAAGGGGAGTAGTTTGCTTGACTGACTGTCAGGAAACAATTAAGGCAGGCCTAAATATCTTCGTAGGATTCCCACTCCGTCCTTGCATTAATTTTGATATCTTGACACGTATAAATCATCAGAATACAATGTCCATAATCTTGTTTATCACGTATTTTAATGGTGGCAGAAAAATACAAAATGCATTGCAGTCAGTCTGTCAATCTCATATAAGTAGTCGTGTTTTACCCAAATATAACTACGGCATGTCGATCATGTAACGCATTGTACGCACGTTTAGGTAGATCTAAATGTCAAATTTTATATGGAAAAATGATAGTTAAACTGTCGTCACGCGCATACGAAACGTTACGTGATCACGCCTCAGCTCTTCGATCACGTGACGCATATTACGCACGTTAGGTAGATCTAAATTTCAAATTGTATATGGAAAAATGACAGTTAAACGCGCGTATGAAATGTTATGTGATTACCCCTCTGTTCTAATGTAAAAAGTCACAGTAGGTTCTTACAGTAACAGCAGTTCCTTAATATTCAATCTTTAAAGATATACCTCAGCATGTAGCTATGAATCAACCGTTTGTATTGCACGATTCATATATGAATAGATATATTCATAATTTGTCTATTTTTCTTTTCATTGTCCCCCTGATTTTGGGAATACAAACAGTAGATAGACAGCTAAATACTGTAATATATCTTTGGGTTAATCTATTTCTACATTTCCAATCTTACTGCGAACCAGATTTATTAGGACGCCTAAAGCCCATTACTTTAGAAAGCATTCACTTACACAGGACAATGTGTTTCATTATTTACAACAAATTTTATATCCTGCAATAAAACTCTTATAAAATATGACTATTATTTCATAATTTACTACGAATTTTACAACTTGTAGTAAAGTGTCAAACATTATTGTTAAGCAAGGCTTTCTAAAGACAATCAGAAAAAGCAAAGGAAAAGCTTAGTTCCTTTGTTACTCTAGAAGTTATAAAACTGGTAGTAAAATAAACAGCAGAATATTGCCGTAATAAAATTAAATACCGCGACATGAAATAATTAATCATATAAGTTCTTTGTGCAATACAATTTATTATTATACGTTTAGGCATATAAGCTATATAAACAAGTTGATTTAATACACTGGAAACGTTTAGTTCTGATCTAAAATATTCTATTGATTGTAGTATTTGCACTGCAGACTTTTACGTAGGTACTTTTTTCCTGGGCCGATATTCTAACCGCTATGTTTGCCAGAAGGTCACATATTGTACAACAAATGTTCTAGAGTCTGCGATATTTCATAGAAGGCATGTCGCATATTCTGATGACTGTTGTACGCTGCATTCATTTTGCCTCCTATGTGTACCGCACTCTGTATGGTTGAGATTATTAAATGTGGCCCACTTTTTATGAAACTGTCATTGGAATTAGAGTCTACCTTGGACAAAAGAGTTGCTTTTTGAATGGACTACTTTGGTGCAATTCGACCAACTCAAATAATCTTTACGAAAAGAACTACATGAAGAGTACCGTTATTTAAAAAAATACAGGTATATTTTCGTTCGGTTTAATGAAATATATAAACGATAAAAAAGTAAACTAAGTACCTAACTAAATGATCTCTTTTTTATATTCACTATTGACTATTCGTATCCCGAATCCTATATATAATGTGCGAAATGATGCTGCTGTGACTCAACAGTGCTCATTATATTATTATCCATCTTTGTTTCACACATTCGTATGCTCGAAGATATAATAATTTTATTTAAAAGAACGTACATACTTACTCTGGCTTAGGTATGCGCGAAAACTAGGCCCATGTTATCGCTTCAATCGCGAATAGGTGCTATCTAAGAAAGATGTACTGCATTAGCAATACAACGTGTTTTTTTAACCGTCTTAGAGCCGATGCACACTTCAAGTATCCAAAACGTACTAATCATTCGTAAAAATATGTATCAGTTAAGTTTTTAGTAAGAAAAGTTAATTAATTTTGAAAAATCCTGGCGCGCGGTGCGAAGTGCATTCACCTGGTTAGAGTTCGTACCTATCTACATAAGATGGCGGCTAACGGTCACTGCGGTCACTGGGCTGGATGATTCAAATTAATATTAATACTTACAAAAAAAACAATATTAATACATTTAAAAAAAACCTATTTTTAAGTTCTTTGTAATATATACATTAACTGGGCTTCGGCTCTAAGACGTAAACATCCTGTATAGTAGCGTTATCACTATTAGTATTAGATAGAATATAGAATAGGGCCAGTCCTAATTACCGTGGAACAATGCCTCATGCGCTTACGGCATGGGTGTTAATGTGTGACCATGCCGACCTAAATGTTTACAGCGTGAAGATAAACTGGTCATATAAAGGCTGTATAACGCCCATCGTTCGTTTTATACCACTATTTTGGCCTGAAGTGTTCAGTAAATTAGAATAAACCGTGGAAATGTAAGCACTTAAGTGTAATTGTTTTATGTTCAAAGAGCAGCCGCTTAATTAACCTTTGGGAAACCTAACTTGAATGTACAAAAAATATAATTTAAAATGTTGATAGAACGTTAGTAAACAGATTCATATAAACTCATACAAAAGTAGCCTCTCCCGTTTGCGTAAGTTAAGCACAGGAACCGTTGTCGTAGTTAAGTCAAATTATGTTTAAATAACTACGAAGAACCGAAAGTTAAACCGTAACCTTAAGCTGAATTCCTGAAATGAATTTTCTATATTAGTAACCTACTCTAATACCTGCAAGTTTATCTTATTTTATGCGTAAAGCATTTTCATGCTATTATAATTATTGAATTTTGTAGAGTACCAAAAAGTAACAAACAATCATTTTTGTTGAAGAATTACGTACCAAATAAACTCTCCCATTATTAACTTTGTTGTTATGTTACATAAGTTTATCTTATTATATGCGCGGCGCTAATATGTCTACCTGATACATTTTATCAATAAATCAAAATAAGCCACATGTTTGCAAGCCGTGGACCAAATCTGCAATCTGTCAAGTCAAGGACATTGAATCGCTGCCAACACTATCAGAGTCAACGAACTTCACACTACTAGTTTACTATCACAAACAGAAAAACTTACATTCACCGGTGAAACAAATCCTCGAAAATGGTAATGCACTCACAGATGTTTATGTAACTTATAAATACAGTTTCACAGCACTGGTCGCGTAAGAGTTTCAAGTTCGCTTCGAATTGCGAACGTCCCTAAAGCGGAACAGTTGAAAGACGACTGATCTTGTAGTAAGGACGGCGACTTTGCATTATTCACGCATGCGCGAGCCTTCAAGAAATTAGAGTCATAAACCCTTTATTGGTCTAATTTAGAAGTACGTTGTGGTCACAAAACTTATGAACGTGCCTTTGCATTGAATTAGAAAGTTTTGTGCTCTTGGCCGTCAGTTAGTGTAAAGTGCAGGTAAACTTTTTACCTAAGTACATACTACTCGCAATACAAAAGGTATTACAGCAATAATTTCTTCCCTGTCCTCTAAACAGTTAACGACGTTAGAATAATAAGTACTTGGTACTTTAACAGGACGTTAAGTATATTTAGTATCATAACGATTTTAACCCTCACAAGCATCAAAGCGTTCCGGCCTCGTCTCGCGTGTTTCTGCTAAATTTCTTGCAATGCGAAGTACTTACCGGCAATGATAATGCGAAAATATTATATGCTTTGTCGATGCTTTTTAATTGCGTTGGTTATCAATTTTAGGTATGGCTACTTTTATTTATCGTGCTCGTCGTTTTGCCAATGCCATAAGCGCATGACATGAGGCATTTTTCACCAGTAATTAGGACTGGCTACTCTATACGAATATGCGATAAAATAGATAAATATTAGGGGACTAACTACACGGCGATATTTTTAATAGATAGAAAGATTTAAATACATAGAAAACATCCAACTCAGAAACAAACATGTGCATGAAGCCCATCACACAAATATTTGCCCTTACCGGGATTCAAACCCAAGAGCTTCAGCTGAGTAGGCAGCGTCACTACCCACTAGGTTAATCGGTCGTCAATATTGCTGATGTAGGTACAATGTAATCTTTAATTTATCTATAAAAACAAAATGACAAAACTTATGATAAAAAAGTATAGAGAAGGCCTGTTTAAAAACAGTGGCATGGCGGCCATAGAATTCGATACCTGCCGAAAAATAATTAGTTCGCAAGTTAAGAGCCACACATATACAGTAAGTATACTTGAGATTATTTGGATTGGCCTAATTGCTTCAAAGTAGTCCATTCAAAAAGCGACTCTACGGTCCAAGGGAGAAGATTCCAATGCCAATGACAGTTTCATAAAAAGGCGGCCACATAAAATAATCTCAACCATAAACTGAGCCCTATCTTCTGTGCGTGACGTCACACTTAAGACCGTGACGTCATTTCAAAAACCCAACGCAAGCAAAGCAAACACCCTTGATGGGTGTCTTATCTTATCTTATCTTATCTTATCTAGGTGAGGGCCCTTTCGGATGCACTTCGACCCAGCGGGATCTTTTGTGCATTTGCCCTCTCCTTTATGCCTACTCCCAAGCTCGCTCCATCGTTTCCACAAAGCGGATGATGCAGCTCAGCGGGAGCACCTTGAACTCCCTTGGTTGCGGATAGTCGCTACCAAAGTAATTCATTCTTTGTCTGGCAAGGGCATGACATTCACACAGTAAGTGTTCCATGGTCTCATCCTCCTCGCCACACATTCTACAGACTAAGCTGTCCGACAGTCCCATCTTGGCCAAGAGATCCTTGACTCCGAAGTGACCTGTGAACACCCCAGATATGATTCTGAGTTGCTTCCTGCTGGATTTCCAGAGCTTGTTAGTCCAGCCCGAGTCCACTCCTTCTATGAAGAGCTTAGAGTGCCTTAAGCCCGCCTCATTCCTCCACTCGTGTTGGTGTTTGGTTTTGGCGTAGGCTTTAAAGGCCGAAGTTATGGTTCTCTGCGAGAGTCCCACAAATGGTTCTGGACCTACAAAGTGATTTGTAGACCCCCCTCTTGCAAGCTCATCCGCTCTTTCGTTGCCGATGTAGCCCTCGTGCCCCGGTATCCAAACTAGTTGCACCTTATTGTGCTTCCCAAGCTTGTTCAGTGCCTGGACGCCATTATAGACTAGTCTAGAATCCACTTTCGGCGCCGTAAGCGCTTTAAGGGCCGCTTGACTGTCGCTGAGGATATAGATGGTCTGCCCTCTGGTTTGCCTGTCTATATTCTCCTGTGCACAGGCAATTATGGCGTATGTCTCCGCCTGGAAGACGGTTGCCAAACTACCCATGCTTACACTACTACTGTAGTCAATCGCATAAATGCCTGCTCCCGTACCGGATCCCATTTTAGATCCGTCCGTGTACCATATACTGTCTTCGACACCAGACCTCGGTGGTTCTAGACCTTCGGCCCATTCGGCCCTGGATGGAACTTTTGTTGTGTAGTTCCTATGGAATACATACTTGGGTAGCATTTTGTCACATCCCATGTTTGTTATTCTGTCTAAGAGACTGTCAGTCTCCATGTTTGTGTGCTTAGTCTTTGGCTTGCTGTCGCTCCACAGTCCAAGAGTTCTTAGTCTATAGAGCGATTTGCGCGCCTCTGACTTAATCACCATGTGAAGTGGCGGTAGGTCCAGTAGGACTTCTAGCGCCGCTGTAGGCGTGGTTCGAAACGCCCCTGTTATAGCCATGCATGCCGATCTCTGTACTTTGGTCAGGGCATCTCTGCATGTGCTCATTAAAGTCCTTGGCCACCACACCAGGCTACCGTACAATAATATGGGCCTCACCATCATGGTATAGATCCACTTCAGTACCTTTGGGTTCAGTCCCCATGTTTTGCCATACGCTGATCTACACATTCCAAATACCCTGAGTGCCTTTGTAATGGTGAGATCTGTATGCTTCTTCCAATTCAGTTCCTTATCCAGAGTGACACCTAGATATTTCACATCGTTGGACAGTTCTAGTACCCTCCCGTACAGTTTTAACTGCTGTACGCCGCGAAGGGTCCTTTTCCTAGTAAAGGGTATTACTACAGTTTTGCCTGGATTAATGGATAATTGGTGCCGGTCGCACCATCTCTCCACTGTCTTCAGTGCCTTGTTCATGATTTCTGATACCGTGCCTGGGAACTTCCCACTCACCAGTATTACTAAATCATCAGCATATCCTACCGTGTGGGTGGGACCTTTATTGAGTTCCACCAGGAGTGAGTTCACCACCAAACTCCAGAGAGTTGGTGAGAGTACCCCACCTTGCGGACATCCCTTTGTGGCCGTGGCCGTTATCTCATCCCCCAAGAGAGATGACTTTATTAGTCTGCCATTTAGCATGTTGCCTATCCATTTACAAATGGTCGGCTCTACACCATGTTTTGCAGCTGCTTCGCTGATAGCTTTATACGTGGTGCGATCAAACGCTCCCTCCACGTCTAAGAAAGCTGCCAGACATAGTTCTTTATTCTCTATAGCCTGCTCAGCCTTGGTTGTTACCAGGTGGAGTGCGGTTTCCGTTGACTTCCCTGGCTGGTATGCACATTGCAGTTCGTGCAGCGGATGTCTCCTTAATGGGCCATCCCTTATGTGTCTATCTACCAATTTCTCCAGTGTTTTGAGGAAAAACGACGATAGACTTATCGGCCTATACGATTTGGCTTCACTGTAATCCGCCTTACCTGGTTTGGGTAGATAGGTTACTTTTACCATCCTCCACACACGCGGTACGTGTGCGAAGGCCAAGCACGCCCTGTACAATCTGCTAAGGTGCGGGATTAGTACATTAGCGCCTTCTTGTAGTAGAATGGGGTAGATTCCATCTGGCCCCGGGGCTTTGAAAGGTTGAAATGTTGAAAGTGCCCACTTTATCTTTTTATGATCTACTACCTTTTTAGACGTGTCCCAATTGTGTCTCGTTGTACTTGTGGTTTGTTCCAACGCACTAATTGCACCGTCGTCTGTTACGCTGTCGTGTATTACTGAGCCTGGGAAGTGTGTGTTACACATTATCTTAAGGGTCTCCAGCCCCGTTTTCGTCATTCTACCGTCATTGTCCCTGATGGATGTGAGCGGTACCGACTTTGTGGTTGCTAATGCCTTTGTTAGTCTCATTCCTTCCGGTATTGACTCAATCTGATCGCAGTGATTCCTCCATGCTCTCCTTTTGGCTTTCCTCACAGCCTTGCTGAGTTCTGTGAGTTTTTGTGCATAGTACCCGAAGTCATTGGATGACTTTGCGTCATTAAATATTGCCCTGGTTTCCCTCCTGAGCTTGACTATCTCTGGGGTCCACCATGGTAACTTTTTAGCCAGGGTTTTCTTTTCCGGGCAGTTATTAGTGAAGGCCGTGTATACGGCTTGTACTATTTTGTCCGCTTCGAATTCTATGTCAATAATAGAGTTTAGCTTACCTTTTGGGTCTCCTAGGTCCACTTTGAGATCATTTCTAAAGGCCGACCAGTCCGTGTTCCTAGGATTCCGTTTACGTACCGTATTCGTTTTTATTTTAGTTTGGTACCTAAAGCAAATGTATCTGTGGTCCGAAAGGGATATGTCATCAGATACGTGCCATGAGTTGATTTTGTTGCTAGTGTTGTTAGTAGCCAACGTTAAATCAATAACCTCCCCCCGCCTAGAGTTGACGAAGGTAGGTTCATTGCCTTTATTCAGTATTTGTAGAGAAGAGCTTACCAGGAAATCCAGTACCTTCTCTCCTCTCCTGTTGACATCTGAGCTACCCCAGATGACATGATGAGCGTTCGCGTCGCAGCCGATGATCAGGTTGGTGTTCGCCCGGCTGCCGTATGCAACGAGATCCCGCAGTTGTTGTGTGATGGGATCCGTTGCCTCGTAGGGGAGGTAGGCTGATGATAGTATAAGCTCCTTACCCTCCCCCTTGTTTAGGATCATCACCGTGGTGAGATCCCTGCAACAGAAATCATGTAAAGGCATAGCGTTGATGCCATTTTTGACATATATACATGTCCTCATATTATTGTTATTATCTGGACACAGGTGAACAATTGTTCCTCCCGTTCCGCCTAAACCTCTTATTTCACTTTTATATATATATGGTTCTTGAATAAGAGCAATATCGAATTTATCGCATTTTAGCTGCCTTGCCAGAAGGGCAGTGGCCGCCTTGTTGTGTTGTAAATTAATTTGTACACACCTTAGACCCGCCATTGGCGCTTTTATAATTTGGGCTTGCTGAGGTCGGCAGCCTCCTCCTGGACAGCCTCGTCACAGGACATGGGAGACATGGAGGCCCCCAGGTACAGCTCCGCCAATCCCCGCAGGTCCTCTGAGCCGATCACCGATAACGGTGATGACTCTCGGGCCCTGCGGGATTCAGCAAGTCCGTACCCGGAGCCCGCCCTGTTCCCGTCCTCCACCTCTGACTGCCCTTCCCCCTTGGCTACCTCAGCCCCCTCAGCCTCCCCGTTGGTGCCAGGCACATTGCCTACCGGAGGTGTGCCCTCCTCGGCCTCCCCAGATTGCGGAACCCCCGCGCCCTCCCCCGGCGTCGGACCCCCCGCGATGGGTGTACTGCAAACACTGTTCAGATGCTTCTTGTTGGGACAGGCGGGTAAATACTGAACTAAGTCTGAATAGACTCGCTTAGAAAGGTCGCTCGACTTTCATGTATTTGTATGATGTAATTATTAAGTTTTTGCATCACTTTTGGTACCTGTTTTCCAAATAATTTTAATTACTTGGAGATATTGGAGATGAATTGCAAGGACTCTTCTTTAATCACGTTTAGTTAAAATAATGTTTAAAATCAGTCGTGAAAGTTTGTAAATGGATTCCGTTTCGACCAAGGATCCAAAGGTAATTTTGCCACTAAGCTAAGCTAAGAAGCGCGAGAGTCCGCTGGATGCCGGTGGCACAGGACCGGTCATTGTGGCACTCTTTGGGAGGGCTATGTCCAGCAGTGGACGTCTTTGGGCTGATATGATGATGATGATGATAAGTAAAGAAGCCTAAGATATTTATATTGTCATAAAAGTGACATATACCTACTCGTAACATAACTTGGGCGTAACATGAAACGATAGCCTTAGATGTGTGCAAAAGCAGCCTGAAGCCTGTGACAACTAAGCAAGAATCCGCATGAAATCTGTACAATCTAAGAAAGTCGTCTACTACTTTTCGACTCTATTTGTACCTACATTAAGTTTCAAAAGTTATAGACCCTTTTTTTGGCTGACTGTACCCAATTATTTGCTAAAAATATAACCATAACCAAGCAGACTGAATGTACGGCAAACACTATTCAGTAGACACCTCTCAACAGCAAGTAAACACAGCAGCAACCTCTAGGATTGAATGGGAGCGACGCTTAAAATGTGCAAAGAAGGGCATTCATTGGGGAAATAATGTGTGGTTTTCGAAGAAAGTTGCTTAGTGTCAATCCCATACCGAATCGGGAAACATGCTAAAGGTGCATTCTTATGATTTATGTATATCGTAGCAATGAGAAAAAAATAACAAGAATTGGTAATTCTTTAATGATATATTAATATTATATTTTCTTACTAGGTCGCCTAACGCATTAGGTACCTACAATTTATTTCCTATATTGGAAAGCATGAGTTTCATGAACAACGTCTTTTGTAAACCGATTCAAGTAGTAAGTAAAAACCATACCTATCTCTTTTCAACAATGTTTATTCACGTACTTGTCAATATTACTTATTCACTGATAACAACCAATAATTGAGCTTCAGCCTTTGTGATATTCGGCACAAAGGAACTAATTTAGTTCGCTACATAATGAATGGCAGCCTTATCCAGCAGGCTCATTTTATTCGTTATTTGCCCAACGATTCTTTTGAATCCTGAATGGCGGTCTTTATCGCCAGTTATTTAATGCTTCGCCGCTCTCCAAAGAGTCGCGAACTCCCGTAGGAAGCCATTTCAGTTGCTAAAAGTAGGGTTAAAGTAGCTAATACAGCTCTCTCCTTCGCACTTGTTGAGTAATTTATAAAGAAATGTCACGGATAGTCGGGAAAGCACATCGTGGGGTCTGAAAGAAGTTATTTTGCGAGCTGCGCGCTGATTGGTCGACTTTGTGCGAAGAATCAATTAGTCGGTAAAAACCCTACCATTTCTTTGGCGATTTCTAGTTTCATAAGCCTCATTCAATTCATTCAACATTTTTCGGTTCTTAGTAACTGTTGTTTTTTTCTTTAACTCGTATAAGACAAATTCCTTCGGTTCAAGTTTTTTAGTCGCGTTACCACATCACTTTATATTTGTAAGGTGAATAAATGATTACTTTCTAAAAAGCCCTTTGCAATGTAACAGGAAAAATCATCAGAATGATAAAAAGCGGTGTGGTCAAGCGTGAACAGCGATAAAGCGTAATGTTCTGTATCACCATCCACCATCAAATACGACCAATATTTCATCATCATATCAGCCAAAAAAAGTCCACTGCTGGACATAGGCCTCCCCCAAAGAGTACCAAAGTGACCGGTCCTGCGCCACGCGCATCCAGCGGACTCCAGCAACCTTTACCAGATCATCAGTCCACCTTGCGGGGGGCCTCCCACGCCGCGCCTTCCGGTTCGTGGTGGACCAATATTTATGTTTCCTTAATAGCTCTTATTAAATTATTATACAAATACTAGCTTCCGCTCGCGACTTCGTCTGCGTGGACTCGGGATAAAAACTACTCTATATTTTAATCCAGGCTATAAATTATCTTCGTGCAAAATTTCATTCAAATCGGTTCAGCCGTTTAAGCGTGATTGAGTAACAAACATCCAAACATCTAAACTTTCGCATTTATAATATTAGTAGGATTTTAAAATAAAGAATTGGTTTCGATGAGTTACTATTGTATATAGTTATATCAACGACATGCTATTCAATGAAATAATAAAGTTAACGAGTGAATCAGATACAATTATATGAAACGTGTAGGTTAGGTACCCATACCCAACTAACGATTCCGCATTATCCTACTAATATTATAAATGCGAAAGTTTAGATGTTTGGATGTTTGTTACTCAATGCGCTCACGCTTAAACGGCTGAACCGATTTGAATGAAATTTTACACGAAGATAGTTTATAGCCTGGATTAAAATAAAGGATAGTTTTTATCCCGGGTCCACGCGGACGAAGTCGCGGGCGGAAGCTAGTGTATGATATATTGTACAGTACCAAGATGCCTGTAATACCAACGCCGCCGCCGACTTGATGTCGCCGACAAGTGATGCCAAGTCCGATGACATCATAACTCTTAACTAATCAGAGATCCGATTCGATGTCAAGTTCTTGGCATGTCGTAATGATATCGCCACTTTTACCTGTATGAATAGGAATCAAAAACAAAAGTGATTTCGTAGGAAAACCTTCTGTTAATTAACAAAGGATTTTGCGACCCATATGGGTCGATCAGAGTACTGTAATTGCATTGTGACCACAAATAACTGTACGGAACTCTAAAAATTCAACCGTAAAAACTTGCAAGCACTCGTTAGAAATGGGGCGGACAAAAACTAAATGCGTTTCGGTACCTACGAGTTAGAGTTACTGACCGCGAAATCGCATTATCCAATGTAAACTTTGACAAAAACACATCTACAGTATTATTACAGTGTCACAGAGTGTGGTTTTCCACTGATTTATGGTCTGTTTTGTATTTGATTGTAGTATAAGGTTAGCTCAAACTTATGGAAGGTATAACGACTAAACCTTAATAAGTTTTTGAAACAAGCTTTTATCGCCAACCGTAATTTTCTTGGTCCAGTCTTAATATAAGTACTCATTGAGACAGTAGTAATGAGCCATTAAACCATAATTATTACCTATGATTTTTTGGTGATGACCAAATGAGGTGCGAAATAATTTCAGCGTTTCCTCCCCATTCGTGATTCCAAACTATCTAAATGTTAAAGAAACACTTGGAAGATTTAGAATCATGGTTCTACCTCAGAGTTAAGCTTGATGGTGGCACTTCATCCGAATCATAAGTTATGTGACTATTTTAATTTCGCAAAACTGTCAAATCGATACAACTAACGAAAGTACCTATGTGAAAATCGACTTGCAATCGATTAAAAATTGTTAGGGACGTAAGTATACACTGTGCTATACTCATAGGTGAAGGTTAGGTTATTAAATAAGCTTATAAAAAGTAAAAGGATGTTTTTTATTCTAGCGCCCGACACTTACATCGTTGTTTGAATCAACATTAGTCAAGTCCTAGTTTTATTGTACCATTCTCCGATCCCGATAAACATCGGCCGACATCCACTGACAATCCAATTGCTCCAAACAACTTAAACTATGTAACTATGTGTGTATATTATTAATAATTGAGAGAGGAGATTTACGATGCATTCCGCTATCTTGTATCAGTTAGAAATGTTACGTTGATTGAGGAAATGCATGTAATTGATCGTTATATTTATGATATAATGTAACAGTTACATCTGCGAAATTACTGCTTTATTTCTGTAAAATGGAATTACTCAGCTCTACGGAACTTAAAATATAATAATTATAATTTCGATGGAATACATTTGGTGATAAAACAGTTATTGTATGTCAATTCAATAATTATTAATAACTATACAATTGTACATTAATTGTTTTTGTACAAAGACAACAGAACTGCCATGCAACACAAAAACAGCATACGTGACAAAGTAAGTTGTGCATATTTTTGAAGAGATAACCGATTATTCATGGAATCTAAGTGTAACTTAATGGTGAATGGAAGGATTGTTTAAAGAAATAATATTATAGAAGAAATTGATTTTTTTTCGCGTCCTGTAAAATCGAAACCAATGTAGTTATGTTGTTTTTGTAAACATCCCTTTAATTCATCTGCTAACTCGGAAGCTCAGAAGTCATATGGCAGTTGTTTCCTTAAAAAACAATAGAATAATATAATAATTCTTTGTGTAGCAATTCCTTCAGGATGCAACCATTGCAACCGGGATAGCGATAAGATGAGGATGTGATAACTAAGAATACACATAAAACGCTTATGAATAGTTTTGTATTAACCCGACAAGAGTGGACTAAAACCACAATGTTGAGCATCTATCAGAGACGTGCTGAGCTATGTTACCATACAACTGACATCTAGTTCTCAACCAGGCGACGTCTCAAATATATTTATGAAAACGCACACTAACATTAAATATAACTTCCTAAATAATTATTTCTTATCATAATTTATACCTTATAAGTACTTCCTAAAAGCCATATAAAAGTTATTGCGATCGTAATAGGAATCTACTTTATATCTTACACCGCTTATTTATTAATTGTACTGTACCGCTATTGCCGGTCAAATAGTTTGTTTCTCAAACTTTCCCCATCTAGGTCTCTTGTTTTTTTCCGGAAAGATTTTATCGAAACGATTCATTAATATAATAAAACAATTATTATCAGCATATCATATTAACAAACTGGGGCACATTTCCCCATCCTATCAATCAATCAAATGTCAAGCTAGTCGTGTATTGATAAAAAAACATTATTTTAAATGACAATGACAGTAATTGCCCTTTATTGTGTTAATGATAAGGCTTAATAAAATGAACGATCATGTTATGAGACGCCTGTTAAATCTGCATACGATAATGTTGCCAGTGTCATTGTTCCTTATGATATTAAGACCTTTAAGATCTCTACCCATTACACTGTATCATACCATGACCGTACTATGAACGTGTCGGGCAAAAAAAAATTCTTTGTATTAAAAAGTGCCGGTGCCGGAACGGTAGTAGCCGCCATCTCATAATGCCTCATATACGTATGATACGGTCTAGTGGGCACAGACCTTAAAGAATGATAAAAAAAACACAAAAACCGTGCACCTACGGTTAAAAAAAAACAAGGCCACGTTGAGTTCATTTACCGTTCCGACAAGACATAACTACAACTTAGAAAAGTTGAAAAATCCCCGACATTTTCAGTCCAATATCTCAAAAACGGCTGAACAGATTTTCATGAAACAGAGCTAAGAACACTTGGGATCATATCAAATTTTGAATTAAAAAAACCGCAGTCAAATCGGTCTATTCGCTTGGGAGCTACGATACCACAGACAGATACACAGATACACAGACACGTTAAACTTATAACACCCCTCTCTTTGCGTCGGGGGTTAAAAATAAAGTTGTTCATGCTCAAATTTTCTTGAATTAAGTACATGTATTTTAAAAATAATTAAGTGCAACAGTTCGGCCGACGTCAAAGACTGTTCACAATTTTGTACCTTACCTTATTCCTTTGTCATAGGACGAAGAATCTAGATGTCTCGTCGACAGTACATTTAAGGGTCGTTTCATGTATATATTTATTTTATTTTCACGACTTGAGGAACGTACTTAAAATAGTGTTAATGGCCCCTGAATAGGTATCTAAAAAAGTAGCATACGCTATAAGATCCTGATAACATCAGCGCACACACTTATCATAGTGGATAAGACATCCGTCACACTCGCACTCGCATACTTGTCAGAACATGACAAATGTCTTATCCACAGCAATGAGTGATAAAACGGCAACCATGTTACGCCCGCACTCGCGCTTAGCATGTGTTCACAACAAAGGAAAATTTTGAAAGAGAAATAAAATCTCGCTTACTATGAAACCTATAAAATCGGCATTGCAGTCATAATTTACCCTATGAACGAAAGCAATCAATATCATGAACACGCTTTAAAAACACTACATGAAAAATAAAAAGACAAGAATCGAACAAATGTTTAAACTAAGGCAACACTGTCAGCTCAAGTGTGACCCGCATGGGGTGTGAGGGCATTTACCATTGTCATCGACTATTAGCTCCACAATCATTCTAAATGATACCGTCTTTACGGGGAGTGCTCTGGAGCTTTATGGGAAAAAAACGTCCTTTTGTTTCTATTTTTCATCCATTTATCTGTTGAAGAAGGATGATAGTTTTATTTTCTATAGTCTCAAAACAAATGCTGTCTGCATCCTTCAAGTTTACCAGCTAGTCGATAACGTAACGCATTGAACAATTCAAATTTTATATGGATAAATGACAGTTGGATTGTCCTAACGCGCGTTCGGAACGTTAGGGTAACGTAACGGTCCGAACGCGCTCTGGTATCAATACATATTACTTTTGTAATTCATTACTATTATTGTTCATTAGATAAAATGCTGTCCTAGGTATATATAATCGTCTACAACTTCGAGCGTAAAGTGTCCGATTGAAATGGGGGTTCTACATGGAGGTTTGACATGATCTTTGTCTTATCCATGTTCATCCTTAGACCAACTCGCTCGGAGGCTTTACTGAGGTCATCGAGCATCGTGCTTAAGTCCTCCATGGTCTCAGCCAAGACTACTATATCGTCAGCAAACCGAAGGTGAGTGATGTACTCGCCGTTGATGTTGATGCCTAGCCTTCTCCAGTCTAGAGTCTTGAACACGTCCTCCAGTGCAGCGGTGAACAGTTTTGGGGAAATAACATCCCCTTGTCTGACACCCCGCTGCAGCGGAATAGGCTTCGAACTCTGATCCTGGAGTCGGACTGACATAGTGGCGTTCTCGTACAAACACTTCAGCACTTCGATGTAGCGGCAGTCTACTTGGCACCGTTGGAGAGACTGTAGTACAGCCCAGGTTTCGATCGAATCGAAGGCTTTCTCGTAGTCCACGAACGCTAAGCAGAGAGGCAGGTTATACTCCTCAGTCTTCTGTATAACCTGGCGGAGCGTATGAATGTGGTCTACGGTACTAAAACCTCTTCGGAAACCGGCTTGTTCGGGAGGCTGGAAGTCATCAAGCCTGCGTGCGAGACGATTCGTAATGACCCTTGAAAACAGCTTATAGACATGGCTCAGAAGTGAGATGGGTCGGTAGTTCTTCAGCAGAGTGTTGTCACCCTTTTTGAAGAACAGCACCACCTCACCTCTGTTCCACGCCTTTGGCGTTCTCCCTTCCAGTAGGACGGTGTTGAATAACTTCTGAAGGGCCGTAAGGATCGGTTTTCCACCCGCCTTCAGGAGTTCGGCTGTAATTCCGTCTTCACCGGGTGCCTTGCTATTCTTAAGCTGTTTCAGAGCCATTCTAATCTCGTACAGGCTGATGTCCGGGATGTCGTCGGTGTAGTGTCGGGTAAGTCTAGCTCTAGGGTCTTCTGCCGGACCAACTTCGGGTTTGCGAGTTGACGTGTATAGCTGTCCGTAAAAACGCTCTATCTCACTCAAAAGCTCAGGTTTGGAAGAAACGACTCTGCCGTCCTCAGTTTTCAACCTTGCGAGCTGGCTCTGCCCAATAGACAGATCTCGTGCGAATACTTTCGATTATATATACCTAGGACAGACTGTTCAGTTAGGTAGGTCCAACTTTGAGAAAGAGGTCAATCGTCGAATCCGACTCGGCTGGGCAGCATTCGGGAGGCTACGGCACATCTTTTCGTCCAATATTCCGCAGTGTCTCAAGACGAGAGTCTTTGACCAGTGTGTGTTGCCAGTGATGACGTATGGCACGGAAACGTGGTCGCTTACTATGGGCCTCATAAGAAGGCTCAAAGTCACCCAAAGGGCAATGGAGAGGGCTATGTTGGGAGTTTCTCTGCGCGATCGCATCAGAAATGAAGCTATCCGCAGCAGAACCAAGGTAACCGATATAGCCCTCCGAATCGCTAAACTTAAGTGGCAGTGGGCGGGGCACATTGCACGTAGAACCGATGGCCGTTGGGGCGGAAAGGTTCTCGAGTGGCGACCACGTACCGGAAGGCGCAGCGTGGGTAGGCCCCCCACAAGGTGGACTGATGACCTGGTAAAGGTCGCGGGAGTCCGCTGGATGCGGGTGGCGCAGGACCGGTCATTGTGGCACTCTTTGGGGGAGGCCTATGTCCAGCAGTGGACGTCTTTCGGCTGATATGATGATGATGAGATAAAATGCTTAATGTAGTGAAGATATTTCACAAACATTGATTTTTTATGCATTAAATTTTCAGTGACAGAAAATAACTTATTTGAACTATTTTAATATGTAGGAAGTAGGAATACTGTAATAATATTTTATGCTGCTACGAAGTTTCAAATATTTGAATAATGTTTTACTTACTTAATTAAGAATTTACGACAAGCTAGTTCAACCTTTTTTTTGTCCAAATTGATAGGTAGGTCCCTGAAAACAATCTATAAAAAAAGAACCACACAAAAAATAGTTAGGGAACGTCCGACTTTTTTTAGACCTTTAGAATATTCATTACTCCATATTGAGAATGGAGAATGTTCCTCATATCCATCTTAACGGGGAACCTCTAGTTGGAGTGGATCATTTTAAATATCTAGGACATGTGGGGACGACCGATCTCAAAGACGATACAGACTTGGAGAGGGAACGGAGGGCCCTTTCTGTACGGGCGAATATGATCGCACGAAGATTTGCGCGATGCTCGAGGGAGGCAAAAGTCACACTGTTCAGGGCTTACTGCACCTCCCTCTACACATGCAGTTTGTGGAGCCGTTATACGCAGCGGGCATATGGGGCTCTCCGGGTGCAATTCAACAATGTGTTCCGGGTGTTGATGGGGCTGCCCCGTTTCTGCAGCGCATCGGGGATGTTTGCTGAGGCAGGAATGGACTGCTTTTACGCGACAATGCGCAAACGCAGCGCGTCCCTGATGCGTCGGGTGTGGGCCAGCCCCAACAATATCCTGCAGATGTTAGCAGGTAGGGTGGATTGTGCATATTTACGGCACTGTTGTGATATGCACAAGCCAATCACTACCATTCTATGGTTAAGAAAATAAAATAGCGTAGGTAATTTATTTCTTAATTTATTTCTTTTTACTGTCAAACATGTTATATTCAATATTGATTTAATTTTAATTTTAATTTTGATTTAATTATATTGTATTCTTATGGGTCTAAGATATCCGAATTAAATGATTTTTATTGTATTTATATTCAAAAATAAACATTTTCCAAATTAGAAAACTAGACGCGTAATTATTACGTTAGGAATAATTCATAAACAGAACGTGTGCTGCGCGCACGCGCCTCTTGGGACTTCAAATAAACCGGCGCCGCAGCAAAGATTCGACCAATAGAACACAGAGACAATATTCAATAATTTTGCACTTCAAGATACGGTGAAGGTAAACAAATCAGAAATGCTTTGCAAAGCATAATTTTTTCCTACGTTTAAGTAACCTCCTAATTTGCTTCTGAAAAATTAAATGTGTTTCGTCCATTTCTTACGATAACAAATAACAAAGTGACAAATTAAGACAATCAATTTTTTACGGTGTGTTAGCTAAAATAGGTTTGATGAACGTTTATGAATACAGCCATAATGGCATAAGTTTAACCAGCGAGTGGAGTCCCAAACATTTTTTAATTCGTTTTCTGGAAATCATTTGCTGCATTTATCGGTATGATAAATCATCTTTTGAATTTATCATACCGTTTTTGTCATATCAGTTTGAGGTTTTTCAAATTTACCGCTTTTTGCGACATGAAGCATCTAGAAGTATGAAGTTTCTTATTAAGAATTGATATTAATAGACGTGTCGTTAAAATGTGGTTCATAAAGTCTACAAACTGGTAAAAAAAATTACATTCTTGTAGGCCAGCTAAATATTTTTTTACAGATAACAATATAAAGAAACAGTGCATTGAGGTTTTATAGTTACCTATGGTGAAGGCTTGACGCGTCTGTTACAGTTAATCTTCGCAGTGACCACACAGTGTATCGTATAGCGGAAGTCTGACTATGATATTAATAAAACATACATCTTAATGGAAAATCGTGATTAAATAATTTAGATAAATTATTTAATCACGATATTTAAACAAAGAATATTTATACAACGTGTTTTTTTAACCGTCTTAGAGCCGAAGCCCACTTAAAGTATCCAAAACGTACTAATCATTCGTGAAAAAAAAGAAAAAGCGATCACTGCGGTCGCTCGGCTGGATGATGAAAATTAATATTAACCTTTAAATACCGAGGTGGTTTTTGAGTAGCACTAAACCGAGGTACTGTCTGGCAGACGTACATTTAAAAATAAAATAAAAATAGAATTATAATGCTAGTTTTTGTCTAACTTCTTGATTGCATATGTGGTGCAATGCCAAAATTAGTGCCGTCTGTGAGACGTAAGAGTATACCCCGGTAATTAAAGGTTAGTAAAAAAAAACAATATTAATGCATTGAAAAAACCTTTTTTTAAGTTCTTTGTAATGTATCTTCTTGTTATCTCTCTTATCTATCTTGTTCTTTGTAACTGGGCTTCGGCTCTAAGTCGCTTGAACAAACACCCAGTATAATCAGTGTTATGAATTTAGCATTTCTTTTTGTACTGGATAAGTTCATTTTGGGTTTTATTTTACTTGAATAATTTGTGTTTTACTTTTATTAATTGAAGCTTTTTCACAAAAAACATTGTTTTAATTTTCATAAATGCCAAAATATGACGTGACGTGAACAACAGAAATAATATGCGATACGTATGTAAGTATTTGAACAAAAACCCCCATCCGCTCTGATTCTTCCTGACAATCACTCCTCTGCCTCACTGCCATCTCCATTCAAAGACGCGTCCCTCGATATCCGAACATTTTCGCATAAACTAACAACAAATAAAGGCTTCCCAAACACGGCGAATTACCCCTGAACAATTACTGTCCCAAGACTTTACTCATTAATACATTAAACACACATTAAGACGTGGTTGTACACAAAGCTGCTATTTGCATTGTCAACCCGTCCCTTATAAACAAGGCATAATTTGATCCGTTCGGGTTGCTACGTGATTCACAGCCTGTATCAGCCTGCGGCACATCTTCCCTGGTATATCTCGGCCCTGAAATTCCAATGAACTATGTGTGATTGGAGGTTAATCTTAACTGGCTTGTCGGGGACGAGGCTGAGAAACCGTTGTGAATGCTTGCTGTGTTTAGAGGGAATCGCGAGAAAATGGCGGACTCGGGCGGGAATTTGGAATAATTGTTTGGGTTTGCGTTTTGTTTTATTTATCTACTTTTATCGATTTGCCCCTACAGGCGTCTTTCTTTCTTTCTTCTGTATATTTACTTCGTATTTCAATACGGTTAGGTAGTCAACAAAGCAAAGTATGATATCGGTAATATTACATATTATTAAGCCAGGGATCACTAGGGGATAAATTAGATGAACGCGATTCTGAAATCGATGCACCCGGTCGAATGCTGAACGCGATCCCGCGGTGTTCCTCTACAAGGCGGAGCCGGCATTAAGGCTTTTAGACGGTAGTCCAAGGTTTTTACCGCGGTTAGTCCATAATACCCGTCCTGACCCCGTATCATGGTCGGCCTTATCACGCGATAAGTGACAAGATAGAGGCTCCGTCTCGTTCTATTGAACGGTGTCAGCCAGTGACGGACGCACTATCTTGTCACTTATCGCGTGATAAGGCCGACCATGATACGGGGTCAGGACGGGTATTATGGACTAACCGCGGTAAAAACCTTGGACTACCGTCTAAAAGCCTTAATGCCGGCTCCGCCTTGTAGAGGAACACCGCGGGATCGCGTTCAGCATTCGACCGGGTGCATCGATTTCAGAATCGCGTTCATCTAATTTATCCCCTAGTGATCCCTGGCTTAATAATATGTAATATTACCGATATCATACTTTGCTTTGTTGACTACCTAACCGTATTGAAATACGAAGTAAATATACAGAAGAAAGAAAGAAAGACGCCTGTAGGGGCAAATCGATAAAAGTAGATAAATAAAACAAAACGCAAACCCAAACAATTATTCCAAATTCCCGCCCGAGTCCGCCATTTTCTCGCGATTCCCTCTAAACACAGCAAGCATTCACAACGGTTTCTCAGCCTCGTCCCCGACAAGCCAGTTAAGATTAACCTCCAATCACACATAGTTCATTGGAATTTCAGGGCCGAGATATACCAGGGAAGATGTGCCGCAGGCTGATACAGGCTGTGAATCACGTAGCAACCCGAACGGATCAAATTATGCCTTGTTTATAAGGGACGGGTTGACAATGCAAATAGCAGCTTTGTGTACAACCACGTCTTAATGTGTGTTTAATGTATTAATGAGTAAAGTCTTGGGACAGTAATTGTTCAGGGGTAATTCGCCGTGTTTGGGAAGCCTTTATTTGTTGTTAGTTTATGCGAAAATGTTCGGATATCGAGGGACGCGTCTTTGAATGGAGATGGCAGTGAGGCAGAGGAGTGATTGTCAGGAAGAATCAGAGCGGATGGGGGTTTTTGTTCAAATACTTACATACGTATCGCATATTATTTCTGTTGTTCACGTCACGTCATATTTTGGCATTTATGAAAATTAAAACAATGTTTTTTGTGAAAAAGCTTCAATTAATAAAAGTAAAACACAAATTATTCAAGTAAAATAAAACCCAAAATGAACTTATCCAGTACAAAAAGAAATGCTAAATTCATAACACTGATTATACTGGGTGTTTGTTCAAGCGACTTAGAGCCGAAGCCCAGTTACAAAGAACAAGATAGATAAGAGAGATAACAAGAAGATACATTACAAAGAACTTAAAAAAAGGTTTTTTCAATGCATTAATATTGTTTTTTTTTACTAACCTTTAATTACCGGGGTATACTCTTACGTCTCACAGACGGCACTAATTTTGGCATTGCACCACATATGCAATCAAGAAGTTAGACAAAAACTAGCATTATAATTCTATTTTTATTTTATTTTTAAATGTACGTCTGCCAGACAGTACCTCGGTTTAGTGCTACTCAAAAACCACCTCGGTATTTAAAGGTTAATATTAATTTTCATCATCCAGCCGAGCGACCGCAGTGATCGCTTTTTCTTTTTTTTCACGAATGATTAGTACGTTTTGGATACTTTAAGTGGGCTTCGGCTCTAAGACGGTTAAAAAAACACGTTGTATAAATATTCTTTGTTTAAATATCGTGATTAAATAATTTATCTAAATTATTTAATCACGATTTTCCATTAAGATGTATGTTTTATTAATATCATAGTCAGACTTCCGCTATACGATACACTGTGTGGTCACTGCGAAGATTAACTGTAACAGACGCGTCAAGCCTTCACCATAGGTAACTATAAAACCTCAATGCACTGTTTCTTTATATTGTTATCTGTAAAAAAATATTTAGCTGGCCTACAAGAATGTAATTTTTTTTACCAGTTTGTAGACTTTATGAACCACATTTTAACGACACGTCTATTAATATCAATTCTTAATAAGAAACTTCATACTTCTAGATGCTTCATGTCGCAAAAAGCGGTAAATTTGAAAAACCTCAAACTGATATGACAAAAACGGTATGATAAATTCAAAAGATGATTTATCATACCGATAAATGCAGCAAATGATTTCCAGAAAACGAATTAAAAAATGTTTGGGACTCCACTCGCTGGTTAAACTTATGCCATTATGGCTGTATTCATAAACGTTCATCAAACCTATTTTAGCTAACACACCGTAAAAAATTGATTGTCTTAATTTGTCACTTTGTTATTTGTTATCGTAAGAAATGGACGAAACACATTTAATTTTTCAGAAGCAAATTAGGAGGTTACTTAAACGTAGGAAAAAATTATGCTTTGCAAAGCATTTCTGATTTGTTTACCTTCACCGTATCTTGAAGTGCAAAATTATTGAATATTGTCTCTGTGTTCTATTGGTCGAATCTTTGCTGCGGCGCCGGTTTATTTGAAGTCCCAAGAGGCGCGTGCGCGCAGCACACGTTCTGTTTATGAATTATTCCTAACGTAATAATTACGCGTCTAGTTTTCTAATTTGGAAAATGTTTATTTTTGAATATAAATACAATAAAAATCATTTAATTCGGATATCTTAGACCCATAAGAATACAATATAATTAAATCAAAATTAAAATTAAAATTAAATCAATATTGAATATAACATGTTTGACAGTAAAAAGAAATAAATTAAGAAATAAATTACCTACGCTATTTTATTTTCTTAACCATAGAATGGTAGTGATTGGCTTGTGCATATCACAACAGTGCCGTAAATATGCACAATCCACCCTACCTGCTAACATCTGCAGGATATTGTTGGGGCTGGCCCACACCCGACGCATCAGGGACGCGCTGCGTTTGCGCATTGTCGCGTAAAAGCAGTCCATTCCTGCCTCAGCAAACATCCCCGATGCGCTGCAGAAACGGGGCAGCCCCATCAACACCCGGAACACATTGTTGAATTGCACCCGGAGAGCCCCATATGCCCGCTGCGTATAACGGCTCCACAAACTGCATGTGTAGAGGGAGGTGCAGTAAGCCCTGAACAGTGTGACTTTTGCCTCCCTCGAGCATCGCGCAAATCTTCGTGCGATCATATTCGCCCGTACAGAAAGGGCCCTCCGTTCCCTCTCCAAGTCTGTATCGTCTTTGAGATCGGTCGTCCCCACATGTCCTAGATATTTAAAATGATCCACTCCAACTAGAGGTTCCCCGTTAAGATGGATATGAGGAACATTCTCCATTCTCAATATGGAGTAATGAATATTCTAAAGGTCTAAAAAAAGTCGGACGTTCCCTAACTATTTTTTGTGTGGTTCTTTTTTTATAGATTGTTTTCAGGGACCTACCTATCAATTTGGACAAAAAAAAGGTTGAACTAGCTTGTCGTAAATTCTTAATTAAGTAAGTAAAACATTATTCAAATATTTGAAACTTCGTAGCAGCATAAAATATTATTACAGTATTCCTACTTCCTACATATTAAAATAGTTCAAATAAGTTATTTTCTGTCACTGAAAATTTAATGCATAAAAAATCAATGTTTGTGAAATATCTTCACTACATTAAGCATTTTATCTCATCATCATCATATCAGCCGAAAGACGTCCACTGCTGGACATAGGCCTCCCCCAAAGAGTGCCACAATGACCGGTCCTGCGCCACCCGCATCCAGCGGACTCCCGCGACCTTTACCAGGTCATCAGTCCACCTTGTGGGGGGCCTACCCACGCTGCGCCTTCCGGTACGTGGTCGCCACTCGAGAACCTTTCCGCCCCAACGGCCATCGGTTCTACGTGCAATGTGCCCCGCCCACTGCCACTTAAGTTTAGCGATTCGGAGGGCTATATCGGTTACCTTGGTTCTGCTGCGGATAGCTTCATTTCTGATGCGATCGCGCAGAGAAACTCCCAACATAGCCCTCTCCATTGCCCTTTGGGTGACTTTGAGCCTTCTTATGAGGCCCATAGTAAGCGACCACGTTTCCGTGCCATACGTCATCACTGGCAACACACACTGGTCAAAGACTCTCGTCTTGAGACACTGCGGAATATTGGACGAAAAGATGTGCCGTAGCCTCCCGAATGCTGCCCAGCCGAGTCGGATTCGACGATTGACCTCTTTCTCAAAGTTGGACCTACCTAACTGAACAGTCTGTCCTAGGTATATATAATCGAAAGGAGCCGGCATTAAGGCTTTTAGACGGTAGTCCAAGGTTTTTACCGCGGTTAGTCCATAATACCCGTCCTGACCCCGTATCATGGTCGGCCTTATCACGCGATAAGTGACAAGATAGAGGCTCCGTCTCGTTCTATTGAACGGTGTCAGCCAGTGACGGACGCACTATCTTGTCACTTATCGTGTGATAAGGCCGTTCATGCTACGGGGTCTGGTTCCCCGGGCCGGATGCGTAAACGCATTTCCCCAACGTTAAGAAAAGGAGATAAATATACTCTAAACTAGGTATACTAGGTGCATTTTAAAGGGATTTGTGTATAGCAAATATATCTATTTGGAAAATATGTCATAGCTAGCTGTTAGTGACGTCAAATGAAATCACGCGATTTCTCATGATATGCCTGGCAATATCGCGTGAAACGAGATTACCTACATAGATAGTTTTCACGTGTCGCGCGACATGAACCACCTGAAGTCGGTGGACAAGCACACATATCAATACCTACCTAAAACCTTGTTCTCTGATAGGTTATAAAAAGTAGGTACTTTGTGTTGGTCTTAATCCATATCCGTACGTCAATTTGACTTCAATAATGGATGATCATTGATCACAGATGGACTAGTAATTAATGATCTGTAATTATTATAATTAAGTATATTATGTTAAAAGAATACAATGGCTTACAAAATACAAAAAAAACATCGGTTCGTATCATGCATAATCATATAAACACAATCAGTAGTCATTAATTATATTTGGCTCTTGTTAACTTTATAGTCTTTTTTAAACCTACATGAATATATAGAAAAAAAGCAATGGCAGAAGCGCGGCAATCCCAAAGGCGACCACAGACAAAACTACTTTTTTGATCACGCCACCCACACAATTACAAAAAACTCTAGTGACATAAATTGCCTCTAATAAGCATAAACTGAAACTCAAAATTAGCAACACTTTTTCAAACTACGCTTCCTTTGAAGTTTTCATAGAATTAATGTAGCACCTATCGAGCTATCTTAGAAAGTGGGTGACAAAGGAACATGATCTTTATTTTGGAGTACATTGAGTGTATCACTACCGTCCCGGTGAATTTATTTTAAAGTTAATAAAGTCACATGTATCCACACATTACTATTGAAATTTTGATCTAATGAGGAATAAATAAGGTATGGTTTACAATGTGTGAGTTTGTATGGAAATAGAAAAAGGCGGCAAGGACTTTGTTACGCTCGGGGCGGTGTGGCACAACTTATTGTCCGTGACAAATGTGCTTTGTGAGATACTTGGGTTTAGAAATGTGGCAAATCCTATTATTTTATCGAAGACAGTAGTTTATGATGATTTATTAGGGTTGTTGCTTGATTTTAATGCGTGCACGGTCAACGATAATTACAAGAAAATAGGTCGTACGTCGGTGTTTGAATGGTTTTTATGCAATACATTGAGTGATATTGCTTGACTTATGAGAATCAAATACTTAAATTTAATATTATCTCTTAAATAATTATTAAGTGATATAAATAATAATAATATTAGAAGTATAGTAGTAGTAGTATATAGTTTAATAATATGGATTAAGTTTTAATGATTTTGTGGAAACGTGAAATCATTTCATCATTTCATTTTTCATGACTTGATCTGTAAAATTGAGGATAAAACGGGTGGTGAAACTAGAAATATATTAAAGAAACACATATTACTAAATTATAGGAATACACCCGTATAATTTAGTGTCGATTGTTAAAAATGTAATTATTAATAAGACTCCTTAACTCAAACAATCTTTCTAATTTAAGATTAGAGTTTAAGTTCTGCATTATAAATATGTATTTTTTTTATGAAATAAACAGTGTAATTTTTTTTTTATTTTTTTTTATTTAGTTATTTATAGGTGTACCTACCTACTACCACTACTTGATGTAAACCTCTAATATTGAGTAAGGGATTAAAACAAGTATTTTGTGTAAATAAAACAATAAATTTATTCTTATTTGCATACTTTTACCATAATCCACAATTCAACAACTATCTTCACACCATAAAGAGAAAGTTTCTTGATCAGAAACCGAATAACACACTTAAAAAAAAGCTTAAATTCTTACAACAGAATGTCCGTAGGAAATGTCGAACAAACGATTGGCGTTTAGACAAATCGTTACTATGTCGGAATATATGTAACAATACAGTTCTTATGTTGTATGTTAATAGAAAGACGTACAGACAAATGTAAGGGCCCTTTATTTAAATAGGTCAGTCGAATCATATCTTCTCTTCTTAGAGGAGAAAGCGTGACAGCAGGCTTACTAATGCAATCCATACTTAATATTATAAATGCGAAAGTCTGTCTGTCACCTCTTCGCTTGCGTAAACCGCTTTAGATTCAATTTGACTTTTATCTTATCACTAGCGACCCGCCCCGGCTTCGCACGGGTACTATATTATACATATAAACCTTCCTCTTGAATCACTCTATCTGTTAAAAAAAACCGCATCAAAATCCGTTGCGTGGTTTTAAAGATCTAAGTATACTCGTACATAGCGACAGACAGCGGGAAGCTACTTTGTTTTATACTATGTAGTGATTTAGGTACAATATTATGTATGTCTTTTCTTACATATTTCTGTTTCACTGTGCAAAACATTGTTAATTGAATACAAGAATAACAATAAAAAAACAAGAATCGGAAAAAAATCGATTGTTTGAATCCCGGGGAAAGACATAGAATAGTCTTTATCCCGAAAATCACCGTCAAAAGTTTAGACGGAGCAACCACCTAAACTAGTTCCACGGGGAGTCGCGGGTAGAAGCTAGTATGAAATACATAATATCGTAATTTTATGTTTTTTGAATTAAGAAACTTTAGACATTCATCGAAAAAATATTTTGTACTCGAGATCTTAGGTCTGAATCTTCTGTACATCTCTTTGTTCCCTGAGGCTTAGTTAAGCTACCTTTGCTTTGGCGTTATTTTAATTCCCTCATACATATTTAGGACCCACGCCGCGTGACTCACGAACGTATGATGTTTTGAATTATGTCATACAAGTCTGGTTTGGTTTATTTTTATTATTAGAATATCTGTAACTCACGAATTTTTTATATTAAGTAGGTAAATTGTTACCTATCGAAGTAGGCTAAAGAGTTGAACCGCTATACTGACATTTATTTGTAGGTACGTCTTTTATTTAATTTTGAACCGTCTCTGTAACTCCAATTTTTATAGTGAATATTTTTCCCAAAAACCAACTACATACATAATATGTATAGCTTTGTTTGGTCTTGAACGTAAATGAACACAATAATTGTACTTAATGAAAATGAGCATACTTTGAAAACTAATCTACTCACAGCACGTCTCGAAACTTCTCATGAATTTCAATTTAAGCTTTTTTGTTTCCATTTAATTTTATTCAAGGTATACACCAATCCACATCGTTAAAAGTCAAATAATTCAAGCGAATATAAGTCGTGGTAATTAAAAGCAAATTACGTATTTTCTTCATTCTTATTTCACCATACTTGTTAAGGACCATTAAAGGTCTTTTAACACATTAAATTCGGTTGACGTCATCACCAAAATCGTTAAAGTCGGATAATCGATCACCGCCGATAAGGCGAGCTGTTGACTATCCATTTTGTGGATTCGGCAAGAAGGACTTATTTTAAGAGAGTACTTATGGCACCATCAATCACATAATTTAAAACTAAAAGGGGGCAATAATGTTTGGTTTATACTCGTATTCATACTCATTTAAAACTCACCGTTGAAATATTGAAAAGAGACAAATTGATTTTAGTCCTCCCATTATAAGTACTTTTACCATATAATCTGACTGTCACCAGTCACCCATCGATAATTAAAATGAAATATCCATAAGTATATTATGTTAAGGCTTGAAAGCAGATTTAATTGTCCAAATTCAATAAATCGCAATTAACGTCACCGTTACCTCGGCCATATCACATATTCCCAAAAATAATCTTGAAATGCTGCGATATGAACTGTCGGTATATATCTATACATTTTTATTGTATTTGAATCCACAGCTCTTATTTTAGGTTAGTACCTACCCTTAGACATTAAAATCTTTTAAATGGTAGCACGCTGACAGTGAATAGCCATTTTAAAGAACTTTAACTAACTTTTAAACAAAATCGAGCCAAACGGCTTGTTAATTAAAAACGTCAATCAACTGACGAGTGGATGTAGTTTTGTTCGGCAGAGATTAAAAGATGGGTCCTGTGCACCATTTATTTTGAGTTAAGACAAAGAAATCTGTTAAAAGGTAAGAATTGGTGTTTGTAATGAGACATGATTCATACATCATATTCAACAGGAGGCAGAAGAAAAAAAAAACGAAAGATAATAATTTGATGAGCCCTTTCACAAAGTGATCTTAGAAGTATTTTTTTATTTATTTAAGGCCTCGTGCTGGCCTTGTTATCTTTGACGTCATTCTCATCCTGGCAGGAGCGCTTTTGCGATTCGGGAGGACCCTTACTTATCATAAAAGTACTAACATACCTACTTCCCTACTGTTTCTTTTTTGTAAAATGTAATGTGTAGATAAGCTTGATAGAATCAGCTCCGATACTAAATACGATATAAAACCTGGTAATTAGACTAATAAGATATGCATTGAAATAGATAAAATGTGGGCCAGCTATACGGAAAACCCAAAAAAATATAACACCTTTATACCTCACCTCGCCGAAGGAGGTGAGGTATAAAGGTGGAGTCTAGCGTGTCATCTTATTTTTTTGTTGTTTCTTGTACATTTACCAAACTTTAATTAAACAAGGCTCCAACCTTTTGTCACTTCTACACGTCTAATCTTTACCCGATCGTAAATAAATCGTCAAATTAACGTTTAAAGTTTATCGACGGGCAGTAACGGCTGCGTTAATGAGACAACTGGATAATGGCCAAGAATTAGTGTTATTGGCTCACCCTGTTTGGTTATTTCCAGAACGAGAAAGGAAACAGTATAATTGTGTCATTGCGAGAAAATAGGGCAGGTGAAAACTGGCTTGACGGTTAGTGAACGAGCGACAGAAGCGAACGAAGTTCTGGTTGTCTGTTCTCTTCTAGGTACAGGTCGCATTTCTCAACCGATTCTCGTGAAATTTTGTGAGCGGGTACGATAATTATACAGAATTTTGTCGATTTAGTTTTTACAGTGTAATAATATTTTCCGTGTAGGTAATGTCGGGATAGAATAGCACTCCTTTTCTCCTCGTGGGTTTTTGTAAAAGTCGACTACGGGATCGGGTTGAGGTATGTGCCTAGCAATTTAATGTGCTCTGCCTGCCCCTTCTGTTACCATGGGTGTGTGTGTATAAAACAATATAAAAAGCATATATATACGTAAATTGTGATTTCATTGATTACAAAGTTAAAAGAATGCATACATATGACTGACTATAAGATAAAAAAACAAGTGTAAAAGGCCTGACATCAAAAGCAGTCCTAGATAAAAGACATACAATAAATAATTATAATACGAACGTCACATCAAATAGCGTTTCGAAAACTATGTTATGATATGCAATTATATCCTAATTTAGATTCCGATAAGTATAAGTATTATTAGAATCCTTTGTTTAAATCAAAATTTGACTCAGGAAATTAATTTGTACCGATATTCATACACTGATCGATCATTACAAAGGTACCGTTTAAATTTAAATACCGTGTCTCTCTGACGGATTGACAACAGACCTCAGCGAAAAAGCTTTTAAAAACCCAAATAAAAACAAAACACGAAAATAATCTCAACAGTTTTAAAAAGAACGTGACGTGCATTAACGAAACGCCAAATAAGAAAGAAAAGTTGTTAATACCCGCGAATAAAGATTGATGAAGAATCAATCGTTTCGTATCCCGCAGATAAAGGCAGCGTCCAAGCAATCAATTTTAATCTGGGAAACAAGCACGTGACGTTCCTGTTCCCTTTCTAGCTTATGTCGACGTAGGCTACAAAGAGGAAGAGGAAGATGGGGATACTAATAAGATTCGTAAAAAAAAAGGTACTAGGTATTTTAGGGAGGTTTAGGAAGTTCATAGTACCCTTACTTATTTTTTTAATGTAAATTGCACAAAAGAAAAACTGATCGCACAAGAGGCGCACTTAATGCCCTGAACATTATTCGTACAGAAATATGGTGAAATTAGGGATGTTTTTTAATATAGTATGGCTAAAATAAAAATAAAATTATTTTAATTACAATTGAAGTTAACACAAATAGAATAGAATATTATTCGAATAGATTGTGTTATTAAGAAAATGTGAATACTTTGCGATATTCACACTAATGCCAAACATATATATTTTGAAATATAAAAAAAAAAACGTTAAATATGCATTGCTTTTTGTCAGGCTCGCGATTGCGGCAAATTTAATAATACCTCAGAATATCGAAATCATATGCCAGATAATTAAAATAGGTAGGTAACTACATAGCAATCGTATAAAATTTTAAAAACTATATTAAGTATTCTCTAAATTAAGACACCAGCGTGTTAAAACGCTACACACAACATCCCGAAACAGCCTAAACTTCGGGCATGAAAGAATTATAAGTAAATTATTATAGAGCATTCTGAAAGTAAAAATACCAACCAAAACCCTCCCTGTATCGGTTTTGATGTCCATAACAACCATGACTCGGAGCTACTTTCGGAATTAAACCCTAAGGAAGATTGAGCGGGGGACGCTATCGGACAAGACAATGACGTTGGCGAAACATTGATGGATATTGGGACGTAAAAAATTAAAAGGCTAGGCTTGTGCTGTATTTTCGTGACCTAAATACTCAGTTGTTAAATATAAGTTTTTATAAGAAAAATGTGGCCAATAGCACCGCTGTCTAGCGTAAAGACCTTGAGTTGACTTAGATTGAGAGATCTTTTGATTTATCTTGTTGTATTGTATTGTTTATAGTCTTAAAACGAAAGCTAACAGAATGCGTGATATTTCTGTAAATCCGTGTACTTTAGAAGATTTACTTTGGATTAATTATTAGCCATTGAAGAACTTCACATACTGGCTCCTGCATTGTCAGAGCAACTTGAAGGGATATTATTTTACTTAACAAATGAAAGGTTTTTCTACTAAAGCGTTCAAATATTGTTGGGCCTAATCGTAAATCTAAGAATAGTGCAATATTAGACATTAATAAAGATTTGCTGAACTATGCTATGTATAAATTATCTGATAAACTAGCCTCAATCATTCATTCTGCACTAAAATGAGGGTTGTACATTATCGTAAAAATATGTTCAATCTTGAACTGAAGAACGTTACATCGCAAAGTCGACTCATTCCCAGACTGTTAATACATCGTCGATCATAAATCTAGACGCGTCAATACAGCGAGCAAATACAGTGTAACTGGTTCCTTTACAAATCGATTTAATCCGCTTAGAGTTATATTGCGAGTGATTTATCGAAGAAGCGGTTTTTGAAAGGAGATTTTAAGATAAGAACTTGTTACGTTTAGGTTTATGAAATGTAATTCGATTCCTTGCTTCACGTTTTGTATGATTCTATGAAAATGCAACGGGCCACGTGTAGACTTCTTTCTGGAAATTTGCTATAATGTTAACTTTAACCTAGCTTTTGCGGTTTTAAGCTACCTGTTGAATGTATTTTATTTGAGCTATCAACACGTAAGATTTCTCTAAGTTTAATTTTTGTTCCCTCTTTTTATTTCATTTAAAATTGTATTGATACTGTACCCGCCGACAAGCCAATTGTTACCTTTATTGTTAGTCAAAATACATTACATTATTTTCCATTCTAAAACAGTAGTTACTGCAATTCATTTCTCCGTCCTATCATTAGCACCAGCTTTGATTTGAAATTCTCAAGAACCTGCAAATATACCATATTAGTCCCCCATATTACCCCACCTATTATGATATCTGTAACAATTCCATACATTATTAATTCCGTGCGCCATACAAATTGAAGGCCTCAGGCTTTCTGCCTTGACGCTGTGTGGCAGCCGGTTTTAAAATTGCGCTTACCTACGGTACCCTGCGAACTAACAGATGGTCCTAGTGTACCTACTATGGTTGAATTGAAGCCAAGTTTTGTGGATGTGGCAATACTCTTATTCTCAAACAGAGCTTATTAATAATTATACACATATGAAATAATTGTCAAGCTTAACAATTAAGAATTGAAAATCGAAGTTAGGATGATGTCATATCACACACATGTATGTAATTGAAACTTAATCCGCACGGATTAAGATTCAATTTTTTTATCTAAATAAGAAGAAGTACAAGTTTTCTGCTTAGTAATACAATTTGGAGTGCAAAGTACAGAAACTATCATTGATGAAACTGTTAAATTACTCTTGCACAACTACAACTTATTACCTACCTCTAAATTTTTACCTATAATTCATTTTTAATCCCCGGCGCAAAGAGAGGGTTATTATAAGTTTAACGTGTCTGTGTATCTGTGTATCTGTGGCATCGTAGCTCCCAAACGAATGGACCGATTTGAATGCGGTTTCTTTTATTCGAAAGCTGATGTAATCCCGAGTGTTCTGAGCCAATAGCTTAAATCTGTTCAGTAGTTTTTGAGATATTGGACTTTGAAATGAAAATGTTGGGGGTTTTTCAACTTTTCTAAGTTGTAGTTATAACATAATTACATACTACCATATCCGCCTTTCCTTACCCGAGACACACCAATGGAGGTTTATTAGTCTTTTCCCTAGCGAGGTGGTGTTTTCCTAAGGGGGGCTTGGGTAGCTCTATAAAAAATTCAGCCCCGCCTCAGTAGCCTTTGGTTAACATTGGTTTTTCTTATACTGCCGTTTTGCATTGAGTTGTGAATTTTAAAGCATCTGTATTTTTTTAACGATCTCGTGCTGCACGTAGTTTGAAGTATATTCATCTAGGAAAGTTGAGATTAAGTTAATAATAATTTAGCTTATCCCTACTTTTGTTAACTGATGGTATGCTTTGGTCTTAAATATACTTTACTTTATCTTTCATTGCACCTTCTCTAGCTACTACTTTTTAGTAACCACAGTTTTAATTAAAATATCGTAACCTCATTCTAAATGAATTAAAAGCTACTTCACTCAAGTTATTCCTGTTGATCATATAATAGTAATCATTTTTAACTTTGGGATCAGACTAAGAAAATATCATAGTAGCAATATATTTATATTTCGGGGTACAGTACAAATAGTAGAAGCCTCCAGGAAAAGTCCACGTCACCCGACGCCGATATACACACATTATCAATCCTACGCGGGCCGTTCATTAATATTACACTATCCTGACTCCCCGTGTCTTTGTTAGAAGGCGTTGGTGGCGTGTAACGGAAGGTTTGTTCCGTATTCATCCTTCAACCGTGGTGGGAACTATTGAATGATTAATAAGTTTCTATAAAAAATCATTGTTGGTAGAAGCTTTTGTTGAGGACTGTACTTTTGCACGACCAAACACGAGGGGTTCATTTTCTGTAATTTAATTCCTATGGACACCTGCTGTCTCCATCATCGGACCAGGTTTATTACCACAGTATTGCATTGCCGCTCGACTTACAAAATTTCAACTCGATTAGACATCGGGAAATTGGTTAAATTTTATTTGCAAGGTTGACCCAAAATTTCATTCAAATCGGTTCAGCCGTTTAAGCGTGATTGAGTAACAAACATCCAAACATCTAAACTTTCGCATTTATAATATTAGTAGGATTTTCCGTATAATTATATCAAACAAAGACATCGTCCTTGATATTACATTCTGTTCTTTATCCTCCTAGCTTTCGTTAGTTCTTCTAATCGTTATGGAATAGCTTCTTTGGCTGAGCGCCCCTAATCAATTTTGATCTTTGACCCAGTACTTCACCATTCTTCCTCAATTTGCACAATGTGGGTTGAAGTTTTGTATTCTTGATGGTGGGTAAGTTCGCCAGAAACTCTCGCAGACGCATTGTGTAATGGCGAGGATTGCCATTAGTCTCGTAAGCTATAAAAATAAATAGGCGATTCTCATTAAAAAGTATAGTCAAAGCGCATGTAACTATCATTACAGACAGTTCACAACTGCAAAAGCTTACCATCAAAAAGGCCTTACGTATATTTGCCATCATCGTGGTTTAGATTAGATTCGATTCGATTTATTTATGTCATAATATAAAAATATAATATAAATTACAATAGATCGGGTTATAGGCTTAAAAAGGCACTACGCGTTAGTTATCTAAGTGACTAATTTTCTTATATTTTGCTGTGCCTCTTGTTTTACAATGTAATCGATCATCATCTCACTAGCATACACCGATGGCATTATAATTGCATGACCTTAAGAAGTATTCATACTAGTTCCTTGCCTAACCCTTATGTTTCTGTAAGCCGCAGTTCAAATATCGCAGTCCCAAGCGCACTGGGCCTATCACTGCGAGTAAATTGAAAACACCGGACCGCCTCTTGGCTGTACCTCGTTAAACTCCGTGCATATTGAACAGCCGGCTTATGTGACCGACTGGTAAATTACACATTAAACGTTGATTTACTGGTAAACTCGATAGGGAGTAAGCTAATATCAACGATTGCGTTTCTAACAAGGCTTCAGTTGATTGTGCTGCTGTTGTCACTTCTATTGAAACTATTGTGGCGTCCGCCTTCACGCGTTCGTGGGTTTACTCGTACAGACTAAAAAGATCTGGATACAATTAATTTTATAGACGAATTAGGAAGCGATTCCAGAAGATTGCATATATATTATGTAGCAGTAGACAAAATCTGAATTTTATTATGATTTTGGACATATTTTGACTTTTATTATTATAATATGTTGTTTATTATTTTCTCAAAAAGTACTGGGGGCCTAGACAGATGTCAACGAAAAGTGTTTCGTCGGCATCTGTCATTCCCCTACATTTTATTATTTTCTATTGGCGTTAGCGCTTGTCGATTGTAACCTTGTCTACGGCCCCTGATCTCTTTAAGTATTTGCTACTGGCTGTCCGCGTAAAGTCTTTGTCCACTTGGAGGCTTCTGTCTATATATTGGGCAAAATCCTCAAAATTATATTCTCTTAATTTATTATCTGTTTTATGAGGGAGGAATTAATTGTTTTGGTGGCATGGCCTGCCATGGGAGAGGCCTTTGTTCATCAGTCGACTGACACAGGGTAATTAAGATTAACGAACTTATCTATGTGTAACACAGATAATATCAAATTCCCAGTACCTATTTGTCATCTGAATGGAAGGTAAGGTTCATCAATTAATGATCTGAGGCTTTCCTTGTCAGTCTAATCGCCATCTCTGGCATTTATAAATAATGTTATTTAAAAAGGGCTGATTATATTAAGTTTTTAATTATATTTCGCATCTGATAACATAAGAGATGAGACGCCAATATATTTTTATTCGACTCACTGTTTAATTGGAAACCTATTTATTCCTAACATAACTTGTATATTGCTAACACAACTTCCTATTACACAGCCGGCTAATTATTATCGGCTACCTGTTATAAAATGCCCATTACACGCAAATTGGCGTCAAATTTCAATTAATATGCCCACAGAGTTTGAAAAGGCTGCGGAACTAATTGCTTTAAAGCTATAACTAGATAAGAGGCGGGATTTCCTTTAATTGCGACGATTACGTCGTTAAAAATCAACCAAAATAACTAGAAACCCCATTTACACCAATTTTGGACTAGCAAAATGCATTAAGATTTTGGTCGGTTTTTAATTAGTCACGGAAATGTATGCGTTAGTATCACGAAATGAAGACATGAAGTTTCTTGTTTAAGTTTCCCTACATTTCTTCTTGGCAAAACCCTAAGTAAAACCATTATTGTCCGCTACTCTAACTTTTTAAATTTGCTTACTAATATTAAACTGACAAAGGAAAAATTACATACTGCCAACCACCACTAGACTCTGTAAGCATAATTGCGACATTTAAAAAAAAAACAAAATCTATGGTACTACAGTATACGTATGTGTAGTTAAACATGGTGCTCGAACGACTTGTTGAAATGGCATGTTTAAAAAATAAAAAAAGGCGGCAAAACACCTATTATTTAAGGCTGTGCATTGGAAATTATCACGTGCTTTGAAACGCCGTTCTGACTAGATTAAGAAACAAAAAGGTCTGATTTTCAGATATGTGATTCTTGACTATATGATTGTATATCTGATTTTGTCGATACATGATTGCTTAAAATTTCCTCGATAGAAAAAAAATCCAAAGTTGAGTCTGTATTTTCCTTTTTTTACTCAGCCTACTGAAACGATACATTATTTTACGACACAATCAAGTTAATAGTATAGTATTTTATCTCATCTAAAATCTCACTTTATGAAATTTAAATAATACTTGCCTAAGTTAGGTATTTATCGAAAGTTGTCCAAAAAAGCCATTCCCGAAGAGTGTCTACCACATCTCTTTTCCTCGTGCGCGGAAGGCATCAGCGTGTCTCTGTCTTGGGGGCATGTTCGACTCAAATCAAGGCATCGCCTTAATTGATTACCTTGTATTTATTTTAATTTAATATTTCCTCACATCGTTTGAGAAAAGCACTATACAATCCTCGGCCGGAACAGGGATTGCTGGACGAGTTTGGGGTAGACGGATACGAGTCCAGCAATGTACTAAAATTCAACGAATGTTTAAAATAATAATTATTTCTTCTCACGCCGCTATTTTTACCACTAAGCAATAAGAAAATGTGTGAATGTTAATTCGATTTGACAAGAATAAAGCTTATCCGTAGAATTGTGATGTTTAATCTCAGATTACGTCACTAATCTAGTTTGATCGAATCGTGCCTCGGCGACTTTCATTATATACTACCACAACTAGTTCTACAATAGAACACTATAACAAGAGTTGAAGCCGTTTAACCTGCCTATTTGTAAAATTATATGATTTCAAATATTTGAACCGTTTGACGTGGTTGACTTGCCGTATCAACATTTAAACAAACGAATGCTACCGGAACTCCAGCTATTTTTAGTTTTTCCCAAAGCTACGACACCAAATCAAACGCTTTTGATAGGTCAAGAAATACAGCATTAACTTATAGTAGTACTTATAGTATTCCTATCAGTATAGTACCGGACGGTGTCCTTGAGGACGAATTATGGAATTTAGTTTTGTCCAGTTTATTATTGAAGCGATGATGAAACACAATGAAAAAGAAAACCTTGCAAGAAATGAATCTGCATCTATGGCATGTGCGGACGTGGGTTTTTCGAATGAAACCTATTCCATGAGGTTTCTTTTTCTAAGCTGATCCTAATGGCAATTCAACCAGATCCGCGTGTCACGCAAACGTCCCGAAGGAACGACGACGGGGAAAATAGGTATTTAAAAGCGATTGGAGATAGAGATGATCCGAATTGAGGCCGAATTTAGTCAAATCGGATCTTAGTGTACGTACAAAAGTAAGAAAAGGGAAGTTGTTTTACATAAATATGTGTTGCAAGGTTCACACGAGCGCGAGCGTGTTTAAAACTATAAAACGTTTTGTATTGTCACGCTTCTCTTGACGGCTTATCGGGTAATTGCTGTCCGGTGTCGTTGGGCTTAATTTTATACGGTGATTAGTTGATTATGGAATTAGTTAAGTGATGTCACACTTGTTTTATACGTTTTGATTATGTTCAAAACTGTATTCGTCCGTAAACCTTTTTTAGACCAGCGCTCAAATTGAAAAATTAATTACACGATGATGCGAAGCGAATGGCTACTCAGCTGAAGCAGAGAGCTTTCTCTGCTTCAGCTGAGGCCAAAATTCTTTTGTCTGTCCGTTTGTCCGGCTGTTCTTCCTCTACAAATCGCATTTCTCAACCGATTCTCGTGAAATTTTGTGAGCAGGTTCAATAATTATATAAATTTTAAATTACATATTTAGGTAAAAAATTCAAAATTCATATTAAATAAATAATTTTATTACGCAGTAAAGGTAATTTTTGTTGGCTATTAGCCTGTTGGAGTGTCCCACTGCTGGGCAAAGCCCTCCCCCCTGGATTTCCACTCGTCCCAATGTAGGTAATTTTACTAAAAAATATTATGTGAATTACTCGTTTTTCTCCGCTATGAATTATTGAATCACTTTTTACGGATAGGTGAGGTATTCATTTTTTAATTGTCAATAGACGTCTTTTTACTCCAACTGGTTATTGTGAACTTCTTCTGCTTATTGAAGAGCTAAGCTCTTGTCGGTGTAGCTCAAAGTAGGGCCTCCATCTACTCCGATCCCAGGCAACCTCTTTGACATCTCGATACGACCTAACATCAACTCCTTTTTTGAGCTGCTCTATGTAGTTTATTCTAGGTCTTTCCCCTCTATCTTTCCTTCAATTATATTGAGTATGAACCTGTCATGTCGTATGAAGTTTCTAATTAAAAATAACCCAATTGGTCAAGGGGCGTGGCTAAGCCAAGCCAAGTACCAGCGATGACTTACTATTTTCTTAATTCGAATGCGCTGTAGTGGCAAACCAGCATTTATTAATCTGAAGAAAAGTGGACCACCGTAGCTCATACACCAAAGAGAATATAACCACTACGTTTTAAGAGGCGGAACTTCATACATTGTTTTAGGATTCTCTTATGGTCTACTACCAACGTAAAGAAAAATGGGTGCACTTTATTGCCTTGTAAAAAGGTGCAAAAATTCTGTGTTTTGTTAGGTTGGCTAAGATGCGTTAACTATCCCGTACATTTTTTCATTCTATGAGAGTTTCCAAGTACTGATGTACACTTGAAACTTCAGTGATAAAAACATGTGTGTGCTGACCTTTAAATGTATTTGAACGGCTAAGGAAAACTAAATGGAAACTTGACAAATAAATCCTGTAGCTCTATTGAACGTGAAGTATTGAATTTAAATCAGTTTGATATTACTGCTCGTTTTAGACCAACAAGCTTGTGGCGCAAAGTAGCGGGCACGCGTAAAAACTCATAACCGATTCCAACTTAATTAGTCAATGCGAATACAGGCCTGCATTAATTTATTTATTCCAAACCATATACACATATAGGCTCCATTTAGGCTGTGTACATATATATAGCGTATATACATCATAACATATACGTATAACTCCAGTATTGTATATGTTAACTCACATTGCTTTTGTTAATTGTTTGTGTTGTTGAATAAATCTATTTTTATTTTTATATTAATACAGTAAAATCGTGTTGTAATGAAATAAAGAATCAATCAATTTAATTAATAAAAAATATTAAATTTATTTGATTACTAATGCGTTTACTACTAATCGTTAACACTGCCTTCCATTGCACCTGTAACCGTGAAATCGCTTAAACTATTTAGATTCCACTCCAGTCTTATTAGCAAATTACCTTCGTCATCCGTTCCTTCATATACGCTGCGTCGCCATACATTACACGATAAGATAGATAACAGCATCCTGTTCCGTATTAATCTCTTATTATCACTGGCAGCTCCTTAGCCAACTTATGTGTGGGGTGACTAGGGTTTTAGTTTTCAAAGATATTTCTCTTTGGCCTATTTATGCATTGTCAATTTCTTGTTTTAGAGATAGGGTAAAGAAATTAGCAAGTTGAATGTATTTTTTTAACAAAGCTCTTTCTTCTTTTCACTGAGGTATACTGGTCGTTGTTATTTATCTAACTGGGTATCCATAAATTATTAATTTATCTTACGGTATATCTTCAGACCCAATTTTGGGAGTGGCATTAAGCGCTCCCGAGCTCATACACACACTATCTATATACTGATATAGTAATAATCAACTTTCGAAAATCATCCACGAAAGATGTTTAGGGTACATGGTTTTACTTTAAAGAGGCAAACAAACCAAAGATATTTTAACTGATTTCTTTAAATAATCTGTTGTCCTGTAAAATTACTATATTTATTCAAATAGATCTCACAATGAAACATTGCTTTTAGCTTAAAACGGAAGATAAAAAGCTCAGTAGATAGTCAACTTGCCTTACACAATGGGGTACCAAAACGAGATTGGAACGTCGTCACTCATCTAATGATGTCCTGTACAATATGGAACACTTGGTAATCCTATGACGGTATCAGATCTCGGTAGGTGGTATGTCGTAAATGCCTTTGACTTAATTACTGGTTGATTTGTCGTGTGCACACCTGACTTTTCAGGTCATGGTAGTTATAACTTAGCAATGTTATAAGAAAATGCCGACTCATTTATGTTTTTTTTGTGTTTATTGTTTTTGTGTCAATGACGATTAAGGACGCATCAATCATTCAATAAGTTATTGACTCGCTAGTTTAAGACTGCTGCAAAATAATGTATGTATACCATTTTTTCACAAAAAGGCGTTCAGTATTTACAAATTATTGTAAAAACTACCTATAATAATGACCTTTTTAAATAAAACAGCACCTTTAAAATTTAAGTATTCTTGATATATAACCCAACTAAACAAATGACCAAAATTATGATCAGGCCTTGTTTAATATGCCTAAACTTAAAAAAGTCTAGTAATATTAATAACTAAAAAGATATATAACTGTCCACAAGAATTTATAGGTATACTCATATAATCTTAAAAATCATCATAATTATACATTTACTTATTTAAGTAATAGTGTTAGAGAAGCTAATGTTTAATCACAAATTTATGAGCAACAAGAGTAATTTCGGATAGTTGCAAATATATCTTGACCGGTTTAATGCAATATCTTAATGTTATGATTAAACGTGAATTCCTTACTAAAGTGCAGTAGTGACTGGTATCGCAATTCGTAAAAACGATCAATACAGGAGCCAGTTCCAAGTCAAACTGTCATTTCTGATATAAAATTATCACTTCTATAATGCAAGTGGGTTGGTACAAGTTGTACATGACAGCGCTATATCAAAAACTCGTCGGAACTTAGTACAGTCGAGGTCAAAGATATGTTTACACTTTTGTACCTTATTGCCTTGTAATAAGGTGCAAAAGTGTAAACATATTTTTGATCTCGACTGTACCTATGAAATATTCTGTATTACCCTAACTTGATGATCTTGATGATGATGTACAATGGGGTGCAGGCAGGCCCCTTCATAAACAAAAGACAAAATGAGCTCGTGTCCACTGTGGCCTAGTGCGTGCTGGGGACTTCAACGACAGAATAAATTTTAGAATTTCTCCGCAGATGTAGGTTTCCTCACGAATCTCACGATGTTTTCCGTCAAAACAAAACTTTAGATAATAATAATTAAGCATAATTTTAAGTTGAAATCCGATTGTATGCTCATACTGTAAAATTCTATCGCATTTATACCGTGCCGTACCAATATTAATAATTGCATATTTAACATAATACAAAAACCTCTTTACCCTATAACTTGTGCCAATGGAATTCTTGAGATAATTTAAGATTGTAACCATCGCTCTAGCGGCTCAGTTTCAACTTGCGAATTGATTAAACGTTTATCGAAAGGAATGCGGTCATACAATTATATATACGTTGTATGGCTGTAGTTATATTTTACGGCGGCAATAAAATAGTTACGTTTGTTAAACTGGATTTATGGGGTGCTGAGTTTCCGTTACAATTATTGAACTGGAGGTGCTTCATAAGAAAACGGTAAGGCAGTAAAATCGCTAACACCTTGTTATAAACTTTTATTCGTTTTTGCGTTAAAATCACATGATATGTAATAGCTTAAACTATAATGCCTGTAGTGTATTTAAACACCTATATTTAAAGCGAAATTTACTGTAAGCGCGGTTTATAATCGCGGACTCTTTTAATTAGTTACAACGAAGCCCATTGTAAAAAAGCATTGGCCTACGCGATTACCAAAATATATATTTTTCACTTCTCATGCTCGCAAATGTCGCCTTTGTGCTGGATATAGGCTGCTCAAAATGCTACTTTTATGCTCTGCTACTGCACATAGTATATTTTTTTAACACTAAGATAATCGAGCCTAACTATATAACTTCGTAGAATAATCCTGTAATTTTATTTGAATTGTTTTAATCTATTTCGCTTCCGTGTTTTCAATTACCCCGCCGGTGGCTCGGTTGTATCTACGGCTCGGGTAAAGTTGCATTTTATGCACTTGTTGTCTATTATTTACAATGTCGGTATTTAGGTGTATTTACTAACTATATGAGCTTGACTTTCTACTCACTGTGGCTCATTATATTCGAATCTGTCAGCTGGGGCAGCCTTTAAAATACTGTACGTTATAGTTAACTCGCTCATAAAACGCTTTTAAACGGTACATAAAATTATGCGTATAAAATATGCAAAATTCAGTAATAAATATACGAATCCATTAGCAACATCTGCACATGAGAAAAAGGTACAACTTAACTTGTCTCGTAGAATGGTGTTCAACTTGTCGATTAGTTGATTGCATATAAAACGCATGTTTAAAGCACGAGTAATAAGCCGAGTGACAAGTACAAAAGTTATATTGCAGTAAAAAAATACCGTACGACGTTACTGAGCGGTGTATGAAATAGTTGTTATATTTCCAATGACGAAAATATATGGCGTATATTAAAATGACATTTAAATATTTTGCGGAAATACATGTGAGATTCGGGTATTACTATTGTGGTTACGAATATTTCTAACATAAATCAGCCATAATTTTGACAGATTTCAATCACTGGATGAATATGTTCCTTATTGTTGAGGTTAGGTTAGGCTATATACAATATATTTTTTTTATCATCACGGCATCACGGAAGGTGGCCAAATTAAAGTGGGACTTAGCTGATCTCATCTACCGCATGCCGAATGAGCTGTGGGTCAAAGGAACCACGGAGTGGAAGCCCCTTAACTCAAAACGGAGACGCGGTAGGTACCTCGTCAGGGATGGTGGGGTAACATGGACTCCTATTTAATTAGACCGCGATAAATGGAAAAAGAAGTGGGAGGCCTTTGCTCAGCAGTCATAACGGGATCGATATAGTACCAAACAATAATAATAATTATCATCACGGCTGATATAAACCAATTCTGACTTTGTAATTTCCGTACATTTTATAATCTATTTAAAGTTACTTTTGAGGTGATATTGATTCTAATCTAACGGACGCCCTACGGTTTGTACTGTTTCTTTTCTACCGTGACAAGTCGTTATCGGCAAAAAACTTGAAACTTTATTCGTTCTTGTCGAGATTAAAGACGCGTTTACAAGTTCCAGTTAAAAGCAGCAATTAATCATAAATTCATATCTCCGTTCAAAAACTAACCTCGCAACTTGCACCATTTATCATTACGGAGAAAAGATGTCGTAAGCCTTAATGACTTTCACTTACGTGGGAAATGTTATAGTGATCGTAGAATAATTAATAACGGTCGTAAAAGAATATTGATATAATTTGACAATACAGAATATGGACAAAAATCAGCACGCCAAAAATCAGTAGCTTCATCAGTACGTACCACTCAACAGTTCAATCTGAGCATCGTGCTGGCGCACTGTGGAGGCCAGCGCTGATCTTTGGAAAAAAAATATACAATTAATATACGGGGTGGCATTTTCTCTACAAGGTCTCTAGACTCTCTAGTTAACCTTGCGCGGCGGCAGAATCGGTAAATCCCTACACTCAGGCATTTTCAGGCCCCGGTTGATTTTCCTTATCAGGTTAGGAAACGTAACAAGACGAATTTTAATGATTGAGTAAGTGCTCCGTCGAGAACCAGAAACTATAATTTGAATCATGTTATAAATGACACTCAAAGTAAATGTCGTAGTAATTCACTAGTACTTATGTATACGTATGTAGAAATGTGATGTGGTGTTATTTTGGCCTGCAATAAAAATTCCTAATATTCTTATTATATTCTATTGTGTAGTATGTTTTTTTTACGGATTAAGTAATTAAGAACAGACAAAGTCCTACAAAATATCAGACATCAAAAAAATATTACTTCATTAGCTCCTGAAAGTTGAATATAAATATAATTAATTAACCAAAAAAAAAATTTTTTTTTTTTGGTTAATTTATATTTGCTCTTTCATAATAAAGATATTTAATCGACCATGTTTATTGTTTATTGCATAATAAACAATAAACATGGTATTATAAATTAATGTTTTACGAAACCGTATTTTGACTGGAGTATAATGCGTCGAATCTAATCTGCCACCCATCACTTTCCATTATTGAAATCAAACATTTTTTAAAAGACAGTATTTTATTAGGACCGTACCAACTTATTTGAAACCTTAATACTTAATTGTGCTGTGAGTAGGTATACCAGTAGCACTCGCTTGGTGTGAACGTAAGCTTGCCACCACTTACTGACACTTAGATCAACAGCAAACGTCTGGATTAGTCCACCCGTTAGGGCTTAGCACCGGTCGCTGTAGGTATTGCAGCTAGATGTACTGTGGAAAACGTCGAATGCTGTTGTTGATATTTGCGTTCGGTCTGGATTTTCAGTCAGCTTAGACATGTCTTCTTTTAGATCCTACATAATACTTGTAAACTTAACTAAAGTAACATGTGAACTTTTTAAGAACCCTTTCTAAAATAAAGCCAAATAATAAGAAAGTGGTTACTCTGTTATGTACAATATTAGAATCCTTAAATTGAATCCGAATAAATCCCAAGAAATTGACATTGGCATTCCTAAATTATTTAGGAAGCTCACGGAAACGGTGATTCCTAAGGATTCTCTTCACTTCTATCCAATTCTACTCTTTTGTAAAAAATCAAAGTGGGTAGGTACGAGTATCACCACAGATCCAATACTTATTGTGGTCAGATCATACCATATTGACTGGGATGAGTAATATGGTCTTTACGTCTCTCTACTTTCCTAGGCGATTGCAGAATTTTCTTCCTCTTTGTACTAAGCTGACTCTCGTACAATATCTTTTGCTCGCTCTTGTGGGCTATGGTGTCATTACGTTTATTGAGATCAAACGGAGCGTCAGCAAAATGTATGTCACACATATTTGGCCTGCGCAAATACAGCATGACCGGAGTTTGTTATCAGTTCAACTGGTTACCAATCCCCCAGCGCATAAATGTGCATATACTTTACTTTTTAACATACCTACTCTTCAATCCTGCGTGGTAAGGAAAAATTGTCATTTGGCTGGTGGTAGTGGTCACTGCAATCTTGATCTTGTTAGACCTTTGAGTTAAACGCGTCTCTAAATTTTTCACAGTGCGTGCTGTGAAGTGTTTAAAGGTGTTGCAGTTATCCTTTAGACAGTCCCAATTTTACTGGCTGGCTTGGGAACTTGTTGGATAATGGTTTATGTTTGTTTATTATATTTATTTTGTTATAAATGTTCATCTCTAGTAATATCCACTTATGCCAATTAGCCAACGACTAAAATCTGATCTCAAACTACATTATGTATTGAAGTAACGTATAGACGCGCCTGCAAGATATTTAATACGCTCGTGTTCTTTTTATTATTATCTTAAACCCGCTGTTTTAACTCGATAGATATAAAATAAAAGCAATATCTGTAAAATCTGTTATATAAGATCAACTAGATTTTCTGTGGAACAGCGTAAAAACAATAGCCGTAAGACGTCGAACTAATGTTAAGAGCCAATGGAGCTATTCTACCAGCAAACGCTGTTGTGTTTATAATACAGACTGCCACACAAATGTCGAATTAAACATTAATTAGTGAGCAGTTCACATGTTATAGCATAGCAAAGGTTTTTTGGGACGTTTAACACTTGTTTCTCAAAGGAGCGCGGTTGAAAAGCGTTATTTGAGAGTGAAAAGTCACCTAAACAATGTCATATTTATAAATGAGCAGCTGACACAACTGCAACACATTTTTTAACGTCACAATAGTAATTTTACAAGTAAAGAGATATTTTCTGTTTTCGTTATGATGTTACATTTTATTAAAACCACGGACAAGGATAAAAATTACAGGCTTAAAATTTTGTTTAAAACGTCACGTACGCATAAGGCACGACAGTGGCATTTGTATGACCACCGGAATACGGGTTTATCTTAAACAAGGATTTACCTACCCACACGACGCAACGGTAAATAAAACAAAAACTTGCAGCCAATAAAGGCCTATATCTTGTTACCTTAAAGAAGACATTTCGCTTAACTACCTTGCGCGGACGCAGTCTGTGGGCGGTAGTAATGACCCTCGTTATATGGTACAAGTTGTGAGAGGATGATCTTTATAGATATAATTATGATCTATGAAAAGCAGGGTAGGGATAGGGAGAAGGTACTTAGAAGACAATATAAAAAATATCAAATTCTATTCATTAATGTTCTTATGGATTTTTTGGTCTATTATTTGACGCGACGCTGTTTCTTTGATAATCCTTTTTATGTAATATCATGAAGCTTTTTAATTATCATAAAAATGGACATATGTATCTACATTTTCTATTCCATAACTTTATATTTAGTTATTTTCATTACCCGATTAATGGTGTTAAATTGTGAATCTAAGATTAATCAAGATTGGTTGGTTTGAAGACTAGTCTTCAATTTCTTCTTCAGTTTCATTTGCAGATTTGGAATGATAGTGACAGCATCCTAGACAATCAGAACTACGCTGTTCTCAACTGGCGCATGTTACCTACTGATTTCATATTTTTCACGTTAAAAATACTATCGTCATCATAGGGCCTTCTTAATCTTAAGAGCGTGCAAACATTTCGTTACAACTCGACAAAGTCGCGATCGCCTGCGAGCGGCTATGATTAGCAACCCACACTACGATGTTTACTGTGTGCGTGCGGTTCGAGTGCTGCCGTGCTGTTGGACCGACCCTTCTTGATCATTGTTATACTTTCACTTTATAGTGAGGTAGGAAATAAAAAAAATCAGTTTTAGTTGTAGAGTTTTAAATGTTTTTATTTTATTAAACTTACGCACTTATTTACTTACCATAAAACTAGTGCCTATGCCAAATCTTGGGATTAGGTGTCAATACGGAGCCTGAGCTCCTTTAGGGCACAACCGGGAATAACGCTAGGGGATGATGATGACGCACTTATTTTCATATGTCATATGGTATAGTTTTGTATGGAGACTCGACCGACTCTAACAGTGTTTAAATTACAAACACAAGCCGTACGAATATTGGTTCGAGTAAATCCGAGCCACTCGTGTAGTTTAAAATGTCCAAATTATTATACCTATAGACGATCTTTTAGTGAATCCATTTCATTTTTGATGTAAAATAAAATAATCATGTTGTTTTCGAAAATAAATAAATTAATCTATCTATATTTTAAGTTTCTCCTAGGTAAGTATGTCCCTAATTGACATTGATCTACTTTTCTCCCATCAACCATTTCATTTCTTTCAATATTAATTTTGGCTCCATCTTCTCCTTCCAAAACCAGTCATCTTTATTCATTTTTGCAGTCTTACAGCTGGAACTTTTCTCCTGTCCACACCGAACTGGCATTACATATGGCAACATATATTCCAAAAGAGCTCTTTTTGGAGTCCCTTGATTGTCTTGTGCAATATCCTTTGTTTTTGCAGTATCACATATCATCATCATCATCATATATCAGCCGAAAGACGTCCACTCCTGGCGAAGAAGTTGGTCCTCACCCATATTCGACGGTTTTTCTCATTTTTTTCTGTCTGAAAATAAAGTTCATCTTTACCACAAAAAGTAATTACCAAAAACATTGATTTCCCTTGAAAAGTACATTTTCTAAGTTTCATAACCGTAGGTTTAAATATAACGTTTTCCCACTCAAACTTCCAACCCCATTTTCAGCATTCTATGGGTGGAATTTTCTAAAACAGTGAAACATGATTATGTTCTTTTATATCTTTTGAAGAGTATGGTAAGTTTAAGAAACAAAGTTTTTTTATTTAGAATTCCACCCCCCTTCTCATCTCCTATAAATTTAGCCTTACCCCTAGTACAAATCATAAAAGAAACCTCTATGCCAAATTTCAGCTTTCTATGTGTAAAGGTTTGGGCGCGACGCGCGCCGCAGGCTAAGATGATGGTGATGACGAATTTTATAAAACGATTACTAACTCGAAACTATTTCATTTGTCTGGCCGTACGTAGTATTATTGGATTTTTTCATCCCAAATCATTTTCGTTGATTACTCATTTCTATAAGAAGTTATATAATAATAATGAATATCCATAAACGTGTACAACTTAATTTAAGAATGATGACATGTAATATTTTGAATATTATTAATAAATGACTTATCACTGTGAAACAATAAAATAAATAAACTTACTTAACATGTAAAATTACTTACCAAGTATCAATCAGTAGCGGACGCACTACAGCTGGTCAGGCGCGTGTCCTTTGGGCAGCGACGAGAGCGATACGTCCGTTCTTTGGGAAGGCCCGGCGCGTAATGAATTGAACAACGTTTAATCGCTCGCGGCTATATAGTGGTTTTTAAAAAATGGGCTTAATTAACTGGGTCACCCATAAGCGTAAAAAAAAAACAAGTTATATTTAACAAGTCCTGTAGTTTTATAATAAAATGTTTGATTTACAAAACATCATTAAATACGTGAATAAAAAAATGTTTAAACTAACTGAATTAGACATTATTTAGTGCTATTTTTTTATAGGAAATACCAATATTTTAGAACTAGTGCGATTATTATGTACTAATAGAGTATATATTCCATTGTAAAAGGCAAACATCGATACATTTTTAAAAGTTTAAAATGGAAATATTCTACCTGAAAGATAGCTCTGACGCGTATTTTTGCAAAACACTCCGACGAAAAACTGGTTGTTTTAAATAACCGTTTATAGAATTATAGCAATGGTATGGTCTAAAAGAAGAGAATTTATCTATACAAAACAGTAGTTTACTTTAACAATGCAATCATTTGAACGAAACTATGGCCTTTGAAAAAGCCTTACGTTAGCTAAAATACGAACTTTTTGTTTGCACGCTCTACCAGAATGCAACAGTAAAACTCCTGATTTGGAGGTTGCCAATATGGGTCAACATTTACATCTTTAAAAAAAAGATACATTCAATAATATAAATAGGCTGTATTACTAGGGTGGCTACTCAACATATGGTCCTGTAGCACAGGCGAATACTAAACAAAGGAAGATATAAAACAAGCGAACCGTCGCACGCACGGTGTTGTGCTAGCCGGTTATGTCTTATGCCTTAGCCCGTCAAAAGGTAGTGTCGCGTTTGTCCTTGTAATCAGATACTGCTGGATTGAGTCGTACTGATCTAGATCGTTTACTCGTGATCGCGGCGCCGCTGATAATGCGTTTACTATGGGATTACTCGTGAAATATGGCTATGCGAATTTCTTGTCCTATTCCGAGCTTCATCGAATAAGTTGTTTGTGGTTGTAATTTTACGTTGAGCCTTAGAATATAATGTAGGAAAGCTACTACATAATAGTTTTGATGTTCCATTTACTAAAAGGTAACCCAATTAATGGTAAATTAACAGGTCACATGCATGTGCATTTAACCCATCTGTAACTCATAGCCATTTAAACTTAGCAAAATCAAAAGCAGTTCAGAACAATTTATTTTTCTTTAAATTTTATTTTATTTTACAGTATTTCTATGTCTATTTACTTTATTTAGGTTAAGTTGTCGTTTTATTGTTTTTATTGATATTTTAGTTCTTGTGTAGTAAATTTATTTTTTATTCAATTAATAACATTAAATGAGTCGAGCATTCCTCTTAAGGGTAATTAAAACATTGGTCTATCGACTACTAATCAATATAGTTTTTTTTTTAATTCAAAGTAATTACCTAATACCAAGCAGCGAGACTGTTGAATTACCAATAAACATTGTACAAAGACACTTAATTCAAATACAGCGGCTTTTATGGCAATAAAAACATAGATTGAGACCAACTAGGAGTCGTTTTAGTTTGGATTATGTAAATTATTGCCGGCCTGCATTCGGAATGGGAACCAATGTTCTTAATGTTTGTAAATAATGAAGATATTTAAAGTTAATGCTGGTTTACTAGTGTGCAATGAGACTGTTCAAGTCGGTTGTGAAACTCCATTACTATTTATAGTAGTGTAAAGATCCAATGATGTTTTTTAAAGACGTTGGTGAAAAATAAAATGATAAATACGAACGACGCTCTTACGTTACCTATTTTAAGAGAAGCTTAATTAGATCTAGTAGACTTGTATTTTTTTGTATAATGTGATTTCGATGAAGTAGGTGTAAGTAGTAATTGTGTAGAAGATAAGATGTAGAAGTAGTTGAAGTATGTTTGGTAATTATTTTTATTCCTGCCTTTTTATTAAGTGCCAAGGAAGAAACGATATACGTACGAACTGCATATGAGTATACAAATAGGGCCATGTAAACTTCAACACTTGTGTTAAGCTTAAACATCAAATGAAATGATAGAACTGTCTCCCGCTAAAACCGTTCACAAATCACAGTCCCCCCACAAAAGGTGCTACAAACGAGTTCCCAAACATCTCGTAACTCCGGCTGTCAATTTGTTTGTCCGTTTGTTAGCCCATTTGCGCCTTTGTCTCTGCTTTCCATTCCACGCCAAGCGTGTGTCTCGGCTTGTCTCATTAATGGCCTACTAGGTTTACGAACTAGCGATAGGCGTAGTACAGTCGTGGTTGTGGAATGGAGAATTTTGTCGTATGAAATTGTTAGCAAGTTTGTAACAACTCCCGAGTTGTTTGAGGCATAAACATTTAGAAGCTGATGATACTTGCTAAAGAACTTGAAAAGCCGTAATGCAATTTGTGGTTTACTAATAATTAAGTCATGTATTTTGTTGGTGGTGGTTTAGGCGCTGTTGTTACTGATTTACAAGACAAAATTATATACTTAAGAACAAAGAAAATGGGTACAGTGGGAAGAAATACTTCGCAACCTCTATACTTTTTCTAAGGAAAACGGTTATACAAACGGATTGCATAGGATTTTTAACCAGTATAGATACCAACCCGTCTTCTTTGTTTTTGAGTACAACAGGCTTATGATTACCATTATCATCATCATATCAGCCGAAAGACGTCCACTGCTGGTCATAGGCCTCCCCAAAGAGTGCCACATTTCTCACAAAGTGCCAATAAACGTATGCAACCTTAAAATTTGAACAGCATCGAAACATGCGAAACAAAAGGAAATGAAAACTTAGATTGTCATTTTGAACAATTTTACTCGAATCTACAAACATGAAAGTTTAAATGACATGCTTTAAGTTACTATAGGTACATTTATGTTTAGATTTTAGGTCATGTAGGTTCTATGTTACGTTTTCAATTATTATTTGGAATGCTAGCTTATTTATTATTGATACTAATTTTACGCTCTAATATTGACTCACTATTCCAAATCAACTTTAACAAACCAAATAGAAACAAACCCGCAATCAAGTCCTCAAATATAACAGAAAGCGTATCGATTTCAGCATTTAGACGTCCGCTGAATATTACATTGGCCGGTCGATACGATACAGGCAGGCTTCTTCATTGTGAGGGCATTCAAAATTCAGGGAATATGTCGAGGCGCGGCTGGTAATGCAAGACGTTATATTTCACTGGCTTTTACTTTAGTACACTATGAAAATGTGATCTGCGTCCGGTGTAAACCGCTAAAATATTACCCTCTGCCAGACACTAGTATAATCGTTTATTTTTGCGTCATTACTTATTTTTATCACTCGATGAATCCACTCCTGTATAAGTGTAACATGTGTGGTATCGTAGTTCCTAAACGGATTTTAAACCGATTAGAGTGCGGTTTTTTTTATCAAGTGTCTTGTCAGTTGAGATGGTTCTTAACTATATTTGTTGTGTCTGGTTGTTAAACTTTATGAAGTAGTGGCTATTTTTTCTTCTATTTTGTTAACTTCTGCTATATATTGTCGTTATATTGTCATGTGTGTATTTGTATGTTGTCTATCTTGTGTTATATTATCGAATTGACCAAGAAACTTAGTCCTAAAATAATTAAATGTATACCTTGGTTTAAAGACAATTTTTTTTATGAACGAAGACCTATTGAAACGAATTAGTTCTATAAGATGCGAACAACACGGATAAACATATCCTATGTGAAATTAATAAATTAATATATGAATTTGAAACGTTTGTCGCAGACCTGCATAAAGATGAAATGAATATCTGAATGTCTTATTTTAAATACAAATCGGAGTATTAACATTTGCAAATGGTAGATTTCCTTTTCATAAAATAATAGTGTACCTATTTACGCCAATATGGTATTTATCAATAATGTAAATTGGAACACAGTCCTAGCAGCTTTCATTGGTACTACAGATCCACATTTGAACGGGCATGTTTTCACCCCGGACAATCGGATTGCTGTGGGCGGCCACACCGAGTAATTAGGGTCATTGTCCATTGCATACTAAAGCGTTTGTGACCGAAATACTGCTTTGCTGCGTCCGGTGCAGCGCATTGGGAATGCTGTAAGTAGGTCGGCTGTATAATATAGTTTTGGTCATGTATTCAAAAAGGAGATTCTTTGAAGAATAAAAACGTGGATCAACTTCTATCCAGCTCTGAATGTGCTTGTAAAAAGTTCGCCTTTCTACTTTTAGTGTGTTTAAACTACAATACAAAATATGTGGGAATTTTAGAGTTAAGTATTTACTCGTAATATAGTTAACTGTTGGTTATGCAGTATTACTACTTAGGCTCACGCGCGGCCATTCAATACTTTATTAGGTTTTAGTAGTTTATGTTCCAACTTACAATAAGAGTTTTAACCTAATCTCTTTAAAGCATCTTGTCATGATCTACTGCAATAATTTACTATTAATAAAGCATTTCATGAAAACATGGTTTGGTAGTAAATCCGACTTACCTAAGTTTTCCATTTGGTATGTATTTTGCGCGCCCGTTCTAATACGATAACTCGGAGCTAAAAATAAACAAGCGAAATTCAATTCATACATTGAATTCATTCAATTCATACTCTGCCGCGATAAGTTTTGGGATGGCGGTGACAGTTTTGCCATATAATTACCTCAAAATGCATATGACCTGACAGCTAATCCATTTCCAATGCTATCGCGGAGGAATATTAGTTATCAAATAAGTATCTGATTAAAAAGATTATCAATGACAAAAAAGGTAATCGTGAAACCGTGAAAATGAATATAAGCATAAATATACGATATAATGTAGGTATGTGAAAGGTGCGCAAAGTGAACCAAAAGAAAAATAGGTTCCCTTCAATAGCAGGTCAAACAAAAATATCTTGTTTATCAAATGCTTATAAATGTGGGTGGCTAACGAAGCTCCCGGCGAGATATTTTCAATATGAGATGGGAGGGTTGACTACAGGAGTATTCGTGGTTAGACCATTGAATTCGATACCAAAACACTTTGAGAGATTTTACATCTTCGTGCCGTAAAAATAAAACACGCCTTTATAACTTTTTGATTCATATACATTTACCTTTATGATTCTCTTTTTTAAAACATCCAAATGATTTTCATAATCATTATTATTTAACATCACTTAGTAGAAGAATTTATTCTCCTGGTAAGACTGACGAGAATAACTGGTCACATAAAATCGTTATTTCAGAGAATTTTCATTTGTTTTTCAGACAGACCCGGTAGGTAGGTACTTTATAATTTTACCAAGCATGAAACACTTACCTATGCCACAGAATAGGTTATAGTACTATGTACCTATGCTCCGTAGCGAGTCTATTGTGAAACTTGAACGACAATCGATGCCGAACAAAGACAGATTTTAAAAGTGAAACTTTATCTGGCTTCCTGTAATAAAACTGTTTATTGTATTTTATAGTCACAAGTATTGAAGTGAATATCGGTATAACTTTAAATTGCCTATTAGAATCGAATTCAATGGAAAACAATTTCCAATGTAATATTTCTCGAAAAGTTTCCCCGGACATAGGTAATAGCCCCAAGCATTAAATAGTCATGCCTCACCGCGAGTTAACTAGTCATATACCTTCATAAGGTTAACAGCTACCTCTGCCTCACGGGGCCAAATTGAATGGCCACCGTTTTTAGGTGATTGCCTTACTCCGATAAATTACTATCTCTGTGGGCGTATGCCAAAATCTGATTTCGATGGAATACTGAAGGTTCTTTGGGATGTTTTAGTTAATTGAAACTACCTGGGAATTTAGTATAAAAATGAGTGAGACGTAGGTTATTTTATGATACGTAGGTAATATACCGGTATGAAAACAGACTAAACAACGCCATTATACCTACCTTATTCATCCTACTATCGTACAAAAAAATAAAAGTAATTGGATAAAAAGTGCCCAAACAGCTCAAAAATGCGAAAGTTACGGATGCGTTTTGATTTCAGTGGGGTGATAATGTAATTTTTCGAACGTAAGTTAGGACAACTCAATTAAAAGATGAAATTTAGATCTAACTGACGTACGTACAAAACTAGACGCAATCGAACAGCAGGATGCGGAGTATCCATCAGAAAAACATATAAGCTACCTATTAATTTATACTCGTACAAAATCACGGACAAGGCTACGTTCCAACATCTAACAAATGATACCTACAGAATCTACAGTTTCAAGATATCTCACAGGTTATCCCTCGATGTGTCCAGATATGTGCATGCATCATTGAATTACAGTCCCCATGTACAAGAGCCAATTTACATACATAAATCCGATCATTACAATAGCTTATACCATGTAGCTCGCTTGCGCTGCTCTAGACGTTCAATATTTGCTATACTAACTTACGATGTTATTGTTTTGTATTGATCTTAGGAATGGTCTAAACCTTAGTTGATATCACATTATCGCAAAGAGGAAGTGTTTTGAGCAGTACAGTAAGCATTATAGGCGACCAGAACAATTTCTAAATGCTGGGCCAACTATTTGGCTTGGCGGTCATAAGGAAAAGAGGATTAAACAAATGTCAGTAAGTAAGGCTATTTTTTCTGGGTCCATTCACTAATTATTTGCTTTAGTTAGGGGAATCCTGATATAGACTGATGTTCATAATAATAATCCTCAGCTATACGCGAAAGAGGTGTTTGTGTCAAAGTAGTGCCAGGTAGAAGTTACCGTTCTCTACGTATCTCTTCGGGAAACAGCTATATGGTTATGGGTATTAAATATTATTTGGAAAAGAGAGATTTTTTTTTATAAAGGAAAGTTTACATGTCAATAAAAATACACTCAGTCAAATAACCCGCTCTGTGTCATTCCGGGCGCAAAAGGGCCCGTCAGACTCGCCGCATTGCCGCATGGAATTGCGATCGACAACCTTTGGTAAATAATTAAATACATATTTTTATTTTGTTACTCTAAATGGATGTTAGGTGTCAAAGCAGATAGATGCCGGGCTCCTTTAGGGTACAACCGCAAATGACGCTAGGAGGATGATGAGATACTATTGAAATGTAAGGTAAGTTAAAGGTAAACCTGGCGGTGAAAACCGTCTGCCTTGTTCTGTTCAGAAACATATTCGCTACATGCAAACGATCAGTACCTATTGATGGAGTCCCACTTTTGGTTACAGAGTCCTGTTCACTATTCATCCAACAACATCTGCTAAATCTATTTATTATACAGTCGTATTCCCACACAATATAAACGTCTCTTAGACGTCTGCAAATATTATTCCGGCTCCGCAAACAGACGATGGAAGTGCTAACGCTGGGAATAAAATTTAGTTTTGGATGAGGTCCAGAATGTATGAGTGCTACTCTATTACGGTTTTGTAAAAGGGAAAATCTCAGCGCAGAAATTATGTCTGTTATGTCCTAAACTGTTTAAATAGTTTGTTGGTTCCGTAATAGATTGTTTCAGTGTTCGTTTATTTTTTCTAAAGTAATGCAGTTATATAACATGGTGCAAAACAACTATAATTCATATATATAATATTTATTGTTTTAAAATATGGCTTTTAAATATGTGTTGTACCTATTCGAATGTATTAAGTCGATAACAATCAACTGAATCGTATTCATTTATTTGGGTACAAGCTTCTGCCCGCGACTCCGTCCGCGTGGAAGTCGTTTATATCGTAGCTCCACAGAAACTTTCACCCCCCATTTTAGGGAAGGGGGGTTAGAAAGAGACAAAAAGAAGCCTATGTCACTCTCCATCCCTTCAACTATCTCCACTTAAAAAAACACGTCAATTCGTCGCTCCGTTTTGCCGTGTAAGACGAACAAACAAACGCACACATACACTTTCCCATTTATAATAACCTATTAGTATGGATTACCAATAAGTATTTCGTGAAACCGATAATTGTCATTAAGTACAATAGTTATAAGGTTAATACAAACCTAATAACTACGTCGATACTTTCGTTTCATGGAGTGTATTCTAAAATGGCGGTTCAATAAACTATTCCTCGCTAGTTTTTAATTTAGAGAAACCAATACTCGTAGGGAATCGTTTTGCATAGAAAATGATGCGAAACTAACATTTGCTAGTCGGGTCTAACCCAACCACCACCACTTAAACATGATTAGATTACTTATAATTAGATTCACAAATAATTGATTCCCCGTGTGGCGTCAGTGTAGAAAAGCACCACCCCCGTTCATCCCGTGGGTGTCGTACTAAGGGAACAGTGCTAAAGTGTATTGTGGGCGATGGGCTAGCAACCTATCACATTTGACGATCTTTTATACCCACATTTATGCCAAAAGTGGCACTGGAACCAAAGTTTCATGTGCTCTGCCTACCCCTTTTGGATACAAAAGCGTGAATCTATTGAATTAATTTCAGTCTGTTGAGACTTGAGAGCCATATTCGGTTTTAACGCAAGGCACATAAAGACAGCTTAGTCTTGCGGAAGTTTTGCAGGCTTATAAGCTTCCTATAGGATTTGTGTAGGTATTGACAGGACGTCTTCTAGCTCTCAGCCATATATCTGCGCTATCATAGTATATTGGACTAGGGTACAGTCGGGTGTAAGCATTTTTACATTATTATTATTATTGTAAAAAATACATAAACTGTGATATTATTATGCATTAGATTGACATTTAGTAAATTATTCGATTGATAGATATATACATAGTTGACATGATATAAAATCCTTATTATTGACTTTGTTTTACTTTTCTTTCAATACCTATTCTACTCGTATATTGTTACTTTCTGTCACTGCATTCGTTTTTATTTATTTTGGAATTGTTAATTTGTATTATTTTGACATTTTTATTTCAACTGCAATTTATATTTAAGTTTAGTATAGTATTAGAAGTTCGGAAATGTTTCTCATATGATTTTATTCCATTATAATCAATAATCATTGAATACCTACCTATTCATAGGTCACTTGGCATTTCTTACTAACGATCCTAACTCTATCTTACATACCTACTTTACTACATTTATTACATACTTTTTGATTATATGTGATACTTATTCGTATTATTTAAATTCATAATGTTATGATATGATTAGTACCTACTGTTAATTAATATTATGTTCTTATATGAAAACAACCCGGAAAAGGCGTAGTTAGGCATCGTTGACTCGCTGGAAGAGTTCACTATTTAAGATCTCATAAATTTTTATGATGAACAATGCGAAAAAAATTAATAATTTTAACCATCCGAAATGTAGAAAAATTAAGAATGTTTTCATAATGAAATTTTTTATTGTTTTTTGGTGAGTTTCGTTGGTAGTCGTAGATATGTATTGTATTTAATAGTTGTAAGTATATGAACCAATAATGTATGAGGAAATAAAATATGAAGAATGATAATTATGAATCCAATTGGATAGTATTACAAAAAGTATACAACGAATTTTATGTGAGCCAATATGGACCCTACGGTCGGCGTATATGTGTACACCGATTTGCACACGGTAGTGCAATGGATGTTTTATATTGAAACGAACATGGCTGTGTTTCTTTTCCAGTTGCGTTTGAAATAAGTAATGTAACTCTATAAATCATACTTAGTAAATGTTTACTACAATATGCAGGAATTTTAACTCGTAAGAGGCTGGAAAAACTTTATCGCAATTTTCAGTAACAATGCTTTTTTTTCTTATACATAATACGGCCAATAGGCACATTAAGATTATAGTAAAATGCCTTATACTTAATCATAAATCATGGCTTGAATACAATAAACAGCGAAATAAATTGGATAAACCGGAATAAGATTAAAACCTGAAGCATTTAAATGTAACAGGCAAGTAAAAAGCAATTTTTCCCTCCATTGAACTCGAAAGCAGAAAGTTAGACATTACACAAACAGTTGAGAGCGCCAAGATTTGACGTAATTTCCCTGAAAAGCAATAAGTCGAACGGAAGCCTCCAACAAAATTTTCTATAAATATTAACCCTCATAAATATTCTGGGGGTGTTTCAATTTTGTCTTAATCTCCAAAAGGATTGTTTACTGGGCAAACGTTCGGAAGGGTTGCGACGTACGGATGAAGACGTGGCTTTTACTATTTAAATTTCAGACAGATAATATCATTCAGACTGAGGCGAAGAGGTTTGACGTGTGCCACTATATTGAACGAAGCAAAAGAGGATTATAGCTCTGGGCATCTTCGCTATACAATTATTTAATATCTTTTTTTTTGCTAGCCTGTTGAAGTGTCCCACTGCTGGGCAAAGGCCTCCCCCCTGGATTTCCACTCGTCCATGTCCGCCGCAATCCTTGGCCAATCACTAGAAAATGCGTCCAAGTCATCCCGCCATCTCCGCCTATGCCTACCTCGCTGCCTGTGTCCGTCCTGTGGCAACCACCAATTATTTTCTATTCTATCCTTTTCTATTTCCATCCATTTAGGGCGGCTTGCACCAACATACGATTACAGACCGATCAACGTTAAATATGGCGCCGGCAGCTGTCATTCCATAGAAACTTGTCAAACTCTCCATACATTCACGTTTAAACGAACACCATTTGGTGCAACCCACTCTACGCCGTATATCTGCAGTCGACTACGTCACCAACGTATGTTCCAATGTGTGCTAACCAGGAGTTATATGCACTAATAAATTTATTTACATATGATCATGATCGATTCAGATACTGTCATTAATTAATTGGCACAATTTTATATTTATAACTACAAATTTTAACTACAGCTACTACTACTACAACTAACCAGCATGGCTTGTTCTGCACCTCTTGAATCTTCTACGAGGACGGATTTTGATTTATACTTCTTGCATTTCACGAAGGCGACTGGATGCGACGAAATTAGACTTTAACGTCATAATAATAGGAACGCGCACAATTCGCTTTTATAAATGTATCAACTATACCTTAAAAAATATATAGTTTGTTTCTATTCTGTGTTCAGTGTTCTGTGTTCTTGTGTTCACCGATCAAGGATGGATACTAGGTCATCCACGAGAAAAATCGCAGATAGTCGCAGTAGCCACAGGGCAGCGAGTTTTAGACAGAATGCTTTAAGCTTCTGTTTCTTCAGCTTCCTTACTTTAATCATAATATTATGACAGAACAACCCTACTGTTGACCCGAGGAGTCCGTCTTACCGGGTCATTTACAATGCTAATTAATCCAAAGTGTAAGTTGGGCATCGCCATTTTGTAACCAAATTGAACGGACGATATTGTTGGGCTTTGCATCTTGATGTTTCGTAGAGATTTGCCGGCGGAATACTAATTTGGAGCCGTTTGATTGGTTTGGTATTTGTTTGCTGCAAACCATTTTAAAGTACATTAGTACTGTAAGATATTTAAATCGATGGAATTGTTAATTTATTTGTGAGATTACTCGTAAGTTCATTAAAGCCAATTCGACCGATAATAATAGAGTTACTCCTAGATAAGTCCATATATAAGTGAAGTATGATTTACTTAATGTAAGATATTTCAATCGATGGAGTTGTTAATTTATTTGTAAGATTACCCGTAGTCAATTCGGCCGATAAATAATAGTGTTACTCCTAGATTAGTCCATATATTAAGTAAATATGATTTACTTAGCCTGTAGCTTTTCTTTTATTAAAAACAAATACCCTACTTTCAGCCTTTTTAAGTACAAAAAGCTACTAATACAAAAAGCGCAATAATGACAATATAAGCGCGTTTCGCAGCTGTGCCGTTCGCAAGGGTTGAAAAGAAAAGAAAAAATGAAACTTTTACCCCGACGCGAAGGGTGTAATTTTTCACTTTTATACTTATTTTTACCATAAGCTTGGAAAAGCAGCTAAGAGTTGGTTTGACTTTTATAAGCAAGGAACATATTATTACGTTTATTATTTACTAGCTTTTCCTTTGCCCGCATTATATAAAACTTATTTTATTTTAACTGAATTATATACGGTATATTGACGAGAATATTCTGAATATTAGTGAGTATTTCTTTTTTATATTTGGATGAACAGTTATTTTCTATTAGTTACATCTAAGCTTGACGTAACTTACATGTCTATATTATAATGTTTACTTCACAACTTATCCACTAATAATGCCATATTTCGTATATATATTTAACGTTCTTACAATATTATTTTCAAAATGAAACATACCAACGTAAATCTTATGAAACGAAAACGGTCAAATTTAACAACGATTATCTTCAAAGAGCAACTGATCTCTTAACTAAAAGATCACTCTATCATTAAAGTCACCGCCATTTTTCTTTTAACACAGGTTAGAGTTACTAAAAAGCATTGTTGTCTTCTAACTCTTGGCTCTTACATCTAAAAGAATTTCATTGAGTATAGGTAGAAACGTTAATAAATAATGACGTATACGCCATGTGTGTTATGCTTGTTTGGTTTGGACGGAAGCTTTTTAAAGAGTCATATATAACCCGGAGTTAAGAAAACGGCTTATATCTTAATTACATACCGTTCTTAATAAATCAATGTTGGTTTGCACGGTATTCAATAATCATTTATTAATTGCGAGAATGTAGTACAAAACAGGTGGTATACAAATGTGGGTCAAATACATTCTGCTTTACTAAGCATGCAAGAATAAATAGAATAAGAATAATAATAGACTTACATTATATCTGTTAAAATTATGATGTCAAAATCGAATTGAATAATAGGATGTCAACAATGTCAAGATATAATAGATAAACAAACATATATACGCTCGAAAAAATAGAATTAACAAATATTTTATATAAAGGCTAGTTATCAATATTCTGTTTAAAATGATGATGAATGATGATGATGATAAATGCAGAATATCAAACATGTCAAGATATATTAGACAAAATAGAATTAACAACAATTTAATATGAAAGCTAATATTAATCAGTAGTTGTCAACCCTATTCTAAAAATATTCATGAACATTATAAAAACGATTCTGCAAACGCCACTTGGTCACATACTTATCAAACATATTGATAGGCAGTTCCTTCAGTTCTATTAACATTCTTTTTAGAGCATGTGAAGCGATAAGGTTGTACAGCAAGCATTAATACTCACCTTTGATTTTGCCAACCACAGAGAAAAGTGAAGCATAAGGTGGAACCAAAGTATTTGTTAGGCTAAGTCAGATCAATAAAGGCTTCTCATACATATTGGCCGACTTATGAGATTTTCTAAATTACTTAGGTAATCCACTAGAACGCGCCCCACAGGTTTTTCATGCATGCTCTTACACACACAATCCTTCACAATCCGATGACACCTCGCATGCTTGATAGCTCGAAAATAACCTTAGGTCGGTACGCGAATTAAAAAGGTGCTGATACACCTGAGCATTTACTTGTAAATCTCGTAATGAGCATTCAGGATAATATTACATTACAGAACAAGAGTGTCAGGCATATGATCACATTTTTGCACCTTATTCAACTGTCTATACATCAAAAATTATAGTACAGCATAATATATATAGTATTTTAAATTTCTAAATTATAGTATAGTATAACAGCTATGACGTCGTCTATCAGTAGCGGACCAGCCGATTCCTACCGCCTTGCCTAAAACTGAGTTAGCTTTAATTTAGTTATAGGCAAGCCTATAGTAATATGCCCTCTCTAAACTCTTATAAGTTTTATTGTTCCGGGATCCCATCGAAAATTTTCATTCACCGACTCTATCGTCTATGTATAGGTACATGCAATCGAACACCAATATGGACAATCCACCTTCGCGAGGTAGATCAAACATACAAATACATCTAAATAACTAAACTACGAAAGCACCAACCCATCTTTTCCCTTACACTCCAAATCAAATTACTCCCGAAATCCAATTAAACAAATCAAACATTTACCAAACAACAATGTACAGGAATCATTACGCATGCAATTAAGTAAAACGCATCCTTGTTTGACGAACACTCCACACCGCCGACATTTGTCGACATTTGAATACTTATGTGGCAAATGTACGGATTGTGACACCTTCGGTATCGAATCGATATTTTAACCTGCTACTTACCGTTCCTGAGACTAGTAAACTAGTGGCTGAGAGAAAAAATAAATAAATTGAGAAACTGAATCGACAAAATTGCTCCTTCCTGCTCACCAATTTTCACGAGAATCGGCTGAGGATACCTAACCGCCGGATATATTAAATAATTCTTGCCAAAACTGAAACAGAGAACTTCATTTGCTTTTTCAATTAATATGTACTGCCAATGTAGCGTTTATAATAATGAGCCTGCTGCAGCAAAATTTACTACAGAGAGATCAAAATGGCGCCGATTGTCTTATGCAGAGACCTAAGTGCTATACGAAATTAATCATACAGAGAACTCTACAGTGAAACAACTTAGCCTATTTTTCTAAATAAAGTGTAAAATTATAAAATAACACACATGGTGACATCACAGGCTGTGGCAGTGTGCACAAAAATGACAATAGCCAGAATTCAGCTTTTTACCACTCTTATTATATGCTATGCGCATGATTCCAATCAATCTACTCTTGAGTAAAATAATTCGATTCGAAGAAATTAATGATTATTTGTATAAGTAATTGTCCCTTAGTTTGAACAAGAACAGATTTTCTAAAGCAGCATGTGTCGGTATCCTCCCTGCTTACGCAAAGCTTTCCCAACAGTATTCCTTAAAATTTAACTTTGAAATGACGTTGAAAAGTGAAACATGAATAATATATCCTATGAGACATGTAAAGAGAGGTTGTACGCGTCCATAGGCATTAGCATACATAAGTTGAAAGGAAGATCGAGTGTGTAAAAAAATATGACTAGGTAAGGTCTTACGATCTCTATTTAGTATGTACGTTTATGATTTATATAATTACTAGCTTCCGCCCGCGACTTCGTCTGCGTGGACCCGGGATAAAAACTATCCTATATTTTAAGTCAGGCTATAAACTATCTTCGTGCAAAATTTTATCCAAATCGGTTAAGCCGCTTAAGCGTGATTGAGTAACAAACATCCAAACATCCAAACTTTCGCATTTATAATATTATATAGTAGGATTAAGAACCATCGCAACCTGTTTCAATATAGATATAGTCGTAAATTCAAAAAAAAAAATTTTTGGAGGTACATGGCAAAATTGCCATGTACCTCCAAAAAAATTTTTTTTTATGATGCATGATTACCAACTATTAAGTTGGTAATCATGATAACATCCATCATTATCAACCTTACGAGGGGACGTTTTTTCGTTTTGGTACCTATTATCACATCCATGGCTAATACCTACCTCCCTGTATCCTGGCGTAGATACCTACGTTGTTTTATTAAGTATACATTTATATTTGACGACCGCTTTGGCCTAGGTGGTAGTTAGTTGTCCTGCCTACGAAGCCGGAGGCCCTGGGTTCGAATCTCGGTAAAGGGCATTTATTTGTGTGATGAGCGCAAATGTCTGTTCTTGAGTCATGGATGTTTCTATGGATGTGTCATCGTCAGATCGTGAAAACCGCGACTGACAACTGACGTTTATAATCTTAGTCGCGATATTATAAACTTGGTAATTTGGTATTGGTGCTGACGGTGTTTACAATCTTACGGTGACATACAGAGTGTACCAAAAATGGGGTGTGGCTTCCAACCTTGATGCTGGCATAATTGTCCCACTGGACAAGAGCCATTGAAACAAAAATCGATCGATCGAAATGGGATGTGAACCGATCAACCCCTTTTTGGATTTTGGTACACTGTGCATAAGTATAATATTTTATCTACATAAGTATATATATATCGGCGCCTAGTACACGCTTTGCTTAGTTTGGGACTAGGTCGATTGTCTCCAAATATTTATTTATTTTATTTTAATTACATTACGAATAGCAGACTGAAATATTGAGATTGCATTCTTTTTCAACTTAGTACCTATAGGTACCTACTAAAACCAACTAAGTGGTAATATGTTATTGGCTGTGTACTGTGATTTCAGTAGGTACCTTTAAGATACTCACCACCAATATTACATATCAGGTTAGATATTTTTACAATCAGAAGAAATACACAACATATACTGCCTAGCGAATGCGCTACCGAGACATTTACCGTAACCCGCCTCCATAAATTGACCCAACGCAGCCATTTATATTAATTAAAACGATTTACCGCCCAAATAGTGGCCATCTTGGAATATCACAAATGCTTCGGACGAATAATTTAATCTCGATCTGTCGGACGCATTGAAGATGTAATCTGGATTCTGATGCATCTGTCAAGCCGCTAACTAGGCTTTTATGGTACAAGTGAAAGAACAAAGGATGTATAGTTATTTCTACTATCATTATCCAACGATGTCTGAAACTTGATGATATTTTGGTAGGTAAAATAAACAAAACAATTTTAGAACACAATCATACACCCAGTCCCAATTTAAGCTGAATACATGGCATTGTTTGGACAAGCTTAGCTTACACAATACATTATACGTCATTTACAATCAAAAATATAAACGTACAAGATCTAAAATGTACCTATTTAAAAAAATGCATTTTACTTTACTTAAACTTTGTAATACCATGTAAGAAAATAATAGAACGGTGATTTAGTAGTTATGTGTAATTTAATTGTTTTTTTTAAATAACAAACTGTAGGTCTAGTTATATTATTATTTATTTATTTAAATTTTATTGCACAATATTAGATAAAGTACAAATGGCGGACTTAATGCCATAAGGCATTCTCTACCAGTCAACCATTGGGCAAAACAGAAACATTTGGTGCAGGCATTTAAATTATGCATAGCTTATTATTAATGCATAGCTTCTAGCTAATTATTGTCACTATGTAAATAATTTAAGGCGGTTGTTCCTAAAATAAAAAGATCTACTGATTGACATTGCGTTTATTTTATTGATTTGAAGATTACCTACCTGTTCATAATTTAATTATTTTATTAGCTGTATCAGATGTAAGTTTTTGTTTCATAATCGTACCCACCTAATAAATCAACTGAAATACAAACTTCCAAAACTCCTTCTAGTCGATCCATGCAATAAAAAGTGCAGTATACAAGTATGGAAGTATTATGGTCATCGATTTAAGACAACATAAAAATAAATTGCAATTGAAATTAGCACGGTTCAGACTACTTTGTTAGGTTCCTTGTCATGAGTCGCATATACGATTCATGTCCCCGAATCCGTTTCTGAATTGCACCAAAGCTGCAACGGCGAGCAGCATGACGTCAGACCGCGCGATACGCGCGGCACGGCAGCAATGTCACGAGCCAGATGGATCAGTTGTCCAGAATGTCGCCCATGGTGTACCGTATCCACTAGGTACGGTTAGCGTGTGTAATATGGAGCCAAAGTACAAACGACAACACTGTTAACTGACCATCCTGTGTTTATATAGAACCATATTACAATGCACTTAAGGTGCACCGATGGTCAGTTAGCTGTGTTGTCGATGGTATTCGAGTACGATACGGTATGTATCAACAAAGGGAAAACTCTGTAACAGGAGTTTGGAGAATATTATGATATGTCACCTAAATAAGAGTATTAAACCACTTAAAATATTATTGTTACAAAACCCTATGTACTCTAGTTTCGGATAAATATAACGGGGTAATAGAGGCGTAGGCCACAACGGAATATCATACGCAAGTTCAAATATGAGTTAAGGCAATAGGCACGGCAGCAAATGAGTTCTATTATGTTTGTATTTTGTTTCCTATGTGGCAATATACTTACATTTTCGTTATGTACACATTTGAACTCCAATAAAACATCCCAAACCAATCACCTTACAAATCATGCCATATGTTACCACTTATATCGGCATAACCGTATAATAACCGAAGTCACACATGGCATTAATTATACAAGCTATAATTACGTCCGGGGAGGAAAAACGTCTTTGGCAATTTGTGAGACATTTCGGTAGGGGCGTAAAAGAATAAAAAATACAACTAAATGAGAGTCTGACTCACGCGGGTAGGGCTTTTTCATACCTTCAATCTGTATTTTTTTTTAAAAGGTGACCACTATCCAGGAGGTAATATGTAAGAGCTTAGATCTGGTCGTTCGAGGTACATCTGTGGAGATTTATCGATTTTCAGCCAAATTCTTAAGATCCCGGTAACACGGGACATTTCCCGAAGCTTCTTCGTGGCTTTTCTCTCCTCATATTGCTCCTTATTAACCGACTTGACCTCATATGACATATGGAACTCCTCAATGATGTAAAGTACGTCAAAGATTCTGATACGATTCCTTTGAAGTAGCAAGTAACGAAGAGTCAAAGGTCCTCCTAAAATATTTTCAGCCCACTTAAAGCGACTTGGGTTTTTTTCAGTCATAAATAATCAACGCATTTGCTGTTGGAAAGCACAGAAAAAAAAAACATTTCTCTAATCAAGAAATCGAATGTTGTTACGGAGTTTTACAAAATATATTCTTGAAGTAAGGATGTATACTTCAATTAACAGTTTCAGGTTTGTTCACTTGATTAACTCCTGCCTTTTACTGGGTGATGCAGACGGTTCCTGGACCATCACACCAGTAAGCGGTACTAATACTACTGACCAAGTGTACGGGGTTAGAATCGGAATACCTACCAATAAAAGGTATAGAATACTGAATTGACAATTTAATTACACGTATTACAACAGAACGAAATCATTAAACTAAAATATTAAGTTGTCATATTGATAATCCGGTTTTATCAATATAACAGATCCTAATTATTAATCTGAATATATGGGATTGTTATTTTGAGAATACACACTTGTTAATACAACCGACTCGAATCATTAATTTGAAAATACCGAAGTCAATTTGAGAACATTAGATAGTCGATACAACTGAGCCAGATTGTTAAATTAAGTGTCAGTTTCATATATTAAGAATAAAGGCATTTGCATTACGAGAAACCTTACAACTTTAATCAAAATTATATATAGTCATAACAAGAGTGGCATATTGTTAATTTGAGAATTAAGTATGTCAGATGAACAAAATAATAATGCTTCAGTCAAAAATAAAACACATCTTAAACAAAAACATACCCTGAATCTTCTATTAATAATATATTCTTTCAGATGAATACAACAATCTTAACAATTATATTATTTTACATTTGAAACAATATTGTGTTCCTTATATGGAAGACAATATTGTCTTGGATCAACGATATTTGCATTGATTTAAAAAATGTTTTTTTTTCTGTGCAGTTCATGTGGTATATACGAAATTGCATAAGCTTAGTTTTTGTAAATTTTTCCTTTAATTTATTGAGTTTAAGCAGCTGAGGACAGTTTTTACAGTGTTATTCATATTAATTTGGAAATCAACATCGAATTTTTCACCGGAAAATAAAATTGTTGCATCGTCGGTGAACATTACGCATAATTCATCCATAACATTTGGTAATTCGTTGATATAGATTAAAAAAAAGAGTGTCTAAAATACTTCCTAGAGGTACTCCGAGTCTTACTTTTAAAATGAGATCGTACTTGTTCAATCCGTTTGGTATTATTATTATAAGTATCAATGATAGTCGCCTGTTTTCTGTTAATAAAATAGTTTAAGTATAAGCAAACAAGCTTAAGGCCCACCTGATGATAATCGGTCACCATAGGCTATGGACACTTCCAACTACCCGATGCTTGACTTGAATGATTTGAATAAAAAATAGTAAAATGTATCCAAAACTGTTAAATATGTTCCATTAAAACAGCTTAATAAGTGATACGAATAGAGCCACGTTCTTCACCCATCTGTTTAATGGATGAAAAGTATTTTATATGGGGTTGGCTAAAAAAATCCTGGTCAGACTATGAATAACTAAAAATTCTGAAATGACTTTTTTTCTTAAACATTGTACTCAATTGTTTAACGAACAAATAGTATACTAATCAAAAGTACCCGGAAGGAAACAGTCGAGAATTCTCTGCAAGTTAACTCAGTATCCATTACGCCTTCTGTCCTCACCTTATTTAATTGTTTTCCAGTGAGTTAAAATGGCGGCGATGTCAGAGTAAGTTGTGACAATAATGTAAGACAAGTATTGCATTTCCACCAGTTAATTTATAAACCTCGTACTGCGAGTAAATGTCATTTGTAATTTTAACTTTAGCTGCATTGCATAGAGTTACATTTACAGCTCCACATTTAGGTAATTAACGGTTTCGAGAAGGTTATTTGTTCTGTTATTGTACACGAACTTCAGTTTCAATTTTACTTCTAGTTGGCAAAGACACTAATCTCGGTGGAATTAAGTCGTGGACGCATTATCTTGAGTGACTGAAACGGGTCAAACTGATTTGAATTGAGGAATTGTATTATATAATTCGCTACATATTTCTTTTGCCATGATTTGAATATAATTTATTTTTACTCATGCGTCTGTTATGGGTGCGTAACGATGCCTTTAATTTTTTTAATATAATATTAGTCGCAATAACAACACTTAATACATTTACATATTTTTATTTTCATTTTTCTTTATTGGGGTAAGAACAGAAATAGAAATATATAGATATTTACAAAGGAAAAGAAGTTATACTTAGATATTTAAAATCTATTCCCTAAGGCATTCCAACTAGGTTTATACACAATTTCTAATATAGTGAAAATGCTATCGGAACAAAACAAAGAACAGCTTATGTACGTTTTACATATTTATAATCTATTATATATCTATAAACATGCGTATGAAATAATGTATTGTTTATCTAACTTGTGCAGCAAATAATGGGCAAACTAATAGTATTTACAGCATCCAATAAAAGTACAGTTAGAGGCTAAACACTTAAAAATATAAATATTAACGGTCTTATTCATAAAAAAACCTTAAAACACCGTTGATCAACGTTTTAGTTAAAACGTTCGCTAAGCCTAATTGACGTTTGTTAAAAAGTGTGATTCATAAACCTCCACCAAGCCTCCGCTAACTAGTGGGCCGTTATTTGACAGATTAGAGATGTTATGTTGCCGTTCTGGGAAATCATAGACCAAAATATGTGATTTTTCGATTAAAAAAAAAGTTTGACAGCTATAATACCGGCAATTGTAGGTAATTTTACTCAACGAAGAACGTAAATAACATGAAAACTAATAAAAACCACGTGAAAACTGGACATTGGAAGACAAGGTAAGAAAGTAAACGTGTTTACTCAAATTCGGCATTAAATATGAAGTTAATTACCTAATGCTTATTTTACAATGTAGGTATGCGTTTTTCCTCAGATCTTGATACGGATGTTAGTTAAAGAATGATGCGGAGTGCCGCACCCCGGACTATTGCTCAGTTAAACAGTCAGTAGGAGTAGCTCCTTGAAGCTGGCCGTAAAACGATGGCCCGCCAGGACACCACTGAATCCAACGACATGAGTGCCTGGTTGCCGGAGAAGTGGGTCGTCAACGTCATCGAACTCGATTAGGATACGGTTATCAAGGTAATTACCTAATATTACTATTTGTTATACCTATATGAATTGTATGGACGACGTGCAAATGTTGCAGTATTCGAACGTATCAAGGAATCGCCCGCTCTGCGGTATCTGTGCTTTTTTTCAAATGTTTCATTAACGTCAACGAAAACTGACTACAATTAATTTCTAAAATGTGAATTGATTGTTGTAAAGAAACTTTACACGACGATGTGATGTTTGCTGTTTAGTGCTATTATTATTACCTATTAACTGAAAAGTAGAACCTGTGCTACAATAATCATGGAGCCCGGTTTTCATCAACAAGCCAACATTCTGTCCAAATCCAAACAATACGCTATAATATGAGGTAATGTGTTTGTGTAAACAATAATAGGTACACAATAGTCAAATATTGATGTGTTACGCAAAACTACTTAACCCCCAAGAGCCATATGACCCTCACAGTCATAATAAGCCCCAGGTTCGGAAACGTTTAACAGTCATTCTCTAAACAATACTCAAATTAGCAGTGAATGCTGTCATACAATAAGCTATGGACTACGCATATAATACAATTACTGATTTTTGTCTCCTCCATAGAATATGGTATAGTTAGAGACAGTAACACTATAGGTTGGTAGAAAGTTGTGCTTTTGGAAATAAGAAATAATTTGGATTACAAGCTTAGTTAAGATATTGCATTGAAAGTGAGTGGAGCACTTCATGTATTCACGAGTGGCCTATCTCATAAATTAGAACTCTGCTCAGTTTCTCTATTAAACATACAGGTGGATCCACAGGGATTGGTTATATAGATATACCAGCTAAAAATAAAACAAAAATGAATGAAAATAAAAATATAGTGGAACATGATGTTTTATTTTTCAGATTGAAATAATTCCTGCTTTGGAGGCTGAAGTGCCCAAGCCTCAAGCCCGAAGAGCCCGCCAAGTGCCATCTAGGGGAAGGAAGAGAGGTATTTATTTATTACAATATAATATAATATTACATTTGAGTTTAAAATAATAAACAGCCTCCCTATGCTATCTATATCTAATAATGTTTTGTTTTTAATTTCAGATTGTAGACCTGTCCTGAGGGTGCGCAGTGCTGAAGTTTAGAACGCAGATTAGAACGACACCAGATTAAAGTGGAGAATGAAGGAAGAGATTCATTTCGTCTTCTATCTGCATCCAGCAGTTTTAAGAGTACTGCTTTAAATATAAGTTTGTATTAAATAAATTAGCAATAAGCAAATTGTGTTTAATTTGTAATAATTAATCTTTTGACAATTTAATTGTACTAAGGTTATTAAAAACTTGCACTGCCAGGAACTCCCCTAACGGGTGGGCTTACCACTGTCATAGTATAGTTAAGGGTGGATATCCACTAGAGATGTAGCGCACAGCTCTGGTGGATACTCACCCTAAAAAAGATACTACGACAGTGGCATATAAGCAAGCATAAGGCCCACCTGATGGTAAGAACAGAACCCACAGTGTAAAACCGAGTAGGTACCTATCTATGTATCTATAGATCATTGAATCCACGAGGACGCGCCCCACTTCCATCTATGACTACTATGCTAAGGACCAAAGACAAACTAGTTTGAGATGCTGGGGTGCGTCCTCGTGGTGATACGTAAACTACTATGAACAGCTGCAGTGGCAGAGCGGAGGACGGCATGTTACTCTTTCATACAAGTTCGAACCTTACGAGGGATAGGTAACGCCACCGACCCGCGTTGCACCGCTCCGCTTGACCTCTGCCTGCGGATTAAGTAGCAGTTTTATGTATTTACCTACCTCCTGGGAATAGGAATAAAATCCCTTTCGGTTGATGTAGTACTGGACTGCATCGCTGCCATTCGTTTGGTGTCAGACACCACGTCCCTGGTCTTTACGGAGGTCCGCTCTTAATAGGTGCACAATTAATTCCTTTATATACGTACCTAGTTAAATACAAAACTACGAAACAGATAAGTTTATTCACCCACTGTCACTGATAACTTTATACTTGAAATGGGCGCGCATGGTGTTCCCACCATTGTTCGCGCAGGAATTATTATTTTTATCGAATTGAACTTTTTAAATGTAAAATCTCATTTATTTATCTGGTTACATCATTATCAATTGACAAAATCAGCTTTGCGAACATAAAAACATTCAAAATCGTATTGCGAGCTTCCTCGAATACTTGCCGTCAACATCAGCTGTTTTCAATTTGGCGGCCATTTTTCTCCTTAATATGGAGATAAAATAGGTTTAAAGGAGGGTCCACCGTTCGTTAAGTTAGCGCGTCGTTAAAATGGACTTGACAGACCGAACTGCGTTAACAGACGTTTATGAATCACATTTTTGCGAAACAGTGCTATAGGCTCGCTATAGCACTGTTTTAACTTTTTATGAATAAGACCGTAAGTATTAAACTTATATTAAACTGATATTAAACTGATTTGGCATATGATATAATTATCATTTTATATAATGATCGTTAGATGCAATAATATTTAAAAAAATATACTTTGAGTCTAAAGCATATTTCATATAATGAACATAATTATGATATAATGTTAATGTCTCCTAATGTACAGTTAGCATAATATTTTTGGTAGACTGTTCGGCAGGTCAGTGTAGGTACGGCGACGAGCGAAGCGAGGAGTGTTAGGTAGAACCGCGACCCTACAGCGCGCGAGCTGAGCGAATGAAGCGAGCGTGCCGCAGCAGCGGCCGGCGAAGCGCCAGAACCGAACACCTTTTACTACCTAATACTGATACTATATAAGTAAAATTTGCAAAGCGTGATGTTTGCTATACTTTCTTTACTTTATTGGCATTACCAAGCTGTTGTAATAAAAACAATATATTCAGTTGAAAATGAATGAAGGGACTTGATAGTTAAGTAACATGAGAATTATACCATATTATGGTTATAATACGTAAGTGTTACACCTGACGATAGTTATACAAAATAAACATAATATATTATTAAACTATACCAAACGTTTATTATAAACAATGAGTGTTTATATACTTTGAAATGATATCAAATGAATGATGAAAATATATCATTTATTTTTATACCCATCATTACACACCCATCTGTTATGACTGACAGTATTAATTTCTTTCACTTTTCTTGACCAACAATATGGGATATTTTTATTTCATGCAGAAAGAAAGTCCTGTGAATATAGTTTCCTAGAAGACTTCTATAGCGACCAGATCACCTGCTCTTTCTAATAATTTATTTGAAAATGGTTTGAAACGTAGAGTATAGTATATTGCACTGACCTGAACTTTTTTTTACCTTATACCGAGAAAAATATATATACTCCTATCCTGTGTATTGATTTTTACGCGAGAACGGAGCGGTACGGCGCCGCGGATTGGAATTTTGTATCACGAGGGGATAATCCGCTTAAAGCAGACATACAGGTCGACACACATAAAAAGAGCCCTGCGCGCCATATTAAATGTATGGCCGCCAGAGCTCTTTTTACGTGTGTCGACCAGTACGATGACGCGGCTCCGCGCGGAGCCAGGCGGCGCCGCGCCGGTCCGCTCTGTGTGTTCCTCGCCTTAGACTAACGAATGCTCCTAGTGCTCGTTGTTGAGCATTAGGAGCATTTATGGATTGCTATCCAATTACCATCCCAAAGCCGATAAGTTATTCTCGTGACAGGATAATTTAATTATACGAAACTATTTTTCTTACATGAGTAAATGTCAGTACCTAAACAATCAGTTTGATGCCATATTACTTAGAGTTTTACTGTCAGTGCTTTTTTATCGTGTCAGGATTTTTATGCTCAATCCGGATGAAACCATCGTGATGAAAATTAAGAAATTGCAAAGGACATTTTCACTTCTGCCTGCACCTTCTAAAAATAGAAAATCTCAATTGTTGCGTTTCTGGCCGTCTGCCAACGCGGCGCCGGCGTGCGACATGACATCTGTCACAACGTTATTTTCCTGTCCACTGTACTTGCTAGCTTTAGCCCGCAACTTTACCCGAATTTATGTGAGAACGTAAGTACTTACCTACACTTAACGTGAACGGTATGGTGACTTAAATTTGATTTGATGGCGCTCCTATTATTTGGGGCAAAAAGTTTAAGAGCGGGGCGCACCGCCAGGAAAAAATCAGAAATCACCCGCGCGCCCCGCACCTTGCCGCGCTGATGCGTCTATTGCTGCCCCGCTTCTTCTCGCATAGTATATGCCCCGACAGTCAAATGAAACATGATTAATACCTATAGATAATTATAATAAGTGAGTAGAAAGACAAATTATGTACGAGTACATTCGAAAATGTTATTTTCTCTAGTAAGTCACACGGGGTTGCAACTGAATGTATTAATTGAACAAGCGAGCGAAGCGAACGAAATTCTCCGTTTCAGCTTGGGCAATAAATATTTCGAAAACAATAACGAATTTCGTTCGTGTATCTCTCTCTCTCTGTTGCACTTGCTAGTTAGAGCGACAGAGAGGAAGATACACGAACGAAGTTCGTTTTCACTTCGCGGTAGCCCCTCAGGTCGCATTTCTCAACCGATTCTCGTGAAATTCTGCGAAGTAATGACAAATCTTAATGCCACTATATACGTGTTATTCAAATGAAAATACAACTGTTTCCAAGTAGTGACGAGGAGTTCACTTCTCATTAATTTTGGTAACACTGAAGTTTGAGTGACGATAAATTTGTGGCAAAATGTCGGAAAGTCGACGTTTCATTTTAGTTTACAAGACTGACTTGAAGCTAATTAGTGGGCTATTTTTGTTAGTGCATACAATAGGCACCATGGATATTTATTTACTCGGCACGAACATTTGTGTCTCAATTACTACATAAATAGTAATATAATATTTTTACTGAGCAGTAATAATGGTCCCTAAACACTATATCTTCATTATTAAATCAAAGACAAACCCTATTTATCTCATCGCTGAGAAGATGTCAGCTGTATATGTAGGTATAAATATGTCGCAGGGAAATGGCCTAAGCAGAAATTTGAACAAATTCTCTAAGGTATATGACGCAGGATGTTAAAATGGTGAATCCATTTTATCATTAGCCTAGAAAAAAACAGTCATTTGATCGTTTAGTGAAATGACGAATCTAGCAAAATAGACAACTCGTTTTTAATTTCGCCAGATTTGTTTAATGATTTGATTAAATCCCTGAAACACGTCAGTGAGTTGACGAAGCGAACTCGCAAAGGCAACTCGTTGTATCATTTCACTAGGCGTTTAGTGATAGTCTGTACTGTAACAGGGTATAGGTGATTTGATCAAATCTCTAAACTGGTTCAGCGTTACTCTACAATTAAGTTTTATCAAATTTCTCACATGATGTAGTGAAATGGTAAAATAAAATGTCAAAAGTAGGTATTAAAATTGTTTTTTTAATCAGCTTTTTTTAATCGAATACACGAATAGGTGGTTGTAAGCCGGAATATAATTATTTTAACGGGATTGAACATAGTCTAACAATCTTACACAAATCGACCTACTCCCAAACTAAGCAAAACTTGTACTATGAGTACTAGCCAGTACTAGATAAATAAATACTTAACATCTATGACTCCGGGTCAAATATTCGCGCTCATCACACACATAAATGCCCTTACCGGGATTCGAACCCAGGACCTCTGGCTTTTCCGGTTACTACTAAACCTACTAGGCTACAGAGGTCGTCATCATCATCCAAAAGTATATCTTTCCAACATTCTATATCGAATCGAATCTTAAATCTGAAGAGAGAAAAAATAAAGAGGAGGATTAAGACACCTATGGATGTTTGCGACTCCATTGCATAAGAAAGAAGAAAACAAGCGCTATGCCGACCTTTTATTGACTTGAGAACTTGTTGCGTTAATAGCTAGAGACAAATGCAGGTCCAGCACTCTCTACACAGCACATCCTCGAGAGCTCTGGAAACATTACTCACAACCAGGAACACAACACCGCATGCGCTGCCGACCTGTGTCCTACCTTAAAAATACAAACAAAGTACCTATATTCTAGAAAGTCGGTATGGTACATATTGCTACTGTCTTCTCAAGTACTTCATTAAACAAAGACAAATTGAAACTGATTAAGTAGTGAATAAAGATGTCACGCTGTGTTTACTTATTCAAGAAAAAACATTGCTCAATTCATACTAAATTAAAAATAGTCAATGAAATGCCTCCACGGAAGAAAGACAATAGTGTTATTGTAGACAATTTAGGTTAGTTAAGTTCACTCAACTTGCAACCGCGCTCCTGCGGGAAGCGAGTCCCCACTTATACTATTGAACCAGCTTCGTAATTTTCAACGTCCACCGTTTTGCTTCAATCCCTATCCACTGCGCGTTTTATTGGAACTGTTGAATCAGATGCCCTTTATGAGCATTAATTGATATGATAACATTTACATCGTCGTTTATGTCTAACACATTTTCAGTTTAATGGTAACTTGATACCACGGATCCTCATGTGGTTTGCTCAGTAAACACAATATGAAGTGACTATTGACTATTCTTGTTCCCATCATATTTTTTTTATTTTGCATTCATCGAGTTTTAGGTTTCATGCTTTGAATTTTTTCGAGCCTTTCGTATTGAATTGGAGGTTGGAATTTTATGCTAAGGGTCGGATTACTATTTTTAAAAGTTATCAACAGGATTTTATTTGTTTAAAGAGGATGTCGGAAGATTATAATGATTATTTCATTGTTTTTTAACAATATAGTTATTATAATTATATCAGGTGTTAGGAACATTAAGCATACTTACTTTAATTTATGGATAATAACATTCATGTAAGTACAATACATTACTATTGGTAATTTATATCATAAATCGGATGATCGATATTAAGAACTCTTTTCGTTTTTCCTTAAACCCTAGAGATAAAGCTGGTTTCAAAAGTACGAAGAAGTAAAATCCAATTAAAATTATCAAGAAATAAAAGATTATAGCCACATAAATATTTCTTTAACTGTTACTGTAATTAAAAAAGCACTGTATTCCTATAAAACGACACTAAATCTGTTGCATTTAAGTCTGAACCCTATTTCAATAAAGATTAAATCGATTTTCTCGCATGTTTGCGATTTAAAAATGGCTTTTAATGGTAGTTTGATCAAATAATAGTAAAATCAAAGTGACTACTAATATCTGAAGTTATCTTGCAGATAAGGCCAAGCCTGAGGTGTTGAGTTGATTGCATCTCCAGCTGATAGTTATCGAGATACGATATCCGATGACAATAGGGTTGTCACCCTGAAAAAATACTTACGGTTTTTCCTATAGGTAGAGTTCCTTTGTAACAGAAATAAAGAGCCTACTCCAAATATTGTGATTAATCATTAAAAGAAATCGCCTGCTAAATTGGTATATGGCAGAGTACCTTTAATGCAAATAGCTGAGAGTTCTAGCTTGAAGGAGCAGAAACAGATTCATAGGGAGATAAATATATATATATCACCGAGCTTTATTAAGTAGCCTAGGATACATGAAGGAAATTATTTAAATTGCCTGTAACCCGACAAAACATCTTGTCTTGGATTTGTAATAGTATATATAACAATGTTTACTGTAAATATTATACCACAGCAAAAACTACCTCAGAGCTTTCCTTCTTTAATCAGTAACAGCCCTGAAAAGCTAGGAAGCTGATAAGCGATCAGATGGCGATTGGCCAGTCGTGGATTGTAGATACAATGTCGTTACAGCTAAACCGCCTCTTATCGACTCGGGCGCACCTGGTCTATTATCTACAAATCTTTTAATGTTCCTTGTTAGTTAAATGCATTGAGAGAACCAGGAACTATTCTAATTGTTTAAGGCGGAAGAGGAGAGTCTTTGTGTCTATTACCGCGTTTTTTACTTTGCGTACCCAAATTCAACTTGATCTGCCAAACGAGCAATAAAAATTGCGTTTACATAATAATAATAATAAAAGGCGTAGGGATGTGACGGCCCCATCGCCCACCAGATTTCTGGTGCAATCAGTCAACGTAAGGCAGCTTGTGGCGGGCTGTTAGGGCGTAGCGACCCTACGTACCTGAGTACTCCTGGGGGTGTCCTGTGGTCAGGTTGAGCCGACCGGGTGGATGGTTGGACAGGCCCCCTGTCTCTGGCTTGCCTTTACTGGCCGTTCAGAGTGGAGTCGCAAGAGCTGTTGCTCGAGGGTTGATGTGGACACCTAAGTGGCGAGTTGGCTATATGTTTAAAGTCCAGTGCCACCTCTCTTCCCCCCAGCTTTCTGACCGGTGTTGCCCTTAGGCCATTTTTTAATGTCGCTATTAATAGGGGCCCATCTAGCAGTTGGCGAGTCACCGTCTGCCAGAGATAAAAAGTGAGACAGTTTTATTAGGCAGGCGTCCGATGTTTCACCCAATAGCCCAGCCACTAGTCCATCATTTTCACCCAATAACCCGTTTCATTTAGATTCCATCAACCATCAATAGGCCCTATCCTCCTCAGCGGGTGCTGTCCCTGTGTGGGTCCCATGACACGGGCAGGGACAGCATCCGCTCGGTGTACTCCTTGCATTTTATTAAATTGTCAAAAGGGCCTCTACGTGTTGGCTCAGTTGGTACTTTGTAGGTACCTAGCTCCACGCACGCCTCCCAAAGGTCCGGGACGTCATTGTCCCGTGAGCGGGAAAGACATACATAATAATAACACCTCAAGAGACTCGCTAGATGACTGGATCAAGGGTCAGATACAGAAGGCGGTACTCCTGGACACTGCGCGGATAGTCAGGAGGTTCCCCTCTCTGTTGCCCTGACCAGCGGTGGCTTAGGTCTCGCCTCGCTGCCGGCGGCACCCTAGGTTAGGTTTTTATAATGATTTTATGTTTTGTATGAATGTTTTATATTTTACTTTCACATACATACATAAATACATATAATCACGCCTCTTTCCCAGAGGGATAGGCAGAGATCACGGATCTCCATTTGCTACGATCCCGACAAACCACTTTCGCTTCGCTCACTTTCATAACATTTTACTTTTTACATAATATAATAAATAAAGACAATAATAATAATAGTAAGTATGTTTTGAAAATTTGGGGGAATTTACTTTATTCCTGAGCAGTTAGTATCAGTTAACTCTCAGATAAAAAAATTATTATTAAAAATATGCAAATCGCCAATTTACTTCTCGCCTGTTAAATAGGTCAAATCGCAGCTTTAGATTAGAATAAAATAATATCTACCGACCCACTTCCAAGGGTCAGTAATTAGCAGTCGTTGATAAGGGTCATTTCGACCCGTGTTTTGATTTAGTGCCACTTTATATATTTTGGTGTTTATTTTCTGAATATGAACATATTTCTGGAATAACAAATCTAAAATGTATTTTTTGGAAAAAAATGATTGTATTTACTCTCATAAACATGATAAAATGAAAGAAGGAAGACAATGCACTTTCATCTGCCGAGTACTGCACTTTTTATATATATTATTTGCATATTTTATACACATGCCCTTATTCATAAACATGCAATTATAAATTATATTAAATTAGTCTTCTGTCATTTTGAAATTTAGGTTCGAAGAAAGGGACAGAACTCAATTTAGTTAACCGATGTGTGATCAATGGGTGTAGTTACCAATAACTCCAAATTACCTTACATTTTAAAAGATCAAAAATTTTGATCCCACAACGATTATCTATCAACCATCTCATTTGCGCGTGAACAATAAAAAAAAAAACTTTCTCCCACTAAATCATACACGCACGTGCATTTATTAATAAGTAGACGCGGTTATATTTCTTCCGTAATTAGGCACCCTGGTGTTCAAACCATGTGTCTCCAATTTCAGATATTATCGATCATACGTGCATGCACTAGCAATGTTAATATCAACTTTATAATTTTATAAATAAAGTCGATTCTGCAATACGTTTCAAGAAAAGATGAGTGGTGTTATCAGTAAATGAGGAATTACTCTTCACTCCTAATGATCGTGAGAAGAGGTACTTTAAAGAACTTACATTTGTTTTCTATTAGGTATTTTTATGAGGCGGACTTGTCATTGTACGTTTACGTGCCTGATGTTAATTTGTTTTGAAAACAACGATAACTACTAGGTAGGTATATCCCGTTTATATACCTTGCCGGAACCGAATAAAAGGATATCTATTTGAACAATGTAGGTATGTTTACATAATCTACTGTGAAATACGATTCGATTTGAAAAAAAAAGAATGACATCTTCAATACCTAACTAACTAAATTGGATGTGACTAAGATTTGATTCTTTTTTCTTTCTATTTTGTGTTATGGAATGTATATAGAAGTTGTATAATTGTTTGAGTCGGAGTTAAATTTAAAGATTAAGTGTAATGACAATGCAATGCAGTTAATAAGCGCACAGCTATGTAAATAACAGACGTTTATACCATTTCGCATATTCGCCACAAAAAAAGCAATCAAGCTGAGATAGACCTAACTCCCTTCTGAATTTTCAAAAGTCCGAACACCAGTTTGTTCCAAACTAAAAATGAAGGACTTTTCCTACCAGTTTTTATTTCACCCCATTCCAAAAATAGGAGCGGTCTCTTCCTTTTAAATCGCGATATGTATGTGAGTACAGTAGTACCTACATTAGGAGTGTTTGCTTAAAATTATGTAGTGGAATATATTATATTTATTTATTAATATTTGGAAAACCAACACAATGATTTTATAAATAATATAAAAAAGCCCATTATAGTCACTAAGTAAACATTTGCGAGATGGCTATTACATTCCCCCGCCGGAGGATGCGTTGTGTTGAGAGCGAGGCAATTTGCTCCTTCAGGTGTCAACACGGCGAATCCTCAAACATATCAAGGGTCGGCAACGCCCATGTTACTCCTTTGGAGTTGCATGCGTGTATAGGCTGCGGTGTCCGCTTACCATCAGGCGGGCCGTACGCTTGTTTGCCACCGTCGCTGTATAAACTAAAAAAAACTTTGAACAACTATGATTTATCATTATGGGTACGTACAATACGATTAACTTTAAGTTATGCTGTAACAGTCACTCTAAACTAAACTATGCATTCAAAGATACTCTATGTCGATTTACGCCTCACAGCTGGCATATATAAGTATATAGGTATACATATAATATATATATAGCTTTGTTATGTTGCATAAAAGTGGGTATTTTAGGTCAAAACAACTAACTTTTATAAATTGTGTTTTTTTTAAATACGATAACGTAGAAAGCAAACTTCAACTAAATCGTCCATTCCAATATTTCACACCGAGCTGATTTATATTCGCTTTTTCACTACGACCAACTCATCAACAACATTTTTTCCTGTGCAAGTTAAAGCAAAATAATCTGCCCATCTTCATTAGTATCACCTAACAGCCTACATGGGAATGCGTGCCAGTTTTAAATTCAGTATTGATATTCCACTGACCATGTGACGGCAAGATAAATCAAATTTGGAATTCGCTTCACCTCTGTTCGTAATTGCTTGGAACTGAATAGGGCAGGACAAATGTGTCGTATGCGCGTGCTTATTTACAAATAATTGGGACGTGTTGATTTTTTAATAGCTAGGGTTGGATGGGGTAAAGAGGGTGAGAGCATTTTGGTTTTACTGTGCTTCTAAAATGAGAATTAACATTGATTTAGGGGCATTTGTTTACCAGCTGCCTACGAGAAGCAATGCCAGTTCCAACACTTTTTCAGAAATAAAACACTGCAGACTTTGTTTCGGTGACTCTACATAGGTTCTAATGTCGTCACCTGGACCTTTTACTAGAAACACCTTCAAGTGCGATTAATTTGTTCTATACTTAACGCTTTTAATGCCAGGAGGCCTCGCGAGTGCCTACGCCGTAGTTGCTTTGCGCTACATACGGGGAAAACCACGGGATCGGCTAGGAGCGTAGCGATTCTTGGTAGTCACTGCGCTAATTCTCAATTTCATCGGCGTCTACCAGATAGATTGTATAAATAACGGTTTTCCAGTTATATGCATGCAACGCTTCCGATAGATAAATTGGGAGCATGCTTGTACCTACTATGTGTGCTATGTGCCCAGTTTCCTTTGACTTGCATATTCAAAATAGATTAAAATGGTATATGAAGTCCATTTGATAGAGAAATGGAAATATCGGCATTTCGAAGCCCGACGTCGACATTTCATCGGTTGCCTGACTTCTGGGTGATTGGATACATTTTTGAAATTGCCAGTTCACTTTAATAAAATAGGTATGCACTCAAAGGGGCGTGTCGGTATGTCTGTAACTGATACTGGTAGCGCTAGATTAGGTTTTTGTTATATCTTCATTAGTTATTTCATAATGACAAAGGTTATAGTGTGCAAATGGATTCCCCAGCTTAATCACGTGATTGCCAAATGCTGATAAGTATTACATTTTTAAATCAACTTTCAGATTTCTTATGATCATAAAAAGTAGCATTTGCTAAGAGAATATGAAATAAGAAAATCAAAATGGCTTGTCCATATGAATCCTTAAGTTCGTTCGTTCGTTCTTTGCGACAGCATACTAGGAAAGCTGACCCCACGAAGATTGGACAAGGCTAGGAACAAGGTTGGAATCTAGTTCTATGGACGTCTCATAACGAGTCTCTAAAAATGGATAGTAGATTAAACGTTTCCTAAAACAAAATGCGAGGAAAACGCAATTTACTTTAGGTGGTTCGATTTCCATACAAAACGTTATTTGACATTCGCAGGCTAACGGCGTGATTTTTTAAGAAACCTAAGTAACTTTCACAAATTGGCTTTCCATTTGCGCGAAATTCCCCCTTTCCTTGAAGAAACTTGTATAAACTAGAATAATTTGAGAAAAATGGTTTTCCCAAAGTATGACGTCACAAACGAATATCTCAAATTATTTTAGTTTATTCAATATTATTCAAGAAAAAGGCGAATTTCGCGCAAATGGAAAGCCAATTTATGAAAGTTAGTTCCATAATTTTCTTAAAAAATCACGCCGTTAGCCTGCGAATGTCAAAAAACGTTTTGTATGGAAATCGAACCACCTTAAACGCAATAATTCTGTTAACAATTATGGTAGGTCACGGCAAACATATATTGAAGGAACATCGTCACCTAATACACACTACACGATATGTACATTACGTATGTGTATTAATGGTAACTGAAATAATATCGCATATTAGTACAGTCAACTTCGGATACATCTGTACACTTCAGGGGTTCACAGGGGGGCACAATATCAAAAAATGCACTCTAACATCTTTACAATAAAATCGTGATCAAATTTTTGTGAGCACTACGTTTGCTGTGATGTATCGAATGGCGAGTGTACAGTGTTTCTGTCCTATGTCAAATATATTCCCAGATATAATAACAAATGATAAACAACTTTTAACCGTTGCACAATCACAATTTGTATCCGATGCAATTAAAACTTTCATTAAAGATCTCAATAAAACATGTGTCCGTAGAAATTGTCCGAGCCATCGATAAATCTTGGCACCAATAAACGGGCGGAATCGGGAGGTGCTGCAATTAAAACCCAGGAGATTAAATGGACTCCATCCATTTTGTGGTCATGCTCTGGATATGGGCTGGCCCAAGGCAAGAAATAAAGCATTCGTTCGCAACCTATAATTCGCAGTAGTACCTCTAGTAAGTCTATAAATAATTCTAAGTAGTTTTGTAATGCTTTTTCTCTTGACCATTCTGATCACGCTCGTAAGAAAGTGATTGATTTTTTAAGTAACAGACGTTATATCACAATTACTTATAGGCATTGTTAGAATGTTGAGGATAATATAACCAACAGCCTTGTCTTAACAATAATTATCGTCTAATACGCCACGTGACGTGGAATTGAAATAGGTCAAATGCTATGCGCAATCGACGACGGTTTAGCCTAGGTAGTGAAGCTGAAGGTCCTGGGTTCGAATCCCTGTAAGGGCAAATATTTATGTGATGAGTAAGAATATTTTTTTGCGAGTCTTGGATGTTTTCTATGTATTTACGTATTTACATGTATTAAATATATGGTCTTCTAGTACCCATAACACAAGCTTTATTGAGCTTACTATAATAGGGCTAGTTCGATGTCTTTAAAATTGTCCCCTAATATTTATTTATTTATTTTAATATTTATTTATGATACGTTGATGTATTTAATTAGGAATTAAACAACATTTTTAAGTAATTTCCTCACAAAACGAAGAATTATACATTTTTGTAATTAACACCGTTGGCAAAAATTATCAAAGAATATTTGTGGTATTTGTTAATTAATTATATCATTTGATTTTGACGTATTGATCACATTTTCAAACATTACAATTTGCTAATTAAGAAAGTGAAGTATCAAACAATCTTATAAATATATTTGATTGACGTAGAGAAAGGTAAAAAATCAGAAAAAGAACTTACTACCTATAGCTTACCCGGCCTAACTTACCCCCTTATTCATAGAACTTAAAATGCCTCCGCTAAATAAAATGTGCTCTGTTCCTTTCTGACGAACACAAATGTCAACGTGACAGATAAAGACAAATGCACTTTAACGCCATTTTAGTTAAAATAGGCTTGTAGAAAGTTTATGAATACGACCGTCAAGCTATAAGGACATACTTATTTATACGATTTTAATTGACTTCAGAAGAAGGAAGGCGGTTCTCGGACTGTATATTTTTTTCTCAAACATGCAATGAAATATTGACGTTGTGTTCTTCATAATGGGCTTCAAAGTGTCACGTTTCGGGCACAGCGAGACGGGAGACCCGTTTTCATTTCATTTCATACAAAATTAGAGGCCTAGGCCTGCAAGATGGTCTTTTTTAATTACCATTCCACAATTTGTGGCACAGGATCACGGCGTTCAGCCATGAAAATTAAAGTTTGAGCTTTTTTTATTTATGTCATTGCCTGTTTGAGAAAAGCACTATACACACCTCGGCGTGAAAAGGGGTTGCCAGCCTCGCTACGCTCGGCCGTCTATTATATATATATGTGCTCGGCCGGCAACCCCTTACTTTCCGGCCTCTGTAGTAATGTACTATTTCAAAATAACGTTTTTGCCTACAAAACCGTCTGTTGTTTACCTATACTGTCTCGCTGTACTATAGTATTTCTGCGTTTTCTTTTGTACCTGCTTAATCTGTGTAAGGTGTGCAATAAAGAGAACTTGTATTGTGTTTTATGTTTTTGTATGTTCCTATCACTGGGTTTTTCAAAAAACTTACGTACTAAATATAATATGGGGGCATGGTAGTGCCCCTGCCAAGTCGAGCAAAACAGCGGCACGGCCGTACCGTTTTTTTCTCGAAGCAGTTCAGGCCATTTTCGACCCCCTATAACTTCGTTGTTGATAAAACTAGAAGCCTGAATTTTCAGTAACCAAGCAGGCATTGTATAAACACGGTATATTTGCAATTTCATTCAATTTGAACTAGTAGTTTAAGAATTATAGCTAATCAAAGATTCTTAATTTTGTCACTCAGTCACTTACTGACTGTCGATCATCAAAATTCTAAGGCACTTCTAGCAGACATAGCAGCTTCAAATTAAGAATACAATTAGTGTTTATCGTATCCTACTAATATTATAAATGCGAAAGTTTAGATGTTTGGATGTTTAGATGTTTGGATGTTTGAATTTTTGTTACTCAATCACGCTTAAACGGCTGAACCGATTTGAATAAAATTTTGCACGAAGATAGTTTATAGCCTGGATTAAAATATAGGATAGTTTTTATCCCGGGTCCACGCGGACGAAGTCGTGGGCGGAAGCTAGTAAAATATAAATCAAGGGAAAACTAAAATATCTTGCCGGTCCAGCTTTCTAGATACACTAACTGCATAAACAACTTTGTCATCCCCTTTGTATATAGGATTACAAAGTTACATTTGCAGTGAATGGGACAAAAAATTAAAAAGCAAGTATGGGACTGCATTCATAATGTGTATGTATTGATAACACAATACCTACCTACCATACCTACAAAAAGAAGTGAGATCCAAAAAAACATTCCATGTAAAAAAGAGCCCGAGTCTCGAAACTCTTCCACGATAAAAAGTTATGAGATATTTCTACATAGTTTTAGGCATGCAAAAATCCACAAATGTAGTAAAGTTGTGTGATTGCCAAGTTGCAGAATTTCATTTAGCTAGCAAATAAAGATAATAAGAATGCCTGAGACATGGTACTACGAAATATCTCACAACTTTTTACGCTGGAAGAGTTTCGAGACTTGGCCTCTTTTTTACATGGAATGCTTTTTATGGGATTTGATATGTAACTGTATAGCTATTCGGTGAAGGGAAAATCGGTGTAATCCCAACAAGGTCTAGTTTTCTCTCCGGTTTGTAAGGTCAGATTGCAGTCACTTTCGTAAAACTAGTGCCTACTCCAAATCTTGGGACTGGGTGTCATAGCGGACTCCGTGCTCCTTTAGGGGCACAACCGCGAAAAACGCGAAGAGGATAACATAACTAACTCTTTTATTTATTTAATCGTATGCCATTTATGGAAAACATAAACGGGATCATTGAACTATAAAGTAGTTTTAAGATCCGACAGCCACTTGATGACCTTGTCACTAAGGGTGATCAGGTCTGCTGGAGGTCCGTCGGCGTGGCGCGTTATGGGGCAATCCTCGATTATATGACGGATTTTTTGTTCTTCGGCACCGCAGTTCTTCTTTAGATCATTTCTATTTATTTGTTAGCAAGCAGGTCGGCAGGGTAAATATATCACATATTTAGAGAATACCGATTCTCTAGAGCAATTAGCATAGACATTTCACAGACATTTACTTTAAGAAAGTACAAATTTGGTATACTATAGGAACTTAAGAAACTCTATAAGTACCTTACTGTATAATCATAACTATTGTTGGCCCACAGTGATTTTCGTGATTTCATTCGTTTTGTCGTAGGCTTTATATTGAAATGCAGTTTATGCCGTTACCTGGAAACGAAATATGGAGCTTTGGATGCACCTATGTTGGTGTGGCTATAAACAGTACTAAAATTTAAGTTGCATTTTTGACATTAATTATTTTAAGTAAGTCATTTAACACTTACAACCCTAGTCAGGTTCAGCGTGTTTAATTTAGTCCGTATTTCGTAGTATAGTTAGTTTTATTAATCAATTTTTAAGGTTACATACCTCAACACGAAAAAAACGGAACCCTTATAGGATCACTTTGTTGTCCGTCTTCGTCATGTCAAGACCCTTTATATCTCCACAATGCGTGGATGTATCGAGTTAAAATTAAAACTATACTTAGTCTCTTGAAGCTGTGAAAAAAAAACTTCCACGTTAACGGAAACAAAAGATGCGGCCGTTTATGCCGCAAAAAATATAATAAGTATTTCGACACTCAATGGAATCAAAATGTATAGGATACTTACCGTTGACCTAGAACTATGAAATTTGGCAAGTAAATAATATCGTCTTATACTGCAAGTAAAGGGAAAAATCTGAAATCTATACATTTGTAATTAAGTACGGAACTCTCGGTGGGCGAGTCCGACTCGCACTTATCCGGTTTTTATAAGAATTTATTTACTTGTATTTCTGTACTACGATAGATCTTATAAGCACAATTAGATTCGGCATAGGTATACAGGTTACATAAAAAATGTTTTAAGTCTATGTAATTTATTATTCATCGCTTATGTATTAAACCAAAACATTGAGAACATTCTATGTCGGCTAAGTAATTAATCCTTTGCAACTTACTATGCCCAAACACCTCTATAAAACGACGATAGACACTTGAGAGTTTCGAAATCAACTACACCGGCTTATAAACCATAATATTTCAGTCGTAGATACAGTCACGAACTTTAATTAGGGGTTCTTAATTAAAGAACGCGACCGTACAAGTATAATTAGTAAAACAGTAACCCATTTAAGGTGTTTTTCTACTACTCTGAAGAAGAAGACATTTAAAGCAATTAGTGCTGCTTCCAAAAAATGAATTACATTATGTAAAGGAAGGATGTGAGCCATGAATCGGATCAGGATCTGGAAAGACAAAAAAAAGTACACTCAAGAGCAGAATTAATGGGCCCAATTTGTATGGAAATTCAAAACAAAGTGTACAGACGCTCTCAGATATATCGGAGCGGCCAAAGTGCTCACAAATATCTGAACACGTCTCTAATGCCTCGACAATAGTGACGTGTTCAGATATTTGTGAGAACTTTGGCCGCTTCGATATATCTGATGGCGACTGTACCAACCCCTTTTTTGCTTTTGCGTAACATATTTAACGTGCAAGCATTCAATAGTCAAAATTTTGACCCGAGCCGACGTAGAGTATGACATCAAAATAGCAATTTGGCCACTATTTATCAGTTTACACGTAACAATAGAACTGCACTATTTTATAACCACTTTTGGGAGCATACATACATAATAATAATTACGCCAGTTTCCCAGAGGATCACAGATTTACGCTTGCTGCGATCTTCACCAACTTCTCTTGCTTCATTCATCACGACGTTCTTCATATATGCTAGTCGGTTTAGAGAACTCTTGACCTAAACTATCTTTACAATTTCTCTGATTTGGTCGGATAAAGTTTGCTTCTTTCGTCCCCTCAATATGTCCAAACTATGCCCTTTGAATGTTTGTCACTACATCTTCCCAATTTTGGTTTTTCTGAGTCTGCATAACCCTTAAGTAAACTAACCGACTACTATATATATTATATACTATATACTCAGACTCAGAGGATATCATTAATAACTGAATACTCAGAGGATATCATTAATAACTGAATCAAAAAACCAAATATGACGTAATACGCTTTGTTAAACATGACTACAATTAAACCAGCTAGTTAAATTCTATACCAATTATGATTTCCTGAAGGCACCCAGGCATGACCATACTTAAAAACATGTGAAACCGGACCCTTAAATTAAAAAAGAAGGTTAAATTACCGTAGTTCGTGTACTGTTATTTTATAATAAGGTGGCCCCCGACATGTGTATGGAAGCATTACTAATAGAAGGTATCGCAAGCCAATTGCATCCAGATTATCGTATTTAAATACGTTTACGTAAAATATTAATTTCAGAACACGCAATCACTTTGATTTTGATGTCGATCGCTTCAGCATAATGTACTCTAGGTTTAAAGTTGAAATTATAATTACAGTAAAGTGCAAAAATATGTATCAATTGAATCATCTCACAAATATGTAGGTACCTTAATCCGCTGACATAAGAGCGATGGAAGATATTTATGAGTAAGTTGTATGCACCTAAATTTTTAAACTTGACTGCACATGTAGTAATTATTATACTTATAGAAATGAAGCTTAAGAGAATTTCTACATACATAGGTAAATATATGTCTGGCACCGGCATAAAAGAACTTGGGCCTGGGGCCAGTGTCACAGTACAAAATGCTTCTTTATCGTGATTGATATGCCGTGTCGACAGACGTCGGCAAACTCGACACATGCTAATTTATGCTAAAACGCTACCAACATAATACACTTCTGAACTATCCATATTCAACCCTATCTCACATAATTTAAGGTTCACAGTAAATACTTTTAGTGTTTGTAAATTGTAATCGGAATGCCACTGGCTGCTTGTGTTAATGCAAACGTCTATGCAAAGGAGGCCGTTTTTAAATTTGTTTTTGTTTAAAAAGGCTAGTTGGTCGGCTAATTTGATAATTTAACTTTTCTTACGAAAGCTTTTATTTTACCTTTTAAAGCCGCTTTTATGTGTTTTGGCGCGATATGAGTAGGTACAGAAATGATACCTACATTCTTAGGTTCTAAGTAGAATCTCTTTAAATTCGGATTAGTTTTCTTTTATTTCCACTGTCATAATCCTCCTAGCGTTTTTTCGTCCGTTTTAGTACCTAGCTAGATTAAAAAAATAAACATTCCTAGTTACTAATAAAATCATACAAGCAAATTTTGACTTTATTAAGTCAATTTAAAACTTGTCATCAGTAATTATTAATTAAGTACTTTATTAAGCGCATGGAGTAACTTACACATACTTATCTATTACAAAGTAGCCTAATTAGCCTTATCTGCTGTGAACCTCATAATCTAGAGCCGTGGGAGGAACTTACAAAGGAATTTAATCTCCATTAAAAGCTTTATCAGGTTCACCAAGATATGACAATGATTACTTAAGCTGATGTTGATAATATTACGGTACAAGCGTAGCGTAGGGCTTCAAAAGACTATGCTATTCTTTTTTACTTCCACTAGGTTTAGGCGTATAATTCTACAAAAAAAATGTTTGTTTCTTGATCCCAATTCATCGTATTACCTATCAACCCAGTTATAGTATAGTTACAAATAGTAGGTACAGCCCGATTATTACGATTTTGACAAATTTCGAAGATACCCTTACAATAAAAGAATGAATAAAGAGTCCCCATGATAGATGTCTAATGACAATACAGAATTCTAATTTTGTTCCGTCGATTCAAGGTTTCGGACGTATGAAGTAGGTACCTAAAGAAAATCATGAGAAAACACCTACTTCACATGACCAAATTGGTCATGTACCTAATAAATATAATGTTGAATAAACGATCTTAAGGTATTCTTATATCCGAATACGTTACAGAATAAGAAAACAAAAACACTTCTCCAAATAATATTAGATACTGGAAAATAAATAAATAAATATATGAGGACAATCTTACACAAATCGACATAGTCCCAATAGTAAACTCAGTTAGGCTTGTGTTATGGGTAGTAAATACTTAAATACATAGAAAACATCCATGACTCAGAAACAAATAATAACTTGAAAAAAACATTGATGTCAAAGGCGTATACAGGGTTGAGTACTATCTCACTGACAGACATGCACGGTAATTTATTGAATCAGGCGTTACTTTGCGGAAGTCCATAATATGTCCACCATATGACGTAGTGACAGTCTATAACAACATACCGTTAGAGCTTAAAAATATAGAGAAAGAATCATTATTCTACAAGCAAATAAAGAATTTCCTCATGAAAACTCCTTTTACAACATGAAGGAATATCTAAGTTATAAGGTTTAATATTGTTAGTGTGTCTTAGTTTTTAAGTCCTAGAGTACCTGAGTACTTTATAATATTGCTGTGCCCTAAAGGGGTTTATGCTGGAACATGTACCTACTTATAAGATCTTGTAAAACCCATAAATGCAATAAATGAATATAAATATGAATACGTTACGAGAACAATATTCCTTTTCTATTTCGCTAAAAAACGTGCCGGTCTATCAGTGAAGATAAGATCTCTAAAGCGCTTTAGACTGTGCAATGGCAAGGAGAATGTGGAAAGCGCCAAAAATTCGGGAGTCTACAAGCTTGCCTGTGACAATTGCAATAAAGTTTATGTAGGACAAACAGGCCGTAGTTTTCGGGTTGGGCTCATTCCATCTAAATTTCATTTTACCTCGTTTTCAATAGTCCGAGATCTCAAAAGGCCTTAGTGTCAAAATACCTAAATTACAGAACACCTAACTTTTTTTTTCATAACACCTTGTTCGCAATATGGCTAGATTTTACAATATCTAAGTTTCATAATGGGCAAACTTCACAATACCATAGTCGCAAAACATACTATGTTCAAAACAACCATGTACCAGAATACCTACATTTCAAAAAGACTAGTTAACCATCATGTATACTTTGCTTTACTTATCTTCTTTAGGGCTGGCCACTTAAAATTGAAGTACCTACTAATATTATAACTATTACAAGTATGAATTGGCACAAACGTTAATTTTAAAAATAATTTTAAACAACTTGTTACTTCTTAGACTGCAAAAATTTAGGCATTTTGAAACTATGACATTTTGATGTGCTGGAGTTTTCAGCTTAGGTTCTTTTAAAAATTTGTCGTATCTGTGATTCGGTATTTGAAATAAATGTACATTTTAATATTTAGGTATTATGGTCATGAGACGTTTTAGTTCAAAGTTATTATGAAATTTGTTCATTGTAGCAATTAAGACAATTGGATATTTAGGTATTATGAACCTACGGAAATTTGAACTTTAGTGTAATTAGTGTATTAGGCGTTATGGAAATTAGGTGGAATGAGCCCAACCTTAGTTTTCGCACAAAGTATAAAGAACATGTTGCGTCGTATAATCACCCGGACAATCTAATTTCGCAAAACAATTATTGGAGAATAACCATCCGTTGTCTGACAATCATTTGTACAACGTGTTGTCACTCATATGAAACCTTATTAGCTAGTTTTACTTTTCTATTCATAATTTAGTTTAAACGTCAAATAGAAAATTACATGTTACATTTTACCTTGTCAGAAGCTAAACAATACGCTTTTACGACAATACTAATTTTATTGGAATAATACGGGAAACTCAAGCTAGGCTAGGGAAACGCAGGCGAGCCAAACATTGGTCCTTCGAACTCTTCACATTCTTTCAACATCTTGCATGATTGCGAAAAGGGATTGCGTTTAAGTGTTCTATTTTAAGTAGGTTAAGAACTATCATTGTAATAAGCTTTTTTTGGCAAATATGACTGACTGTTGAGTTTGTTTCGGCGTTTCTTCTTAACAGTGGTCTTCTTTTTCAGAAATTCTGGTAGAATTTTGACTTGTAAAAGTGCCATTACTGCCTACTTGCTGAATAAAATTCATTTATTTCATTAAATCTCACCCGGATTCGAACCCAGGACCTTGGACCTTCGTAGGCAGCGTCACTACCCACTAGGCTAACCGGTTGTCAATAACTTTTCTATTGTGATGCCCATTTCATAGACTGCATATTTTAGGCTTCACAGGTGTAGTCTAGACAAGTTAAGAGGCCTTATGTTATATACATTATAGTATTATGATGTGTAAGGTGTAAGTGGAGGTAGATCATTAGAACTGCAGTATGTGAGAACTGAGCCCGGACTTACGCAGAGACGGCCACTTTAGGAACTATAGAGAGGGGGTTGTGTCGATGTTTTTCGCTTAAATACGGTAAATGACAGCACTGATTTTAATAAATGGCAGAATGCTTGTAGGAAGTGGTGCTATAACTGGTGAAAGTAGGCAGTCACTTTTTTTAAATTATCCTTGTATGCGATCGTGGCGTCATTGCGCCGTGTTTCACCTAATTACCACTACGGAAGACCAGCGCTGGCCCTGCCAACATATGCTGAGTTGTGACCATTTTGTCACAATGATTAATATGTGTATGTGTCCACAATTTGTTTTGCATTTATTAATTTTGTCACGCATAAATTCCTTTCTTTCTTTCTACTCAATCAGTCAAATCTGACTGCTAATTTGTACTGTATGTCATAATGTGCTGACTGTAATAGTCAAATTTCTTGTGTTTGTCTTTTGGAGTAACTTAGAAAGGTTTTTTTTCCATAAACTAAGTGTTAGCCAATGAAGTAAAACAGTTACTTACCGAAAAGAATTCCTTTATAAGTGAACTAGCTGTTGCCCGCGACTTCGTAAGCGTAGAACTTGTTACCGTCTTAGAAAAATGATTGCTATTAAATGATTGTAGGCGGAACCTTAATTATCGCTGCCCTTAACAAAGTGCTACCATCTTAAGGGATGATTTCCGAGATAAAAACTATCCTATATCCTCAAATTAGGGTCTCAAATTATCTGTACGGAAAATTTCATCTAAATCCGTTCAGGGATTAAGCCTAAAAGGTAACAGTGTGATGAGTTCATTAGTTTAAATGGAAAGCTCTGTTTTTACACATATAAATATCTTAAAAATCATCAACAGACGTTTCAGCTTAAATTGTATATTTTTCATAATGTATTAAAGAAAGCTACATTACTGAAAATAGTTTTGAAAGCAAACGTAATCTAATGCTAAAAGACGTAGAACTTTCCATCTCCATCCGCCATCCCGTTCTAACTTAACCTTACCTATTTTTCTGCTAGCAGTCGGATTATGTATGACCTATACATACTTCCGACCCTTTTTAACCTCCGTAGAGGACGAATTTCAAGAAATGCTGTAATTAGTTTCCTAGTTTTTAACCGAAGTTACAGATTCCTTACTTTAAAATTGTCTTGTTCCCCGTACAAACATCCAACTCCTTTTAGCATTTAGGGGATGAATTTGTCCCCTTATGGAATCAATTTAAAACAGTCTTAAACAGAAGTTACAAATCCCTTACTTTAAAAATGTTTTGCTCTCCATACAAACTTTGAACCCTCTTTAACCCCTATGGGGAATGAATTTCAAAAAACTCTGAAATCTGTTTTGTAGTCTTTTAACATACAGGCTAATACCGAAGTTAAAAATCTCTTACTATAACATTTTCTTGGTTTCCATATAATAGACCTTGAATCCCGTTTTAACCCCTTAGGGGTGGAATTTTTCCAAAACGCTGAAAGAACTTTTATTTATTCTGATAAGAAATCTTTATACAACGTTTTAAGTCTCCAGCTCAAAAATGAGTGTTTCTCATCCAAAACTTGCACCCCTTTTTAACTCTCTTAGGGATATAATTTTCTAAAACGCTGAAAGTAATTGTTTATATTCTAATAAGTAATTTTTCTTAAAGTTTCAAGTCTCTAGTTCAAAGAATAATGTTTCCCCCATACAAACATTGCACCCCCATTTAACCCCCTTAGGGATGGAATTTCCTAAAATCCCGTCTTATCCCTTTCCTACGTCATAAAAGGAAGTTCTGGTGTAAATTTCAAGTTTCTAGTCCCATTAGTTTCGGCTGTGCGGTGATGAATCACTCAGGAAGTCTTCTTTTATATTATATATAGATTACTTTATGAGTGAGTGGTGGTTTCTGATTAAACTCGATAAATGCACCTTTAATTTTGGTAGTTTAAATTTATTTTGTTGTACTAGGATAATAATAAATGTTATTTATCGATCACTGATATGTCCCACAGGACTACTGATTTCAGTCAACCATTTTAAATATAAAGATCAAACCAATTATTATGCATATTGCACATGACATGATATTCCCAAAATGCCCATCAAATCATCACATCGAATGTGGGTCGTGGCATCGATATGTTAATTAGTCAATCACTAGTGAGCCGAGTGCCAGCGGGACGTGCGACGCTCTGAAGGTAATTGCCGCATTTCACACTACACGTGCGCGGATTCTGGAGGAGAATAACGTGTTACAGCGACATTGCTTGGGTGTTTGATATAGTTTAAATTATTTGAACTGAGCTCATGAATGGCCATTGTACTGAGCTCATGAATAGCCTTTGCCTTTTTTCCTTTGTAAAACAAGTTTCTGTCAAAAATTTCATTTTTGGTACAAGCTTTTATTGCCGACTGTACTTTTCTGTATAGAATATTAATTGAGACGATTCTAACGAGTCCAAACTCAACGGGATTACGTCGTTTATGTACTGAATTCCCATGGCCACCTTCCGTCTCCATCATCAAATCAGCTTGATGGTACCATAATATTAAATTGTCATCCAAACTATACTTATACCCAAAATTTCAGCTCAATCGGTCACCGGGAAGTGGTTCAAATTTAACTTGCAAGATTTAATTACAGACAGACAGACAACGGGACAGGTGAAAGTAAATAAAAGCTTGTGAAAATATTACCGCCACGTAAAATTTTCATTGAATAATGTACTCTATCTTCTTACACAATAGATTCCAAATTAGCTACGAGATAAAATACCACACACAGCGCCTTGTACCTGGCTCGCTGGAAGCGGGTTGTTTTATCTTTTAGCCCATTTTGTATCTATTGAATAAGACGATAGAGTTTATTATACAATGAATATTTTATGTGGCGCTAACCTTTTTCTTGCGAAAAATGGCACGTGTCTGACCACACAGTCGTATTGTTAGACTTGAATGCTATTGTTCTGCAGATAAGAAGATCAGTCCAGTTCAGAAAATCTCAACTATAAATCCTATTCCGTTTTTATCATGACGACCAGTTAGCCTATTGGGTAAGTGACGCTGCCTACGAAATTTGTTTCCGAGTCTTGAATGTTTCATATATTATTGAATATAGTGTCATCTAATATTCCCATAACACAAACCTCATTGAGCTTACTATGGGGCTAGTTCGAGTTGTATAAGATTGTCCCATTATATTTAATTATTTATTTATGCGGTGCTCTTAATTGTATGCGTGATTTGTAACGACATATTGTATATTTGTAAATATGATTCCTAGCTTTAAGTAATAAATTTATGTAACGTGCAGTTTTGGTAACTCACCCATCTAAATTAAAATTAAATGAAATCTCATCATGCAGAACGACGAGAGATGTAGGGCCACTCTCTTCTATAGGGTACAAGACTAGATAGGTTTTCCGTTTTAATAAATGACTCGCTATTAAAATACAATAGGGCACTGACTCAAGTAGTAACTTTATAGCACAAAAATTTAATTGCTTTCTCTGGAATAGATCTAGTCTAGAAAGGTGATAATAATATCCCCTTGCTCAAAGAATTTCAATTACAGAGGTATAAAATAACCGGCCGTTTTATTGAAACAGCATCCAATCTAGTATAACGGCGTTTAATCTTTCTTTCGAGAAATACAATCTCAATCACACGTCGCTGCCAATTCTCGAATACGGCTCTTCCTATGAATTTCTCGCGTCGACGCATCTAATGAATTCGAGCCCGAGTTGGTACGCCGGCGGTTAGTTCTGCTGGCAATTACAGGTAATTTCACTAGTTGACGACCCAGCAAACAGTCAGTAGTTTGGACTAGGAATTCGAGATTGCGGGAGACATTAGACACCGGCTGTAAGACAGGGAAGACTGTTGCAGTGAATGCTCGTGATTTAAGACGAATGCAGGACTGACTTTCCTGGGTTAATTTGGCTAGCCTGGTTGAATATGTTAATAACAATGTAGGTATATGTTACAAAATGGTATCACATTAACTTGGCAAGTCAATGAGAGATAGACATAAGTAAGTACTTTGGAGATATCATATCTTGTAATTTTTGTCGATTAAAATTCTGTCGTTATATCTTTTTCTATGAAAAATTTTACTTTGTACGTAAACTTCATACTAAATACTAAGTGTATCTTAGCGCAAAAGTTACTTATGTATGTATGTATGTAAGCACTTTATTGTACACAATAACAGGTTAAAGAATATACATGTCACACAATAGATCAAAGTACAAAGGCGAACTTATCCCTATAAGGGATCTCTTCCAGCTAACCTTTGAGCAATTGAGAGGAAGGTAGGTAGACCGAGATAGGCAAACTTATACCGTGTACAAAAACACAGAGAAAATGAAAACAAAACCTAATAGGTATTAATTCTAGACAAATAAAAACATGCCAATACATATATAAATATACAGTATAAAATATAATACACACTATATATATCGCAAATATACAATAAATAAATAAATACTATATTCAACCAATTCACAAGTCATTGGAAAGCCACAACTTCTTCAAATTCATCTTAAGTGACGCAACAGACCGCGACTGTCTCAGCGACAAAGGCAACTCATTCCACAACTTAACAGCGTGCGCGGTAAAAGATCTGGAGTATGTTCGCGTCTTTCTAGACGGTACAGCAAGAGACTTATCTAGAATTTCAGCAAAAATGCATCCGCCGTCGAATGGAACAGAACGATGATTGGAGCTTTACGCTTGTATATTATGTGTATATTTACCCAATGTTATCGTGCGATAAAGTTTAAATAAATAAATAACATTGCATAACCAAAAATAAAAATAAACTTATATTATTATTTAAATACATAATTTACCGTTTTACAACTATGACGGAGCTGCTACCTTTGATGTACATAATTCTCTAAATATGGCACATAATATAATATGACAATTATTTTTAATGATGTATCGCAGCTTACGTGACGAACCAAGCAGTAACTACATACAGTAAGGAGTTATACAACGCTTGTGTATAATTATGCTTGTATATTATATATCGCATCAAAGCATAGCTAGCTAATGGCCAGATTCGTCTAGTTGATATTGCTTTTACTGAAGATGTATTATTAGAAAACCATTGGTCAACTGAAGCAGTATCTGTCACGCCCTGTACTCTTCGTCAAAACGCGAGCTGCATTTGTTAATACTTGAAATAAACAACTTATCGACTATACAGCGTATGAATGCAGGCGTCCCCGCCAATTTGTGTAAAGAAAAAAAAGTTGAGATGTTCTAAGAAAATGTCAAATGCAGAGGACGCATAAAAAAAAATACTTAATTGAATTTAGAAGGTATTACCCTTACCGAGGATCATGCACCAAAAAGTTCTGGAAGTGAATGCAGGTGAAGAAGTGTGATCTCTTCTCACATCTTGGACATATTTGTAAATTTTGCACCAGGCATCTGCAAAATTTATAAAATTATCTCGTAACTATTGTGGTTTAGTGACATGACAAGTTCTTTAACTTGGGTAATGCTCACAAAAAACTCCAGCCTACTTGAACCTTTATATATGTCACCATCATTATTACAGGAGGGACGTATCTCATTGATCTCAATTAAGCCCTGAAGATTATACTCGAGATGCTTCGTTATCTCGGTCCCGGTCACAGGCCGGACTTCAAACGCAACTGCGATGCCCATTGTTCCGAGTACCGCTGCGGACCCACTAAATAAGTATTGAGTTTTCCTTGACATCGACTTCCGGGACGATACGTTAACGTCGAATTTGTCTTTGATCATATGGATATGGAATACATAATTCAACTTTTTGTTGTAAAAAAATTGTGTGACTATCATAACTTAATCTGGAGCGTCATCTCGTTCTATCGAACGGTGTCAGCCAGTGACGGACGCTCTATCCTGTCACTTATCGTGTGATAAGGCCGACCATGATACGGGATCTGGTTAGCAATGAAGTCCAGTCCAGTAATAAAGTTATAGAACAACATTGCAGTATATACTTTTTGCGTTTTTTCTATCCACTAAACATTTTAGTATGATTAGATTTTTGTGCTAATGATTTAATTAAGCTAACTTATGAAGATCGCTTAAATAAAAACCCAATCGCTAGGTATCATATACAGGAGGAGTAAGGATATAACTAGGTATGTAACTAGCTAATACACTGGTTAGCGTAATAGCACTGGTGGAAACGGTTATATTTGACCTCGCTTACTGCTCGATACCACCCACCACGGTGAAAAAGCAGTGTTACAAAATGTCAATGGCTGTTTTACAAAAACAATGGACAATCAACGCGGGTCGCTCCAGTCGCGTCAGCTGTCCGATTGGCCAGTTATTGCGCTTCGCGGTTGACAGCCTGTCCAAACGGCCGCCGTGAATTTAATTGCAACGAAACAGTGTGGATGTCCTTCATTACCGTTTTGCAAAGGGTAAATTAATGATTATGACTTTAAATAGGTGAGCCATTTCTAAAAAGGTTACCTTTGCTGGCAGTTTCACTTAGAATGCACTTTATAATTATAAAGCAGTAGATTTTTCAAAAAGGTGAGAAAAAATATTTTTCTGAAGAATACTCCTTCAGTGGGCATCCCCGCACTGAACCTTGCGAGACATCCATTTCAAATTTCTAATTCCTTCAAATACGAAACTGTTTTTAGCGCACGATATTTTTAGAAATAAGCATAAAGACGGTGTGAAAATAAGAAAAAAGGTAAAAATGGAAAATATTTTGAATCTTAATACCGAATTTAATCCACCCTTATTACTCTGCTTTGAGATAAAAAATAATATCCGATAGCTTTTGAGCGATGATCTCACTCGGCTGAACATCGATATTAGAAACTCACGTCTACTTATTACTTTCTAAAACTCTCATCGTCCTTAACCAATACAATCTAGAATCAACCATATCTGAACATAATAAAGTCACTTTTTAGCATTATAGAAAATGCAAAATTGAGGTGTCAAAAATTGTCAGTGGATATCGAACATTACAAAACAACGTGTTTATGTACGTATTGAAATTTTTGTTTGCGCTTGAAAAGGCTTTTGATGTTCTGTTGTAAATATTTTCACGTTTCTGCTCCGTGAATGCCGTTTTTGGCATTTATTTTTAATATCCAAAGCGGGTTTTGTCTCTTGAAATACTTGCGTATAAAAATCTAAATTACACGGAATATATAAATTACTGAATTTTCAGGTGGCCAGTCACTAGTCGAGTATGTGGACTAAATATTCAAAATTATTTCGTTTCGATCGTTCTGTAACGTAATAAAAAAAGTGTACAACGATGTCACTCAAGCACACTACATGTGTTGTTTTAGTTTGTGATACTCGTAGTTGCCACTTGATGAACGAATTAACGGTCCCAATAAACAATTGAACCGTTATGCTATGCCATGCCGTCCATGCTAATTAAATAGAAAAAAAATGCGGTAGACTGAAAATCTCACATGTTTTTGACAGATCGTGAAGTTTCCTTGGCCGCATATCATTTGAACATTTACGTATGAGTTATTGCATGTTATAGTAGAATTCGACAGTTCACATCAATGCTATTGTAATTTTTCAAAAGTGTTCAAATGATCGCCTTCACAAATTATGATCTCCATTTAAATAGGTACGTCAAAGTTCAACTAAATATTGAGCTGTTTTGTCTTCTCCTAATTCAGTAGCACAAAAGTGACGTATATATAATTAAAGTGGATTTCTAATAACTCCTTAAATGTATTTTACATCTTGTAATATTTCATCCCTCAGGCGCGGTATTCATTCATTCGCAAAGACAAAAGAGGATTGATAAAGGAAATATTCCTCCCGTCACTCAAATCCTATTACAATAGGTTTACATGTTAAACGAAAAAAATATGCCTAATATTTCCATTAGAACGAATGATATCATTAAGAAATGTATATTTCAAAGCGCGTTCTGAATATTTACTGGTTTCGTGTTTTAATGAGAATAAGTATTTACATGTTTATAAAAATATGCCAGTGTGACACAGGGTATTTACATGAATTTATTTGTGTTTACAAAACAACGTGTAACTGCACTTACGCATATCGGCGTTTGACCAAAAAACCTACTAATATTATAAATGCGAAAGTTTAGATGTTTGGATGTTTGTTACTCAATCACGCTTAAACGGCTGAACCGATTTGAATGAAATTTTGCACGAAGATAGTTTATAGCTTGGATTAAAATATAACATAGTTTTTATCCCGAGTCCACGCAGACGAAGTCGCGGGCGGAAGCTAGTCGTTAAATACGTCTAAAACGTTTAGACAAAAACAGTAAAAAATTCTATATTTTGGAATATAATTGAAATGTTTCGATAAGGTTAGTTTTATAATCATAAAAATCCTGACAGATGACAGACCGTTTAAACCATTCAACGTTTTGTTGATTTTTTTGTGGCAACGCATTGCCACAAGAAACTCTCCACTAATAAATAACGTAAAGCATACCGTGCGCGCTACGGCAAGCTACGGCGTGCTACAGCCTCGCACTTAATTAAAAAAGAAAGTATCATATAGGTAGGTTACAAGTTTTGATGATATAAAAAAGACATTGACAAACATGCGATTTATACAGCATAAAATGTTTACTATTAATTTGTACATGTTCAATTCGATCTAACAAGAGTAAAGTTTATTATGAGATAAAATTATTCATCAAGATTAAGTCTAAATTCCGGATTGTTACAAAGTTTCTTAGAAAAGGCACAAATAGATGCTTCAGATCAGAACCAATAGGTACTTGAAGAGCATAGTCTCAAAAGTTGCAATATATACGAAAAGGAATATTTATGGTTAAGCAATTAATTCTCCACTCGTACAGTCAGACGGAAAAACTTCGTTCCCAGTAAGCCGCTAATCCGGGTACAGTCAGCGTAATCGTTTGATTAGTCGCTGGCTGCAAAGGAGTTAGGCGGATCAGGGACTCGCAGTTTAGCAAACTTTTATTTTATTAGAGGTTTTGTTGGCTTGTTAATTGTTTATTGGGTTTAACAGGATTCTTCCAATTACACAAATGTGAACGAGTTAACGACTCGAGCCTAAATTAGACCTAATCTTGTTATGTCCCTGGACTCTTTTATTTTAGAAAATGTATTGGGTCATAGAAAGTAGGAAAAGACTAATTTCAAAATCACAAACCGTCAAAAACTAAGTCGATTATCGCCACTCATAATGTTCATTATTATTTTGATCAAACAATATCAAAAATACAAACAGGTAGTAATAATATTATTCTTTGTTTACGTTTGATTTCAAATAAAATATCAAAATATTTCTTTAGCTTTGGTTGTTGCCTTATTATTATTCATCATCATCATCATATCAGCCGAAAGACGTCCACTGCTGGAAATAGGCCTCCCCCAAAGAGTGCCACAATGACCGGTCCTGCACCACCCGTATCCAGCGGACTCCCGCGACCGCATCCAGCGGATTAGTAGGTATTGAAAATATAAAATCATTATTTTTGACGCATATGTCATGGATAGGTAACCATACATAAATGAGGTAAAGTATTTCTAGACTGCATATCGTGAGGCGCCGCGCTGTCTCCCCGGTATTTCCCGTAATTATAGCCTATCCCCTTCCAAATGATAGCGTCTGTTTCCTTGTGGACTCCTTTAATACGCGGTTGAATATTAGAAATAAATAAACTTCAAATGGGGATTTAGAGGCCAAGACTGAGTCGCGTTTTCGATGCAGGAGTTGCGCAGTGGTCAATTAGATTATTTTAAGAAATCAAAAACTTTACCTTGTCCAAAAGCTCAATAATTTATTATACTTTATTGCACAGTAACAAGTTGCAAATATAAAGGCGAAAATCTTAATTAATTTGTTTTAATGTTTGATCACCTAAGACGCGTTATTAATGAAGAAAAAAGCACAGAACTACATAACATTTTAAAGATCATCGTAACTATTTACTACTTACTCATGTATAAGAACATATACGCAGGGAGTTCAATAAGCTCGTTCGTCCAATAGGTATCGACATGATTACGTCTTATAATAATAATTTCAGATTATTTATACACTGTGCCAATTTATTATTACACTAAATAAGTAAATTAATAGTTATTTACGATACAAGTGCCAAAAATAGGAAATTCGCAACGAGTGGTGATAAATTAAAACACGACCGAAGGGAGTGTTTTAAATCGACACGAGTTGCGAATTACCTATTCGCACGTGTATCGTACATCGTTTTACTGTACATATGGCTCTTTAAAGTTTCGACATATGCACGAAAAGTGCACTTTTCCGCACTAGTGCGGGAAAGTAGCACCATATGTACTGTAAAAGATATTATTAATTCTTTTTTCTTTAATAGTTATACAAATATGATGATGTAAAACATATTCTGACGTCAGTAAAATCAGAGGATATTTTTTATAATTTTAGGGAACTTATCTATTTAGATGCCTCAAGCCTTGAAGTTCAAGGTGGGTTTTATTGGTAGTGAATTAAAATAAAATTAAAATGTAGAAGAAGGGTTAACATAGATGAAAAAAGGGGGTAAATACTGACGGATAAGATAATCATATAGCAATTAAAGGAGGTGGTCTAACAAAAACATCAAGAAAACGGAATGCCAATTTTTGGAGGTTTCTGTTTGGCAAAGTTTGCAGATTACCAGGCCGGGGTGCTATTCAGGGACGTAAATTCTATACAATTACTTGCCTACCCTGTTATCTAGACCAACTCTTTAACTTTTATTTCTTGTTCTTTGATATTGAAAACACCTCAATAAAATCTATGCGATTGGGTTGATTTAAAAAATAAAATAAGCCTCGTTTCGTTTAACAAAACACTTTTTATGAAGCAAAATTAAAATAATTTCAACACATTGTATTTGCACGTAAAATAAGAACGAGTGTATTTAATAATTAATAAGGGTTCCTTTTTTACCCTTTTGGCACGGAACCCTAAAAATGATACAATACGAATAACTCCCGTTTTTAAAGCCACTTATTGAACGCCCCTCGATCTTTTAACCGACGAAAAAACGGAGGAGGTTCTCAAGTCAACGCGTATATATTTTTTTATGTATTTTAAATTCTATGGGCACTAATAATAACACCTTAAGTGAACGTTGTTCCTGAAATAATCTTATCGACGATTCCTTTACTTATGTACCGAATGTTACCCTCCCCTAACTTTCCCTAGCAGTTGGCGTTGACAATATTTCTTGTAATTTACTCTTTCGAGGACGGAATAAATTTCCCACAAAAATTCGACCGTCGGCCACAGATGTTCGCAATTTTAACGTGTCGCGGGTCGAATAAGTTTATATTTACACGAGTATCAGTTTGTACTTGAAATTAGTTTCTGGAAACATTTGCGAAGACAAACTCTGTCTACCTATTAGACGTTTGTACTTTTATATCGACCAGGCATGGCGGTATCCAGTCTTTTCGAATCTAAAATAAAAATCTAGTGTGCAAGTCTAAGAATTATGACATCGATGGGTATCTTGGTGTGAACTCAGCGTGAGAGAAAATAATTATACTACTTATTTATTTTTATACCACTGAAATGGCAAACAACGATACAATTACTAGATAGATTGAAGGTAAGATAATTTTTCACCATAAAATCATAAGGCGGTCTTAGCTAGTGCACAGGGTACAAATATTTAAGCTATAACCGTCCTATCCTAAAAGTTTGACTTTTCATAACATCAGTTCATAGTTTAGTAATGGCAAACAAGCATCTTACACTATGGCAGTGGTTATAAACAATGATCGTTATCAACGTGCTGTATTGGTAGGAAAGTATGGTTGACAAAAAGTAAATAGACAAGTATTATAATTTACAAACATTATATGTATCTTTCACAAATTATGATATTTATATACATATTTATAAACACTTATCCAAATTATACCGAATAAACGACTAAAATTTGTTCAACAGATTTGGCTGTCAGTCGTTCACGTCGATTGGAAAAAATCCATTTTTAATTGCTAAATGACCTTTCTACCTTAACAGAAGTCACAGGAAGGTACTTTAAGTATTTAAAATATTGCACACAATTTTTATTGACGCCCTCCGGCATATCCACCTCTTTGCCTTCAATCAGCTGCTGCACGACTTTTACAGTACTGTAACCGGGGTTTTTCTTCAGGACATTTTTTAGTTTCAAATAAACTTCCTTGCCCGTGGGATGTAATCGCAACTTTGCTATTTTTTTATCAAGTCAGAGACAATTTTTAATGAAAATTTAAGTTCTAGTTTTGGATCCTCCAGCAATTGAATCGACTTTGCGATAATGTTGAAGTTTGTGTCAACGAACAATAACTCTGATTGTAAATTGCGATCACGAAAAATTATCATTGCGTCGACAATTGTTCTTGCTTCACGTGAACTTCACCGCTTACTTTATTTACATGAGATTTTGACTTTAGGTGCTTATCTATATTGTGTTTTTTCCTTTTAATATTGATATTGCAAATAGTACATCGCGTACCTTCGTCCGTCGTAATAAAATCCGGGTATTGAGTCAAATCCATATTGTGAATGTAAATACTGACGTCATACGTGCACTTTATTAGGACTCCACTCAAAATATTTGAATATCCACTCTAGATACGATGAGCATTTGATAATTTAGATTAAAATAAACACTTCGTGTAATTTAATTGCGTTTTTTAACTAGAGTTGTATTTTTATGATATTTAATGTCATTTGACGTACATTGTTTTAAAAATATATTAGGGCGGAGATTAGGTTTTGTACCGTAAAGAGTTATATCTAGAGGTGTAATCCTAAGAAGGTAAGTATTTATTTTATAGTTAAGAACAAAAATGAATATTCAAATGTATTTGCTTTTTCTGCCAACCATACCCTGTGCTACGAAAAGTACACGTTGATAACGATCTTTAGTTATAAAGGAGGTTGGAAGTTTTTCCAGGTTCAAGAAATCAACATTGTATCTACCTATACGTGAAAATAAGTGTTATATTTTGTAGATCGATTTGGTACGATCAAAGATGTGTTTACAATTCAGCACTATATTCCATTGTAGATGACATATGTATACATAAATATATAGGTACATATTTAACGTCGACTGTACATTGTCAGAACATGATCATTACTGGACGTCGTGAACGCCAGATATTGAACGATGGAGACAATAACGCGACACTCTTGTAAGTATTCTTCAAATGACTAATTAATTTGTTCCGAAGTCACTTGGCAGACTTCAGAATTCCCGCCATTATACCTATCTAAGTGACGCATTTTCATTTTCTCCACCGTCTCAAGACACAATGGCGTCTTTGTACGACTGTACTCGTTCTATCGAGCCCCTATTACACTGAACAGTTTAAAAACGATACGGCAATTGATTGGGGTGCTCTTGAAGTATAACGTCAGACAGAACTATGCTGAGATTGAAAACGTTTCGTGGCATTTATGTTCTGATTTGTATGAAGAAATTAATGAAATATAATTACATCAAGAAATAGGCTGTTAAACTTTTTGACATAACATAAGCAAAAAATTAAATACTTTCAAAATAATCCGCACCTGTTTGCCACTTGTACAGCTTGCCAGTGTCACTAGGTACGGAAACTGTTAGCAAGAGTTTTTCCCACCGAGGAAACTCCGAATTCTATAAAACGTCTTAAACAGTATGTGTTTATGGCAATAACCGTGTTGTCAAGCATACGTGTTGATCTAGGGATCGATGTATCCAATAATCAAAAAGTCCCAAGTTACTTACATTTGACGGTATACGTGACGTTTAATTAAGAAATTGCTGTTAATATATGTGTACTGCGCGTACTTTGTGAAACTTTATCTCGTTCTGTAAGCGACGCTAAAGGGATAACTGGGGGGGCTGTTAACAGTATCCAACGGTATCTTATTGATTGGATGTCTGCGACAGTTCTGAGATATTGCATCGATACCTGTAGCGTAAAAGATGATTTGAATGTTGGTGTGTCATTTTAATGTACGATAAGATAAACTTACCAGTAGGCAAACTACCATATAATTCGACTTGGCAGTTATTAGTTACATGGTTGCATTGCTTTTAATTCATGTTGGGAGTTTATCTGCGTGATCGCATCAGAAATAAGGCTATTCGCAGCAGAAACAAGGTAACCGATATAGCCCTCCGAGTCGCTAAACTTAAGTGGCAGTGGGCGGGGCACATAAAACGTAGAACCGATGCGATGGCCGTTGGGGTGGAAAGGTTCTCGAGTGACGACCACGTACCGGAAGGCGCGGCGTAGGTAGGCCCCCCACAAGGTGGACTGATGACCTGGTAAAGGTTGCGGGAGTCGGCTGGATGTGGGTGGCGCAGGATCGGTCACTTTGGCACTCTTTGGGGGAGGCCTATGTCCAGCAGTCTTTCGGCTGATATGATGATGATGATGATGATGATTGCTTTTAATGCATTGGTAGCGGGGTCCGCTTTTGACACCTAATCCCATGATTCGGCATAGGCACTAGTTTTAGGAAGGCGACTGCCATCTAACCTTCCAACCAAGAGGGAAAACTACGTAGTTTTCTCACGATTTTTTCCTTCACCGAAAAGCTAACGGTAAATATTCCGTACATAAGTTCCGAAAAACTTATTGGTACAAGCCGGGATTCGAACCCACGACCGCCGCTTGACAGCCGCATGCCTGAACCACTAGGCTACCGTAGCTTCGTCACGATGCATTCTACTAGTTTTTTTTACTACTAACTAACTAAAACAATATTAACTTTTAACGATTTATTTTTACATTTATTATTTACGACCTTTAATTAAAAATTAACTTAACTTTAACTTTCAAATGCCGCTGGTTTATATTTTGGACCAAAAGTATGGTTTCAAATATGAACTAGTGGTTCATGGTTACAAACTATAATATTTTATTAGTTTAGCGACATGCCGCCACCAAAATCTAAAAAAGACCGGACTGCTACACAATGCGAAAACTTAAATAACCATCATTCCGCAATTACTGTGGTCCATATTACGAACCATTAATTTGTATTAAAAGTGAATGGTCCATAGTACGTTACCTTTTTTTGAGGTTCACTTTTGACATATCATAGAAATACGGCAGTTATTAGTTGCATTGTTGTAGGTATTGCTTCTACTAGTGCATCGGTACTTAGGTGCCGTCGTCACGATGCATATGTACGTAATGCGGTCTCGTCCGAGCCAACAATAAGCAACACTGTGTATATATAAACTCTTTCTTAGCTACCTAGTACTTATTATTTTCCACTTGGGCTAATAAATAAATGCTTTAAAGGCATTGTGTCATGTTAACCGTTGTGAAAGTTCGCACTCAATGTAAATAATTTATACAAGCTTCCTGATTGGTTATGAAAAATCCAAACAACCGCTATGGCAACTTAAAACAAAGCCTCCTCGCAAAACCAATAAACTATCCAGACGAAAGTTTAATTAAATTTTGTATTGTCTTTAGTGTCACGGCTCAATCTTGAAGCGTTGGCGAAACCATTCTTTGAAACAGCCTTGTGAATAATATGCTAGGTACTACTAGCACTTACTTGGTAAGAGGTTCGCTTCGTCTAAGGGTCAATGTACATGCACACTTAGTTTCAATGGGATTAAACCAAATAAAATAGCATTTCTTTTGTCTCGTTGATTATTCAAATTAACTTAGCAAACATTTCATACGGTATTATAATTGGGTTCCCTCGGATACATGTACTGTCGATTACAAAGAGATGTATGCATTCTTTCATCTTATAGCACCGCCATAGTCTGGTTCGTTTAACAGTCGACTATAGAGAACGTCTCAATACGATGATTCTTTAACTTAATTTGTGATTATAGATTAAATTGTCATTACAACTCCATCAGTTTATTTCCAGCAGTGATGCAGTTTTGTCACAAGACGATCCGCTTTGACTCCTGTGGCTTGGGCTGTAGGTGTGAGCTATCGCTTTACTTTGAAAAGTTTAAAGCCAACAGCGGTTTCAGCCCGACGCTGTCTGCCTTTTCACTCCCATGGAAATTATAACCAAAATAAACGCTTGGAAAATTAACGACGCTTATAGGTACACGAAAAAGTTTTCAAAACAATCGTTTATAAAAATACCGTATTAGGAGTTGTTTACACTCTGAAAGAAATCACTTCAAAAGATCTCGGGATGTGGATGAAATCCTACGATAAGCAACGTCTTCATTGGTATCTTGTGCGCATAAAAATCAATACTAATATAAATAATAATTTTTATGAATTGAAAAATCATAAAGTAGCAAACTTAAATGAAAGATTGGATACTTTCCGAGTATTTACGTATTATAAATATAGACTATTTTAATCCCGCGGATCTGCACGTCTATCATGAGACGGCCGCGTCATAATCTCGATTTTTCTCGCATAATACCTCTTAAGAGGTACTGCGAGAACAAGCTTGTTCTAAGTGTTCTAATATGAGAGACGGATAGTGCGAGAAAAATCGAGAGAGCTCGCGCGCCGCCCCGTGATAGCCGTGCAGGGCTGTTACGAGTATTCGCTAAGCGTTAAAGCGGCTCACCCCGCCGGTCGCCCGTCACGAAACTAGACCTCTACCTACGCTTGGTTACTACGCATCGCGGTGTCAAGATATATTTGTGGGTGAGCGTTGAGGTGAGCATAAAACAAGTTACAGAATAGGGGGGCTGTATTCTTCGGAGGAGCCGCGCGGACAGGTTGTAAACCCATCCTAATTTACGTTACACAATAGTAGTACGCTAGCCAAGTTTGCAATGTATGTATTACATAATAAATCAGCCTATATACGTGCCACTGCTGGACACAGGCCTCCTCTCATGGATGAGAGGGAACGGGCAGTAGTCCCCACGCTAGCCCAGTGCGGCTTCGGGACTTCACATACACCTTATTGAATTTCTTCGCAGATTTTCCTCACGATGTTTTTCCTTCACCGAAAAGCTAACAGTAAATATCAAATGACATTCCGTACATAAGTTCCGAAAAACTCATTGGTACGAGACGGGATTCGAACCCACGACCGGCACTTGACGGCGGTATCCCTGAACCACTAGGCTACCGTACTATTATGTATTACATAACAGATAAATATCGACCGGGAACAGGGTGTCCAACATAACGCGTCGAACAGAGGGGACTTTATTAAACCAAATGCATATTTAACGACGCAGTAATCCGGGTCCGTGTTAAGCCCATAACCTTATAAGATACGGTATTGTTGATGGGAGGCTTCGGGTATAGATATACAATATACATCATCAAAATGTTACTAATAATTTTCATAATAAAAAATAAATAAATAAAAATAAAAATCGCTTATTTCAGACATTTGGAGTCCATAAAGTGTTAGTGTTAGAGATTTACTTAAATGAGTATGTTAGTACCTAAGCTTAAATGTTGAGTGGTCCAGTGCCTGATTAGGGCACCGTCCCATCTCTCCGCCACCACGGCCAGGAGACTGTGGCGGCTGGCGCGCACCCTGCGCAGCGTCGCGGCACAGCGTTTGCGGAGCGTCGCATGGAAACCGTCTACGTGCGCGTCCGCAAACATGCCGGACGCACTGCAGTGTCGCGGAAGCCGCAACAGTATCCTGAACGCGTCGTTGTATTGTACACGCATGGCGTTCATGGCACGCTGCGTGTACCTCGTCCACAGGCTGCAGGTGTACAGCGATGTACAGTAGCTAGTGCTTGAAAGAGTGTTATTTTAACTTGTGCTGTACACCTGCTAAACCTGCGGGCAAACATGTTGGCCCTGACGTATATAATATATACCCAATAAAAGTTTAACCCAATCAAAAAAAAACTATATCCATATTAATATTCTAAAGAAGAGATTGAGATTGTGGCTTTGTGAGTTTGTATGTAATGGGTAATCTCCGGAACGGCTTATCCAATTTCAAAAATTATTTCACCTGCGCGCGTGTAGAATTGACTTTCTGGATAGTTAAAGCCTATATTTTCTTATCAATACGCGGGCAAAGCTGCGTGGGGAACCACTCCATACTAATGTTATAAAAAGAAAGTGTCTGTGAGATTGTAGCTTTGTAAGTTTGTATGTAATGGGTATACTCCGGAACCGCTTATCTTTTTTCTAAAATTCTTTCAGCTTCGTGTAGAATGTACTTTCTCGGTTGTTTCAGGCTATATTTTATGCTGCGGTTTTTCCTGAGTTCATTGCAATACGTGATCGACACCGCTCGGGGAGCTAGTAATATAATAAAGAGGAAATGTCTGTGAGATTGTAGCTTTGTAAGTTTGTATGTAATGGGTAATCTCCGGAACCTGCGGGCTCACCTGCTGCACTTCGCAATACGCCGGGAAAGCCGCCCAGGTAGCGGGTAATTTATAAATATGTATAATAGTAGTACTTGCTGGCAACTTCGATTGTGTAAAACTGCAGAGACAGTTACTGTCGCATTTAAAAACTATGTAATACTCGTATCTAGTGGATCTGTGACCTGTAGACTTTCCGGCTTTAAAGATACAATTGCTAGTCTCTCTTCATTCGTATAATACGGTATTTGACAAAAGTCAAATCAGCTTATTTTTATTAAACATCCAAAACGCTCCGTTAGTATGGAATTTGTACGGATTACTTGCTTGTGACGTCACAATCAAACATTGTCCTTATAGTTGGTTTTTATGAATTGAAAAATCATAAAGTAGCAAACTTAAATGAAAGATTGGATACTTTCCGAGTATTTACGTATTTTTTATCTGTTGCTAATGAAAAAACAAATTATTTTTAATATTATCAAATACCCTATTCCTAAGGGTCATGATCCCTGTTTGATTTCGCAGCCCTGATGATTTGTCTCCATCGGCCTCGATTCATGGTTGCCCTCACTGCATGCTGGAATTTGTTTGAGGATGTGGTTTAGTTGGCGAGCGTCCTCGGGCCTTTTTACCTTCTACTTCGCCAACCACAACCAATTTCTCCAGACTAATTCAAAATACGGAAGCATCCGTTGCTGGCGCGTTATGATACCTAGCTATTGCTAGTAGGGCCACTGAAAATCAAATCATGTACTTCGATTATCGGTTTTGGGAATAAAATGTGTACCTATGTAAAACATTAAACGGGTGGTGAAGACATCGTCCCAAACGTCAGTAATCTGATTATAGTATCCAACTGAAAAAAACAAGCCAAGCTCTGAAAACAGATGAAGTCAGTTGCTTAGCGATTCATGCCACGAAGCGTACGCGGGGTGAATAGGAATTGGCCGTTGTAGGTTAAACTTGTATTAACCTGCAAGGGAATGAAATGAGCGATTACAATGCGATGGGAAAAACAACGAATTTACTGACCGATTTGTTTGTAAGTCAGATATCGTAAGTGTAACAAGACCCTGTCTCCTTAGTCAAACTTACTTAGTTAGTGATTCTCAAAACTAATTGAATTATTGGGAATATGTACCTAATACTCGTAGTCAACGTCAATCCGAAACGGGTGATAGTCTAGTCATAACAGTTATCAAAAAAGGCATTAAAAAATATGTTCAAAGTACACAATTATACTTTCTTTAATATTTTCCTTGTCAAATCTAAAAAAAAATGATTCATAAGAAGTAATATCTGAATAGCTCAGTTGGTAAAGCATAGTTAGAGGGAAGTCGTGGGTTCACATTAACGTCAGGTGACGTTTTTATACTGTTTCATTTTATTTATAAATTGTAATTTGCTATCAGACAGTTCTACAATCGCCCAATAATTCATTTAATTATTTGGCCATTTTTGTTAAAAGCAGTAGGTACAGGAAAAACAATTGAAACAGTAGGTACCTCTGACTACTGAATTTATTGGATAAGTATATTAAATGTATCATGTATAACATAATCCAGCGAGAAATACTAAAGGGGACACTTTATACGGGCGTATTTGCGTATTATGGTACAAATTAAACCGACTTCAAAAAATGAGAAACCTCATTTTTTAAGTTGGTATTAACCAATCTTCTATCTATCTTGGGTATAACTGAAACAAAACTACCTAGTCATCAGTTATCATGTTTATTATATAGGTATTAGAAAGAAGAAGAAGAAAATATTTTCTCGAAAAAGGATTAAAAATGCAGTCAGATGAAGGAAAAATCAACGCAAAAGGTTAAATAATCACGAAGTTATAAGTGTCCAAAGTTTTAAGAAGGGGTATGGTCTGTCCCTTTTTCGCAAAATGCAACTTCATATGAAACGATGACGTTCGCAGTTGGTGACGTCACTAATAGACGGCAATGTGCCGTGCCCATCGTGTTCGGCGCCGCCGTCGACGCACACACTTTTTGCGTTTTATAAGCAATATTAAAACGTTTGTAGCTTCGTAATTCTTTGAGATATCTGAAGGGAATTTTCGTCAATAGGCATATTTTTTGCCTTCTTTCTTTTGGAGTAATTTAATCATTTTCGAGTATACACCCCTATTATACGTTTTATTTGTCAATTCAGTACTTGGTTTTTCTTTTTCAGACATATTAGCGAGGTCTACTTACAGCTCATAAAGTAACTAAATAGTATAATAACATGATACTCGTACCAAGTCCTCTACCACCCTATCAACCCAACAACCCTATATACTGGCTGTGAAAATGCATATGACAGAGAACCATTTTTTTTCTCTTCTCTAGTCGAGAAAAACATGTAACGAAGCCTCACTATTCTCTGCGTTCAACAATCACTAGTCACCCCTGAATGTCAATCACCAAACTAATTGAATGAATGCTTGATTGAATCCCATCGCATCTCATGGGAAATAGTTTTACCCCCTGTTTCCTTTTGTAGCCATCACCTGGGCAACAGGGGAAATGAGTTGCAGTCTCTTAATGTAACTTAGTTGCCTGCGGCATTTGTATAAGGAAAACTTTTCGCCTTTAGAGAGGGGAAAACGCTACTTTCGATTGCATATTGGAAAATACATCCATACAAATACTATAAATGCGAAAGTCTGTCTGTTACTTCTTGATTTCTAAACCGCTGAATCGATTTTAATGAAATTTGGTATACACATAGTTTGGGTCCTGGGGAAAGACATCTTTGGCCTTTCAAGCCCTCATTTATAAGTTCAAAATCATACCCTAAAGGGTGAAATGGGGAGTGAGAGCTACAAACGAGTTCTACGCGGATGGAGTCGCGTGCAGAAACTAGTTTATCATCTAAATGATGGAATTTGTTCACTTGAAATGCTTTTCAGAACTGAAAACTTTGATTAAATAAATATTAACTTTAATTATCTTGCTTACCTATACTTCGTGCCTTACGTAACTTTATTAATTTCCTTGTGCAACAATTTAACGACCTCTGCCATATCATTAGTTAACAGAAACGGAGTATATAAGCCCCGGATATCCGATGGTGGTTAATTTATTTACTCGCCGGACCCACAGCGGCTGAGCCGGGTGCTCCAGTTTATCCGGGAATGGCAAAAGTAGTAAATAAAACAAGTAGGTAATGATATTGAAAAAAAGAACTAAAACGGTAAACGTCCTCGACATCAGCGCTGTAGGTGTCTGTCTGACACCTCGGCATAATGCTGAGACAGCGACCGATTCACTGCCGCGAAGACACACACATTATGTGTCAATTGTATTGTGTTTGTACTCCCTTTGTCTCTGTGTGTCTTTTGTGTAGTGAATAAATGTCTTCTTTCTTTCTTTCTTTCTTTACATAGTACTAGTATTAGTACTTATGTATGATACGGGCACTTTTAGTCAAAGCATTATGGGTTAAATTCTTCGTTCGAATTTAAGCCATGTCACTACGACATAAAGTGCCCATATCATGTACTATACTAGTACAACGTCGATGATGATTACCTTACATAAAATAGGTGTAAAACTTGATTATTATTCTTGAATAAGTTGCCTACATATAGTACATTACGTACCTAGGGCGGTGAATTCGTGAATGGCCCAGATCGCAGTTGCTTTTTTGGCTTTACGAATTAGCGCCCGTGGTAACTACACAATTTTACGTCTTCATTTGGCCACAATGCGAGTTTTACCGTACGCGCAGCGTGCAGTAAAACTCGCATTATGGCCAGGTGAGACGTAAAAAAAAAAGGAAACATATAGGCATAACAATGAATGCGGTCTTATGCATTTCATTACGTAAAGTCGTATTCACTTATAGTAGTTTAACTAACATACACACATTACACGTAGAACCGATGGCCGTTGGGGCGGAAAGGTTCTCAATCGGCGACCACGTACCGGAAGGCGCAGCGTGCGTATACCCCCCACAAGGTGGACTGATGACCTGGCAAAGGTCGCTGGAGTCCGCTGGATGCGGATGGCACAAGACCGGTCATTATGGTACTTTTTGGGGGGAGGCCTATGTCCAGCAGAGGACGTCTTTTGGCTGATATGGTGATGATGACGACGATGATGATGACACACACTGCTATTTAAATAAAGGCTTGAAAAAAGAGGCTTATTACTTAATTTTCTTCTTAATATCGCTGTAAACTAACTAAACAACAAATTGTATCAATTGCCGAAACAACGAAATGAAATAAAACCCGGAAAGTTTTGCCCCAGGAGATGGCGATTGAATTAGTTCCTTTCGCGATAGTTGTAACTGAAACTGATTTTCCGGGAGTGTTTTCCTTTTATCGAATTATATTTTATGTTTTTTTGGAGAATTTACTACTACAGGTCACAGCTGCATAAAGCCTTTACTGGAACGACAAGTGGTACCATGGCCGAAGTGTAGTTCGTAATATTCTCGATCCCATGAAAACATTCCAAGTAAAAAAGAGGCCAAGTCTTGAAACTCTTCCACCGTAAAAAGTTATGAGATATTTCGTAAAGCCATAGCCAAGTCTCAGCCATTCTTATTAATCTTTATTTGCTTCCTAAATAAAATTCTGTAACTTGGCAATCACACAACTCTCACTCCTGAATTTATGGATTTCTGCATACCTAAATCTATGTAGTATAGTGTAAATAGTCATGTGCAAAATCTGTAAAATTCAAATAATGAAGTTGTCGTAAATCGTTAATTCTAATGCATTATGCTGCGTAGAGTGATTTTCCATAAACCTCTCACGTTTCAGTACGAGAAGTCAAACAAAATGGATTTCTAAGACCCATTCTACGAAGACACAAGTAACGATATCACACGTCTAAACGGGCAACACTGGGGCTGGTGGGAGGCTGCCTAGTACGGGGATATGTGGAAGAATAAGAGGGAGGCCTTTACCCAACAGTGGGACACTTAAGGGGCTCCCATACGCCAATGACCTTGGATCTGAATCCCTTAGGTTTCTAATGTTTTTTGTAGCTTATTATATTAACAACAACGGCTTCAAGCAATATAGTATCCCATATTTACTTCAAAATTCATTGTTTTCGAGATATTTGGCATCAAAGTAAAACAATTTTAGGCCAGAAAACCAGTTTTCTGGCCATAACTTTTGTGTTGATTAGTCTATAATGAAAACCCTAGACACGTTTTAGAGACGTCATAGACGAACCCAAATATGTAGATTCCGTATATGTTAGATCTTTCACGTCAATAGAGATACGAAATAAGTGTATTTTGTCATTTTTTTTTAATCATAAATCATTTCTTTCAAAAACCGGTAGACAAAAATGGCGATAAAAGATTGAAGAACCGATAGCCGTTTGACTTATAATTCTATCTGTAGATGCGATTCAAAACTTGACAAAAATCGATGTGAACCTCGGGTGGCCCCTTAAATGTGACACCGTGGCGCTTGCCCAATATAAGGTAACGACTGGCCTTTTGACCAGTATTGCCGGTCTGTTTAGACTTGTATAATTATAACTTTTAGCTTCGTAAAATGGGCCCTAGTCGTTAAATTGTTCAGATATAGTTTATCGACAACAATTATTCAACTGAGTTTGATAGGGGTATATTCCCCGTATTTCAGAAGTTTTTTAACTATGGAAAGAATAAACTAAACAAACTCACTTCACCGATCCGAAAAGTTCCTCTAGGAAACGAAGTCCGAGACAAATACCAGTTCTCTCCTACGCAAATATTGTGCCACTTGCAGACTGGGCCAATCCTTTCTGAAGGGCTACCGCGAAGTGAAAACGAACTTCGTTCGAGTATCTCCCTCTCTGTCACTCGAACAAGCAAGTGCAACAGAGAGGGACATACACGAAAAAAATTAATTTTCGTTTCGCGGTAGGGCCTCTGTCCGGGCAGCTCATCAGTGTAACCTTAAAACTAAAAACTTCTTGCTTAAAGTCGCCCTCAATGGAATTTGCTAACTATGTAAACAAACCGGCATAGTGATAGACAATTTTAGGATGGCGGTTTGTTTACATAGTTAGCAAATTCTATTGACGGCCACTTTACGAGATATGTGCAATAAATTATAAGATGGTATGTTTTCCACTTCCTATAAGTTGTCTGAAAGAGAAATGGTGAGTGAGAATACATACATAACTTGTATTTATGTACTTAGGTATGAAGAGGAATTCTATGTCGGCAATTCGACATACCTATCTAAAACTCTTTTGGCATGCATACTTGTTTGCTGATAGCTAAGTGGTGGTTAGATTGTCAATCGGATCTGTAGGTTTATTGTAGTTTCGGTTGAATATTTATTTTCCTGCGTTATGCTGCTTATAATGTGTTCTTTACTTACTGTTTGGTGGCCAGATAAGTGTACACGACTCAAAATTGTTAGGTAGGTATACATTATTAAATGTAAGAAAAATAAGTATTCAATTTTGCCCCGAAAAACTATTAAAAGACAGAGTGCCCAACCTTAAAGATGGCAGATATTTCATAGTTTACTACATACAAATAATTGTGACCTCGTAAAATACTGAGCTATCCCTGAATATTACTAACTACTGTTTGATTTCCGAACTCCATTATTACACATCTGATATTGACTTAGTACAAAATGTTCCGTATGATATGGAACCGGCAATTATCTTTAGCAAATACTCGTACGTCAAGGTTAGTTCAACGTTTCAACGAGTTCGGGTGTCGGTAACAATAACATAGCATAGGTAAGTGTGGCATCCCAATTCCGAATTCGGTCAATAGTCGATCCCGTGTGATCTATGACAACAGCAATTGAGCTGGATTAGAGGAATGAGAAAACATAAACAGTATTTTTGACTCGTCTTTATATTGTAATTGTATTACTGAGAGGGGATATTCCTGCTAGGACATCGCTTATCTATCATGTGCCTGTCATTCGGATCTTGTAAGAAACACATATAGAAGTAAGGAAATCCCTATAGAATCGATGATTTGTAGAATAAAACTGTTAGTGGCCCAATCGACGAAATCCTACTACTTAATGCGAAAGTTTGGACGTTTAGATGTGTCGATGTTTATATGTTTGGATTTTGTTACTCAATTACGATTAAACGGCTCAACCGATTTGGATCAAATGTTGCACAAAGATAGTTTACAGCCTGGATCAAAATATAGGATAGTTTTTATCCCAGGTCCACGCAGACGAAGTCGCGGTCGGAAGCTAGTAATTAAATATATAGATGAAATATTAAGTTCTTGTGTCAGATTTTAATTTCTCATGGTCTCGTTTTCTCTAAGCTGCAGCTGAAGTGTCAATATCTTAACTCCTATGGAACGTCAGACGACGAATGACAAAATGAAGGCATCTACAGCACTGCTAAAAACGACACATTCGACTCTTATTTCTTGCAAATATACAACCTTTTGGCATAAGGACACATACATCGCGCCAACTCCCTGCGAAAAACTCTGTGTAGTGAGTAATAACTCAGGCGACAATTTCACTAAGTGGTAGGGGACGCAACTGGGTATTTATATTAATCAAAGAAAACTGTCAACTTGGACTACAACTGGTACGCTTTGTGTGGAAAGTCAATACAACATCTACCCGTTTTGCTCTTGATTGTACTTATAAATGAAATTACATGAAAATTATTATTACTATTATTATTATTTATTTTTATACAACGACGGTGGCAAACAAGCGTACGGCCCTGGTACTGGCCTGATGGTAAGCGGACACCGCAGCCTATAGACGCATGCAACTGCAAAGGAGTAACATGGGCTTTGCCGACCCTTGATATGTTTGAGGATTCGCCGTGTCGACAGCTGAAGGAACAAATTCCCTCGCTCTCAACACAACGCATCCTCGGGAGCTCTGGCGACCTTGCTCACCTCTAGGAACACAACACTACTACAGAGCAAGTAGTAGTGTTATTATGGCTGTGGTCTTCTGCAAGGCGGAGGTTGGGCTGCCCCAAATTCGAGCGGGATGACATTTCACTGTGCCCTACATCACAAATATATGCGTAACAAACAAAATATATCTATTACATACTAACTATTTGTGCGAGACCATTATAGTTCAGCAAACACATTTATTATTACAATGACGGTTGAATTTTCCCAACGCACTTTCGAAAAGTTACGTGACATCCCTTTGGTTTTATAAAGATGCTTCAGAAAAAGAAATTGTAACTTGATACATTTTTTAACATTTTAAGGCTGTCCTTAAAATGTACAATATCTGTATATTTATAAAACGGGTAGTAGGCGGACTCCAGGTACTGAAAAGGTATTACCTATCACTACATAGTATAAAATAAAGTCGCTTCCCGCTGTCTGTCCCTATGTATGCTTAGATCTTTTAAACTACGCAACAGATTTTGATGCGGTTTGCTTAAATAGATAGTGATTCAAGAGGAAGGTTTTCGTGCGAAGCCGGGGCGGGTCTCTAGTAGCCAATAAAACTGGGAACACTTTGACTTCCACGTCATGCATTTTATTTTGTTTCGATATGTAATATTTACCTTCTGCTACATTAGATACAATTTCTTATGTAGCAGAAGGTAGCTAGTAGGAAGATAGGTACAATGTTAACATTATTTTCTGTATATGTTCATCATATTCACAATTTAATAATTACATCATAAAATGTTTTGGCATCGCTTAGTGTCAGCCTACGGCATAATTATACTAAAGTCGTACAAAGTATCGCTTTCCGCACGTATTCGTGCGTGTAATAATTATTCATCTTCCACGTCATTACATTTTGCGGGTCGGCAAAAACGGGATTAATCACACGCCGACGTCATTAACGAATAATGAAAGTGAGCAATTTTTTATACACTGTAGAAGATTTACAACAATACACCTTATATAAATGATGAGAATGAAAAAATGCTGAGTTGCTGAAAACTTTGAAAGTATTTTAGGTAATTATATCCGCTGCATATGATATGCTTTTGATATTAGATATCAATGCGGTATGGAACAGGAAGATTTCAGATGTGTGATGTAATCAAAATAAAAACAAGTCACGAACCAGATGGCCGATTCCAGGTCTGTTTTACGATTTTATTCCTCAATATTGAGCAAACTACTTATGTATAAAGATAGCTAATACCAGCCCATTCAGAATTATTTAATTTAAATCATTTGATGGGCGTACTTATTATTGTTTAAGTGACTAATAAAGAAGCAAAACATAAGTTTCACTAATCTCACTTGGAATGCTAACAGTTTAAACCATAGTTTATTCAATAGATGTTGCTGTAGAAATATATAAATGTTATGAATAGCTTACCACAGATTACGACATAACCAACAGGTATTACATGTGTACAATTATTTACGTATCACATTTTGTGCCACAACATTCACTACAAAGAAATTTTAATCAGAGTCTTCCAGACAGTGAAATATTAAAGTAAAGCATGCCTTTTGTTTATCCACCCTCATGTTTGTCGCTCGTGCACAATGTGTAATTACTTGGCACTTTTTATGGAACCCTTTTCGGTTGCGTTGAAATGTACAAAACGTCCTTGGTAGAACTTTGTTTCGTTTTGTACGAAAGTCACCAAAAACGAAAACAAGTTAATAAATGACTACATTTTCAAGATGCTGAATGAATATTTAAGCATATTCTTAGTCAAGTACAAATTGGCGCTCTTTGATCAAATCCTTATCAATTTGATTTATTTTAGGTACTTAACAATAGGAAAATACATATGAAACACAGTAGGGGTGTAGACTCAAAGTGTATTATTAAGTACTTCAAAAGAAAGAAGGCAAAAATATATGCCTAATAAAGTAGTAGTATACTAGTACCCAAATTTACGTACGTACTAAGGTGCAGTCATTTTTGGACATTTCATACCCTTTTAGACAAAATTGACCATATAATTCAAAACCTCTTAGTAACAATAATAAATATACATTTGGACGACCGCTCATGGACCCAGGCTTCCCTTCCAATAAGGCATAGTGGCCTGGGTATCCGAAAAATGTCCAGTATTTCAGTCCCCGCGTATCTGTCCTCCGTACACAGCTCACTAGAACTTTCCTCCAAAATTTTAAAAACTCCGCCCCAACAAGTCAACATTCCCTTTATGTCTGAAGCCATAGAGGTCTGGACCACCGCTTGTCCGAGCACTGACCTGCCTAGACACCCCAGTTCTCAACGACTGTGGGACGAACCGCTCTGTAGACTGGTACGGTATAACTTGCATCAAACGGCAACCAGTCTCCCAGAGCGCGCTCGGCTCCTTGCCGTTGTTGAATGGGAATCCGGACAGTGGCTCCAAGTTTTGCCTTCCCCACAAATTGGTACGCTGATGGACAATTCCACATTCCGCCTTTCCGTCGCTCTCCGCCTGGGAGTGGCCTGCGTTGCCCCACATCGCTGTCGCTGTGGTGACCGAGTCGACCAGCTCGGCCACCATGGTCTATCCTGCTGCAGAAGTGCAGGTCGTGCACCTCGACATGCTAGCCTAAATGATATCATCCGTCGGGCCCTAGCCAGCGCAGGAGCACCTGCCATCTTGGAGCCATCCGGTCTTGCTCAAGATGATGGCAAGAGGCCCGACGGTATGACCCTCGTGCCATGGAAGATGGGAACTTTAGTATGGGACGCGACATGTGCCAACACCCTAGCGCTCTCCCATCTCCGTGGTACCTCCATGAAGGCTGGCTCTGCAGCCAACTCGGCCGAGCTCTTTAAGCGGCGCAAATATGCAAACATCATCGGTGGTTGCATATTAGAGCCGTTTGGGGTTGAGACCCTAGGACCCTGGGGGGAAAGTGCCCACAGGGTCTTTAAGGAGTGCTCGAAGCGACTCGCCGAAATTACGCGTGACCGGAGAGCCATCCAACGTGGCAATGCTGCCAGCCTTCTGGGCACGTTGCCCAGCGACGGCGAACTGAAACAAATATTTTATTTGTAAGTTATTTTATTTTATAAGTAGTTTAGTTTTATTTTTGTTAATTTAACATGTTCCTTTTAAAATAAAGTATTATTTGCCTAATAATAAAATAAAATAAAAAATAATGTTGTTTGTTCGAGAGAAAACGCTAGCAGATCGGGACGTTAGGATCCTCGAGCGTCATTTGTAAATGACAATCGTTTCATATGAAGGTGCGTTTTGCGGAAAAGGGACAGGACTATAACAATTTATTGGTCTCCATGGTCCTCCGGGGTGGATTTTTCCAAAACGCTTAGTCCTTTTTTTGTATTCAAATAAGTAATCTGTCTACAAAGTTTCAAGTTTCTAGCTCAAAAAATAAAGTTCCCTCCATACAAACTTTGCACCCCTATTTAACCCCCTTAGGGGTGGAATTTTCTAACACGCGAAAATAATTTTTTTTGTATTCTAATAAGTAATCTTTGTACTAACTTTCAAGTATCCAGTTCAAAAAAATAATGTTTCCCTCATACAAACATTGCACCAATATTTAACCCCCTTAGGGTTGAAAATTTCTAAAACGCTGAAAGCATTTGTTTTGTATCTTAATAAGTAATCTTCATACAAAGTTTCAAGTTTAGTTAAAAAAATAGTTTCCCCCATACAAACTTTGCACCCCTATTTAACCCCCCTAGGAATGGAATTTCCAAAAATCCCGTCTTATCCCTTGCTTACGTCATAAAAGGAAGTTCTGGTCACGTAAATTTCAAGTTTCTAGTCCCAGTTGTTTCCGCTGTACGTTGATGAATTAGTCAGGAAGTCTTCTTTTATATACACTCGCGGGCAAAGAATAAGATTTAATTTACGGTTTAAATTAAATAACTGCAATAGGTTTTTTTAAATATTTAATACTCGTTTTATTTACATAATATGCTATTCTTTACAATACCCAACTGTATTAACAATTTCCTGGATCCTATCATAAAAATATCGATATCGAAAAATCACGATTTTTGCGATATCTCGCTCCGTTAACGTTGTTTTTTTCATGGATTTTTACGAGTCCGATTTAAACCTGGTAACGTTATAAATATTTTTTACTGTCATTAGCAGTTTATATGTAAAATTAAATAAAGATCATGACAGGATTAACTGTACAACCTCTTAAGCACTATTTTAGGAAATATGACGGTATTTTACCGACCCGTATTCTTTGCCCGCGAGTGTATATATATATATATATATATATATATATATATATATATATATATATATATATATATATATAAATATATTAATAGGGAAGATGCAGCTATAATATTCACCATTATTTTGTGACATAAAATAATCTTATAACTATTTTTAAACAATAATTACGATTTGAAGTAATGTGAAACGGAACATGTTTTAAACCAACAATCAGCGTCTGGTGACGTCACTCCTGTCTAAAGTCATAACTTAGGCAACTCTATGACATCTAGGGAAGAACCACGGACAAACAATTATGGCGAGTGACACACATGAGTGACGTCACTGGAATTGTTGATCCGTTTAGGCGCGAAAGTTTAAATTGACAGTTTGTAACAGGACTATAAATCATAGCATTTCAATTTTTTAATACTTTCGTGGTCTTATTCTACATGCGATTCTTTCAAATGAAAGCAACATTGAAAATATTGCATCTTCCCTATTAGGTAAGTATCAGTAGTTTTCCAAACGAGTTAATCCGCTATGCATATAAATTCTTTAAAAAACTTCGAGATAGTGTAATAAAATGAGGGAATTAAAAGCCCGGAAAAGCTACAGGACAGCTTGAAACGGGTTATCCGGCACTCTACATAAAATATTCCCAAAGAATAACTATCATAACTTCATCATCTGCTAAAATCCTTGCCAACAATTTCTTTCGAGCTTTAAACCCCACTTCAGAGGCATGCATAATAAATCTTTATGGCACACAGCTTAGAATACAGAGATGATATTATGCTATTTTGGAATTGCTTGTTTTAAATATCTACTTATTTTTTAGTTTGCTATTATTATTTTTAAATTTTAAATTTTATATGTTAAGTCTACTTTTAAGGTTCCCATGTAACTAGAAATGTCATGTGATGTTGAATAAAGTTTTTCTATTCTATTCTATTCTATTCTATTTTGAGAATTACTTGAAAAAAGTTTGTTTGTGCGTACGTCTTGTTAACACCTACCTAAATGTTACAAAAAGTGGTCCTGAAAATGACATTTCTTAAACTCTGCCTTAATTTGAACACAGGCGTGAGTTTATATTCGATGTATGTATATACAATCTTCTGCCCATGACTCTGTCCGCGTGGAACTATTAACGAGTTCGTAACTCCTTGAGCTGGGTCTACGCTAGGCGAGCCGAGCACGAGCGAAGCCGTTCTGTTCGCGGCGTCAAGTGGCGTTCGAGGCTTGTAAGTCAGTCCACACTAGACGAATTGTGGCTCCGCTCGTGCTCGGCTCGCCTAGTGTAGACGCAGCTTTAGAAACTTTCACTCCCCATTTCGCCCCTTGGTGGATGTCATACTGCGCCGCATCTCCGGACGAAGATGCGGAGCTTGTTGTATGCAAGTACCTCAGATTGTATATAAATTCCGTGTGGTACGACACACTGCACCGCACCTCCGTCCGGCGAAATTTGTATGCAGCTCCGCACCTCTATCCGGAGATGCGGCGCAGTGTGACATCCGCCTTAGGGGAAGATTTCCGGGATAGAAAGTATGCTATGTCCTTTTCTGTTCCTATTCTAAATTTCATCTACACCGGTTAAGCGGTTTAACAAGCGGGTAAATTAACGTTCAAAAATATTTTAGAATTACGAACACGTCCTCAAATAAATTCTCAAAAGTGCGCTAACTGACATGCTCTATATTAGCAACACGAAGAAGTTTCTGGTATAAATTATACAAAATGATCCTAAACCTCGCAGTCGTTAAATGACGAAACTTTTCAATTACCGCCCAAAGTGCCTTTGGATGTGTTCCAGATTTTGAATTCGGCATTTGAGTGCTACCTGGGATATTTCGCAAATAATTACTGGTATTCCGAAAAGAGAAAAGTTGGACAATAATTCACCTGTTACATTTAACCGTCAGGTTACAGTTTACCGTTTAACCGTCTAAGCAGCTGCTAGCAGTAGCAGCACTGATGGTCACTGTCTGTCATTCTGTATCTTATACAATTTCTAGCAACAGGCCTTGGCATATTGTACTTATTTCTTGCTTTTGTTGACGGTATGAGTTCCTTAATAAAAGCTCAAAATAATTCAATATGCTATTTGTCAATATTTTTCTTAATGCACAAGGGTGTGCCCGGTATACAAAAAAGGGAGACAGATCATCAGTTGATAATTATAGGCCGATATCAATTGTGCCCAACATATCAAAAAATATCGAATCCCTTCTATCGCGACATCTCATGAACCACCTCGAAAACGACCTACTGACTGACAGACAATTTGCATACAGGAAAAACAAATCCACTACAATAGCAGCATATAACACAATCGACCATTACCATTGGTATTGATGATAAATACAAAATAGCTGGCATATTCTGCGATTTATCGAAAGCTTTCGACGTCATTAACCATAGTCTACTAATAAATAAGCTCATACGCTACGGGTGGCTTACAAGGTCACAATTGTGAACTAATAAAATCGTTCTTAGAAGGAAAAGGATGAGTTCGGGGCCGGGCAGTGTGACTATCGAGATTCCACGAGGATCTGCATTGGGGAATATCCTGTTCCTTACATTTATAAATGATCTAACATCTGCTATATTACTCGTATGATGGATGAATGATAGTTGTGTCCCTCTATTTAAAAAATAAACATTTTGCCGCTGCGATGTTTGTACATAAGGGATATAATTATGTGTTTTTGTCAAAGAACATCCCGAATACTTCAGAAAGTTAGGTACGGAGTGAAGTCATAGAGAGACGAACAAGACCACATCCTTTGTCCCTTCTGCACAAACCTCCCAGTCACAAGGACATATACAAAAGAAATGTATTTAATACAACTGTAACTATTTTTAATAATTTACCAAATGATTTAAAAACATTATCGGGGAATATATTTAGACATAAATTGACGAAATGGCTGATGGATAAAGGTTTTAACAGTTTAAGGGAATATCTAAATTATAAAAATCTACTGACATAATTCAGTGACATCTATCAATATTGTATTCTAGCGTAATTTATCAAGTATTTGTACACATGCATGCATGTTGAATACAAGGACATTTTATACTGTAAAACCTTTTATAACTGTATTCTGAGAAATAACAATTTCTGATTCTATAACGGACGATCAAATTACGCTATTTGCCGATGTCATGACAGTAGTAGTGAATGCACGTTGAGTGACAAAATTACAACTGTACACTCGGAACTGAAGAACTGGTTCTCGGCAAATGGCCTAGTCCTCAACGCAAATAAAACCATTGTTATGCTTTTTTCTGGAGGGTGCGTTTCAGACTCGAACATGAGCATCCAGAGTCCCATACAAATGGGTAATACTTGTAAGTTTTTAGGATTCACACTGGACCCCACATTGAATTGGAAGAAATACGTCGACTCGCTGTGTGATAGGCGGCTGGCCGGAGCGGTGTTTGCCCTGCGCAAATTTAAACCGTTGGTTTCCTGTGACGCGCTGATGCAGGCTTACTTTTCACTTTTCCACTCACTTATGACTTCGGTGCAATCCTTTGGGGAACTCGACTGACGCTGGAAGGGTAATGCGAATACAAACACGGGCACTTCGAACTATGCTAGGTCTAAACCAGAGGCAGTCCTGCAAAGAGTTATTTGTTCAGCACGGGATTATGACTCACTATTCGCATTACCTGTTCGAGGTCATCATGTATACGCGGAGACACCTATCAGTTTAAGCGGGTGTAGGTGACGGGAAAGTACCTTCGTAGCACGGGAAGACTTCGGACGGTGCCGCGTCGCACGATACTGCACGCTAAAAACGCGAGAGTTATAGGGCCGACGTACTATGAGCGCCTTCCTGCCGAAATAAAAAATGAGACAAGCGAGGAAACGTTTCAGCGTAATTTAAAGAACCTTTTATTGAAAAGGTCATTTTACGCAGTCAATAATGAAATTGTACATCAATAGATTATTTTCAATTAAGTATATACAATTACTAGCTTCCGCCCGCGACTTCGTCCGCGTGGACCCGGGATAAAAACTATCCTATATTTTAATCCAGGCTATAAACTATCTTAGTGCAAAATTTCATTCAAATCGGTTCAGCCGTTTAAGCGTGATTGAGTAACAAACATCCAAACATCCAAACATCTAAACTTTCGCATTTATGATATTAGTAGGATTATTTTTTGTATAGAATTATTATTTTTTGTATTAGTTATTAATTAGTATAAGGATTTTGACTTTGGTTTACATTCAATTTCTGTTATTATTTGATAGGTACTATTTGGTACTTTATTTATATTGTATTTTATATTGTAGATTATTTCTTTTGACATTGTGATTTGATTATACACAGGAATAACACGTGACAGATTTTTGTATACTGTAAAAATTGTATTTGAAATTACATTTTATTTTATATTCATTTAGGGTGGGTTGCACCAGCTTACATTTACAGACCGATCAACGTTAAATATGGCGGCACTGTCCACTTCTAATTTTAACATCATTTTTTTTTAGATCAGTGGTTGTGTATTGACATAACATGATACAGGGTACATTTATTTTATATATATACGTATTCAGTCAAGGAAATGAAGTGCACTTTCCTCACTCATCACAAATTATAAATTGAAAAGTATATCTCCCCAACAGAACAAACTTAGCTTAGAATATTTAAGAACCATCTTAATAGACAAGACATGATTATCTGATTGCCGGGTCAGTATGGTAGCTTCACTGTCACAGACTGATACACGGGTATATAAATGTCAATCTTATTTAAAACACGCTTTTTAGGCAGGTGTTATAAATAAAATAAACAAAACTGGGTATCTATAATCTGCTTCGGTGGTGGTGCAGGGCCGGTTATTGTGGCACTCTTTCGGGGAGGCCTAAGTCCAGCAGTGGATATGTTTTGGCTGATATGATGATGATGATAATGTAATGATCTGAATAGTTGCAATAAGAATTGAATTATTAAATTTATTTTAAATATCTTTATTTGGTTTATTTCCTAAGCGGGAAAATAATCTTCCTTTTTTCAATCTAAATGTATTGAACTGCATCTTCCACTGTTGACATCTCAAATTTTATTTTTATCTCTCCCCATCATTGTTAGGTTGATCAAATCCATTCTGAAAGCCTGAAATTAATAAAAAACATTATTTCAATAGTCATATGTATGCATAATGTCAATATGCGAGGACCTTCAAGAAGAAGATTGACAACATAAGTCACATTGTGCTGACTGCTGAAATACATCAGTTGAATATTATATTTTAAATTCGGACACTGATTTCACGGGCAGCATGTGGGCAATATATGTATAGGCACTAAATGCCTCTGCCTGAGAAAGGGTTAGCTAGAATCAGATTGTAATGTCAATGTGCATTATCATTAACTAGGAAAATGCCTAAGGCAGGCTTAGGGACTAGCCTAGAGGGACCTAGGGCATAAAGGCATCTGGTTTTTCATAAAATTGAACCCTATCACATAGAAATAGTTCTCTGCTTTATAAAGGGTTAGATGAAGTTTTAAGTTTAATTGGATGCGGTTGAGAGAAACATTGTTGTTGATCTCATTGCAATTATTGCCAACAATGTTAGAGGTTAGATTAAGGTACATGAGTAACTCACCTTAATGAAGGCCTTCTCCTCATCAACATTGCTCCTAAAACCCCGTTCATTGCGAGACATCACATCCACTCCACTGTATCCACTGGAGTGTCGAATATTTTTGATGGTTTTGTGCCGATGCCGATTGAGATTTGTCATAACTTTCTTGAATACACTTCAATGATACTCTCACAGTTCGCACACAAGGTCAACACGCGAAGTATTGACGTATTTGACTGTAATATCGGCCGTATTTTACAAATTTTCTGGTATTATAAATTTTCCGCGGGCCAAATAAATCTCCAAAACTGTTAAAAGCATAGACAACAGTGACATTTCAGGCTGGATATGAGAAAATAATGACCCTAAAATTTTTCGGTGGGAATTCGTTAGAAAAATGGCAACCCGATTAACAGACGTTTCGAGTTACGATTCGTGGTTTTGACGATGGTGCAACTGGTGTGAAATTAACGGTCGTCAAATCCAATTGTATTTGTAACGTAATTAACGAATACCGCCTACGATTACAGACGGTTTGATGCAACCCGCCCTTAATTTGAAATGTAGGTAAGACAAAAATGACATAACATGATACAGGGTACATTTTACATAAATCCTATATAAATACATATTCAGTCAAGTAAATAAAGTGCACTTTCCTCACTCTCATCACAAATAGTGGCTCTGTGTGAGTGTGCTCACAAAGTTTAACATGAATCTGTTGAGAAATGCGCTTTGTAGATGAGAACAGTTGGACAGCCAAACATACAAAAGAATTCTGACACAAGTCATTAAGCGATTAAATTCTCATAAAGACTAGATTATTGGTGCCTCTATCACTGGCAGTGACACTCCTGCTGAACTCGAATGACATGTAAAGACTGTACACGATAAAATCCGGCCATGTATGTCATGGTAAATCTTTTGAATCTTGTAAATCTTTGGAGCAGCTCTTCATTAAAATAGTTTTGTGGTTATCAAACTACATAATAAACATCCAAACATTATATAATGTTAGGTCATCTATGACTTAGATAATTTTATATTCCACGGTACCTATATTTTCTTGCAGACGGTATTCTGACAAGCTTTACCAATTTTCCTGGTATTTATTTTCTCGTGCTTTGAATTTTATAAGCTTAAATATACCTCATTACATTTTATTTTTACAATAGTTAACATTTTTACAATTACATTTAGATCAAGATAGATCTGAGGTGTTTTAACTTTGGTCAATTTAGCTTTTTGACAAATTATTGCCTCCCATACAAAAACAACTTTCAGTGCTTGGACTAGAAAGCCTCTCCGACTACCTAAGATGGAAAATAGTTTCAAAACGTACTTTTTTGGTAAGATAACATTCTAATGAGCATATTAATGATTATGAAAATATAATGACCTTTGTGGCATTGTAGTAGGAAGTGAGTATAGATTATCAAAAAACGATGCTCAAACATTTAAAGGTATAATGGAGTATTTTCGACGAAAACTCACAGAAGCTAATACATTGTAATTTGAATTTATTTGAATTATATTTGCCAGTAGTTACAGATTATTAAAATAAAATAAGTGCTTGAGTATGTGCATTCGGTGAAAATGTATACCATATCATGCATGGCCGGATTTTATCGTGTACAGTCTTTATGTGTCGCAGTGAAATAGTAAGAGCCGAGCTACCCGGTAAGTATCAAAGCCACTCATAACTATATACAAGGGATATAACTATATTATTTTTTCACTTTAGCTAGGATTATTTAGGTGATGTAAATAAGAAATCAAGTCAATCATTCAACTTTATAATAATACTATATAGCCAGTTTACTGACAACCAAAATTACCGAGGTTACCTAAACAAAAATAACACTTTTTTAATTCTTATACGTATTTTAGTTCAACACTGATTCACCATCATGTTCGTAATTGTAACCTTCACGATACACTTGTTATATACTATAATGCCCACTGGATAGGTAATTGCTTGAGAAATTGTGGCACATAACGTTCGATTTGTATCCTTGGTTCCTGTTGAAGAATTCCTAGGCACATGAAGATCCTGTGTCAACGCAGGAATGAATTGCCGAAGCGAAGTCATGCCTTTAGCACCATCTTATCTCCATATCTTTTCTTGCTTATGAAACGCTTGGATTACCAAGTTTCTCGGCTAAGGTATCAACATACAGTCGACATTGGTCAGCTTATATATGTAAAACAATACAAGTAATACAAAATAGGTAAGTAATTCAACTTTGACGATGTAAGAATTTCGTAACTGACTGACACTGACATCAAAGTGAGTAAAATGTCAATAAACGACAGAGTAGATATTTCCATTCTTTCACATTGCTTCTTATACTAATTTAAGTGTAAATTAATCATAAAATCATCTTTTGCTGATAAAACTGAAACTATGCCGCCTGCATGCCGCCATTTTTGACGAATGGATTTGACGTTTACCGGTGCACGGTGCTGAGACCACTGGTTAAAGTGTTCGTCAAAATGTTACGAATACCGAGGGTACGAATAGATGGTGCAACGGAAACACGGCCGGGCCGCCATATTTAACGTTGATCGGTCTGTAAATGTAAGCTGGTGCAACCCGCCCTAAGTATAAACATTTTTTGTACGTATATGCCTTATTATATAATTTTTATTTTCATTATTATTGCATTCCTCCACGACCGCTGTACTATAAGTAATATGATTTCAGTCAAATGTACTGTTAACTGTATCATGTGAAAATTGTACAAAGAAATAAAATAAACTAAACTATCAGTAAATTTGGGTTAAGCCCATTCAGAGTATCCGAGAAAGAAAGGTATAAATTAAATTGAGACTATAATTACAATATTAATCAAATAATATACATGTCACACAATACATTAAAATTAGACAAAACAATACATTAAAATTAGAAACCTAAGCCTATCTTAGATTCTCTTAAATCTAAACTAATTGTAATATTAATTGTATCGTGTCTACTTTCTATTAGCGAGCCGCGGGACTAAAAGCTCCTTAAAATTCAATTGTCGTTTCTATCCTATACGGAGTCCAAATGTAGTCTTAAGATAAATAAAGCAACTGTTTTTCCTTTGTCAAAATCAACCTCCTCTTACCAATTCCTTAGTGCAGTGACCTCACAAATATTCGCTTTTAATCCTCTTTTAGTCGATGCTCACCAAAATGATGGTCATGGACAAAACTAAATAAAGTGCATGTTATAAAAATAAATTCTGAGGATTTTTAGATGTTTGCTTTGTTATTAAATAAAACTGGTTGAGTGAGTTAACCGCAGGTAAAAACACGAAGACTAAAATGTTAATTTAATAGATAAATTATGTTAAATGTAAGATTATACCACCAAGTTAAAACCGAAATATGCATGAATGTTCCGTAGGCAAGTATTTTGGCATGTGAGTTTAACGCTACACCTTACAATACAAACAATGAATACATAAAACAACCTCATACCGTCTTAACGCGGCGATCACTTCCAGAGGCTCTAGTATAAGTTTTACCGAAACAAAACGTTACGACCGCGTTTGCGTTTAGCTGTCAAATCCCATACAAATTGAGGGTAAAACGCAAACGCGATCGTAAAGTTTTGTTTCGGTAAAACTTATACTAGAGCCTCAGCTAACTTTGGTTATAACAATAACTGACACTGAGTCTGGTCATAATAATGCTATTCAATTCCGTTAACAAAAATGCATTACTGGGTACTGGATTAATATCGTATCGTAAAATATGAAGGATTGCCAAAACACGGTTTTTTCATTCGACTCCAGTACTCTACTGTAAGCATTATAACCTACAGCATTAGCTTACCTTTTCCAGTCACTTCACATTTATTCATGAACAAGGCAACGAAGGCAGAACTTCCTAATTTGATAAGAATAAATATTTACAATCGAATACAAAAATGTGGGAGTTAGTCTTACTAGTGATATCAACGTTTATCAGTGTGAACGCTAAAGAAACGGTTTTTTATGATACTTTTCATGGAACGGTTCTTAACAAGGAAGCTATAAAACAACATGTTAAGGCGAACACGACATTGTAAGTTATATTTTTCTTATTTTCTATCATCGTTCAGTAGTAATCAGTAGTGTTGTTTTTATATTCTGGCATCTATTCACATTCATTGGCACTTATTCATTTGCTTGGGATAACCTTGGGACTTTTAATTAAATATAATAGGAACTTTTTAACGTTTAATGTATTTGTGCATCCTTACTAATATTATAAATGCAAAAGTGTGTTTGATTGGTTGTTTGTCCTACTTTCACGTCGCAACGGAGCGTCGTATTGATGTGTTTTGTATGGAGATAGTTTAGAAGCTGGAGAGTGACATAGGCTACTTTTTCCAGCGGGAAAACATCTAATTCCCACGGGAAAATTCAATAAGTTACATTTTCCTATAACCACGCGGGCGAAGCCGCGGGCATCAGCTAGTTATAAATAAATTAGTATGAGTATCAGAGTATTACATTTACTCAATCCCAAGAATATTAAATGGTATGGAATTATAAAAAAAACTTTCTATTAAAAGGAAGCTGGAGTAGTAGATGGGAAACTAGATTATTTTTGGGTTAGCAGTAGTTTACCAAATGACTGGGTAACTTGACTGTTAGATGTTCCGGAGCCTCGAGAGAAGATCCTCTTTAAGGCACCAGCACGGCTAGCACGCGACGGCGCGCGAGCTCTCTCGATTTTTTCTCGCACTATCCGCCTCTCTCTTATTAGAACACTTAGAAGAAGAGGTATAGTGCGATAAAAATCGAGAGTATGTCGCGGCCGTCGTGCGCTAGACGTGCTGATGTTATTTCACACAAGTAACAGGTCTAGGGGCATGAGAACTATCGATGGTGGATACGCAGCCTAGACCCTCTCACTCGTTAGTAGCAGCCAGAGTAGCCAAATCTTACGTATCACACCCTTTCATACAGTAATAAAGACGTGTACCGAAATATTTGGCTACCTTGGCAGCTACTAACTATATGACGCTGACTGTACCAGCCGAAATCAAAAGCTAAACGTACATACAGACTGATTACTATGTCTAAATTGATTATTATGTGTGATAATTAAAATCTATACTTATATACGAATATAAGTATATTTTAATTATTTTGAGACGATCGTGACGTAAATTCTTATAATTTTAAATAAGGCAATGATTTTTTTACTGTAATTTATGTCATGAAATAAACGAATCTAATCTATTTTAGTTGGTGCACAATTGAAATTGATCCCTGTGATCCCAACGAAGGGAGACGGCTGGACGGCTCATGCAACAACCTGCAGTACCCCGCGATCGGAGCTAGCCGATCACCTTTTCTCAGATTATTACCTCCGCACTTTGGGGATGGTAAGTTTGAATAAGTGTGTCAATCATTTTAAAATTTATCACTATATATTAAATAAAAATGTAAAAATAAACAATTGAATAAAATTTGAACCTGCATCAATTCCTTTGGCTGGTAGGCAGCTTTTCTTTTGCTTATCTTTTGTTTTATCAACCATTTTATTTGGTTTAAAAGGGATTTTTTCCGTAACACAAGCACAACACATCATCTAAGTAAATAGTTGAAATTCTAGATACATTTTAATAGAATCTAGAACCCCAATTGGGAAATATCATGAGTTAGCGAATAGTCCGGTCAGTAGATTGTACTTTTGTCTGTTTTAATCTATAACTCAATACATTGGTCTACAGTTGCTTAGCCTAAGTCTTCTTATATTATTGTTTTTATTTGTGATAAAAAATAATTAATCTTTGTATTGTACTGCACCTGTCATCATTACTCCTTTCCTCAATGCTTAGGACCGTGACATCATATCCTTTTCTTTCTATATTTGTTATAGTACGATTTTTTTATCGATTATCTAGGATTTGAACCTAGAACGGCACAGTCGGGTGCCCCGTTGCCCTCGGCCCGTCGCGTGCGCACTACGATGCTCGCTACCGGCATTCGCCCAGACCTCACCTTCACCCAGCTTGCGACTCACTTCTTCGTGTTCATGTCGTCAGACCTTGTCACCGTACAGGATACTGGTAAGATTTACCAATAGGTAAATTATCGGTTTTCAGCAAAATTATGAATATGTCCTCAACAACCACTTTGAAGCAAAGGAATATTTACTTCAAACCCTTAATCTAGTTGAGTACATTCGGTTATCACCTTCCAAACAAAAGTTTGTTGAGCACTCAATATGATAATATGCACAACCTTGATATCAGATTATATCTCTATGAATTCATTGCTTGAGTAGCAGGCTATGTAACTTTATTAAATGTCCAATTAGAATTTCGAAATTTTTTGTACGTTAATTTACTTAAAAGGATTTTAACACATAGCTTTGTTGTCCCACCCACATTGTATAAACAGCTACACGCCTTTATAATCAATAGAGTAGACCTTATCTCGTTACAAGAAGGATTAAGGTTTATTTATGTTCAGCTAATTATTCGTCGTTGATTTCTCATCGTGTGAAAAACTATTTTTACTTTTCAGTTAATTATATCCTATGGAAACCGTACTGCTGTCTTCCAAAAGGCAAAACTGACCCAATGTGCACGCCCATCGACGTGCCTAATGATGACCCTGTCCACAGATTTTCTGGTTTACGTTGTCTCAATCTGACTAGACCTATAACGTATCAGTTTAGTGGTTGCTTGAAGAATGACACTGCTCCAGAAAGAGTAAGTACCGCTTTGAAAAGGCATACTTTTGCAATAACATCCAGACTTCTCCTCCTCACTCCTAAAGTAGTGGAGAGAGGATCTGCTTGCTACCTAATCCCAAGTTTTGGATATGTTAATATCTCGCGATGACTTTGCATATTTACTTGTCCATTATTTTCAGATTAACGCGGCTATGCCTCTCTTTGACCTGTCCATGGTGTATGGCAGCACAAAGAAGAGTTCTCTGGAAAAGGGTAGAATGTTCTCACGAGGACTACTGAAGTACGAAATAGAAAATGGCCGAGTTTGGCCTCCAAGAATACGCACTTTGCCAAATCTTTGTTTACTAAATGAGATGCCGTATGAATCACGGTGTCATAATACGCGTAAGTTTGTAATAGCATCTTTAAAGTCTCTTTTTCCATTGAATAGTAAATGTTTTCAAAATCAATTGTAAATAAAGAATGATTACAGCTGACGACGGGACGAACACAGTCCTTGGCATCAATCTCTTTACTGTATGGTTTTGGCGCAACCATAACAGAATAGTCTCCCAGTTAAGAGATTTAAACCCCTGCTGGACGGACGAGAAACTTTTCCACACTGCTCGAGATATTAACATTGCCACATCTGTGCAGATATATTACTACGAGTTTTTACCAATTTTGCTTGGTAAGTATCATTTATTATATTTTTTTACATTTAAAATAAAATTGAACAATACGTACAACTTTAACACTGTTTCTCTGGTCTACACAGTGAACGAAAAAAACATTTTTTCGTTCGCTGGGTCTACATGATCCACGCTGACTAAGTGTTATTGAGGTATGGTTGAGATAATTTGACGTGGCCTACTTTTTACAAAGCCGTCATTGGAATTGGAATCTTCTACCTTGGTCGGTATTTGTTTTTTGGAATGGACTACTTTGATGCAATTCGGTCAACACAAATAATCTCAAGATTACCTTTACCTATAGATTCAATGCATAGTCCAAAGTGATTGACTCTTTTAAAATTCTAGGTATTTTATCGTTGTATCATTCGTAGACAAAATAATGATACATCAATTCTAAAAACAATTTTTTGTGTGACTCCGCCTAGTTTTCACGTATGGACTACCAAACTTATGTTACAGCCTAACCTAACTCAGCCTACTTATTTGTAGACAGAACTCGCTGATTCTTCCTGATCTCTGATCTCAATTCACGGACAATCAAGTAATTGATAGACTCGTAATAATACGTTTTACAACTTGCAGGCCAGGACAATCTACTTAAAGACACCGTGCTTTCGCGAAACCCTGGATTTAGGGATGTTTACAATAGTGACGTTTTGCCGCAGATATCTTTGGAGTTCCCATACATCCTCCGGTGGGCTCATCTTATGCAAGAAGGCAGGCTCAAGTATGTTACGTACTTTACAAAATATAAATATATCCATAAAATTAAGATGATACCTTCACTCATTAATGTTTTAGAAAATAGTTGTAGTTCAATTTAATGGCCTATAATATAAATTTAGTATTTTTTAGTCTCTCAAAAGAGATGTGTGTAACAATATGCCATAGTGTGTATTAATACAAGACAAAATAGTCCTTATTGTTTTCCAAGATACCAATACCATGTTACTCAACTTAGACATAAAGGACGTTAGACACCAGTCATAAAAATTATAAAAACAAGTATGTATATTCATAAATTATTTATATTTTAGCAGGAAATTTATTGTAGACCTAAATGTGCTAAATAATAACTTTGCAGAATGTATGATCAAGCCGGAAATTACTTAAAGCAGATACCAATAGTCAACTTGACATTACGAACAGGATATCTAGGTATAGATGATAATATAGATTACATAACACAAGGCAGCTTTCGACAGGCGAGCGGTAAGGTTGATTACGGAATAGACCCTGATGTAAGTATTATTTCGTTGTTACTTCTAGCTGTATGACTATTCTATTTTATACATTGCAAAGCTTAAGTAAATGTGAATCTCAGTTTTCCTTTTCTTCGGTAAGTATTACAATTTTCAAGTGTTATAAATTGTCTACTCCCTAAAATTTTCTCTGTCTTCTACTCGTAGAAAATCCAGGACATGGAAGCCAATTTTGTATTATGACTTTAATATTCGCGTTAAACTGTTTTTCGATTGAAGACAGTCGAGATAAAACATCTTGGGCTTTTTTTTATGATATAGGAGGCAAACGAGCAGTCGAATCACCTGATGGTAACCGATAATCGACGCCCATGGACACTTACAATACCAGAAGAGTTGTAGGTGCGTTGCCGGCCTTTAAGATGGGAGTACGCTCTTTTCTTGAAGGCTTGAAGGTTGTAACGGTCCGGAAATACCGCAAGCGACCATTCATTCCAGAGTTTGGCTGTGCGAGGCAGAAAGTTTTGGGAGAAACGCACAGTTGAGGACTGCCAACCATCTATGTGGTGAGAATGGAAAAGCTGTCGCGTAGGGCGATGGCGGAAGGAAGCGGCGGGGATTAATCCGAACAATTCTTCGGAACACTCCCCATTGTACATGCGGTAGAAAATGCAAAGCGAGGCTACATCTCTACGCAGTGCTAAGGGATCAAGCCGTTCGGAAACACACTGGCAGCCGACAATTCGAATCGGTCTCCGTTGAATGCGGTCTAGAGGGTTGTTGGTGAGGAGCCCCTGCCCACAGATGACAACAGTATTCCATATGTGGACGGACCTGCGCCTTATAGAGCTGTAGGTGGTGAGTCGGCGTGAAATACTGTCTCGATCTGTTGAGCACACCGAGCTTCATCGAGGCTAATTTGGCCTTACCCTCCAAGTGGCCGCGGAACTGGACTTCTTTCGAAATGTCGACGCCAAGGATACCGATGCTGGCTGTGGCTGCTAGGGGTGCTCTCAAATCGTGGAGATGCCGGAAACGCTAACTTTTTTGCGGTAAATGCACAAACTTGTGTCTTCATCGGGTTAAAACGGACTAGAGTAAGTCGGCCCCATTCTGAGACTTCTTTTAGGGAAGACTCAATTTCAGACACATGTTTGTTTCGACTCTCAATGACGTTTTCCCGAGAAATATTGGCACGGCCGGTGTAAAAGGCATCACCCGTACTATCATCCGCATAACAATGAATGCCGCTGATTTGCAACATGTCATTAATATGCAGGAGGAGCAGCGTGGGTGATAGCACACATCCTTGGGGGACACCAGCATTTACAGACATGGAGTCAGAGCATTCACCGTCGACTACGACCTTTATGCTTCTGTCTGCTAAAAAGCTGCTGACCCTATAAATAATGTCTATAAATGCTGGCTTATAAATAATGTCCGATGTATTTTTTAGATGGCCGAAGTTGTTCTAGGCGGACACCAGCGCGCTTCAGATGTTGCTTCCAGTGACTTAGCTAAAGGAAGATATTTTGGGCTGCCGTCTTACTTGAAATACAGAGAGTATTGTTCTGGGTCTACGAAACCTTTAACAAGTTTTGAGGATCTAGCTGATTTTATTGATGCCGACGTAAGTGTTTTAACATTATTACTCAGTTTGTTTATCAATTTATGATTTAAAAGATTAGCTTTTATGGATTTTCATCTGGAGTTTAAACTAAGATTCATATGATGAAAAAAAAACTGGAAATGTCCATAATATTTTTGTATTTTTTATAGAAATTGGAACTGCTCAAAGACGTATACCGTAACGTGACCGACATAGAACTTATGGCTGGTGTGTGGGTCGAGCAACCAGTAAGGGGAGGTTTCGCTCCACCGACATTCTACTGTGTGGTGGTTGATCAACTTATAAGGAGTATGGTGTCTGACAGACACTGGTACGAGCGTCCAAATCGCCCTAATGCATTTACTTTAAGTAAGTCTTCGTTTCCTCAACCTATACTTCTGGGATATGGATTTCTTTCAAAATAATTAAAACTGGTTTTATTTTGCAATAAGGTGAATATAAGCCTAGCTGCAATTGAAATAGAAGACAAAATAAGTCTCAAAACAAACAATCTCACTGAACTAAGTCAGAAGTGCGGTAAATCCTAGGATTTACCGATAAAACCTAATATTTACCAACATGGGTTGGTAAAAGCCCGAAATGCTTTGTAATCATCGTCGTACAAATATTTCAAAGAGATGAGGATAAACTGAGTTTCTAACGGCCGTATTCATTAACGTCCTACAAGCCTGTTTTAACTAAAATGCCGTTAAAATTCGTTTGTCCTTATCTGTCACTTTGACATTTGTGTTCGTAAGAAAGGGACAAAAGACATTTTATTTAGCAGAGGCATTTTAAGTTTTATGAATAAGGGGGTATGTGTATATTTTGTGGAAATTTCCTACACAATTTATCCCATTTCAATATTGCTTACACTATTGAGGAGGACACCTTGTTCTTTTTTAATGTAAGACATTCAAACTGTTCTTGCAGATCAACTGCAGGAAGTCAGAAAAGCAACCGTTTCGCAGTTACTATGTGATGTCGGTGACAAAGTAACGCATATTCAACCACATGGATTCTTACGTGCTACTTCAACGTAAGTAGGAATAGATATCGATAAAAATATGATTATACATACATACATACATTCACGCCTTTATTCCCAAAAGGGGTAGGCAGAGCATATGAAACGTATGTTCCAGCGCCACTTTTAGCATACATGTGGGTATAAAAGATCGACAAAATGTGATATCGCAGTGATAGGTTGCTAGCCCATCGCCCACATCACACTTCAACCCTGCTCCCTTAGTCGACTTTTACGACACCCACGGGAAGAAAGGGGGTGGTGAAATTATATCCATAGTCTTATAAATATAAAGTATAGCATCGCCCCAGTAGGGGTGCCAATAATAGTTCGATTATAATAATACTAGCTTCTACCCGCGACTCCGTCCGCGTGAAACTTGTTTATATCGCAGCTCCATACAAACTTTCACCCTCTCAGGGGATGATTTCCGGGATTAATGCCCTTCCCCATATCTCTATACTAAATTTTATCCAAATTGTTTTTGCGGTTTAAGCGTTAAGAGGTAACACACAGACAGACAGACACACTTTCACATTTATAATATTATTAAATATGGATTCCAAAACCAACGTTTTGGCAAACCAACCAAATTCACCAACGGTGAATTAATGTTTTCTGAGATAAAATGCTGCATAGATTTACGAAAACATTCATCATTTAGTGCGTTTAGTGCACAACTGACTGACTGATTATGACAACATCCACCACCACCTAAGTACTAAGATGGTGAAAACGGCTTCGATCACTTTTTTTGTTTTTTGCAGAAACAAATTAATAAGCTGCAAGGAGATAGTGAAAATGGATTTTGCGCCCTGGAAAGACAATGCATGCATATAAGCCATTCAATGTATTTCAATAACGATAGACCGAACGTTGACGCTAACAAAATCGACAGTTTTAAATAAAAATTATGCAATGCATTCCACCACCATAAAAAGCATTCCAAGCGAGTGCTCTTGGGTACATACCCAAATCGCTATTGGCCGATGTCGTACGGAATGATCGCTGAAAATATATCAAACACAAACAAGAAGATGATTCAAGAACCTCCTCCTTATCTACGATAAAATTGATTCGCGCTGCACTGGTTGTTGGAGCAATTAGATTTAAAGGTTCTGACGGAAGATCAGCGCTGCCGAGCTTATGCTAAGTCAGCGCTTGTTCTACACCAAAACAGATGCCCTCGACTAAGTTTTACTTTTCATAATGCGGTCATAACATTCTTTGATATGTTTGTTGCTAAATGTGTGTAGATATCACTATACTCGTTTTTTGTGAAATTAATGAATAGCATAATTAATTATGTATTGTGTTGTAGAGCAGAACCCTTCTCAAGGAAGACTGACTTGCACTTGAACTTTTATTATATTTTATTTGCATAAATTTCTATAAATTTATTATTTGTTTCATTTACCGACCTAACAAATTATCATTAGCCTTAAATTTTGATCTCTGGATAACTGCGTATAAATGTAAGGACATTCAAGAATATTCTGGTGACTTGCCCTTTAAACCTCATCATTAGCCAGTTGAATACCACCGCTGGCAATACGCTTCTCCTATGGTCTGAGATAGTCCTCGACTGTATTATAATGTACTCTATTCGATATAGTTTAAGGTTTTCAGTTTATCATCATCATCATCATATCAGCCGAAAGACGTCCACTGCTGGACATAGGCCTCCCCCAAAGAGTGCCAAAGTGACCGCTCCTGCGCCACCCGCATCCAGCGGACTCCAGCAACCTTTACCAGGTCATCAGTCCACCTTGTACTACCCACGCCTACCCACGCCGCGCCTTCCGGTACGTGGTCGCCACTCGAGAACCTTTTCGCCCCAACGGCCATCGTTGTATTGTAGGTTTTCAGTTAGTTTTCCTTAAAAAGATCAGTAGTAACAAGTGAAAAAAAAAGATTTTTGAAAAAACCCAACTGCTTTTTTTCAAATTTTATAGCCTATGTCACTCCCACGATTAAGAGGAATCCAACGACTCCTCACATGTCAAAATCCGTCAAACGGTTTAGGCTGCAGGGTGTGCCAAAGAATAAGGTCACATACATACATACATATATACATACGCTCGAAAAATATAACCCTCCTCGCCTTCGGCAGTCGGGTAAGATATCTGGTGATATTGATAACCTTATTTAAAAGTTAAATGAGAGTGTTGATTAGACAAGTGTGGTGCATTATACCAAGAACTGCAGATGAAATAGTCAAGTACGAACCAGTTCCAACGTAATTTTCTTACTGAGGTAAATTTTGCTAGGAACAAGCTAGATGATAATAATTTAGATTTTTATTAGGAAGGTCTCACGCTGCACTTCGGTCACTGCGGCGCTACCAGGAACTTCGAAAGGCGTAATACATGTATCCCTGTCACTCGAGTCAGGGAGTGCGATAGAGATGGAAATACCCGAACTTCGACTTTCGAAGTTCGTGATAGCGCCGCTGGTTAGTTGTCGGAATCCTCCCTCAGAGAATTTCTATAAAATCCTTATCTACTCAGGCTCAGAATCCCTGCCCCTGTCAGGATGCAGTTCTGTAGTTCTCTAAATGGCAACTAAATGTCAGTTTGTCGCGCAAGCAGTCAAGCTCAAGAGGAACGGTAACCATGATGATTCAGTTCCCGAATTTAATAATAATTGTTTTTACTTTTTCAGTTCACGCTTTGTTGGAATTGAACAACCGTGCGGTCCCCATGAAGGCAGTCGACTCGATGGGTCCTGCAACAATCTACAGCACCCCACGATTGGCGCTACGCATCTTATCTTATCTTATCTTATCTGGATGAGGGCCCTTTCGGATGCACTTCGACCCAGCGGGATCTTTTGTGCATTTGCCCTCTCCTCATTCGAACATGGAATCCAAAGCTTTGGCCATGTAATCGACCAAGGCTATCCCAACAAGCAAAACTAAGTCGTATGAAAGTCGAGAGCACGTTCCTGTTTTCACCTAAAGCTGAGAAAAGGGTCTTTAAACTGTCGTGTAATAGATCTGTAAACGTTTACTCGACGCGATTTGGCCACAAATTACTCAGCTTAAAGTGCTATAATTGTCATATAATAGTCGAGTTAAGAGCCAAATGATGGTATAAAAGTCGAGACAAAACGACATACAGCACCTTCAATTCTATAATAGCAATCATTTCACCATTACTCGACTAATATGTTGGTTGAAAGCAACGAAATTGCTTTAACTCGACTTAATAGTGCTGTGATAGCTACTTTTTGCATTTACTCGCTGTTTAGTCGATTGATCGCAACGAGGCGAGCTTAAATAGCACTAAGTGTTTGAAGTATTTATTTGCAGCTTATGTGTGTTATTTGTGTCAGAAAATAGGAAAACAATTGAAGTAAGTACAAAACTATAGAATGGTAGCCATGTTCTTATAAAAAATATGTTTTCGGTGTTAGCTATTATTCGTGTAACATACTAAATTTCAATGCGAAATTTTATTGTTCGACTAACTTCCTTATATTTCTAGTTATTATTTTAATGGGCTTCCTTATTTTCGAAGTATTAAGAAATTATTTATAAAATTATAATATGAAAAGGATTTGTTCCGCCATTATATAAGTATGTTTGCCATTTTACGACCTTTACTCGACTTTCAGTTGCAAAATAGAAACTATATTACATTTATGTAAATGATGAATGATAGTAATGTTACTATGTAGACGCCATTATAGACAATATTGGTGTTCCTTATTGCATATGATAAATCCTCTCTCTTCTTAACAAACTACTGACTATACAAACACACAGTGAATTTTTTACACTGATTATAATTAATTTTCTAGAATATGTGAGCCTCTAACGTAAATTACGTAAACTCATGAAATTGCGGTTTGGTGCTGTAAAAGATTTCAAAGATCATTTATGCTACTTTTTGCTGCATGATGGATTTAAAAGTGCATTTGAATTGCTGTAGGTGCTATAACAATCACTTTTAGAATTTTCTCTCGGCAGGTGCTGTAATAGTGAATCGATATCTTTTCTATAACACTTAGTGTTTAAATAGTAACTGAGATGCTATTTGGTCATATAAGCAGCTTTTTTACCATAATAATGCTTCCACGGGAACAATGTCGAATGACGGTGCTATAATGACTTCTTTAGCAGCTAATTAGAAAATTAGAAGCTTTTATACAGCTAATTTAGAACTTGAAGTGGTATAAAAGTGAAATTTGACACCTTTATACAATAATTGGGTAAACGCGCTGTAAACAGGTCAAGTAGACGTTTAGTCGACATATTTTTACGCCCAAAATGCGAAAATGCTAAAGAGTTGAGTATAGTTCTTTTATACGACGATTTGGCATCTTTAACTCCTTTTTGCGAAGTAAAAAGCTTTGCTTATACGACTGTTTTGCTGGTTGGGATGTGATTCGTCGTTGTTGACCGACCTTGACGAAAACCATGCTGAGCGTCATCCATTTTAACTGTGACCTACCTGATCCGGATTAATCAAGCACCTCTACAGAACCTCTACGGAAGAGGAGAAAACAGTTATTCTAGCAAATCCTGTGTTGGTAGAATACCGGGCAAGACACCTCGAATCGCCGAGGTCAGTACTAAAAGCGGCATTAAGAGATTGGCTACCATCTACCATTTCAATTTCAACTATTATTTATTTTAATAAAACCGTATAAAGAAACGCTAAAAGAATAATATGTACCTACTCGTACTATATAATAATGGAATGTACCGCCTTTTATCGTGCACAATACATTATGTACTTATTAAATTATTTGCTGCACATTATTTTTATACGCATGACATGCCTATGGCGCGTTATTAATTAATTGTTCTAATAACTTACTGAGTAATTTTTTCGAAAGTATATTCTTAGTCACTTCAATTTCATATCTCATCTAAACTACACGAAGAAAAAAAATCGGGTAACTTTTTTCATACCTATTTGCTAGTTATAATTATATGTATTGAAAGTATATTTATTTAACTGCAATATTATTAATAAAAAATAGGACTTTAATTTAACTTTTTCGATCAACGATTTATAGGGAGAGAGAGAGAAAGAGGAATATAATTGATTCTAGGATTAAGGCATTTAATTTGAACGTTCAAGCTCATCAGATTATGTCTGTTCACTTTTATACCTGGTCTAATGAATTTAAAATACACATTTCAAAAGATTTTCATTTTATAGTAGCCGGTTAAAATGTGGAACTTACTTTGGATTTTGCTGACGATGGCCAGCTTAGAAACTAAAAAGGTATTTTACCACACGTTCTACGAAAATGTACTAACGCAAGAAGAAATTATCCAGCAAGCCAAGGACAATACAACGTTGTAAGTAATTTTTGAATTTTTAATATACCTACCATTCGATTGAGTCTTTAATTCTGTTTCATCGAATCCGGCCAAAGCAGCAATCCAATTTATAATATGCAAATAAGGACAACATCATGTCTTGAAAGATAACTTAACAGGCTGTAAATGACGTAAAATACGCAAGAAAAACACACTATACTTTTCCGTGTAAAATAGTAGAATGTTTCATATCCGACCCTTTATACTCCACACAGTGAGTATAAAGTCCCGTAAAAATGTCGGAACTGTCACAACCGACATTTTTAAATGTCATCTGTTCTTAGATCCGACATTTTTAACTTGCTTTTTACGAAAAGTATTGAGAAAAACAAAAATCTGTGAATGTGGTTTTAAAATTTAGTTTTTTACGACCGCTGAAAATCAAAAATCTCAATTTTGCAGATCCGACTCTTTTAATTGGGACCGTCGATTTAATACGTGAGTTGAACCGTGTAATGATTAGTATTTGGTATTAGCCGTCAAGCCGCAAAGCCGCCATCCATTTTAACTTCCGATTGCTTTCAAAATCTATATCTGAGGATCCCGTGTGACCTTAAATGTGTATGGATCTGACTGAAAGTGAAATTGGTCGTGATTTAGTTTTTCTTTGTCTTGCTGCGGTCCTATCAAAATCAATATCTGAGGATCCGCATGGACCTTAAATAGGACTTTGTCATCAACCCACGCTGCGCCATCCGATATGGTCACCATTTGAGAACCTTTCCACCCCAATGGCCATTGGGTTCTACGTGCAATGTCCCCCGCCCACCGCCACTTAGGTTTAAGGCCTCCACCCACCGAACGCGTGGCGTGCGCGGCGCGTGTCGTGCGCGGCGTGTGTCGAGCGCGGTTGAAGCGGTATATTCACACCGCAAGCGGGCGGCGTAACCGCCGCGTCAGCGACGCGTTAGCAACGCGTGTGCAGCGCGTGCGCAGCGCGGGCCCGCGCGGGCCCGGCGCGTTATGCCTCTCTCACTACAGACACATGTAATATGTATCTCACTGTCTCTATAACACTTAGCAGCGCAGCAGCAGCGCGGGCACGCGCGTCATATCTCTCTCACTACTAACACATATAATATATATCTCACTATCTCTATCACACTCAGCAGCGCGGCAGCTGCGCGGCAGCTGCGTGTACACTCGCGGGCCCGCGCTTCACACGCGACGCGTACGACACGTGGCCGCGCTGCCGAGGTGTAACCTTAGGGCCGCGGGCCCGCGCGGGCCCGCGTTCGGACCGCGTTCGATGTGTGTTTGAAGTGTAGTTTCAATGCTTTACAACTTGCTCGGGCCCGCGCAGCACACGCGCCGCGCACGACACGCGTTCGGTGGGTGGAGGCCTTAAGCGATTTGGAGGATATTACTTTGGTTTCGCTGCGGTTAGCAAGCAGAGAAACCCAGCATAACCCGTTTTATTGCTCTTTAAGTGACTTTGAGCCTTCTTATGAGGACAGCTAGGGACTGCATTCAACGACAGCCAATTAAATCAGAATAGCTTTATTTAAACATATCTCATTATCAGCTCTTTACACTCACATAATATACATATATACGGCTAAGTACAAGTTCAATCGAAAACGACCAATACGATTCTAATCTCAATGCGCAAAAGCGTATTCCGGTACTGAGTCCAAGGCTGCTCATTATGACAGGCAATCATCTCCTGATTTCGTATGAAAGCAGCGACCTTACTAGTATTAGTAAAGCTCGATTAGCATCACTATACATAGTATAAAACAAAGTCGCTTCTCGCTGTCTGTCCCTATGTATGCTTAGATCTTTAAAACTACGCAAAGGATTTTGATGCGATTTTTTTAAATAGATAAAGTGATTCAAGGGGAAGGTTTATATGTATAATATAGTACCCATGTGAAGCTGGGGCGGGTCGCTAGTTATAAGTATAAATCTGCACCACCGCTAACCGACGCCGCCGGTGCTGACAACTAATTTGTGGTCGCCAATTAGAGGCCCGCAAATTGGAAGCGAGGGGTGAAACAGAGAGTCAAGTACATAATATTATACATTATAACTATTGGCCCGCATTTCACCGATTCGACAATTGTCTTGTGACAACTGTTCGTTTCTGAATCTACAAATTTAAAAAAAATGGGTGCTATCATTACTTGCGGACCCAAAATTGTACGACGAACAGTCACTTTAAGCCTTTTGGGGAACAATTGTCAGTTTGAGCAAAATTGCTAGGCGTCGATCTACTCCTAACTTATTGAGATAAACCTGCATTTCGACAAGCTGTAATTGTGTGAGCTCCAAAATGTCAAAAAAATCCAACATATATTTTTCTTCTCTACGATGATACTATAATGATTTTTTCAACACAATTGCTCGTAACGTACCTCTTATTGTGTCGCTTTAGGCTCATAATCCTGGATATTAAACACGCGTGTTTAATAACATTACGATACTTGTGTGTTATGGTTATATCCCGATTAAGTCACGTTGGCTACTTGCAGCAAGATGTATGCATGCACACGGTGCATTCTTAAACTAACCGGGTTGTACAGAATGTACAGCTTTTTTTTAATTCTCGGCAAATGGATTCTTACCCGACTAAACAAATTAAATCCTTTTTGTTAATTAATTGACTATTTATTTTTGGATATGATATAGAAACGGTTAATTTAGTAAAACTATTCACTTTTGATAACATTTTACATGAATTAATAAAGATAACATTTTAAAACGAAATTATTTATTTTATTTTGTATTGGCTGTTTAGAGATTTCATCTAATGCGCGCGCACTGCGCAAACTTCACAAAAAAAATGCGCGCCATTATAGGTTATTTCACAGATATTTGTAAACATTGTTAATGCGAGTTGGGTTATTAACAAAAATGTTGATTCGTGGTGACTAGAAAAGTGATAAAAAGAATGGACGCCACTAGAAATTCTTGACGATGTATACAACATGTGAGTAAAAACCTGTTGACATCAATAAGTAAAGAAAATAACTTGACAGGCCTATCAAATTTTCATCTTATGAAAAGGATTTTTTCCTCGCAAAATGTGTTGAAAAACGTCGTATGAAACGCGTGAGCTTTGATAATTACAATCCTCGGCTCTCTTATCACGCTCACCTGCGGTTCGCGTGATAATTCCGCCTCTGATGTAATTATCAACATACCTCACTTGTATCACAATGTACTATTTCAACACATTTGCTCGTAACATCTTATTATGTCGCTTTTAGGCTCCTGGGTATTAAACACGCGTGTTTTGTAACATTACGACACTCGTGTGTTATGGTTATATCCCGATTAAGTCACATTGCACCTTGCAGCAAGATGTATGCATGAACACGGTGCATTCTTAAATTAACCGGGTTGTACAGAATGTACCTACAGCTTTTTCAAAAATTCTCGGCAAATGGATTCTTACTCGACTTAACAAATTAAATCCGTTTTGTTGATTAATTGACTATTTCTTTGTGATCTGCTCTTTGTCGTATAAAAAAAATACGGAAAAAGACCTTTCTTCAGGCCACTTCGAATATCTTCTAAGTATTAACTTGTTCAAATAATGTCAATCACTTAGCTTAGATAATTTTGGTGGTCAAATAAATTTCGTCGAACTCGAACATCTTCATGCTCCCAGCCCCAGCGGCGCTACCACGAACTTCGAATGTCGAATCTCGTAATACATGCATCCCTGTCACTCGAGTCTGTGAGTGCGATAGAGATGGAAATACCCGAACTTCGACTTTCGAAGTTCGTTGTAGCGCCTCAGTTTCACTAACATAACGCACGCTGACAGAGACTCACTTCATTCGGTGAGGTGCACTGCTAAACACATTTTTTTTCATGAAACTCATTTTTTTGACTGAGTATTTCTTATTAAATGTCAGATCAAGTAACTCAATACATTTGCTGACATTACTTACCGACATGAGGTTTAACGGATCTTTCTAAACAGGGCAATCTTCGATCTTTCTTACTATAATTGATTTGAATTTAATGTTTAAACATTGTTTAAATTGCAACACAATTTTTTTTCAGCTAAATATATACTTACATAACGTAATTAACTTAATACAGTAAGATTACTATTAGTTAACCACTGACAGATGGATTGCCTTCATTTAAATTTCAACTTTAATCTTATACAAATAAAATAGTTATTACTAAATCGGTAGATGTGGGTAACAGTATTCTGAAAAATGCTTTATCTGTATGAAATTAAAGTTGAAAATTAAATGAAGGCAATCCATCTGTCAGTGGTTAACTAACAGTAATCGTACTGTAAAACAACGAGAACTTGATAATGTATACGTATACAGTATACGAGTACATAGTACATACTAGACTTGATATATAACAGACTTTAAATGTTAACGAAAATTTCAAATTCAATTTTGTCTACTTTTTAACATAAAGATACCTACGTCTGTATAATAAATTCCGTCACTGTTTAAGTCAAATTTCCAAGTAATCATAACAGTTAACAGTCCATTGTAAACGGGCGCTTTTTATTCCAAATGTCAACAAAGATCGCCACTCAACATTCCGCGAGGCGCGCGTTGACTCAATCTTGTCTACTCTGAATGCATTGGTCGTTTTCTTGGCAAGAGCAGACGGGCTGTTAGGACTCAGCGTTTGTGCAACTATTGTATAAAAAATGCGTATTGCATTTATGCGTGAATTGAAAGTTATTATCAGAGAGCATAAAGCGAATGATAATGTTGTAATGATTTAATTTCTGCAAGAAAACATTCTTGAACGATTCGTTGTTACGATTTCGTAACAACGAAAATGTAACACAAATCGATATAGGCATAGTAAGCTAAATAACGCTCGAGTTATGGGTACCTATCAGATAGATAGATATACATTACGTGCCTTTATTCCCAAAAGGGGTAGGCAGAACACATGAAACTTATGTTCCAGTGCCACTTTTAACATAAATGAGGGTATAGAAGATCGACAAAATGTGATATCGCAGTGATAGGTTGCTAGCCCATCGCTCACAACACACTTCAACCCCACCGACACCAACCCTTACTCGACTTTTTCGTCACTCACGGGAAGAAAGTGGGTGGTGTTCATTCTAACCCAACCCCACACGGGGAAATAGATATATGTATTTGATAGATATAAATTTGATAGATAAAAATTCATACTCAATATCATTTTTGAATGATGCTTTGCCCTTACCAGGGATTTAACTCAGGGGCCGTAGACAAGGTTACAACCCATACATTTTATTAGTATTCTATTGGCGTTAGCGCTTGTCGATTGTAACCTTTTCTAAGCCCCCAGGACCGTCAACTATACGCATACAGCCCCCCTATTTTAAGCTCACGTCAACGCTCACCCACAAATATATCTTGACACCGCAATGCGTAGTACCTAACCAAGCGTAGGTAGAGATCTAGTTTCGTGACGGGTTACCGGCAAAGTGAGGCGCATTAGCGCTAGTGAATAACGCCTTGGCCACGACTTTGGTCTTCAGCGACCTGCGGCAGCGTTTTATCTGTTGATTGCGCGGTCGAGACGCGCAACGCACTGTGGTTAGTTGGGATCACGCGCAATGAATTAGAAAAACCACTGCCGCAGGTCGCTTAAGACCAAAGTCGTGGCCAAGGCATAACAGCCCTTGTCATTGTCACTATCACTATCCACTAGGCTAGCCCAGTCATCTTAGCGATACGTTCAAAAAGCGCTTAAAACGCTAATCTGCAATGATTGAAAGCACTTTGACACAAGACATTGGCTTAAATCTGATCAACACTATACCTATCTTGGGTTCTGTGTCTGGCAAATTTCCTACCGATGGTATGTGATTTACATAAGTCAACATCCTCGAAAATATGTGAAGCCAATCATTTCTGCACAGATGTGCAGAAATCATTGGCTTCACATATTTTATAAAAAATAAGACTGCGGTACTCGGTAACAGATGTTTACCGAGTACCGCAGTCTTATTTTTTTGAATTCAGCTGCTAAATAGCTTTTCGGAAAATAAAGTTATTTATTTATTTATATACTATATATACTATATATACTTAAGGAGTACTCTCTCAACAGCTGCAAAACCATGATATAAGTCTTACATTGTAATACAAAGCCAATTAAAGGAACACAGATAAAGATTATTCGAAACTAAGACTGTCTTTTGTTTAACCTGTCTTACTCTGAAAGTGCAATCGTTACTGTGTCAATCATGCCTTCGTAGAGAATAAGCCCTTTATTTTCCTTCTACGAGCCGCTTTGAAAATGTCGTCTGAGCAAAAGCAAGAAATTAACAATTCGTAAAAGGTCACTAATAATTGCTCTAAAATTAAAAAAAAATTGGACCAAGCTATATTATTAAATACGGAAAGAACAAAAAATGTATGTGCGGAATCAATGTAAAATCGTAAATAAGCCAAGTAATAATATTATGTGTTAATGTGTTCCTATTCCTATACATTATTTAAATACACATTAGTTTAAAAGAGACGGAAAAGCCGCATGCATGTGGCAACATGGTGGCAACACCATTGAAGTATTTCAAACAGTGCGATACAAAGGTGTGTAGATAACCGGTGGGTAACAAATAAAACTAGTAGTTAACATACCTACACAATAAATAGTAGTAATAAAAATATGTACAGAATGGGTTTAACTTATTCAGTCAGTATAGAGCATGAACTACTTAAGGTCACTGACCTGAATAGTAGAGCCGTCCGTGTCCGGATAGTGAACGTTTTGGATAGCCTCGGAGTTCCCGCTGGGCTGGGCAGGTCTAGAGCACACCTTCAGCTAGCTCGAAGACAGCGACGCAAATAAAATGTATAAGCAGAAGCTGAGCAGCGCTCAGTAGTAGCGGTTTGAAGGAGATAAACCAGGTATAAAGGGCGAATTGTTCCCAATTCTACAGATTTCGATTACAGATTCCCTTCTCTACAGATTCCCAATTCCACAGCTTCCCAATTTTACAGATTCCCAATTCTTCAGATTACCAATCCTACAGACTCTGAATTCTGCAGATTTCCAACTCTACAGATTTCCAATTCTACAGATTACGAATTCTACAGATTCCGAATTCTACTGGTTACGTGCCTTTCAGATAATAATTTCAACTTTAGTAACTACACATAAATTCCTACGGACAGACGGACGGACATGGCGAAACAATAAGGGTTTCTTGTTGACTACGGAACCCTAAAAATCGGTTCAGGCGCTTCGCCGACCGCTGCCGCGGCACGCTCGCTTCGCTCGCTCGGCTCCCGGCCGTAGGGTCGCAGTACACCATACACTCCTCCTCGCTTCGCTCGTCGTCGTACCTACACGGACCTGCCTTAGGATTGGGAATCTGTAAACTTGAGACTCTGTAGAATTGGGAATCTGTAAAATGGAGAATCTGTAGAATTGGGAATCTGTAAACATGAGAATCTGTAGAATTGGGAATCTGTAAACTTGAGAATCTGTAAAATTGGGAATATGTAAACTTGGGAATCTGTAGAATTAGGAATCTGTAGACCCAGGGCCTAAGCCTTAAATAAGGCTTGGATTGGGTTTAATAAACATTATAAACACAACATATATACAATACATACCTGTATAAATGGCAGCCCTTGTGTACTGTCGAGAATTAATAGCAATCGTTTATTTTTATCTTTATAACAGACAATAATATATTTTGTAAGGGATTGCGCAAGCAGGACAAAATTCTCCCAGAAGGAAACAAAGCGGCCGTGGTGTAAAACGAGTCTCATGACCAGGCTGCCAAAGTCACATTATATTGCTGCTTATAATACCTACACCGTCCTTGTATGTCTAGCAAACTTGCAGAAGCGACCCAACGACGATTTCATTCGCACTATGCAAAATAGAAAGAGGAGGGTAGATTATTTCGTCTTGTGTTGTGATGTGGAATTAGCAGACAAGACATCCGTCACTCTCGCATTCGCATACTCGTCAGAACGTGACGGATGACTTATCCACAGCGAAGTGATAAAATGGACACCTTGCTACGCCCGCAGAACAACTAGCACAAGACCTATCTCGCGCGCTAGATACATTATCCGTCTCTTTCCAATTAGACCACTTGTGCTGCCCCCTGCACGGCTATCACAAGATTGCCCGAGAGCTGTGTCGCGGTGACATAGACTCTTTCTTTCTAATTACAAAGAGACGGGTACTCTATCTCGCCGCGACAGGTACACAGGTAGAGTAAAACAGTAAGTAACTAACTCAGATCGAATATGTACCTATGCGTAAAATTAATACGAATTCGCATTCGATTTCCGGACGTTTTGATATGGTAAATGAAATATTCGAGATTGCCTCTGATTTGGGTGAGTAGTAAAAGAAATTCAGATATTTTGCCAAATACATTGTAAATATCCAGAAATCTAACAAATAGCACATCGGAATTAAATGTGGTGTGTTTTCATTCAACCATAATAAAATAAGTAACTGCAACACACACTACCCATATTTAACTTAAGTTTTAACTTTATCAACAGATATTACGATTATTTTCCCGTGTGGCAAAGAACAACACAGCAAAAGGTTATAAATAAAATATTTAAGAAATATTATTATTTCCATTAGAAAACGAACTCCAACATGAAGTACTGCCTACCTACTTAACTTCGGGAACAAAGCCAGCCGGACGCTGGAAAATCGTCCGGTATAGGAATTTCCTTTAAACTCGACGTAATGAGATGGGCCTAAAGAGGGTTAAAGAACGACAGGAGGAAGAATTAATTTATTCTGGAGTCCCTATTCTGCGAGCGGTAGAAATTCGCTTAAGCAATTCTGAGTAAATATATTTTAAACAACAATTTTGCAGTCGATATTGTAATTTTTTGTATATGCTATTAGGTCAATTTTGCATATGGCGGTGGGTGAGGTATTGATCAGTAATACAGCCTGTATGGATACCCCACCGACTCCGCAGCTGTCAATTTCAACTGTCGATCAAGTCAGTACAGATTCTTTATTCTTTACTGCACGCCTACATTGAAATTAGTCTTTCCTGTTTGGAGTGGGATGTGCGGAACCAAGCCGATACAAATGCAGTTAAGTAATGAAATCAAGGGAATCTGGGTAACATTAGTAAGCTTTTGGTAAAGTACAAAATACCGCGCCACCAAATACTCTTTGCTCGAAATTAAAGTATTATTACATTCTTGCTAAAGTCGACTCAATGGCCGAGAAAAGATCGATCAATCCACAAAGAAGTGCGGGCCAAGTTACGCAATGGATAAAATACAAACAAGCAAGTAATGAAAATGAAAAAAACAAAAATTGGGGCGCATCACCGTGGATTGAATGCTCTAGATATTGTTGCTCTCGCACTCACATACTTGTTAGAACGTGACGCATGTCTTGTCCACAGCGATAAGTGATAAAATGGTAATCATATTGGGCCAGCAGATATTATGAGTCCGATTCGGATATATTTTAAGCTCAAGTAGGTAGGCACCTTCCAAGCCCTTCGATATTATTTCGTCTACTTCCCAATAGGGGTCCCTCGATCAATATAAGATATAAGAATCCCCTTAACCATTGAAGTGTGAAATTGAAAGCGTAGTCATTAATGGATGAAGTAATCTTGGAAAAATTCACCTAAGTAATTATTTTTATTACTTGACGACACGAAGTATTATAGAAGGTGAAAAATATTGTTACTGGGCCGACTTGTTAATATTCCTGCAGTTTATATTTTTTTAATCTTCAGTAATATTAAATGGTGATTAATTTTTGAGGTACACGGGTTACATTGGCCCTGGGGGTAACTTTGGCTCTCGCAAATTACTCTGTCCACCGCTTTTTTATGCTTTTGAACATATATACGTTGCTATATCTATGTTTTTCATGTGGCCTAAAGTAACACTCCATTGGGTTAAAGTAACCCACACTTACTTTCTTTCTTGGAGTTTTTTTTTGGTTATTTGGTCAGTTCATACCTACGAGGAAAGTATTTAATAACTTTACGCAGCAAATTGGACTCATTTACGGGCATGTGATTATTAAGGGAGTACTGCATGTTTTGCGTTATTTCGAAAAGTAAACTAAGTTAGTATATCTGAGAGGTAGTCACGTAAAATTTCGTGCGCGTGTTAGGACAGTTTAACTGTCATTTTTCCATATAAAATTTGACATCTAGATCTACCTAACGTTCGTACAATGCGTTACGTGATCGACCTGCAGGCGGCATTTTGGCGGCAAATGAAGATTACCTAGATAATACCATAGATACAAAATGTTGCTATTCTTAGCAATCTTATTGGCTGAATTACCAAGTCACGTGGTTTTGTTTGTTTACATTCCTTTAAATACCTTAACGAACAGACTATAGAGCGTCGCGCTGTAAATAATAATAAATCATATAAATAACTTAAAATATAATCTTACGTTACGTAGTACGTTAGTGCAAGATAAGTTCATTGATCGCACACCGTTATATACGAATTACTATTTCACAGCATTTTGCTAACATGACGTAAAAAGTAATCCAATTGCAAAAGATTAAGAACTTAAGCTTAAAGAGAACTTATTCACTTAATTCTGACTGCATGGCTATTGTATTTTTTATTATCGTATCATATTAATGTAAAATCACAAGACTCGAATTATAAAATGTAACATAACATTTATAATTCAAGCAAAAATATACTTACACAGGTTTTTTTATGAACCGGTAGATATAGATATTGAAAATGCTTAAGGTAATTTTGATTGTCAGTCGAATGTGAAAATATGGGTACTTACAACTTACTCATAAATATATAGCTCTTAAGTCAACGGATTGGTAACAGAACGTTTTGGTAAGTACATATTTATGAGAAGATGAAATGGATACGTATTTTTGCACTCAAGGATGAAGTACCGCTTACATAGACAGGCAATACGGATGTTTATACATAAAAATAATTAACGGTCCTAGAAAGCACTGTTTATTAATATTATTCATGAAAACTTATAAATTTTCAAATGAACACCCATCGCAAATAGTTCTTAATGACAAGCTCAAAAGCCGACTTCTCACTGCCTGTATTAGATCCTCAAAATACCAATGCTTCAATCGCATTTCGATCTTACCAACACACTAATAAGGATCAAAACCGAATAATAACAGTTTTGCCAAACGCAAATAGGCATTGCACTTACCGACTATGAACAAACTTATGATTGCGCTTCGAAAAACAAAATCTAGACTAACTTGAACCTTATTGGAATTTTACGCAGAACCGATCATGGTTGAAAATAACGTGACTGAAGGGGTCAGATATAATGGTTTGAGGCTTATGAATAGGCAATATCTTGTCCTGAGGCGCTTGCCGCTTTACACTGGTTAATGACAGTTGTATGGGCGAGTTATGCAGATTAATGCCAATTTTGTGGTACTGCAATAAATATGTACCTAAGTTTATGTTCTAACGGATATTTATTTTCTAGAAAAATATATTGATGACCTAGGAAGAGTTAAGAAATAATCCATCTATCTCACTTAAATGTGTAGTGAGCGTTGTAAATATAAGTAGCTAAATACAAAATAGGTAAAGATATAGTTATAATGCAACTGTCTATTCATTATTTAGAAAAAAAGATGATCCAGTTGTATTTGAATATTTGTTCACATAAATAACATATTATGTTTTAAGCATTACATATTAAGCGTCAACCAATCTAGGCAAGATTGGTTGACGCTTAGGTATGGAGGTACATTTTAACTGTGTATAGAAAAAAAACCCCCTCAAGAAGTTAAGTTGTTTTGTAAAGTTTTCTTTTACTGTACCTACTTTCATCATCGTGGTTGTTATCATCATCCTACTAATCATGGTCATTCTACACTTTCTTACACAAACACAAAAGACACAACACGAAATTGTCTACTAATTTATGATATGATATTATTTATATGTTTCAAATTGGCAAAATTATTCTTTCAAATTTCAAATTTATACAAATATTTGGAATTCCCAAGACACGTGTATAAAGCTTTTAAGAAATTCCCAGCAACACAGTACGTACTATAATATTAGTAGGTACATTTATTCCACACGAGTGAATAAGGCCGGACGCAGACAGGCCGGCACATTTACCACACACACCATTGCCCGCAAATGAAGCGAGAAACGTCTCAATCCAGGGAAGCCAATGTTTATTTTATACGGACGTTTTCAGGACTTCCGTTAACATCAAATGTTTTACGTGGAATACGAATTGAAGCGTGCTTTTCATATTTTTCAGAAGGTTAAACAACTGTTGTGTATGCCTTTCCGTTCCCATACGCAAAGTAGGCGCTTTTATGATGTCGAGTTGCGGAAACCCAGCCCGCGTACACCTATAACTTATACGCCTTTCCGTTTCCATTATGTGTGACAAAGTCAATTTTCAAAGTATTAGCGAGTATTTTAAATTAGACCTCGTCGGAGATGACAAGACAAACTTGATGACTTGGCCAAGACTAGTGGCTTGCCAGGACAGGGACGTGAAAGAGAAAGAAGGAGGCTTTTGCCCAACAGTAGGACACTTAATAATAAGTCAAGAATTAAAATAAACGAATTCAAATGCAACCTTCAAATGGTTGTGTTTCTAGGATTGAGACATTTCTCATATAGGTATTAAGAGTTAGGAGAGCATTTCATGCAGGTATTTTTGACTCTACGCGTACACTGGAGGCTATAGGATGGTATAGTATTCACTTATAGTATTCATTATAGTATAAGAAGCATTCATAAACGAGAAATTCTTGAGAAAACTTTTGCTTGCGCCACAAACTTGGGCACATTATTCGCGAACCAAACTTTTGGTGAGTACGTTGAAAAGAATATCCCAAGTTTGCTTTGCAACTTTACTTTCTATTTACGAATAGGAATGCGTACCCTAGTCACGAAAAACATTCATAAAGAACATGTCAGAATTGATACACAGGCTAAATAAATAATCAAACGATGGTTCAATCTTAACACTACACTACTCAAACAGACGTGACATCTCAATTCCTAGTGACCAGCTTTATTAATTCTACCAAAATCAGATACTTGAGCATTGATGCCACAAAATCCAACAATTAATATTAAACCCAATACCGAACCTATAAAGTTGATAATAAAATAGCAATTTCGGAGTTCAATGGGCAAATAACTCGATGGAATTGAGATACGAGAGGACACGTGCAAGTTATTGCCTCACAAGTGTTTGGACAAACTAAAATATTGCTTATTTGGGCGGAAAATCTTCCAAAGGGACCGAGTTGGAATGACCTAGCAAAAGTTGGGGATTTATTGGCTGGTGTCGATTGATTAATCGTTTTGTAACCTAACAATGCCGACTATACGTACAAAGACATTGATATTTTATTGTAAAGATGAATGACCTTCATATTTTAATAAAATCCTATGACGAAATGAAACTGACCATGATTGCAGAGTCGATTATGATTATTGATTAATGATGCGCTAAGAATATTTTTTAACAATTAAAAGGCTCGGTCATAAGCTATGAAAGGTGCTATATGGTATTGTATCGGTGGTAAAACGCTTACCTCACGCAATATTGGCATCTGCAACAGTAATAGTTTTGCTTTACTGGAATGACCAGAAGTTTTCTTACTAACATTTGTTATTATTTCTTCTGCACAGGTACCTGAAATGAATTTTTTATCGCCCTCTCTCTCACCCGCCATTGGTCACGCATGTCATCAATACTCATTTCACTTAAAACCTCCTTTCGCAAATCATCCGCTCTATGGCCTGTCTGCCAAATTCAAATTCTGACAGTAGAAAAACATCTATCACTTCTGAAGAAAGATTTATAACTATTGGAAGAAAATAATACGTTTTTTAATAAAATAAGTACGCGATAAACCCCTAAATTGTGCAGAAGAAGAGAGGCAATCAGCATACCTTCGATTATAAAGAATAACAAGTGGCGGCCGCCTGAAACCTCGACAAGGAACTTCAGGTACGGCAGGCTTCCATTAAACTCATTTCATTTCTCAGACCAATCCGTCCCTTTTGGCCTACGGTCTTCTACCGTCCTTCGTCCCTTTTCCCTTCCTCGCGACCACAGAAATGGCTCAAGCTGGTCGCCATTACACAGCTAACGTAAATGTCACGTTATTCTTAGTGAATTATTTTCATATTGTATTTTCGCCATTCGTAAATAGTACTCGATCAAATGCATAAACTGCCGTTCATCTGCCCGCTGGCATCCTGAATTTAAACTAACAAGTTCACGAGTCCGTTCGACGTAAGTAATAATTCTACCTTATATAATAGTTAAAATATTTCGTTTTTTTTTCCAAGTAAGTGTAGTTGTTATTGTGCTATTGAGAGCGAAACTAAAATCAACAAATCAATGATCATAAAAGTCGGTCCAGCCTTATTCAAAATCAAATTCAAATTATTTATTTCAGACTCATGTCCATATCATGTTAATAACAATATAAACTTATAAAACTACGTTAGTTACATTAAATTATACACCTAACCTCTTGAGCCCATGTGTAGGGAGGATGTTCCAGTGTCTCCACACTGCGGAAGCAGGACTGTCCCGAACCAGCTAAAGAAAGCTGTTGAATAAATGCCATCGACCTAACCAACCATCGAGCCGTCATTATATACTCGAGCTATAAACGGAGTAAATAACACGACTTTGTTTTATATTTAAAGATTATTAGAACAAAGCCAACCCGAATATCTTTATAATCATAATTCCTACGTACGACAATTTCTCACAATAAGCAAAACTTAAAATAGCACGGACGTCAGTTCACGGCGCATTGCGGCGCACGCGCAACTGGCTTCCTTAACGAACTGCGAAATTGTACAAACGGACCACAAATTCCCCGAAACGGATGTTTATTGAGATATTTTCATTTAAAATTCTTTGTTTTTGTACAATCGTAGATTGAAATAGTTTCGTTTCTTAATGCGCTGCAAGTTACAACTAAATAATGAGTAATTCTAGCAGTGAATCAATTTAACAATGATTTTATTTAAGGCTGCACATTCGACATTTTCGTGAAAATGAGTTGTTTTGTAACCGTTTTATACATTATAACGTATCAATTTTGCTGTCGTAAAAAAATATATCATAATCTGCAAGATATGCGACGGGTCATAGTTTTCGCAGAAATCCATTTTAACAATAAAAATTAGAGAAAAAGAAATCTAAAGTCACCCCTATTTTTTCACTTGTAACCATTTTACTGCTCCATTTTTTATCAGAATAATATGAAATTTTATAACTTTCTTCATACAATGATGCCCTTGTTCATACAAGGGCATCATTTTCTTACTTTCTTAATTTTCTTAAAAAAATATCTCGTTTTCTGAAATATTCCGCCAAAGTTCCTACGCCTCCCCGTTTTCGTCCATACGGTCAGTGCGGGACGAGACACGTTGCATGACGGACCTGTGTTAATTTGCGCTGCGCCGAAATATTTAAATATTTGTGGAAATTGTGGACTATATTTGTTGCATAGAGTGGACAATCCGTTTTGTGATTCGTATAGTAGGTAACTAATAAACATTTGCGTATAGTTTAGTTTTTAGTGACAGTTAATTTTGTAGCATAGAGTGGAGAATCTATTTCGTGGTTTGTAAAGTAGTAGGTACTATAGACAAGACAACTGACTGACCATCCGTGCACTTTATGTGTATTGTAATAAGGTTCTTGTATAAATACAGGATGGTCAGTTAACTGTGTTGGCGTTTGTACCTAATTAACATTTACGTAGGTATAGTTTAGATTTTGTTTTTAGTTCAAGATGGGAAATAAACGCAGGAGGAAAATACGTAATATCAAGAAATTTTACAAGAGAAGAGGAAAAAGAATACACAAGTAAATACCTATTCTATCAAAGTATCAAATATCTAAACAGTATGAAAATTGAGAAATCGCTAAAACCAGTCATTTTATTAGTAAATATATTTACAATATCTATTGCTTAGGAGCATGAATAATTATAGAAACAATATTGTTTTATCTGCTCGTATTAATGACTGTCAAGTGTTAATAGAATAAGTTCTAATAAAAATAGTGGGCTTGGCAAATATTGTAAGTACCTACCTATGGGTTGCATGCCAACTCCAAGTTAGATACAGAGTTATTATTTGATATGAAACAAAGTATGATTAACGTACAACTAATCTATAAGTATATATATACCCGAGGCCGATTTCTGTACAGTCAGCATAATATAGTTAGTAGCAGCCAAGTTAGCCAAATATATCGGAACGTACATTCATCGAAATAGTCTTTGTTACTATAAGTAGGAGTAAGGAATGTGTTACGATATATTTGGCTACTTTGGATCCTACTAACTATCTGATGCTGACTGTACACGCCATCATCATCAAATCAAGGAAGTAGAACGTAGTAAATATACCGAAAATCAGTTTAAAACTTAACAACCTTACACTTACACAAAAGGTAACGGACAGACAGAACCACTTTCGCATTTATAATATTAGTATGGAGTATGGATATGGAAGTTTGTATAGTATGGATTATATGTCTTTCCCGCGCGCGGGACAATGATGTCCCGGACCTTTAGGAGGCGTGCGTGGAGCTCTGAGCCAACACGTAGAGGCCCTTTTGACAATTTAATGAAATGCAAGGAGTACAAAGCACCCGCTGGGGTGTAAGAGCCTATTGCTAGTTGATGGAATCTAAATAAAACGGGTTATTGGGTGAAAATGATGGACTAGTAGCTAGGCTATTGGATGAAACATCGGACGCTGCCCAATAAAACTGTTTCACATTTTATCTCTGGCAGACGGTGACTCGCTAACTGCTAGATGGGCCCCTATTAATAGCGACATTAAAAAATGGCCTAAGGGCAACAGTAGGTATGGATTATTATTATTACCTTTATATTTTTTCGCACTATCCGTCTCTCTTATTAGAATATTTAGTAACAGAGGTATAGTGCGAGAAAAATCGAAAGTATGTCGCGGCCGTCTAGTGCTAGGCGTGCTGAGGGCCTACCGCGAAACGAAACCGAACTTCGTTCGTGTATCTCCCTCTCTGTCGCGCTTGCTAGTTCGAGCGACAATGAGAGTTATTCGAACGAATTTCGTTTTCACTAGCACGGCTAGCACAAGACGGCCGCGACATACTCTCGATTTTTCTCACACTATACCTCTCTTTCCTAATGTTCTAATAAGAGAGAGACCGATAGTGCGAGAAAAATGTCGCGTCCGTCTCGTGCTAGCCGTGCTGACGGAACTACACTAATCGTAAGTAAATAGTATCATAATAGTAGGGACATAATTTTTGAACTTAATCAATTATGTAATTTATGTATGACAAATATCACGTTTCAATTAAGCATGAAGAATGTCACCCACCCACGTCCACCCTTGGATGATGACGCGTCTGTAATCTTACCTAACTTAGTTTATGTAACGCTTAATAAACAACGGCGGGTTGTGCGACTTGCGCGGGGAGAGGGTCGAGGCTCCGCCCATACGCTCAAGGACTTTAGCGGGTGTACAAGCCTTAAGTAATGATAGTAGAAAAGTCACCTGAATGATTTTGGTTTTGCTAACGTATATCGCTAGCAATTGACATTGCAATAAATAATACTGGAAGTAATTATTCTGTAATCATTTTCTACAACCCACACTCTGTTATCAGTGATAAACAGCTTATCTACGTGTAGATCAGATCAGTTATTTTTAAATAAGTTGCACACACATAAACAATGTGACTAATATGAGGAATCAGTCCAAAATATTTTGTTGTCAAACTACAATAGGTACTTTACTGTCAATATCAAATTCCCGTAAAAATATATAGGGAATCTACTAGACAGTGCAGGGACGTAACGTACCATTCCACAAACAAAACAGAATAATATTTTCGTGACTGTTATTTTTATGATTGGTCCTTCAGCTATGTAGGTCATCTCAGTTTTATCAGCCAACTTGAAAGACCCGCTTCCTTTGAAGTACCCCTTTGAAGTTGTAAGAAGGTTGTTACTTCCCTGTTTCGGTATGAGATATGCTAAGCTTGGGTGTTATTGCGGGTGGATGTCATCATGTGAGACATTCGCTAGAGCGCGAGCACATAATATGTATACAAGGTGCAATTTTTTACTTGATACAACATAGCAAAATGTGAATCTATCCATGATTCTGAGCAACTTTTATTATGGGACCAACTTTGTGTTATGCAAAAAAAACAACTATTTCATTAACTCTGCTCATTTTAGACTGACGAGAAAGTATGAACAGGTGTTTTTTTTATTTCGAATTTGTTTATTGAACACATTATATTACAAGTCCGGACAGCAACTTTGTTATTCAAACAAAGTTGCTGTTATTATGTGTACGTGAATAATGAACCCCACTAAAATCACTACATTAAAGTGATTGCCAAGACTCCCTAGCTCATATAGCTTTCAGCGTTAAAAAGATATCAGATCATAAGTAGCGCCAAGCTTCCTACTCCACGTGGCGTAACTTTACCACTACCAGCCACGCTCTACAAATTCTATAGGTATCTTGGCTTTAGTAAAAATCCTGAAATATGTGTTTTATTATTTATAAGAAGGAGTCCCTATAGCAATTTTCAGACGCAAGCATCAGAATTTACGGAAGTCTCATACAAAATTTCATCCCCTAGTTTAAGGGGTTGGGGGGTAAATGTTCATTTTTTGGATTTTTTTGTTGATTATGTACTAATACTAGCTTACATACCAAATTTCAGCTTTCTAGGACTTCAGGAAGTAAGTACCCTAAAGGTTTTGATGATCAACGTGACTGAGTGAGTGAGTCAGTGACGAAATCGGCGTTTTTTAGATATCAATAAAATCGAAAGTATAAGAGCTATGCAATTGAAACTTTATATAGGTATTTAATAGGTGCACTATTGACATCATATCCCGAGTATTTTGTTTATCTGGTTTAATCAAAACCCGAGTTCAAAAAAGGGAGGAAGGGAGGGTTCAAAAAAAGACGAAGCGCTTCGCGAAAAAGTGGCCTTGTGCTTCGCTTGGCTCTTCTTAGCGGGGGCACTACCGTGCCCACAGATGATGAAAGTTGTGGTACGTTGGTAAGTTCGTGACCGTACGGTCACGAACTTTAATTGTTGAGCCATTTAGAGGTCAGTTTATACTGGACACTCAAATTAACTATTAATTTAGTTCACAACTAAATGGCTCAAAAACTGAAGTCTTTGACCGTACGTATACTGACATATTCATTTTGTTTATATTAGTATCTGGCCTTTAAGGGCCACTTATTTTTAGGCATTTTCGCTACACACAATTTCTGCCAGATTATCTAAATAAACATCCAAAAACGTATAAAAACGGGTATGTTACTATAACTGTGACCAAGAAATCCTTTACACGAAACCAAACATAGCCGAAAGTCAATAGTTCGCCCGAATAAAAGAAAAGTTACTGGCTCCACACATATACGTCGCCAAGGGTTTCCGCTAACTTCATTGGAGTGGCTTGAGGACTCCCATTTGTTTCCGCTTTGTGGATGGAAATGGAAAACATCCAATGATTACCTAATGAAATTTAAATCAGCAAGCAAATGACTAAACTGCGCTCACTGAAAAAAATGCTTGAAGATTATGATTATGACCAAATATGACTATTATGTATATACTTAGTAGCCACTAATTCTAAAAATGGTTCCTAAGCTAAATTGCTGGTTTAAACGGTATCAAAACATCGCTAGCTAAATGTACCTACTACAAGCGAAGTAAGAGTGTAAAGAATTTTTATAAAAAAAACCTAATCTGCCAATCCATCCAATCCGCCAAGTCGAGCAAAACAGCGAGCGGCACGGCCGTACCCTCCTTTTCTCGAAGCAGTTCAGGCCATTTTCGACCCCCGTATAACTTCGTTGTGGATAAAATTAGAAGCCTGAATTTTCAGTAACCAAGCACGCATTGTATAACCACAATATATTTCAAATTTCATCTGATTTAAACCAGTGGTTTAAAAATTATAACTAGTCAAAGTTTATTAATTTTGTCACTCACTGACTCACCGATCATCAAAAGTCTAAGGCACTTCTAGCAGATATAGAAGCTTCAAATTTAGAATACAATTAGTGTTTAGTCTATAAATAAATCAAGACAAAAAAAAATGCTATTTCACTCCAGTTTTCTAGATACACCAACTGCGTAAATAACTTTGTAATCACATATAAACATATATGATTACAAAGTTATATTTGCAGTGACTGGGACAAAAATAAAAAAATAAGAATGGGATATTGATAACACAATAACCTACAAAAAGAAGTGAGATCCCATAAAAACATTCCATGTAAAAAAGAGGCCAAGTCTCGAAACTCTTCCACCGTAAAAAGTTGTGAGATATTTGGAGTGCGATTGCCAAGTTGCAGAATTTTATTTAGCTAGCAAATAAAGAAGAATAAGAATGCCTGAGACTTGGTACTACGAAATATCTCACAACTTTTTACGGTGGAAGAGTTTCGAGACTTGGCCTCTTTTTTACATGGAATGTTTTTTATGGGATTAATGTATACATATAACTTTTTTTGCCATTCACAAAATTAACGTCGATGTTGAAATATTAATTCAAAACAAGGAGAATATTAAAGTCATGGTCACTAACTAGTCCTTTGCTACAAAATAATTCAACAACCATTCGCGACGTCCGCAACATTACGAGTACATTTGTTCGCAAAATCGTTCGAAAATTCACCAATGATTACGAATTTCCTTTTATTTCGACGGTAAAGTGAAAAGCCAATCTCGCCGAACTGTCGTCGAGCACGGTTCCCCTATTTTTCTTCGTACAACTCGTTCCACCCATAAAATTGAGTTAGCCCAACGGTTAATACTTTTGGCAAACAACTTCGCATTGGACCTACGTGGTTACTTCTGTTTTCCAACTGTAACACGGTGTTTTATGGGTATTGAGTTAGTGAAGCCTTCCGGGGGTACGATTAAAGGTTACTTTAGTTTTATTTAAAGAGGAGATTTTGAAAGGTTGTATAAGTTTTCATGAAAATGAATAGACTACCATAATCTTACTAACAGCAAAATGGCTTTAGTTGCTTAATTTTCAGCAACCATGCATAACAGCAACCTTGTGAATCTTTATTGTCAAATGCAAAGAGAGGAACATCTACAACCCTATATTGAGTAACCCCTTTACTGTTTATGTTTATTTGGCCCCACTCTAGTGGTTACATTTGAACAGAGCTGTATCATGGGCTCTGCCCGCATTTACCGAGATTACTTTTTGTTTATAATATTTAAACTGTCTTTCATTGTGCAATGTGCAAGAACTTTTGAAAACGAATGAGTACTTTCAGAAGTTACCAGCCGTAGCACTTCATGAACTTTCGGCGTTGTTGGCGATCAAAAGGTTAATGTCATACGCCAAATAAGTTTTATGAAATTATGTCAAATAGACCAACACAGTCATGAAAAGTTTAATATGAAGATAAAATACCAGTAAGTAGGAAAACAGCCATAGTCCAACACTGTCGAGATCTATGTTAATTTTAACTTTATTAAACTTGAAGACATTTAACTTATTTGCAAATAAGTTTAACTAAGTATTCCAACAGATTCACGGTGTCTGACACAGTGAAATTCAGAGTCAGTGTTAAATCGTTCTGCAATGTAGGTCATGCCGCATTGGGCCACCTACATCACAGCTCCAAATGTGCTCTAGATGCTTATTAACGTATTGGTTACGTGCAACGTAGGCAGAGGGTTCAAGTGTGTTGTGCCGATGGGTTAGTAACCTAACACTGCATTATCACATCTTGTCCATCTTTAAATCTACGGTTGCTAGAAGTGCCACAGACAAATATTTTACTGTCCTCTGTCACAGTGGTCGTAGTACGCAATAAGAAGTTAATGGGGCGCTCCTTCATAGATTGAATGATATCATTATGTATAGTTATTTACTAGTGGCTCTGTGAGCTGCACGCTGCTATTTGAAATTTAACGAATTATTTAATTTGTTCAAGTAGGCCTAGTAACAAGCACTTTCAATTCGTCAGCAAATTTTTGCTTTGCGTAATTTATAAAACTTAAAAAATAAAAATGATATGAACAAAAATTTTATAAAAAATACTAGTCTAGAATGTTTCTAGAAAAACAAACTAATGTCAAAAAACAAAATATAACGACAATAATAGATTAAAAATTCAGTCACAATTAGTTCAATGGAGTTTTATCATTCATGTAGTCTTGTGTCATCATCAACATATCAGCCGAAAGACGTTCAAGTCTGGACATAGGCCCCAAAGAGTGCCAAAATGACCGGTCCTGCGCCAACCGTAGTCAGCGGACTCCCGCTACTTTTACCAGGTCATCAGGTTAATATCGGTTACCTCGGTTTTGCTGCGGATAACCTCATTTCTGATGCGTTTGATTGATTATGTTCCTTGCATTATATATTGTGTTAATTGTACGTATGAACTTGCATTTCGAAGGTTAATCGATTCGAAATGCGTTTATTTGCTCATCACGATATGAGCAATACCAATAACCAATCACATTAATAATTAGGTTGTGTACTGCAAACATGATTGTTGATTAACAACTAACTGTGTTGAGCGTCTGTTTGAAATTATTGAAGTAATCTAAATATCCCAGTGCCCGTCGCTGCCCCAATAGTTTACGCCTTCAATCATGAATCTTAACGTGACAATTATATGTATTATAATTAATACAATTTATTAATTTATTCATTACAAATGTACCTGAGCTCATAGTATGTTATGTTGAAATAATTAATTGACCTAATTAAATCTCGTTCATTCGGTTACATAGTGCGGATTCTTATTTTAGACCGAATTCACTTCTCTTTATGCCTATGGCCTAGTAAACAAAGCGATTGTCTTTTATTGTTAAAATGTAACCGCTAATTGATACTGTACAATAAACATATTAAACGTCAACACTTTTCCAATCAAAAGGCGGCTTTATGTCTCAGCAAAGGAAGTCCATATTAAAAAGTACCTACTACTTAGCAATGTTGACCATTTGGTATTCAAAAAAGAAAGACCGGGTTGCACTCCAGGAGTGAAAACATGAATAATTTTAATTTTATTTAAAAAAACACCCTCCCTCCCCCCATTTTTCCCCATCCCAAACAGTGCACAGCGCCGCTAAAGAGGTTTTCACTTCTAAAATAGAGGTCTAGAATTAGAATCCGCGCTATACAGGTATATTGCGTTTACTCTATATCATGTAATAGTGTTATAGATTAGATTACTTATAATAATATATGGAGTACTTCCTACAATATAAAGACCTTTAGGTATAATATTCAAAGCTTGATTTATACAGCGTGCCTCCAGCATTAGCATATTCCAGTGTATTTCGAATTAATTCAGCGAATACGATACGCTTACAGAAGAAATATTAATTAAAACCGACTAAGAGAGCAAAGAGTAAAAATTATAAGGTTGTCTGTAAGAGATCACTTCAAAGCGATATGACCGCCTGTTGTTATCATTATTTATTTAATCTAGTCTTGTAACATGTTGTAGGTACTTATGTTGTGGTGCAATAATTAATATTATTATTATTCTCTTTATTCATATTTCTTCTTAGGCTAGGTTCTTACAATAATTATAAATATAAGAATTAAAATTTAAAATATAAAAACCTAACCTTGGCTGCCGCCGGCAGCGAGGCGAAAGCGAAAGCCACCGGTGGTAAGGGCGACAGAGAGAGGAACCTCCTGACTATCCGCGCAGTGTCAAGGAGTACCGCCTTCTGGATGACCCTTGATCCATCCATCCATATTCGCTATTAGACTGTCCGCAGAAACGACTATCGAGACAAGGATCGTCGAATCAACATCGCACAAGGCGATTACCTCGTGAGCCAGGTCAAGGTTCTGATGGCTTGTCCTTCTCAGCCTTCACGCGGTTCTCATCATGGGGGATGGTGATGTCGATTGCCTGGCGTTTCAATCGATCTGTCAGCACGATATCACGCCTATTGGCTAAGAATAATTCTGTCCGTGATGACAGATCGATCCCAATAGAACGTGGCACGACCATTTTCGCGCCCATGGACACTTACAACACCAGAAGAGTTGTAGGTGCGTTGCCGGCCTTCGGGGTGTACTAATAGTAAGGCACTTCGAAGTCCACAAGACCGTATAGCAGAGCAAGTTGCTGGTGAATGATCCTGGCTACATGGTTATGTCTGTGCAAGCACTCGCCGTTTGCTAGGTGACCAGAATCGGAGATAATATGCCTGAGTGATTCCCCGGGACGGCGGCTTGCCCGACAAATGTCGACCGTACCGTCCTTCGGGATCTACCTGCGGTAGTTGATCGTCATAATATTATTATTATTTGTATGTTTTTTCCATGTGTCGGGACCGTGGGGTCCCGGACTTTTGGAAGGCATGTGTGGGGCCAAAGCCAACAGCGCAGAAGCCCTTTAAAACAAAAAATATCTAAAGCGAGGGATACACATGGCGTAAAAAGGCAGGCGGTGACTCACCAACCCGTTAAGGGCGCCCCACTAAACAGTGGCATAGGACGACAATGGAACAACACGTCTGAGCGGCTGTGAGGTTGTCGAGAGATGAGTCTGCGGTAGCCAGATCCCGGTAATGCGTTCACGGGCCGCCGGCGTTATTACATTTTACACTTCCAACCTGGACCATACTTAGATGCCGCTCTTGCGACTCCGCTCTGGCCAGCCGGTTAAGGCAAGCACAGTCGAGGGCCATATCAAACGGGCCCTCTGGACTAGAGGTTAGGGATCCGTAGTGTAGCCACTCACCGTCGACTCGCCACAAGCTGCTCCCGCAGTCTTATTATTATTATAGTTAATAATGCACATTAAAATTATCAGCTACTTTCAACGAGTGTTTTTTTATTATTATGGAGATGTTCATAGCCGGGTGAATCAACTTTCAACGTTGTTTAAATTTAAGAATCTCACATTTAACACGCATGAAATCCTTTTACATTTCTGACAAAACCTGGTAAAGCAGTGGAAAAGACACGTTTTTTAAGAAATCTGGGGACAACGACGTCCACTGCGTTACTCATTACATTATTGTAAAAATAATATTAAATTTAGACTAAAAGACATCATAACTAAATGTTGTCTCAACAATCTGATTTGTACCAGCCTAGGTGGCTTAATAAACAAATATGGAGTTTTTATATATTTTTTTATTTTGTGAGAATAGTCGGAAAACAGGGAGTAGGCAGACCTTTAAAAATGGATCCACCCTTCGCTTGTAAAAGTATTAATAGTTATTTGTTATACAAGGGTGCAAAGTTGTATTTTACCCGCGAGTGTGAAATTGAAACACGAGCAAGCGAAAGGATTAACTATAGTTGAGCTGAGCGTAGCGAGTGTTTCAACACCCGAGAAGTAAAATACATTTGCACCCGAGTGTAACACAAAACTTTTCACCTCTCTGTAGCGAGGAAAGTGCAACATGCAAAACACAACTTTATTTAATATATAAATTTTTTTAACAGTAATAATGACGTTAAGTAATATCAAGTAGAATTTTGGTCAAGTGCGAGTCGGATTTTAGTTTTCCCATACATTTTGAGACCAAGCGCCTCCCGATGAAGGCAACAAGCAATTTTTCAAAAGTTGTTAAATATTTATTTTATTCTGATTTATAGTATTTGTTGTTATAGCGGCAACAGAAATACATCTGTGAATTTTCTGTATTATGAGCGTTTTATGTTTTGTTATCTGTCAAAAGCTAAGTACTTAAAAACGCTCCAAGGTCAAATTACTTTCCCCTCTAGTGGATAAAATGCTTTTTTACCCACTGATTTTAAAGGACAAAAGACGGCTTTCCGAGACAGTGAGGGGAAAACATTTTGCCCAGCAGTCGGACACACAATAGGCTCACAAAAAAAACATTATCGCATACGCATTATTTTTAAGGATATTTTATTAAGTTGTTCAGTAGGCAGTATAATCAATATTGCGTACACATGAACTAGTATTTTATAAAAATATCGCATCTGTTTCATTAATCTATGAGTTTAGGATTTGCAGACGATTTGCATATTTCTAAACTGGATGCGGACGTCGCCTGCCTTTGTTTGTCTAATGATATTTTATCACGCAACTGACACTGCCTGATTAATGAATTTTAATTATGTCAGCTCGCCAGACTGAATGTCGTATGTAAAACTGTTGCTACTGCAGATACATTTTGAAGTTTAGAAATGTTTTTATTTCCCACTGCTTCAATCTAGAATTTTCGATGACTGTATTTTATTCTTGATATTTTCAAGGTAAGAGTGAGCAGGCATTTTCATGGTCAGCGTGATCCATCTAAGGCCTTGTGTATTTTCCATCGAAGGACAAACCCAATCCTATTTCCTATTAAAAAAAACTTAGTATCTGCCCTGTTTTTGAGGAGTTTGATGATTAAAATGTCTATTGCCAGAACGTGATGGTCGTTTATTGTTGTGGATAAAACATCCATCACATTCTGGAAAACGTACTGTGGCTTACTTGTTGGTTGGAGATAGATAACAGGGTAGTAGGTAATTAAGTAAGTCCCATGAACGCCTGTGACATCTAAATAAATATTTACTTACTTGTATGCTCTATGTACAGTTATCATGTAATTTATTAGAAATAAAATGCGTTCAATATAATACCTATAAAATTGTCACAACAACCGCCTTCAAAGTAAATGCGTCTTATAACTGCGTCTCTTGGTTATTGTGACAAATTACTAGGTGTGAAATGGCCCTTATTCATAAATGAATAACATCAGGCCCCTATTTCACCAAATTTACAATTGTCACCTGACACTGACAATTCGCCATGCATTGCTTGTTCTAGAAGTCAAGGTGGTTGCTAGTTTACTTGTGGATCCAGCAATGTACGGAGAATTGTCGTTGTCATGTGACAATTGTTGAGTTGGTGAAATAGGGGCCAGATCGCTCACCAGTCTTCGTTCTTTGCGTCGTATCATCCTTCCACAGCACGCTGACGAGACAACGCCGGTCGACGGGTGGCTCGCATTCCATATTTAGTCGTTTTCATAGGTTTTTGATAGCATTGCTGTGTTATTTTGTTCCTGTGTTCATTTAGCAATGTTTGGGAAAGAGAAATCACACACTGCACCATATAGTTGTTGGATGTTGCTATTGTTTCCACTTTGTCTCGTAAATAAATTCAAGAAGTTTAATATTAGCATTGACAATAAAATCTGGTGGATGAAGCTGCTGTATTGTTTTTTTAGCGTTAGGTTGCACACATCTTGTTATACTGTTCAATCATTGCAATACTTAATATTATTTTATAATAAGTATTGATGATTTGTTATGACACTTAATGACAATGACAATGGCACGTTTGAGATTTGTTAGCTTCGTTCAAAAAGTAGATCATTGTAAGACAATAGAGCTATCAATATCATAATATGCTGATAAACGTCCTTGGAAAGTGTATAGGCATATTTATATGTATTCATAGTACACTTTGATGTAATACTTCAATTTATGACTATTGCTGATGATGATATTCATATTAGGTACAAACGACAACACTGTTAACTGACCATCCTGTGTTTATATAGAACCTTATTACAATGCACTTAAGGTGCACCGATGGTCAGTTAGCTGTGTTGTCGATAGTACCATTTGAGTGTAGATAACGCCTTGTAAAGCAGATTATATTATTTTATAGAGATTTCCAACCTACGCGGATTACTTCTGTCAAGATGTCAATGCCAATAAGATGCCAAATTGGATGGCAATGAACATCAATCATAGTGCGTCACGTCAAATAGAGAAATTGACATTATAATATTTGTGTTATTATATAAATAGTTATGCTCAATACAATTAATTGGTAGTGAAATAAAATCTGCTTAGTTGTAAGACTACATAAGCGTCGGTAAATCAATACCTTTTTTATACTATAAGAGACATTCAGTTTTCAATGGGAATAAAATCCTATCGTGATTAAATTAAATTGTAGACTTGTCGTGCGATAATGTATGATAATTAAAAAATACTACCTGGCCCCTATTTCACCAACTTGACAATTGTCACCTGACACTTACAATTCGCCATACATTGCTTGTTCTAGAAGTTAAGGGGGTTGCTAGGTTACTTGTGGAACCAGCAATGTACGGAGAATTGTCGTTGTCAGGTGACAATTGTCAAGTTGGTGAAATAGGGGCCTGCATTGTACTATCGACAACACAGCTAACTGACCATCGGTGCACCACAAGTGCATTGTAATAAGGTTCTATATAAACACAGGATGGTCAGTTAACAGTGTTGTCGTTTGTACAATGAAGAACTGTAAAGTGCAAGAAGGCGCATCGCGTAAGTGTTTGCATTCAACAGTTACTTAAATTATGAGTAAAAAAAATTCAACTAATAACAAAACAGAATAGTACACACTCAGACCAGGTCTGAGAGTACACAACGCAAAAATCTAAAATTCTAAATCTGAATAGTAATTCATAAGTACTTAGCATTGAAATCATTCAACACAGAGGTACTTTTTACTCTTTTCTTACTTACTGCTGATACGGAACGACCCAGAGTAAATCTCTACACTAAATATCTTCCGTCAAATTTCTCCGTCCAAAACCTAAACTACTAAGTCTCGACACAAATATAATGATTGATCTCAATGACATTAATTGAGTTTATTCGGCTACTACTGTTATCTGGGCTTTACTCGTACCCTTCAACTCACTAGTGATATGTTGCAATCGATTGAAATAAAACCGATACACCAAGACATATTGATCGCATTTATGTGACACGCAGACAGGACCGACATAGCAGCAGGACTATATACGCCCTGCTGTCACGCCGTAGGGAGCCTTAAAAGATTCATACAGACTGACTGTGTTATTCTGAGTGTCTGTCTGAGTCAACTTATCGATATGATATTTTATGACAATTGTTACTCGTACTTGTTCATGTTCATCACATGAGTGAGCACACGTCAGGATGAGTATCCACTATGACCAGAGTTGTGCCTGGTTGCGAGGCGGTGAGCCAGGAAAAAATGGACCAATGAGAAGCAAAGCGCGAGCGCGGGTAGCCACGCTATTATTGGTCACCGCCGTGGAACCTCGTACAGCTCGGGTGGATACTCACCCTTAGACTGGGCTCGCGCTAATATATTACCACAGAATAAATAATAGTGCCAAAGTACAGAAGGTCCACTGTCTAACAAGACCGACGAAAATCGAATTACGGCATCCTGCTCTACAGCTTAGCACGTGCTCTTTTGCAACACATGGTCGTCACGCTTGCTTGCTTGAATGAGTGTCATTTTTAAGATTGCGCCGAGCATAATCGGCAAAAACGGCAGTAACCGTTTCGACGGTGGAGTTCACAATTCTTTACAATAAAATATAAATTATATGTAATTATAATCACAAAGAGTGAGTTTACAATAATAAACTATAAATATTCTCTACTATAGTTTACTAAATACAGTTCCGTAAAGTTGCACAAAAAATGAGAAGAAAGTGTGTCGGCGTTTAGGTAAAATTGAATAAAAATAAATATACTTTAGTTTCATAATCCTACTCAAACGAATCTCCAATGTATTAACTACAAAAGAATCCAATCCTAACATTTCAAAGTGCTTTGGTTATTTACTTATGATTTTTTAAAAACGCCATTCAAATCCGCCATATAAATAAAATTACTATGGAACAAAATGATGAAATATAATACGCGAGCAACGCATGACATATTCAGTCACCCCCGAGAGCTCAGAGAGAGAGCACGTCTCAATGCGGCGCTGTGACACTTAAAAATACTTCGATGTCAATTGTGTATGAATACAGCAGTCATACGCAGCAAAACAGGGTAAGTATTATTTTTGATATTATAAGCTTCTAAGCAGGTCGATCACGTAACGCATTGTACGCGCGTCAGTTTAGATCTAAATGTCAATTTTTATATGGAAAAATGAGAGTTGTATCTACCTGAGGCGCGTTCGAAACGTTACGTGGTTGCCCCTCAGGAGCAACGAGAACTGATGACGAGGGTCTCATGACGGAGCCGGAAGATGGCTGGTGGAACTCTATGATGGAAGGGGCTAAGATAGTCGAGTTTGGGCTCGTTTGCTTTGTTATCGTCAGTACTTACCATTAAACATGACGGCGAGGGTCTCATGACGGAGCCGGAAGATGGCTGGTGGAACTCTATGATGGAAGGGGCTAAGATAGTCGAGTTTGGGCTCTTTTGCTTTGTTATCGTCAGTACTTACCATTAAACATGATGGCGAGGGTCTCATGACGAAGCCGGAAGATGTCTGGTGGAACTCTATGATGGAAGGGGCTAAGATAGTCGACTTTGGGCTCGTTTGCTTTGTTATCGTCAGTACTTACCATTAAACATGATGGCGAGGGTCTCATGACGAAGCCGGAAGATGGCTGGTGGAACTCTATGATGGAAGGGGCTAAGATAGTCGAGTTTGGGCTCGTTTGCTTTGTTATCGTCAGTTCTTACCATTAAACATGATGGCGAGGGTCTCATGACGAAGCCGGAAGATGGCTGGTGGGACTCTATGATGGAAGGGGCTAAGATAGTCGAGTTTGGGCTCGTTTGCTTTGTTATCTTGAGTACTTACCATTAAACATGATGGTGAGGGTCTCATGATGAAGCCGGAAGATGGCTAGTGGAACTATATGATGGAAGGGGCTAAGATAGTCGATTTCAAACTCAAGCTCGTTAGCTTATTCCTGTATAGTCTCTATAGTCAGTTATAAAATCAAAAAAATATTAGACAGGTATTTCTTATTTTTTCAATTACAAAAATGTAATGAAGATATAGCCCGTTAAAGTTCCGCGTGACGTCACGCCGTGCCACACTTTTTACCACAACTGACGTCACGAGTCCGCAGCTCTGAACTTTGACGTGCTTTTTTATAATTTTTTTCCCTTGACAAAAGAAAACATACGTGTCCAACATTTAGTGATAAATGATAATAGAGGAAACATTTAACCTATTGATGGTGCACCAACTATTTATTGTTTTAGTTAAGGGGTTAAGTAAGTCGAGGTTTTCATCGATTTTTGCCGAGTTACTAGCTAATATCAACATTATCAACATTACTATGTATTGAACTGTTTTTAGGAATCGTCATGTGAGGAAAAGGTCTAGAACTAACATTCCGTGTCAACTAAAGACTTTACAGTAAGTTTAGTTGATTAACATTTTTAGAGTTGATTTTTCAATCTGTAGTCGAGTTTGCATTTGCAACTTACAAAAAAATTCTAAGACATACGGACGGATAGATAGACAGACGGACATGACAAATCCATGGCCAAAATGGCAAAAATGGAAACTTACGATTTTAAATGCTCTACTTAAGTTTATATGTAGCACTTGCATCTTATTACAGGAATCTTTTGAAACGGACTCAATGGCCGAAATCGACAATATTTTCACTCAAAGATTTTTGCTTTTTTTGGAGAAACAAGAGCTAGCTTTTCGTGGACTTGGCTAGATTGGCTATTTTTTTTCTCTATCCCGTCTAAAGACTGTGCACGTCGCTGCTGATTGCTAATTCAATTGCAACACTAGTCCACCGGTAACACTGCGTTATTATTACTTTGCTTATTTTTTTCTTTTCCTTAGTTAACGGACAAATTTCAATAAAAATAATAATTGCGTTTTGTATTTTATTCCTTATACCATCCACAGTTTTATACGCGGAGTTGAGATTTATTATTAGAGAATGATGAGCTACTAACTTTTAGCTTGTGACCGACCGTACCGATCGAGCGAGCCGGCGGTAGTGTGCGTGATGACGCACACACAGGTGCAAATGCCAAATCGGTGCCCGCGTCAAAAGCTCGGCGCAGTCTTAACCGCGATCAGGTCAATTGTCTGCTCGAAGGTGCGCGAGAGCCGAGTTTAGCCTTAGCGGCAACTGATACTTATACCTGCCAATGCGTCGGGTCGGATAGACCTGCTGATCATAAGTGACCTTTCTAGACAAAAAGTAGGAATTCATTAAAGCTGTTACCCTGACATGTAAATGGCCCATTAAATTAAGGAAGGCGAGTGATACTATAGCTTTCCAGCAAGTACATTGGAGTACAGTATCACATTCCAATTAATACCAAATGCAGTAGGTATTATTATAATCTCAACATTTCAGATTTCCGAAATAAAACAGCATGCAAAATATTATAATTAGGTAGGTACCTGATATTATTATACATATATTCTACAATTTAATAGTTTGATGGCGTGAAACTGATGACTGGTAGGTTGGGAATCAGGGTAGGCGATGGTTAGATATTTTTGGAATGTGGCATATTAAGACCGAGCTACCGAGTTTATGCCTAATACCTGTTTGACACTTTACAATCATAACTAGTACAAAGGATATATAATAAAGAATAAGCCATATTAGCACGAGATGGTTATTAACTTATTATTAATTGTTAATTAACTTAATATTATTATTAATATTAATTGTTCGAGGGGTAATATGGCTTTCAGATCAGTTATACACTTTACTTTTCGACTGCGTGAAAATAGTAAAAACAAATACTACCTATCCATCCAAAATCCTACTAATATTATAAATGCAAAAGTTTGGACGTTTAGATGTTTGTTACTCAACACGCTTTAACGGCTCAACCGATTTGGATGGAATTTTCCACGAAGATAGTTTATAACCTGGATTAAAATATAGCATAGTTTTTATCCCGCGTCCGCGCAGACGAAGTCGCGGGCGGAAGCTAGTCAATAATAAATTCCACGGTGAAAGAATTTTTCTATTCTTTGGCGGCATGTAATTTATAAACTGCTTTGACACAAATACAAAATATTGACACCACGAATAAACGCCTCTCACCGTCTATATCCATCCCACAAGGTGGACTGATGACCTGGTAAAGGTTGCTGGAGTCCGCCGGATGCGGGTGGCGCAGGACCGGTCACTTTAGCACTCTTTGGGGGAGGCATATGTCCAGCAGTGGACGTCTTTCGGCTGATATGATGATGATGATAATGATGATGACCGTCTATATATGTATGGAGCAGGTCGCCCCAGTCGGCCAACGCTCTATAGAAATGTAAAAAAAAACGCGTAAAAAATATTTTTCTCCTACTTTTTTCTTAACAGAACACAATACCTGTTATGCCCTTGAGCGGTTCACACCCCATTTTTGTTACAACCTGTATTTAAACGTTACCTAGTCGAGTTTACCCGAATAAGGCCACGATGTTGCGCCCATCGAAACAGCATTTATTTATCTCGATATGTGCTCGCTACGCCCTCGCATTTGACTTGTCCTTTAAATTTGGATTGGTTACATGCTCTGTGCTATGAATACTGAATTTAGGAAAAGCAAAATGTTTCCTTCCATACATTTCGTAGCAACGGATTATTGATAAATAAAACTTGCAAAAGGATAGTTATACCACAGAATTAATAATAGTAAGTACTTACTTACATAACTTATGCACAGAAGGCCCTATGTCTAACAAAACCTATGTTTGACGTTTGACGTCTAGAAAAATCGAATCGTGGCATCCCGTTCGCGCACGCTTGCCACAGGGCTCGTGATCTTTTGTTCCTAGCGCGATCGGGTGTATCGACACCTTGGAGGTGTAGGTACTAGAGCCGAGTTTAGCGCAAGCGGCTAGAAGAACAGGCCCGGTTATACAGGAATTAACATTGAAGCTATTCTCCCGGTTAAGAGAAACGCGAACATTAAGAGGACGAATCCTCAGATCAATAAAGGGTCGGCAATGCTTTGTAACTCATCTGTAGTTGCATGCGCCCATATGCTACGGTGTCTTCTTAACATAATCAGGCGGTTTGGCTGCGCTCGGCGTGGTAAAAAAAGAGGAAATAGTCGTTTAATTTTCGAGGGAGCTTCCAACCCGTCTTTGGGTTCTAGGTGCTAGTTTCTGATTTGTCTAATATAGCGTACATAGAGGTAGAAGTTGTAGGTAGGTACGTTTCTTTGCTAATAGAACATTTCTCTCTATCCCTCTATTCTATCTGATACTATGGGTCTATTTGTGAGAGAAGTCAACAGTATGCGAAAATTCACATGAATCTCTATTTGAACACAACTAAGAAATATTATTTGCATAAATATGCATGTCGTCCAAAGAACAGTCCGCATTCACATTTCAAATAACAGCAAATCCTCTGAAATGCTGGCGTTATTAACTGGCAAGCCTGAGGATCGGGTAAGTCCAAATATTAAACTCGCCCAAAGAAATATATTGCACGATAACCGGGGATTAAGTCAATGTCAACACAGCCGGGCTTATACAACTGTATACAGTGGCGTGCATTGTGAACAGCAAACGTTGGTGCAGTATTCAGTAGAGGACAAGCGAAACATATCAGCCATATATGAAACAATACATGCATGGGCAGTAGGGGCGTAGACCAAATAAAATAACCAAAAATGATGAATTATCTCGACAAAATGTAAAACAAGGGATTACATAATCACAAAGTTATAAGTGTTCAAAGTTTTAAGAGCAGGTATATTCTGTCCCTTTTCCCCAAAACGCACCTTCATATGAAACGATTGTCATTTACTATGACGTTCGGGGATCGTGATCGTGACATCAAGATCCCCTATTATAGTAGTTATTATATATAACCCTATTATAACCCTATTATATACCTCACATAACCTGGTAGAGTATATTCTTACATAAAAGTGTGGCGGTTTAAACGCTCCGCAGCCTTACGTACATATACGTATTAAAGATTGAAAATGAGACACAAATTACTGTTTTATCACCGACTGATAATACCTATCAGGTATAACGAAGTTAAAAAGTGAGAAATGTTATGATCTCACGTATCGATACCTGGATGTAAGATTATTTTTGTTTAGTTTTACTCTCGCTTTGCAACAGAATACAAAACATCCCTGTGACTTATTATATTTCTTATATTTATGTCCGTAATATGACAGTAAATGCTGGTTACTTTCTACGTTCGCTGGTCAGATCATAAAATATCCACTTATTTTGCACTGCATTGCAATGAGCTTACGGTAGGACTTAGTTGGCGGCGAGTTGGTTTGATTTGTTGGTCTTTTGCAGCAATTTATTGAAACTGATGTAAGCGATTGATAACACATTTTGGAGATAATTACTGTTACGTAACGGTTGTGGTCTTTTTAGTACAGAACTCCACTCCAAGTAACTCTTAAAACGTTTTCTACACATGAGTATACTCGTAAGTACATTATATTCTGTCGGAAATGACGGCATCTTTTTAATAATATTTTTCAACACAATTGCTCGTAACGTACCTCTTATTGTGTCGCTTTTAGGCTTATAATCCTGGATATTAAACACGCGTGTTTTATAACATTACGACACTTGTGTGTTTATGGTTATATCCCGATTAAGTCAGGTTGGTACCTTGCAGCAAGATGTATGCGTGCACACGGTGCATTCTTAAATTAACCGAGTTCTACAGATTGTACAGCTTTTTTTAAAATTCTCGGCAAATGGATTCTTACTCGACTAAACAAATTAAATCCTTTTTGTTAATTAATTGACTATTTCTTTTTGGATATGATATAGAAACGTTTAATTTAGTAAAACTATTCACTTTTGATAACATCTTAACATGAATTAATAAAGATAACATTTTAAAACGAAAATATTTATTTAATTTTGTATTGGCTGTTTAGAGATTTCATCTCATGCGCGAGCACTGCGCAAACTTCACGAAAAAAAACTGTTGCGCGCCATTTGAGGTTATTTCACAGATATTTGTAAACATTGTTAATAAGTGTTTGGTTATTAACAAAAATGTTGACTCGGGGTGACTAGAAAAGTGATAAAAAGAATGGACGCCACTGGAAATTCTTGGCGATGTATACAACATGTGAGTAAAAACCTGTTGCCATAAATAAGTAAAGAAACTGCCAAGCTGCCTATAAAATTTTCATCTTATGAAAAGGATTTTTTCCTCGCAAAATGTGTTGAAAAACTTCGTATGAAACGCGTGAGCTTTGATAATTACATCCTCGGCTCTCTTATCACGCTCACCTGCGGCTCGCGTGATAATTCCGCCTCTGGTGTAATTATCAACATACCTCACTTGTATCACAATGTACTATTCTATGCTGCGATGTAGCAGACAAGCAAACAGCCTTTCGGATTTGCCAGACAATAAAATTGTAGACAAACGTTCCTTCTTCCATATTAATAATATATCCTCCTTTGGGGGTAGTATAAGTTTTGTAAGATTCTCGAAATATTAGCACTATTTTAAATGTTACGAGCCTGTTGTTCGATACTCTCTGCCTTTTCGGTTTGAGCTAAGAGCCTTTCCATTCCGTCTTCTATATTTAAACAGTCCGCAAAATTGCTCGTGCTTGGAGCGTCAGTGCAATGAAATTGGTGATTTTCATCAATTAAGGTTTTCACCTCTATGTTTAAAATTTACAACTAAGTAATATTTAAATGTTTGATAGCTGTCGCTTCCTCAGTAGCCGATAAAACCAACTTAAAACATGGGTCCAAATATAAAGCACTAATAATGCAGCATGCGTCATCAGTAGTTTCTCGCGATGTTTCATGCAGATGCAGTTCAGTTGCGCAAGTGGTACCTGAACGGCCGAGGTATCGAGATAACACTGATAATAAAAATCGCCCAGGGTTAATTACTCCTCGTGCAACATCTTGGTATATATGTTTGCGTATTTTAATGAGTTTGTTAAGCCATCAATTGCCTCCCGATTACCGCGTACTATAACCCAAATAAAAGGGTTCCCCCGGTGCACGGTGCTCCAAAATACTTAACATTTATTTTCTTCAAGGTTTTTAATCTCTTCTACATGTCGTGTGTACTCACTTGTGTAACTGATTTTTTTCCAGGCAATAAAGTTGTGGTTCTAAAAAACATGTTTCTTCCAAAATAATAATATTTCCTCCTTTTTTGCTGGGATACGCGAGTGGTTGTAAAGGGTTTGTAAAATTCCCAAAATGCCAGCCCGATTTTGAATGTAACGAGCCTGCTGTTGAGATCTTGCCGTGTTGCTTTTAGCTAAGGCCCTTTCCATTTCGTCTTCTATATTTAAGCAGTCCGCAAAATTGGTCGTACTTGAAGCGTCAGTGCAATGAGCATCACCTATTTCATCAATAATCTAACTTTATTAGTGTTTAGGAATAACACATAATTAAGTAAGTAATATATACTGAAAGAACAACATTCCTACAAGATCTTTTATCGCCATCCCGTATTATTTGTCTTACATGACTTTATTTTTTTTCGATTTCAGCAAGTTCTTCGTAGTTAGTATCCGAAGCTTTCTAACAATAACGCGCGCTTCTTCGATGGCGGGTATCCATTCTATCTTCTTTTAATGCATTTTGTAATGCACGCAGCAACTTGTGCGCAACGCAGTGGCGAGATAATATACGGTTCTGATTCTGTATCTCCGGACAGGAGAGTTACATTATGAGTGCTTGCAGATATTCCGACGTCCTTTTTCTTCACATTTCGGTAGCCTGCAAGGCTTTTTCACATCAACAGATCCGTTTTCAATGTATTGTAAATAGTATCTTTCAGTAATAGGAATCGATGTTTCACCTCTGATGCGCTCGCTTTTCTTATTTCTAGAGCTTCCTCTGTAAGTATTTCATGCGCAAGTTTAATGATTGTGAATCTTTAGGGGTGACGGGAGTTATACTACAATATTTTTCAGTGATGATTAGATTAGATTTAGATTTATTTATTTCATAATATACAATATACAATATAAATTAAAGCTAGCTTAATCTATATGAATTTATATTATGATCGTCAAAGAGAATTAAGAATTATAATAAAATGACAATAAAATTCAAATTATAACCACAGTAAATAAGTTACGAAGATATCACATAAAGATCGTCAGATAACAGAGTATACATTAATAAACGAAAAATAAAAATAAAAATACAAATAACGATATAATTTACGATGTCAAAAACAGTAATAATATGGCAAGTGGAGGCCTAACTAGGAATACCTATTATTGCCCTGCACAAGGAATGTAGGTATACTGTTCATAGGCTGTTCTAGTTACATGATGATAGAGTCTCTATACATTTTACTCTGGCGACGTTTCTAATATTGTACTGGATAGTCAGAGTCATCGTACTTATTATGCGTAGTAAGAGAAATAATTCTCTGGTTATTCCGTTGGATACTTTTTTAACCATTGAGTTATATTACTAGAGTGGACATCATAACTGAATCCGAACTCTAAAAATCGTCGCATCTACTGCACGTTTACATACTCTTTGATTTTCCAAGATGGCGGCCTGATTGGAAGACGTCAAGAAAAATGTTCTGGATTGCCAGTTTATACGACTAATAGTGATAAGTCAATGTTTTTAACCTACTAAAGTGATAATGACAAAGCACAAGCAAGATAAAAATGTAACCATCCGGAACTGTCAAATCTGTCACCCGTCAATTACGGAGCGATCGTTATTAAAATATGGGGTCGGGGCGCCCCCTGGCGACATCTGCGCGTAATGACGACACGTGCCGTGTGACGAGGCAAAAAAGTTTAAGCACTGATATGTGGGAAAACGAAAAATTATGTGTTCGGTTTAATAATTCATTAAATATGTTTATGAGAACCCTAACACCAGTATTCTCGTGCAAGACATCGTCTTGTGGTGCATTGATGTTGCGATGATGGTCAGCGCGTGAAGCTGATTTTCCACCGGAGGGGCGAGACGAGACGAGGCGAGGCGAGAGTTGAAATTCGTATGGCAAATTTTCAATTCTCTCCTCGCGCGCGCTCGGTGGAAATAGTAAGTGTCACTGTTCGAATAATAAAAATAAGCAGTTAAAATTAATGAAAATATCTCTATTGTATTTCTTCTATAATTACGAAAGTTATCCATACTGTAAAATACACTTCCAAATAAAAAGCGATTTAATATTTTATATACAGAGCTTAGGGAGGTCTTTATTTTAAGAATCAAGAATCAAACACTTATTCGTAACGCAAGACGTCGTATATAAGACAAAGACAAGAGAAAGAGTTAATCTGTGCCGTGACACGCAATGGGCCCACCCAACCCAACTCAACATTATGTTGCAGCCAGCGCTGGTCTTCCGTAGATGAAACATTAACACAAAATACTAACAAAAGAAAGGAACATGAATCGATGAAAATAAAATCAAACAGAAAATAACAATTATTTTATTTATTTATCGTATGGCTGATTATATATTTCTAATTCAAAGATGTACAGTTTTTAAGTACGCTACCGCGTCTTCGGTTAAAGTTTTAAAATCCTCCACTTGCCCGTTGTATTTGGTTAAAGGACAGTCAAGTACCGTGTGGTGTACAGTCTGCTCTCCTGAGCACACTCCACACTGGCGGCATACTGGTGAATCGCACCAGTTCCATTTGTGCCATAAATAAGCACAGTTCCCAACTCCCGTCCTTATTCGGTTCAGCATGCACCAAACGCGTCGGGACCCCTCAAAGCCAGCAGGTCGTGCCTTGAGATTAGGCTTGAAGATGTCGCCAGGGAGAGATCTTGACTCCCATTCAGATGCGTAGGATTCCTGTAGGTTGGAAGTTGGTTCAGGATCATGGAATCTCAGCGCTGGAGGGTGGCGGGACTTTAGTCTTGTCTTTTTAAAGTCGGCTAAGTCTTCATGGACAGGTAGTGTTGGAGATGCCCGGATTTTTTGTATTTCGAGGCCAAGGCATCTTTCTCTCCGCATATGAGGGGGTAGTATATGCGATAGGGCTGGTAGCCAGTAGGTTGGAGTAGGCTTGAGGCATCCATATATCAGGCGCATCGTGTGGTGGAGTTGGACGTCAACCAGGGAAGTGTGAGCGCTGTTCAGCCAGACCGCAGAGCTGTATTCAGCCGTCGAATATACCAGCGATAATGCCGAGGTCCGGTGAGTTTCTGGATGATGCTATTGCGAGTTTTCAACTTTGCAGATACTTTCTCAAGGTGGTGTTTGAAATTCAGGCTTCTGTCAAGGGTAACTCCGAGGTATTTGGGAGAGGAATTATGTTTAAGGCTGGTGTGTCGGAACTTCACCTTGAGTTCTTTGTTGGCCATTTTGTTGTTCAGGTGAAAACAGGCTACTTCTGTCTTAGTAGGGTTGGGACAAAGGCGCCAGTTGGTGAAGAAGTTGTCCATGGTAGAGAGATCCCTTGTTAATGTTAATAAAATAACAATAATTAAAACTAAAAACCAGGCTAATAACATTTTCACACAGGCCAAGTAAATAGTGCGGTTGCAACGGCCGAATTTGTACGAAAATTGGTCTTTTCTAGTACCTACATTTTAAGTTGCTCGACTATCACTCGGTAACTAGTAATGTCTACTTAGCAGTGATAGTTTTCCTTTTAGATTCATTTTATGTACGACTGCCACGATTTTCTTCACATTCCCAGTAGCAGCTCTTTTAAAGCCCAATATTACACAAATGGACCATTAACTTGAAAAATAGTTATTTGAAAGTCATAATATTTTTGAACAAGCTATCCAATCCAACGATACCCATGAGTTTATTCTCTACGTGTAGGGGAGATAGCTTAATTTTTTTTCCATATTGTATTCTACCATTTTGTCGCATGCTTGACAGCTAGCTGTCAAATAGTTATAAGAAAAAACAGCTTCACAAATCTATGGTGGATGTTATTTCTTACATTTAAAAGAAACAAACAAATAAATGAATATACGGAATGAGGATAAATATAAGCTTGTAATAAAAATGGGCAAGTCGGTATAAAAATCTCAGCGGGGGATACAAAGCAACGTCTGCAGAAGACGCCTGTCACACGCACCGTGGAGTGCGTTTCTAAAACGCTTCGATTGTTCCACTGTATTTCTACGGCAATATTTTAATCGGCTTGGTAGAATAAAATACAGGTAAGCTACAGTGGTGAGGCGTTCATAGGACTGAATCACCAAGGGTTTGCCTATATTTGAAGACAAATGAGCATCGTATTTTAATTCCTTAGGGAAAATGTGAGGCGCAAAATACATGAGGCGTTTCAGCACAGTGCTCCACCACGTTGCGTGGACCGCAGTCCAACTGGGAAAGAACCTCATCTTTACAGAAGACCGCTGCCATAATAATACCACTCTACCTACCTAATTGCTCTTCAAGTATGTAGTGCTGTATTAGAGGTGAGTAACGATGCCGGAACTGGTGGTCCTACCTTTGTCTCTTGCTGAAATCAATAAATATGGTCGGCTTCGCGCTAGTGGTGCTAAATGGTTTGTGATTTTCTTGATTGAACAAGTTTTTCCGGAAAAATACCTTATGTATCATCTCACCAATTACTTTTTTACCTTATACCCCGAAAAGGCACAACGGAATGCTATCTGTCTCGCTCGTAATTGGAGTAACCCATTAGGTGATGTACTTCCACCTTACACTGCAGTTATAATAATAATAACATCATTTAGGTACTCGTAACGCACTCTTAAAAAAAACTTAATTTCAGTAATGTGCATATTTCAGTATGCACATTACAGTACTGAAATATAAGCCAATTCGCCCATTCTCCTTACTTTTTGATTACTGATTACTACGTTTAAATCTTGAATTAACTTTGATTTTGTTAAGGAGTCCCTACTTTAATATAATTATTTATGTGATGTCATATATATCGTACCTCGATACGTTACAGATGGGCTACAATAACATAAAGAATGACGTGTCTCCATCCGAAATAACCTCACTTTTATCATTCTTTGTTAACACAGTCCAAAATCACCACGAAGCCACTAATCAATCAACTCGCCCGTTCACAGGTCAGTCAGTCATTAAACACTGCAACTGTCGGCGGCAGCCACCCTTCGGTACATTATGCATGTGCTGGAAAGTTTTGGCCAATTAAGACAGGCGTTGCCATCGATTGGATGCCATTATTGTGGTTAAAGTTATAAGCGGAGATATAATTGAACCAGCGAAGTGAGTGAAGTTCTCTGCGGCACTACCACGAAAATTGAAACTCGAAGTTCGTATACTTATATTCCTGTCACTCTAGTTACGTGAGTGGGATAGAGATGGAAATACCCGAACTTCGAAGTTCGTGGTTAATATAGCTCTGAGGCTCCCGGAACGTTCGGCGTTTGTATGTAACTATATAATTATTATGTATAAATGTTTATTCGACGGCACTTTAGCGTTGATACAACATCGGAACATCGTGGAATTTGGTAGGCGAAATAATGAGACAAATATATTTTTAAGTTAGTACGGGAGTCAAATCGGTCAAGCGGTTTAGATTAAGGTTTATTTCATTGTTTTTGATTTTGAGGTAGGACATGGTTATGGACAATCAGGGTAACCGGTTGCGCGGGGCCTGCTGTTTCAGAATACGCTCAAATATAAACACAATTAGTTTTGCTTAGGAGTACATATTTCGGTGTATGTAGATTCCCTCTTATTCAAATAATATCACAAGTCACTGTAAAATCCATGTAAAATTTTGAATCTCCAATTGTTTTAGAACAGATTTGTTAATAGCATGTATTTTCAAATAAAAATTAATTACAAGGTAAGAACTTTCTAATAAATGAGACACACGTATTATTAGAACTAGAACTCTACATCTCGTGATTTACGCCACGATTTCACGGTCAAAGCAAAGGGTCTGAATTTAACGAGCTACACGTGTCCTAGGTGGCGTAATTAACTACTACGTCACTCGCATGGCCGCCGTATGGAAATTTGCTGCTGCGGTTGTCATGTACACTGCGCTGCGACTGAAACAAATGCAGATTGCTAACCGCTGTTGCTTTTAAGAGATTGAAATAGAGCGAGTGCACACAGTTTTTTTTTCCGTAAAACCCAGTCTACTTGCCGTACGTTGATCGTCGCAACTTCGCAAGTGCATCAGTTGTTGGACATACGGCATAGTAAGCGAATTTTTACTGCACTACCATGCAAAAACCGTGTTATCAAATTAAGAGTCCGCGTACAGACCACATTTTTTGACGATTCCGAGAGAGATTTCTGTTTGACTGGTGCACAATTTGGGCTGTTTGATGGCGAACATTGTAAACGTGTGTTACACTTACACCACACCTGACGGTTCCATCGAAAGATCAGCGTTTGCCATTACGCTAGCATCAGAACTGCATGCAGTTTTTATTCCTATATGCTTTATAACATTCATTACACTAGGTGTATTCAAACGGGGAAGTGAGAGAAAACCTGAGAATATAATGCGGCCTTTATTTATATAATTATTTTAAATTTAAATCAGTCAACAGAGGCCTCAGACCTGGCTAAATGCAGTTCACTAACTGAACTGACACGGATTAGAGCGAGATGATTTATCTCCCCTCCCCCTGTTAAGGTAGTTTCCCACCGGCGAGGCACGAGAGACTAATTTCAATTCTCGCCCATCTACGCCCCGCCTCGCCTCGCCGGTGGAAAACCACCTTTAGTGCACTGCATTCAGCCTGCGGGCCTAAGATGGTTATCACTTATCATTGTGGATACTTCTATCATTGTGGATACTTCTGCTACGCCCGCGGTCCAAAGGCTGCTAGTGTCTTAGGAGTAACGAGGCCTAACATGTGTATATAAAGATAGTAAGTAAGACCGGGTTGCACTCCGGGAGTGCCGGCAGAAGTGAAAACGTGAATAATTTTAATTTTGGAAAAAAAACCCTATTTCCCCCCCCCCCTTCCGTACCCAAGTGCTCAGCGCCGCTAAAGAAGTTTTCACTTCAAATAAAAAACCGAGACACCCCCCATGTCCTCCCAAAAACAATGTTATACCTAGTAGGTATAAAGCTAGGTTATTTCAAAAAACAATTTATGTTTTTCAATCAAACCGAAGCCCAACTTCCTCATGCTTATATTGTTTGTTTCTCACGCGCAGGCCTTACACAATTCTTCAAAAGGATCATAGCGTTTCCATTTGCATGATATTGTGTCGTCAAGCGCAATATGGGAATATTATTCCTTTGTGCGATTCCATGCAATCTCGGAACAAGCGAGCTTGTATCGTAAAGTTCCGCACTGACAACTGTTCCTTTGGTGAAGGTTTATTCAGTCTGTCTTATATCACAACATATTGTTGTGTTATGGGATTCTGTAATATAAAGAAAAATTTTTATTTAGCTAAATACTGTTTAAGAAGGGTTAGTCCATATTTATATTACCTATACATTTGGTGAGTTTCATGTAAGTAAGTACATTTCCCATCCGATATCAAAAAACCTTTCACCAGTATATTTCAAAGATGATATTGGTAGAATGACAGTGAAGCACGTTATAGTAAGGTAAAGGGTCAGATCAAAATTAAAAAATAAAAATAACATTGTAGGCCGCCTGGAATGTTACATACCTAATAGTACATTACTACAGAGGCCGGGAAGTAAGGGGTTGCCAGCCGACAACAAGACCTTGCAGGCCTAGGCCTCCAATCTTGTATGAAATGCCATTACGGATTTCTCGTCTCGCTGCGCCCTAAACCTGACACTTCGAAGCCCATTATGAAGAACACAATGTACCCGATTCTACAGTGGCCTCTAAACTTCCTAATTTTATTTAGGTGTCGCTAAAACCTGCTAAAACACTTTGCTATTCTATGAGCAGCTGTCATAATCAAATGACAGCGCTAATTTGAATCTGAAGTTTCTGATTTTAGGCGGTCTATACAACTTACTTAGCTGCCTAAATGCTATTCTAAATTATGTCGTTTTTAATCTGCCGCCTAAATTATGGTTAAAAATTAGACAATTTAGTTTTAGGCTAGTTAAGACATGTGCACGTAGAATCGGGTCCAGTGTCTATATTTCATTGCATGTTTGAGAAAAGATAGTCTTTTTTAATTTCCATTCCACAATTTGTGGCACAGCATCACCGCGTTCAGCCATGAAAATTAAAGTTGATTTCTTGTTTTTTTTTTAATTGCCACTTGCCAGCCTCATAACTATCCGGCCGAGCGTAAATGTACCTACTTACTATTATTTGTCGAGTACATGAACCTAGAATACTCTGAACAGGCTGTACGTGATGCCACAGTGAGGGACGGAAAGGCGCCTATGCAGCTAAATTAAGAACTGGTCTTAAAATGGCTGTTGACTTGCCAGAAACCTACTTAATTTGGACGGGTAATGGTTTATGTGCCACAACTTCATACTAAATCAGTTGTGGCAAATAAAAAAAGTGGAACTATGACAAGGACAATAAATTATATTTCCCTTTCTGTGACACTTATCGAGATTAGTATGCTACCAGCTCGCTCGCACGTGGTGTTATTATTTCCATAACCTATCCAGAGTATTTAGAGTTCATGGTCGAGTACCTACCAAACTTTTTAAAAAGCAGAAACTGGCATATAAAAGACGGCACAGGTCGTATTCAGCCAACTCGTATTTTTCTGTTGCAAATGCGACGTTTTTGTATTTGTCTCAAATAGTTTGCGTTTTTCGGTGGAAACGGCGGAAAATCACAAATATTTTATTAATGAAGCTTGATTTCTATTTTCTATTAGTATTTTTTACTCCCCCATTTTTGAGAAAAGCACTAGATTAGCCTCATCCGGAATGGCAATTGCAGGTTTCGTATTATAATTAAACAAATACTCAGCCTGCAATTGCCTCCTTCCCGGCCACGCCAATAATGTACCTACTATTAGATAATAATGATATGAGTTCAAAGCACGCACACAAAATTTCACGAGAATCGGTTGAGAAATGTATATAAAATAGCCGGAAAGAAACGATTTTCGGCCCAGGCTGAAGCATAGAAATTCGTTCGCTTCGCTCGCTCGTTCGATAACACTGCAACACTAAATTCTGAGAACCGGCAAGTCACTGCGCCATTAATTTAGGTACTGCATGTCAATACATCACGCAACCCATTCGTCAAGTAATTATGTCCGTGTCGTGTCATGTATTTTGATATTGTGATATGAACTAAACATTACGTTACACGAATCAAACTAAAATGCGCAAGAAATTAAAACTTAGGATTCTTTACAGAATATTTTATCTCTCTCATCGAGTTTGTTTCATATATATCTGCTGTAGGGTTACAGTGAGAAAAAAATGGTGAAAATTAAGGTGAATTAGAATAATTAAGGGCAACAAACCAGATTTTTTCCTTTGAACAATACTTATGGGGCCTCCTGGTCCAATCCAACCGTAATATTGAATCAGAATCAAACATTTATTCGTAACACATCACTAGATTACAAAGATAAAAGAAAAAAGTGAATCTGTGCCGTGTTACAAAATGGACACAGGCTTTGCAGGGCTTTGGGTCCATCCAGTGAGGACACACCAAAATGACAATTTAAGAAAACAAAAAGAAAATAATAATTAAAACTATTGGCCTATTTTGAATGGCTACCGCGAAGTGAAAACGAACTTCGTTCGAGTAAGTATCTCCCTTTGTCGCTCGAACTTGCAAGTGCAACAGAGAGGGAAATTCACGAACGAAATTCGTTTTCGTTTCGTGGTAGGGCCTCTGTACCTGCTCTATCTGATGCTAAAATTGTCGGAATGCAATGATCTTATGTCCTCAACATCAGGAATAGAGGAAACGACCGAAGTTATCTAATATAATATACAAATCCTCTTTCCATTGTTCAAAAAAATATTTTAAACATCCACGTCTAATTCAGTGAAACGTAACCCTACAATTTTCGGTATACATAGTTGCTCCTTTTATTCTTGCATGATATTGTTACCGATAAATATCCTCGTCTTCGCCATTTCATCGTTTATTCTAAGTCAAAGTGCTTCGGAGGAAAATCTTGCCGTCAATTTATTTTCAATGCAACATCCTTCCACGACGCTATAGTTCTGAGAAAACAATACGTTCCCTCTTTGAATAAGAGAAGTATTGTATTGTATTACTAAATAAGCAGGGGAGGAAAACTGTTTATACGAGCATACGTTTAGTCTCAAAATGCATACTAAATCACATGCAGTTCGAGTGGACAAAAGTGTATCTTATCCATGAAGAGATAAGGATTTATTTGGTAGCAAAGTTATGTTGGTTGCATAGTTATTTTATTAGATTTTCCACAGTGGTGTAGGTCGGGGGATGCTATAACCATGGCAACGGCACGGAGGCTTCTGATGTAGGATGACAGTAGAATACTTTGTTTTATGCTAACTGCTAATGTAAGGAAATTTCCTGGGATTTTCTTCACAGCTTTGCGCTGAAGATTTAATGTGGAATCCGATACATTTACGAGGTTGTGACAAAGCGCTAAGATGAGAAAAAACGTATGCTTACTTACTTACACAAATGTTTTGCTCGTATTTATTTTATTACAAATACATTTTATTGGTTATTGGTTTAGCTAAAATGAAAATCATGGTGGATGGGTGGATGTATGTAACTAAGGGCCTATGTACGAAAACCGTCTTAAACGCGCCGTCGACGCGCGATTGTTTCGATTTACACGTAATTAGGAACAAACGCGCGTCGACGCCGCGTTTAATACACGCGATATGGATAGGCCCTTAGTAAAGCGATATGATTTGGTTAACATTTGCAATCCCTTTTTATATAGGCCGTCTTCTAAGCAACTTAGTGCTTAGAAGACGGCAATTCAATTCAATTCAATTATTTATTCTGCAAATAGGCCACAAGGGCACTTTTACATGTCAAACCGTAATTTACAATAAAGTAATAATAATCTTACACAATAATAATTTAAAATTATATATAAAAGGTTAACAAACTAAATGTCACTAAGCTAATGTAAACAAAACAAAATTGCAAAATATGACCATTACATTCGATATAAGATCTGTATCAGCATTAACAAGAAGTTAATCATATTAATTCAGTATTCCAGAGAACAAAAAGGGCTCTGAGCTTCCAAATACAATTAATAATTATTCTAATATTCTAAGAGATGTATACGGTCTCTAAGCGTCAAAACAAGAAAGGAACAATGATGTAATATTGTCAGAGATGTACAGGGTCAATAACAATAAAACGTGTCAAGATCAGAATTATGTCTCTCGTCAATACGATAATAATAATAATAATAACACTAGTATGTAATTAGTTAACTATGTACTATGCCCTTGCAAGCATGAACAGTCCGGACTCCACAAACAGCACCCGATCACGAGTATGACGCATATCTCAGCCATCGCCTCCCTCAACCATATTTTAGGGAAGGTAGCGACCCGATCAACAACGCCACCGTAAGCAAAGCCCTTTAAGCGAGCATGACATATTCAAGTCACCGGACATTGATAATAACAAAGATTAAGCGACTTGCTCAGCGAGAAACAGCATTATGTGCTCTCTTCTTACATAAAACGGAACAGTTATTTCAGGTAGGTACTTATAATGATTACGTGTATTTAGGTATATTCCTAATAGAATTAGACTACTACTGGCTTAAAGGCATTTTTGTCGTTTAAGAAATCGTTGACAGTATAATACGCCTTGCTCAGCAAATTACTTTTAACATGAGACTTAAATTTACTGAACGGTAAATTAACAATTTCGGTGGGTATTTTATTGTAAAAACGTATGCAGTTCCCCACGAACGACGTGCTAACCTTGCGGAGACGACTAGCCTTCACTGCGATCTTGTTTTTACTTCTGGTGTTGTAGTCGTGGATATCACTGTTGAGTTTGAACTCATGAAGGTTTTTCCGCACATACATGATATTCTCAAGAATGTATTGGCATGCTACAGTAAGAATGTTTGCCTCCTTAAATTTGTCCCTAAGAGAATCTCGAGCTTTTAGTTCGTATATGGAGCGTACAGCTCGTTTCTGTAGCACGAATATGGTCTGGATATCAGCCGCTTTCCCCCACAACAGGATTCCGTAGGACATAACACTGTGGAAGTAACTGTAGTACACCAGCCTGGCCGTCTCAACGTTTGTTAACTGTCTTATGCGTCTTACTGCATAGGCTGCCGAACTAAGTTTTCCAGCTAGGGCGACGATATGCGCATGCCATTGTAGTTTTGAGTCCAAGGTGATACCTAAAAACACTGTTTTATCTTCAAATTCCAGTTCATCGCCCTTTAATTGGATCTTGGTATTGTTTACCTGCTTGACATTAGGTAATCTGATACACTTTGTTTTCTTGGAATTTAGCAGTAAATTATTTGCTGTAAACCATTTCACAACAGTGTTGACCGCATCATTAATACCATCGAAGCTTTTCTCTTTCCTGTCTACCTTGAAGATAAGCGACGTGTCGTCAGCGAATAACATTATATCATGTTTATCTTGCAACACATTTGGTAGGTCATTTATGTAAATCAGAAATAGAAACGGACCCAGAATCGAGCCTTGAGGAACACCAAGAGCAACAGTTGTCCCTGCTGATTGGGTCCCATTGATGACTACTCGTTGTGTTCTCTCCGAGAGATACGATGACACGAGATCAAGAGCACCGTTTTTAATCCCATAATGTCTCAACTTTCTGATTAAATTCTCGTGATCAACGCAATCAAATGCCTTTGATAAATCACAGAACACTCCAATAGCATCTTGAGCCTCTTCCCAGGCATCAAAAATATGTTTAATTAGTACCACACCATCAGTGGTAGAGCGACCCCTAGTGAATCCGAACTGATTGGTATTGAGCAGTTTATTGCAACTAAAGTGGGACATAAGCTGATGAAGAATAAGCTTCTCAAAAACTTTACTTAGTGCCGGTAGTATTGATATTTTGTACTTAGAAAAAGACTACTGAGCACTTCATCCATAACTGACTCGAATAGACTATAATCCGCCGATGGAGGTCTGTATACGCATACAATTATGAATTGATCCAATTCAACACAAGAGAGTTCTATTTGGCGCTCGATGGATTTGTCAACAATATCTTTACGTTCCTTACTTTTCAAATTGTGTTTTACCATTATCAAAGACCCTCCACGCCTACATGTCTTTCTACAAAATGAACTGACTATGCTATGATTGCTAAAATTAAACATTAATTCATGACCCCTAAGCCAGTGCTCGGTTATACAAAGAATATGGATATTTGAGCATTGTAAAAACTAGTTCCTTACTAGGGAATCCCTGAATATTTTGGTGTACCATATTAATAACATGACTGTCTTTATGAATACTAGTGTTACATCTATCAAGGGGTAGGGAGCCGGTGGAAGCACAAGCACGCGTTGTCGGAGTGGTCAGTTTAAATTACCCGCCGGCTCCGACTCCCTTCGGGATCCCACGTTACTAAAACGTAACATGGGGTCCGCCTTACAACTGTCAGTTATCGTCCTAGTCACGACGGAGTCTACAATATTGTATGCTAACAGCTTAGCACAATCGCTCTCCTCCTTGGTAGATAGGTACGATTACGAGTCAGGACGAAATTTTTTATAAATTTATTCGTGTCAAAATACGAAATCGTACGGCTGTACAACGATAATCTAAATAATATGGAATTGAAATAATCTACTTTTTTACATTGCTCCTCCGACATGGTCCCTGAAAAGGGCAGTGCGCAAAAAATAATTTTGCTCACACCTCGTTGGTCAATTTCACTTAAAGTTTCGCATAGTTTGGTGACGTCCCGCTTGGTGCATCCTAAGGTATCTCCGATGAACACTACCAATGTAGAATCGCAGTCGAAGTCGTCAGCGGCAATACACGAGGCCAAACGATCGACCGAGGCCCCTGGAGACAGTTGTTGGTCACCCTCTGCGTCAAGCGGCCCACCAGCAGCGGCCCGAAGCCGACGCCCACCTGGTCTGTGTACAGCACGGTGCGGCGCGGCCGGCCGGCGCGGGGGGAGAGGGCGACGCGGTGGGGCTCGACGTGGGCGGCGCTTGCTCCGCGTGGCTCGTCGCTGGCGGCTCCGGTTCGGTGAGGCTCGTCGTCGGCGGCTCCGGTTCGATGGGGCTTGTCGTCGGCGGCTCCGGTTCGGTGGGGCTCGTCGTCGGCGGCTCCGGTTCGGTGGGGCTCATCGTCGGCGGCCTATATGCTAGTCTTAACTTACCTGATTATTGGCTAACGGGACAAAATAATGGGAGGTGGTGGGGGAAAATAAAGGAGGGAGGGAAGTGGCATTAATATAACTGCTATAGCTAGCAGCTCGCGACTGACAATAGGTACTTTTTATATGAAATTTCTCTTTCGGGAGAAAACGTTTTCCACTAACTAAATCTTAACAAATCACTTTGATTTTTATGTCGATCGCTTCAGCATAATAATATCTAGGTTTAGCCCATGGAATATTATGTATGTTTTGTAAACTGTGTATTTAAGTAGGGCAAAGTGTAAAATACCTAGTGTGATAGACCAAACAAGAATAGAGTTTATTCGTAGTCTCTACAATTGTGACGTTTCACTTTAGTTTTAAGTAATCTTTCTTTTCTGGTTTCGTCTAATCCGGCCCGGCCATAGTGAGTTAAGAAATGACTTGATGCCAATTTCTATAGTTTCTTTTCATTGTGTAGATAAGGTAAGTAGAGTTGAGATTATTTAATGTGGCCGACCTTATATAATACTGTCATTATAATTGGAATCTTGTGCCTTGGACTTGGATTTGCTTTTTGAATGGAGTACTTTGCAATTTGGCCAACTCAAATAATCACAAATTACACCTAGTACATTCTACTACCATTTGAGGAAATTAAAAAATAAAACAATGCTTTAGTACAGAAACTGCTATTTAATATCAAAACTTTGCGAGTTTTTAAATATGAAGTATAGGGTATTTAAATATATATGTAAAAAAATATTTTTTGAGACATGCCCGCCCTCACGCCCGCCATTACTAAATGGCTCCCCAAAAATGCTACTAAGCAATGAAGCTTAGGCAGTCTCTTTTTTCATACAAATCAATTGATTAATTTAATTACAAAATTGTATCATTAAACAATTCAATTCAAGAAATCTATGTACATACATTTATTAATTTAACTTCGATAATTTTATGCCACTTCTATGCAATATTATATTTGTCAATTATTAAAAAGTACAAACGATTACACACAACACATTGAACGTCTTCTGCTTTCGAACATCCATACATACATACATACAACTAAGCAATGAAGCTTAGACCGTTTGTTAAGTTTTATTGGAATTATTTTGTGTTTTAAACTTGTATTTCGTTCAATGATCGGTACAAACTATGAACTATTTATGCAATACCTACTTAAGAGTAAAAAACATGGTCATTACATATTAAGTTTTGTACCACCTAATAAATAGACTGGATTACATTAGTTTTTAATATGTACTTTAATTACAAGATTCCGGCAAACTTTAATCGAGTTGATCTTTTGACATCAATAAAGGGATAAAATATCAACTTTATAAGTAAGCCAAAATTAATGTACTTAAATAACTTATTTATTTGCACGCCGAAGAAGGCAGAGCATGTGCAACTGGTAATATTTGGAATGAAATTACAAAGCAATACAATACTATATAATTATGATGATTTATTGTCTCTAAGGTTCACTTCACTCCACATGTAGACACTCCCAGATGATTTCTGTATTCATTTGTAAAATCTCAATTGGTATTGGCAGCTTAGCATATTTTTTATTCGTTTAATGTCTTTCTAAGTTGTTCATTGTTCTCTGTAGTTCTCTCTTCTCCAGGCATACTATATCTAATGCTGCGCGCTGAATTGAGTTTCTTCCGAGTTACTTTTTAGCAGTGCAGTACCACGGTGAAGGTCGTTCAACAGAATGGTTCATTCTTCTCTATTTATAAGTATGGACTGCCTCGGGAATTTACTAAGCGCCTCTGTTGTCTAAGTAGTGGCTTCTTCTAACGTCTTTTCTGTATCTACTCGCTAAGGTGATTAACGCTTCTTCAGATTAGTTATATCCATATCACTACATCGTCATCTTCTTCAGTATGTTTGTCCCCCTTCTGTCAAGTAGTTCTGAATTTCAGGTCAGTAATGCTTTACTCTCTGTTGGAGACTTTGTCTTCTTCTTTTTACCTCGTTCTTCTTTTCGACAGTGTTCCTATTCCATCCTCGGTGATTGGAGCACCTACAGATATATATTATCCAGCCTAAGTCTGTCGTCACGATGTCGGATGTATCTCCTTTGGAAGTTTGTTCCTCATCTAGTCAAGTCGGTTGGGACCCGTGCGGCTCATTGTTGAACGCTGCCGCAACCGTTGTTGGTAACCTGTAATTCAGACAATATTTTAGTATATTGTTCAATTATATTGCTGCTGCGCGTTACATGGCATTGCTTGGAAAAATTAGTTGCAATTACATTTGACTATCTGCTAAATAGTTAGGGTACCTACTTGAAAATTAAAAAGAAAGGAACACAATTTTGTCAAGTAAAGTACGAGCCAGGTCGGGTGAGAGGAATAAGTGCACATTTCAACGCTGATGCTGTTTTTTAAATAACTAGCGACCCGCCCCGGCTTCGCACGGGTATTATAAATATCAACCTTCCTCTTGAATCACTCTATCTATTTAAAAAAAAACCGCATCAAAATCCGTTGCGTAGTTTTAAAGATCTAAGCATACATAGGGACAGACAGCGGGAAGCTACTTTGTTTCATACTATGTAGTGATAAAATTTCACTCAACTGACCATTAAAGAAAATTTATACAAAAAGTTGGAAGGAACCAATTGAAGATTACAAAGTAATGATTAGAAACGGACATACCGTTGTCAGAATTGTAAGAAACTTTGTCCCGGTTATTAAATAAAGGGAAATATAAAAACAGGCCTCTAACCATGATAAATAAGTCAAGTCAGTCTGTTCGCTTGGCTAGCCAAAAACGCATATCATCGCTTTTTAATCGCATTGCCCCAAAAATTTTTACCTAGTACCCCTGCTATACGATGGAGCTACGGTGATGATCGAAGGCTATGTGGACAACGGTGGACTGTTGTGGATTGTTGTGGACAGTTGTAAACCTGTCTGTAAACTAATTAAAAAAACATTACGGTTATATCCTCGTGTCATTGGTCCATTGGCTGCTCCAAGTGCGTAACGTATGTCAGTCTTTTGTCTATCTGTAAAAAGAACGATATTTTTAGAACACTACAGTCTATAAATAAAACAATTTTTTTTTTCTCGATATATAATAATTAATAAATACATACTGTTTACAAAAATATCAGTTTTCAATTTCTTTACATCTTTGAAACCGTTTTCTTCTAAGCAGGTCAGGCCAGGAGCTGTTGAACCTTGAGGGACTATGCCTTCATCCGAGTAGGGAGCAGCCATACAGATGAATTTCTATAAAAGTTGTAAGAGACTATTAACACAAGGCATACAACGACTCTATTTAATTGTTGATGCAAAACTCTAATTCAAAAATATTTTGAATAAAAATATTGAAAGCTATTTTTGCACACAACTAATTAAAAAGTATGTTATTGTTTACTAAAAATGTTGTTGTACAGAATTAAAAAAAACATAACTAAATCTAAAGGAAATTCTTTTGAAATAGCAGTATCTAAAATCCTTACCAAATTCACCAAATCCCGTACAGCATACTTCATTTCATCTTGGTGATGAACTGGTGTTCTTCTTAGCAGCAATCTTCTTTATTGGTTTTGAGGTTACACAGAAATACATTCGCGGTGCAGAACAAATATACATTCGCGGAGCAGAGAACAATATACATTCGCAGTGCAGGGACAATATACAATCGCGTTGCAGAGAAAATAAATTCGCAGAGCGCATGACGTACAAGCACATCAACTTTTATCAGTATTTTAATGTCAGTATTTATTGGCTTAAGCTTACTATGCGGCTATTTGATTGGTGTAAGATTATCCCCGGATATTTATTTATTGGCTATTATTAAGGTTCTGCAAACAGTCTACCACGGAATTATTTAGATGTTCAGAGGTGAGATTCAGCAATATTATTCCAAAAATGTTTCGCCGGAATTTAATATTTATTTCACAAAAACCCATTATATTAATATTACATTTTAAACTAAATTTTATTTAAAAATAAAACTATTTTTACTTAAATTGTTACCTGTTTCTAGAAGGGATTTGGCTACGATATAGGTCAATCATGAATTTACTATATATTTATATAATATTTGTATGTAAGTTAACCGTTTCAAATTTTGAAAACCATTTGTCAACCACTTGCTGGTATTAGATTGAGCTGAAATTTGGTATAGTTATGTAAGTTCAGTTTGGTGACAATGCAATATCTTTATTTATAGGTACTTAATTGCATAAAAAGGTACAAATGGCGGACAACAGCAAATAAAGATTAATAAGAATGCCCGAGACTTGGCTCTACGAAAGATCTCACAACTTTTTACGGTAGAAGAGTTTTGAGACTTGGCCTCTTATTTACATGGAATGTTTTTTATGGGATCAATAACTTTTTAAGAAACATCAAAAACTATCAATGTTCCACGGTCTTTTTTTGTGGTCAAACAGCGTACATTTCATAGTGGACTGTATGACAAGAGTTTAAAATAAGTGGCATTACCACGAGATGAGAAAAACTGCTTTAACACAAATACAAAATATTGACACCACGAATAAACGCCTCTCACCGTCTATAGGCGCCTACAAACGGCCGAGCGCAGCGGACAGCATACGGGGCATACGATAAAGCGAGATAGACAGCAATCTATACTGCTTAATCTTCATAGCTTATAAATGCCATGTTTGCAGTCAACCACGCTTGAGCTTGAACTTTTGGCCGCGGCTATAGACGGTCAGAAGGCGTTTATTTTTTTTAATTATTGTGAAGTAGGGAATTTAAGACACCTAATATTTGAAATTGATAATGTTTGTCGACGATTTTAATATCTAGCTGTATTCTGGTTAGTTGATGGCAAATACAAATGATTTTTTAAAGAGTTGTGATTGGTGGATGTAATACGGTGAACTGTTTTGATTGGTCAAAGTAAAATGTTTTATAAATCATAAATATCTATACATATTTTTCCTAGGGGCTAAATGTACTACTTGAGCCCCGCTTGCTAAGCCTAACTCACTTATTGAGCGTGATAAGTGAAAATAAGTTTATGTATTTAAAATGGCAAAGAAATGGTTAAACGAGATTTTTCCGAGTATTTTTGTGAGTTTTGTTTATTGATATTAAAAGAGTATTTTTTTACTGATGTCAAATAGCACATTGTAATGGAAAACATATTTTATATTATCATAATTCAATATTTTCAATTAAAATAATATTCAAAGTTGATTGGGCATCTACATCATTTTCGCAAGGCATGGCGAGAATATTGCAAATATTGCAATATCTGAATTGACATCGCGCGATGTCGCACACACACACACAAAGAAAATCAATAGGTACAAAATAATAAATAAAAACAATAATAAAAACGCAGATGAAATACAAAAAATATCGCAGTTCATATCAAAAATCCAGTTTATAAAGAGTTCGCTTCGCAAAATTCGCAGGGCATTTAGGACATGACTTACACCAGTTGCTCTCGATCTTGAGTCTCCCAGCTGGTCATCAGTCCCCAGTCTTCCAGTCTCGCCCAGTCTTGAGGCGCCGCCGGCTCGAGGACCACTGGTCCTGGTTGGAACTGGTCGGTTGGTCTGCCATCGCTCCTTGGTGTGCCGCGTAGATCTCCATGTTTCTCGTGTCTTGCCTCGCCAGATGATCGGATCTTCTGTCTTCGTCCCCTTGTATCAGCGGTCTTCGTTTTTCGTCTGTTTTGAGCTGTGAAATAGCAGATGTGGTGATTAATTTATCATGAATATGGTACACTATTACCAGGATGTAGTAAAATAAGTAGGTAGTATACGAAATGTTTAGAATCACGATATAATTACGCCCTCATAAAGCGCCATCTATTGACCCTGTTGCCTACATCAATTAACTTGACTACATTTAATATAAATACATAGGTATTAACACATATTTTTGTACCAATGGGTATTCCTAACCTGAAATATGATTTATTAATCAAGTGAGAATCTAATTGTAATTACCTAGTTACGTAGGTATCATGTCTCATAGATTAGCAATTTTATTGCTAATTTTCTCCCAGCACTCGTTTAATTGATTAAAAACCCAACTAAAGTGCACCTACCTACAAGTCATTACAATAACAAAGTTAGGTAGGTACAGTCAAGTGCAAAAATATATATCGAAGAATCCTCTCATGAATATGTACAATAGTACTTTAATTCGACGACATAAGAGCCATAGGACATATTTTTGAGTAAGTTGTATTCACCCATATTTTTGCACTTGACTGTACATACGTACATATTTAGGAAAAAAACTAGCTTACAAAATCACCAGTACCTAAGCGTAATCGCAATAACACAATTTTTTCACGGTTCCAGCAATTGCACATCCTTACGCTATAGATACCTACTTCAAATATAGGAATTTACGTTTACAGGCATTATCAACAAGAGCTAAAATCGCCGACTGTGTGTGTATAACACTCAACACTGCATTCTTGCAACACGCTAGTGGCATGCCGGTATTATTACTGTTAACTTTGCACAGCCTTATTGTGCACTCTAATACAGTGCAATAAAAGCTATAATAGCTCGAACGCTTCAAATACAAGCTGTGAAACGCGGCCAGCGACGCCTGTACCGATCGAAGTTCACAGGAGCGAAAACAAGATGGCGTTGGTAATAATACTTATTATGATGCCATTTTTGGAGGAATTCCTTGAAGTAAAATGAACTCGATGATTTTAATGATCAAGACCTAAATAACTATAGTATATTCTTAAACAGTTATTCAAGATAGAAATATTACTTAAGGTGAGGATATCTCATTTCTTTTATAAAGACGCTCTAGGACATTAAAATACTTGCACGATATCAGCAATCGAGAACCTAACAATAATTGTTCGAATAGTTACTATATGTAAATGCAATGAAGCAAATTATTACCTCGATATTCTGCATCCTATGACGTCACTTTAATTGTTGAATCACGAAGTATTTTTGCTTGAAACACTGGTATTTAGTTAACATAGTCACACTGTTAGATTAAATACATAAAATTCAGTATTATAGGATTATATTGATGAAATTTATAATGAAAATATCCTGCGTCACGAGTAAATACGTCTAGCGTGGCCCTTGAAATGACATTACATAGCGCTAGCTAGCGGCTTACACAGCAACCCCTACCCAACTTCAAGACGGTCATTCAGATGTATTCCATCTCGCTCGAACCCGCGCGGAGTGACTGCAACGTCGCTAACAATATCGACATTCCGGAACTGAATCTGAATTGATTGCGCACCAGGCGCGAGCGAGACGGTGATGCAATGAGGAGAAGGCAATACTTACGCGCACTTTTCGTTCCAAATGTTACAACTTTATAGAATGCCAATATTGTTGTTTAATTTTTGAGCTGATTACGACTGAAATATATTCACGTGATGATTATATCCGTACTTCAGTAACCATAGATGACGAAGAACTGTTTTTTTTAATACGTTAAAGGCCAACGACCGGCCTCACTTCCCGCCAACTCAGGACAAGGCCACACGGAGGGTAGCGCGTTCTTATAAAGAGCCATGTTGCAATATAAAGACAAATAATAATAAGTAGTTGTGTAGTTACTAACGACCCTTAACTATTTGTTAATGATAAAAATGTTAAAATAGTGTGCCGTTGTAGAAAAAACAAGGAACAAAGTTTATTAGCAGAGCTAAATGTCGTTTTCAGTACCAACCTAATTAATTTAATTTTAAAATTGCTAGTAGGTTTTTTGCTATTTCATTAGCTATTTAGTAAGTAAGTAGGTATATCAATTTATTGATGTGTAATCTTACACATCAATAAATTTGTATAGGTACTTACTTACTGCCTGCCCTATGAAATATCTATATATACAATACCTAACAAATATATATATACCTATATAACGATTTGACTCAAGTTGAATAATCACTTACCTTGCAGCTGCAGTCTTCAAAATATTCCACAAATAATGACGATTACGCTGTCATGTTTCCTTCTTCGTTGCCGGTTTAAAAATGAAAGATCCTTCATGTACTTGTTTACTTACAGTTTAAAAGTAGGGCTGGCGTTCACAAGGTTTACAGACAACGACTCAGTTAACCAGTATTAAGTTTAACCTCCGATTACGCGTAGTTGTTTCGCGTCTGGGGGTCATCTTATACTAGGCACGAGTGGTGAGGTAAGTCGAAATAGGTTGTGATTCGCTCGATGGGAGAGCAGGTAGAAATTTCTGGATGTGGTGGGGAGGCCGTTATTGTTTTTTTTTAACTATGGACTTAGGGTTATTGAATTTTGTTACATAGCTTGGGGTGCTTTGACATTGGCATGGTTGCCAGCTCGAAGTCAATGTATGAAATAGGAAAAAACTTACAGAAGTCCAACACAACTTTTTAGCTAACCTAGGTATAAAGTCACAGGTACTTACTTCATTACAATTTTGAAGAATGTAGAACAGAGGTTTGCTCTCTGTTCGATGACATTAAAAGTACCATAATCTAAAGGTATACATTTGAATAAAAAAAACATAAGTACCTAGTTACGTTGACTTAGACATTTCGTTAAAAAATACTTCTATATTCCATCAAGTTTAGTTGAAAACCCTGGGGATCGTGAACCCAAATACTTTTAAGTAATGCCTACTTAGCTACAAAAAAATAATCAATTTCTGCAACGGCCCAAAAGCACCATGCTGTCGACATCCTCATTGGACAATCCTTACCCAGGTATAAAATCGTTGCTACAAAACCACCATAGGTAGGTTAGTAGTGTTAGTACACTGGGTGGGGATGGCTGTCCCTTATGGCATTGAGATAATGTAACTTACAGTGCATCGCATCTGACCCAACATAGTTTTCGAAGAATCAATCTTATTAGTTGGTAGTTAAGGTTTGTATTAGATGAAAGTATTCAACACTACGAAGTTATTGCAACTACGACTAGTCAATTTGTCTTTTTCCAACGGTTTATTTAAAATCAGCGGTATACCACGTGGTCGCCAAGGGTTTTACATTATTGTAGCAGTAGGTAAGGTTGTATATCTGACCCTACGAGGTACCCTTTTGGGGTCTGATTACCTAAGTACATTGCCAAACATAGGAGGAGTCAAAAGCTATTGGCAAAAAGTAGGTAGGTTTGTGTAATGTATTGTGTACGTAGAACCGAAGTACTGCTTGGATGGTATGGTCATGTGAAGAGGAGGCACCAAATTATGTTGGTAACTTGGCACAACAACTTTCCGTCTCTGGTCGGAGATCCAGGGGCAGACCCAGAACAAGATGGTAGTGCAAAGACACATGAGAGAATGCAAGTTATCCGAAACAGATGTCGAGGACAGTAACTTGTTTTAAGCTCACCTCAACGCTCACCCACAAATATATCTTGACACCGCGATGCGTAGTAACCAAGCGTAGGTAGAGGTCTAGTTTCGTGACAGGCGACCGGCGGGGTGAGCCGCTTTAACGCGTAGCGAATAATAGCCCAGAGCGAATTTAAGTGGAGAAGTAATACGAGGAATGCTGACCCCACCACCATGTGGGATACATAGGTAGGTAGTGAGTGTACCTATCTAGATAGATAGATAGATAGATAGATAATATTTCATTCATCACTCAAGGTATACATTGTTATGTACATACGTTCTACAAAAACAATAATATTACAGCAAGTGCGACTAGAAGAAGAATATTTATGAATATTCTAGAATATTTATGCTACGACAATATCAAATTTAAATTAGGACATACAATTTTAACTAGTTATATTTTTAAATATTGTTTACAATTCCCAGCAATTTTGTAGTGGTATATTTATCCATACTAATATTATAAATGCGAAAGTGTCTGTCTGTCTGTCTGTCTGTCTGTTACCTTTTCACGCTTAAACCGCTGAACCGATTTGGATGAAATTTGGTAAAGAGGTAGTTTGAGTCCTGGGGAAGGACATAGGATAGTTTTTATCCCGGAAATCATCCCCTAAGGGGGTGAAGTGGGGGGTGAAAGTTTGTATGGAGTTACGATATAAACGAGTTCCACGCGGACGGAGTCGTGGGCAGAAGCTAGTAATATGTATAAAAAAAACGTACATGTTGCTGTTGCAATATTTCAGCACCCAGCGATATTAAAGTTATATAATCAACTTCGTCCTGAGAGGTAATCACGTAACGCTTTGAACGCGCGTTGAGTAGATCCAACTGTCATTTTTCCATATAAAACTTGACATTTACAACTACCTAACGTACCTAATATGTGTTACGTGAGCGACCTGCAGAAGTGTTAGGTAGGTACAAACTACCACCACGTTTTTATAATTTTGCTATTTGAGACGGCAAAATATTTCTCACATTTTGTTTAACGGTCAACACCGACTGTGGCCATTTGTGGCGTTGTAAACCTTTGCATAAAAAGTCCTGTAGTCGAACAAGCATTTTTTTTCATAATGGCAGTCTTCTACATCGTTTTATCCCATTACAAAAGAGCAGGACATGAATAAAAGCCGGCTTGGTGGAAATAGAAACGGCAACGTCGTATAATTTTTTTCGGTCGCACTTCTATTCGTGGTAAAAATGGACGAGAGCCTGGTAAAAACTACCACTTTCGTTAAATATAACAATGGACATAACTTGCTCTTTATTGCCAGTAATTTTAAAGATAACGATTAGAGACAATACAAACCCTTCTTGTTAAATTGGACGGCAAGGTTAGGAAAAAAATTACCATTGTTCCATTGATGTCGTCAAGGGATTAGTTAAATAACATAGGTATACCTGTGAGAAAGGTAGAAGTGTAGGCGCCTGCGCCATGGGTTATCTATCTATCTAGGCGCCAGATAGATAACAACTGTTTGTAGGAGTTAAATCTAAAACTATTGCGCCCCTGCAGATTGGTCCGCGTTTTAATAAGAACCCATGCGGAGTCTTTGTCTAATATCATAGATAAGTAGAGGTCCAATTTATATATTGTTATATAAGGAAATTTATGGAATCGGACGATTACTTCCGGAGATAACCATCTACTTACATACAAACTTACAAATCGTCGGGGATAGTGCAATACCGCGTAACTAGCACTGGTGAATACCGCGTATCTAACAAAAATAGCCAAACTAAAATTTTCCCGCCAACGAACGTAAAATCATGATTACAATTATACCAAGCTTCTGTAAAGTTGGGTATTGTGTAGATACGCAGTATTTACCAGTGCTACATACGCGGTTTCGCACTATGGGTGTTGTGTAGATACGCACTATTTACCAGTGCTAGTTACGCGGTACTGCACTATCCCCGACGAAATGTAAGAGTCATAAAATAATAGGTTTCGAAAGGACTTCATTTGTTAGACTCTATTTAAGTTATTACTGTATTACATCGCAATACGAGTAAGGTGTGTGAACTCTAGCCAACCATCCGTGTCACCGGAGGCTAGCGGAAACATTGAGTTATATTACTAGAGCACACAATTCATCACCTAACACAATGATGTAATTTAAAAAAGACGTAGATAGGTTATTAAGCGCTTCAAAAGTGGCACACTAAAACTGAGTCAATTGCACGAACTTGCCTCAGTTACGCGTCGTCAATGGACACTTATCAACGCGTCTCAGCTGTCAGATAAAGACTAAAGTACGGGAATCACTTTTCATCGGTAAATTCACGGATTTTTAAACAACATTAATTTTTCTGTAATTTATAAAATACGCGCTGTACCTACTGGCGGCCATTATTTCAAAGATTAAAAATGTAGAAGTGACAATTTCCTAATACTATTTTGCCTTATTAGAGGAACATACACACAAACTTAATAGACTGACGATATTTGAAGCTTTAAAGATCTTAATTTTTTGCGTCATAAAAACAGCAATTATTTTTGTTTATTTTAATTTAATCGTTTTATTAATAATGGACAACGTTTATTTGCTATTTAGATCTTAAGTTCTAGGTTTATTTAAAACCTAGGAAATTCTCCTATATATAAATAAATCTCCGAATATGAACCCATTAACAATTTAGGAGAATAATAATCCTTAGCCGCCATCCATTTTAATTTCCAATTGCTTTCACAATCTATATTTGAGGATCCCGTGGGGCCTTAAATGTGTATGAATCTGACAAAACTTTTTTTGACTTGCTACGATTGCTATCAAAATCGATATCTGAGGAGCCGCATGGACCTTAATAGGACGTTGTCATCGAATCTGACACAAATAGCTGAGACAAATTGCATCCTCGGGAACCATAAAGATAAGATAGTAACTAACAAAAATACTAATAATGTACCAAATGTCAAAATCAATGCTAAAGGCCTCCATCCACCAAACGCGTGTCGTGCACGGCGCGTGTGCTGCGCGGGCCCGCGCAAGTTGTAAAGCATTGAAACTACACTTCAAACACACATCGAACGTGGTCCGAACGCGGGCCCGCGCGGGCCCGCGGCGCTAAAGTTACAACTCGGCAGCGCGGCCGCGTGTTCCGCGCGTCGCGTGTCAAGCGCAGGCCCGCGCGGGCCCGCGCAGCTGCCGCGCTCTGAGTGTGATAGAGATAGTGAGATACATTAAATGTGTTGGTAGTGAGAGAGATATGCCGCGCTGCACACGCGTTGTTAACGCGTCACTGACGCGGCGGGCCCGCGCGGGCCCGCGAGTGCCTGCGCAGCTGCCGCGCTGCTGAGTGTGATAGAGATAGTGAGATACATATCAAATGTGTTGGTAGTGAGAGAGACATGACGCGGCGGGCCCGCGCGGGCCCGCGCTGCACACGCGTTGCTGCACGCCGCCCGCTTGCGGTGTGAATATACCGCTTCAACCGCGCCCGTCACGCGCCGCACACGACACGCGCCGCACACGACACGCGCCGCGCACGACACGCGTTCGGTGGGTGGAGGCCTTTAGTGTTTTTAATATGAGTATATTAAATCACGCCATAGCTAAATATATCTGAATCCGAACTCAGAAAATTGTCGCATCTACTGTACGTTAACATACTCTTTGATTTTCCAAGATGGCGGACTGATTGGAAGACGTCAAGAAAAATGTTCTGGGTTGCCAGTCTATACGTAGTAATAGTAAGTCGATGAGCGGAAAGGCTATAGTTAGCTTCATTATTAAGCATAATATAAATGACATTATAATTTCGGCTTTTCTGCTACTGACACGGTTGGTGGACGGATTATACATTCAGTCATGAATGTAAAATAAATAATTAAGTTCTTAAATAATATAATCTTAAATTCAAACAAAGTAATAAACATACAAATAGATTAAATATTCAACAATTTTAATTTGTATATAAAACCTTTTTAATAATTCATCACTTGGCACCAATTTTGATTTTGCATATCGCGTAACTAATGATGATGTATTAAAAGTATTTAATTAAATATTTATTATTCTGATATCCATAATTTGGATACACAAAATAATAATTAAATAGCAATATAATAGCATATTAAAAAGTTTCGCATTTGTAAAGTAAGTATACAAGTCATTTTCGGGTAAATGTATCCGTTGTTATAATAAATTACCTAATGAAATTTTGTCTCTACCCTTGCCAGCTCTTAAAAAATACTTGAAAAAACTTCGATGTTAAAGGCTTATAACAGGGCTGACGACTATCTAACTGACAGAAACGCATGGCCCAAACCATGGCCCAAAACAGATTAATCCTACTATTATAAAAAGGCTAAATATATGGTTTTTGGCAGCAAACAACAGCTAGCTAGCACGTCTTTCAAATCACGTTATGCTAATGAATAAGCCTATTGAGCGGACACATGAAGCATGCAACCTAGGTCTTTTGATGGATAGTAGCCTTCATTATGAAAAACACATTGCCTATACAGTCAGAAGCTGTTTTTATAAACTCAAGGTACTGTATAAAATAAGACCTTTTTTAAAAGAGAGCCTAACGAATATATCTAGACTTAATTATGTGGACACTGTTGTTGGTCCAAGACTTCTTTCTAAAACAAAGAAACTCATCCAGCGTGTTCAGAATGCCTGTGCTCGCTTTTGTTTCAACATTCCGTTGAGGGCTCATGTCACCCCATTTCTAAACAAGAATAATATCTTGAAAATGCAACAACGCCGTAAGCTCCATCTGGCTCGTTTACTTTTTAGGGTATTGAAGCACGAGGCGCCGGCGTATCTCTTCGAGAAACTCTCCTTGAATAACTCTTCTCAGGGTAGAAGCCGTCAGCGCGTAATATGTTTGGTGACTCCCCGACATGCTTCTGCTGCTTTCCGAGAAAGTTTCCGCTATGCAGCCACGAAGTGCTGGAACAATGTCCCGCCGGCGCCGCCGCTTAGAAGGCTGTCGGACGTTAATAGATTTAGAATGAATCTCAAAAAAATCATGCAAAAACATCAGCATAAACAGGAGAATCTGTGTCTTGAAACTAGCTGCATTTAACACCCTCACCTGTTGGTTGTGCCCCATCTGCAATTCATTCATTGCCATACGGTTGCTGGTCAACGTAATTTATTATGTAATTTGTTAATGTACTTTTTATAATTAAGTATTGTTTTTGTAATCACAATCTCACGTTTAGTGTTAGTGTTTAGTTTGTTTTCTGTTTTTTTTTTCACTCTGGCGCCTAGTATAGTAGTACTGTTCGTGTATGGGCTGCGTTCACATTTACCATTAAGGCCCATACGCACGTTAGTGGTTTGTTGGGATGCAACTTTTCGCAGGCTAACAAACCACCTACTATTTAAGATTATAAAAAACATACTGTTTATTCCTTTTTTGGTTTTTTTTATGTTTGTATTTTAGTTAAGTATATATTCCCTTTTAATTTTTTGTGTGTTACTTTCCGTGCTCTCACCGAATGGACCCTGCGGAAGACCAGCGCTGGCTGCAAAGCTAGCAACATGCAGAGCTGGGTCCAATTTGTAGCAAAGAAAAATGTGTTTTTTATTGAATTGTTGTATTTGTCACGAATAAATTTGATTTGATAATAGTTGTTTGGTCAAGAGACAGGACCCCGACAATTTCATAAATATAAAAACCTAGACCTAAACGTAATCCTTATAACTAAAGTAACATTAGCTATACTTTTAACCAAGCGTTCGAATTAAAATAAAACAGTTGCGGCTGTGGATAAAAACCCAGGTAGATATTATTACTATTACCAACATTTACTAAAGACAACGCCGGCGCTTCCCAAACATCTTTAATTTTTTTGGTAATAATTTTACTTAAAAAATTGCATTGTATATTTTAGACTTGACTTTCAACCGATTTTCATCTTTATGATCATGAGTATTAAGTCTTTTATCAAATTTTACAATTCCCAAGATTATAGGAAGTGTTGCCAAGTCTCCATCTTTTGTTGAGCCTGCATGTCTTTTATGACTTTTAAGAACAGCATTATAATCCTAATGGTAAAAGTAGAGCTATTTTTTAATTGTTTAAATCTGAATACAAGTAAGTCTTTTGTGAAACTAAGCCGGTACATGTGTTGAAGTAGGTTTGAGACCTTGAAAGATACTTTTCTTGGATGGATATTTTTAAATATCGTGTTATAACACTTTAATCTTTCTTTCTATCCCGACTCTTGTCAACGAATTGTGAATTTTAGTTTAGTATTTGTCATAACTATTTTAAAAGATATCATCATAAAAGAAAACTGTTTAACAGTTTTCAATAGACACCCTCCTGAAAATACATAACACCTATAAGTTGCCGATCAATTTGCTTACTCTTAAAAAATACATATGACGAGGACTCTATATAGATATTTAGAAATCATTAGTAAAATGTTCGCTTATTTAATACATTTTTGAATATTGTTTCAATGTGTGTGTCAGTAGGTACCGTACCTAATTACAAAACATGAACGCCGGCCGGCCGGCTTAGCTAGATATTTGAGAGTCGTTAGCTAACGATACATAATGATAATATTATTTGTACTAACGTGTAATTGCATACCGTCGTCGTCTTTTATAAAGAACAAAATATAGGCCATTGGCACATCCTGTGGTATCAAAAGGTGGGATTGTGCTCTAAATTATTTTAAAAATTCTTGTTTTTTAGACCTGAGGGGTGACAGCGTATCGTTTCGAACGCGCGTTTGGACTGTCCAACTGTCATTTTTCCATATAAAAATTCAAAAAATTTACATTCATACTACCTACCATGCGTACAATGCGTTACCGTTAGGTGATCGACCCGCTGTTCTTGAAAGTGGGAATGGAATATTATCAGTAACATAGTCAGTCCATATAAACATTCACCTACCTACATACCTACTTATATGGCAAAACCATCACAATGCCTATTTTTTAAAAGAAAAAACAAAGCAAGCGCCAGTTTAATATACCTATATGACTTAGTAATGAAATCCATAATTTTATTTGCCATAAATGTAACGTTTGCCATGATCATCATTCGCCATAAGTAGTTTCTCTCAGAAACTGTAAACTCTCAGGATTGTTATAAAACAAATCTAACCAACATAAAGTTTATTTACATTGTCCTGAAAACATTGCGTTCTTAAATAAAATAACTTTTATGGCAAATGACGATTGTGGCAAAGACTATAGTGTTATGGCTAATTAATGTATATGGATATTTCCAATATAAATCTTTTCCATAGGACTCAGAGGCGATTTAGATTCCACTACTTATCTGAATAAACCTTCTTCGGAACCAAATATCATCAATGATTCAGTAGTATAGAAGTGAAAAGTTAAGAGATACTTAGTCTTACTTTCGCAATTGTAGTGATACCACCACAATAACACTACAACACAATAGCAGTATTTTAAAGTTCCACTTACACCTATGTGTTGTGTCGACATAAAGTCGCCTATTTACCGGCAAATGCTGATCACAGTACAACTCCAGAATGAAACGCACTGCGCCTCCTTTTCCAACTTTTACCACAATCATACAGCAGTTTTATACAGCTGAGTATGAATAGACAAGTTCGACTCAGCCTTACAGTTCTGCCAACGCAGCAAAACCGTTTGAATGCCCTTAATTCCTCTGAGTTTGCTAAATGCGTGTTTGCGGCTGAATCGTCTGCGAACCCCTTAATTGACAACCTACCACCATCTGCAGCTGGCAAACGTTACGCCAAACAATTTTGAACTCTATGGCTTGTGATATACAGTAGACAGTGTAATGTTAGTTATGTCAAGACTGGTTCCGAATGAAATATAATTGTGTTTGTGAGTTGTGGTAATATTTTTACGCTTATTATCGATGTTTACTTCGGTACTTTGGTAAGCGTCAGCAGCTTAGCTGAATTAATGTTCGTTCAAAAGATAGATTCCTAGCCAGGCTTGGCTATTCTCCCAAGATGATTTTTGAAGAATTATGTTTGCGTTAGGAAAAGAGGCTCTTCTAATCAAGTCGCATACCTAGCCAGAATAATAGTTAAACACTTCTAAATTCCTAGTAAAGCTTGCGACCTATTCTCCTAATTAGTAAATTAAAAACGCGTGTTTTTATGAGACTCACAGTGAATCTTCATATACCTACAAATGACCATGTGACACTAGGAGTTGCAAATGCCCATTGGATTCAGTGTCCGCTTATCAACGGGCAAGAGGCTTATTATTAGTTGCCCCGCATAGTATTCAAAATACACTCGCGGGCAAAGAATACGGGTCACCCTAAATTAAATAACTGCAATAGGTTTTTTAAAATATTTAATACTTGTTTTATTTACATAATATGCTATTCTTTACAATACCCAACTGTATTAACAATTTCCTGGATCCTATCATAAAAATATCGATATCCAAAAATCACGATTTTTGCGATATCTCGCTCCGTTAACGTTGTTTTTTTTCATGGGTTTTTACGATTCCGATTTAAACCTGGTAACGTTATATTTTTTACTGTTATTAGCAGTTTATATGTAAAATTAAATAAAGATCATGACAGGATTTACTGTACAACCTCTTACGCACTATTTTAGGAAATATGACGGTATTTTACCGACCCGTATTCTTTGCCCGCGAGTGTAATATTTAAAAGAAAAACTCAAGCGTGTAGGATTTTGCCATGATGCTTGCCTTTGCATCCTTATATCCTTAATTATACCATACCTACTACTTGTCAAATTAAAATCCTTATTGTTAGTTATTGTTTTAGTTTTGATTACCCAATAAAAAAATAGGCGCCATTACCGTAACGCGTCAGAAATACTCATCAAATTACCCGAATTAAGAATCGTTAATTAATGATCACGTATTTTGCCGGCCGGCCGGTATTGTCTTGAGTTCCGGGCTGTTATTCGCTACGCGCTAATGCGGCTCACCCCACCGGTCACCCGTCGCGAAAGTAGACCTCTACCTACGCTTAGTTACTTCGCATCGCGGTGTCAAGATATATTTGTGGGTGAGCGTTGAGGTGAGCTCAAAACAAGTTACAGAATAGGGGGGCTGGTCTGTTATTCGCTACGCGCTAAAGCGGCTCAGCCCGCCGGTCACCGGTCCGCCCAAGTAACACATCAAAGCAGTATAACAGCCGAGTTACAGCATTTGTGTATCGTTTTGGCATTTTGAGTTAGTTCTAAAGTAGCATTATAAACGTTTATACGGCTATTGTAGTGCTTATTTGGGCACAAATTTTACTGCTTTAGATCCTAAAAAGGTTCACAATAGTTGTTTAATTGCATGACAGGCGCATTATACAAGCATTATTGTGGTCAAAGAAAGTGTCAATCGCATTAAAGCAGCATTATTATGGTCAATGAAGTTGCCAATGACATTACAGAAGCATTAAGCCGGCAATATTATTGATAATGAACATGTTAATTGCATTACAAAAGCATTAGACTAGAATTAGAATGTACTAAAAGAATTATAAATGTTCACATGTAGGCCTACATCAGTATAAAAATTTCATCGATCGAATACATCGCTAGTACAAATGTTAATTGTCTCGCAATAATATATAATATATGGATGCGTGAGTGTTCAAAACTGACAGCAGTGACGAGTGTTTGCAAAATTTATGATAGATGGTAAAGTGTTTAACTCTTTCGTTATTTTATGCCTTCAAATATTACTGCGCAATGTAGTTTACTGTAAATGTCTATATATGTTTCATTCAATATTTTCACGCGCCTTCGATATTTTGTGGTTTTTATATAAAGTGTTATATAAAGATATTTGTGAAATAACCAAAACATTTTTTTTGTTTCTAGTATACAACGAATTTTGCATTATTGACATAATAGTTTTCGTTGGGCAGTATTAAATTAAGTTATATCATTATTATTCAGGTATATTACTTTTATAAATATGTCCTATTAGTACTAAAAGCGCGTGTGCTTTTTCCCAATCATGGCGGATACATCGTTTTAAGAATACTGTAAAATAAATGTTTATATACAGCTTTACGCATTACACGCACTCACGTGTATTAGATTAAAGAGCTGTTAGCTGTAAAACAGAACTCGGGTGACCTTTAATAATGCAAGCATTACATTGATTCACGTTTCTGCTGTTCAGCAGCATTAGGCATTATCTTACTACTTAAAAATGCTATAGTAGGCCCTAAGGCCTAAAAAACAGCTGAAAGCTGTTTAACGGATTTACATGGCATTATAATGGTTCGTTTATGCTATTAAATAGCATTAAGCATTTATTTACTACTTAAAAATGCTATTATAGATCCAATGGCACTAAAAACAGCTGAAAGCTCGGCTGACCTAAGCAATAATCAAGTAACTCAGTTACGGCAAATTTTACAGGAGAGCGAAAAAACGTACTTTTTTCATTTCTACAAATAATACGCTGACAAAGTTTGAAAAAATGATGCAATATCATCTAGTAGAGATCTTTTTTTCAATATAACGTTTATTTTCGTTTTAAAGATCAAAAAATGTTTTCTTCTTTGAACGAATGTTGCTAATGTAAGGTAGCCTTCTATGGAAAAACAAGTAACTCGAGATGATTGATTCCAGGTTTTGTAAGTTAATCTCGATAGGTTAAAAAATACAAGTAAGTAAACAACTACTTTGGAGTGAAACTCGATATCTTTCATAGAAAGAAGTAATAACATTAAGTGTGATGCATTCAACGTTACTTTTTAATTTAATTTTGCGTACAACAGGTCACTAAATATAAAAGTTAGGTATCTGAATTAACAACTTCCCCGTGTTCAATTAAGTCCAGTGAGTTTAAGTTTTCCGTTAATTGCATCCAAAACTATTGTCGATTTTTCGGCATTAGTGGGACTAATTTATCCATTATTTCTTTCTTTTTTTCCGGTTTTATGCCTCTTCCAGCCGAAAGATTGGTTTTTTTCGGTAATTCTTGCACTGAGTATTTTTTTTGTAAGAAGTCTAAAACTTTATACTCGTCTTGAAATTTCTTTTTATAAAGCAATGTTCTCTCTCCTTTAACAAATTTTACTTCAACCAAGTCTTTTAATAAGAAAAATCGTAAGCTGTCATTTTTATCCTTGTATCTTATATTTCTTTTCTTTTTAATCCAGTCAAAAACATCTTCCGTCGTTACTTCTATTACTACTGTGTCTTTTCGGCTCGTATTTACACAGGTTTTAAAGTCTTCAAAGTCATATATGTACTTTTGTTTTTTTATGTTTTTTTCTATATTTCCATGTACTCCGTCTGCTGTCATGTGTGTGTGTCCTTTCGTGAGGTATTTAATTGTTACTGAGTCTATTTCAAGACTATTAACAATAGTAACGAGAGCTGTAAATAGAAACCAATTTTTATTTTGAGATGTACAGTTATCAGCCCAAAATATAAAGTGCTTTACATCCCTTTCTGAAAGTAATAACTTGTAAATAGCATCTACAATATTTTTTGCGTCTCTTCCCGAAGTTGCTTCATGCCAAACAATACATTTAGCAGGCGTTTTAGAATCATTCTTTTTCAAACTTGCAAATGTAAGGTTGAAGACTACTAGCCGACTTGTGAAAAAACAGTCCTTTACATCTGGTATAATGGGTATAAGCAGAGATTTTTCCAGGTCCATGGAGTAGATTTTACTATTTACTTGTGATTCTTTCTCTCCATCTTCTTTGTAGTTTAAATTTGCCTCTTTTGCTTTATTTTTGTGAACAATACTTTGACACATTTTTTGTAGAGATAAAACAGTCTTCGCTTCTTTAGCTTCATTTGTTTCATTTTGGAACATCTCAATCAAAACATTTGTCGCTTTGAGGCCTATGAAGAGATATGTTCATTTCCTTCAAAGTTCTTCGGTATATCTCTAAGCAACATTTTGAGGGATACTTTTCTGTATAGTCTTTATAAAGTTGTACAAGATTAATATCTTGATTAAGATATCGTCGCATAGGAGAATTATGCCGACGGTAATGGGCAACAGGGTTTGTAAAGCATAATATGCTCTTTAATTAATGTTGTATCAACTTTTTGTTTCACGTTGCGACCTCGTTTATCAGAAATATCTAACGGGCATTTTTCAATCTTTTTTGAAACGGTTGTAATTATAGAATCATTTTTCATACCTAACGTGTTTAAAAAGAATGCTTTGCAAACTCTTAAAGAATGGCCATGCTTATTCTCCATAAATAAAGGTCGAGTTGTGTTTTTCTTACTATCACTATTAGTCGTTCGTTGGGAAACTGGCTGCAAATGTATGTTGCGTGCTAACCATTGTAAGCGGGCATCTTTTGATGAATGCCAATAACTTTCCCATATTACTTTGCGTTCCGAATCTGAAAATTGATAGCAACTTCGGCGACAACTCGATTTGCATTTAGTTAACTTAATGGGATATTTTTTTTTGTTATGCTCAATTTTTTCAGTGTTTGTCAATTTGGGATATTTAACCGAGCTTTTCCTTGTTCTTTCGACGCTTATATGGTTATCTAATGAAGTAGAGCTTGTGCCCGTTGCAGAATTATTAGGAGTCTCGGGTATAGTAATAGGTAAATGCGGCTGATTGTTGTTTACAATTGTTGAAGAGTTGCTTGATAAACTGCTACTTTCATCACAATATATTTCAGATCCTTTATGAACTTGACTTCTATCCAGAAGACCAAAAAAATCATTTTCTGGAAGCATAGGCACTAATTCTGTTAGGCTATGATCTGTATTTCCAATGCTACTACTATCAATAAAGCTGGTGTCGCTAACGTTAGTCAAAGAATTTGGAATTTCATTAGACAGTTCATCTAAATTCCATAGATTATCTGTGATATCAATTGACGAGGTTTTCTGTTCCAAAATATCTTCTGGTTGTATTAGGTTTTCAGGCTCAAACAAATTAAGTACCTATAGAATCCCAAAAATACTCACCCGTTATTATCCTTATTCAAACACATCGAAACAATTCGTTTTGCTCTATGGCGAGCGTCTGCATAATTCCAATGTTCTTTACGCCTTTTCATTATTATATAATTGTAGTACAAATAAATCAATTAATACTCCTGTCCACTTAAGATAAAATACTTCACACACCGCTTGTAATTCGATGTTGACTGCCCGATATTCACTAATGCTGTTACTTGTTAAAATATAGATCAAAAAAGGGTAGTTTAAATATGAATAACAAACATTCTACCTGAGAATAAAAAATATATTATGAGTTACTTGCGTTTATGTGCGTGATAGATTTATTTCCTGAAGTTAACATCTACGCTTAAAACAAGTATCTCAGTAATCTAAATGAATTGCAAGTACTCAGTTCAAGATACTTGTTTTCAAATTTGACGCAAGGAACATACTTGATTTAAGCGTAGTTCACTTCTTTGAAAAAAGATACTTGGATTAAATAATAGCCTATAATTTGAAAAGTATTTGTTATTTTCAGTAAATTCCTTTTGTAAAATATGCCTTTCGATGTGGTGATTCAAAAAGTAAATTTAAAAAAAATTGGCAAAATTTTGAGATACTTGATTTTTGCTTAGGGCAGCCGAGCTGTACAATTGCGTTGTGGTTTGCTGCAGTAAAACTAAAGGCTTTATAAAAGCATTTTGATATGCCATTATCTTACCGTTATTTACTTTACACTGTGTAAAGCATCATAATGGTTTTGAAATGCCAATATAAAGCGTCAAGATGTTCGGTGAACTTATATAAGAGTTTATACGGACCTTAAGTTCTACATAAGTTTACTATTCGTGTGATAAAATGCTTTCTGTGTTACTTGGGCGGTCACGAAACTAGACCTCTACATACGCTTGATTACTACGCATCGCGGTGTCAAGATATACTTTTGGGTGAGCGTTGAGGTGAGCTTAAAACAAGTTACAGAATAGGAGGGCTGGGCTGTTATTCTTTACGCACTCATGCGCCTCACCTCACTCGTCACGTCTAACGAAAGAAGATCTCTTCATACGATTAGTTATTAAATACGAATCGCGGCGTCAAGATATACTTGTGGGTGAAGCGTAGAGGTAAGCTTAAAACAAGTTACAAGTTAATAGCGGGACTGCCAGCCTTTGGAAACTCTCATAGAATGAAAAAATGTACGGGATAGTTAACGCATCTTAGCCAACGTAACAAAACACATAACTTTTGCACCTTATTACAAGGCAATAAAGTGCACTCATTTTTCTTTACGTTGATAGTAGACATTAGAGAATACTAAAACAATGTATGAAGTTCCGCCTCTTAAAACGTAGTGGTTATATTCTCTTTGGGGACTGCTTTCCGCGCTCGTGACAAGACTACATTGTGCAGGTATCGGCTCTTATTTTTATTATTTTCCGTCATTGCTGTACGAGGACCCTGAAAACCCTAAATGATCTCCAAAGCATGACCCATGATCTTTACCATGCTTCATTACGAGTAGGTCTCAGGACGAATATGTCCAAGACTAAAGTTATGGCGAACGTCTCCGGTAACTCGAATCCTACTTCCTACTAATATTATAAATGCGAAAGTTTAGATGTTTAGATGTTTGGATGTTTGTATGTTTGGATGTTTGTTACTCAATCACGCTTAAACGGCTGAACCGATTTGAATGAAATTTTGCACGAAGATAGTTTATAGCCTGGATAAAAATATAGGATAGTTTTTATCCCGGGTCCACGCGGACGAAGTCGCGGGCGGAAGCTAGTTCAACCATAAAGGTAGGAAACGATAAGCTGGAGTCGGTCGACCAATATGTATATCTTGGAAATATTCTATCCTTTGACAAAGAGCATCAACTGTCAAATCCAATACAAATTGAGGGTAAAACGCAAACGCTATCGTATTTGTTTCGGTAAAACTTATACTAGAGCCTCGGGTCGAATCTACTTATTCATATGAGGGGCACTTATTCTTAAGATGTTGACCTATGCGGTTGGGTCTTGGATGACTTTATCAGAAGTGATCATGATAATTTTCGTTTTATTAAAGCAGGCAATATACTGATCTTCGTGTATTATATGCAGGCTTCTTTCGGTGATATGAAATAACATCCATCTTTACCTGACGCTACTCAGCTATCAAGAGGGTTACGTTCAATAATGCATACCTACATTACCAACAAAAATCTTAAAAGACAATGCGCTGTACCATTTCATATACACTTATGCCTTTTTAGTTTTTACACGGACTGCATCCAACTTACCCTCTAGTTTGTTTCATAAATCATAAGGTATGTCAAAACCTGAAGTTAGAACATCGGCACTCTTCAACGCACCTGCCGACGATTATGGAATTAATTTAAAAAGTCAAATATCGGTAGGCAACCGAGCCTTCACCCCACTTTAACATAATTCACGTACTTTATTGAGCGTGAATGTAAAATGTTTACACTGACAGTATATTGAACATTGTTTTTGTTTATCTTCAGGAAAACTCAGAAACTTGGAGTCTGTAAAGTAAAAGGAAAGTCAAATGTGTTTATACGGTCTTTGATGAAACTTTTGGCATCAAAATTATACCTATTTTAGTTACCTACTATAATTTTTAGTGACTGTCGCAATCGCACCATTTTCGTCAAGACATGGCGCTGGCGCCGAGATAGTACACGCTAACGGAATGTCGACGTAGAATCCTTACAGGTACCGTTATTGGTATGTAAAATATCATTCGGTGTCTCTTGTTAGGCGCAAGTTTTACTTGGTTGGCTGCTTTCAAGCTCTTGAACACCTTCCAATAAGAACCTTGCTTCACGGAACCATCCGGAGCGCAGTACGGGTGTCTCGGCCGAAACTCCTGCTGTGACCCAGTTCTTAGCATAAGTTGAGATATTAGAATAATTTTAAATTAAACTTTAAAAACAAAGTTTTAACCGACTTCAATTTAGGTACTCCGCCAGGCCACGAGAACATTTCCACATTTCAATTCCAATTTACCACATGAACCGATTTCCGAGATCAAATGCGTTGATTATTAGAGAAAAAAACCCAATCGCTGTATGTGACCGGATAATATTTGAGGACCTCTTTCGATTCCACAAGGATCAGCTTTGGCACTTCATTAGCTGCTATTTCAACGGAATCTTATCTGAATCTGTTATATACTTTTGTACTTTTAAGTACATAATTGAGGAATTCCATAAGTCTATGGTCTTAATCATCAATTCCACTCCACCAAAGTTATGATTTCCGAGTGTAAATACACGAGTTATAATAAAAATTACCAAAATCACTATACGCGTGCCTAATATACTTAATTGAGGAGTTCCCTCAATTCCTCATGGAAACCATCATCCAATTGCATTTTTGAAAAAAATGGGACCCACCTGGAAGCATTTACTTACAAACAAAACAAAAAATTACGAATCGGCTTCAATGATGGAGTTCTGAGGTAACAAACATTGAAAAAAAAATACAACCGAATTGTGAACCTCCTCCTTTTTTTGATGTCGGTTTATAAAAACGTACAGTCCGTGAGAACTTATAACAATCGCCGGGTCTGTATTTCTCTCTTGCTTTCTCTACATATTCATTCGACCTTGAAGACTGGTCTAAGAACTCTATGACTGTGGATACTTACAGATTAAAAGCAAAAAACCAAAGTAAATAATTTGATTTGTTCATTATTTATACCCTATTTTATATAAGATGAGAAAAATCGTGCGCAATTGTCATGGAATTTCAAGGTGAACCATGTTGAAACGCAAAAAATAATAATTGTATCGTTATGAAATGTTATGTTCGAAATAAGTAAAACTAGTACAATAATGTGTGTGGCAGTGGGCGGGGCACATTGCACGTAGAACCGATGGCCGTTGGGGCGGAAAGGTTCTCGAGTGGCGACCACGTACCGGAAGGCGCAGCGTGGGTAGGCCCCCCACAAGGTGGACTGATGACCTGGTAAAGGTCGCGGGAGTCCGCTGTATGCGGGTGGCGCAGGACCGGTCATTGTGGCACTCTTTGGGGGAGGCCTATGTCCAGCAGTGGACGTCTTTCGGCTGATATGATGATGATGATGATGAGTACAATAATTCCCTTTGGTATCCATAAACGATGAAACGTAGACGAATGGGTTAGTAAAATTCTAATGGTAACTTTCAATAAGCAAAATGACATGTCATTTGTATTTAAACGTATTATACCTAAAACGGATCGAATGCCCACATACTCATGCATCCTGGATCCAAAGCGACAGTTGGACACGGCCTAATCGGATTTTCCCTCGCTACTTTGCTTCCTATTAAGCTTAGTGCAGATGAGCGCGTACGCCAGTTACACTCAATAAAACATTCAACTATTCATTAACATGACTACCGTTGAATGTCGTATGCCACACTGCTAAATATAAATGATTGCATACGAATCATTATATTCTAGAAAATGTATAAACCAGACGAACTCGCATTTTAGATGATCTGCCAACTTTGCAAAGAATCAACCGTAACGATAAGAATTTGCGGAACGCACGTCTTCAGACGCACATCAATACCAAACTTTACCTGTCCATAGTTACATTACAACACATTCAATACTTACATATTACCCTCTGAAATGTAACAAATCAACTATCCCATTTAGTCCCGGAACTGTGAGTCGCGGAGCGTGTCGCGGACAAGGGCTGGTAATTTCCTGGACACATCTGATACGAAAGGTGTGTGAGGTATGTTAGCTGTTTGGAATATTTAATACCACGCCGCCATGCCTAAAATGTGTTTGAACACAGCAGAGTTATCTATATATTAGATAATATTGATACACTGAGTGTCGATTCTACCACAGTGGAGTGAGGCTTTAATCTCAGATTAACACTTTCACAAGCCAGTTGTCCCGTGAAATACTGTTGTGTTGATGTTGCATCACTTCCGAAACGTCGGGAGACCTGAGTGAGGTAAATAAATAATTTAATTACACACGATTAAGTCCCGTTTAGTAAAAATGATGTGGGAGAATCGTGAAAGTTTAATTAATATAAAACGATGCTGTTTTCCCCAATGATTATTGATCCATAGGAATAAATTAACACCATGTTTGTGCTGGTTATATTAAAGCAACAAATGCGAACCGAATAAAAACCAAATTTTTTAAGGAATATGACAAAAAGCAGTTTTTTGCAATTAAATAATGAATGACACCATTTGTCTAGTCGGTCACTGTGCGAACTCATTAACATCATGGCGGCGCATCGTCAGGCACTAGAGAAAATTTGATGGGTCAGTGTGTCGCCATATAAGGCCACTCCCATCTTACCCGCCACCCCGTCTTGCCCCACTCTCCCCTAATCTTCAAATAAACTATTCTTGTTCGGTCGAATAGACACTAATGATTCTATTAAGCACTGGTTGAAATTTTACCAATGGTTCTTTTAGCATTTCAAATGATGTGAATGTGAAAATATGTGAATTGTAATCCTGGCTTACTGAGCCAACCTTTGAAACTACTTGATAAATGGAATGATTAAAATCTAACTATCACGGAGATAATATGATCTTTGTTTTCCGATTAGTTAATTGTGACCCTAGAGCGCCAATAACACACGCGTTAATTTCATTTTTATGGGGCCCTATATATTCATCATGTGTAAATACGACGAAAGGAGTCATCGGCTTCCCTCTGGCTAAAGAACTCTCGCCCAAGTGTTTATTCCAAAACTAGCTGCCGCGCGGTCTCGCCCGCGTATTGCAAAGAACGCAGGCAAACCCGCGGGATAAAATAAAACCTGTAACCATAAAGTCCATTCTACACGTAGGTGAAATATTTTTTGGAATCGGATAAGCGGTTCCAGAGGTTACCCATTACACACAAAGTTACAAAGCTACATTTTCACAGACTTTTCCTCTTTATAATATTAATATAGATTAGTATAGGTTACAAACTTTCAAAGCTACAATCTCACAGGCTTTTCGCTTTTATAATATAATAGTTTAAATGAGGCCGCATACAATTTTGACATTGCATTTTATTTCAAGCCCAAGTTTTTATTTCAATTTGGTCGAATCCGAATTTTACCTTCCCATACAAACGTAGTTACGCTCTCATTTTAAAACTACGTGTTGTAACGACACTTATATCCATGTCTGTAGTTAGTTTATATGGTTCCAATTTATAAAACAAACGAAATACAGCAAAAACAAGTTCTGTATGAAAAACTTAAATTTGCTGTATTTTTTTTACTCTGGTATCTGAAGCTACATAAACTAATTACACATAGATATAACTCATGTCATTGCATATGCAAAGTTTCGTTACAGTCCAACACGTAGTTTTAAAATGAGAGCGTAACTACGTTTGTATGGAGAATCGAGCTTACTGCGGACTCTTAAGATGTGTTTAATATCATCAAATACTTACTTCTTACCAAGTTACGAAACTTGTACCTAATATTACCTGAAGCGACATGTAAGTACAGTCGCCATCAAAACGGAGCGAACAAGGTGCTCACAAATATCTGAACACGGGTCTATTGTAACAACATTAGAGTGCATTTTCAGTTTATCAAAATCCTGTAACACTACGGGTACACTGTACAGGTAATGAACGGGGACTGTATTTTGTACTCGACTTCATATTCATATTACGCATCGAGTAAACTTTTAAACTCGTCACTGATTTACCGCTTATACTTAGAAAGGAAATCGTTTGAGTTTCCACGAAGCGCCCATATTTCACGAGTTATGAACAACATGACACATACTTGTACGGGATATGATTTAATTAGTTTCGAGGTGGTTGATGTTTTGCTAAGTTTGGGATGGCATTTAATTATCATCAATCATCATTAAAATTTAGATGATCTTGATAAAACTAGGTAGGACCGAGCCCCTGGCGGGTCGCTTGGGGACGCGCATCCATGCGTACAAAATGGAGTATAGCTCCAAAAAAGTAAAATAAAAACTAGGTAGAACCGATGGCCGTTGGGGCGGTTCTCGAGTGGCGACCACGTACCGGCAGGCATAGCGTGGGCGAACCCCCCATAAGGTGGACTGATGACCTGGTAAAGGTCGCGGGAGTCCGCTGGATGCGGGTGGAGCTGCACCGGTCATTGTGGCACTCTTTGAGGCAGGCCTATGTCGAGCAGTGGACGTCTTTCGGCTGATAGGATGATGATGGTAACGATGATGAAATAAAACTAAATATTTGTCTCCTAGTAAATGCCCGGCATTAAACCCAACACAAATTGTCAACATTAAGATATCGTTTCGGCAGAGTTAATAACAGTAATAACATTTCCAATTGATATTTCCTGGGTAACCATCCTCTTAAGTTCAAAGTGTCTACGCATTGATAAATTCTGGCCAACATCCCGCAGGCACGCCCTTTCCATGTATATTGGCCTCATAAAAATATGCCATCAATTATTCTCGTCGAGAATATTGCGCGCATACTAAAGGCCGGTCGCGAAGCACAGCGAAAAACGAGCATTGCCCTATTTCTATTTGTCTCTGTCGCACGCGCACAGTAATAGTGCTGCCACGCTCGCACAATAACCTTGGTCGCCGGCGGCAGAAATTGTAAACCTTAGACTCGCAGGTATACGGACGGGATCATACGCACGTGTTATTTTGCTTCCAATGGTGTAATATTTTTTGTAAACGGGGTATTCCTTAGTGGGATGCGCTTGTGGATACATAGTTCTCGGACCCTTTATTTGTTAAAACAGTGCTAAAGTTACGATTTTTGTGTTTATTGTTATATTTTTGTTACTATTCGTTGAGGTTATTTGCGTTGTTAAGTTTTTGTTATTAAAAGTTGGTGTTATTTAAAACATGGAACCGACTCCTTCTACCTCGAGTGGCTCACGCCCCTTCAAGGATTTTGTGTCACCGCGGAAGAAACGGAAAATATCTCATTTAACTGAAAATGAGAAGTTTATGATTATAAACGTGTTTAAATTTGTAAAGGAAACTTGGCCTGCTGATAAATACCAGTCGAAACTCGAGATGAAGGACAAAACTTCCGAAATTTTGGGTATATCAAAATCATCCGTATACAGAGTTTTGAAGGAATATGTTGAAACTGACACCGTGAAACCTGCGGCGTCTCCGAAAAAGCGTTTGTCAGTCATAGAGAAAGTGGACGACTTTGATAAATCATGTATCAGAAAAATTGTGCATGGCTTTTATTTGAAAGGCGAACTACCTACAACAAAAAAAGTGCTACAGGCTGTGAATGCAGACGAAACTTTACCAAATTTGGGTCTAACATCGCTGAAAAAAATATTGAAACATCTAAAATTCAAATATGTCAAACGGAGCCGAAACAACTGTCTTATAGACAGAGACGATATTGCACTATGGCGCATAAAGTACTTGGAAAAAATGCGAAGGTTTCGAGAACAAGAGCGGCCAATATATTACTTGGATGAAACATGGGTGAATGCAGGTAATAATTATCAATTTATTATTGTATTAAACTTAATATTTAGTATCTATAATTAATAAAGCCTTTACAAGTTTAGAGTTCACTTTATTTAAGTAAGTAGATTTGATGTATAAGTTTTCAATTATTAGTGTATTTATTTGAATATAAGATTGATCGTACATCAAATTATACATTTATTTGACATGTAAAAAACATTTGTGCATTATAATCATAAATACTTAGGATAGGTTTATGTATACAATACAAGTTTGTTATTGTATCCTCTTGATGTAAACATAATAATAAGATAATATGTTTATTTTCAGGTCACACTGTTGGTAAGGTTTGGGAGGACACCACAGTAAAGTCACGAAAGCAGGCCTTCTTAGAAGGCTTATCAACAGGTGCCAAGAACCCGACTTCAAAAGGAAACAGACTCATCATTTTACATATAGGAGGCATAAATGGCTTTATACCAGAATCTGAGCTGGTATTTGAATGCAAAGGAACGGGAGACTACCATGAGTCTATGAATTCTGGGAAATTTGAAAAATGGTTTAAAGAGACTCTGCCAAGACTTGAGCCTAACGCAGTGGTGGTTATGGACAATGCTAGCTATCACTCACGACGCAAAGAAAAAACGCCCATAACAAGATGGAATAAGGCACAAATTCAGAACTGGCTTGCATCAAAGAATATTGCTTTTGAACAAAAAGACACCAAAATACTATTGATGGAAAAAGTAAAAGCGATAAAAAATCAATACCAAACATACGTTGTTGACGAAATGGCAAAAGAAGTTGGCGTGGAGGTATTAAGGTTACCGCCATACCACTGTGAGCTCAACCCCATTGAGTTAATTTGGGCAGACGTTAAAGGTTACGTGGCGAGAAATAATACAACATTTAAAATGGCAGAAGTAAAAAAACTGCTAAAAGAAGGCCTAAATCAAATCACGGCCCAAAAGTGGCAAAATTGTATTGGACACGTGAAGAAAGAAGAAAAAAAGTATGAAAGTTTGGACGATAGAATTGATAATACTGTTGATTCATTTATCATCAACACAGCCGAGGACTCATCGGAGACAGAGAGTTCCTCTGTAACTAATTCAGATAGTGGTTCTGAATAAAATAATAGTTCAGTAATAGTAGCGTTTTTTTTCTTCCCTTTATAGTATCAAAATATCTAGAAATCTTTAATCTGCTAATTTAAAAATTACCGATTGTGCCATTTTTTTCGAACGCAAGAAGTAATTTTTGTTATATTTAGTTCTTCGCCGCCATAAAGTACCTTAATTAGTTAGAATGGCAATCAGAACAATATAATTCAATGAAAATAAGTAAAAGACTTCTTTAATGTAAATTCCTATTACATTTAAAAAATATTATATACACACATGAATGTTTCTACAATAATATAGAAAATACTGCATTTTATTGTTTTGGTTTATTTGCCACAATTCACTTAATGACTTAACACAGTATGAAAATGTTGATGACCACTGGTTGCTGATGCAAAGGTCAACGTACGATTTTCGCTGTGCTTGGCGACCGGCCTTTAGCGTGTGCGTCTGCGATGCTATCGTTAAAAGTTTTGCGAAATGTTTTAGAAATTATCCCCACCATAATAATGCAACTACTTGCTCTGTAGACTGTTGTCTTCCAGGGAGGCGATTTTTGACTTTCGAGCGCTCGAAATGATGAAGTGCTGTTTTGAAATAGCGATAGAAAATAACAAAACGAGTGGCATTTATCACTTGTATTCAATTCAATCTACTACGAGACTACAATCGTTTTTACTTACTTTTTTTTAATTTTCGAGCGTTCGGAAGTCCAAAATCGGCCCCTTGGTTGTGAGCCAGGTCACAAGAGCACTCGACGTCGACGACGTGTTGTGTTGAGATTGAGGGACCCACCCGGGTTTGTCTCTTCAGCTATTCACACAACAAATCCTCAAATCAGTAAAGGGTCGGCAACGCGCTTGTGATTATTCTCGAGTCGCGAGCGTCCATAGGCTATATTGTCTGCTTACCATCAGGCTAGCCGTATGATCTTAGTCACCGTATCGATTTCGGAGTATTAAAAACACCGGTCAAGTGCGAGTCTGCCTCGCGCACCGAGGGCTCCGTACAAACTTTCATACATTACCCGTCTCGACCCCGCTATTTTTTTTTAAGAATATCAACAATACTTTCCGAGCCCAGAATGCCAACACACAGACGCAGGAGTGAGCTGAGCATCCGCAAAACGAGCAACCGTTCTATAGTTGAGGGTGTCCCGAGAGTTTCACAACACCAATAAAAACGCTGTACACCATTACGGTACCGTAATGGAATATGGGTTTCATACCGGTAAAACCGTAACCGAAATCAGTCACTGGTAAAAGCACACTCCTTTTTATAGTTTCCAAGTCGAACAAACGTTACAGGCAGCGACATCTAGCGTGAAATTGCGTAAACTCGTATATGGCTGGTGCTACAAAACTGACACTGAGTTCATTTTAGTTTGACGACTCACGCTAATTGGGTACACAATTATTTGAAAATGCCCTTATTCGCATCTAGATTAGGACGAACTCATTGCATAGCAAAATACCTTATTATATTATATTCAAAACAGCTCACTCTGATACCAACTTGAACATTCAAGCAACAAATTTGAGCAACGCAAGTGAGAGTTCTAAGTCACACGACGACATGACATTATAATCCGTTAGGTTCAGCCCTGTGTTTTATTTAGATTCGTAATAGGTTTTTATCTTTTTATTAATCTTTGAATATAGCTATTATTTATACAATCAGGTCATAGACTGTATTTCTAGTCTCGATAGGTAATTTTTTTTACAGTAGGTCGGTAGCCTAATATTCTCTAAGAAATTATTGTTTTGCAGTTTTTATTGAATTTATGTAGGTTACCTAATACCTAACTATTAGTTACCCGTTTTACATCCAAAATAAGTAAAATATCTAAATATAGAGACACCTATTTAAAATTAACGAGCTTTCTTTTCATATTTTCTTTCCCGTTTCTGGTGCAATTTATACAAATATCGAAACAAAAAAAACATTCCCTCAAATTTCCGCCCCCGAATCGATAACCGAATAAAAAGTCACGACTGTGACATTAAACATTTATGTTATTTCCTGCCAACCCCTTGTTTTTCCAAGAAAATTGCCTTCATCCCCCGCGCAGTTGCAGTTGAAGGCATTAGGCAAAATTCTTTAGATAATAAATAGCTTTTCGGTAATAAACTGATGCATTATTAAATTCACGGCGTTTGATGTTCCGGTATTAAAATATTGTATGACAAAATTAAGTTTGGACTCAGGGTTCCGCTTAACGTTGGTAAAGTAATTTAAAGCGAAAACAGTATGTCAGCCCGTCTAATCCCAATAAGGTCGAGTTTTCGCTCTTGGGCTGGAAGATCAGATGGCAGTCGCTTTCGTAAAACTCGTGCCTATGCCAAATCTTGGGATTAGGTGTCAAAGCGGACGACGGGCTCCTTTAGGGCACAACCGGGAATAACGCTAGGATGATGGATGGACAGCATGTCAGCCCGCCGCGTAAAGCGAGCTTTATGACAGAGCGAGATAGAGACACGAATCTCAGTTTTCTCGCTCTATCTCTTAGCTTGCAGCACGGTTATCACAAGAGGGCGCGCGAGCTGTGTTGCGGCGAGATGAACTATCCGTCTCTTTCTAATTAGGAAACTTAGTCTTCTGATAAACGCGTAGGACTTCAGAGTAAGTACAAAACCGTGTGGTTGCGGCTTATAGTTGATATCTATGTATCTGTTGATATTTCTCTTAGTCTGTTATGCCCATCGAAACAGTCCTTTGCGGCAAACTGCAATAATCCGCACACACACACAAGCTATTATAAGATAAGGCCATTTGGCATTAAGTCCGCCTTTTGTACGATAAGTTTTCTTTTGTGCAATAAAGTTTAAATAAATAAATAAATAAATAAGGTGCGACAGGGATATCAATTCGAGGGTCATTCATATTCCAATCTCGTTCTATCTTTTGGCTTGTTGTCCGCCTTGCAGAACCTTCCTTATATATAATAGAGGCGAGCAAAATCTGATGATAGTATTAAAAACGCTAACCCGGACAAACAGCCATATAGCCATATACTCGAATAACAAGCCAATAACGCAATGACAAGCCTTCCTCCCCTGGGAAAAACTACAAATAATTATATTTATTATGATGCGACAAACTTTATTTCACGATAATCGTACCTAATTGCAATACACTCGTAATAGATGATAATCTACAAGTCTATGATAATATTGATAATGCACGGCACGCTCTGCCCTTCATCTCGACTCGCACTTGACCGTGTTCCTTATTGACATAAAGCTCAAAGAAGGTTTTCTGGCAGGATAGGCGTGACTCTCGGGGGATGCCGCGTCTATTTTGGGGGATACGAGTATCTCTGGCACTTTACGAAACAATGTCTTTTGTATTCAATATTCAATTATGCGTTTTTTGGAAATAAATTGCGTCTGAAAAGTGTTTATCTAAACTTTTTTATCTACAAATGGAAACCACATAACAACGCTGTGTTACTTTGGTTCTTTTCAACTTAGACTGGATGTCCATGTTCCCTTTTTAACCCCCGACGCAAAGAGAGGCGTGTTTTATAAGTTAAACGCGTCTGTGTATCTGTGTATCTGTCTGTGGTATCGTAGCTCCCAAACGGATGGACCGATTTGAATGCGTTTTGTTTTGTGTCATAGATAATTTTATCCCGAGTGTTCTTAGCCATGTTTTATGAAAATCTGTTCAGTCGTTTTTGAGATATTGGACTTTGAAATTAAATTGTCGGGGGTTTTTCAACTTTTCTAAGTTGTAGTTATTTGTTCAGGGCCATGTGTGAACAAGATAGTCAAAAAAAAACTTTAGTCTTTGTAGGGCACGTGTGTATTTTTGAACGACTGAGCGAATCTTAGGAAGTTCTCCGTTTTAGCTTGGGCAAAAATCATTTCGTATGTCTGGCGTGTTGGATACTCTGTAAACGCAATACATCCTTACTATATGGTAGCTGTTTATGTCAACAGCATTGTTTTTTTTCTTGCCTCAGTGCTATAGTATCCGCAATAAACCAAGTGGCGAGTCAGACAATAAAAGTCAGTACTATTGTTGCACGGCCCGCTCCATAAGGCAGTGCAGGTGCGAAAGAGATAACATGATCCAATGATTTATGACCTGACTCGCCACTTGGTTTTGCGGATACTATAGTCGAGTCCGCTGTACGCTCCTCTCCTGATCCCGAATACATTACATAACTGAGCAAACTTACTGTTTCCTTTGCACCTTCATCAGGTTATGGGCTTTAACGCATAAATTCGAAATTTTGTAATATCTTTCTGGCCTCGCGATCTTTTAGGGAAAAAAGAGAAACGAGAGTTGTACTCTAAAGTCATTGCTTCTCTGTCCGGGTCTTTTCCTTTAGAAGTCGCATTTCTCAACCGATTGACGGGAAATGTTGTGAGCTGGTTCAATAATTATATACTTGGATTTCTTTGTCGATGATTTAAAATACTTTGGGATCTATCATCAGTGAAGACGGAAAATTGAGGCAGATGTTACCCACCGAATAAATGTTGGGTGGCAAAAATGGCGCTCACTTTCTGGAACTCTGTGTGATAAAACTACAACTTAGAAAAGTTGAAAAACCCCCGACATGTTCATTTCAAAGTTCAATATTTCAAAAACGGTTGATCAGATTTTCATGAAATATGGCTAAGAACGCTCGGGATAAAATTATCTATTACACAAAACAAAACGCATTCAAATCGGTCCATCCGTTTGGGAGCTACGATACCACATACAGATACACAGACACGTTAAACTTATAACACCACTCTCTTTGCGTCGGAGGTAAAAAAGAAAGCCAGTCAGGGTAAAGGGAAGTTGTACAAGACTGTAATAAGGCCTGCACTGCTCTACGGCCTATGTTGGCCTACCACTAAGGTACAAGAACGAAAAGTGCATGTCGCGGAGATGTATGCATGCTTAGATGGGCAAGTGGAGTCACCCTGGAGGACGGAGTAAAGAACACCCATGCCAGAGGATCGTTTGAAGTAGCGCCGGTAAGTGAGAAAATGACCGAAAGACGTCTCCGCTGGTATGGGCATGTAGGTAATGCGGGGGGCAGACACGCACATGATCTAGGTGGCGTTAGCCCTAGTCACAAAAAAGAAAGAACCCGCAAGGGCCGGCAGACCCCCGACTAGGTACATGGTCGATGACGATCCGCAAGGATCTGAAACATCACAATCTTGACGGAAGCCCTGAACGGCCATCAAGGATGAAGAAGGACCGACTCAAAATAGAGATGGTAAAAGGTCACGAAAGAAGGAGCGAAAGAAAAAAATAAGTAAAAGAAAGACAGGCTCGCGATTTCAACATCTCACAGAGCCACTAGTTATTCATACCATGCCTAGCTAATTCTCAAATTTCGTGTATGTACGAACATTTTAAATGGAGTCGTGGTAATTAGACGCAGACACAAAAATTGAGAATAGCGGACCTACATTGGGTAACCGTTGGCAACTTACTAGTGAGGCCAGCAGCCTCCATACATCTATTGAAAATGTATAATGAGAACATTTAATTGTACCTGTTTACATTACTTTTAAATTGCATCCAATCAATAGAGTAGTTGAACTCGTACGTAGCACAATAAAAACAGACTGAAGAAGAAAGTTGTAAATCAAATAGAATCTCGAAGCTAAATAAAAACATGACAGAAAACAACCCACGGTAGCATTCAAACAAATTATTTAATTTGCAGCTATAAACATAAAAGACCCGCGGGCAAAGCACAAGAACTCACTATTCAATAAAAAAATAAACGCAAACAAATCATTCGCTTCGCACTGTCATATAAGTGCCTGACAGTTACACAGCTACAAAGATACATGTACCAACACCGTAAACCGTAAGACGTCTCAATAAGACTCAATTTTATTATTTGATCAAATTGTGTAATTTTGTGAAAATGAAAAGAGACAACTTAATGTCAAGATGTCAATTTGTGGATTATGCAAAGCAGCCCACAATTTCTTTTTCTATTACCATAATACGCGTGGCAAAATATTGAAGCATTAATAAACCAACGTGGGAAAGGCTAACAAGTACGAGCAACTTATTTATTTTTCATTTCAAATTTATTTTCAAGTATTGTGATATCGTAAATGAAAATAATGGTACCAATTATTCATAAAAATATCAAAACTACCTGTAGAAGCAATTACCTCTTTAATACGTCGATAAATGCGTTTTACGCTTAACTACCATCGTACTTGTGTACCTACCTTAGTACTTATGTTTTACAAAAATGCAATTTCTGTGGTATTTATTTGACAACCGTAGTTTGTTGCAAAAACAAGTTTCTGTCAAAAATTTAATTTTTGGTACAAGCTTTTATTGCCGACTGTACTTTTCTGTATACCACCATCAACCAGACGATTCTTACGAGCCCAAACTCGATGGGGTTATGTGGGTTTATCACGGAGTTCCTACGGCCACCTTCCAGCTCCATCGTCAGATCAGCTCCACGTCATCATAATATTGCATTGTCACGCGATTTGCATATTCGTGCAAAATTTCAACTCAATCGGAAACCGAGAAGTGTATCAAATTTAACTTGCAAGATTTGATTACAGACAGACAGACAACGGGACAGCTGAAAGCACATAAAAGCTTGTAATGATGGTTAAAACTTTCAATTAAGTGTAACCAGTAAATACGGCGCACCGCAATCTGACAAGACCAGAACATTTTAAACTAATAGTTGTGGTACCATCTACCATAATATTAATCGTTACGCGACGGAAGGTGAAATTCGGCCGAGCTTACTGCGGACTCTTAAGGAAAACCATTTTGAAACGCAAAAACATTAGTAGGCATTGTTATGATTGAAAAGTCCTTTTACTAATCGAACAATGAAAAACTAGGACTATATTTATTTGGTATCCTAGATAATCGATGAAACGTTGATGAATTTGTCCGGTAAACATCTAATGTTATATGGAATGTAGTTTAAGTACACTTAACATCAACAAAACTTATTAAAGTTTTGATTAATCGATCCCACACTAAATAGTAGACAGTCTACGTCCGCGTGTTCGGGTAAATGTGCGGGCTTATATCCGTTTGTTTGAAGCTTGTCACTGCAGTTTCGGATTTCAGAGATATCACGTTTCTACTTTACGTTTTTTTGGCTATGGGGGCGCTATGTGAAGCCGTCGGTTGATGTTTTGTTCCAATCCTTTTTGTATACATCTTCTGGTTTTATTAACCTTCGGAAGATGGCTGACCGGGTCCTATTTTGATGTGATAACTGATAAAATGACCTTATATACTATTTTGTTTAAAGAACACTTAAGCAATCCGTAATTTATGACAAGTATCTGTATTGGTAAAAGTTAAAAACTATGTTTAAACGTATACTTTATCTATGTATCACAAGCACATCGTTGTCATATTGAATTCTTTAAAATTGCTTCATATGGCTGTGATTTTTGTTACTACAAATCTTATTTTAATTCGATGCCAATCCCGTCAGTGCATCGCGTCGAAAAACATTTGGATGTACAAATTGCATGAGCAAGACAGAGCGTGTGAACAAATACGGTTCACATATAAATTCAGTACATGAAAAATACTTTCTATAATTGAACTACAATAAAACCAAAATAAACACATAACGAGAATGCAAAACCTTAATGAAACAGGACACCCTTTCAATGTATCACTAATCTTAACCGTCGCCGCATGCAAACACATCGAATGATTGATTAAGACGTTTTACCAGTAAAGGATGTTAAATTAAAAGTAAATGTCCCGTTCAGTGCAACGTTATTTGCGTTTACAAAAGGCCGAGTACGACGGACGGCAGTATTCCGCCATTAGTCAAACTAAACGTTGCGCGGTGCGCTTGCGCAGGTACAGTTGGCTGGAGAAATACAATTCAATACAAATATATACTCCTATTTGCATACTCACACATTAAACTAATACTGTAAGAAAAAGATACTTAAAACAAGAAGTAAAACAGGCGGTCTCATAGATATCCTTTGGGTACCGCAGGAATTACAACAATTTATTACAGTAGGTTGTAAAGTATGACAACGAAAACTAGAGAAAATTAAACGATTATTAAACGAAAATGAGAGAAATCTTTTGTAGGCAAAATATGTTTTTTTTAAGGAACTTGGAACCAGCACTGGCTAAAGTCAGCATCATGCTGAATTGGGTTTAATTCGTGATACTTGTGGTCTTTTTTTTCATCATCTGAATTAAATAAATAGCGACACTATTAAGGTTCGAACGAAGCGTATCCACTTTAAATTGGAATCTTTATAAAACAATAAAGTGTTTTATGATGATAGTTTTCACGAAAACTGATATATAATTAAATGCAGGTGCTCTGTATGCTTGACGAAATAGGTATATTGATGAAGATCAATAAGTAACCGTAGTATATAACTATAGGATAGGAACCTATACTCAATATTGATGTGGCACTTGGACAACGTTTATTATTTTGGTCGATATCTGCGTTTAGATTTAGTAATTGAGTACCTACTGTGATTAGTTTCAAGTAGGTAGGTATATAAAAGTACATAGTGCAACTATAAATATTGGTTTCAAACATTAATCTATCATAGTAAGAAACCGAAAAAAACAATGACGCCGATGAAAATACTCAATGGATGGGCCCGTGTACAACCAGTGACACAATAAAATAAAATACCAGTTTTCGTTTTAAATTCACTACTGAGTGTACTTCACGCCGTGTGTCACTCGCATTTGTCACTCGCCCCTCCTAATTGGCACTCCTGTGCACTTCGAGAGGAAACAGAAATATTTCCAAATGTCACTATTGTCGGTCGTCATACGCTATCAATAGTTTACTCGAAATACATATATGGATTGTCTATAAAAACATTCAAGCAGTGCATGAATTTGGATAATACAGTAAATCGCCAGGCCACCGTTCAATAACTGGGCATCTCATACTAAAAAATATTTTTTTTATTACGAAAAAAATCTGTTATGGATACCTTCGCACCACGGGGATAGCGCGGAGGTCATGTCGGACTCGCATCGACTGAAAGCCCCCCGACGGTCCTCCCCTACTGGCCGGGCTACAGGGCGCAGTGGCGACGTGTCACCGTCGCCGTCTCCTCCGAGCAGGATCAGAAGGCGTATCATGGTCGGCCTTATCACGGGATAAGTGACAAGATAGGAGCGTCGTCTCGTTCTATCGACGGTATCGGCCAGTGACGGACGCTCTATCTTGCCACTTATCGTGTGATAAGGCCGACCATGATACGGGGTCTGTGTCTGTACGCTCCCGCTCGTGCTCTATTGTCTCCTGGCGGACCATAACACTCTCACAAAAGGTGACAGCTGCATCCCAAGCGGAGCTCCTCCTTAAAATTGCCGCTATGAGAGTGAGTGGGGAGAGATCTTGTCCCACTTCTTGCAGTAGGACCTACCGTTCAGACTGCCACGCTGGGCATTCCTCGAGCGTGTGCTGCGCAGAGTCCAGGTCAGACTGGCAATGGTGACATCGTGCCGTCTGCTCTTTTCATATTCTGTGAGGTACTCACCGAAGCGGCCATGTCGGGTGAGTACCTGTGCTAGTCGGAAGGTAACACGGCCCTTCCGCTCCAGCCACAGGTCTTCTTATCTTATTGATATTATTATTATCTAGATGAGGGCCCTTTCGGATGCACTTCGACCCAGCGGGATCTTTTGTGCATTTGCCCTCTCCTTTATGCCTACTCCCAAGCTCGCTCCATCGTTTCCACAAAGCGGATGATGCAGCTCAGCGGGAGCACCTTGAACTCCCTTGGTTGCGGATAGTCGCTACCAAAGTAATTCATTCTTTGTCTGGCAAGGGCATGACATTCACACAATAAGTGTTCCATGGTCTCATCCTCCTCGCCACACATTCTACAGTCTAAGCTGTCCGACAGTCCCATCTTGGCCAAGAGATCCTTGACCCCGAAGTGACCTGTGAACACCCCAGATATGATTCTGAGTTGCTTCTACTGGATTTCCAGAGCTTGTTAGTCCAGCCCTAGTCCACTCCTTCTATGAAGAGCTTAGAGTGCCTTAAGCCCGCCTCATTCCTCCACTCGTGTTGGTGTTTGGTTTTGGCGTAGGCTTTAAAGGCCGAAGTTATGGTTCTCTGCGAGAGTCCCACAAATGGTTCCAGCCACAGGTCAGGTGTGGCAGGATTGCGGTGACTATCCGCTGCCGTGTACTTCGGGGTTCTTCCAGTCGTTAACGCCACCAATTTATTGCCTGCTTATGGGCACCCTTTCGAAGACCTACCTATAAAATAGTATATTTTTGTATAAGGTGTTAATTACAGGCCACCCTTCAATAATTGCCCATGTTATACTAAATTGAATTCTGTTTGGGGGGGCACAGAGTTCATTTATGGGTGCGAGTTATTAAAGGGTGGCCAGTTACTGGCGATTTACCCTATAACACCACCATCATGCAGACCGTACGCGTGTTTGTTACTTTCGCAGAATAAATAAATAACAATTAACAATTGTACGAAATTCGTGTCCCTAAATTACTGTCCACCACTAGGTTTTTTTTTTGTCTAGGAACACTGTCCATGAATAATTAGTATGTAGGAAACCTAATAATTACAAGAATTGTATAACATCCGAGCATCTGAGTTTTTTTTCTGTGGGGCCATTTTGAGGCGCTACTTGGACTTCTAGAGTTTTTTCGTTCACTGCATCCGAGTGCGTAAGTACTGACTTACGCTGTGGCGCAACGATACTCTAGGAAAAATACAGTTTTATAAAACATTAATTTATCTAATAGTCCGTGAGCCCGCTCCCAAAATGCCTACGTCTTATGACTTCACGATAAAACGCATGGCACACGGTCGCAAAAGTTGTACTGAGCGAGGATCGGAATCCTTCTCGTCCGTAATTTTAAGGGTATATAAGTGCGACCACACCGCTGCTCAAAATACGATAACGCACCGTAAAACGCAGCAAAATGTATGAAGAATACGTGACGCATACGACACGTCAACGCGTATACGCAGCGTTAAGCACCGGTGTGGTCGCTCCCTAAATACGTCATGTGACATCAGTAATACACTCGTGGCATCATTTAGCCCTTTAATCGTAGAGAAAGTAAACTTAAGTCAGTTCTGAACTGTCCGCGTGGAAGTACTTACTTGACACACGCCTTTGCCTCCTCCACTGTATTCTGTCCAGTCGATATTGTTTATTGAGAGCTCTTCACAGCTTCTCAGAGTTGATCTTCTTTTTTCCACTGTCACCTAGACCTCCCGACAGCTCTTCATCGTGCCAATATTGTGAATTTAAAAAATAAACCAAACATTTATTAGCTATAGCATTTTAAAATACTTTGGCTCTTTCAATACAGAAAATAAAGTTGGGCAAAACATTTCCCCAATCAGTGTTAGTCTAGGGATGGTACAAATTTGTCAATACTCGTTTATCTTTCCGGGCAGGTACCGGTACGTAACAGGTATTTTCATTGTCTGTACAGAAATTGTAAGAGTTTTTATTAGTGTTACTAAAATGAATCTGATCTGAAAGGAATAAATGTATTATGCAGGAATGATCCAAAATAACAAGAGATCGCTAATCATTTCCATAAACTACATAAAAAACGTTTGTTCCAGTGTTTTCTGGGTTCTCAAGGTATAATGCCGCCTAAACGAAAACAATTGAAAGTAAAAATACGAATCCTAGCGTTATTCCCGGTTGTGTCCTAAAGGAGCCCGGTGTTCGCTTTGTTTTCATTGTCGATGGTTTCCTTCACCAAAAAGCCAAAGTAAAATATTCCCTACATTAGTTCCGAAAAACTCATTGGTACGAGTTGGGGTTAGAACCCACGACCGCCGCTTGACAGCAGGCATGCGCCTGGTTTGTTAGATCGCTTAACCCAAACTAATTTTTTATAAGCTAATTTTCTTATCGCATTTTTTCCCGAACGCGTTTTTTTAAGTCGCATTTTTCCTTTGCAGTGACAAAAGCACTTTCTCAGTCGTCTTGTTCCCTTATCGTATTTTATTATGTCTAAATTTCTCTTCTCTGTCGGAAACTCATTGCAATCCCGAAAGAGTAGGTAGGTTAGGTTCGTTAGATAGCTCAGATGAAAACGAACGCGATGGCAAATTTTCCAGAAATACAAGCCTCGCGCAGCGGGGCTCCGTCGAGATGGTTCCATTGCGAATAAAATGAATGTTGAAAAACGCATTATGTAAACTTATGGCAGCATATAAAAATGTAAGCAAGGTAAAGAGAGCTACGGTAGCCTTGTGGTTCAGGAATGCGGCTGTCAAGCGGCGGTCGTGGGTTCGAATCCCGGCTCGTACCAATGAGTTTTTCGGAACTTATGTACGGAATATATTTATTTACCGTTAGGTCGCTTTTCGGTGAAGGAAAACATCAAACTAAGATACATGGACCCTGGAAGGGTGTAGCAACAATCAGGTAACTTATAGGTACTATGTAAGTACATAAATATTATAGTTAATTATAACTAACTAATATCGAACTAACATAAAAAAAGGAACGTAAATTTTAAGAATAAGAAATTATGCTACCTAGGTATAATGGTGAAACAAAAATTTGCTACAAAGAAAAATTGCATTTAGGAAACCGATCTAATCACCAAATTGTACGTAACTACAGTTTTTTGGCAACTTGTTACATCGCCAATCATGTGACATGGCTGTGATATCATGAAATTTTAAAACGAAAGTTATTGCTTTCGCTCAGATTTCTTTACTGGCAGTATTATCACAGAAGTAATATACGATACGGTGCGGTACGTTAGCAGTACTGCATTCGTATTTCGTATCGCCTCGCGCATCTCGTGCCAGTCGGGGAGCAGCTCATTTAATTTAAATCTAGGCACACAGTGTTTACTTAATATGTTCTGACTTGACTGACAGCTGACATGCAACTGATACCGAACCGACCCCGCACCGCCAATGCGTGACTATTGTTGTTTTTATTTTATTTTAGACAAAATATAATCAAACACTGGTTTGTTACTGGTACAGATACAGTATTTTCACTCTTTTTTTTCGGTAACTACAGTAACAGTCTCGGTAACGGAACATCCCTAGAACTCCGGAGTCCTTAATTAAATTAATTAAATCCGTATCGTTCATGCGACGAGTTTTAAGATTTCTTTGGACAATTAAAAAAGAGATTTTCATTTATTTTTGAGAAAGTTGGTGTTGATATTGAAATATTTTGTTGGAATATTCATCACCATGAGACCCGGTAGATTAAATTAGGGCTTATTTTTATATCTTACTACCTACGTGTAGGCGGCGTCACTAGGTTTCCGGGTAAACCAACAAAAATTGCTTTAACATCTATAAAAAAATTAGTAGGTACTGCTGTAATGTAATGTCATGTAATGTAATGTAATGTAATAAGTTATGACTGAAGATAAATAATTAAATTTCTACAAAAAATTTAAGACCACTTGACTCTGCTTTGCCTTTTTGTACAAAATTGTTATTACATCTATCACATAAACTTCTAAATGTAATGTTTTCGGGTTTGAAGACCTTATTTTGTACGGCAATTTAATGCAAGAAAACTTACTTTTATAATCATACTCTACTAATAGTAAAACTTACCTATACTTACCTTAATATCTTACTAGCTTCTGCCCGCGACTCCGTCCGCGTGGAACTCGTTTATAAATATCGCAGCTCCGTACAAACTTTCACCCCCCCATTTCACCCCCTTAGGGGATGATTTCGGGGATAAAAACTATCCTATGTCTTCCCCCGGGACTCAAACTATCTATATACCAAATTTCACCTAAATCGGTTCAGCGGTTTAAGCGTGAAGAGGTAACAGACATACAGACAGACAGACAGACACACTTTCGCATTTATAATATTAGTATGGATTTTCGTGAGCCTGAGTTACAGTAACGAGCCATACGGCTTGTCTGCCTATTAAAAAAAAAACAATTTAAATGAACAGTGACAAATTGACTTCACAATGAAACATTGGAGTCTGGGGCATTATTTACTTGAAAAACAAAATCTGCTCAGAGCTAGAGCAAAGAACAGACCATGTAGTAGCTACTCGTAACTCGTAGACATTCCTAATAGCCCTTAAGTCCCCCTCGAAATTGAAGCAAACAGTTTTACGCCGTTGTCCACTTCAGATCCACATTGTTGCACAAAACCAATTTAAATATACTTTTTGTAAACACGATTTTAAACCCAATTGCAACTGCACTAGACCTATTCGATTGCAAATACATTTCTGTTTTTGGTTCGTGACGTTTCCATGGTAACGAATATTAGATGATATTTTTTATTTGCGAAAGGTTTAAGCCATTATGATTGTTATGCAACTGGAATAGGAAGTAGTTGAAGTGCAGAACGGTTTTCAAGCAAATATTTTCCTCTGTATTTCTGCAATTGAATTTTATGTTTTTGCAGGATTCTTTTCCGGTAGTGATTTCATTTGTTTTAAACGAAAACAGCCGTTGTGGTTCATAGTAAAGGTATTATCAAACCACGATTAAATGGGATTAGGGTGACAGTTTTGCCATAGAAATACGTCAAACTGACTGAACTGACAGCTACTTCATTCCCACTCATCACGGATAAAACTTAACAAACCTCTGCTAGCTAAAATATGTTTGGTCCCACTCCCACAAACACAAACACAAATATCAAAGCAACAGAGTAACACGTACGATTTTAACGGCATTTTAGCTAAAATAGGCTTTTTTGAACAATTATGAATAAATACGATAAGTTTATCTGTAGACATACTCACATATAAATATCGTCTCATATAACCGTACGAAACGCAAAATATATTGGTTGAAAGCCACATGAATCAAATTTCAAATCAATTGAATAATTCAAGAGATTAGTCAAAGTAAGAGGGATGTATTGTTATGTCGTTAGCGTGGTTGATTAAATTGAAGAACTTGCAAGAGGGCGAAATGTATATTCACTAAGTACGAGCAGCATAATGTGGTATTAGAATATGCTGTTAGGTCCATCTCAGCTGTTAAGGGCCATTTACATGGTGCAACAAGTCGTTTGCGAGTTTTATTAATTGCAGTTTGATTGAATTCGTTGTTTCGGTAGCCCGCAGTCCCGCAATGTAATGTAAATCACATACGTGCAGTTGCACCATGTAAATAGCCCATTAGTCAATATTACGTGTAGGCACTCGTAAGGTTAGTGCATAAAGCAATTTACCCACACCAAAATATTGCAACATGACTAGTTTCACTTACCTAATTGCATGTTATTTTAGGCCGTTGCCATGTCATCATATCAGCCGAAAGACGTCCACTGCTGGACATAGGCCTCCCCCAAAGAGTGCCAAAGTGACCGGTCCTGAGCCACCCGCATCCAGCGGACTCCAGCAACCTTGCCATGTTGCCATGTAAGACCAGTGAATAAAGGTGCGTTTGTGTTATCCAGTCTAAGCCAAATTACGACAGCAATACTCGTAGGTAAATCAATAATTTGGTGTATATTATATATTTATTAGTATGTATTTGCTGTCACGAATAAATGATTGATTTATGATTTGTGATTTATATATCTCGGGCGGTAAATGAAGTATTTAATTTAATATGTATATCGTATAATGCCCGCCTCAGTACACTGGGCAGTGCTGAGGTTTTATTTATTACCACACTAGCTTCTGCCCGCGACTTTGTTTGCGTTGACCCGGGATAAAAACTATCCTATATTTTAATCCAGGCTATAAACTATCTCCGTGCAAAATTTCATTCAAATCGGTTGAGCCATTGAAGCGTGATTGAGTAACAAACTTCCAAACATCTAAACATCCAAACATCTAAACTTTCGCATTTATAATATTAAGTAGGAAGTAGGATCAGGGGTTGTAATCTAAAATGTACATCTTCCTCAGGCCAGGAATTGGTTCTTTTTCTACTAGAGTAAAGAACATTTATGCAGATAGCCCTGAGCGGCGTAACATATCTATCATATCTTATCAACTAGCTTATGAAGCTAGGAAAGGTTGAGGACCACAGTTCGCGAGGCAGTTGACCACTGAGTTGGACAGACCAGATTAAAGCTGCTGTTGATGCACACGGAAGGACGGAGCCTATCGGAGAGGAATGGCGGCGTGTTGTGAAACTTGCTACCAACACATGAAATGATGACCACCCACACGGTCAAGACTGAAAACGACGAAGAAGAAGAAGATTAAATTAGCATTTGAGGTCTTTTTCCGTTCATCGTTCTTGATATGGAGTCAAGGTTATGTGCTCATGAAATAATTCACATACACACACATTTAACTACGGGGGAGATATCAAAATAATATTTTTCTAATTCGCTAGCAGTCTTGCGCGGCACAAAAGCGCTTTGTGCTCTTGTATTACCTACAATCTTATAACATTCGCCGCAAAACTTGTAACTGATTTAAAAGCAGCAAACCCCAAAGGGTTTAGCAAAGCGTCGCCATTACTGCAAACTATTTTATATTTCATCTGAGTATTATGAGAATAAATCGCGGGAGAACAAACACACTGAGTTGCGCGCGTCCCACTAGAGCGTTAAAGGGGTTGCACACTGCATGTGTTTTTCGTATCGGACTCTCATTTTGTTATTGCTTTATTAGGTTTTTCAATCTGGAGGTCGAGGGTTCGAACCCCGGCTCGTACAGTCAGCATCAAAAGTAACTGCGCAAACGAAGACGTCAAAAAGTATTTATATATAGAATAAGGTCTTTTGACGTCTTCGATTGAGCAGTTACTTTTGATGCTGACTGTACCACTGGTTTTTTTTTTTCAAAAAACTTACGCACCATCGTTTGATTTTTAACAATGGCTTTTCTGGTAAGGAAAACGTCGTTAGGAAACCGGTCTTCTAATCCCAATGTGGCGTAGTTTTCCCTCTTGGTTGGAAAGTCAGATGGCAGTAGCTTTCGTAAAAGTAGTACCTACGCCAAATATTGGGATTAACTGTCAAAGCGGACACGGGCTCCTTTGGGGCACAACCGGGAAATCACTGGGAGGGCAAATTTAAAAATCCATTGGCCCGAGCCATATCGAATCGAACCCGCAAGCTTCTTGCATACCAGGCCGCTTCTTCTGCCGCATTGCTATTTATGACAGAAATTAAACCTTTGACTCAAAGTAAAAAAAAAAACCGGCTCAGTGCGAGTCGGACTCACGCACAAAGGGTTCCGTACCATTATCTATAAAGACCGGCCAAGTACGAGTCGGACTCGCGCACGAAGGGTTTCGTACCATATTTATAAAAACGAAAAAAAACGCGTTTGTTCTATGAGAGCCTTACTCCGACTCGCACTTGACCAGTTTTTTTAGTATAATTGTTGTTATAGCGGCCACAGAAGTACATCATGTGTGAAAATTTCAACTGTCTAACTATCACAGTTCATGACAGACGGACGGACAGCGGTCTTAGTAGGTAATAGGGTCCCGTTTTACCCTTTGAGTACGCAACCCGTCGTTTTTACGAGCAAAATACAAAACAATCATTCACGTGATCTTTGTGCAAGTAGGTAGATTCTCTGTGGGTGCATGAGGTCATAACTTAATAAATTGCTTATTTATGCACCTTAAAGCCAAAGGCGATTTATTGCTCACGCACAGTGATGATACCATTGATTCGTATGGACAGTATTGAATACACGCCTGAGTAGCTAATTATAAAAACCAAATAAAGCACTTCCATTCCACCTTGTAGATACATAATAACTAGGTGATTTTTTGGAGAAAAAATGCACACTATACATGTGTATACATTATATTTCAAAATAGTGACAAAAACTAAAAATATAATTTCACGTAGAAAGATATGATGATAATCCCTTGCCAATGTGTATTTTTTTGTTGTTTTTTTTTTCCTTTTTAATTCCTACTACGGGTAAATATTTAATATACCTATTAAGGTCAGATTAACGCGAAACAAAAGGCCGTCGTTGTGCAAGGACCCCTAGATTGAAATATCTGCACTTATTTCTCTCCAGTTTGTGTTATCTCGGAGCGAGCCATAAATCCCTCAATCTGTGAAGAAGGGACTGTTTGCTTGTCTGTACATTTGCTGAAACTATCGAATAACTGAGTATTTTAAAAAATGAGCGGTTTCTTAAGAAATAATAACAAAATATTGAAAAAAGAATTTAGTCATTACAAAACAGACAGTTGGTTTCCATCTTAGTTTGATTTATGATAACTTTCTTGTAGCAATTAAAACTAAAACAAAAAGAAGGACGAACCGAATGATTGTTATAATTATAAATGATGTAACGTCCGTAACGTACCTAACACTCGGAAATGTTTGTATGCCTGCATGCAGGCTGAATTCATGAACCTGTATTTTAATTAATAACTTATTTTCATTACTGTATTCTAGCAAATAACCGATTTGATTGACTGATTGATTTATTTCAGAGCAAACTTTTGCATATGTAACTGACAATAAAGTTACCGATATTTCCTCTATTATTCATATTATTATTGACTTTCGTACTTATATTGTACCTATGTACGAGCAATAGGGTTAACACAAAAGTACCTGAGCACCTGGCGTCCATACAGTATGTGGATTCCCTACAGCTAGCTTAGTTTATGATAAATTGAGCAGTTTGAGCACTGAGGAGTGAGGTCTTAAGGCCACCCAAACTACCTTCTGCCGGAGTGAGGATATGTTTGGTGCCACGCCACTAATATGCACCGTCGACGTCAAAAACATGTTTACAGTTTTGCACGTGACTACTTTGTAATGACGAAAAATACGGTATACATACATACAACATTTGGCAACGTGTTTAACTACGTTTTAAAAACGTATTGCCCATCCCAGACGTTAAAGTTTAAAAAGGCTTCAACACTAATGTGTTTTTAACGTCATGTAATCAAACGTCAGTCGCACAGAGCGCTCAGCGTCAATTAACGGCTTACCGCCCTCTGTTGGGATTAGGGGGACGTTTGTTCTGTTTCCAAATTCCGTTTCGCTGTGATTTCGCACAAATTGGAGTTGTACGATGGAATTTGGGCGGTTTGTAGCTGCGATCTGCAGCTAGTCTGTTCCGATTTTCGAGTGTTAGGTTCGCAGAATGCTCTGCATTGCTTTTTAAGATTCTCTTCACAAAAAGTAGGTAGCGGCAAGTAACTCTCAGTAAACAAGATCAATTTTCCACGATAACAGTAAAGTAATGCAATAGCGTTGGTTATATAATGTATATTTTCTCGTATTTATTCTTTGATACCTACCGGTTTAAGTTCCAGAAAATGTTCGTATAGAGAATCCTCACGAGTATATACTCTGTAAAGCTGCATAGTTCTGGATAATAATAGGTCTATGCGTGCAAACGTTTATACTGACCATTGCGTTTGCACGCATAGACCTATTATTAATCCAGAACTATGCAGCTGTTGTCTTTCCGATCCTGTTATCTTAATTGCAGTTCCATCAACGAAACCAAAAACATCTTGCCAACATACATGACATTTGTGTTAACCTAGCTGACTTGTAGTATGTTATTTCAAACGTAATAATTACCTGCCATGTACGCTGTCGACTGTCAACGTGGAGCGACGGTCCAGGAATGCTGGTCCGGTCTCCGGGAGCTATCAATTACTACTAGATCTAGTTTATGTGTGGCCATGAAGTCAGAGGTGTAAAGTACATACTTTAAATACTATTTTGGCGAATTATAATACATATTTTTAATTGCAAAAATAATAAGGTGGGGAATGTGTGAATTGTACCCGGTTAGTACTATGGTGTGAATTGTACCCGTCAGTTTCGCTCTTCAGGCAATCTTACTCTCGCTATTCCACTTCACCGTACTGGTTTCATGTCCAATTCGTTTACCATTCGAATCGCTCGCCTCTGGAACGGTCTACCCGTTAAAATCCGACAGTCTTCGACCAGATTCGCGTTTATCGATTAAAGATCGATACGCAAGTAGTTTGCTAGCAGAGCCGTAGATTCTTAGTGTTTCTGTTCTCTATTTTCGTCTGTATATATATATATATATATATATATATATATATATATATATATATAATAAATGTGTAGACTTATTTAAATTGGTTTATTTAATTAAGCCCCAGTTTGTTTTCACTGAAAAAGGTAAGCGATCTGTGATCTAAACACATTATCTGCCTTGCCTTGTTCTTCTTTCGTGCAATAAAGATTAAATAAAGACATAAATCTCTACTGTTTATTGATGGTTACCAAATTTATCATCTGCCATGTACGTGTGTTAAATAATAATACAATTATATGGTATCCATGAATTAATAAAGTTACAAACTATCTTGTTGCATCGCGTATGACAGACTGGCTGCTGATGCAATGTCAACAAGTTTATTTAGTGTATAAAATCCGTTCAATCACAGTGCAGCAAATTGACCGTGGAGAGTCACGGTTGCCACGGTTATGGCAACTAGAGACGGAAAAAAAATACTCACCAAAATCCTAGTTTTAGGGGCCCCACAACCATCTGATCTAGTGAAATGTTAATTATCACGGGCGGACAATTTGCCAATTGACGGTAATCGCTCGCTGGGTATCGCGGACATCGAATGTTAGACTGGTTTTTTATAGACTCTTCAAGTGTAGTTAGTTTCAGCAAATAAAAGCATTTCAATCCCTATAGGTGATTAACAGTCTTGTAATAGCGTGTATATTGCGACTATAATGTTATTTTAAGTTTCAGAATAAAGTTCGCGATATTTAGGTATTATTTAAAAAGGAAATTAACTGTATTCAAATTCAAATATTTGTGCTTTCGACGTCTTTTACATGTCTAGAAAACTATATGCACTGCAGAAAGAATGTCTTCCGACGAGAAGAAAAGCCGCAAGAAACTCGCCAGCCTCTCAAAAAAAAATTTTTAATAGTTTATTACTTACATGAAAATTTATGGTAACACTCATTTTAAGGAAATGTAAAGGCACTACAATTAACTTGATCTATTGCTTAAAGATAAGGATTCTCGCCCGTCAGAAAGAAATAGAAATAAGTGAGAATAATTGATTTATAATAATATCCACCAGAAAAGCGCATTTTGTCATACAGAATGTATAACACATATTTAAATTTTACAATTTGCTGAGACGTCAGTCCCCTGAGACCAAGGCCGATGTTTACACGGCAACCCGTGTTAAAACGTCAGTAATAAATGTTGCGATAACGAATCTACGTACGACTTACGAATAAAGTAATCTTTTAAATATACATCTAGTATTGGCTTTCTTTACCGGTAGAAAAGCTGACTACCAGTGGTAAGTGATTAGGGCTTGCAATACTCGCCCGATTTTGTTATCCGGATAATATCAAGATTTTTAATATTCGAAATATCCGGATAAAACGAATTATTTTCGAATATCTCTTTTGTCCCATCAAAATTTAATTCAATGATGAAAATATTACATTAAAAAGTGAGTAGGTAATGCGCCATGCATTAGATATTGGTGAAATTGGCAGCCAAAGCAAACAGTTTCCCTAAAATATGTGTAGCAGTTACTAAGCACCCGTAAGAAACGTTCATTTATGTATAAATTTGCCATAATCATTACGAATATAAGTATGTCGAATCGTGGGCGTATGCTAAGAGGGGTGATTCCCTCATTTCCTGGATTTTCGGGCATTGATAAACACACATTACTAAATTTACAAGCATTACTTCTCGCTCCACTTCAGTATTGTTACAAATATCATAAGAAATACAGCGCACTGTCAATTTCGTTTTTGTTTATTACTTTATTATAATAATCTCTTACAGCTTGAATTTCAACTGGCTTCTGACATAAGTTGATCGAAAGATAAGATCTTTCGATAAACTTTTCTTCATCCCGTGGAAGTCGAAGGATTCAATTCTTTAAATAAAATATCCTACATCTTAGTGAACATATTAGCTCATCGCGATCTCAATGCACCTAAATATTGCATGTGTTGGTACGTACCTACTATTAAAGATCTAGTAGATACTACTCTCACTTCCATATGGTCATCAATGTGCAACAAAAACAAGTGTACGTTTTGTAAATAGGTTAGTCTAAATACGTAACCATAAATGAATTGTTTTTAAACGTGGTGGTTTTTATTCGACCATTATAGCATAATATGTCCTTATGTCACTCTCATGACTAAGATATATCTAACGAACGCCTATTAACATGTTAAAATCTGTCTAACTGCTTAAGTTGTATCCGATGCTACAAAATAGGCAAAAATATCTACACTAGGTTTTTTTTGTAAAAAGCTTTTTAGTGCGTATTAAAATAACAAATATAAAAATTACAAAATTTGAATATGTGTCCCCATCCTCATAATCCAAAAATCCTTTTGATTCTAAAATATTTACTGTTTCCTAAGAATACAATACAATACAATACAAATATTCTTTATTGCACACCTCACACAAACAAAAAGATAAAAAGAAAAACAATACAATAACATGTAGGTAGAGGTAGACAACAGGCGGTCTTATCGCTGAAGAGCGATCTCTTCCAGACAACCTTTGAGTATCGGAGAAAGAGATAAAACTAGATTATGTAGTAGGTGGTGCAGAGATTATAATAAGCCAAAAATCAAAATAACTATATTAATGCACGTACATAAATAGCTCTATATATAAACATACATACACAATCATACATATATACAAATAACACAAATAAGAATATATAATACATAAACAGTCAGCCAATAATAATAATAGTAAGACAATCAGGGTTAGGGGAAAGACAAATAATGTTCTTTAAGAAGAGATTTGAAGTTGCCGATAGATTTAGAGAGTTCCACAGTCGAATAGCCTTAAAGGTGAACGAACTACTGTAAAACTTGGAAGTTGACAAAGGCACAGTTAATATTAAATTGTTAGAAGATGTAACAGAATTACGAAATGAATTAATTGTTAGAATTATTATTATTTAACTAAAACGCTCTTTGAGATAGCGGGGAGTTGCAGGGTTAAAAAGGACACTAAACAGAAGCGAAATAATGTGAGAATCTAAGATATTTTACATATCGTACACAGTAAATTTCTTAAGTAGGCAAGTGAGAAACGGCGTAATTTACTTGCTCTTTCTTATTTTTTCGGATCAGACTGAATTTAAACTAATTTTCAACTCAAACGTCCGACAAATTTCTTGAAAAATGAATACAATGTTGATTTATTAGTTATTACTGCCTATTCAAGTAATTGAAATATTCGTTTTGTCCAGATTTCGGATATCAAATCGGGCGAATATTCGGATAAAACGAGTATGCGGATATCCGGATTGCAAGCCATAGTAATTGAAATATTCGTTTTGTCCAGATTTCGGATATCAAATCGGGCGAATATTCGGATAAAACGAGTATGCGGATATCCGGATTGCAAGCCATATAAGTCATACAACAATCTCTTAAATAACTCATCGTCCATTTTGGCATTTACCAATCACACACAGACTGAGGCATTGCTTCCATGAAAAGAGCAGACCAACCCAGAAAATGCTCGTCACTTACGTTATGGATCATAAATATGTATACAATACGTGTGCGGACTCGAAAATTAATAATAATTTTCGAGTATTAGGCATATTTTTTTGCCTTCCTTCTTTTGGAGTAATAATACTCCAAAAGAAAGAAGGCAAAAAAATATGTCTTATGACGAAAATCCCATTCAGATATTTCAAAGAATTACGAAGCTATAACCGTTTTGATATTGCTTGTTAGAGAGAGAAAACGCAAACAGTGTGTAACGTCACAATCTGCGAGGCTGCCGCGGCACGCGCCGCGCGCGCGGCGGTCCGCGTCGACGGCGGCGCCGAACACGATGGGGCACGGCACGTTGCCGTCTATTATTGACGTCACCAACTGCGAACGTCATCGTTTCATATGCAATTGCGTTTTGCGAAAAAGGGACACTTATACTTATACAACTCGTGATTATTTAACCTCTTGCGTTGCTTTTTTCTCCATTTGACTACTTTTTTAATCCCTTTTCGAGAAAATACGACAAAAATTATTATTTTATTTAGTGCCTACACCCCTATTGTGAACTTTATGGCATTAAAATAAAGAAAATCCAGCTGTCCACATATTTATGACTTCCAGAAACCGAACGGTCCATTAAGGCGACTGTAAACACGCAGGTTTGCATTCGTTCGATTGAATGCAGCCATTCGCATGCACTCAAGTGCAACAGTCTAAAATGTGCACTTTGTTTTGTAGTGGAGGTACAATGCGTTCGGGATGAAAGTGTGCGATTTGTGAGATTAATTTAAGGATTTAATGTTTTATTTACAATTGATTTCGGCATGATTGTAAGAAAAAATAGTGGGTTATTTTATAGCAATATTCCCGAGTTAAGGAATATGCATTATGGAATTAACATTTTTTGAGCATGCTTAAACTTAGGTAAGTTAGATTAACGTAGTTAGTTAGGTAAACACGTTTAAGCATGGTTAAACTTAAATAATGATAATCCCAATGATTGAGACCATTATATCAATAGTTCATAACTACAACTTAGAAAAGTTGAAAAACCCCCGACATTTTCATTTCAAAGTCCAATATCTCAAAAATGGCTAAACAGATTTTCATGAAACATGGCTAAGAACACTCGGGGTCACAACAGCTTCCGAATAAAAAAAAATTGCATTCAAATCGGTCCATCCGTTTGGGAGCTACTATACCACAGACAGACACACAGATACACAGACACGTTAAACTTATAACACCCCTCTCTTTACGTCGGGAGTTAAAAATGTCAAGTGTTGATTCAGTGTTTCGAGTCTGGAACGATTACCTTAATTCCTCGTATATTTTCATTTAAATAGAACAGTTTTATACAGCCCTTTATGCCTTAATATTGTAAAAGAACTAATAGTAGTTTCTAGTATTTCACAGCAACTTTTTATTTTTCTTCGTCATACACTGTCACGGTTACTTTTTAAGATTTTTTCTACTCGTTATGTCCTTCCATAAATGAGTAAGTAGTGTAATTAAAAGACGCACCTGCGTTTACTAAGGGTTTATTTACCCCAAAGGAACACTTATAAATAAGACCCCTCTTACTGACGTGTGGTGACTGCACTGCAAAACTGAAGTGCGAGGGTTCTCCCTCTCGCAGCAACAGTTTAACCAAGGGATAATCATAAAGAAGTAATGTTATTCACCAGTTCTAGGAATTCACACGCTGTACCGTATCTAGATTAGGTAGGTTGAAAAACTTGTGAAAAACTGACTTTTTAAAGTTGTAAGTAATGGTAATCTGGACACAGTACAGAACAAAATGGACCTTCGGAATGGACGTAAAGCTATGGTGTCTGATTACCATCAAACAGTCTGATTGAAAGTTGCCACCCTTGTCGTTTAAAAAGTCTGTCTGATTATTTGAGAAAAGCTTTTAAGTAAGTAAATGCCTAATTTAAGTAGAGCTAAACCAGAACTTACTTAACAAAAATATGCACTTTAACCGAAAATGATACTACCATACAGGGCATATAGATCCTTAGGAATCTCATGTGCAATTCAATCGTCGGTGGCGAGCGCCAACCCTAGGCCAAAAGTATCCTTTCAGACAGCATGCACACTTTGCTTGTCAAATCCAGGGCTGTCACCCCACGGAGGGGTTTTAAATTCGGCAACACTTCACTAGATAGAAATGTAGATTTGCACAAGTTCATGAATGGACGTCATTAAGGCAGTTTCCATGTACTGTCTTTTTGTTTTTAACCCTTTGGGCGTTTGTTTTGTGTTGGCTGTTATTTATGGCGGTTTTGCAATTTCATATGCAACGAGAAGGATAATTGCTTTTGTCTTATAGCGGTATGTGGCAATCGTAGCTGGTCTATTTGATTTGTATTGTTTTTATTGTTAAGACGCAAGATCGTTGTTATTTTATTACTTACATACCTACATCACATCATCATGGAACAAAATAATCCATTCAAATGTCGACCTGACTATAGAATAAGGATCACATTGTAAACTTTAACATATAAAATAATATTACTCAAGGTTTTCTGAGCCGGTTCTAAATCCTGAAATTACAGGATACTTTGTCAGGCCCGATTTTCATAAGTACTAAAAACTACCGGTAGTTAGTGCAAAAACCTTTTTCATCTCTCCTGTTCTGAAAGTTGTACTTTTCATGGGTACATAGCCGGGTGGAAAATTGAGTTTTCTCCCCTAGGGTGGGAAGTATTTTTTTTATTGTTAAGTTCAGCCACGGAGTCGAAGAAAATTTAGCTAAGTACGTCATATTATTGAAATAAAAGCTTTACCTACATATAAGTATCTAAACTCAGCAATTCATTAATCGACGGGTTTATTACAATGTACAAGTGAATATTAAAATTATTTTACAGTTGTTCTATTTTTTTAATTGTAATTATAGAAAATCAACATTCAAAATCATTCCTGAAAATTTCGGCTACCCCGCCATAATGCCATGACACTTTTTTTTCTTGACGTTTCGGCATGGCCCTCTAGATTAGTCGCGTCGAGGCCTACTCGATTACAATCTAGTAGGCCGTGGCAAGTAGCCATGGCGAAAAGTTTGTAGGTTGGATATATGTGTAACTATTTTATTTAGGTATATACTCTAAATAAACCTTTTATACAACGTACGTGCAGTAGTTTACTTTCCTCACAGTCAAAATGAAAAGTAGAGTGTTTAGGAGTCTGCAGTAAGCTCGATTCTCCATACAAACGTAGTTTCGCTCTCATTTTAAAACTACGTGTTGGATTGTAACGAAACTTTGCATATATAATGACATGATGTATATCTATGTCTGTACGAGTAATTAGTTTATGTAGCTTCAGATACCATAGTAAAATACAGCGAATTTAAGTTTTCATACTAAACTTGATTTTGCTGTATTTTGTTTGTTTTATAAACTGGAACCATATAAACTAATTACGGACATAGATATACCTCATGTCAATGTATACGTAAAGTATCGTCACAATCCAACGAGTAGTTTTAAAATGAGAGTGTAACTACGTATGTATGGGAAGGTGAAATTCGGCCGAGCTTACTGCGGACTCTCAACCAGGGTGAAATTACCCATTTCACCCTCGAACTATTGGCGCTCTCACTTCGTTCGAGCGCCAGAAATATCTCAGATGAATTGGGTCACTTTCAACCCTTGGTTAACAATCTACTATTCCATAAACCAGGCGAAATTCAATCTTATGCCAATGTGACTTTGATGGGAAAAACTTTTTTCATTTTACCTCTCTGTATCTGTACATATTACGAAATGTTCGATGCGTGACTGTAAATCGTCAGTTTTATTAATAAAGAGTGTTATACCGTGGTTATTCATTATAAATACACAGGCCTTAGTTGATGAGATTTTCAAATGATAAGAGTTAATTTTCCTCGTCTCAGTTCCTACTCGTATTGTTCCCCCTAAATCTCAATATTGACTTATTAAAGACGCCATGCCGCATTGTAAAATTTTCATTGCTGATAAATATTTCACGCTCTGTGTGCTGCAACCAAACACAATAAAAGTAATTTGATCCCATAGGAACATACCTACGCACATCTATACCGAAAATCAACAAACCGGAACATCCCCCAAACAAGGGTGACTAACAATAAACAATTTAAAATGAAATCCGTCACTTTACTGCAAATCTAAAACTTTCAGGATTCCCTGCTCCTGCTAACTATGTCAAGCTATAGTCGACCAAATAACTAAAGATATAAGAACGATAATTGAATTCATCTCTACTTATCGAATTACCAAGTAAATTTATATCCGTCCAAACAAAAATAAACCCTATACTTACTATCTTAGAGTCCGTTAAAGATGTAGAGATAAATTGGTCGATGAAGGTACCCTCCATGCATTGTTTGGAAAGACGTTTAGGAAGAATGTCGCAGTGATTTCGGGTATGTCAGTCGTGAACTGTCACGTCGCGCGGTGAGGAGACAGGGGAGAATCAGTCCAGGAAAATAGCGAGCAGCGAGTAAAAACTAAGCTTAAAGGTTGTCTGGAAGAGATTGCTCCTGAACAATAAGCCTATTGTTTGCATCTTTAGCTTCATACTGTTATGTACTGTATTCATTTTCAGGTGTGCATTAAGAGGAAACACTAAGGTCGAGATAATTGAGAAATAGGTATTTGTAAAATGTATTGCTGTCGCGCCAACCTCAAGCCTCCCCGCGCAGAGCGCGATAGTGACAACTGCAGCTTGGACCGAAAATACCTATTAAAAGTACATAAAATCAACGTTTCGTAGTCCCCTGATTTCTTCTCCAAAATTTGACATATTTAACTATTCTTTATATTAAAAACCAAAGAAAGGATCTAGTCAAAAATATTTCTGGATGTTTGAACACAGCGGAAAATCTGGCATTTTTTTAGGTTTTTGAAGGTAAATCTCTTTTAAGAATCATGAAAAAAAGGAAAACATCGGAACGTCAATAGTAGCCATAGATTTATGGAAAAAACACTGTTAAAATTATTGCTCTACTGCCATTATCCAGGGAGAAAACAGGGAACTACGTTTCTATGGAAAAGCGGCCGTTGTGTTTCCTCTTAAAGTGTATTTGTATTGTATTGTACCTACCACTCATAATGTAACTGCTTGCCCAGCAGGCCAGTAGGGCCAAGAATTTGGTCCTTACCCAAATAAGATTTATGGCGATTTAGCATCTGTATTTCCTGGCCCGCCATATCGCCGGCCTCCGAAGCAGCGAGCGATCGCAAACCGAACGAGGGTAGATTGAATAACGCTCTGTTTATTTCTGAGAGAGCAGCTGTAAACAATTGTCTCTGGTTTCGGTGATTATAAAACACTAGTTGATGCCTCGGCTCTGTCAGGTGCTCAGTTCAATGAAGCTTCCTGAAAATATCTGGAATTTTTCATAGTATCAAGCTAAACCGGAGAAAAACGATCACAAGAAACTATAAACAGTATCGTATCAATATCATATTAATAAAATGATAGCGATGATAGGGCTGTACTGGTAATACCTACTTATAAGCCTGTGAATTCCTATAATTGGGTCTTTGTATCCACTGACAATACTTCTTGTGTATATATAGCTGTTTGTTCTCCTAATAAATAAATAAGCCTGCATTGTAAGGTAACTGGTGATAGTATAAGTAATTGCAATATTTTCTCTACAATCTGCACTTAATCGTTTTATTTCCGGTTAACAGATTCGGGAAGGAAAAAATTGTGAGGAAACCTGCATACACCTGCGTAGTTCAAAGTTGTATGTGAAGTGCCCACGGCGCGCTGCATTCCCTCTCATCCATCTGTGTCCAGCCCCCTATTCTGTAATTTGCTTTATGCTCACCTCAACGCTCACCCACAAACATATCTTGACACCGCGATGCGTAGTAACCAAGCGTAGGTAGAGGTCTAGTTTCGTGACGGGCGACCGGCGGGGTGAGCCGCTTTAACGCTTAGCGAATAACAGCCCAGCAGTGGGACGTATACCTTGATAGGCTGATGGTGACGATGATTATTATTACTTGGCCGAATCAAATCCCCGTACAAAAGCCGTATGAAGGTTGTTTACAAGCTTTTATTTACTTTTACCTGTCCCGTTGTCTGTAATCAAATCATGCAAGTTAAATTTGATCCACTTCCCGGTTTCCGATTGAGTTGAAATTTAGCACGAATATGCAAATCGCGTGACAATGTAATATTATGATGACGTGGAGCTGATCTGATGTTGGAGCTGGAAGGTGGCCAATGGCCATAGGAACTCCGTAATAAAACCACATAACCCCATCGAGTTTGGGCTCGTTAGAATCGTCTCAATCAGTAGTTGATGATGGTATACAGAAAAGAACAGTCTCAGTATACAGTAAAGCTTGTACCAAAAATGAAATTGTTGACAGAAACTTGTTTTTAAATCCGATTCATAACTACGAACTTCACTATGTCCAGGTCTCGTTGACAGAACCAGTTATAAATCATCATGTCCTAAATGTTTCAAGCTACCAAAAGGCCTGTCCTCAGAAGCTGGGACGGGAATATATACTTAAACTTGTACTTAGCTTAGACTGAGTTGTTACGATAAAGCCAGCACGTCTATCACGGGACTGCCGCGACATACTCTCGATTTTTCTCGCACTATACCTCCTGTTCTAAGTGTTCTAATAAGAGGGAGACGTATAGTGCGTGAAAAATCGAGAGAGCTCGCGTGCCGTCGCGTGATAGCCGTGCAGATTACGGCTTGATATAAATCCTTCTAGACAAAATTCTACCATTTATTTCGGTTTTTAAATTTCACGGATTCACCGGATGAGTGGTTTCGAGATACGTCGACAGCGTTATTCTGTTTGCCAATCCATCTGTTTGGCGTGAGCACTTAAACTGCGGACTTCCTCAAACTTACATGATGCAGTACTTGCCGTTGGGCAAGTTGCCGTAACGTATTGACGTTACGAACGTTTTCATTATGTAGGTCTTGTAAAAATTACACTATAGGTACGTGTCTTTTTAGATGAGAAAGACTACATACCTTGTAGTAATTATAATAAAGTTCGTGGTGGTATTATCCTCGCTATAGCGTACTACGTAGTCACACAGTGAAGGAATAATTATTTAATATGACATATAAAGTAATAATATATGCCAATTATTACTTTATATATCGTAATTAACATTTATTCATGGCAATCTTTTTTAAATATAATATAACTAGAACCAGAATAATAAGACAGTACATCTAAACTTAATAATAGGGAAGTAAAATGAATATGTATTATGAAAAGAAAACCCTGTCGAGTTTATGGGTCTAACTCGACATTTATTTATTTCTGACGCATCGTCCCAGCAAGTAATTATCGGAAATATGGGTGCACAAATTTTATTACCCTACAAAAGTCTATAAATTGTGGAGGGTACACCCGAAATTATTTTACTAGGTATAAAAAAAGGAAGAAAAATATTGATTTGGGAATAAAATGGCATGTTCGAAGTTTCTCCACTCGCCTCCCAGGGCTCGTCGGATAAATGAGTAAATTACCCGCACCGTGCACTATTTGCCCGCGCTCCCCTCGCCTTTTTGTTGCCAACGCCTGCACTTTACGTGAAAACGTACTTATTGGGTAAAATTTACGAATTTAACAAAAATGTGTAGCATTTTATCGAAATATCCTTTTGCTTATTCACAAGCCTATTTTCCTTTTTTTAACTTTTCAGGCTCTACATTATGTAAGTTCTTAGTTAGTTCACGAGCTAAACCCCAGCCGCAATGGCGAGAGTTCGGATGAAGACATCACTTTAATATAATTCTCTCTGCATAGCATGAATAGCTAAAACATTAGTAGAGGCAGTGAAAATCAGATTGTGGATAGCTGAAATGTTCAAAGCATTAACGGTACAAAGTTATTTATTACTATATAGTATAAAACAAAGTCGCTTCCCGCTATCTGTCCCTATGTATGCTTAGATCTTTAAAACTACGCAACGGATTTTGATGCGTTTTTTTTAATAAATAGAGTGATTCAATCAAAGTGAGTATAATATAGTATCCGTGCGAAGCCAAGGCGGGTCGCTAGTTTAAGCATATATATATTTATTTCAGCATAGATATTACGTACTTTGATAGGAGTCGGATGCATACCGCACGTATACTCAGCTCAACTCAACTCATTTAAATAATATTATGTTTCGATCTCTTCAGTATGAGTTAGTATAATGTTCGTGTTTTTAATTTTCTTTTTTCAGTATTAACATATTGTAGTCCTTTCGATTGTCTTTTATACAATACAAGTTACTGGGGCCGTACTAGTGTTTTAATTAGCTTATGTTATATATACTACTAGCTAAACAGTATATAATGTATAGTTTAAATTATTTGAACTGAGTTCATGAATGGGCATTGTACTGAGCTCATGAATAGCCTTTGTTTGCCTTTTTTTTCCTTTGTAAAGAATGTTACCGCCACGTAAAATGTTCATTGAACAATGAACTCTATCTTTTTATACAAATGATTCCAAATTAGCTACGAGATTTTAATCTATCTATTTTATGTGGCGTTAACCTTTTTTTGCAAAAAATGGCAAGCGTCCGACCACACAGTCGTATTGTTAGACTTGAATGCTATTGTTTTGAAGATAAGAAGATCAGTCAAGTTCAGAAAATCTCAACTATATAATATGTATCGATGTCGGTTTTCTTAATCAATAAATACTGTTTCGTAGTCATGACGTCATTCACTGACCTATTTTTATTAGATATACTGCGATGGTGGCAATCAAACCTAGGTAAGATGTCACTATGGCCTATGGACGCCTGAAGCCCTATAGAAAAGTCCCATGCTCGTTGCCGAACCTTTATTGATTTCTGGATCATCTGTCAAATGCTGACATTTATGCAAATTTATATTGTAATTTTTATCGTGTAATAAATAAATCAAAATCTAATCTAATAGGTCCTTACTACCATCGTCCATCACAGTGTATCCTTCAGGAGCTATGGCGGCCCTACTCACCAATAACACAATAATGAATACATAGTGCCTTCTCGTTTCTTCAGTTTCGTTATTACATAGGGTCGTGGTCATATCTCTGAAAAAAAAAACTCGGGTGATGTGTCTCCCATCTCTTCATATCTGTAGCCGAGTGTAGAGCATCGGGAACTGTTATATCAAAGGCTGCGCGAATTCGGCCTGCGCAGCGTAACGGAATTCTGCCCCTTGGTCGCACAAAAACACAGCACAAATACTGTACGCCTGCAAAAGCAAAGCACGTTAGGTATTGGGGCTTTTTCTGAAATGTGTACGTTTTACTATTTTCTCAGATTTTGGAAATTATTGGCTTTTCCTGCCTCGGTGCAATTGATTCTGATATAGAAAAATTATGTCATCATTTTTCTATATTTTTTAGATTACCGCTAAGTATATGAAAGTTGATACAAATGCACTAAAAAACTACACTATTCGGAATATTTAATTAAGGACACTTTTAATCTGAACTCATAGTTCCCTAATTTAAAACAGTAAAAGGTACCTACAGTTTTGAGTGAAATAAGGTGCCGTGAAATGGGATTACTTTAGGAAAAAATGGGGCTACTTTGATCATTTATAATGTAGTATAAAAGCAGAACTATTTGAAATTAAACAGATTTAATCGAGTAAACAGCAAGATAGATTAATATTATATTCACTGCCACAGTTCACCCACAAGAAAACACAATGATTTCGGAGAAAAACCTGTGGAATGGGGTTACAAGTACCCTGACGACTACACACCCTTTTAAGGTTTTTAGCACCATTCAGCATTCTGTGGCATAAATAATTTCGTTCCCATCTCTAACTGGGCATAATTATACTGGTTAATATTGTTTAACTAAGAGTTATCCCGACCCAGTTGCCGACGTGTGTGGTAAATTAAAACAACACTAATTGGTCCAATTGGTACTGAAAGTTAATTCGTTAATTGATTGGTCACGTTCTAATGCTTTTCTTTGTGCAGCGTGAGGCTTGTGAAATAATTACGAGAATGTGCGTACTGAAACTATTTATAATATGAAATAAGGATTTTACCGGAACCTGCTGGAAATTCTTCCTGTACACAATGTATTAGTTTTACAACGGATTGCAAAAAGAACGAATTCAAATAAATTAGAGCAGCACTGTCAACAGTTTTTAAATAAGCATACCTAAACTCGATTATACAAAGTGTATCTTCTCTTTTCTAATTTGATGATTTGGTGACTATTACTTGATTTATCCGATGCTCAAGGCTAAGTCGATATGACGTAACTAGGGTTGCCACCCGTACTTTAATATAAAGTATTGTACTCTATTTTAGCTGTGTGTACTTTATGTTTAACGAAACACATAAAGTACGTCAAAATACTTTATTTACGACCTTTATTCATGAATGATATTTTTTAAAACATGTAAATTATGAAAATGTCATGTCTATATTGAACAGTAAAATACATTTGAGAATATTCCTGAACGCAACCTTAATCTAAGCTTTGTATACTTGACAAGTCGACGCTTGACATTGAGCTGTCAATAAAGTTTTCGTTGGCGGTTTGAGTTAAGTTGGCGCACGTTTATGTTGGCGGCTAAATGCCAAGTGTAAAAATTTTGCGTTGAATTGTTAGTTTTCTTTTAATCTTGTGTCTTAACTTCGATAATGACAACTGGTGCAAACTCAAACAAAAAATATGTTTTTAAAAAAATACAATAAAATACTTTATTTTTATGCTGTGTACTTTTTATTTTTTACCGTCAGACGAGAAATACTTTACTTGGGGCGCAAAAAGGTGGCAACCCTAGACGTAACCCACCTTATCTTATCACACTGGGGTTACTGCACTTACCGTCCCCGATACCTGTCCTGTCGAAATCTGTTCAGCTGATGCGATGGTAGTCACCAGCATTATAGTATCTGCCATAACAAAGGCAGCAAAACCTCTAACGGCCCTAGAGATAAAGTCGTGTCAGATATTTATGCGAACTTTGTTAAGGCAGATATTAATGCTGGTGATTGTTCGAGGTAATAAAGCACTAACCCTCGTTACCATAGGTATGGTAAAGGAAACTGAAGCACGTACCTTTTTATGCCTCATTGTCATAGTGACAAGAGCGAAATAGGTACGCATTTCATGTCCTTGACTGTATGTACGTATAAATAAATACGCCCAAAAAACATTACCTTCATAGCAGTCGGGCATAAAGCATAACATTGCCTTTTCTTAACCTAATTAAATGATGCCCGCGATCCCCCGCGGTTTGTGTCACAAAGAGCGGTAATAAAAAAAGATGGCGTCGTTTTGTCTCAATCAGTGGACTGCGAAAAATGGGAGGATTTGCAGGACAGAAATAATTAGGGCAATATAAAAAATAAACAGCGTAAACACTTAGAGGACTCTATCACAGGATTATATAAATATTTAATATATACAAGTGTCGATTATAGTGTAATACGTAAATCATGATCATCCTCCTAGCGTTATTCCCGGTTGTGCCCCCAAAGGAGCCCGGGTCCGCTTTGACACCTAATCCCAAGATTTGGCATAGGCACTAGTTTTACGAAAGCGACTGCCATCTGATCTTCCAACCCAGAGGGAAAACTAAGACCTTATTAAGATTAGACCGGTTTCCTCACGATGTTTTCCTTCACCGAAAAGCTAACGGTAAATATTCCGTACATAAGTTCCGAAAAACTCATTGGGACGAGCCCGGATTCGAACCCACGATCACCGCTTGACAGCCGCATGCCTGAACCACTAGGCTACCGTAGCTCTCGTAGTGTAATACGTAAATATAGATAAATATTTTTCATATTATGTACCTACTTCGTTTGCCGGACGTCGATTGCATTACCTACCTATAATCAATATTAGTACTCGTATTATAGAGGAAAAGTCTGTGAGGTAGAAGCTTCGCAAGTACTTATCACCTATCTTATGACACAAGGGTTACTGTTTGAATATTTTTAGGTATGTCCAACCACATATACGATTTCAAAATCATTTCACCTTCGTGTAGAACGTTTTTTCTGGATTTTGGAGTTATAGGCTATACCTATTTTAAACCGCGGGTTTACCTGCGTTCTCTGCAGTTCTCTGCAGCCGCGCGCGGGCAGCTAGTGTAATTATAGTTTGTTTCATATTTTATATTCTACTCATTTTATTATGGATAATAATGAAAGAGCCATGTATGTAGAATTAAAATTTATATTCGAATCGGACTTGTTACAATCGTTCGGTCAGTAACAAAAATTTGTGAGAGCGCGATAAACTCACAAAGAACTGATTATTGGGAATTGTATTACTTATCGCTAAACAATCGTAAAAAAATTGTTTTTTTATTTTTAATTTAATAAATATACATGTTACATATGTTGTACACAATGTACAAAAACTGAGAGGCGATACAAACAGACCTGGAGGTTCATAAAACACAGTATTAATAAAACCAATAACTACAACTAGGAAACGTTGGAAACTCCCGACATTTTCATTTCAAAGTCCAATATCTCAAAAACGGCTTAACAGATTTTCATGAAACATGGCTAAGAACACTTGGGATCACATCAGCTTTCGAATAAAAATCCGCATTCAAATCGGTCCATCAGTTTGGGAGCTACGATACCACAGACAGATACACAGATACACAGACACGTTAAACTTATAACACCCCTCTCTTTGCGTCGGGGGTTAAAAAGGAAGGTAAGAACAACGTAGTAAAATGGGCTACGTTGTGTAGTAATTGCCACACAAACAGACCCATCACCAATGGACCCCAATGCCCGTGAGTATACAACAATCGTCGTGTCGAAATATACCTAATGCTACAGTTAGGAAAATGAGATGACCATATTTAGACTTTTCTACAGGGACTTTTATTATCAGACATATTTTATATAGTTCCGAGATGTTTTATATCGATTTCGTATGGTTTATCACTACACATCTTTTTTGAATTACATTGCACGCAGATTGTGATCGGACGAGACAAATAAAAAAACAAAAACATATTTACTTACCGCAATTCATTTTGCCATTGGCACCTATAAAACTTTCGTAATTTTACTCCCCAAATAGGGTGAAAATGTTGACGTCGTTTACAACATTGCATCTGCACATCCATACAACATTGCAGTAAGTATTGAATGATCATTGTCTTTGGCGCAGGCATTTTCTGGATCGTAAAACGCATTGCCTGCGTATTTTTACGATTCATACATTGTCCAAGTCGTTGACTTTGCCACAGATTACATTCGCAGTTAGTACAATAAATAAATGCTTACCTAAAAGGCTAACATTTGTTTTTTTATGACAGTGCCTTGGATCTGTTAACCCAACATAAAACTAGACCTTATTGATTACAAAGCTGATCAGGGAATCAGAAAATATTGAATAACCACATTGATAACTAGTGGATGAGACTGGACTGTATAAAGGGACGTGTGAGATGATGGAAACAACGTTAGCACTTCAAGACTGGTATTTATTAAAATATCAAAACACAGAACCAGCTCATAACATTGACGTGGCAAATGCAGATCGACAACTGACACGTCAAGGAAAACGTATAAAAGAACAATACAAACAAAAAAGGTTACATTTCTATATAAAAAGTTGGCACCACAGCCAGTTACCAACACACATCATACCTCTAGCTGAAATCACAATTCGTGTTCCACTTTATTGTTCTTGAAATTTAATTAAATGCGAAAAAACTCTGTCTGTCAGTTTGTACTTTTTCACACTTGAACCGCTGCACAGATTATATGTAATGTGATCTGGGAATGCTGGTCATAGGATATTCTTTATTCCGGAAAAGTGCAAAAAATAACCTTCCATAGAAATGCTCCTTATTAAATTGTCAGAAATAAGTATTATCGCTGACTTAGTATTCTGTGTTCAAAAAGCGCTTCCACCTTTACGACACGCTGGGAGGAGTACTGCGAATGGGCGAAGATGCGTGATTTGTTGTTACGGTAATGGCGATTATAAGAAATGTCTGCCCTGGATTTATTTTATGGACACAACACACACTAAGCGTGTTTACCTAATGCTTTCCTGGATCGTCATCGCACTAAACTATATAAATTAAGTATTCTACTTTTTTTTTTCGAAGTAGGTACCTAATACTTCTTTATCTTACTTAACGTCTCTTTCACGTCGTCCACGTCGTAAAAGGTCCCTGATATTTATAAGACGGGCTTTTATAGGAGACTGTACTTTTTGGCACAATCTATTCAGAAGAGAATAGTCTCTTAAGTACAGTCTGCTGGTTGTATCATTTCATAATTCATGTTGAGTTCCTGAAGGGACCTCATCATCATTTCAGCTGAAAGACGTCCACTGCTGGACATAGGCCTCCCCCAAAGAGTGCCACAATTGTATATATATTTTTATTTATTTATTTGAGGCGACAAGGCCCATATTTACAAATACCTTACAGACTAACATACATAACAATATACAAAACTTATAACATAACACAAAAACACAAACAATGACCGGCCCTGCGCCACCCGCATCCAGCGGACTCCCGTGGGGGACATACCCACGCTGCGCCTTCCGGTACGTGGTCGCCACCTGAGAACCTTTCCGCCCCAACGGCCATCGGTTCTACGTGCAATGTGCCCCGCCCACTTGCCACTTAGTTTAGCGATTCGGAGAGGGCTATATCGGTTACCTTGGTTCTGCTGCGGATAGCCTCATTTCTGATGCGAGGGACGTTATTATCAATCGACGTTTCCATTATGTAGACACCGTTTTTTTGGCACAGTAGTGCAAGTCCTTAAGAGTCCCCAGTACGGTCGACTTACTCTCCATACAAACGCAGTTTAGTTTTCATTGTTAAACGGCATACTGGCATGACATGCAACTTTGGAAGTATACGGCCGTAAACTAATTTATGTTGCTATAAATAATAAGAGAAAATAAAGAAAAAAATATAAGCCGATTAGAGACTTTGTTTAAAAAACGTTCTACTCACTCTATTTTTTTCTATTTTGGTTTCTAGGAACAGAAACTAGTTTCAGACCTAGATATGGCGAATCCCATTGTGTATACAAATTTTCATGTTATTGTAACATGTCGTTTTAGAATGCAAACTAAAACTACGTTTCTATGAAGCGTTGAAGCGCAGCTAGTAAATATTGCAATGCCTAATAAAAAAAAAACAAAGTACCCCTAAAAAGTCTTCTTAGAATTTAATATTAATTACTGTATTTTAAGTAGTCACTCGAACCGTCTGCTTCCTAGTCGTAAAGACTTTATGTCTCTTTTACAATACCAAGAAATGCAAAGGCAAATATTACAGTATTATGCAGTTTACGCGTTTGCAGGCTTGTCAGCCTTCCCAGAACGGGAATTGGCTTCATAATTAAAGTTGTGTTTAACTTTTGTGCACCAGATCAAATCAAAGAGTTAAGGCAATCTGAAAACGAAATTATTGCGTGCATATACTAAATGAAATATGCTTTATGCTTCCAGAACATTCCACCGTTAGATATACTTAGGGCGAGTTGCACCAATTGAACGTTAAATATGGCGCCGAGAGCTTTCATTCCATAGAAACTTGTCAATCTTTCCATACAGTCAGATTTTAACGAACACCAGCCTTCCCAGAACGGGAATTGGCTTCATAATTAAAGTTGTGTTTAACTTTTGTGCACCAGATCAAATCAAAGAGTTAAGGCAATCTGAATACGAAATTATTGCGTGCATATACTAAATGAAATATGCTTTATGCTTCCAGAACATTCCACCGTTAGATATACTTAGGGCGAGTTGCACCAATTGAACGTTAAATATGGCGCCGAGAGCTTTCATTCCATAGAAACTTGTCAATCTTTCCATACAGTCAGATTTTAACGAACACCTCTTACGATAACAGACGGTTTGGTGCCACCCGCCCTTAGTATTCGTTAATTTAAACTGTCAAATTTCTTATAATCATGTCGGTATAATCAGTTAATCATGTTATCTCAGCACTTGCATGGCGACAAACCTTTAAAAGCTCTTTTTGCCAACAGTGGCTACAAAATAGTAAAAATCATATTCCTGAAACTTCAAATACAAACACACGTGCCAGAACTGTAATAGGTTTTTTTTAAATTACGTATAGGTACGCATTTGACCACTATCTCACCTTATGGTAAGTAATGATGAGGTCGAGAGTGTTACATGCATACTTAAATAGTAAATGTTCACTCTCGCCTTGAAAAGATCCAAGTTATAAGTAGGTGGGGAGAATTTTGCCGTAAGTGAGTTCCACTCTTTAGGTGTGCTCGCAAGATAACTGCAAGCAAAGCGCTTCTTGCGAATCAGTGGTATATCAGCAACATAAGGGTGGAACACACGTCCATTGCCTAATAGTCCTAAGATGGCGAAAGGGTGAGGGATGGATCAGCGCACAATCTCCAATGTTACCTTTCTTGGAGTTAAAATTCACCTCAGTATGAATTTCTTCATGATAGGGGTGAACCATGTTTCAAAAGAGTCAACATGCAGAGCATACTCTTACCACCAAGCAGGGGGTAGTACGCTGCTGCTATTGTGGTATAAAAAAAACCTTCTTAACTTATGTTTTCTATTTCTGAATATTCTACATTGCTGTAAGATTATAGAACAAATATGACCAGTTGGTCGATTGCGTAACGATTCGTACGTACGTAAATCTAAATGACATTTATTGTTAAGAAAGATGACAGTTGAGTTGTATTAACATTCGTTCGAAAATTTACTCAATTCCGGTTTAAATAAAAATAAAAACGTCTGTAAATATGTTTTAGAGACTTAACAATAGTCCATTTTCTGCCCTAGCATATATCCATCGATTATATTTATAATCCATGCTAAAACTTGGGTTTAGAAACGGTGCAAAAGAACAAAAGTGTTCGTAATAAAGTTGTCACGCGAGCCGAAGAAAGTTAATTTCCTGTTTCGTCTGAGACTATTTGTAAAGCTTGTTTACCAGCGACCAGGTGTTGGTTGTGTAAGGTATATACGGTACCGGCCAATAATACGAGTATATCATATCCCATAAAAAACATTCCATGTAAAAAAAAAAGAGTCTTGAAACTCTTCCACCGTAAAAAGTTGTGAGATATTTCGTAGTACCAAGTCCCAGGCATTCTTATTATTCTTTATTTGCTAGCTAAATAAAATTCTGCAACTTGGCAATCAGACAATAGTTGATGGTACGGCCGTGCCGGTCGCTGTTTTGCTCGACTTGGCGGGGGCACTACCGTGCCCCCAGATATTTGGCACTCTTCGGGGGAGGCCTATGTCCAGCAGTGGACATTATACATTTACATTATATATTTGAAAAGTTCTCTCGATTTTTCCAGGATCTCATCATCAGATCCTAACCTTATGACAATAGGACCACCTGGGAAGGATACCCTTAAAAATATGGTTGAGGGAGGCCATGGCTGAAATATGCGTCATACTCGTGATCGGGTGCTGTTTGTGGAATCCGGACTGTTCATGCTTGCAAGGGCATAGTACATAGTTAACTACGTACTTTGTTATTATTATTATTATCGTATTGACGAGAGACATAATACCGATCTTATTGACCCTGTACATCTCTGACAATATTACATCAATGTTCCTTTTTTTGTTTTGACGCTTAGAGACCGTATACATCTCTGGAATACTGAATGAATATCATTAACTTCTTGTTAATGCTGATACAGATCTTATATATCGAATGTAATGGTCATATTTAGCAATTTTGTTTTGTTTAAATTAACTTAGTGACATTTAGTTTGTTAACTTTTTATATATAATTTAAATTATTATTGTGTAAGATTATTATTATTATTTTATTGTAAATTACCGTTGGACATGTAAAAGTGCCCTTGTGGCCTATTTGCAGAATAAATAATTGTTTTTTTTTAAATAAGAATGTTCCAAATCGGTCCAGACCTCTTGGAGTAATGAGGTAAAAAGAAAATAATCCGACGAAGTGAGAACCTCCTCCTTTTTTAAAGTCAGTTAATAAATTATGCGAATTCTCCGATTTCTTTTTGTGGGACCTGTATGTCAGTTGCGTAACATTTCGTCCGTACGATATTACGCCAATTATCTTTTTTTGCGTGGGATAATAACTTGTTAATCTAATGCTCATGAATATAAAAAACTAGCTTCTGCCCGCGACTCCGTCCGCGTGGAACTCGTTTATATCGTAGCACCATACAAACTTTCATCCCTTTCACCCCCTCCGGGGATGGTTTCCGGGATAAGAACTGTCCCTATGTCCTTCCCCGGGATCCAAACTATCTTCATACCAAATTTCATCTCAATCGGTTCAGCGGTTTAAGCGTGAAGAGGTAACAGACAGACAGACAGACAGACAGACAGACAGACAGACAGACAGGCACACACTTTCACATTTATAATATTAAGTATTAGTATAGATACGGATACAGTACGGGTTGTGTAGTATGGATACGCAATTACCCCTCCGATCTTCAAATCGGTCTTTAAGTAAGACTCCTTGTCTTACTTGTAATTATTTGTATCGACTGATGTTCTAATATGAAAATCCTTTAGTAAAATATTAACAATTTTTATTTAAGTGCAACATGAACGTGTCATAAGTACGGGTGCGGGCCAATAATAAATTGGCCATTACTGTATCAATTGAAACTGAACTAGATTGTGCAGTTTAGGGCTGGCGTACGCGAGACAGCATTGAATGTCATAGAACTATCATCTATCGCGTCGCTGATAGGTTTTCTGCGGAACATCTACCTACAGAACATTACTTACTATTTTTCGGCGTTCGAAAGCTTAATAAAAATAATTTAAAAGTTAACCGAATTAGCTTGGGCTTCAACAACGCCAAGCAATCCATATGCTATTATTCATCTGTCATAATACTAAGTGAGGCCCGAATCACACTGGCACCGCCTGTGGTGGCCGTCAATAGTAAACTTGATATTAATTCTCTATGAATTTTACTATTGCGCACCAGCTCAATAGAAAACTGACAGTTAATGTTAAGTTTACTATTGACCGAGTGTTATTCAGGCCTTAGTCGCTTAGATTGTGTTACTACTTATTGAAAAAAATATAGCAGCTTCGATTTGAAAAAACTTATGTTTGTGTGTTGTTTGCTATGTATAATATCGCTCGGCTGCTCACTGGAAAAAATCCTAAATAGGAAGAATTGGTATCTTATTGGCTACCACAGTTCCGTTGCCTGTCCTAGTATTTTTTGCTCAGCGGGGGTACCTACGTCATGTACATTTAGGTACGTTAGATATACCTTCATGTCATTATATATGCAAACTTTCGTCACAATCCAACACGTAGTTTTAAAATGAGAGCGTAACTACGTTTGTATGGGAAGGTGAAATTCGGCCGAGCTTACTGCGGACTCTTGATTTAAGATTCTTAATTGTAACTTGCCCTGAAATATTTGCCGCCTGCCGGCTTTATATCAAATGGCATCCATAATTTTCGCCACGTAATCCAGTTGCCAAGTTTGATGTTTGCGGCGTCTCGTGGTAATTGGGTGAATTATAATTATAATGCTTAACGGTGTCCGTTTTCTTAATAATGATCGTATCGGTAAACTATATAATTAAGTACCCAGTGGTAATAATATAACCGTCTTTATATCAATACGTTTTTGATTTTCGTCACGTATCTAGTTGGCAAGCTTGGCGTTTGCGGCGCTTGGTGGTAATTCCGGGTGACATATAGGCGTCTTAATTCAGTTGGCTTTTCACGTGCACGCAAACTCAATGCAGATTTGACTAATGCAAATTGCTTAGCACTGAATTAGTGTCTTAATGCATGACAGATGTGGGAAAGGCAATTAGTATTATGCATGAAGCGTAGTGTAGTATTATTTACACTATAATTCGACTAGCACTCACCGCGGCTCCGCCCTTGTTTAACAAAGAACACAGGCCGATACACGGAATGACATTGTCTATTATGTCCATCCTTTGCCAGTTCGTTCTACATATAAATAGATGACAAATTTTGAAGTCTGACTAGTCATTTCGAAAATTGCCCCCAACATACAAACTTACAAACATCACCCCTTCATCGGATAAATAAATAAATATTGCACCTATTTCTGAGAAAACGTCTGGTAAGGGTGATAACCCGACGTTTAGAAAAAAAAACAAGTTTTCTTCTACGCACCATACAACCGACAAAAAACATAATGGCTATCGTTACCTTTATTGCTCTCTATAAATTTCATATCCATTTTTAATAGATTTCAAACAGAAGAATAGATCACAATACACTTGCATAGCACCATTAACGTGCCTAATAGTAATAATAATTATACTTCACTTGTTCTTCCGAGAGATTATTTTAACTTGTAGTAGTGTTCTCGTACGGCCGTTGTCACAATATTTTAGAGAATCTGTATCTATAGATAAACATATTTTTTGGTAGGCACCTTCGTACAACGAAACGCAATTAAAAAGTTACCCCCCCACTACCAGCAATGATTGTCGCCCGCTAAATCGATACGCCATCTTGTCATTCTTTGTTTTTGTGCGCCGTTGTGCACACACACCATGGATAGGGCATCAATTCGACGGAAGATCAAAGATCTTAATAAACAGCTCAAGCGAAGGAGATCGCCAACTCCGTCGGATTCTTCAGCAGGACGATCTCTTTCCCCAAAAAGGCGTTGCCGTTTACGATTTATATCTTCCGATTCATCTGAACCGGAACCTGACGACGAAAATACCAACGGTAAGTTTAATTATTACCTAACGAGTGCATACTTTGTTGCAAGTATTGTCTGGATGGCATACGCAACTAAATAACTGTTAGTTGCAAGTATAACCTGTATGGAATACGCAACTATACATAAAACATTCATTTGTTGACAAACCCGTACAATACCATAAGTATAAGATACGTGTAACCCTACCTATCTATATTACTTCATGTTATGACCTAATTACGTTGCAAGTGACGACTGCATGTCTCACGCAACGCAAGAAACTGCGTCTACCCTCAAAATATTTATTATTATTTTGCTGCAGTTTATGATAATACTGAAAGAGTATTTCTTTTATATTTCAGTTGCCAGGCAAGGTCAAACGAATGATGTAAATACGGACGACTTATTTACACTTTTGGGTGAAGATCCAACTCAAAATAAAGATTACGGTGATGATATTCACGCACATCTCGCTGTTAGGTGGACTCACTTACTATCAAAGGGCCTGAAAAAAGATCATCGATCCGAATTACTGAATAAGTATGCACCTCCAGCAAACTGTACTTTATAGGAGACTCCAAAGCTGAACGAGGAAATAAAGGCTGCTGTTCCAGATTCCTCAGTAAAGCGGGATGAAAAATTTGTCATTAAACAGTCGCAGCTTGGATCCGGTATAACCTGCCTAGGTAGGGCGCTTGACATCGCTTTTAAAATACCAGATAAACAATCGCGTGACCTGATTGTAAAACACTTAGGCGAAGCCGGGCAAATATTGTGTGATTTGCATTATTTGGACACCATAACACGGAGATCCCTGTTAATGCAAGGTCTTAATAAAAATACAAAAGATGCAGTAAAAGATCTCACACGGGACAAGCTTTTATTTGGCGAAGGCCTTACAGAAACATTAAAAGCTATAAAAGCATGCTCCAGATCTGCAACTGACATAAAAACTAAGCCAGTCAAGCCGGCACAACGTGTTAATGAAAGTATCGCGGGACCTAGCACACTCAGGACTGCAACAAACTCTTCTTTTAACTGGAGGGGCCCGTCGCGTCGTTCAGCGTATCCAGCGTATCCAGCGATGACGACGGGTGGATATCGCGGCCGTCGCCAGCCATCGGCTGCACCAGCCCGGAGACAGTACAACCGGAACTTCAGACACCAGGCGTCGTCATCGACCAACAAATATTAAATAGTTCTCAGGTAACGCATTGTGCGGGCAGATTACAACATTTTTACGCACAATGGCAGCAAATAACTAGCGATGCAGTTATATTGTCATGGGTGAAAGGTTTTAAGATACCTTTTTCTCGCAAAGTTCATCAAAATGAACCACTCATCACTCGACCTCATAATGTTGAAGAGGATAAATGTTTTTTAAAAGAAATTAATGAACTGATTCTTAAAGGGGTAGTAAATGAATGCTTACCTTGTAAGAATCAATTCGTATCTAGGATCTTTTTGCTAGACAACCCAAATGGTGACAAGCGTATGATTTTAAATTTAAAAGGATTGAATAAATTTATTGACACAGCTCATTTTAAATTAGAAGATCTTAGAACGGCAATAAAATTGTTATCTAAAAATTATTTTATGTGCTGTATTGATTTAAAGGACGCTTATTATGCAATCAGTGTTGATCAAAATCACAGAAAGTTTCTTAGATTTCAGTACAAATCTAAATTATATGAGTACTCGGTACTCCCGTGTGGATTAAATGTAGCTCCGTATGTTTTTACAAAATTAATGAAGCCAGTTATAAAATATTTAAGAGGCCAAGGCCATTTGTCTGTCATTTATCTAGATGATACTTTGTTGCTGGCCAAGACGTACAAAAAATGTGAGAAAAATGTGTTAGACACAATAGCTCGTTTTGAATCTTTAGGATTTATCATTAACTATGACAAAAGTCAACTTGTACCAAAAACCACAAACAAATTTCTGGGTTTTATACTAAATTCTAACGATCTTTCTATTGCGCTGCCAGAGAATAAGCGCTTATTGATAAAATCCGAACTTGTAAAGTTAAAAGACACAAAACAATGTACAGTGAGAACTTTTGCTCGTGTAATTGGGCTACTTTGTTCAGCCTGCCCCGCAGTAACTTACGGCTGGGCTCATACAAAATTATTTGAACGAGTCAAATACTTACAATTAAAAGGAAATGAAAATTATGATAAAACATTCCTTATTCCCAAACATTTAAAAATGGATTTTCAGTGGTGGATAAATCATATCGACAAATCAGTCAATTTTATCAGAAATCATAAATATGTCATGGAAATTTATTCTGATTCTTCTATGAGCGGTTGGGGTGCCGCTTGCAATAATGCAAGAGCAAATGGTTTTTGGTCAGTTGATGAAGCTAGCAAGCATATTAATGAGTTGTAACTTATAGCCGCTTACTTTGCTTTGAAGATCTTTGGCAAGCATTGCTATAATTCTCAAATACTCATGCGAATTGATAATAAAACGGCTATTGCTTACATAAATCGAATGGGCGGCATTCAGTATCCCCATTTAAATAAAGTCGCCAGAGACATATGGGATTGGTGTGAAGCAAGGAACAACTTTGTGTTCGCTTCGTACGTTACATCTGTTGATAATTCTATAGCCGATTTTGAATCAAGACGATTAAATGATGATACTGAATAGCAGCTTAACGATTTGGCCTATGCCACCATCTTAAGAAAACTCGCTATTCCTGAAATAGATTTATTTGCAAGTCGTTTGAATTACAAATGTGAAAAATACGTGTCATGGCATGGAGATCCTAATTCTGTTGCTATTGATGCGTTCACATTAAACTGGAAAGGCTATTCCTTTTACGCATTTCCCCCCTTTTGTTTGATTCTAAAAGTTTTATCAAAAATCGTTTCAGATAAAGCTAAAGGAATTGTTGTGGTACCAAACTGGCCCAATCAACCGTGGTTTCCTTTATACCATCGGTTGCTTGACTCACAACTTGTCATTCTGGATGCTAATCCAAAATTGTTATCATCTCCTTCCAGAATCACACATCCGCTTCACAAGACCCTGTCTTTGATGGCAGGCATTTTATGCGGGAAGCGTTCATAAGAAGAGGGGCTCCTATTGAAGCATTAGATATATTATTAGATTCTATATCTTCTAACACTTTTAAGCAGTATAAGTCTTGTTTGAAAGAATGGTTTAAGTTTTGTAATCAGCACAATTATGATTGTTATACTGCATCAACGCCAATTATTTTAAAATATCTGTCGTCAATTTATAATCGCGGTGGCAAATATGGCACAATAAATTCTCATAAATCAGCTTTAGTGATGTTGTTGGGCGATCAAGTGAATGATGATTTAATATCAAGATTTTTAAAAGGAGTATATAGGCGAGTCCCTTCGGTACCAAGATATAATTTAACATGGGACACTTCGATTGTACTAAATTATTTAAGTACATTAGGTAATGAGTCTATATCACTAGAAATGTTATCCAAAAAACTAATAACGTTACTTGCATTAGTAACTGCACATCGGTTACAAACACTATCGATTATAAAGATTTGTAACATCGAAAAAACAGACACCAAAATTTGTATAAAAATCCCAGATTTTATAAAAACTTCAGGCTTAAATACCTAGTCGGTCCCAAAGTTCTGTCACAAATGAAAATAATGATAAAAACAAAAGTAGCAATAAATTTTTAATAAATTATATACCGATTTAAAGTACATTTAATAAAGAATTAAAATTACTCAAAATTATTCAAAATTACCTCCTTTGTTTTTAATACATGCCCTTAATCGGTGCGGCCAGTCGTCTATCGCAGCACGCACCATTTTCATATCTATCTCAGTGACTGCTTTTCTTAAAGATGACTTTAGGCTCTCCAAATTTTTATGTGGTTTAGCACAGACCTTCCCCTCTAAGACCTGCCAAATTTTATAGTCCAAAGGATTAAGGTCCGGACTAGAGGAAGGCCAATCTTCGTGTCTTATAAAGTCGATTTTTTGACGGTCAAACCAGGCTTGAGTGGTCTTGGCTTTGTGTGCTGGCGCAGAATCCTGCTGGAACACAAAATTATGTCCCGAAAATAGCGTGTTGGGCAGATCTTTGACAACCTTATCCAAAACTGTCTCTTGGTATACTTTCGCACTGATTTTGACACCTTTTTCGCCAAAATGAACCTCAGTTGGCCCGTAATAAGATACACCCAACCAGACCATCACTGATGATGGATGATGCCCATGTTGCACCCGCGGAACTCTTTTTCCTGCTTCTTCAGAGCTCCTAGCGTACACTCTATCATTCTGTTTATTGTACTTCTCTTCAATATCGAAAATCTTTTCGTCTGTAAAGAGGATATCACGGTGTCAATTTTTCGCGTACCGCTTTAACAACTTCCGGGATCTTTTAAGCCTTATTGTTTTTAGACGGGCATTAAGTAAGTGCCCACGCTTTTTTTTGTATGCTCGTAGACTAAGATCTTCGTTTAAAACCTTTTTGACGGTTTTTCTACTGACACCCATCTGCAAAGCCATCAATTTCTGTTTTCGGACAGGATTTCTTGCTATGCGCGCCTTGATCGCTTTGATCACTGCTGGTGTTCGTACGGAACGAGGCCGGCCAATTATTTTCTTGTCCTCAACACTGGAGACTTCATTGTACCTATCAATAGTACGGTACACAAACCTAAGCGTTATTTTTAAATTTTTGAGCAACTTGAAAATCGTACTTGGCGAGTGCCCACAGCGGTGCAATGCTAAAACAGCTATTCGGTTTTCTTTCTATGTCCACTCCATCGTGAGAAATTGTAACGAATGACTGTTTTTTGTTTTAAAATAATTGTCAAACATTCAAAAATGGAATGCAATAAAAATTTCTTAAAATCATCTTCTAAATTTAAAAATAATATGCCAGTGACAGAACTTTGGGACCGACTACGTAGAGTTCAACCTATTTTGGTTTTACCCTTCTTTTTAGAACGCCCAGAAATATGCCCAGCCAAATCTTTATTAACTTATCTAAATCGGACGAAAGGGTTAAGAAATAACAACAATGTTAATGATTTGTTCATAAGTTTCAAAAAACCTCACTCACGAGTATCGTCACAGACACTTAGTAGATGGGTAAAGCTAGTGCTTGAAGAGAGTGGAATAAACACAACAATTTTTAACGCTTACAGTACCAGACATGCTTCGACATCAGCTGCACGGAGGTCAGGAGTAAATCTCCAGTTAATACGAAACACAGCTGGATGGACAGGAACATCTAGTTTTTGGCTCTTTTTATAATAGACCTGTCATTGACGATACTCTGGTTGAGGAAAATTTTGCTCGATCAATTCTCTCTCAGGCTGAGTGACATACAATATTAGTATTATAAATATTTAAATGGATAATTTGTATTCTGATTTTAATAAAACCCGGATTAGAGCTTTGATTAATATCATACTATCATATTGTCTTTACAAATAAATCAATATTGATAATTTGTAATATTTATTTTATTTTACGCTCTGAACATCTACAAGTTAAAATAATCTCTCGGAAGAACAAGTGAAGTATAATTAACTATTAAAAGAAACTTACCTAAGGGAAGTTCAATAGTAATTATACGAGCTTGTTCTTCCGAGAGATTAGACCAAAATAGTCCCTCCCAACCCGCTAACGTTTGCCCATAGTCAAATAAAATAAATATGTCATCCGCGCCGTTAAGGTATTTCTTTAAACTCAATGACAAGATGGCGTATCGATTTAGCGGGCGACAATCATTGCTGGTAGTGGGGGGGTAACTTTTTAATTGCGTTTCGTTGTACGAAGGTGCCTACCAAAAAATATGTTTATCTATAGATACAGATTCTCTAAAATATTGTGACAACGGCCGTACGAGAACACTACTACAAGTTAAAATAATCTCTCGGAAGAACAAGCTCGTATAATTACTATTGAACTTCCCTTAGGTAAGTTTCTTTTAATAGTTAATTATATTCCATAGCCATAATGACACTGTCAAAGACTGTTTTCTTCTTACCAAAACGCTTTAAACATAGGAGGCTAATTTAATAAGAGGTTACTATACATTGTGATACAAGTGAGGTATGTTTACAATTACATCAGAGGCGGAATTATCACGCGAGCCGCAGGTGAGCGTGATAAGAGAGCCGAGGATTGTAATTATCAAAGCACACGCGTTTCATACGACGTTTTTCAACACATTTTGCGAGGAAAAAATCCTTTTCATAAGATGAAAATTTGATAGGCCTGTCAAGTTATTTTCTTTACTTATTGATGTCAACAGGTTTTTACTCACTTGTTGTATACATCGTCAAAAATTTCTAGTGGCGTCCATTCTTTTTATCACTTTTCTAGTCACCACGAATCAACATTTTTGTTAATAACCCAACACGCATTAACAATGTTTACAAATATCTGTGAAATAACCTATAATGGCGCGCATCAATTTTTTTTTGTTGAGGTTTGCGCAGTGCGCGCGCATTAGATGAAATCTCTAAACAGCCCTCTAAGCAGCAATAAAATAAAAAAAATCGTTTTAAAATTTTATCTTTATTAATTCATGTAAAATGTTATCAAAAGTGAATAGTTTTAGTAAATTAACCGTTTCTATATCATATCCAAAAAGAAATAGTCAATTAATTAACAAAAAGGATTTAATTTGTTTAGTCGGGTAAGAATCCATTTGCCGAGAATTAAAAAAAAAGCTGTACATTCTGTACAACCCGGTTAGTTCAAGAATGCACCGTGTGCATGCATACATCTTGCTGCAAGGTGCCAACGTGACTTAATCGGGATATAACGATAACACACAAGTATCGTAATGTTATTAAACACGCGTGTTTAATATCCAGGATTATGAGCCTAAAAGCGACACAATAAGAGGTAAGTACGTTACGAGCAATTGTGTTGAAAAATAGTTTATCTTTTTTCCTCTTAGTATTATGTTTGCTTGCTTCTGTCTGACCGTACATATAATATTTTGCGAAACTGGTGTCTTCAAAACTTGTGGTATTCAAATTTTAGTATATTCATAATGAGTTGTTTGAGAAATCAAGTATATAATGTGATAAAAGTAAAATTATGGTTTTTCGATTATCCGGTGTTTAGGGAATCTGCTGTTTTCAAAAGATGTGATATTGAAATGGTGATGTCAATGGTAAGATGATGAATTAAGAGTATGGATGGACTTTCGAAAATTTGGTTTTAAAAAAAACCGGCGTACAGAAAATGTGGTATTTTAGGAATGCGATATTTCGAGAATGTGTTTTTTAACCGAATGTGGTATTTTGCAACTATGGTATTAAGGCCACGAGGGATCAATCCTTACACCACATTGCTAGGCAAAGACCTCCTATCATAATGGACTGGACGGAATATGCTACAGTCCCGACACCAACCCAATAAAATCCCTATTCAAAATTTTCGCTGTAATTTTAAAACATAAACATATCTAATCGAGTACCCCACAAACCGCAAACACAAGATAATCACAAACTTTGTTATGAATAGGCAATCACGTGTCAAAAAATATACCCATACCTATATATAGGAACCCCAAGTTCCTAGCAAACATGGAAAATTGCTTCAATACTCGATAATTTTAAAAGTCCGTCCCCCCTCTTTGAAGAGGGGTTTTGCAATCAGGTACCATTGACGTCTAGGGATTATGGACTGATTAAAGGGGAAGAAAATATAGGTTTAATCTTGCGGCATGAACAGTCAGTAATTAGTATGGGGAGAGGGATGAGCGGATTGATTTAATTTTACAATCTCGTATCTGCGTGGGCTTTTTATTGAAATGTCAACTTTATTTCGTGTCAAGCGCGCTAGATTTTACAATACAGGAGTTTAATAAGTTACGCGGTTAAAGACGTAAGTAGACAAAATGAGTAGGTAAGCTGGTAATAGGATAATTTGGTGTAGTAATTAAATGTTGTCTTTGTAATTTGTTACAGTACTGTATGGATTAATTTAAATTTGAATGTTGGTACTTATTTATTGTTGGATTTATAAACACAAAGTGAGCATATGTTTATCCAAAGAGCGTTTGTAGGATTATATGTGAAAATAAATAACTCTACATAGTGAATCTGTTTCTACGAAGTAGTTACCTATGGCAATTGCTTGCTAGGTTTACCCTTCAAGGCAACAATCGGCACACAACAGACCTCTCGGTCGTCCTGCTGATCTTAGCACTATAACTCCGAAACTACGGGAAAAAAAATCCTAGAAAGGACAAAAAGGATTCATTCCCCTAAAAATTGCAAAGTGGTCATATGTACCGCCTGTCAGTCATTGAAAATCCTGGAACAGGGACCCAGTTCAAGTTCCAAAATTTGACATCCACGGCATATCTTGGGGATTCCCCACGTATTTTATTAAATCAAAATAAGAGACTGAAAAGCGTAATCGTGGTCGTCTTCTTCCGTGAATTATGACGGATAGCTTCTGCCCGCGCCTCCGTCCGCGTGGAACTCGTTTATATCGTAGCTCCATACAAACTTTCACCCCCCATTTCACTTCCTTATAGGAGATGATTTCCCGTATAAAAATTGTAGGATAGGATCACAGAATATACGTATTTTTTTCCCTAAAATCATATAAAGATAGTTGTAATACCAAATTTCATCTAAATCGGTTCAGCGGTTTAAGCGTTAAGATATTATAGTATGGATTGGATCGGGGTACTGGCCATACTCCATCCATGTTTTTTTTTTGATATGTTTACTCCGGACATCATAAATCCGCGACCAGCATTGTCAGTCGCCAACTATTAACCGTTTACGACCACAATAACATCCCGCGGTACATTTGAAAAGGACGCCGTATATTAACTTTTTATGGCGATTTTATGAAGTTATTCGGCGAAGCTGACGGCATAATAAGCAATGGTGTTCACGAGAGTGAGGTTAGTGATACATTATGATTAAACATTTGTCGCTCGGAGTCGAATCACAGGTTCCAATAAACTTTTTGAAATGCCAAAAACGCAATCCTTATCGAACGAGCGAGCGAAGCGAACGAAGCTTCAACTATTGGGCCGAAAATAGTTCGTATGTCCGGTGTCTGTCACGCTGTCCCGCTGACCGGCGGTTCTCCTCTTCAGGTCGCATTTCTCAACCGATTCTTGTGAAATTCTGTGAGGAAGTTTGTTAATTACCTAGTAGTAGTATTGGTATTTTTTGACGAGTCCCCTCTTCAAAATTCAAAAAACAATCTTTATCCCATCGCAGCAAGAAAATATATAATTAAGTTATTTATTTGTCGCACGTTAAAATTCAGCGTGTGCCATATATCTCATTTCACACTCTGCCATAGTAATAGCTGGTTTAGGGTACTCATGCCAGTTCTCCAATGACTATACATACAACCTTTCAAAAATATCTACACGTGTTTTATGTCAGTAACAATAAAGACAGTGGATAGATACTTTTTGTCGGTTGTCTATATCTACTCGTATATGTATAGGTAGTGACATTAAATATATGGCACACTCTACCCATCGATACATGAATTCTGTTTTATTTACAAGTTTGCAACTCGTATATAATATATGTGAACTCTAATAATGCCGATAAGTACTACATAATTTGTTAAGCCATCATTGAATTTCCACTACATTTCAGTAATATAAACACCGCAACAAACAGTTCTAATTCAATGAAATAATAATTACTATCATCCCCCGCAAACCATTCGCATTTCAGCGTAAATAGCAAACCGTTAGCAAACGCAATGTGTCAACGTTCATCTATTGATCCCAATTGGAACAAACAGAACAGTCAGTTTGAAGTTCCAATCACGCATCTTTACGGCATTGCAATTTATACTTTATTCCAACTGACCAAGGTCTTATTTGTAAATAAGCTGTGAAGGGAGATACGAGCTTGTCAATAATTTTGTTAAAAACAGTTGCGAACCAATTCCGTACGTGGAATGTCCAATGTTCGAATATCGAATGCGTTTACATCTCAAATATGAGTTAGTGTCGTATTGGTAAGCGTTATTTATTGAGCCCTTGTGACGTTTAGCGGGGCTTGTACAGTATTGTAGTATTCTATCACAAGAAAGGTGGAAAATACATGGTTCAAGAAAATAAGGCCCTAATTCGGGAACGTGTGCTTAGTGTATTGAAATGATATGCGAATGGCAATAATCAGAACGGATGAATTTTAAATGACAAATTAACTTTTATCATAGATTAGATTATCTATTTCATGATAAAAAATTACATTACAGATACGTATGTATGTACGTATGTCAAAAAAATAAGATTTTTTTATCACAATCGTCAAAAACAGAGAAAAATTAAGATATAATATTAAGAGAATGTCATTAAATGTAAGAACACAACACAACAAGATAACAAGGGAATAGAAAAACAAACCAAAAACAAAAGAGCACAAATATATCAACCTCTAGGTATCGTCATTTTTTACAATATTTAGTGCATCAGAAAATACGTGACACAATACATTTAATGTCAAATCATAATCATACAATTTTAAATAGGTAATAATTATAATTTGACATGTCAAGTCAAGGGTTATATACTCTTTAATTGAGTATAATGGATTTTCCAATAAAAGGTATTTAAGGCGGCGTCTAAATGCTTCGTCAGATGGTTCCTGTCTAAGATCAGCGAGCAGTCGCTCGTAGTAGGTAGGCCCAATGACACGCGGGTTCTTGCCTGCAAGTGCCATGCGACGGAGAACTGTTCTCAAACGCCCAGTGTTTTGCCAATCGCATTTACGGTATCGAAAGAAGAAAGATTGTTCCTTACGAACATATATCAACATATCGATTAGGTAGGTAAAAATCAAAAGGCCCATAATAATAATCCACAGGAAACATGCTTGCACGATGTAGAAATATTTCCGGCCAAAACACCATCTACCGAATAAATGAGTAGGTATCTATATCTCGTACCACAACTTACGCCTTGGCCACGACTTTGGTCTTAAGCGACCTGCGGCAGCGTTTTATCTGTTCATTGCGCGGTCGAGACGCGCAACGCACTGTGATTAGTTGGGATCACGCGCAATGAATTAGAAAAACCGCTGCCGCAGGTCGCTTAAGACCAACGTCGTAGCCAAGGCGTTAGAGAAGTAGTTCAGTCAAGTAGCAAGTGCCGCTAAAATCATGTTCGCTTGATAAACTTAAATTAAAGATGCCTACATAATAAAATACTTACATAATTTGATGCTGCCGATTACTGACCGATCAAAGCGCCGGCATACGTCATTCTATAGAAACCTGTCAATCTTGCCACATAGGTACTTAGATTTTAGATTTTAACGAACATCGCTTACGATTATAAACGGTTTGGTGCAACCCGCCCTAAATCTCAGTTTTGCTTAAAAAATGTAACTGGCTTTTCCGACTTCCCTTCAAAAGCCATAATTAGTTCACCACGCTAAATATGTAGGTACATATTCATCGCGTTTGATGCGTGAAATGACTTCTAATTATCGAGCTACAGGTCATTAGGTGGCACTGCAATGAACGATATGACGTATTCTGTGTATCCGACGTTTCGAACGTGATGAAGTGTTTGCGCGGTCCAGTGGGCCGCAACATGAATAATTCTGTACAGAAGGTTAGTTTTGACTGATAATAATTTACTATAAAAACAAAGTTTTAACCAACTTCAAATCCGTATTAAAATTGCTTCAAGTTTGCATATAAAATTTAAGAGTCCGTAGTAAGCTCGATACTCCATACAAACGTAGTTACGCTCTCATTTTAAAACTACGTGTTGGATTGTAACGAAACTTTGCATATACAATGACATGAGGTATATCTATGTCTGTAATTAGTTTATGTAGCTTCAAATACCATAGTAAAAAAATACAGAGAATTTAAGTTTTTCATACAAACATATTTTTGCTGTATTTCGTTTGTTTTATAAACTGGAACCATATAAATTAATTACAGACATAGATATACCTCATGTCATTGTATATGCAAAGTTTCGTCACAATCCAACACGTAGTTTTAAAATGAGAGCGTAAGTGGGCATATTCATTAATTTATCACCCTCAAACGGATAGTTACGGATAGTAACAAAATCGACAGTCAATGTCAATCGCATACATTTAGTAACAAAACCGACAGGTTAGACGTGACTTACCTAAACATCACTTTAGTTAACCTTAACCTGCCAATTTTTTTGAAACTCCCCAGGTACGTTTGTATGGGAGGGTGAAATTCGGCCGAGCTTACTGCGGACTCTTAAACAGTTCCCTCGATTTCTCCAAGATTCCATCATCAGATTCTGACCTGATCATGGGACCACCTAGAAAGGATACGTTCTCAAACAAAAAAGATTTTTCCTAATCGGTCCAGGCGAATTCGATTAATCGGGGAACGTACATAAAAAAAATATCCCGACGAAAACACATTCATTGCCCAGAATCGCTACGCGCTACGCTCGTAGCCGATCCCGTGGTTTTCCTCGTATGTAGCGGAAAGCGACTACGGCGGTCTGACGCATATGTGTCGTCATGGGCCCTGAATGGGTTATGAACCTCTCCTCCTTTTTTGAAGTCGGTTTAAAATAATATACGGTGACCGTTTCTTCAGGTCATGTTAATGTTCCCAGTGATTGGATTATATACTTATATTAAATGCTAATCTATCTATGGGTTTGTGTGTCTGTCCTTGTTACCTTTTTGGTAGGAATTTAGTTAAAGTCCTGAATCTTGATCTGAATCTAAACTTTTTATCACAGAAATAGAAATCATCCTCTCATTGCGAAAATGTAGGTTAGGATGGGAATGATAAGAGATAGTATCAAGTCTATAAATTACGACATTAAATATTTAAATAGTTGTTTCTCTTTAAAAAAATGTGTGCATACAGATACGTAAATTAAAAAACTCCAAGAAATCAAACTTTAATTTACATGGCTGAACGCCGTGATCCTGTGCCACAAATAGTGGAATGGAAATTAAACAAAACCATCTTGCCGGCCTAGGCCTCCAATTTTGTATGAAATGCCATTACGGGTCTCTCGTCTCTCTGCGTCCGAAACGTGACACTTCGAAGCCCATTATGAAGAACACAACGTCAATATTTCAGAAAAATTGGTTGAGTAAAAATATTGAATAAAATAATTGGTTTCGTTAATAGGAGTTCATTTTCTCCTCCAGAAAATGCCTGTTCATATGTTTCAACGCTCATCCATAAATATACGGAAATACCCTGCTAAAGAAAAAGATAAAAGCACTTTTCATGATAATTTACTTTGTAATTTGACTTCGAACTTGATAGTTCGTACGAAATACGGAGGGTTTTATATTAAGCTATATCTAAGCTGACCTTCTGTACGAATCAGTTTATGACTGGATTAAATTCAACATCGGTAATTACCGTTTATTGTTTCCTCTATTGTTCTAGGCGAGCGTTAATTACACGTTTGACAAGCGTTGAGAAAGCTAATGAGAAATGAAAGCCAATCATGGAGAAAATTGGTGCTACACTCTGCAATGTGACGTGTTCTAATGTATTTTAGGTTCGTGTAAATTCATGACAACACTTTTATTTTACACACCGTGTATTTGTTTATACTACGACGGTGGCAAGCAAGTATACGTTCTGCCTGACCGTGAGTAGACACCGCATCTATGGATGCTTGCGATTCCAGAAGAATCAAAAGCGCGTTGCCGATTTGTTATTAACTCGAGGATTCGTGGTGTCGATAGCTAGTGACGAACGCGGGTCCCTCACTCTTAACCCAACACATCTTCGGGAGCTCTGGCGATCTTACTAACCACCAGGAACACAACACCACGTCATGTATCTACAGCGCAAGTAATGGCGTTATTATATGTTCAAGTTTTTTATTTATATTTACGTATTTGTAAGATTTACATGAAGACGATTGAGTAATGTGTCGCCGACGCGCTCAGGCTTATTTTCATTATAATAATAATAACATTTATTTCAGATAAAAATCCATAGTTGCATTAAAATTAACATTTTCAAAATTAAAAATTTTACATACTTAAAAATACAAGAGATTACACATTAATAAATTAAAATTACAAATAAAATAAATAAGTAGTAAAGACTCAGTTAGACGCCCTATGCATCCTATCCCAATGGAGCAGGAAGGGTCCGTCCAGGCGCGCTGCCACCGTTCGGAGGAGGCTGTTCGGGCTGCCGCGCAGGCGCCCCATCAAAGATGCAACGCGTTTGCGCATGATGGCATGGAAGCCATCCGTCCGCCTTTCACAAAACATCCCCGATGCACTACAATAACGCGGCAGCCCCAACAGCATCCTAAAACTATTGTTATATTGGACTCGCAGGGCGCTCAGAGTTCTTTGAGTATAGTTGATCCATAAGCTGCAGGTATAAAACGACTGACAAAATGCTTTAAAAAGCGTAATCTTTACGTTGTTAGTACATCTGGCAAACCTACGGATCAACATATTACTCCTCACTGCGAGCGCCCTACGTTCCCTTTCCATATCCTTGTCGTCACTCAGGCTCTCCGTAACCCAGTGTCCTAGGTACTTAAACTCCCTTACAATATCAAGTGGTGTGTTACATAGTTTTACTGGCGGGACGCATGGGTAGCATTTGGTACCCGCCTTAAAAACCATCATGACACTCTTGGAGGTATTGTACCTTAGCCCATGCTCTGTAGCATATCGTATAGTGCAGACCAAGATCATAATATTGTCGGTATAATGTTATAGTTATTGCATAAATACGAGTAGTACAAGCTTTGCGTGTAGTTTGAGCAAGTTAGATTTGTGTAAGATTGTCCGCAAAAGTGTACTTATTCATTATTTATTTCTCACCATTAAATGTAAGTACCCAAGATACTTGTACCAATATCTTGCCAGATAATTCCAATTCTATCCTCGTCAGTGCATTTGAAATTCCTTTTGAATATCCTGCAGAGTCCGAATATTGCATACGAGCGTTTAGATTCAATCAATGCCGCCGTCTGAGACAATCTGCATCGTTGGGTAGAGATGTTCTATTCATAGGTACAATTGGAACTTAGTTTTCGGTCCTACGATTCCTATATTCATTTACTGTAAGTCCATACCAATAAGTGGGTAGGTATGTAGATCTGTGCGTTTGTTGCCTTTTTAATGTTGAAATCCAAGATATTTATTACAACCGCTATTTGCATACTACCTCAACCTCTGTTCGTGTACTTAAAAACCGACTTCCAAAGACTTTATAGCTTTTTTTGTACGACGGTGGCAATGACCTAATTAACCACCTCAAAGAGAGTGGAAACCGTACTCTATGGACGCTTGCAACTCCAAATGAGCCATAATTGTCGACTCTTTATTGATACTATTCATAGACAGCAAGACACAATTATGAATACTATTAATAGACAGCAAAAAAAAAAGAGCAAGCCGGAATAATGGTAGCGAAAGTGTCTCTCTCCCTCTCTCTCTCTCTCTCAGTATGTCTGTCTGTTACCTCTCCACGCTTAAACCGGTGAACCGATTTTGATGAAATTTGGATAGAGATAGTTTGAGTCCCGAGGAAGGAAATAGAATCGTTTTTTTTGAGTCTATATGGAGCTACAATTTAAACGAGTTCCACGCCGACAGTCGCGGACAGAAGCTAGTCATTTCATAAGGCACAAAACACATTCTAAAAAAGTAGATATTTTGAAAATGTTCTGCCTAAAACAAAATAATCGTTTTTCATAGACTTCCATGATTCATGAATTACCGTTAACTTGATATAGTGTAGCAAATTGATGGCGCGCAACGCGACGTCTCAGCATTCCCTCGCGGACGCTTCCAAGGCAGAGTCCTTAAAATGCCGCTTCTAACTACCTACCATCCATACGTTCCAAAGGCTTCAATTTTGCAGCTAAAGATCCTGCAGTTTTCTTTACTAGATAAATGAGAGGACACCGCAAGTCTAGTATTTATGAAAAAAGCAATGATTTTCTTGTAAAAAATCTATTTACATTTACGTAAATATTTAACAGCCCCCCTGCCTAGTAATGAAGGGACAAGACAATTTCATCATCAACTATTTAAACAAAAAATCAAAAAAAATGTTTTCAGTGCCACTTTGAAAAAAAAGGCAAAAAATTCCATCAGGAAAGAATCCTGCAATATTTAATTTAATAATACCATCTGGTAGTTGGAATAAGAATCATGAGTCTAAGTTGCTAACTTACGCTTGAGGGCGCGCATCAACTAAGACGATTCGCATGTGATTTATATATACATATGTCAATAACGTTACGGAATTGCCTCCTTGAACTCCGTTGTAATATTGAGAAACTCCCGCCCGGCTAGGCGGCTAATTCGACATTTGATCGAACGGCAACCTAACAGCAATGGTCGTTCGGTTTCACTTTTGATATTAGGTGTATTGTTTCAAACTGCATGGAAACACACTGACGACCACTTCCAACGGAACTATATTTTGTTTTAGTGTTGAGCTTAATAATAATAATATTGTTATACAAATCTTAAACAAATTCAGAACAGTATACGATATAAGTAGGTATAACCAGTAGCGACAGGCTGTTTCACTGCTAAAGCGCGATTTCTTCTAGACAACCTTTGGGTATCAGGAAATGACGAACAAAAATTAGGAACACATACCTACAATCAAATGGGATATGCTTAAGATGTGCACAACTCTTTTCACGTAAGTAATTTGTAGTTTTCATTTCCGTTATTTTCACACATACTATTCTTTATTTCACCAAAACAAACAAATGCCGAACAATATGAGATATAAGTACGAATAACAAGTAGCGACAGGCGGTTTTATCGCTAAAGAGCGATCTCTTCCAGACAACCTTTGGGTAGTATGAAATGACGAACAAAAATTAGGAACAGGTAGTGCAAGAATAAAGAAAGAGGAGTAAGATAACATGTGATTGAGTAACAAACATCTAAAACATCCAAACATCGCAACATCCATCCATTCGCATTTATAATATTAGTAGGATTGCAATGCTTCTTCATTAAAAAAAGGGTAAGTATTTGTCAAAAACACGTCCTGTGGCCAGTCCAAGAAAAAGCAGAAGAAGAAACAAAAAAGGGAAGAAATTTAATTTTACGTTTAGGTTAATACCTATACGGCCACGTAAGCAGCATTTTGGTATTGGGCCCAGCATTCAACCCGCAGACTTCCCTACCCGCGCATCTCGGGTTCGAGCTGCAGAGATACCGAAACGGGGATTTTGGAAATATCTTAAATGAAATCCATTACATTGTACAACGAATGCGAGTTTTCGACTGCGACCAGTATTCAAGGTATCTATATCTCTTGTCCTTGAATGCCTGTACCTGGTGAATGTAAGCCGGTTTTGAAGCTAACGTTTAAAGGCCCACGCTTGAAATTATGAACATACAATCCAATCAGTGCAATATACATATAATTAGTAATAACATCCAATTAGTGCAATATACATGGATATGACGAAGGCCTTTGACTTCGTCGACCATGCAAGACTATTACAAAAACTAGAACAGTATGGAATTAGAGGCGTCGCTTTGAATGTATTTAAGTCATATCTGACAAATAGAATGCAACGTACAGAAATCACGAAGATTTGTAGTAAAACAAAACGAGAATTGGTTTACTCTTCTTCGTTGAAAGCAATATTGTGTGGAGTTCCACAGGGAAGCATTTTAGGGCCTTTGTTATTCCTTGTATATATCAACGACCTTCCCGAACATGTTAAATATCCAATGGTCCTATTTGCAGATGATAGCACAGTCTTGATCGAAATGAAGGACAGTAATACATATGAGACTGAAATTAATAAAGCACTAGCCTCTGTAGCATATTGGCTAAAAATAAACAAATTAAAAATCAATATCGAAAAAACAAAATTAATGCAGTTTCATCAGTCAAAATCGAACACCATAAGTCTTAACATTAATTATAATAATAAAAGCGTTGAAGATATAAGCGTAACCAAATTTTTAGGTTTAAACATAGATATACATACAAACTGGAAACCACACACTGAGTCATTATGTAAGCGCGTAAACAGTTTCAGTTGTTCTCAATAAAATCTCGAAAATATCAGACCTTAAAACAGCTTTACTTGCATACCATGGTTACATCGATTCGATCTTAAGATACGGAATTATATTTTGGGGTAATTCCACCAATAAGTTGCAGGTGTTTAGGTCACAGAAAAAATGCATTCGAGCCATATGTGGCCTCAAACGAACAGAAAGCTGCAAACCTCATTTTAAAGAACTCAAGGTCCTCACACTAACCTGCCTATATATTTACGAGATCGCAGTCTTTGTCAAATCAAACTCCTCACTGTTTCCCTTAAGGCAAAACATGAATTCGAGAAGCGTCCGTTACAAAAATGCTATACAAACCGTGAGTGGCAAAACAGCTTTGCTGAGAAGGAGTATACTAGGCATGGCTTCCAAAATATATAATTTCTTACCAGAAAGCCTAAAGAAATTAAATTTGTCAATTTTTAAAAACAAATTAAAATTAAAACTTTTAGAGAGAGCATATTACAATGTTGATGAGTTTTTTTAGATAGAAGTTTTCTAAATATGTGAAATATGTAATAAAAATATTAGTTTAAGTAAATCTCATCAAAAAAAATCTAAATTAGAATTAGTTTTAGGTTTTAGTTCTTGTAAGGCTTAACATTTGTACACCTTTTAGGTAGGTCACAGCGTACTGTATATGTTTTATTCTATTGTCACCTATTATGTCACCTGTGTATCACAAATAAATATTTACTTACTTACTTACTTACTTACTTACAGTTTTAATAAAATTCAAAACAATTTGTCAAGCCATGCTTTGTAGCCTTTGATTTTTATTTAGATAATTAAATATACATCTAAGCGTTGGTACTTGTATAAAATTACAAGTAACTAATAAGTTATATGTTCACTTAGGTAGGTAACATCTCGGTATCTCCTTTGAACGTATCTCTTGTTAGTTATTTTACGTCACTCTGGGCGGTAAGTGAGATTTACCGCCCACGGGCGCAGCGGCAAATCTCACTTCACACCCAGGAGAAGATGTAAAATTGTGTACGCACTACGGGCGGTAATTCGTAAAGCCCCAGATCGCATATTTTTATGGCCCTCACCTTCGGTTGGGGCCACAAACACCTGCGATCTGGAGCATTCACGAATTCACCGCCCTAGGGACTTAATGTACTAATATCTCGTTAAGAGTCCGCAGTAAGCTCGGCCGAATTTCACCTTCCCATACAAACGTAGTTACGCTCTCATTTTAAAACTACGTGTTGGATTGTAACAAAACTTTGCATATACAATGACATGAGGTATATCTATGTCTGTAATTAGTTTATATGTAACGAAATAGGTATACAGCAAAACAAGTGTTGTATGAAAAACTTAAATTCGCTGTATTTTTTTTACTATGGTATCTGAAGCTACATAAACTAATTACAGACATAGATATACCTCATGTCATTGTATATGCAAAGTTTCGTTACAATCCAACACGTAGTTTTAAAATGAGAGCGTAACTACGTTTGTATGGAGAATCGAGCTTACTGCGGACTCTTAATCGATCCCTCAATGTTGAGAGGACCGTGAACTTATCTTATTTTATGCCGAACTGACTTCTCTAGAACCTCGGAGATCTCCCTTCTCCCTTATGCCTCGTGCAGGTATAGGTCCAAGACTTGCTGGGGTGCGTGAGTGTGGTGTTCCATTTTCCATGTACCAGGTGGGCCTGGGATTTATACTACTATTCATTAAAAAAAAAAAAATATTCCCAATATGCGATATTTTGTATGTATGTATTACTTTACTTTACTTGGTTTTTTAATCATTTTTATTTTTATTTTGGTGCCATAAAGAATATTATTATTGTACTATCGACAAAATTGAATCCTGACCCACCATCGAACCGTGTTACAATTAACTGACATATTAACGTCATATGATCGTGCGTATGTTCGTTAATTATAACAAGGTTCTATGGTTGGTAATGATTCAGTTGGTTCCATAGTACATAAAACATTGCAAAGTGGAAACAGAAATAAAAAAAGAAGTACAAAGGGAGAGCGATATTTTGTCAGTATTACAAAATTGTATGTACGTGATGACTGATGACGTCAAAATTCGTGAGAGATGTCCGAGACAGTACCTTTATAAATTAATGAATGTTAAATTGAATTTCGTAAAACAAAGTGATTAAGCTATCGAATGGACCATACAACTTGACACTTAATTTCAGATTAAGTGTTTACTTCAGTCTGGTCAAATCGAGCTTTGTTAAATATGTGATACACAGGGTGTACAATGACAATACATATGTGGAAATCAAAATTACTAATTCGTTGACACTGTTAAAATATACAACAACGTAAGTACTACTTACTTTACTTTTTCGACCACTAATTACGAAACTCAAGCAAATTCAACACTTCCAGACATCGTCAACATTTGGTCTCTCAAATTAAGTTGATGAATTTCAAACGCAACCGTAATTAAAGTGATGAATATGCGGGCACTCGGTGTGCTCGGCAAACACTGTCTGTCCATACCAAGAACAATTACGTGAAAATGTTTGCGACCACTGTCTGTGAGGACCATTCATATGTTTGCTCGTGTAGGTATCCCTGTACTTCAGTCTAGCCGAGTCCACTTGGATAGACGGACAATCGGAAGACAGTTAGATCTATTGATTTGGTTTTGCAAAATACCTATGCGTGTGTATAAAAATTATCATTCAATTAATTTTTAATGTATCCTAAGATTCCTAAGTCAGTCTTTACAATATTGTATGAATAGTCGTACATTCTTGACAGAGTGGTCGTGGTTGTTCCGACGGCGTACGAAGTTAAAGGTAGGCGTATATGGTCAATCCTCGTATACGTGAAAAACTTAAGTAAGTCACCTGTTGTATGTGTGAGTAATGTGTGCGAATAGACATTTGTTTTGTTTGTGTTCTAATTTTAAACATGCATTGTCTATTCGAATACGCCACTACTACATGCAAGTTGTATGTAGTAGTGCCGTTGTATGATACAACAGGTGACTTGTAAGTTTTTCACCTATAGGTCATTTCGGCCTGAACTGCTTTCCTTGGCAACGTCTCTTTGCGAGAGCAATTATTGTTAGAATTTCAATAATACACTTCTTATTCACGTAGTACTTACCTATTAGGGGAAGCGAGGACGAGGAAGACCTAGAATAAACTACATAGAGCAACTCAAAAAGAGAGTTAATGTTAGGTCGTATCGAGATGTCAAAGAGGTTACGTGGGATCGGAGTAGATGGAGGGCCTACTTTGAGCTACACCTACAAGAGCTTGGCTCTTCAATAAGAAGAAGAAGAAGAGGATTTACCTACATTAAAAATAATTTTACTATTTTTTTTTATTCGATGGAGGGTTTCTAACACTAACTGGAAAAGTTAATAAACAAAGAGAAATCAATACACAGCAGCATGTTCCTAAAATAGATCAAAATATTACAAATCCTGAGTCACGTCGTAAACAAGTTATTTGCGCTCAATGGTTTTCGGGTTAGTCACTTTGATAGAAATTCTACGAATTATAGAAGCGAATGGTACCTACAAGTATGACACATCTTGTGAGAAAACTATGTTGGCAGTGGTACAAATAGGAATTCTAATAAGCCCCTAACTTGGCGGTCTTCTATATCTACTTATCAGTGGCGGAGCGCCCATACAAGCCAATTCCTACCGGCTGCCATATTTTTTTTACCAGCGTACTTTACTCTTTGGTAACTTACCTTTTACCGGGTTGCTTTGTTTGCACGGGTAACAATATGTTAAGAAGTGCGTTCGTATCTTGCGAGGAAGATAGGATTTGTATGCCACAAATGTCTGCGTCTCTGATGGTAGGTACTATTAGCGTCGCAACGGTATCAGAGGGGAAGACGGGTGTGCGGGAAGCGACTTTAGGCTCACTTTGGAGACGCAAATTTACGTGGTGCATATTGTTAGCCACTTGAGAGCGCACAAGAGAATTGAACTCTATTAACAATAATATTTGTTAAGGGGCTACCCGAGGTTTTCATCGATTTTTGTGAAGTTTTGAATTGTATGTCTTACTTTTGCACTCCAGATAGAATTATAAGTCAAACGGCTATCGGTTCTTCAATCTATTATCTCCATTTTTGTCTACAGGATTTTAAAAGAAATGAATTTTGTATGATTTTTTTAAAAATTGAATAAAAACACTTATTTCGTACTAGCTTCCGCCCGCGACTTCGTCCGCGTGGACCCGGGATAAAAGCTATCCTATATTTTAATCTAGGCTATAAACTATCTTAGTGCAAAATTTCATTCAAATCGGTTCAGCCGTTTAAGCGTGATTGAGTAACAAACATCCAAACATCCAAACATCTAAACTTTCGCATTTTTAATATTAGTAGGATCTCTATTGACGTGAAAGATCTGACATATACGAAATCTACATATTTGGGTTCGTCTATGACTTCTCTAAAACGTGTCACGGCATGATCATCATTATCACATCATTAACTAAGTTCTTCGATTTTAACAATACGACTGCCCGGTCGTCGGACGCGTGCCCTTTTCTGCAAGAAAAAGTTTAGCGCCACATAAAATGTTCATTTTATAATGAACTCTATCGTCTTATTCAATAGATTCAAAATGGACTAAAAAAAAAAAAACCCCGCTCCCAGCGAGCCAGGTACAGGGCGCTGTGTGTGGTATTAATCTCGTAGCTAATTTGGAATCTATTGTATCAGAAGATAGAGTTTATTATTCAATGAACATTTTACGTGGCGGTAACATTTTTTTACAAAGGAAAAAAGGCAAACAAAGGCTTTTCATGAGCTCAGTACAGTGGCCATTTATGAGCTCAGTTCAAATAATTTAAACTATATCAGACGTCCCAACTATTAACGTAAAAGGAAGTCGATTATAATTTTTTTATTACATTTCTCATCGGCATCAAAAATTGGACCTATTTATTGTTAACTAGTTTGATTGATTGCTAGCTTCCGTCCGGTTCGGTACGGTACGAATAGCCAGTGAGGTCCAATTACTGGATTCATTTTGTCCAGCACAATAAGGTATTCTTCAGTCTAATTCGTCGACGGATAGAATTCTTTTCCACCTGTTACCACCATTTTTTTACCACTGGTAATAACTGGGGAAACACCCACTGTTACCACTAAAGAGGAGTAGGTAGCCACATTTAGTAGCTCCGATTTTGTTTTTTATTCCCAGTCGGTATTTTATGTCCTCTGCATGGCCTATCACATGACGGCCCGTGAGCTGTGTCACGGCAAGATAGACCCATCTCTTTCTAATTAGAACACTTAAAAAGAGACGGATAGTCTATGTCGCTGCGACAAAGCTTGCGGGCCGTCCAGTGATAGCCGTGCTGATATTTTTGTTGAATACTAAATACACCGACGGTCATGCGTCTATTTAGGTACGCATTTGTTTTAATTCTGAATTTGATGCTAGAATAACGTAACTTGTTCCACCAACCCCTTAAATGTGAATTGAACTCTACCAGGGCGTCCGTTTATGGAAGAGGGACGTGGTAATCGTGATAAAAAAGGTTAGCTGGAAGAGATCCCTTATAGGGATAAGTGACCCTTTGTACCTTAATCTTATATATCATGTTTATGTTTTAACCTGTTTTGTGTACAATAAAGTGCTTACCTACATAATCGTATTTTTTTTCGAAACATATCGTGTTATCACCAATTTAACTAATACTGATCCCCGTTTATACCATTAAAGCTCAAACGGACAACCTGTTCCTTGTTACATCCAAACAAGTCCCAATTAACGGGTCTCGAGTGACAAACGTGTGCCGCCATCTTTGAACTCGTGATTTACTCTCGAGTTTGACTAATGGCCTGATACAGAAATAACTCTAATTTGTTACTTCAAATGAACCAGGTTAGTTAGAATGTACGATACGGCTGCGATACGATTATAAAACAATAATTTACCAGGTGACTATTGTGTATATCTAACTGCTTGTTTAATAATACATACTGGAAAAAGTTGCCTAAATCGATTAATTACTCATCATTTGTCAAAAATATCAAGAACCTATTTTAAAACATTAACAATAATAGTAATTATGACCATTTATTTCAGGTAACTAAGGCCCATAGGTACAAATACCTTACAGACTAACATAAAATTAATGTCGTACCGACTTATAACTACAAACTGTGGCGTAACAGAACATTGTATATAAATAACAGTTTGTTATTTTACACATTGCCAGTATTTTCCACGAGGTTTTAAGAGTTCAAGCCCGATTGAAAGAAAATATAATATACTTAATAAAAACTTAACGAGAGACCTTACGTCAAAATTGTTTGAATCAATCTCAGATTAACCTCTATTCTTATTTGATCTAATCGGCACTTAATCGCATATTGCTTAAACGTAATTTGCCTAAGTAGAGAGTGTACTTACATTCTTCAATGAGTTATATTATTGCAATAAGTACATCAGTATTTATATTTTAACGATTTAGAGTTCATTACACTGTATAATCGAAAATTCTATCTTGATTGGTTATACTTACTCACAGCGCTCACGTCAGTCATATCTCCATAAGTCGAATACTATAAATATCCCAAGCCTGGCTCTTATACGATCTTAAAAAGTTTGATATATCACTTTTAGTGGGTGGTCGGATATAGCTTTAATGGCGCTCTAAATTAAATATACTTCTGTTTTATATCACTTGGGTCGATAAAATGCAATTAGAAACCAACATTACAGCTTCGTAAAAATGTTTATTAAATATCACAGTTTATTCGAATACTATGTACAATTTCGCTTAGAAATAAATGCATCAGAACTGTCAGAATAAATAAGTACAGTCAGCTTTGTCCCCTTATAAACTTACATAACATTTCATTGGTGGTGCGTACACTTTTTTATTGTAGTAAAGGGTAGTTTAGTGCATGCAATTTCATAGGTCGCAGTACGTTATCGACATTTACCAGCAAAGGACCTAGGATTAACACATTTGATATTACAATAATCTTCCTTTAATTTACCTTCGTAAACAAACTATTCGTACTTACATTGACAAAAAAAGTTACGTTGGTATTAATTTAGTTGATCACTTTTGAAACGAAAACTTTTAGTTTAGTATTTTGAAGGTGCAGTTAATTTTAAACAAAAGCATTAATAAACATACAAATGCATACTTAAAGAATAAAAAGGTGCAAAATAAATAAATATTAATCTAGTAGGCGAAGCATTTAGTAAGGCATTGTACTAACGAGTTTATTTATTCAAAACAACTATAAGTAACTGGAACTACTTTTCGCTATAAAACATTTCATTTATATTAGTACTTAGTTATAAACAGAACAATTCTTCTTGCTGCATAACGCCAACCAACCTTTTTAAAATAAGTATGAATCCTAATTTGTCTTACTTTGTGTTCTGCTTTTGGCAATGTTTGGCCATTATATGAATACTTTAAGATTTATTTACTTTAAGAGTGATTATTCATATTCAGTGGACATTTCGGTTTAGGTGGTTATATAAGATTGACGGCTCTATGATACTTACAAAATTTATAATGTAAGACAAATACAATATATCCATGTATTAATGATAAATAAATGTACAAATAAGAGAATAAATCAAAAGCATCAGATCAGGTTTGTTCGGGTGTGAATTCGATACGCACTGAAGCCACTTGGATGCCCTAATATATCGTCAACTGGGGTTTCTCTCGCAGATATTCAGTTGTATTTGAAGATGTGCTAAAAAGTCACTTCATTTGTACCCAGAATTATGACGACATAATTTTATATCCGTACCTAGTAACCATTGTTTGAAAAACTAGGTAAATTGCTGTTTGAATTGTGAAATACTACATTTACTTAGTAACGTTTAATTTGCTCTTGGACGATGAAAAATATTTTTTGTTTCGGTTCTTTGATTTGAAAGGAAAATTTCCAATTAGTTAATTGGAAAGGAACTGGTTAACCAGTCGATATAGCAGGTTAGTCACGACACGGTTTTGACACTGCTACATCTCGCAACATCCGAAGCCCAAAACTAACCAGGGTATATGGCAATATATTCGCCAATTATGGCTTTGGTGCATGTCTAATACAAACTGGGTTTAGTTTATCGCGGAAGTTGTTTGCCGCAAGCATCCGGCCTTTTCCAATTAGTTTATTGCAAAAGGGCTATTAACTCCCTTAACCCCTCAGATGAAAACAGCAATTTGCTGGACGTGTCACTTTGTGTTGTTATTAAATACCTATGTCTAATGAGTAGTATGCATAAGTCATTTTAGTTGCGTATTTATAATAGAAGTATATTTATTAGCTAGTACAAAGTGGCTTCAACATCAAAAACATGTCATAAGAAAAAAATAACAGACTATTTTACGTACTTATTCAGTCAACAATAACAGACTGTCGCTTGAATTATTCACCTAATTTATGACTATTGGTTTCATTCGATTTGAGTTCGAAAAAACATACAGCGGGTTAGGTCAGAGACATATAGCAGAATATACAACAAAAAATGAGCCCCCTTCTCCAGAAAGTTAAGGACAATAGGTGTAATTTTGGGAAGTATCCTCTGACCATAGTTTGGTCCTGTACCAACTCAAATTTCGGGTCAATAGTACTTAGCTAGTCACAGTACAAACACATAAAACCCTAAATCATGTGTACAGTGAAGTTCAAAAATATGTGGACTTTATTGTTAACGGCATATGGTTGCTCAGATATTTTTGATAATTTGACCCCCTACATATTTATGAACTCTACTGTAAGCCATACTATTGCAACGCTATGTACCCTGATAAGCAGTCTACTTGACGACGGTGAGGCATATCTTCTCCCTGTAACTCGAGTCCAGAGGCAGCGCCGGCAGGGTTACGGCCACGTCCACTTTGGCAGACGATGGTGATGACGTCACCAGCTCCGCCAGCTGGGAGGAGCACTCGCTGGAGCGTGACGTCATTGTTCTGGCTGCACCAATTGAATAGGGTCTTTAGGACAAAGTGATAAGTAATGATGCATAAAGAAAAGTTTCAGATAGCATGTCTGTTGCATATGCTGGCTGTAAAGAGAAATTTTCTGTATGTCCCAATTGAATAGAGTAATAAATTGGCCATAAGAATAAAGTGATTAGTAATGATGCATACAGAAAAGTCATCGCTTTTAATTCTTACCAGAGCCACACGTACGGTAAATCACATTTAGGGGAAAAAACGGCATTTAATTGTTACTATTAAAACACCGATAAAAACTAAATTATTCCCATACATACAACAAAAAAAACTGCTTTGAAAATAAATAAACTTGAAACGCAATGACATATTTAGTTTCAATACGAAGGTTTATCTGAACCAAATACCTAAATATCGATGCAAAATCAAACCAGACTACCTAAACAAAAACAACGCATTCGCTTCGCGGCGTGTAACATTTTTATTACCCCGGGGTAATGGGGTATATGACACCTCACCCCGGCACGTCACATTAGATCTATCAGTGTCAAGTTACCCAAAGGGGTGAATACTGAACTCATTTGTGTTTATTTTCGGAGTGGCTATTTTGAGTTGAAAAGTGGAATCGACATTTGGATAGATTTAGTATTCAATGCCATGGTTCATTAAATATGTTTTTTTTACCGGGTTTGGAACATGATAAGACTATAAAAACAGCAGTAGGTAAACAAAATAAACAGCAGTTAATATAGCAACTTAGGGCCATTTCGCCAGTTAGCGACCACCTAATTTTATGTGCCGGCTGGCGACCACTTAGCTAAGTTGGTGAACTGAAAGGATATTTTCTCGGCTTTTTAGTAGATTTCTATTCTAAAACAACAAATAAATGCATGTACAACTAATTGTCTCAATAGGGTCTGTAGAATTGATGTTATCTTCAATAGAAAAACCTTCTCCTTCAGGTGGTCGCGTAACCAGCGTAATGACCCTACTATATTACTAATAGTTTCGTTTAATCTAAGGGACCCAATGGAAGGGGCATATTAACTACATGATCAGCTGTAATTGTTGATAGACACCCCACCAGCAATCTGCATGGTGCCAGTATTAAGTACTTACATGCATAATTAAATGACATAACAAAACAAATTGCAATCGAACTTCAGATTCAAGATGTCATGACAGCTGCTGCCGGCGGCGTATTGAGTGAAACAACTTAGAAAAGTTGAAAAACCCCCGACATTTCCGGGACAACACTCGGGATAAAATTATCTATAACACAAAAAAACCGCATTCAAATTGGTCCATCCGTTTGGGAGCTACGATACCACAGACAGATACACAGACACGTTAAACTTATAACACCTCTTTGCGTCGGGGGTTAAAAATTAGATCGATACAACTCGCCCTTATTCGTGAGAAGCATTATTACAAGAGTTACCCATTAAGCCAACTAGTAATTACGTTAAATGGACATTAATTATTTTATCTAAGGATTTTCGTTTCGTTAGCCTGTCTCTTGCACCCACCTTTTGAAAGTCTCTGTTTGGCCCTACAATTTTATTGACTGATAGAGAATGCCTAGACGCATTAATTTCGCCTTTTGTACTTATTTGTTATAAAATTTAAATAAACATAAATCGTACTAATCCTACTAATATTATAAATGCGAAAGTTTAGATGTTTGGATGTTTAGATGTTTGGATGTTGGGATGTTTGTTACTCAATCACGCTTAAACGGCTGAACCGATTTGAATGAAATTTTGCACGAAGATAGTTTATAGCCTGGATTAAAATATAGGATAGTTTTTATCCCGGGTTCACGCGGACGAAGTCGCGGGCGGAAACTAATATTATAAATGCGAAAGTTTAGATGTTTGGATGTTTGTTACTAAATCACGCTTAAACGGCTGAACCGATTTGAATGAAATTTTGCACGAAGATAGTTTATAGCCTGGATTAAAATATAGGATAGTTTTTATCCCGGGTCCACGCGGACGAAGTCGCGGGCGGAAGCTAGTAATAATATATATAAAAGTTAAATATAAAGTTTAAATACTTAAATAAATTATTAATGTTGTTTTTTTTTAATAAGTCCTTTATTCGCATTCACACAAACATCCAATGCATATTCAGTTTACTCACAGTTAGTGTAGCAACTAGAGGCGGAGTCCCCGGAAGGGCTGTAGGGCTTCATCTCGTAGTGGTTGCTTCCGGCCGACGACGGTTGCCTGGCTCGGTTGCCGAAGGGCGACGAGTAGCTAGGGAACGATATTGATAAACGTAGATCAATAACCGGCAATTTATTTATAAGATGTGTAGGGAAAAATTGACACTTTGACACTCAAAGCATTGTTTAAGCTTGAGTTTTGCTAGAATGGCCACTCTTCATAACCATTGTGGCAAATAGTCTCAAAGTAGCTTTAGGCTTTTCGTTTTAATAAATCGACGAGTAGCTAACGGAGGGAGCAAAAATTATAAAATTAGATCAATAACCGGGAATTTGTTTTCTAAGATGTGAAGCATCATTTTTTTACCTTGAGTTTTGCTAGAATTACCACTATTTTTGTCTGATTGCGGCGATTAGACTCAAGACGTGTTTTTAGGGTTCCGTAGTCAACAAGGAACCCTTATAGTTTCGCCATGTGTGTGTCCCCCCTGCCGGCTAAATGGCTACTACTAGGGATGTGAAAAAAATCGTGGTATAATGAATTTATAAGGGAAACTATCATGGACCAGTAGGCATAAGTAGTCACCGAGTAATAGTCGACCAACTTAAAGTGTAAGAACTTGGAAAGGCCAATTTTCGTACAAATTCGGCCGGAGCAAACCGCATCGCACGTCAATGTAACTAAGACAGACAGGCAACTACGGAACCCTACACTGTGCGTGGCCCGTCACGCAATTGGCCGCTTTTGTTTTAATAAGTTGTCTCGAGAATTTAAAACGAGAAAATGCTATACCTAAATATACCTTATAATAAAAAAACTGTGGAAGGAAAAGTGTGGAAGTAATTACCAGTTTTGTACAATTATTCCATCCAGCAGCACGACTAACACAAGAAATACGAAAAACGCACATCTCACATATTATTAAAATATTTGTTCGTTGCCCCTTTTTTCGCGATGCGCACTTGTTTTAGTTGTGCATTGCCTATAAACAGAGGTGGAAAAATGTGCGGTATAAATTAAACATGGGAATGGAACAGGTACTTATGATTCGACGTCAGGGCCTATATTACATCAATAGAATCTGAAAGAGACAATATATATTTTTTACAGTACCTGTCTCGCACATGCGGCATATCGTAGTGGTTGTCAGGACCCTGCATCCAATACTCGTTGCAGGATCTCGTCACGTCGGGTCCGGACACCGTTTTGTTGCTGGAATAAGTCTTTGGAATTCCTGGTAGGAAAGTTTCATTTGAATGAGCAGATTTGCATTTTCAACCAATTTCCAAAAAAAAAGGTTTGTAACTCAACTGTGTTTTCTAAGACTATGACTAGGTACTATGTGGGATGGCACTATAGACTAACAGAAAAATAGGTATTCAAGAAAGCTAGACGTCGACACACACGTAGGTACATTTTAATTACAAATTTTACATTGAATATTTACTGGATAATAAAGAGTTCCTAATTCAAAAACATTGCGTACCCTGGGTTTTGGGACTAATCATATGTTTAAGTTGAACGGTTTTCTTCTTACCTGACCTAGCTGCAATATAGCCTGGTCTTGAGTTCTTGTATCTGCACCATACGTAGAAGATGGCCGCAGCGACCGCCAAAATGGCGAGCGTCAAGCCAACGCCGATGTATAGGGAGACGTTGTTTTTACTTAGCACTGTCAGAATACATAAAAACATTAAAAACCTCCTATGGGTTTGAAGCAATATGATAATTTGAATACCCTTGCAAAAAATAAGTTATTTTCTTTTCGTTTCATGTGTATCATTATGTATTTAAATTGTTCCTATTGTCTTATTACTAGTATTTTGGTTTTTCATGTTTGATTTCATTTAAAATTGTATTTTTATTGACTATTATTTATTATTGTTTTTTATTCTTATACACTCTGACGATCTTTTTGTGAATCCGTGCTATTTTAATTTTATTACACGCAGAATATTTTGCATGCTTTTTTTTACATGTACATTTTCTAAATGAAATAATCTAATCTAATCTTTTGACAGGATTTTTCAAGAATAGGTCGACTTTGAGATTAGGAAAATATGCAATTAATAAATTTTGGCCATAAATTTAATAACCAAAAGCTGTATATGAAAGGTCATTAACAGTTAGGTACATGCCATAATTTTATCTGTTTCTTATTAGAAGAAAGTTAAGGGTATAGTTAAGTCTTCAATAAGGGAATATGACATTGAAAAAAAAACTAAATCGCGCCAACTTACTCATCCCAGTAGAACACAATCCATCAACACACGCGGCGTGCTGCAAGCTCGTGCCCGAACAGGTCGATAGTAATGCGCTCGCGCACTGCCGTCGGCGCACCCTCATGCAGTCCTGGCTGCAGGACGACCAGCCGCCCCACGCCGACCAGGCACCTATGAAATTTAGTCAGGTACTTTTCAACTAGTCTACTTCGCACCGGTCACACAAGGTATCCTCAAATCAATAAAAGGTTTTCAAGATTCTTCTGCAGTTGGAAGTGCCCATAGACTACTGTGCTTGCTTACTATCAGTATGCGGGTGCGCAACCAACAGAGTATTTAAAAAAAAACATGACAATTCATCAAAATTCATCGGTTTTTTAGTAAAGTAACACACTCAACTAGACGGATAGTTAAATATGATAGGATATATTCTGCTGTACGCTATGTACCTACTCATTGTATGATACATGCAAGTGGAATCGTGATCGTCGCCATTACGAGTTTCTTATTCAATCACAATTTCCTTTTAACAGTGCGAGAGTAGCGTGAACCAGCTTAAAAGATAACCTCGATTTAAGTAACTATGTCACGACATTTAAGGCGAGTTCAATTAACCCTCGAACCCGAAGCTGCACACAGTCATTAGACGCATCCGTTTAGAACTCGACTAAGTTAATCTAATTATTATAAAAGTGAGCTTGCTGCATTAATAGGGACCTCATTCCTTAATGAAAGCTTCACTTCCTGCGTTAGAGTAGAGTGCATGCACATGCATGGTAATGGCCACTTTAATATCATGGAAAGTACCAACTAAGTGATGTTATTCTCATGTCGGCTTGCCTAAAGAAGTTACCACAACAACACTTGCGTAGGTATTTGACTTTACATCTTTGCTTTAACCTCATCATAAAACCCCATTGTCATGTCTAGCATAGTAGTAGCTTCCGTACACCAGTAAATTGACTTACTTACTTATCCTGATTACTTCGTCCTTATCTTTACATTATTCATCATACAAAGAAGAAATAATACAAAGAAGAATCAAGTGACGCCTACTATGAGTGTCTCCTAAATAGGCGTGCCTACTTGAACTGCACAATTACTTTGATGACTTACTTTTGCTTGATATTTTGAGTATTTTCGTATTTTTTACATTTAATTAATATTAAAATGTACTTTTGTTATTTGAAAATGATAGTTTGCACGCCTCATATTATGACAAGAACATAATGATTCTCGACAATGTTTGTACCACCAATACATATACCTATGATTGGTGGTACAAACATTACAGACAAATTAATTATAGGACCGCAGTAAGTATACATCACATACTAATACTATTGTGCCTTTTGCACAAAAAAGTTATATGTGGAACACATATTCAATAACAGTAGTCGCTAAATACATCAGTGTGTGTGAGTTGGCTATTATTTTCTACCCGCTCCTGCGCCTCACCTGTCACGTCTTAAGTAACCAGACCTCTAACTTTGCTTAGTTACTACGAATCGCGGCTTCATGATATAATTGTGGATGAGCGGTGAGGTGAGGTTAAAACAAGTTACAAATAATGGCTTATGTCTTACCATTCTGACAGCTCAGGCAGTCCTCATCATTCTGCGACGACTGTCCTCTACAAGGTGTCCCACCATTGGCTGGAGCTGGCTCGGTGCAGGTCCTGGTGCGTCGACGGCCGCTGCTGACAGTTCCACAGCGGCAGGGCAGCCAGGGAGACCAGTCCGACCAGCCACCATTTACTGTCAGAGTGGGTGAAGGTACCAAAATATCAGGATGACGACAACGTACACAATTTGATTTACAACATCGTTATTGTCAGTACTGATACAGAAATATGGAGTGTTTTAAAGTATCCACGAGAAGATCTTGAAAAAGTAAAAAAAAATACAGTTATAGTTAGTACATATTTCAAATGATTTTGGCCATCGCCTTCGCTAGCTCTCCATAGGAAATTATGTATCCTAATTAGGTTACCTATGTCTCCATATCATAACCAATCAATGGTAGTCGCATTTAAGATGATGAATATGATCAGAGGTATTTTAACGGAGACCTGAGAGACAAAGCAATCATGCAATTGGTGTAATACTTACATTGCACAAACAGAAGACATTTCGCGTGACAGGATACGGTATAATAAGGAAGAAACCTTTAACGAGATACTTTGTACCGCAGCGTTGTCTAGCAACTTAAAATTACCTGAAATTTTTCCTAAGGAACATTCTTACGCTACTTACCAGGTTGTACGTCTCATTTTATTCCCTACTTTAAACCACGCGTGCTTTCAATTCTAACGTTAATGATTTTGTACTACCTAGTGCAGTAATAGCAAAAAGTAGGTGGGAAAGCACTCAAATACACGTCGCGTCGTGATAGACAGGAAACATAAAAGATGAACACGTCGGTTAATGGTTGTATTAAATTAATATAGACCGACTTATATAAGCCCATTTTAAACCAGTTTAAGCAAAGAGGTCTATTTTTGTTTGTCGCTTTACGTCCTATTTGTACTTCAATGTCTTTGGAGTGCGAGCTTCCATGCGCGCTAACATCAGAACGGTTTAAATGCCAATGCGATGCGAAAAAGAAGAATCAAATCGAGTCCTTACTTACCGTAAATTGATATGACGGCAACATCGGACTCCCGGCGGCCTGCGATGTTCTCAGCTACGCATGTGTAGTTGGCCATGTCCTGTACAAACCAAACTGAAATTACTAGTACATTGTCTTCCAACTATCTTATATCTTGATTAAATTCTCAAGAATTCAAGTACTTGAGCGTTTAAAGGAAGCGATTTGATTATTCGTGATCTAGCTTAGCTTTAATTTGCAATAATACAGATTAATCCAAACAATCATACGCCAGCCGCTCAGGTGAATCGACAAGCCTCACTGATTGCCCATGGACTGAGCAGGGGTACATAAATTAACAAAACGGGTACATCAGGTTACTATTTGAAGAAAGGCATGTTTCGGGACAAAAAGGGGCTTGGCATCGGGTGGGGTTTGGACTAAAAATGTAACAGGTGACCCCGGCGGTTGTAGACAGATGTGGCTGAGTGCCCTATTTGGCATAAATGTCGTTAAAAGTATTGTGGTGTCGAGTGGTGACGCGGTAATAATTGTATCTTGCCATTAATGTAGACCGACTTGAAATAATAAGCCAATAGTTCACTCAATGAGGTTCGATTTCTCACACCTGAAACTCGCAGGAAAAGTTGTAATTTATACTACAGTGGGTATCGATTCTTTAATAAACATTCATTTCGATTCCGAAGGAAAGCTCTAACAGTCCAACTTCAAAGGGGGTATTGTTGATTGTACTTTGTTTATTAACTATGAATACCTGGGAGACCGAGCCACAGCAAAACTTTTCCGAAATTATACGTATGTTATTTTCTGCCCCCAAAACCCTTGTATTGTAAATCGAAATCATTTGAGCCGTTTCCGTGACGGTAACAAACAAATTAATAAATAATTACTTAAGTGTGCATTATGTTACTTGTTTGTAGTATAGGGGAAGGACGGTGTTACGAATGAGAGTCTAGGAGCTGTCTGATGCTTTGATGACTCGTCTGTAAAGTATCCTGACCTATAATTGACGGCACTTTTTACTTGCTTTCATCATAAATATTGTAATCACATTCACACCTGTAGTCCAATATTCGTCAACTGCAGCGCATTCTCCTTGACCTCCAGAGGCATCCCATTCCTCGTCCACTTCAGTTCCACGGGCGGCGCGGCCTGCGGCGGCACGCAGCGAAGTGTAACGCTGTGCCCAGCCTCGATGGCGGCTGATTGGGGATGTTGCACAAACTGCTTTTTGATGTCTAATGAAACACGAAAGAGCCAACTTAAGGACACATGTTAAGGCCTGATGCGACCAAACCGGTTAAAATCTTAAAGTAACTAATATCTAAGCTCATAAGGATTATTCTTGATAATAATTTGTTTTCTTGTTTGGTCCAATGAACCCAAAGAGAGAAATATATTGTGCCACAGTTTTCTACGATAAACCGTCTATTTCTCTTTATGCGCCTTAGTTCGCATTAGGTATTCTTTTTGTATTGTATTATTGACAGTAATTTTAGCTTGCATGCCAATAAAACTTGCTTAGAATGAACCTTCAGCACATACATGAGCGAACGTAGGCGATAGCGGGCCGTAGTGATATAAATTTAATCATTTCGCTAGGAAGAATCTCCATAAAATCCGTATCGCATTTCTTATTTTTTGTTTTTCTGTCTCGCACAGTCTCCTTAATATTTACGATTATTCTCGACCATAACCCATTAACGATTTGCACCCCAGAATAAGGGCTAGTGAGCATTGTATCAAACAGCAAAGTGCTCAAGTTAACGAGCGGAAATGCTTCCTCCCAGTAATGGTGCTCACCCCTCGTGCCTTGAGGGATGTTATAAATGAAACTATTCCGGAATTGAGAGTGTCACTTATTTTAAGTTGAGCGGGCGCGAAGTTTTTTGTCCCCAGTTTGCATCTAAATGGATAGGATAGGCCGTAAAGATCTTGCGGCATCCAGATTTTGGTGAACCAGAATTATTAACCTTTTTGTAAAGTCGATAAACTGTACCGGAATATATTGATTCTTGTCCCAAAGGCTCAATTTAATTATTCACCAAAAAAATATTGCTCTTAGATATTTGTGCTCGTGAAGTGCGATATAAAAGATTATTATATAAATCGTTGAATACACGAAAAGGTCTTAACTCCTACTGCTGTACTTATGAAATACAAACTACGGAATGGATTACTGATATAGCTGTGCCTATATTTATGTTAGTATAGATAAATTAACGAGAGCATGGAATTGCATATGTAGTAGTATTGTATGTTTACAGGCATTCTATATTTGAATTTTCTATTTTCTCGTACAACCACTACAAATGCAATTCCATGTTCTCGATAATTCATCTATAGGTACCTACCGAAATCCAATTCTCCTTCCAATATGCGCCGAAACGACGCACACAATAATTCAAGCACGTCTCTTCAGACTGTTGGTTAATAAACTGTTGCGTCCCTGTCAACGCGTCATAGTGTGACAGTGATGACAGGAATCGGGTGACAGTCCTACTGGATGGGAGGCGTAGCGCTTGACTTGTCCCGCAAGTTATGTTGGGGGTGTTGACGTTTTAGTGTATATTTAACTTTGTTTGTGTAGAATTGATTGTGTGGAAATATCTTGACGCTCTAGTATACTTTTTATTTTATAATTAAAGTCCTAGTTTCCTATAAGCTTCACCTGCTCACGCCTTGATGCGCCACTGTCATCTTAGTAAGTACAATTTGTAATTTTAAAACTTCCTGAGACGATGGCTATTATATTATTAATATGGTGAATCGGTGCAAATTATATTTCGTCAACCATACACAAACACATAACAAGCTAAGCGAGTAAGAGTACTTAAAGATAGTTATTTCCCAAAAGACAAATATTCTAAAGTGGTTGGTCCCTTTGAAAAGATTTGGTCATTTTCAGGAGAAGAAAAAGGTCTCGAACGTCTACGCTGGCTGAACCTTGTCCGCTTATATTGCTCACCATTCATTTGCTAATGCGTCTAGTGTTGGTTTACGTGTAAGGTTCGTTCATCGTTACTGACACCATAGCTGGCAATATATTCGCGGAATAATTTCCTTTCCCACAAACCGTTGCCTAGACAATACTCATTGTTTACAATTACCTTTATTTTCCAGGTATTGTCATTCAAACGTTGTTGGCGTTTTTGTTTGTTGTGGTGTCATAAAATTTTACCGCAGAATATCTTAGCTGTTATTACGTATAAGACAAATTCAGTGCGCTCAGTAAGTTCTATTATATTCTACGATTGAGTTACTTCGGTTTAAAAACTAAAATATATTCGTTTTAATAAGCAATAAGTTCATCCCCCTAGCGTTATTCCCGTTTGTGCCCTAAAGGGTCCGCTTTGACACCTAATTACGAAATTTGGCATAGGCACTACTTTTACGAAAGCGACTACCATCTGACCTTCCAACCCAGAGGGAATACCAGACCTTATTGGGATTAGACCGGTTCCCTCAAGATGTTTTCGTTCACCGAAAAGCTAATGGTAAATATTCCGTACATACGTTCCTCATTAGTACGAGCCGGGATTCAAACCTATGACCGCCGCTTGACAGCCGCATGCCTGGATCACTAGGCTACCGTAGCTTCTTTCTTTCTTCGTAGCGTAAGGGGATGATGAAGCAATAAAATCGATATATTATTATATAGTATTTAATATAGGTGAAATAGAAAATAAGAACAGAATATTATTAAAGCATTTATTGAGTTGTCTTGACTTTGCTTAGGGTTGTTATATGGAATGAGGTATAAAAACATATTGAAGTTTCTATACCTCATTCTATATAACAGCAGAATTTTAACGGACAAATACGTCTACGTTTCTTTATTCATCTAGGATGTCAAAGGGAAATAGAACTAGTTTTACATATTTCGGTCATTACGTACTTTTCAAACAACAATACCGACTAATGTTATTGTGTTTCAAAAAGGTTTTCCTTGAAATCGCATGACAATTAGCGCACGGTTTTTCTAACCTTATATGGAATAGGGTACAAGCAATTCAATTCGAGTTAATTCAAGTACGTTATAATTAATTTCAAAGCGCATTTATAACTGCATAAATTCCTCCTACAGTTTGCAACTCGCTTTCGCCTGAAGGTTCACAATCGAGTACGGGTCACATTAAAATTCACTCGACAATATTTTGATTGGTCGATGCATACAAACATGGATATTAAATCCCTGCCCTAATGACAAAAATTTACATAATTATTCATCTGCAAGGAAATTCCGAACGGCCGAAATTTGAATGTAACGAAAGGTAGCGGCCATAAATTTTACTGCTATGGTAGAGAATTAGTAAATGAATTGAGTTTATTAGTTTAATGGTATTTCTATTGCGGTATAAAAACGGAAAAGCATTACAAACTTTGAAGTGACGTGTTTGAATTTGAATAATTGTCTGAAACTTTTAGACGTATTATTGATTTCTATCGTCTTACTTTCGAATTTCCGATATTTAAATTGATATGAATTGTGGAATTCCTTGTAGGTGCTTGTTTAGGTAAAATAGGGGGATCGAAATACGTAATACTTCTATAACCTAGGGTTACATTTAAAGTGGAAACAATATTAGGGAAACAATTAAGGATATAAATATACCAATATCTTATCACTATCATATTTATGTCTAAGTAAGTACTTTAGCTATTAGTAACCGTCCAGCTGATATTAATAAGTACTAAGCTGTCTACTAATTACTGTCACACAAGGAGATGGTCTTAAAATGTCATTTTTCTTAACTTTATGATGATACTTCCCATAGGTAGGTAATACGGTAATAACCGTTATGGAAATAAAGTCATCATTATAATAAAACTAACACTTACATGCATATTCAATGAACACCGCCTGACTTCTAATTCTTCCTTTGCTATTCCACGCGAGGCATTCGCATCCGAATTTCCTACCGTAATACTCTTCTACCTCGTTTCTAGTCACATTTAATTCAGCTTCAACCACCCTAACGCCGTTCTGAGGATCGACATGTTCAAACTGAACAGCCTTGTCGCTTTTAGCATCATTGCATTTGAAAAATACTTCCAAAGCATTGGCAGCTCTGCAAAGAAGAGTGGCTGGTTTCGTCCTCATGACGTATGCATTTTTGGGTTCAATTAAAAATATAGGTAGACCGTCGATTGTTTCATCGTTTTCTGGCAACGGTATGTAGTCGTCGTCTTCGGTCTCGGGTTTTATGTCTGACAGGTAAGGATCAAAGTTTAAAAGGCCGTCTGGGTGTATGTATTCCGGTCTGGTTTCTTTTTCTGTTGTGAGTTGAATGTCTGAAACAACATCGAACATTTCTTCAGTGTTTATTTTCAGTGGTAATAAATTCTTTAAATAAGTTAATAGATTTACTAAAAATTTTTTGCTATGCCAGATCTATAGATTGCATTAAATGAGCTTTATACAATTATTGTTATTAGGATTACGGCACTTATTTTGTAAGTATATTTTTTTCTTAATAGAATATCTCTTAGTGGATTTTTTAAGTTACCGCTCTCCCGAGGCATCTTACGTAACTATATAAGTAACTAGTATTGTTTTTTCCACAGTCTCAGGTCACATAACATCATAATATACCTTCTATTTGTCGATTTCTCCAGTCCACACAAAAATACTTTTTCTTTACTTTCTTGTTTACTAGAAAAGTTGAAAACGATAACGCAATGCATAATAATTTATCGAGACGTTTTCTTGTTTCCGACAGGAAATATAAAGTATGATTTAGGGAGTGATGGCGCCGGGTTCCCGTTGCCATAAATTCCCTCATTTGGGGGATAAAAGGGGGGATTTGCGACTGAAAGATGGAACTCAAACAAATGGGATTTACTGTTCAACATAGGTAATATTTTAAGCTCGATGTTTTCCAATATATGTCATACCTACTCATACCATTTTGCCGTCTGTATTAAAATATATATATAATAATTTCCGGATACGCAAGTATATTATCTTATCTTACAAAATATTACCTCCATTTCTTTCCTTGCCCACAGACATCACAATAAATAACAGTACGAAACACAAAACACATCTATCCAACCACATGATGAACACTTCACTGAAACAACCACGTATATTTGAATTTATTTTTAAAATGAAAACTTCGAAAACAACAACAGCACATCATCTAAAAATCCTGTGCAATTGTATTTCGCTTTCAATGTTCGAAGCGGTTAACGTCATTTGTTTTATTTTTATGAATGAAATGTCACTTTAATAGTTTAACACTTTTACTTTCACGGGTATTGTCATTTGTCTATTTTTCTTTTGTTTTTTTTTTTCGTTAAGCACGTGTTCGGTCACATGGGAGGATGGGACGCGTGTTCCCTCCGCGGGAGCTTCTGACTTACTAAATATACATCGAACGCCTTACGGCCAACCTTTGTGAGTATGTTATTAAAGTTTTAACCGCCTCTAATTACCATGTGCAGGTTTGCTGATGGTTATCTCTCGATTTAATTATAAATTACTAAGATTCATCGATGGTGTAAACTTTTATTTGTTTCGTTCGAGCAATTAAACCGTGAGAACATAATTAAGTATTATAATAAGATATCAAATGTAACACCACATGCAATACGTACATATAAAAAAAACTCGCATTCCTTTTTTTCCTAACGGATTTGTTATCTTTTAGTTTCCTTTACATAAACCGTAATGCTTTCCAAGCAAAACTCTATTTGCATTTTAGAACCTCTAGCGCCATCTCTTACAGTACCATATAAGCAGCAACACCTCACTCCGTTGTATCACCCCTCTTGTCACCATACAACAGTACTTAGTTTTAACGGTTTTGTGTAGATGTCGCTACTTGCAACAATTTTGGAAGTAAGTCTACTTAACAGAGAGTTATTAATACATCTGGTAGATGGCGTACCATCTGCTACGTAATTTAGTTTTCTTACGAGTGTACTTAGCTGCCTCTGCTATTCCCGGTTGCGCCAACCCTCTAAGAGGTGGCGCTACTATATAAAATAATTTACTGCACAAGTCACATATTTTAATCAAATGTTTTTGTTATGTGATTTGGTCGTTGTAATGAAAAACTACTCTAATATTTCTCTCCAGTTAGATAAAAATAAAAATATTGAATAGGTACCTAATGAATGTTATATACTTACACGTTAATATATTGTAAGTAGGTACTATTGAATAATAATGAAGGATAAGGATTTGTGAGTTATTAGCACCTTATTGTAATTTGCAATTAATAAATTATAATAAATATCTTACTTATTAAGAAACATAACCTTACCAACAATTTTTAACTTCACCTGCTCAAAACATGCACATTTTTCATCCGCAAATTATTTTCTGCATTTACTTTCCGTCTTCCAAATTTGAAATTCCAAGTGATTGATTCCAAATTCAAACGTACCTCGTGTTCGGTTGCCAACATTGACTATTGATTGTACAAAAGGCGTTGGACGGCAAAGCGTATTCTCTATTCGAATTTATTCCACCGGTATCCTTTTGAAGGTGTAAAACATGTAAGTAGCTACTCCAGTCACATTTTCGTATTCAGAATAACATTTTGCGTCTCTCTTTTTCTTTTTTGAGTTCAGATGTAGCCATCTCGTTTTTAACAAGGTGCGGAAATTCAAATTTGGCGGGTTGGCGAGCCTTTCCGCTGGATTTTCAAGTATAATGAGCCTTTAAAAGGTTGAGCAATCAATAGGAATATCAAAGGTCGATGTTTTGAGAAGTCAGTATTTTTCGGAGTTTGCTTTGACCTGGCAATTTAGTGCGATTTGCCTAATAGGCAATCCTTAGCGGTAAACCAAATATACGACTTTCGGAAATAAATTTTAAGGACGATTTCTCGATTCCATATTATATTGGTAAAATGCAAATGATCCACCATTTAGTTTCTAAAAAGCATCATTAAAAGAGGTCGCTTGCGCATGGAGGTAATTCGGTAATATAAACTCAAGTAAATGTTCACTGTTTGGATACCTACATTTAACTTCTTCTAGGCACTTGTCAAATCATCATAACATAATAACTAATTGTCTAATCAAATGATGACTTCGATATTTAAAATAATACGAGTGTTTCATAGTTCATACTCGTAGCCGTGCCATAAGAATTATTTATTCGTCGTGTAGGTAATTCTATCAGGTAAGTATTTAATTTCTAAAACAATTAAGCCGGGTATCTTGGCAATCGTTGACCAATTGGAATTACCAAACAAGCAGCCCAAATTACCAACACGACTAGTAACAAAACAACTCAGAAACGGTTGCCTAGGAAAAAATCCGCTAAAGGGGGCAAGTAAAACTTAAGTTAATCCTTATTTCGTGGGCGGTGGACAATTTGTGAGCACTTCAGTAAGGTAAGACTGGCGGACTTCGAGTGTTTTGGGGACATTTACAATGTACGACTATCTTTGTGAACAGCCTTGGCCAAAAGTATTGAGCACCGCACTTTATCCTTGTGCTTATAAATTATCATTTTTCAATTACAAAAATACACGAAGACGTTAAATAGAATGTGCAAATCATTATAATACTGAGATATCATTTTGAAATTGCTATTTGCGTGTGAAAACTGAAGTTATAAAAAGTCGGGGTTCACAACAAGAATTGATTAATTGTATTATTTTCACGGAATTTCCTTTAACGTCAATAAATATCACATTTTTTTCCGTTAGATATGCAACTTTCTATAATAAAATATATAAATGCACCATTTAAAGTTTGAAATGCATGGGTATGTAAAATGCATGGGTGCTCAATACTTTTGGCCAAAGCTATACAGCTGCGAATCTCTGCAACATCCCGCGCGCGTTTCAGATATTTTCCCCATTAGAAAAACAAACTTAATTTCGTTTCTCTGACCAAGACCAGACGCGCCTTTTATTTGTTCGCTATTATGTAATTTAGTCTCAACGTGTTTGATGATTGCGTGATATCATAAATTGGACGTTGTTTTTACGAGTGAGTGACCCCAAAATCCGCGCATCCGCGGATGTGTGCCCCCAAAAATATCCGCATCCGCGGATGTCAAAAAAATCGCATCCGCTCGTACTGCCTACCAAAACATGATTTCAAAAAGCCAAACTACTGCGCCAGTCTATGTAAATACAGTAGGCTGCAGAGAAACGTGACCTCTTCTGCAACGTTTCTCTGCAGCTGAATGTACATTGTGCGCGTTGGAAACGTTTTACTTAGGTACTTTTAGTAGTTTAAATTTTATCTTTAAAGAAGGTTCAAAGTGTAATGATTAATTTAATAATAGCCTAAGTTTTAAGATTGAGTTGCCCGGTTAATATGTTGAAAATAGTTATGTATTTTACTCACTTTTTATAAGCCTTGCATTGGTTTACTTATTAAATCCTAAATAAGGATGATATTTGTTGTTGGAACTATTCCAGCGGAAGTTTGCGTCAATTTACGATACTTAGATCTAATTCTTTATTTTGATCTTATCGTCGTACTACATTATAATCTAGTATAAGAAAAGCTCGTTGAAACTAAAGGTCTTTCCCACATATCACATCGCCAACCCTATCACGTAGCACAAACTACAGCGCGTCTCACTGCCCCTCAATTGTTCGAATCTTGGGGGCTAACTCGGCCAGGGCTGCCAGTAACCCGCTTACGCCTTTTGCTGATTAGGGCTAAGCCTGACGGCTAAGTGGACAGTTTGGGGGATTAGTGAGGAAATATTTAGTTTGTTTTGGTGATAGGTATAAATCAAGCATTTTCTTATCCCACTTCAATAATAAATAATAAGCCGATTTTTGGTAATAAGGTAATGCCAACAGCAGAATCTCTCTCATATTTGTAGCCTAACTGGGAAAGTACCACCTTACTGAAGACCGCAGCCATAATAACGTCACTACTTGCTTTGCAGGTTATGAATATGAGGTGTTTATGTTCCTGGTGGTGATTAAGATCGCCAGAGCTCGCGAGGATGTGTTTTATTGAGAATGAGTGACCTGCTTTTATTTCTAGCTGTCAACACACTCAATCCTCATACTAATAAAGGGTTAGCAAGGCTGTGTGGTGTCGGGTTAGAATTTCACCACCCCCTTTCTTCCCGTGGGTGTCGTAAAAGTCGACTAAGGGACCAGGGTTGAAGTGTGTTGTTGGCGATGGGCTAGCAACCTATCACTGCAATATCACATTTTGTCGATCTTTTATACCCACATTTATGTTAAAAGTGGCGCTGAAATATAAATTTCATGTGCTCTGCCTACCCCTTTTGGGAAAAAAGGCGTGAATGTATGTATGTATGTATATAGCAAGGCTCTTGACTATTCTGGAGTCGCAAGCGTTTATAGGCAATGGTGTCTGCTAACGATCTACAGGTCGAATCCTTGTTTGCCACCGTCGTAGGAAAAAAAGATACTAGAAGTAGTTCTCTGTAATTTATGGCACCAATCTTTTAAATGTTGATATCGTTCATTTGCCTGTTCAACGTTCAATTTTTTAAGTCTTTCTATGAATTATGTCATCAGTCTAAGGAATGAATTTATTTAATATTATTGACATCCTGCAGTCTGAGATTATGTACTGTAATTTCTAACCAATATACCCGTGAGGTATATTGGTTAGAAATATTGCCTTTGATTTCAAGAAAATGGTTACCTATTCTCTTGCTTAAATACTAAAAAAGGTTTTAACAAAAAATATGATCTAAATAATATACTTTTTTGAGTAGGTACTATCTGTTCGCGTGATTGACGAATATATTTCGTAATGTAATCAATTTATTGAACGAATTGAATGAACCCGCGCGAAATAAAGAGCTAGTAAGTACCTAGTGCTCAAGTTGAACAAGTGCGAATATTCTTTAGTCAGGACCGCCTCCTTCATTTGCTCTGTTTTAGTGGATTTCCCTTGTATAATGAGCTTCAGGTATACATATATATATCTATATATATATATATACACCGTGGGCCCGAATAACCCGAAATATTTCAACCACGCATTCCTTAGGTCATTAGGAGCAAAAAATGTTATGTGAACCCCAGTCAATACCGGCTTAGTTTTGAAGATATTTTTAATTTTCATGTAAACTATTTATAAAGTGCATTGTGCTAAGTGCATTTAGCTCTTTTGATTGCGACGTTGCTACCGATGTTGACCAGTTTCTCGTCGCTATTGACAGATATCAAAGTGCCAGCAACCACTCACTAAATAGATCCTTTTTTGAAAAATAATCGTTACCGTTTTATTAAAAGGGATAATTTCCATAGAGAAGCGATAGTTATCCAAGTTTTATTTACAAAAACCGACAAAACAACAAAAAAAATTTTTTTTTTGTTGAAATTGAGTTGGGTTCATGTATCATTTTTTACTCCTAATGACCTCAGGAATGCGTGGTTAAAATCTTTCGGGTTACTCGGGCCCACCGTGTATATCTATCTTACTTGTCTAGGTTACGAAAGAGGTAGGTAGTATTAGTGCACATAACTTTCTATACATTCAAGTGCCTTAAATAAAACTGCACCTATTGATGCTCTGTAAATAGTTCGAAACTCACTGGCGACGCTCATCTTTTTTTATTAATCCTCTCTCTCCTTTTCATCAATAAATAATCTATCCTCTCTTTCTCACACTGAACAAGTGCAATGTTTCCCAGCATTTATTTTTTACCGAGGAATTAAAACAATCTGATTATCTTTTATCGAACCGATAAAATGAATGAAGTAATTTATTTCATATGTAAGCTGATGCGGTTTCACGGTACGTGAGTTTTGTATGAAGTTTTTTTTCGTTGATTGATATTTTTATACTTATACCTAATTATTTGATAAAATACAATTTCATCATTTTAATTCACACATTTCACAGGAAATTTTCCAACTTCATCAAGCTAAAACTATTTAATAGGTACTTTCAGATAAAGTTTCAAATAAGCATACCTAATTATTCTTACCTCCGGCATAGAAGCTTTTATCAATTTTATTACGTGTTACTTAAATATCATGTAAGAATCTGATAATGTTAATTTTCAGATGATACAAGCAATAACCGGGAATTCGATTTGTTTAGAAGTAGGTACTACCTACCTCAGAGGAAATTATTTATGGTACTACTTAAATGTATAAAAATGTTTCGAACCATTAAGTCTGTTATATTATAACTCTTAATATATTATTTTCTTTTCTTCGTTCAAATAGTTGTTCATTTCAATCAACACGAAAATTATCTTAGTTTAAAATATACGTATTTGACACCTGTTCCTAAATAATACTCAAATATTTAGATAAGAATATGATAAAATAGCCCTTAATTTTTTACCCCACAGTAGAGGTTACTAATTAAATCTGAGCTAAGACATAAGCGTTAAATTTGAATTCAGAACAGCGTAAAGGCCGCGATACACTGATAGCATCGCTACGGTTTAATCCGCGAACATTCGCCTACACTTTAACCAATACGTGACCGCTGCCAATAGATGGATGAGATCCTGGATGCGGCATCATTTTTGGAACTGGATTTTGATAACTATTTTGCATTTTTCTTGCGACTGAATTTATTGTAAGCAATCATAGCAATCATTATTCATCTAGCTGAAGTACGACGTTAATGAAGTATGTATGTACGAGTGCTAATTAATTGAAAAGTACGTGAGCCCTAATACATATTAGGGCTTATCCATATGGATAAACCCTAATATGTATTCAAAAACCGACAAAAAACGGTGACGTAATATATATTACGTCACCGTTGTTTGTTGGTTTTTGACGCTCCCTCTATTATCAGATTCAGATTCAGATAATTTTATTGGTAAAAGTGCAGGTACATTTTACAAGTCAAATTGTTAACATTTATTAAGTAAGTAGCTATAAAATACTATTATTATTATCTATTAGTCTAGAGTTTCTTTTTCCTTGATATAAAATTCGTCTACGCTATAACATCATCCTGTTAATTCCTTGAAAGGACCCTCCCGACCTAATAAAATTACTACCAAGCCCCCCCTCCTATTTTCAAATTACGTAATAAATGGACAGCACCTTAGTTACCGTAGTTAGTACCGTATTTGTTACTAAATATTTGCGGAAATAAGTTCAGGTTTTTTTCCTACTTACAGAACAACAGAACATTCCTGTTCATCATTATTCATAAATTTTCATTTTGTGTTTTTAGTATATGGTACCTAACATTAAAACCATTCGAGGCAATGCTACATGCGCTTGCTATGCCGTAACTCAAGTGGCAGTCTTCCCGTAATGTAGTGAAAATCGGTCGTCACTTCGAACGCACGTCACCAGGACCTAAAAAGGTTTTGGATTTGGTTGCGTTAGAGAGTTAGGTAGAGTTTCAACTATTTTTCCACTACAAATAAGTATATCGGCAATATTGCCACATCCATGGACGATCACATCCTTGCACCCCCGGCAGGCTTGTCTCGCGTCGCCCACAATCGGCTCAGTGCCCACCGTGCCGTAAAATTGTATTTGACGCTGCCCGACGAATTAACACGGCTTAGGACGTCCTCCGTGTTATGATATTGCGCTGCGATAATCGCTTTAAGTGTGTTCTGGGGTTTAGCGGAAATTTTAAATGAACAGTTTCGGATAAAGGCGGCTTTTAATATGGTTTTAAAAGTATGCTGTGACGACCTTAAGGATTGTTTAGTCGACTTTGAAACTTATTACCGACATAATAATATATTTTAGTCATAAGTACTACAATCGAGATTCATGGAATTATTTACCACTCGAATACTAAATTGACACAGTTTCCACACACACACACGATACGAAGTTATTTCTATCAAAAACAATGATATTATCATGGCTAAGTGTAATTAAAACTGAATCATTTTAAAGTTTGTCTAGTTCGCACGCAAGCATACTTACTTTTCGACCCCAGTCGCTAAAACTTTCGACCTATTAAGTTTTAACAGAGTGGAGTTTTTTACCAGTTCATCAAACGCCCCTCGCCGTAATTGACTTATCCTGCGACCGTTCGAATCGATAGTGTCGACACCCTGCAGTTTGCTCTATTTTTACCCAGTTTCCTCCAAAAAGCTTAGAGAATAGGTATGCTGTGATTATTTATATAATAGATACGAGTGATTCAAGAGTAGGGTTTATATGTATAATATAGTATTCATGCAAAGCCGGGGCGGGTCGCTTACTCTTATTATTCAAAACAATATTGTACCTTATGACAAAATCGCTTTAAATCATGATAAAAAATTGCTAAAAAACACGGTTATTACTAGACCAATTTTATGCGATTTTCACTATAATAAAAGGTCGGGTGCGTAACGATGCCTTTATTTTTATTTTTAATAATATTAGTCGCAATAACGCTCATTTGATATAAATATTAAGTCTTATAACACTTAATATATTTACATAATGTAAATTTTATATTATGTTCATTTGCCCGTGTGCTGCCGGGTTAGAATTTCACAACCCCCTTTCTTCCCGTGGGTGTCGTAAAAGTCGACTAAGGGAGCAGGGTTGAAGTGTGTTGTGGGCGATGGGCTAGCAACCTATCACTGCAATATCACATTTTGTCGATCTTTTATACCCACAGTTATGCTAAAAGTGGCGCTGGAACATAATTTTCATGTGCTCTGCCTACCCCTTTTGGGAATAAAGGCGTGAATGTATGTATGTATGTTCATTTGAAATGAGGATGCATCAGAAATGAGGCTATTCGCAGCAGAACCAAGGTAACCGATATAGCCCTCCGAATCGCTAAACTTAAGTGGCAGTGGGCGGGCACATTGTACGTAGAACCGATGGCCGTTGGGGCGGAAAGGTTCTCGAGTGGCGGCCACGTACCGGAAGGCGCAGCGTGGGTAGGCCCCCCACAAGGTGTACTGATGACCTGGTAAAGGTCGCGGGAGTCCGCTGGATGAGGGTGGCGCAGTTCGGTCATTGTGGTACTCTTTGGGGGAGGCCTATGTCCAGCAGTGGACGTCTTTCAGCTGATATGATGATGATGATGATGATAATGATGATTTGATAGTTATGATTTTAACTTTTATATAACATGAGAATAATACCATTTTATGGTTATAATGAATAAGTGTTATACCAGACGATAGTTATGTTATTAATTTATTATAAAATAATCATGTATATAAAAAAAAATTAAACATTTATTATATGATACAATGAGTGATTATTGAGTGAGATATATATATCATTTATTTTTATACGTACGTAATATTTACACGTGTATACAATCCGGGTCAACACACCTTTGTACCCCTGACATCTATTCGTCAATGTATATACAAAAAATTAGAGGTATAGGGATTCTAATTAAATATTCTTGAACCAAGGAATTTATTAGGAGGATGTTACATTCTCTGTAATGATTAATGAAGCGAACTTACGAGTATCTTGCGCCAAGATTTTTTTCACTTGGTTCGAAAAAATCATCTTAATGCGAGTATAAGATTATTTCGTTTAATGTAAGTATGCAATGGCGCTCAACCTAAAAAAATCTTGATCATTTTTTTTTTGCTGAGTGGGTAAGAGCTATCCCATAAAAAACATTCCATGTAAAAAAGAGGCCAAGTCTCGAAACTCTTCCACCGTAAAAATTTGTGAGATAATATTTCGTATTGCCAAGTCTCAGGCATTCTTATTATTCTTTATTTGCTAGCTAAATAAAATTCTGCAACTTGGCAATCGGCTGTCCAACCACCAGCACGGCTAGCATGCGACGGCGCGCGAGCTCTCTCGATTTTTGTCGCACTATCCGTTTCTTTCTTATTAGAACACTTAGAACAAGAGATATAGTGCGATAAAAATCGAGAGTATGTCGCGGCCGTCGCATGCTAGACGTGTAGGATACCGTAGCTCACGCGGATCCCAGACAATTGAATTATATTCCAGGTTGCTTCTAACGTACGCATTGTATAATAATATGGCTACTTTTACATTTTTTATTTTTTTTACTTTTACATTATTAAATAGTGAAGCTGTTCTAATTATAAACCCTAACATTTTATTAGCTGTTTTTCAGATGTTAACGATATGGTCACTCAATTCAATTCTAGTATCTAAAGTAATACCCAGGTCCTGGATCGTGGAAACTCGACACAATGGAGTCCCTGACAGATGGTAGTTCGCTACGAATGGGTCGTTAGAAATCTTGTGGTTTTAGTGCATTCATCAGATACATATTTAAGAGATTAATCGAATTATACTGTCGGTGTCACATTGAGAAAGGTACCTACTTTGCAACCAACAAAAAATCACACAGGTCACGGCTCGTAACGCCTAAGCATTGAGAAGCATTACATAACTCTATATAATATTGAAACATTAAATCGACAGTTTCAAAAGACAGAAGTCGTAATCCAAAAAAATCACATGTCACGGCTAAAAGGGCTAAGTAAGGCGATGCATTACCTGCCTGTATATAATATTGATACCTAAAATTGCCATATTTAGAGGCAGAACGTCGTAACCCAACCCTTCCATATTCACCACCGTCTGCGCATCCTCGCGGGAATAAAAAGCGTCGCTAAAACGTCTCTCATTCAGCAAATCATATTCTGTTAAAGTCGTTACGCGGCGCTGACCTAGCAGCAAAGGGAATAGACGGGATGAGGCGTTGAAATGTTGACGAATTTACAGATGGGTTTAGTAGTACTGTTAGTATACTCTATGGATCTAAAAAGGGTCTATTTAAATATGAATACTGCCGTTTTAGATTGATTAACGATGTCAACAATACGGTATTTGATTGAGTCAATTCACCAACTTTTTATGAAAGGTCAAAAAAGGCTCTGCTAGTATGAAGTTTGTAGGTAACTTTAGTATAGTGACGTTCAATGTTTAAAATAGCAAAAATAAACAATATTTGCTAACATTTGAGAGTATTCCCTTAAGATGTGTTATTTGGTGATGTAAAATATATTATTTGTATATTGATTTTACTGTTGTCAAGTACATACAGCTGGCACACAGGAAGTCATAGTTAGATGTTTATTACACGATCTCATTAAGTATTGTACTGTGTGATCTCATTACATATTTCATTTAAGTTTAAGTTAATTACAATAAGTTACTCTTTCACGGGTCCATATTGGCTGCCATAAAACGTATTGTAGTCATAATCATCGCGTCCTAATTTTTTTTGTCCTAACTTTTTTGTTCCTAAACTGCAACTATCATCGGAAGTCATAATAAACATGACTTGCTTGAAGTCATAATTTAATTTTGTTAGTCCTATAATATCATAACTAAGAAAATACTTCAACTCCTTATTTTGTTTTTCCTAATGAATCAACGCTTTCGCTAAGTAAATAAAAAAAAATCGGTTCTGGCGCTTCGCCGGCAGCTTCCGCGGCACGCTCGCTTTGCTCGCTCGGCACGCGCGCGCAGGGTCGCGTTACACCTAGCACTCCTCCTCGCTTTGCTCGTCGTCGTACGTTCACGGACCGGCCTTAAGCTACCTCCGCACAGATAGGTGGCTTGCTTAGCGTCTAGCTAGAGCCTTGGGGCCTCACCTCGCGCCTTGCGACAAAAACAAACACGTTTATTTACTTCGATAACGCCAAGCGCGCTGTGCGGCCGGTCGCACTCTATAATGTTCGTTTTACTATGCTACTCGCTAGGTGACTCGCCAGGCTCTAGACGCTAAGCAAGCCGCCTGTCTGTGTGGACGTAGCTTTTGAGTAAAATAGGTGACCTCGGCGGTTTCGATGATTCGGATAATATGATTATTCAGTATTAGACAATAAAATCTGAGTTAAAAAGTTATCCGTATATAGAATAAGTAACATTTATGATGAAAAATATTATGAAAAACAATTTTATACTTAAAAAATTAATGACTAGTGTCATTATGAATTTAAATAAAACAGACAAGTGTGTTATGGTGAAAAAAAAATATGAAAATAAATATTAGGATATGAGAAAATTATGATTATTTTCATTATGACTTCGAATGGTTATGACTTACGATCGTTAGTAATAAGAATTATTAGGACTAACGATTATTATGGTGTAAAATTTGGTGAACCAAAGCGCCCCCCTCTTTCACAATTATCTTATTTCGATTTGTTATTAGTATGTTGTGCTTGGTAGTTATAGGAATGTAAAATATTATTGTTATTATTTTTTATATAACTTTACATTTTGTTACCTCGCCTACTTAATAATTAAATAGAGTACTGCTAGCCATAAAAACGTAAGTCAATATTTAAAGTGTTACCGGTAATACATGCTTCCCCTCATAACAACGATTGTGAACCAGTCTATTACTACTGGAGTATTTCCTAACTGCTGGAAAACAGCTTCCATTAAACCTATTCCCAAAGTACCTTCTCCGACTGGGTTAAAAGATCTAAGGCCGATAAGTATCCTCCCACTTATGTCAAAAATCCTGGAAAAGGCAGTTTGTATTCAACTGACAGAATTTCTCGAACGCAATAATATCCTGCCCGCAAACCAATCCGGATTTAGGAAGAGGCGAAGTACATCCACTGCTCTTATTGACGTTGTTGACCACATTCTTACGGCTCAAGACCACGGTGAGGGCACTATTCTCGTTTTACTTGACTTCTCGCGTGCCTTCGATACCATAGATCACACGCTGTTACTCTCCAAACTTTCATATTACGGCTTTAAGCCTGATAGTGTCAAATGGTTTGCCAGCTACTTGAGTAATCGCGTTCAGTATATCGAGCTGCTTAACCCTGACGGGACATCTGCAGTTTCTGATACCCGACCCGTCACCAGGGGTGTGCCTCAGGGATCGATCTTAGGACCAATCCTTTTTATCTTATACAGCGCCGATATCATGAATAGTATCAGAAATTGCAATTGTCATTTGTACGCCGACGACTTACAAATCTACATATCATTTAATAAAGATAACACTGATACAGCCGTTGTCAAACTGAATCAGGACCTGAGCCGAGTAGCACAGTGGTCCAAACTTAATGGTCTAGTTTTAAATCCTCTCAAGTCGAAGTTTCTGGTTTTACGTACCAAACAACGTGTAGCCAAGGTCTTAGCTCTAAATCCCAAGGTGTCTATAGATAATGACGATTTGATATGCGTGTCGAAAGCTAGGAATTTAGGTGTCCTTATGGATAGTGTGCTCCATTTTGAGGGTCATGACCAAGCGAAGTACATGTACTTGAAACTGTTCGCAACTGTTTTTATAGATTAAAAGTTCTTTATAGAGTCAGAAACTACTTAACGGTCGATATGCGGGTTAAATTATGTGACTCTCTAATTCTTTCAAAACTCAATTACGCTGATACAGTTTTTGGTGAGCGCTTGCTATCTCGTTCAAAAAAGCTAGTTCAGCGCTTACAGAACGCGTGTGCGCGGTTTTGTTATCCAATTCCTCGTCGAGCCCATATAACTTCCTTTCTAAACCAGGGGAAATTATTAAAGATGGGGCTCGTCGAACTATGAACCTTGCCACACTACTCTTCGGCATCATTAAAACTAAGGAACCTTCATATCTTTTCCAGAAGCTTCGATTTGCGAACCCTCGTCCTAGACGGATCCCTCGACTTATCTGTCCTCGACACGGAAGTGCGTCTTTTCGTGGCAGCTTTACCTATTCTGCCACGAAATGCTGGAACAACATCCCACCCCCCGTCAAAAATGCTCCCACAATAAATTCATTAAAAAAAAAACTTAAGGGGCTCCACGCGCTTTTTGGCTAGTTTTGACGAGTTTTGAATTGATATTCCTCCGTCAAAACTATAGATATATTTATGGAACAAACACCTATCGGTTTTTTAGTTCTTTATCTACATTTGCACGAGAGTTTTTTTGAAAATAAATAATATTTATTTTTTTATGAATTATTCAAACATGGTCCAAAAAAGCTCTGTTTTCGATATTATTATGTTGTTCATGCACTGTTATATATGAAATCTACATATAACTGTTCCTTATTGACGTCTCTAACAACCCACGAGAGATTTTTATTTTAAACTCATTTTCACAAAAGTTACATCCATAAAACTGGTTTTTTGGCCTGAAATTGCCAAAGTTTGGTGCCATATATCCCGAAAACTGTGAGGTTTGAAGTAAATATGGGATACTATTTCGGTAAACCTCGTTGTTGTTAATACGATATACCATAAAAAACACAAATAAACCGACAGTTATAGATCGAAGGTCATTGGGAGCTAGGAGCCCCTTAAAAGTGTATTTACTAAATCAACAAATAAATCCAGCATAGCCTTCCAGTGTCTTTGTGTATGATTATGTACATTTTCGTACCTAGGTAGCAATTTATTTTCAAATTCAAATTTAGGTTCTATATGCATCCTTTGTAATTTTAGATGAAATACATTTAACAAGAATATTAGTGTATAAATAAAATCTTTTAAGTAGTAGTACTATGTAACGTGCAGTTCTGTAGCGCACCACATGTGGATCCACATAATATTACCAGCGTCGTTTCGCCTTTTGTGGAGCGACATTATGCTGAGTGGACTCCGTTTTCGCATCTAATCTTAGTTTTAACATAGCATCTAAGTGTAAATCTAAAATGTACTTACTGTTATTTGCGAAATAAAGTTTTTCTATTCTATAATACGTAAGTAACTTCAAGATAACACATTTTTACCAGCACCTTATCCACAAGTTCTAACCGAGCCACTTCGCTGTTATAGCAATACCGTATCGGTTTTTAGCTGTCGGACGCCGGGAAATATTGGGTCCTCGCCGGCGGTGCTGATTGATTTCTGATTGAAATAGTGTGTCCACTGGGGCAGGGCTCTAAGTGAGCCGAATATAAGCGTAAATTGTCTTGCGTTTCATGACGTGTACTTATTTTTTTAATTTTTTGGAGGCGGGTAGAACGAGGCTTTTCAGTTTACCAAATAATTCCAAACGCATACTTTGAAATAATGAAAGACGAATATATGAAATATTGATGAATGAAAGTAATATTAATGAGAAAAAACCGAAAAACTGAAACCGAAAAACCGGCCTTCAAAGGCTACGAAATGCCTTTGAAGGCCGGTTTTCAGCTTTTTCAGGGCGACGACCAGAGACCGGACTGAGTTTTATACTAAGTCCGAAATTTAAATGAGAAGAGCCAGTAGGTATTCCGTCGTCTTTCAAACTCGGAATGACAGAGACATCAAAATGATAGTCTGTCAAATACCGCGCATGGAATACCAGCCAAGATACCATATAGGTGTCTACTAAGTAATCAGCTAAGTATAATCGACACCAAGTGATCCTAACGACGCAGAACGTTGCTGTCATTTAGATAGGTAAGCGTGGTTGACAGGTAGATATTTTCTACTTTTGGTAAACCGAAAACATTATCCGAGGTGTAACACCAACTCTAATCTCTTTCATTTGTTATTTTACGAAGTTTTTTTTTTTATAATAATCATTTTAGCTAGCCACTCGTCCAATAATACAAAATACTGACGAATCAAAACCCACTTCAACCCAATGTTCTCATAGGAAAGAACTGCTCTTACACCCTACCACCAGACACATGGCGAAAAACCGCCCAAAAACAATGGAAAACGCTCGAAAACCCACTGAGGCGGTGTCTATTACAACAATTAATTTATTTCTTTATTATATTTTGATCGCCAACGTCAAGAGCGGTGACAATTTTATACCATATTTTAAACAAAAGAGTTGCTCCCTATCGCATTATACATAAAGGCGGATTTCCCGTGTCGAAATAGAATTTATAAGTTTGCCAGGGGGGTACAAGTGGTTATCAAAAACATTAATGGCTGGAACGCGGCAGCAAGAGCACACTTGAAATTGAGTTCGAGAGCGGCGACGAGGCATTTTGAAATTAATACCAATCGGATTGTGGGAACTGTGATTGCTGTTCCTAGTTGTTATTGGGAATCCGATTGAATGAAGCTTGTGGAATAATTTTGAGTCGGCACCGATTTCCGTTGGCGATATGTGTCTATACTTATACAGTCAAACTTCGTTAAATAATTGGGATCCAATAAAAGTAAAAAACGTTCATTAGATACCTGAGGCTCTAGTATAAGTTTTACCAAAACAAAACGTTACGATCGCGTTTGCGTTTTACCCTCAATTTGTATGGGATTTGACAGCTAAACGCAAACGCGGTCGTAACGTTTTGTTCGGTATTTATACTAGAGCCTCTGAGGCGACGCGACGTTCACGACGATCGCGTTTGCGTTTTACCCTCAATTTGTATGGGATTTGACAGCTAAACGCAAACGCGGTGGTAACGTTTTGTTTCGGTAAAACTTATACTAGAGCCTCTGTACGTAATGCTCTAAAACAAAACTCCCCAAATGTCTACTTAAGCATTTTTAAGTAAGTACCTACATATGTCGATTGTCGATAATGAACGATTTTTCCTGCACGGCTATCACGCGACGGCGTGCGAGCTCTCTCGATTTTTCTCGCACTATCCGTCTCTCTCTTATTAGAACAAGAGGTATAGTGCGAGAAAAATCGATAATATGTCGCGGCGGTCCCATGATAGACGTGCTGTGCGACCTTTTGGACGCGCAGGTATTTTTACCTACAACTTTTTATAAATACAAGGTATTCACTAAAAAGAGACTCGTAACACTAAGTTAAACTAACTTAGCCTTAACTTCATTAAGATCCGTTAGACGTTGTCGGCAAGGAATAACTAAGTGTTTGGTCTTACGGATCTTAATAAAACCGGGCCTTAGTATATCATTAATTCATTTTTAACGGTCGGTCGTTACACATAAACGTTCGGTTCCGATAAGAGAGAGTGTTACAATGCGATATCTAATAGCATCTAGTTCTTAGCAGTTATCTTTTATATTTAAGATTAGTAGTTAAGTTTGTGATGAAACCTATAATAACTTCTTTTTAATTGAAATAAACAGTTTTTTCTTCATACTTACGCAAAATACACTCTTGGGTCTCGCCTCGACATTGACATAATTCCTCCCAACTAACGTCACGTGTCCAACATGAACCCGTAACATATCCATAGGCACCTAACCCTCTAATCAACCGCAAACATCACCTACGAAAAATCCAACACCCGGCCAATATTAATACAGACAAATGGCACGTCTTTATTTTTCTGGCGGCCATCTTCCCGGCGGATTGGCACGCTATCTCCCGCTGCCGTGCTTTGGCCGGCATATTCTTAGCTGCCTTACGAGCCCGCTGCGGACTAGAGAAAACTATGGAGTCAAACAAACTTTATAATGAAACGGTGAGTCTTTGAGGTCGAATATGGCTCGATATGTTTCGAACCAATTCGGGGTATTCGTGAGCACTCGCGTTGCCGACGCGCATAGCTTTTCTTTCTATCTTATTTATAGGTTTGTTTTGTGCCGCGTGGTTGCCGGTCATGAATAGCGCCAACCTATGTCCTCCTTGGGTGTCGTAAAAGTCGACTAGGGATCATATTGTGACAGATTGAAATAAAATCTCCTGTGATCAGTCACTGCATTCCTTGCCACCATCAGTCGTATCCATCATTCGATCCACTGATACCAGGTGGCAGGGAACGAGAGAGTGGGTTTGCAGCAGCGCAACTGTTCATCCACTTTAATCCCATCACGCATAGATGACCCTTGCAAAGTTACTAGACTCTGAGATAAAAGCCCTGCGGCGACGGAGTGTTGGCGGTGGGGTTCTGGATTGGATGGATCTGGGCCTTAGTTGGCACTCTGCACGGAGGCGGTCAGACGAGAGTGGTCGCTCCTTGGACTCGACAGAGGCGGGAGGACAGGTTCGGCAGCACGTCTGGTGACAAAGCAGCCCTATTTAGGCTCGCTCTGCTTTCCTCAATCCGGGGAGGGGCCTAGAAAAGGTGGCCTAAACATAGTCCGTCTCACCTTTCCACCAAGTGGCAAACCGCGGCCATTTGGACATCAACCACACGCGGTCGAAAAAGAACACAAAGTAAAATATGTCAAAATCTAATTATAGCAACATGGAACGTCCGCACTCTGAAAGACAGTGAACGCAACTTGTGTCCAGAAAGAAAAACTGCCATTATAGCCCGTGAATTGTCCCGATACAACATAGATATTGCAGCAATAAGTGAAACCCATCTGAGTGATAGCGGGGAACTTTGTGAGCAACTCGGGGGCTATACATTTTACTGGAGTGGGAATCCTGAACACGAAAAAGCGGCAAATGGAGTAGGTTTTGCCATTAAAAACAGTATTGAAAGATCAATGCAAGAGTTACCAGCAGGAATTAATGACCGTATAATTACTTTACGGTTTCCTTTAGCCTGCGGCAAAGACATTCACTTCATAAGTGTGTATGCGCCTACTCTGCCTTCACCAGATGAAGACAAAATCCGCTTTTACCAAGAGCTGCGCCATGTCCTTGAAAGTGTTCCTTCGAAGGATAAGTTGGTCTTACTGGGTGACTTTAAGGCACGTGTTGGTACGGATTTCAGTGCTTGGAGAGGTGTTCTTGGATGACATTGAGTTGGTAACTGCAACTCCAATGGCCTCGATCTTCTGACATTATGTGCAGAATTTAACCTTTGCCTCACTAACACTTACTTTCGTCTCCCAGAAAAATACAAGACCTCGTGGATGCACCCCAGGTCCAAGCATTGGCATCTATTAGACTATGTAATTGTTCGCAAAGAAGATGTCAGCGATGTTTTAATCACAAGGGCTATGAGAGGAGCACAGGGCTGGACTGATCATAGGCTTGTAAGATCTAAGTTACGTATTAAGCTCAAAGCACCACGAAGAGCACAACATAAAACCCCAAAACTAGCTTACCCAAGATTGAATCACTCAAAAGAGCTGCAGAAAACTTTCGATGACGATTTCGGCACTCATTTTGTAGATTCAAAATGATGTCACCGTTGATGAAGCATGGAAGTCATACTCAACGAGGCTGAATGAGAGCGCTGAGCGAGTTATAGGGAAACCATCGAAGAAAAACCAACACTGGTTTGACTTTTCTGAGGAGGACATCCAGAAACTCGCTGACGACCACAGACGCGCCCTGCGATATTCAAATGCTAATCAAACGTCTTTAAACTTGCAATTTAAAGCAAAAGTGCGTGCGCTTAAGGACCGTACATAGTCATACCGACATACTTGGGATCTGGGAGTCAGAAATAGTGCCGCAGGAATGGAAAGATGCCTCTATATGTAAACTTTATAAAGGCAAAGGAGATGTAGCTGACTGTAGCTCGTACAGAGGAATATCTCTTCTCTCCACTGCTGGTAAGGTACTAGCGCATATAATCAACACCCGCTTGGGCACCCTAGCAGAGAAGGTTCTTCCAGAGAGCCAATGTGGTTTCAGGCCGAGTAGAGGTACGGTGGATGCAATATTTGTTGTGAAACAAATACAAGAGAAGTGCATTGAGCAAAATCGTCCTCTGTTCATGTGTTTTGTAGACCTCGAAAAGGCCTTTGACCGAGTCCCACGCTATGGCTCTCTGGTTGATTTTAGAGAAAATTGGCTGTCCATCTAAGCTAGTTAACCTTATTAGGCAATTTCACGTCAATATGACAGCCAAGGTTAAGCACAACAGTGAATTTTCGCACTCATTTCAGGTAACTAGTGGTGTCAAGCCAGGATGCGTGATGGCACGTCATTATTTGCTCTATATTTCTCCGCTGTAGGTAATGAGAGACGCGCTTAGCCGAAACAGCGAACCGATTCAGCTCCACGTACGATCAGATAAGGGAGTTTTTGATCTTTCGCGTTTTAGAGCAAAAGGGAATATTCACCAGGATCGATGCTTGAAGTACTGTATGCCGATGACGTATGTATGATGGCTAGCAGCTTAGACGCACTCCAGGGCTCCATGGTGTCTTTGAGTGACTCGTGTGACAGATTTGGCCTAGTTATAAGCGTCGCCAAAACTCAGGTACTCAAGCAACCACCCCAAGGGTGCAATGCTGACACAGCGCAAATTACTTTGGGCAGTTCAGTGTTAAAGAAAGTGACCAGCTTTAAGTACCTGGGCAGCCAAATCCGAAGTGATAATCGCCTATCCTCAGAGATCCCACTACGCATAGCCAAAGCTGCTGCCACCTTTGGCAAACTGAACCAACGTGTTTGGAAATCGCACGACATGAAACTTCAAACCAAGCTTTCTGTCTACAAGGCTATGGTGCTCCCAATATTCACATATGCTGCTGAGTGCTGGTGCTTGTACAAGGGAGACATCAAAAAGCTTGACACCTTCCACTTGCGTTGCTTACGATGTATTCTCCGCATTCGGTGGCAGGATCGTGTGACCAACATGGACGTCTTACGTAGATGTAACATGCCCGGCATGGAGGCCATACTGATGAAAAGCCAGTTGAGATGGAGTGGTCACGTTAGTCGCATGACAGACTGCAGACTCCCAAAATCTGTCTTCTACTCCGAGCTCAAGGATGGAAAGCGTAATCGTGGGGGGCAGTTTCTGTGCTACAAGGACGTATTAAAACGTCATCTGAAAGCCTGCGATATACCTGCTGAGGGCTAGGAGGAGGTGGCGTCTATGAGACCGGAATGGCGTAATAAAGTCAGGTAAGGTGTAGCTTCTTTTGAAGTAGCTCGACTTGAACACCTGGACCAAAAGCGCCATTTACGGAAGACTCGACCCAAACCATCCTATACTTATACTTACAATTATACTGCACACAATGTGACCGGACATTTAAAACTAAGTTCGGCTTTGCGAGCCATATACGTATATGCCATATACGTACAATTTTCTCTGATGAGCACGTGCTCATCAGAGAAAATTGTAAGGGTCGCCGTCGTCGGATACGACAAGGAGGACTATATATATATATAGGTTTGAACTCCAATAGTTTTCTAGGACAAGGAAAGCGTAAAAACGTAGACTCACGTTAGTTTCGTAAGATAGATCTAAATGTCAAATTTGTGGGAGAAAAAGCGTTTCGGACCAATCAACGTCCGAAACGCTGGTTAGAAAAGTTACGCAATTACCTCTCTGACCCTGCGTCAACATATGTTCGAAAATAAAATTATCCTACGTAGGTAATATATGTAAGACATTATTCGACAACACTATTTTACCTGTCTGTTGGTTTTGAACTATATTGAATTAATAATCATCAAAATTTCGAAGGGTATGAAACATGAAGCACCTCCAACTTAGATTGATTTGTCTAGATCTAACAAATGGCTAACTTTACTTAAACCCGTTCCACGCCTCCCATATTCTGATAAAAGAATATATTTTTACGATTCTCGCGCCATCTCACACAATCCGATGAGTTAGTGTCCTGGAGCGCGGGAGACGTATGCTGTTCTATATTCAAATTGGACGGCTCCTCGAACCGACGGCCGCCATTTTGTCGTCGTCACAACTCGTGCAAATGGCGGACGGTAAGGAGCTTAGAGCGGAATACTTACTGCAGAATGTTATTCTTTTTGCGTTTAATTAAAATAATCGTAGGGTAAGTATGACCAATATGGATCAAATTAGCACCTAAGTGTGAGCGAAGAATCATCACGAATTGTTTACATTAATTCCTGGTTATCTTGATAAAAACGTCAATGATATCAAGCTAAATGGACCCTTAACCATTTGTGGGTAAGAATGTACAGATCAGAAAACCATCACTGACTGATAAGTAGCACCTAGCTAACCAGTTACTAAGTAATTTTTATAGATACTGATTGATCAGTCGATATTGCTTTCAATCGATTCCCATTCAAATCTCATGCACTTTCCTACTGTTTCTACTGTAGGACGTTGAAGTTCGCCTCTTAAAATTATGACTTCCGTGATACGAACACGTTAGTAGCTCTTCGTTAAAAGATTTTTAAACGTGGCTGTACTTTCGAGCACAATCACGGGCCCACACGCTTTAAGCCGGCCGCACACGGTCGGCGCCATAAATTAGCGCGCACGGTAATCCGCACTTTTGCGCGGCACTATCTGTTCGCCGCACGCCTTCGCGCGAACACGCGCCCGCCCAAAAGTACAGACAGCAAAAAAAATGCGAACGAGCTGACTTTTTCTTGAATTTTTTTTTTGAACATAGGTAGCGTCAATATGGAAACTAGAATCAATGTATGTCACTCATACGGTATTAACTATACAATGAAGTGACAATAAGTGTGACGGGAAACATAGAAACGACCTAAATTAAAAAAAAACATTATTTTTCAAAACCGGGTTGTTCTAAAAAGTTCTAAAAAAAATCGCACCGAACGTTCACAAGGAAACGCAAGGAAAGGACGCTCGCTCGACGTTTGACGACGAAAGCGTCGTTTCAAGTTAAAATTATTTGGAAACGCCATTATATATTTTACACGGCACGAATTGTTTATTGATTGCTTTATTATTTAACTCTCTTTTCTATATAATACAACATTGACAAGCCTTGTAAAACCACCGCAAAAGACCAAATAGTCAATATCTCTATGAAAAATACAGGGTTTACTTCACCTTGATAAGTATGTTAGTAAGTAAATCTTTATTTGCAGGATTTTTGGAATAAAAGAAACACCGATGTGTTTTTCACTGTTTCATCGATCATTCAGGGTAATTCGAAAATATTAATTAAGACTTTAAATTTTATTACAAAACTTTACGTATGGTAGGTAGTATTACGTACCTTTTTGTAAGTATGTTTATTTATCTTTTAGTGGAGGTCTATGTTGAGGACAACATGATAATACCTGAGCATATTAAAAGTTGATGTTATAAGAATAAAGGCTATTTTCGTTATAATTCTGTGTATCGACTAACTCATGAAAAAGTCTGTGGCGTGGCTGCTGACGGTACCCATTGTCCGTCCGCGCGTCTATTAATCACAGTTTATCGAGTGCTAATCCAGGTTTAAATAGATAACTAGTTGAGTCGGGCATTGTCACCGGCCCGCAGGGCTGCCAACCCTTCTTCATTACAAAATAAGGTTATAAATCTTCCGACGAATTAGTTTCTACAGTTTTTTTATTAGATGTTTTTTTTTAAAGTTTCCGGTTAATTTGCTACGTTTATTTTAGAAAGATATGGTTATTATTGTTCGTTAATTAATCATCTTTTTCACGTGACGTGTAGAGTTTTAATTCAGAAAAAAACAGCCAAGCGCGTGTCGGACCACGCGCAGTGTAGGATTCCGTAGTTGCTTGTCTTTATTTGTTACTCGACACGTGCGGTTGCGTCGGCCGCTTTTGTACGAAAGTTTGTGTTTTACATTTTAAGTTGGTCGACTATTACTCGGTAACTAGTTTATGCCTATTTAGCTGTGACAGTTTTCCTTTTAAATTAATTATATGTACTACTGCCACGAATTTTTTCACATCCGCAGTAGTAGCCATTTAGACGGCAGCCCCCCCCCCTCCCCCTCTTGGGATTTAAAGCCCAATATCTCGCAAACGAATCACTAAGTTTAAAAATGGTTCTTAGAAACCCATAATATTTTTGAACAAGTTATCCAACAATAAGCCCACACTATGAATTTAACGAGAAAAAAAATTACATCCCCACTTTATGTGTAGGGGAGGGACCCTAAAAAAATTTTTTTAAGGAGTTTATTCTACGGTTTTGTCAGCGTGATTGATTTATAAACCCATGAAAAATGACAGTTTTCTAGTAGTAAGGGTTACTGAGCTAAGATGGATGGACGGACATGGCGAAACTATAAGGGTTCCTTTGTTGACTACTTCATTGTATACATGCGGACTGTGTGGAATTGGAAATCCAAATAAAGTTGCTTGTTTCAAACATATTATAAATGGAGCTTAACCTCGCTTGTGAATAAATAAATAATGTGCTTCGTAAATGACAACCCTAATTTACCCTCCTCGACAATGGCGACGATTGTTTTACGCCCTTCAGAATCCTCGTTGAGGTCTTCGAATTCCACCCTACTAATTAAATAAGAAAATAACGGTCTACAGATGAAAGCGAGACCGCAGAACTTTATTCATATGTACCTAGTGGGTGCCTTTGTTGGCATATAAATATGAAAGTAAAACAAAGTTGTGTTCTTTTGTTGATAATCTTTTCAGACTAATGTTTTAAGTGTTGACTATTGTTTGTAATACTACATGAAAGTTAAATTATTGTAGACACTAATATTGCTGTAAACCTATGCCATTCTTTGATCACATTTTATTTGTTATACTGACAAGCTAAACACCAATGGAAACACTTTTCTTATTTTCAATTTGTTTGTGGCGTAAACGTACAGTTTTCACTTTGTTACATTTGAATAAGGTACAAAGTTGTATGCAATTATTTTATTATATTTGACGTCCACCGTACATTTAACGTAGTGATAAAAAAGCGTACTCACATGAACACAGTTTTCTCAAAGAATCGCTTGCATACAAATTTGGAGAAAATAGGGATGTGTAAAACTTCTAGGGACCTAATTTTATTGCGAATATGATCTTATCACAACACTGTCTAACTTACAGCTCGTAACCAGAGTACCGAAATTCAGGGTCCCTGAATCTATTCACAGCCTAATGCTCCGACCTGTCATTGTTGCTGTGCCAACCCTGATGTTCGCTTTTTGCCACACGGACGACACCTGTTCAACCTTTTTTGTCCATTTGAGTTATGTTCCAAATAGTTTTGGTATATTTATGCTTCCGGGTATATTGTACTTAAAACCCTTTGTTTATAATAAAACATGGCGTGAAAATAGGTAATAAAGAAAAGTTATTCTAAATTAACTGTTAACGTTAGGTTAGGTGACTTTAGGTGCGAGTACTTACAGGTAATCTTTGATTTGAGCTTCTGGGCTGCAGATTCATTTGTCTAAGTGGAAGGGAACAGCCCATCCTGAGGAGAACACCTAATTGTGGTATGTCTCTGTCTCTCAAATACAGGTATATGCAACTGGTGATCATCGTGAGTGACACATTTTGAAAATCATTGAAAATACGAAATTTTGTTTTTTCTAATAAGTACCTACGTACAAATTGTCAACGATTTGTAAAAAAGCTGTCGATTGATAGCCACCCAGGCCCCAATTTCACCAGTTTTATAATTGTCACCTGACAATTCGTCGAATATCGCTGGAATGCTGAGTTTATAAAAAAATAAGGTCGTGGTCGTTAGGTACTTATCGTTAGCTAAGCGCTATCGCGACCCAGAAAGTTACGGCGGATTGTCATTGTCAGACGACAATTGAAAAGTTAGTGAAATATCTAGATCATGACAAAGATTCAATAAACAAACAATAAATATTTTCTGATTCTGATTCTGATTCAAAGGTGAACTTATTATGATTGATTTAACTATCACACACATAACATTAATTGTTGACTATGAATTATGTAACGTTGATGATATCATGATTCAAACTCTTTCAAGGCGGAAACGTAGCTTTGTCTACTATGCCGTAGCTTGTTCCAAACAAAATCTCAATTGTTTTGAGCACGAGAACGTCATAAGTGTCATATACATCAAATTAGTTAGTTGTTTATAAACCAACATAATAAATATACAAACATTTTTACTGAAACCCCTACTCAATCATCAACTTATAATACAACTACATTTGAAAAAACCATTTGGCCAAAATTGCTCTTTGAAACCAAACCGAACTACATTTAAAACCAATTTAATCCTTTCCATCAATAATCGTTAAAATAATACTTTCCACAATCATTTCCAGTAGCAACTATAAAAACTAACTTCCATTGAAAATTCTCTTCAAAGAGCAAACGACTATTGACAGAAATTGAATTAAATGTGTGCAGTTATTGGATTTGGTTTGGTGTCCAATCGAGTGAAGCTAATGGCTAGATTATACGAACGAGGCTAGCAACTGTTTGGAGTTCTAGTTTATGAATGCCGAGTTTGAAGAATAATGCAACTAGTTCAATAAATTTGCTGACTTATCGTTGTTGTATGTATTGTAAGTGTCCGTAGATACAGTACATTTTCAAAACTTAATTTACTCCAAAATATTCAACTGACATGAAGATAAATACACTATTATCATGCAGGATTGTCCCTTTGTTAAATTCTTACACGTTCGTAGTCAAACGAGCGAGCGAAGCGAACGAAGTTCTCCGTTTCACAGCTTGGGCAAAAAATATTTATCGTAATCATTTTAGTAAATATAACGCAGTTATTTTATATATTTGTTCCACCGAGGAGTGGAGGCTATAAAGGTATATAAATGCAAAGTTTTAACGCAACCTCACTGAGAAAAGGATTTAATTTACTTATCAGATTTTATTTTCCACCTACTTACAAAGAGACCCATCACTTCTAATGTAGAAATCGTTCAAAATCTTGTATAAACTGTCATTGGGTGCCTAATACGGGTCTAGGAGATTATTCAAATCGCGAGTATAATATCATCTTAGTTCGTACACGCCCTGAAACCGAACATAATTTGAACGGCTCGTAATCTGAGATGGAGGTTGCCGTGTACAGGATTAGAGGCGGCATAACTCTCTCGCATATGCATGGGGACACATAGAGGGTGACGCTACTTGGATAAACACCTTACTTAATAACTCATGAATCATCATATTCTGTAAAAAAAAACAGGCTTACGTTCAAGTAACAAGTAAATAATCGTGATTGTGACAGAATATGATGAATCATCTCGAGACAAGTAATTCAGTCGACCCAGGACGTAGTTTTCTATTACTTAAAACAATACTGAATTTTGGTTGACGACAATACAGAAAATAAGAGTGATATTGATAATCTTGTTTACCAAAAAGGTCTGCACTAAAGATTAATTATCTGGAGATCTTTAGTAGACATACATTTCTAAGGTTGGTAATCCTCACTATCTAGTTTTAGTCGGTATCAAACCGGTGGTCATTGCGTAATGCTCCCATGTCCTCAACCATCAGGAAGGTAGGGTAATTAAGAACCGGAAACTTTAAATGACAATCCACAGTATATTTCTGCTCTTAGCGGTAAAGATAGCCGCCGAGTACTATCGCTACTAATCGAGCTAGCAATGTACGGCAAATTGTGATTGTTAGGTGACAATTCTCAAGTTGACAAAATAGGGGCCGGATCATCGGACGGGTATCAGCCTGTACAAGGTCCGGTGTTCGGAAAAAACAATACTGAATTTTGGTTGACGACAATATAGAAAATAATAGTGATACTGATAACCTTGTTTTCCAAAAAGGTCACTAAAGATTAATTATCCGTAGATCTTTAGTAGACATAAATTTCATAAGTTGGTAATCCTCACGATCTAGTTTTAGTCGGTATCAAACCGGTGGTCATTGCATAATGCTCCCATGTCCTCAACCATCAGGAAGGTAGGGTAATTAAGAAGCGGAAACTTTCAATGACAATCCGCAGTATATTTCTGCTCCTATCGGTAAAGATAGCCGCCGAGTACTATCGCTACTAATCGAGCTAGCAATGTACGGCGTGACAATTCTCAAGTTGATAAAATAGGGGCCGGGTCATCGGACGGGTATCAGCCTGTACAAGGTCCGGTGTTCGGAAGGCTTATGTAAACGCTAAGACGCTGGGAGCCACATGTCCCGCAACACCTGACGGTGGATTCGCCCGTAGATGCAGATTAGATGTAGATGACTGACCTCTCAATATAACTAGGTAGTAGGTATTAAATAGGTTAGGAACTTCTTATAAGGTGGTGAAAATACCACAGCTCAACACCGAAGATACTTTGGGAATGAAACCTCAGATGGATGGGACTCGATGTCCAGGATGGACATCGAGTACGTTTTTATTTTATTTAGTTTTTCCTTTCAGTGTATGTTTGCAGAACGAACCAGAACTGACAGACGTTTATTTGGGGAATTGCGGTATTTCCATTGATAAAATATGAATAAACAGAGTAATCGTAGTAGAAAGGTCAGTTTTTCTTACATTCCAAAGAAATATTATTTGACTTGTATTGCTCGCAGGTCATCAGTGTCAAAGTACAAGTAAAGTTCTATCCCTCGTGACATCAGCAATAAATTATACACATCAAATGAGACAGAAAAAAGTATAATGATATGATATCAGACAACATAATATAGAACAATAAGTTACAATACATCCAAAAATATTTCAACGAATCTCCTACCAAAACAAAAAACAAACGCCGCTTTCGCTAGATGCAAATTGTGGACAATATGAGCGTGAAATATGGGTTCAAGAAATCCTGTCCGTAGTACAAAAAGCGAAAACAAATGAACAGAAAAAGTTCTTGGTAAAAAAACAATGTCAAGTGAACACAGGGCAGGAAGCTCAGCGTGAATAAGTGCCTCCATTGTACCGAGGAAAGGGGCTCTATATTTTTATTTGTCTTTGTTATAATGTTATTAATAAGTGCTACCTTGTCTTGAGTTTGTGGAGAAAAATATGTATAGCCTAGATAAAAGCGGGGACATTAATTGGGTAGTTTTCTTTAGTAGCAATAGTTTGACTGTTGTTGCTGTAAATGAAGATTTAAAAGTGAGACAACATTCATTCAAGTACGATGTAGAGTGCAAAATTAGGTAAAATAAACATAATATGTTTCGGTCCATTTGTGGGTTGTTATTTTGGTTCATTTTATAATAATAATAAGCATTTTATTATTTAAGATTTAAACTGCAATCATAAAACCAACAAATACAGGACAAAACTATGCCAAATACATTATCCTAACTACAGCAACATATTTCCAAAACAGATGACATAACACATTTTCCAACAAAAAATCATAGGAAAAATAACCCTCAAATGCTCATTCCGCATTCAGCTACTGAGTCCAACGGCTCCATGATTTATGAACCGTTTTTTGTTGATTTTCCCTCGGATTTTGCCACAGCCAAGATTCTTAAAAATCGTTGCCAAGTGCGTTGTTCAAGCATATTGATAGAAATGAATTAATTCAGTTTTTTGTTGGGCAGTGGCGTGAGAAAGAGTTATTGTGTGGAATGAACAGGCAGAATCTATTGAGATATTGTTAAAGACAGACGAACATTATATTTCGCCAGAAGATTACAGTCATAAGTAAAAAATTTGCTGTTTTTGTTTTACCTATAGGTATTATGTTTGATTGTGATAGACTTGATAGCGCGAGTCGGTTGGAGTGATGTTATTATGACGCATATTTTTTATGATTTTATCTTAGAGAATACGCTAAAATAAGCGTGTTTCGTAGGAAAAACTTTTCTCTAAAATCAAAAATGGCCGACATATTTGACCTCAAAGTTGGGTTTCTAGGATTTATCTTAATCTATTTTCACACTTGAACGAAAAGATCAATGTAATAAATGCAATGTGATTTCAAAGAAACTTTAAGGCAGGTCGGTGTAGGTACGACGACGAGCGAAGCGAGGAGGAGTGTTAGGAAGAACTGTGACCTTACAGCGCGCGAGCCGAGCGAGCGAAGCGAGCGTGCCGCGGCAGCGGCCGGCGAAGCGCCAGAACCGGACATTTTATTACTACCTAATAGTAACATATAAAATAAATCTGAAAAACATTTTTTACCCATTGAAATTTTTACAAGTCCTAGAATTTTCCCAAATTTCAAGTAAAATATCTCGGCCGTTTTTGATTTTAGACAAAAGTTTTTTTCCACCATAACATGCTTATTTTAACGTATTCTATACAATAAAACAATAAAAAGTAGGTGTCATAATGACACTCCATCCATTGAAATTTTTAGAAGTCCTAAAATCCTTCCCAACTTTGAGGTCAAATATCTCGGCTGTTTTTGATTTTAGACAAAAGTTTTTCCTACAAAACATGCTTATTTTAACGTTTTTGATTAAAATTTTCTGTCTTTTATGATTCCTATGTATTTTTCACTTTTGGTCAAACAAAATCTGTCTTTTTTTTGCACCCCCTTTGCTTTAGGCGACCCGCGAGTCTAATTTTGTCGATGTCTTATGTTGATGTCGATGTCGATGTCTTAAAACGTTTAAAGTGGATGTCAAAATTGGCGGAAGATCTGAAATACGCAAACGTATTGTATTTGTGATTCCTTTCGAATTGAATAAATCAAATGAAGGTATGTGTTGTAGTATATACAAGACACAAACCCATATAAAAGTAGGTGTCTTCAATCTAAGTCGTATAATAAACTATTCCTACCTCATATTTATTCATTACAATTTCACTAATTTTCTTTATACGGTACGGATAACTTTACGATGTCATGGTAAATACCTAAATACTTATCAATTTAATAATACCAAGCATTCCACAGAACTGTTACATATCGAAAACGATTATATTTCCCGGCACATTTAAACCAAACCTTAACCCTTCCGAACGTAACAAGATTTAAAAATATTAGCCACGGTGTCACACCGAACTGCGAACCATTTAGAGACAAAGGCCCCCGATGTTAATGTCTCAATTTAATGTTACAACCGTGTCCCCCCGGCTGTTATGACCCCCGTCGGCTTTTGAACGGTTAATTCGATGGAAAGATCAGTTAGCTGTGTTTAACCCTACGTGGCAGTTTCTTTATTTGTGTGTTGGGTTTGCATTGGGCTGTGCATTGGAAACTGTGTTGTGTAAATAGTAAATAAGTATTAACAATAGTATATTTATTCGATTCATATTCTTTTTAAGCAAAACACAACTTGAATTACTTGGCCTTCAATATTATGATGTTTCCGCGAAAATATGCGGACGTCGTAAAGTTTGTTGCATTTCCGTTGCCACGTAGTGTTTTTTCTTTCTTTATTAGCGTTAACTTATTTATTTAAACTATTTCAATCGTGATTATTAATTCGTGTCAATATTAAACTTTCAACCATTTTCATTGCTATATATGAATTTTCAGTAATACGCTGCAACTTAAATACTTCATAATTTATTTATATATTTATTTATTGACCATATAGGAATTAAGGTCAGTGACTCATTACAGTTTTGGTTATAAAATCATGACCAAAATAAAAATAAAAACTAGGTACCCTACATAACATCGGTGGGAAAACACCGTTACCCACTAAAAAAACCTCATAGCTGAACAGTGCAAAACAGCGAAACAACCAAGACGATAAATAATAACCTCTTTCTATTTTAGAAAACTCCCGTGCGAATTACGAAGTCAGAAAATGAAACCCACATGAAAAATTATGAATGATGATTTTAATAACCTCTTTCTAAATTACCTTTAAAATACTTTATTGTGAGGACGGTTTTTAAACAAATCAAATCACAGCCTACAACAATAAATACTGCCACATTTAAATGTCATTTGTAACGTTACCGTGGCGGTAAATAGAACTTACGTAATATAGCGGCCTCAGTCTCACAAACCCCTTCCATTTCAGTACAAGCTCCGCTGAAAGACGTCATAAGCCAATCCGAACCCTTTAGCCACATCCGTATCTCCGCCATAACGCTCAGATGGATGGCCTACTGTCCGCCACCACTAATTAAATAAATGGTCTAGAAACAAGATTGTGATATTGTTCTCTCTAACTACCCATCCCTGTCCAAAAACAGCACAATCCCGTAATGCTTTCCCTGTCCCCCTAAACGCTGGAGAAACGTCACTCATTATGCAAAATAACCTCCCGTTGTTTGGGAGGGAGATGGGCGATAAGGTTTTTTAGGGAGAGTCTTGACAGTTGGTATATGGAACCAGATTAAGATAATCCGCCTGAGTTTTTTCGAGACGCTTAATTGTTTGAGAAAGTCTGCTTGTTTGCGGTTAGCGAAAATAGGCGAGATTTTCATGTTGAAGTTGTTTGAATGAATTTAGGTATTTTGCAAACATAAACAACAACTCCAGCAATGTTAGTCTAATCTAAATTATGAGGGCAGCTTACACTGAAATTATAAATGACTTGATCTTGAGATCGAAATTATTTCAGTAAAGTTAATTTATTTACATAATTGTTGCTAATACTTACACTGTATAATTTCGGGTTTTATTCCCCCCACTTAATACTAAATAGGTAACAAAAAGTAATTAAATTAATTAATTAATTTTAGAGGACAAATCTTACACAAATCGACCTGGTCCCAAACTAAAGCTTGTACTATGGGTACCTACTAGACGACGATACACATACCTATATAGATAAATAAATACTTAAATACATAGAAAACATCCATGACTCGGGAACAAATATTCGCGCTCATCACACAAATAAATGCCCTTACCGGGATTCGAACCCAGGACCTCTTGCTTCGTAGGCATGGTCACTACCAACTAGGCTAAAGCGGTCGTCCTTTAAACATAATGTAATGAGCAGAACGCGACTGTACTCGATCACTTTCTACAAATTTATATTATAATCTGATTATGTATTATTAGCTACCACAAAATGTTATTATACAGCTGCTATTTTCGACATATATAATAAATAAATTGACTGTAGATTTGGACATTAAAACCCATGATACGAATACGAGTAAAAACTCAATTGAGTCGAGTGCCAATAAAGTAGCAGATTCGAGTTCAGTCCCATATTGAAAAACGAACATTTTACAATAAATCGCAGAATGCGAACAAAAAGCACCTCATTTCATTAAACCGACGTTCCATTAGTAAGATACCCATTCCTGACTTCCTCAACCTCGTATCTGGGTTCTATATTGTAATAGCAAAAGCAAGCTTGCTCAGTCCAAAATAAAGTTTACAATTCAATAAGATCCTAAACATGATATGAGGTTCAGGCAGCATGGCGTCGATATGCCAAATTCTATTAAACTCTTTTTGGTAAAAACAGCGCTTAAATCCATAATTCCTTTCTCACCCACACAGAACAAAATGAGACTTAATGTTTTGAATTAAGAACTAAAATTGCGAGTCTTTTCAAGTCGATTGCTTGATGATTTTTGAAATACTGGGGTGTACGTTAGCAAAGGGTGTAGGATTCTAAATTTAAATTTATGTTTCGTTAGATTTGATTGCGCTTAGCAGAATGCCGTTTTGAATGGTGTGATAGAACTTTTTTAATGATTTATTTCGAAAAGGGATTTGTGCCGCAAATGGTTTTCGGAATGTTATGTTTTTAAATTTAATTTGGACATTAAGGCTCAAATGAACAAGCTATTTGTCAATCTGTTCTATACTAATACTCGTTACTCGTTAAAAATCTCTTTACGAGTTTGTCGGCGAAAAAGATTTCAGATATTATTAACAGAACCAAATTTAAAGTAGTTTAGGCAGTAATAATATGTGAATCTACTATAGAATTTAAAATGGAAGAACAGCTTAAAAAAATAAATTGTTGTTTGGGTGCATTGAACAACATAGCATACATATATTAGGGGGACAAAGGGGGAAAAGGGGGACACTCGGCCTCTTAGAAGAGTTATTTATTTATTTATTTCCACTAGAACCAGCAGTTATAAAACGTATGAATGAATATAAACAGAGCTATAACGGAGAAAGGATTCTTAGTTGGCGAACTGAAAGGGTTTTTCTCGTTTTTTTTAGAAGATTACTCTACACATATTTAAAAACTTGCATAATAATATGGCTCACGGTTATTTTAGGGTCTGTAGAAGTGTAGTAGCAAAAACTTGGTATTTCAAGTGGTCGCTAACTGAAGCTGGTCGTGTAACCGGCGCAATGACCCTACTCATCCATCGTATCCAAAAACCCTTTGTCTGATTGACGAATGATCCCGCCGCGGTCACATCTGCAACTTTGATTGCGTCTCTCTCCCGGGCCTTGTCGCATCGTGTCAGACTCCGACAGATTAGTTGGTCGCCGACTAATATTCTTTTAGAGGCGATTGCCGACGACTCCCTGGGGACGACGTCTTGATTGAGAGGTCGAATCGGTTGTTTGGTAACTAGTGAGTGGAGGTGTAGGTATACTGTGTGCGGACATAAATACGAAAATTGATATAACTTTACTACTACAGATCATATTATTATAATAACGGCTGAGAAGAAGTAGATAAATATAATACTTATAACGCAACGGAATGAATAGAAGGGTACGAGGTAAAACTTAAATATAGGCCAAGATTAGGCAAAAAAAGCTTCATGATCTTATAATCTTTGATGTAACAAGCGAAGCGATATTATCAAAATAGAAAGAGCCCTCATTACTCTCATTAGTCAAATACAAAATTTCAAAATTACAAAAAAAGGTAAATTCATGTTGGAAAAGGAGTAGTACCTATTCACTTAATATTGGAGATCTCATAACAAAATATTTTCGTTGATATCACATACTAGTTCCCAAAATTGGGAACTTAATACATTCGTCTCGAAGAATAATATTTTTTTTCGTTAACTACAAACCGATCCACTACATTCATGAAATCAATAATATGTCGGTTTTGATACAATATCGTTAATACCTTCATAATAATGTCAATAAACAAAGTCAATATTATCGATAGTCACAAAAGCAAACAAACACCTGTCCATAAAATACGCTCTGCAATATCCCTAAATAGTACTAATACAAATCCAACATATGGTGTCCGATCTCTAACAATAGGCCATCATACAATTCCACTATAATCATCCCCTTTCTACTTCCAATGCTCCTATATTTGGACCATTCACCCTATTAATTGTCAAAATCTCTTTTACAACAACGTGCAAAGCAAATTCAGCCAAAACATATACCAATTATGATTGCAAATCGTGCGTTGCGATATTTTGATTAACAACATGTCCCGTGTATAGTATTTGTGTCGCGTTTAAAGTTGTGCTGGTAGTTTCTTCTTTTATATCGACAGCTTCCCTTCTATCATCAAATTTGAACTGTAAATCATTAACGCTACGATTGATTTTCAATTAGTCTTGATCTACTAATCAAATTTTCAAATACGGCTTCGCCGTTTTGAATCCTATCGCATTTTAAATAGGGTTGTTTCTTTTTATTATGTAGAACCTAATTGAAACGCATAATCGCGAGTATTGTGAGTGGGATTTAGCGCACACTGGTTTGTGAATTTTTAGACCATATGGTGTAAAAGCCGCCATGGACAATACGCCCTCATATGAGTACTACAAACCCTATTACCATATGCAACGCGTTAAATGCATTTTGAAGAGAATCATATTGTGCTAGACTTTAAAGCTGCTGTTGATAAATACCACGATCAAAAACAACGCGCAAAATATAAATGAAATAATGTATATACTATCAACTTATAAATTCACTTGTGACATATCTTGATACTTCACATTTTAGCAAAAGCAAAAGTCGTCTAGTACTCTTATCACTGGCTTTAAAGTATCTAATCTCAAGATCGATAGACATCTATTATTTCTAGTTTGTATATCATTCAGTTTTGTGCAATAAAGCACAGCAAGACCTGGGAATGGATAAGACATTTTGAGCTTTTCTCAAAAAAATGCCACTATTATTAATTGTAGTTCTAGGAATTTTATGTTAACTATTTCCACTCGGAATCAGGAGCTCTTTCGACCCTGGTAGGACAAAAAACTGTCCCAAAGATATTTTTCCTATTGTGTTACCATTTACCTTAATACTTTGTTTGGTGGTAACAGGAAAGGTCAAAAATGTATGGAAATTTTGGGACTTTTTTTTCTCCTATTGGGATGGAAAGACATCGTGATTCTGAGTAGAAATAACATAAAAGTTGCAGAAAATCCCCGAAAAAATCTAGTAGCATTTTTTTGAAAACGTTTTTGTAGTCTGTTGTGGTTTTTTCTTTCTTTCTTTATAAATACTAGTTTACTTTGGGGAGGCATAAGCCCAGCAGTGGACGTCTTTCAACTCATATGATGACGATGTCCAGTTTTCAGTCAAACCTGGTCTCCTAATGTAAATTCCAAACCTAGTCAAAAGGTAATAATAAGTATTAAGTGAGAACCAACTGTTAATGATAACATATCGATAATGGGAACCCAATTAACCGACCCAGTAGTGTTTATGTAGTACGCATGCGCGAACACAGCATGTTACGCAAGCCGTGCAATAATGCATATTGTATTGAATGACAATGGAATCGTAGAGGGAGAAACACATTTTGGTCCTCGCAAGCACACAGAGGGTGACAGATTCCAAATAAGAACTTGAAATATTCTGATTTGGTTTTCTTGCCGTTACAATTTCAGCACCGACCAATATCAGATATGTTAAGTATATAATCATACTAAAATTAGCACGCGACATTTAATCCGTTTAGAAGGTAAATTCAGATGTAAAAAATATCATATGTAAACTATCTGTGTACAAACGCTAACAAAGTTAACTGACCATCCTGTATTTATATAGAACCTTATTACAATGCACATAAAGTGCACGGATGGTCAGTTAGCTGTGTTGTCTATCCATAAAAAAATGTTTACGTGAGTAATAAACACTTACTTATCACGAACTTTCTCATTTTCAGTATTATAAAGTAATTCTCCCCGCATTAACTATAATTACTTTTCTCATTCATGATACGACGTATTATAGTGCTTTTAAAATTCCTTGGGTATGTTAACATTTGTCATCTGTTGTCTTAGTACAGTTCCTAACCACAAAACATAATTTAGATTACAAATTTTACCGGGATATCAAGTTTCATCGTATCACAATTTGAAAAGCTCTTAACTGATGAAGTCTGGTGTTTCTGAACAAAAAAAGTCACCCGAGTATTCTTAAGTTTCAATAAGTACTATATAAATCATACTTATTTTGTTTCTACTATCAAGACTATTTCATCCGCAGATCGCCATCACAACATATGCGCGAGCGCTGCCATCTGATCACAATAACCATAATGGTGGCGGTCCCCAACCTGTAGCTGTGCGATGGATGAGATAAATCGTAGCCCACTTTGAAGTAGATATGTCATATGATATGTGAGAGTTTTAGTGAAAGCGAAACATTTAAGCTACAATATATTAAAAGAAAGTAACCACAAGAATAAAAAAGACAATATTTTAAGACACATGAAATTGTATTATGAATTATGAACATATAATCATTAATCATATTTTGTACGATAAAGACAACGCTACCTTTTTAACCTTTATTGTCATTGTGACAAGATCGAAAACGGTACGGTTGACATCAAATATAAAATGTAACTGTACCTGTTTAAAATTATTGTTTGCTTATTTAGAAACGTCTACTGTATACAAACTGCAAGGGAGCATACCGAACAGTTTTGTTGACTGCATGCGTCATTATTACTTATAACAAAGTAAAACAAGTCTTCATACTAAAACTTGATTTTCTGAGTAGTCACGATTCACATCAAAGTTTTGAATATCTATAATCCACCACCCGGCAAACCGCATCGATATTTCTCAACAATAGCACTTGTAAAAAGTAGGGTGAATGCAATACGATCGGCATTTACACGCCATATGCAGGCCCAGGGCTCCAGGGATGCGCACCCTAATTTCGCATTGCTAATGAAAACTATTGGACTCTTGTTAAGTTGATAGATATTACATGTTATCGTAAAAGTAGGAATCCATACTCATACAAGTGAAATCAAAAGATTTTTCAAAAAACTCAAGGTTTTTTCAAATGGTAATAACTTTGGTCACACACGATTATGAGGAATCCAGCGACACCCAATATGTCAAAATCCTTTAAGCCGTTTGAACTGTAGCTCGTGAAATATAATTTTCTTGTCCGCATACATACATACATACGCTCGAAAAAGATAACCCTCTTGAGACAGTCGGGTTATCACAAATGTTGCAATGTTGACCTGTCTGCCTGATTAAAAAAACACGCCTATACAGTTGAATAAGTTTAGAACAAAATTTAATTCGAATCCCGGAGAAGTTCAGTCTTAGAAATCATCCCCCAAAGGTGAAACAGGATGTGAATGGGTGAGATCATTTAATATGGCCTTTATAGAACTGTCCTTGGAATTGGAATCTTCTACCTTGGGCGTTAGAGTTGCTTTTTGAATGGACTACTTTGATGCAATTTGGCCAATTCAAATAATCTTAAATAGGTATGTTTGTGTTAAGGTTATTGAGATCGAGTCATAAAAGTTTTTTCTATCTGATTTATTGTCAAAACCTTTATTTTCGACTAATCATCCGCATTAAATAAATATATCATATCAAGAATTGCATGGTAATTATTAAGGACAGACTGTAATTTGGCTCTTTTTCCACACTCAGTTCTTTAAATTCGCCGGAGATTTATGGACCAAACAAATAGTTTAAAAACCAAGTATTGATTCTGCGGAGCATTATCACAACACGAAAAAACCGCGCCCCAAGCGTCTAAACCGCCGTTTTAACGCCATATGTCGCGAAAAATTCAGCCATAATTGCATTAAGTTACCCCAAGTCGAGTTCGTTTAATTATACCGTCCCACTTAGACATATGTGCTGTGTGGGTCATACGAAAGTGCTTTGATCATCATTGGTTTGAGTACGTCTGCTTGGGGATTTAACATGCCATCTGAGGATTGGGAATGTTCGAATTGTCATTTGGGTTTTAACAGAATATTCTTCTTAGTAACTGTTATTCTTCTTTCTAGTGTAGGTACTTCGATTAAGAACCTATAATAATGTACCCTTTATGTATGAAAAGAGACAACATTTGTTTTTTAAGGTTCATGGAGCCGTGAAAACGCTACATTTTTGTATAGGAAGAAAGTTGAAGTCAACCAATGGCATAAGACTGATAAGAAAAAACTAAAATAATTTTTTTTTGACGCGTTTTTTATTTACATTTGTATGAAGCAGGTCGCCCCAGTTGGCAAAAGCTCCATACAAATGTAAAAAAAAAACGAGTACAAAAAATCCTTTTAGTTTGTTCTTATCAGACCAACGATACCTGTTATGCCCTTGGCCGGTTCACCGGGGTCGTGACGTTACGGGCATGGTGTATGGAAGTTTGTACGGAGTCAGACTCGCACTTGACCGGTTTTTTGTTTTGTTGGTATTCCATTCCCCTCCACATGCGAGCCACGCTCGCTGTACTTAATCCGAGACACGCGCTGCCAATTACTAATCAATAAGTTCTTATCATTATCACTAAAAACAAGCCAATTTATTGGCTGTCATTAACGACCGATGAAAGATAAACGTGATAGGGTCGTTCTTCTTTTTTACAAGCTTTTATTTACTTTCACCTGTCCCGTTGTCTGTCTGTCTGTAATCAAATCTTGCAGGTTAAATTTGACCCACTTCCCGGTGACCGATTGAGCTGAAATTTTGAGTATAAGTATAGTTTGGTTTGGAGCTCATGAAGGAAAGGAGTGAAATGATTCTACAGTCTTCAGCCGATGCGACCTTATACCGGTAGCTCAATAAACAGATCTCCAAGTCCCTTACCCGCGATCTGCGCCAATTCAATAAAAATTGTATTGAAGAGGCCATCAAGCGTAATAAGGGCTCTAAAGTGTTCTCAAGAGATCTGTCTATAGCAGAGCCAGCTCGCGAAGTTAAAAACTGAAGATGGTAGAATCGTTTCTTCTAAAACCGAGATTCTGGGTGAGATAGAGCGCTTTTACGGACAGCTATACACGTCAACACGCAGACCCGAAGTTGGTCGGGCGGAAGACCCTAGAGCTAGACAAACCCGGCACTATACCGACGACATCCCGGACATCAGCCTGTACGAGATTGTAATGGCTCTTAAACAGCTCAAGAACAACAAGGCACCCGGTGAAGACGGAATAACAGCCGAACTCCTGAAGGCGGGTGGAAAACCGGTCCTTACGGTCCTTCAGAAGTTGTTCGATTCCGTCTTACTGGAAGGGAGAACTCCAAAGGCATGGAACGGAGGGGTAGTGGTGCTGTTCTTCAAAAAGGGTGACAACACCCTACTGAAGAACTACAGACCCATCTCACTTCTGAGCCATGTCTATAAGCTGTTTTCGAGGGTCATTACAAATCGTCTCGTACTCAGGTTAGATGACTTCCAGCCTCCCGAACAAGCCGGTTTCCGAAGAGGCTTTAGTACCGTAGACCACATCCACACGCTCCGTCAGGTTATACAGAAGACCGAGGAGTATAACCTGCCCCTCTGCCTAGCGTTCGTGGACTACGAGAAAGCCTTCGATTCGATTGAAACCTGGGCTGTACTACAGTCTCTCCAGCGGTGCCAAGTTGACTATCGCTATATCGAAGTGCTGAAGTGTTTGTACGAGAACGCCACTATGTCAGTTCGACTCCAGGACCAGAACTCGAAACCTATTCCGCTGCAGCGAGGAGTCAGGCAAGGAGATGTTATTTCTCCAAAACTGTTCACCGCTGCACTGGAGGACGAACTAATTTGGTAAGAACTCTGGACTGGAGAAGGCTAGGCATCAACATCAACGGCGAGTACATCACTCACCTTCGGTTTGCTGACGATATAGTAGTCTTGGCTGAGACCATGGAAGAATTAAGTACGATGCTCGATGACCTCAATAAAGCTTCCGAACGAGTTGATCTAAGAATGAACATGGATAAGACGAAAATCATGTCAAATACCCATGTAGTACCAACTCCCATTACAATCAGACACTTTACACTCGAAGTTGTAGACGATTATGTATACCTAGGACAAACTATCCAGTTAGGTAGGGCCAACTTCGAGAAAGAGGTCAATCGTCGAATCTGACTCGGCTGGACAGCGTTCGGGAAGCTACGGCACATCTTTTCGTCCAATATTCCGCAGTGTCTCAAGACGAGAGTCTTTGACCAGTGTGTGTTGCCAGTGATGACATATGGCACTGAAACGTGGTCGCTTACTATGGGCCTCATAAGAAGGCTCAAAGTCACCCAAAGGGCTATGGAGAGGGCTATGTTGGGGGTGCCTGCGTGATCGCATCAGAAATGAGGCTATCCGCAGCAGAACCAAGGTAACCGATATAGGCTTCCGAATCGCTAAACTTAAGTGGCAGTGGGCGGGGCACATAGCACGTAGAACCGATGGCCGTTGGGGCGGAAAGGTTCTCGAGTGGCGACCACGAACCGGAAGGCGCAGCGTGGGTGCCTACCCAAGGCCCCCGCAAGGTGGACTGATGACCTGGTAAAGGTTGCTGGAGTCCGCTGGATGCGGGTGGTGCATGGCCGGTCACTTTGGCACTCTTTGGGGGAGGCCTATGTCCAGCAGTGGACGTCTTTCGGCTGATATGATGATGATGATAGTTTGGATGACGATTCAATATTATGGTACCATCGAGCTGATCTGATGATGGAGACGTAAGGTGGCCATGGGAATTCAGTACGTAACCGACGTAACCCCGTTGACTTTGGGCTCGTTGGAATCGTCTCAATGAGGAGTTGATGATGGTATACAGAAAAGTACAATCGGCAATAAAAGCTTGTACCAAAAAAGAAATTTTTGACAGAAACTTGTTACCGATAATGCCATAAGTACATTTTGATCGAAGTATATATTTACTAGCTTCTGCCCGCGACTCCGTCCGCGTGGAACTCGTTTATATCGTAGCTCCATACAAACTTTCACCCCCCACTTCATCCCCTTGGGGGCTGATTTCCGGGATAAAAACTATCCTATGTCCTCTATACCAAATTTCATCCAAATCGGTTCAGCGGTTTAAGCGTGAAGAGGTAATAGACAGACAGACAGACACATTTTCGCATTTATAATATTAGTATGGATTCACGGTTACCGAGTGCCAATAAAAGAAAGTTGCATTTTTTATTAGCATTATGTAATGGCACATTTTGTCGGTCTTTTATACCCACAGTTATGCTAAAAGTGGCGCTGGAACATAAGTTTCATGTGCTCTGCCTACCCCTTTTGGGAATAAAGGCGTGAATGTATGTATGTATGTATTATGTAATGTTTCCTTTAATGAAAATAAAGTATTTTTCCTCTTAGTTTTACTGTGAACAAAATACTGTGACAGTGGCCCGAGGACCGCACTTCGACTTACGACTCTCACAGGATTCTACAAAAATATAAGTTTATAAAAGAGTTACAGGTTAGAGAAAATGAAGAATGATGTGGTACACAATTTGTATAAAATGAACAACGAGGTACATTCATGAATAAAACATAACAACCAATACTCTAATGACTCGCAGAATATGGGTAAGGGACATTATTGTCGGTAAAAAAGAAGAACGACCCGATAATCATAAGCATTTTGATTTTATTGCGGCTTAATTTGTGGATTTTTTGTTGGAGATACTTTTCTTTCCATGAAAGGATGCACAAAAGTAACATTAATAATAAGTAAACATATAATATTTTATTATAATGTTAGTGCGAATAAGAATAGAATATTTAATCGTTTTTATTTTTATTTTGTATTACTCCGCTAACTATAATTAAATTTTAATTTCATACCGTACTTACTAGATTCCATTATTATTTTAACAATTAATTTCAAGTTCAACTTTTTATGAACCAAACGCACTTGCAAAATTTGCTGGTGTCATCGGCTATTTTCACAGAATTAGCAATCCGCCATATCACGAGTAACCATTAAGTTGAATTAAGCCTGGTTCCTTCGAAAAACTACACAATATATCACTCGGGGCAGACCATGCGAATCGATGGGCTGATGCTGAGAACATTTGTCGCCCCGTTAATAAGGTGTCACGTCCATCGCCTGCCCGTCGAGATTGATGGATGAACTCCTTGATCCTCGCTTCAGCTAGTTTTGCACAACTGTAAGCAATTGTTTGTTTATGTTAGGAATGATGATGCCCATTGACTCGAAATTGAAACTTAAGACTCGTTTTAATTTGGTAAGTACAAACCTACCTACAAAGTTACTTGTGGCATATGTGATTGTGACGAGACCACAACGATTTTCTAGTTTCTTTAAAAACGACAAACCCATTTAAAAATAACGCCGGTGTACCTAATTTTTGCAAAATATCGTCGGTAATAATTTGTTAAATAAAGCCAATTAGATGAAAACTCCTTATACGAAAATATCATTGAATTTAAAATAAAAATAAATTTATTTGCTAAATTATACAGGGCGGAAAGATCGAATGCCACATGGATGGCAACTACCTTAAATATTGTAAATAGCACATTCTATGAAATCAAATCAAATTAAATCAAAACATTTATTCGTGACAAACACAACACAGAAAACAAAAGAAATAAAATAATGAGCACATTTTTTCTTTGTAAACGAGACTTTCCTTTGTTTTTAAAAACAATTAATTCTGCATTTACGGATTTATGAAAAATCGCTTGCCTTAGTCGGTACTCGAACTGGTCAAATGTGACAAAAAATAACGTGCCGTATTTTATGATGCAGATTGAAAGGGTTACTAATAAGGTACATTTTTCTCTAAATAACAAATACAATTAAAATAACGGAAGGCCATGAAAACTAACCATTACCTTTGAATTTTGTTTTCACCCGTCACGTGAAATGCACCGCAACTTAGATCGGTGATCGAATTTAAGATCAAAAAGTAATCTCTAGAATGCAAGGAAAATAAAGATGTTTAAATGACATGAAAATGATGAGCTACACTTATGTTTAGCTATCAGTTTAGTTGCGATTACTAATGACACTTCTTTAGCAACCTAATGCTTTAGATAAGAAAATTACATCAATTATTATCATTATAACTAGTCATCATAGTAGCTTGGATAGGTAGATATTTAAAAATGGAACATTTTAACGGTTTTTTTTTATTTTTAGAAGTGCATTTTTTTTAATTTGAAACAAATATTGCCCGAATTGTTAAACGCATTCTTTTCTTTTTTTCGAATTGTGTTTATTCTATTTTCAAATACACCTTAGCCTTAATCAGCTGCAAGAGTCTGTGCAGTTGGCAAGAAATATCCAACCTATTACCCTTATCCTTCCAACCTTCCGTCTGTAACTCATGGTGCAAACATCGTTCATATTTATATGTGTATATGTTAAATCTAAATAGGGCTAGGGAATTAGGGTTTTAGGGTTGTTTACTTAATGTCCCATAGATTACTTAAGTAAAATCCCCTCAGGATTTTACATTTGGTTGAGAGTATGGGTTTGATGAAATCATTTTTTTGAGTTTCGGTTCTAAGTATGGGGAACCCTCAAAATGTATAGTTTTTTTTTCTATTTTTGTGTAAAAATCTTAATGCGGTTCACAGAATACATCTACTTACCATGTTTCAACAGTATAGTTCTTATAGGTAGTTTCGGAAAAAATTGGCTGAGACATACGGACGGACAGACAGACAGACAGACATGACGAATCCATAAGGGTTCCGTTTTTTGCCAATTGGCTACGGAACCCTAATAATAATAAAAAACTGATGAGATAACAAACCATCTAACCACAAGAATAAAAGACATTAAATTACTATCATGATAAGCATTGTATAGTCACGTCGCAGTCAAAAAAGAATATCCATCAAATCCCAAACCATCATTAAGGACACCCGCAAATATATACTTTGAACAGATTTCATTGAGAGAGAAAGAATGGCCAAAAAATGGCTAAAATCTGACAAATGGCTTTCCTTTAACGTCTGCGCCTATCTTATTATCGTTACTACCGAACAGAACTCTCATTTGAGGCTTCTTTTCATTTCTATCATCATTTTCACAAAGAAAATTGAACCTACTGTAACATGACTTAGTTTCAGTTTGCCATGACGGCGCCTAGTGATTTTCTCGCCACGTCTGCTTTCTTATTTTCTACCTTATCTTTCTCAACTATAAGTTTATTTTTCTTTACAAAGGTCGTAGCTAGGATATCAATTTGAGAAGAAGCGTCTGTGTTAATAGCATTATTCGCAATCTCATCCATACACTCGGGGGTTAGGCCGACTATAGCGAGGTATCATTTTTTATGCGACATATAAAACATATTTATTGCAATCACAATCGGTAGTTTTTCTTGGGGTTTCTCGGACGCAAATCTGTGCGAACTAAGCAAAAAGCTTTTTTTTATGAAACAAACATATCTAATATATATTTATTAGGTAGTGCTCTTTTTTTAACCGATTAGCAAAGGTAGGAGGACGCTTAAGCTTTAAATTACAATGGGACTTATTTTTAATGGAAAAGGATGTACTTTATTTTAATTAATTTTGGTTTTACTGTAAATACTGCATTTTCAGGCTATCAAGTATCGTCAGGTTGTCAATGAGATGTATTGGAATTACTAAAATTATGGATTTGAATATTGAAATACTATCTGAAACGTACATTTTATTTACCAATTTGTACTTAATAAATATTATGCTGGTGCTAATAAAGCACAGAGCTACGAAACAAACCTTATTCAAAAATCTATTACCTACAATATTTATAAATGTCGTTGCCAACCATATCAGCACCCGTATTGAAAGCAGCATAAACCGCTCGCGGTTTTCAATATCATACTGTAATTGTCGGGCTGACCCTACCGCAACTCAATGCGCTCTCAATTCGAGGCAGTTATTATTATCTTGACCCGGTGATTGAGCTCTCCTGCTCTCTATCGTTGGAATGGTCGCTCATTGGTCCGCCGATTTCTTTCACGCCTCCCGCTCGACGCTCACTGGCCGATTCCGCCACGCCCTCCCAACTTCAGAGCTACGCTTAGGGTAGAGTTAACCCCACTTATATATTTTCCACCCTTATATCGTGCTCGCATTCGTAAAGTTACTGCCGGGTGGCACGCACGCGTCTTGTAAGCGAGCTCGCGATATAAGTGTGAAAAGTTTTGCAAAGTGTAGCTTTCATTAAATGAGAAAACAATGACAATGGACATTCAAAATAATTATCAAAGTTATAAGGAGGCGTCTCCTGATTCGAAGGAGAGTAATTTGAATATCGAGAGTGCGAGGACGTCGCAGATCACCAAATCCGAGATGCAGTCAACGGTCCTTAATGCTGGAAAAACCTCTAAAAGGTCTTTTGATGTCGCCTTCCTGATGATGCCGGATGAGAAACTTCGTCAGAGGCAACCGGAAAGACAACTTCGTGTCTCGAAACAACTGTTCAGTAACGAAGAGTGGGAGCATCCTCTTAAAAGGATTCCAGATATTTACAAGCACAGTGAGTACTCCAATGAAAACACGATGGACGTAAAAGATCAGGACGATGACAGAATGCGTGTTAATAATAATATATCTCCGAACTTTGGTTCTGATATTAACATCGACGTAGGCACGGATGAATATCCAAATAAAACCACTTATTGCAGTGATTCCGAGAATTCCGATCGGTCACGGAGCCGCCCTAACTCCAATGAAAGCGCCGTTAGGCAGCCTAAATTTCTACCGGAATATAAGAATAAAATCTTTGATGATCCGACTCTAATCAGTATGCAATCCAGAGCAAGATATGAAAACCGGTACATCGAGAAACCGCCAGATATGTCACCTAGAAGCGCATTCACAAAAGTTTCTAACTATACTATGCGTTCACCGAATCCATCTGTCAGTCCCGACAATCTGCTGTACCAAAATTCTGTTAGTCCGCCTTTATCTGCGACCAGCCAATCATCGAATTCTTTCACTAAGGCACCAGGTTTCAATAATATCCTAACACCTGCGCAGCTTCTAAACGGGAATAATTTCTTCAAAGCACAGACTATTCCATCGTCGTCTCCAAACTATCCCGAACCGAGTCCGAATCAAACTAGAACTAGCGGAGCATTCAAAGGCGTAGAATATCAAGAGAAACAAAACTCTCCGAAACCACAAATGTCTCCTAACAAGCTAAACTTTCTACCATTCAGACCAGACATACCTTATCTACAAGCTGGATCTTCATATCCGTTCAGTATCCAAAACTTCCAACCACCGAATCCAGATTTTATGAAATTTCCCGGTCCCCCAAGAGAGCCACTGATGTCTAATCCAGCAGCTGCTATACTTAGCACCTTATTGCCACCGACTTTGGCTGCTTTTTCCTTGCCTGCTCAAAACGTGTGTGCAAAATGCAGTATTAGCTTCAGAATGACATCGGATTTAGTTTACCACATGCGTACACATCATAAAAGCGAGGCCGTATCTGACCCTCACAGAAGGAAGAGAGAAGAGAAATTAAAGTGTCCCGTCTGCAATGAAAGTTTTAGAGAGAGACATCATCTAACGAGGCATATGACTGCGCACCAAGACAAAGAAGGAGACATGGATGAGGTCCCACAAAATTTCAACAAGAAAAGCAAACAATTCTATCCCCATAACGGTCCGCTCGTTCATAAATGAGCCGCTTATGCAAATTTAATGCCTGTCTCGGAACTGTTTCAATTCAACAGAGTTGTAACTAATTAACAATAGTCAATGTTTGAAACTATGTCAGTATTACGGTCTTTGTGAATTCTCGATGCGTTTTAAATCGTTGTTGTTATATGATTAAGATATATCCTCTATGTGCAATATTAGATTTTAAGTGTTCTATTTCTTTTGTAAATATGATTTTAGATGTAGTAGCAAATCATTAAAATACCTAAGAAAATTGGTTTTCTTTTTATTTAGTAATAAATAATTGAAGAGTCTACGTAGGTATACTCCCAAATAACTCGTTGCAGAAAGCAAGATTTAACTATATACCCTAGGTATATTGTAAGGGGTAACTTGAGTAAGTAATTTGGTTTTCATACACACACAATATACACAACGGGATCCACCATATCTAGGTCGGAAACTAGTTTCTGATTCTAGAAAATTTAATAGAAAAAAACAGACAGAAGTTTTTTTTTATACTAAGCTTCTTCTCATTTTTTTCCGTGTATACAAAGTTATATGTTATGCCGTTTTGAATTGAGAGCCAAACTACGTTTGTATGGAGAGCCGACTTGTGTCGAGATTCCTGGGGACTTTTAAGTCACCACTTTTGCAGATGCCCAAGAATTAATCACGAGAAGCGTGTAAAACAAGCAGCGTAAAGTTTAAGAGCTACGGTCCATTAAACTTTGGATTCAGAATTACTATTTAAAATCATAACAATGAGAACTACTATAGTCAATAAGAAATGATTATGAACATGTCAGTTGGCAACGAGGCATGGCGTGGCGAATGTAGGTAATGTGAGGGTGAGTGATAGAGCCATCGAGCTCCCCTATCAATGTAAAAATGTATTAACATAACTAACCGGAAAGATTTTGCTACCGTGCTGTGTGGTAAAAAATATGGAAGAAACAAATTTAACGGTTAAATACTAAGAAAAAAATTTATTATCTTGTGAACAAATTACAATCTTTAAATAAGACGAAGATATTATAAATATTTAGATAGGTACTGGAATAACTATTATTCATAATATTTTAAAGATTTCCGTCGTTGAAATCACAATCACCTCCTGGTGCTAAAAATTATCCTGCGAGTAACTAGGTAGGCATCGGGGACTCTTTTGCTTTTATTACAAATGGTAATGGATACCATTTTTTCTTTTTATATTTTTAGAAAACGAATAATAGATTGACTTAAACTCTCTAGAAAGCGAAGCTGGTTTTTCGATCATATAAGATTGATCGTAATACATTATTTTATTTAAATCGAGTATTTTACAAGATATGATTTTAAGCTTCAGATGTAGAACAAGTACCACCACACTATTGCAACTACTAGTTTTTTTTCAATATAGGTGCATATTGCAAACTTCATTACAAAATATCACGGAAATACCCTGGTTTAAAAACACATGATCGTCCAAATCAAAACGTCCTGTATCGAATTCATCCCATTCAGTGTCAGAGTCCGTAACCAACACCGTGACCAATCGTCTGCGAACCAGTCAGTTCCCAGAATCATGGATGTATGTGGGTGAGAATAGTGAGAATGGGTGGGTGACTCTGGACCATTGCCTCGACAGCCGTGGAGGATTGCCCTGGGAAACTGGTGCAGATTGTTGGCTGTTTTCACATGGGGTGGTGGTCTAGTTAGGACTAGGGTGGGGTTTTTGTTTCAAATTTGTTATTAAGTGTATTAAGATAAAGACGTACGAGTATTATTTAATTTGCTAAGAAAGATTAATTCAAAACATGTGAAACAAAGAACAAAGTCAAACTTACCCCAAAAATCGTTTCACTAAAATTTTGAGCAATTCAGTGAAAAATATAGGTATTCCGATATAGGCAGGATCTTTCGCCGTCGCTAACAATTCGATACTGACTGTATTATAGATAAGTACCCCTAGTACAGTCAAGTGTAAAAATATGGATGCATACAACTTACTCATAAAAATGTCCCATCCTCTTATGTGAGCGGATTAAGGTTTCGGTTGCCTACATATTTATGAGAGGATTAAATCGATACATATTTTTTTCACTTGACTGTACAATGAACATGGTGTGAAGCAGGTAGATACAATATACTTCCATTTTATTTCAATTCAATAGCACGATACACCCATACCTATTCAGTGCAAAGATTAGCGAACATGCAACCTTGTCTCGATAGACGCGCGAAGCGTCTCGAAAACAATATTTTTGCCGGCCCGCCCGACCGTGAGTAATTTAATACAGAGATCCATATTAGGGGCAGTCCTCGCTTTCTGCAGAGTGGAGATTTGAAAACATTTTGTATATTTGACACTGGATTAACAGTTTTTTGTATGCTAGATGTTTGTCATACTTTTCAACTGACAATCTGATTAGTTTGAAACGAAGGACCCAAATGATAAACACACAAAAACAAGACGGAGTGTCTTCTTTCAATAATATCTAAGTATGTTCAGACTTCAAAGAATGAATATTTTGGCAGAACCATATATCATCACATCACATATCTGTGAAGATACCTATCCGAAAGTAACTCATCCTGGACTAGAAGTGTCCAGGAAAACGCAAAACTGCCCAGGAAGTAAGTATGTAAATCCCATTACATATCATAATATTTAAATCTAGAACATTTTTTAAAATCAAAGATAAGCTAAGGAGTGAGGCAGTGAGGAGCTTAAAAAAAGGAGGTCCCATAGAGGTTGACGTGTCCGTATTGCACGATGTAAAATGGCGGAAAATTCAGTTCCATCGTGCTATTTAATATTGTTTTTGAGAAAAGCATATACATGCTTCGACCACAAGTGCCATCCTGGCCTCGTATTATAGCTGGACCTCTCCTTCAGCTCGGCCGGCTAAATCGTACGCGTCCAGGATGTCTGCAGTAGTGTACTATTATTTTATTACCGCATGTGACACGATAACATGGCAACGTGGTGCATGATAATTTTGCATGCTTATTTTTACTTGCTACGGTGTAGACAACTAATGTAGCCACAGCGAAAGGATTAATATCAAACAAAAATAAACGACTACAATAATTAGTTGCGTACGCGCCGTCTGTAACTAACGCCTTCCGTCTGTTCGTATGTCCATTGTGCGGACCCTATGTCGAGAGGGAAGTGACCGCCGGTCCAGCCTTTGTGTTGGACATCATCTGCTAAGAAAATGTATATGGAAATGAGACTTCTTTGAGGGAAACTGTGTGTATTAATTACTTTGCTCGTTTTAATTGTTATGTTTGCGGTATGAATTAAAGGCAAGGCAAGATTCACTTCAGGTTCACAGCAAAATATATCGTATTATACATGTAACATACCTACCTTGTACGAGTTGCTACCATAGACGAGCGGTAAGACACGCGACTTTAAATATGGAGGTCGTGGGTTCGAACCCTGGCTCTGGTTTTCTTTCAACAAGTTAGGAAATATAATTTGAAATTTAACAGTGGCTTTTCGGTGAAGGAACATCGTGAGGAAACCGGTCTAATCCCAATAAAATCTAGTTTTCGTTTTGGGTTGGAAGGGCAATCGCTTTCGTAGGTTAAATCTTGGGGTTAGGGCCAAAGCGGAACCCAGGCTTGTTTAGGGCAATATCAGGAACAACGCCAGGAGCATGATTGATATTATATGCCGTAACACCGCTGGTTGGTACTACTAAATTTTAGACATTCTATAAAAAAAAACTCCAAAATAATAAATATATCCCAACGCATTTACAAAATTACAATATTAGCGCGACGCGTCATTACAAATGACAAATGGATGGCACACTTCGATAATCAAATTCAAATTTGGAATCTGTTCCCTCGTATTGGGGATCCGCTAAACGGTTCTGCGTTTAGTTTAGTCATCGCATGATACAAATATAATGATGATGAGTATCTACCAACAGTATTCGTTTTACTATTGGAATTTATTATGCGATTTTATAATTAGGTACGAATAATTTATCATATATTATCTTGTATTAAAGGTTTGTATTTCGGTTCACGCAACATTAGTTCGTGATTATTCACATAGATGGATAGTTTTGAAAACAGATCCTCGACAGCCATAGCAATACTACTGCGAGTACAGCATATTCTGTAAATCTTAAAATACATACAGAACCTTCTATTCCCCCTTCATATTTATTTTTTCTAAAAACAAGGGCGCTGTATCCAGCCAGCCTGTTTTTGTATTGTGAAGATTGTGACGTTATTAACCGTGAAGGAATGGTCCTCTTTAACCGATTTTCCCCGGTAGACACGTGACCCGGAACCGATGGTTCCGTATAGGGTTCCGTACAGATTTGTATGCATTTAGATGTAAATGGGGAAGCTGGGGTGAGCAGATAACCTGATAGGGATCGTTTTCATTGAATTAAGTGTAACGTTTAGGATGCGATTAAACAATATTTTTATTTATTATTCGTTTAGATTACGTGAATGAGATAGTGAGGACGTCAGCGAGGGATAGACAATACAATGTCATTTTATTAAAATGTAAAGTATTCCCCGTGTGGCGTTGTTTTATAGTACCACCACCCACTTTCTCACTGTGCTTGTCGTATAGTCGACTGCTGGAATAGGGTTTTAGTGTGTTATGTTATGGGCGATGAACTAGCAACATATCACTGTTACTTATATCACATTTCCTTCTTCTTTAAACCTACAATTGACAAAAGTGGAAGTGACGCTGAAAAAAATATTTTTTTTAAGTGTAAAGAAGTCGGTAAATGCAAAAATCGAGCTATTTTTGCATTTACCTATAATATTTCTATGGCTTGTTAAAAACTTGCAAATGCTCAATATCAATGTTGTCTATTAAAATTCAAATCCCTTATACTTATAACTCGACAAAATATGCAAAGGCAGCGTCTTAAAATTCGCTAATAGGTACAAACTGCGCTCGACAAAACGTAATGTATTCCGCGAATATTGCCGCGACAGTCCGCTTATTATTTTCTACTTCAAAATTTGTTCCAATTGGCTCCAAACCCTTGAGCGTTAGGGTGGTTTCAAACCGTACATAATTTGTAGTTTACCTGTACTATATGAATTTGTATCATTTATCCATGCGTACCTTACCTTCGTGTGTTAACTAACAAATTATCTACAACTGGCCAATGCATCAAGGTGCTGCGACAGATTTTCGGTTACTGAAGGTAGTTATACAAAAATAATGGGGAGGTAACGCGGCTTTTGCTCAGAAGTGTGACACTACAGCCTCATAACAATATTATATTAACATGGTAAACAGCCCAGCACTGTGGCGCGCTAAATGTGACGAATTATTACGGAATTTTACAAAGTTATGAAGAAATTGACACTCATTTGATAAACACCTTTTGTGGCTCATATGGCTACATATTCCATATCCTGAAATAAAAATGTTAAACATTATAAGGAATTAAAGTTTATGTACATAGAGAGAGAGAGAGATAGATAGAGATGATTGATGTTGTGATAACAAGTCGACAAAATTAAGGCTTCATCACTACAAACAAACATGCACTCAGAAGTATATATGTATGTTTTGAGATTTTACGTGTTTTGCAAAATAACTGTATCTACTCACCTATATTTTGGTGTTATTAAAGGGTCACAAGTGGCGGCGTCGCTAATGCCGTCGCGGCATACATCCATATTAATTTTAACCATATTTCATTGTATTTAATTCATATGCTAAATAGTCTGGCTCCGCTTTGCTCGGAACTGTTTGCTAGTTTTGATTTCAATTTAAAGGGATGGTTTATTTAACAATGGCGAAGGCGTTACTGTATCACTACCCTTATATTTTATATAGGTAATCACGATTGGGTAGTAATAGTTTGTAGGAAAATATACTGTTGTTGTTATTATGTACTATATGACTAACTTCTGCCTCCGATTTCGTACGTGTATAAATCATGTCATAGTCTATGCTATTCTGATATGAAAGCTTTAATTGCTAGAAAGCTGCTGGGGGGGGGGGGGGAGGGGGGCAAACTGTTGCTCGCGTCCGCAGGATTTATCTACCACAACCCTGCACGTGTGCCCTGGGTACTGCTAAAGGCCTCCACACACCGAACGCAAGTCGTGCGCGGCGCGGGTCGGGCGGTATCTTTATCTCTTTCGCACAGTAGCGCGGCGTCTATCGCACAGTAGTGCAGGCCCGCGCCACTGTGTGATATAGATAGTGAGAGAGCTGTTAAATGCGTTGGTAGTGAGAGAGATACCTACCGACCGCGCATGACCCGCGCCCACCCCGCGCCGAGTGTGGAGGCCTTAAATGAGCGACAACACTTTCGGCGAAATAGGAATATTCGCCTATTGTACCTACAGATCGCCATACGATTAAATAAACTAGAAAGCTTCTTCAAGTCCCTTTCGGTAATGTTGCGTGAAAGAGTGTAAACTTTGAAATATTCTCACAAACTTTCGAATCTCTAATATTACTAGGATAATTCAATATTACATCCTACAAACGTACGTGGGAATCGCCAGTATAGTTCTTTTTTCTTTAACTACATTAAGGTGAAAATTCGCATTGCGTAAGTCATATAACTTTTTATTAGTACCTTCTAAGAATAAGTCAGTCATAAAATATCACATTGTTAATAAATATTTTCTTCGGCAGTGGACACAACTCCTTAGAATTCCGCTTGCCGCCAAATATTTTACGTAGCAAAATGTAAATAAGATATAATAAATCTCTTCCTGAACAACCGTCTGCTAATTCCGAAATGTTTTCAAATGTATACGTACTCGTGGCTAAATACGTTTTGTTCATTGTGGGCTATTTACATATTGCAACGATGTTTAAAATTATCATTGTTGAAATTAAATAATTTTTTGGGAGTTAGTTTCGGCAAAAATACTATTTATTCTCAAATATACGAGACGCTGGGAGATATTTTCGTTACGTTCGTTTCGAATTTGAACGCCGGCAATGGTTGTTAACTAATAATTATATTCTTTCTCTCTGTACCATATCGTTTAACTAGCGACCCGCCCCGGCTTCGCACGGGTAGGTACTATATTATACATATAAACCTTACTCTTGAATCATATTAAAATAACCGCATCAAAATCCGTTGCGTTTTAAAGATCTAAGCATACATAGATAGAACTCAGCGGGAAGCGACTTTTGTTTTATACTATGTAGTGATGGTTCATTCTCGTCAATATTCATTAGGTATATTATATATTTATCTACACATTAACATAAAAAATATAAGGCAAGTTTTTGTTTAAATCCTACTCTTTGTGAATTCTCTAAGTCAATAAATATTTCAATCATGATTCATTTGATGTCAAAACGAGCGTGTATTAAAAAAAATAGTACTCATGGCGTAAAATAACGTAACTTTTAAGATGTCGCGTCTTCAATAGAAGCTATATGTCACATAAACAATCAAGTAAAGCACATTCTCTGTAATATAAATCAGGGTTCAGACATTACTGTCGCCCGTGGAGTAATCATATTTCAGTTAAAGAATAGTTTCGATAGAAAATCATAAAAATAGAGCAGTTTTAGGCAGTTTGTGTGTCATCTTATAAGTTATTGGGGTCATTGGTTTGATTCTCTCGTGAAATCTTGTTAATTGAAAATTAAATGTAGGTTGTATGAACAAAGGGTTAATGAAAGCATGTTTTGTGACAAGTTAAATTTAACATTCATAATTATATTATTAATCTATAAGTTATTTTAAGTCAAAAAATTAAGTTAAGTTTCATAAAAATTAGTTGAAAACCAAAGCTAAGCATAATCAACTGAAAACATAATTCTCGGATAATTGGACAACTTCGTTAACACTCGTAAGAAAAAACGTAGTAGACTTAACGTTATAAATATATTGATCCATGTTTGCCAAATAATATTACGAGAACATTTATATTTATTTCGAACAAGTGGGACCGCGGTTAAACCTAGTCAAGCTATAATTTGCCCGTCTATCCATGCATCAGCCAGTAATGTTCGATTTATGGCCGCATCGACGATCCACTTTTATTATTAGTAGATAAATTTGGCGTCTGAAGATTGGTGATGGAATTGCAATCTTTTATTGAATGTTACTCGTAGGTGGCGTTTTGAGTTATGGCTATTTATTCAACTTCAGCAGGTCGATCACGTAACGCACTGTACGGACCTGTAGGTAATGTAAATTTTCATATGGAAAAATGACTGTTGGATCTACCTAACGCGCGTTGATAACGTTACGCGGCTCCCCTCAGAAGTACATAATAGGCACATTATTTTGTTCCAATAAGTTTGGAGATTGAGATTGCTCAGAACCGGGACCAATGCAAATCGGGAGGGCAGGCACTCAACAACTGGGAAAAAGTCTGAAAAAATATTATCCAATCGTACATGGTGGAATTTTGAAACTGAAATTCGTAGTTATCATAAAAATGTTCGAATGACCAAGTCGTATGTTGCATTTTTACATTACTTAAGAACAATTAAAAACAGTTTACTAATAATTATACTTACTAAAATATTACGAACTATCTTACACAAATCGACCTACGTAGTCCCGGTTAAACTATGGTTATATATCTCACTATAAAACTAAGAACATCGTTAATATGTAATCCTACGTGTAAGATTATAAAATAACTTAGTTTACAGTTAACTCGTTAACATAAAGGTATTAACATAAACAGGTAAAATAATCGCGTCCTAGTCCATCTATCGAAGGCCTTACTTACTCGAAAAATGATTGTCGACCATATTTTGTATTGCTAAGCAGGCTAGTACCAAAAACAATAAATATCAAATGAAAAGGAAGAATTTTAATTAAGATTGTGGAAGTTAATAGTTGTCCTCATACTCTTAGCCTTGGGCATTTAGTTTGCCTAAACTATTTTATAACAATCGTAAACAAAAGATTCCCATTACTTACACAAACTAACGCACATCCGTTCACCCTGGCTACCACGCAGCCACAATGTTCTGAGACAAAGAAACTCAATATTTAGGGAACCCTTCCTAGGCCTCGGGTTCCGTCCTTTCAGTATCAGGTGGATTCAGGAAACCATTTGTGATAGTGCATAATAAAACTATGATGTCCTAAAACAATGGAGATACTGATATCAAATGTTCAGATTGTGCAGGTTAAAACGGGAATGTGTACAATAAAAGTATAGCATCCTATAACAATGCAAGTAATAATCGCAGTGTTTAGTTTGTTAAGGCTTAACATAGGAACCTATAGAAAAAAAAATGTTTACATTAAACAAAGCTTACGAAAATATCCGGAATAAATCAAGGTTCAAGCAATTTTTGGTATTTCAAAGATTTTCATATACCTACATCATCATCATTAATTTAAGAGTTATCCTCTTGTCGGTGGAGTATTTTCCATTTCTCTCTGTCGTACGCCAGCCCTTTGATTTGCTGATACGACACGACACCAGCTTTTTCCTATATTTGGTCTATATAACTGCTTCGTGGTCTTCCCCTGCCTCTCCTTCCTTCTATCTTTCCTTCCAATATGGTTTTAAAGAAGTTGTCGTGCCGTATCAAATGACCAATCATTTTCCCCCTTCTAGTGCTGATGGTGTTCAAGATCGATATCTTCTCTTTTACCCTTCTCAAAACGTCCTCATTTGTTACTCTCTCAGTCCAGCTTATACCTTTCATCCGTCTCCAACACATAAAGAGCAAAAATATGTCTTTGAACCACAGAAAATTATGCGACCACAGAAAATATTGCAGTCACAGCAGTGTTCCCTACAAACTTCATACTTTAACAGTGTTTTTAACGTTTCATAAAATGTTGCTGATTTGACTGGTTACTTTGTAAGTAGGTATGAGTTTGCAGTAATATCCCTGAATGAACAAATTGACGTTACGATGCTATTGACATAGCTTGAAATAAAGATAGCAAATAATATTTGAAGTTAAATCTTTTCGGAGCAGGCAGTTTTGTTTGTTGTAAAAATCATATTTTAGCGCGTCAGTATCGCTATCCAGCGCGGCAATGCTGCAAGCTTTCTGCGTTCCCTAGCTCCGGGGTCCGAGATTGAATTGAATTCATTATTTATTTGTAAATATTTTATATTATTTTTTTAGTTTATTCCTTAGCTTAGTTTTCTATGTGTTTTTTTTTGGTTTATATATTGTATAATTGTTAATAGAAATTTAAACATTTGCCTAATACCATTAATACTGCCGTCATTTTTTCCCCATTACGGAATTCCAATATTTTTAGTCTTTGCAAATACGAATATTAACATAAACTTCCAGAAACATAAAGGGCAACAAATAAAAACCATAACGTATTTCCGATCGCAATAAATTCCGTCATTCCACAGGGGAAATATTGTTTCTAGCGAATTTATTCAAGAACGTCTTCCGCATACAGACGGCCATGGCGATAGCGCTTAAATATTGACAAAATTTGGTTAAAATATCGACAATAATGTAGACAATACTTGTGTCGATAGGGCGAACGATAATCGGTTAAAACTGTGTATAGTTTGAATTTTTTACAACGGTTTTGCAATAGGTCTACTCAGTAAGTCCTAATTGTAGATTCTAGTGAGGAGGCACCAATTATTCTCACTATTATAAATAAAGAAACCATTAAGTAATTAGTCTGTAGGTATGTGGTGTTGTGTTCCTGGGGACTGATTTTTGACTTTCGAACGCTGACTCTTTCACTCGAAAAGTGATAAAAATTAGGAAATGCTATTTTGAAATGACGATAGAAAATTTAAAAACGTGCGGTATTGACCACTCGTATTCAACTCTATCGGTAGAAAATAAGTGCCTGTGATTATGACACTACAATAGCATTTACTTTTATTTTATAGTTTTCGAGCGCTCGAAAGTCAAAAATTGGCCCCCTGGTTGTGAGTAAGGTCACCTCTACGCTATCAACACAACAAATCCTCAAATCAATAAAGCGTCGACAACGCTTGTGATCATTCTATAATTGAAATTTTCCACAGGCTACCTTTTCTGCTTATTATACGGGCAGACCGTATGCTTGCTAACCACCGCCTCACTTTGCTAGAAAATATGATTACGTCGCATTCTTCGTAGTTGCTTTTGTTGACACAAATCTTATAAACCAGTACGTCTAGCAGAACTTGCTGACAAGTCGCTTTGCGCGCGACTGAGCGTCTCCTTTCTCACTCGCACCGTGCAAATTAGAAAGAGGAGGGCAGATCTTTCTCGACTCGCGTCGCGGCGCGGCGTGAGTTGTGCTAGCCCCGCAGGCTTGGATAGTACAGGTACCTACTACCTACACATTGGCGAGGGTATTATTATTTCCATCAGGCTTACCTTGCTTTTTCATACGTGCAAATTAATTCAGGAATACAAAGGCCAATACTGTCAACGGAACGAGCGTGATTTCAGGACAATACAGTGTCATGGAATCTTTTTTCAGCGCTTGCCGGACGCGGGCCGACGGAAGCGGGGCGGTACTGAGTGAAGTCGCGGAAGACTCGACTCACCAAGTTCTCACTTACGGACCTGACAGTCGAACTCATAAGTAGCTGAACACTTTGGTACCTTGTCACTCACCCGTTGGATCACTTCGTTCGGCAGTTTAATCATTGCTGACTGTACGCCCGTACTGTCAAAATGTCATTATAATATATGCCAAAGAATACGTTACAAGGTATCAGATATAATGTCAAAATAACCATGTTTAACGAGGTTTCTTTTTAGCTTCTTCAACCTTATTTCCTATACGTAACCGATTTTCCATAATTACTGCTCTTTTATTTTCTAATTTTCCATTTCATGTCACTTAACTAAAATAAGATAAGTGGAAACAACGTGAATTGGCACGCAAGTAGACCCTACAGGATGGAAGCTTATTATGGGTCGTTCATATATTCCTTTTCCAGAGGCCAGGTGAAATTTAATCTTACGTCAATGTCATGAAGGCTTTGATGCGATCTATTTGGTTGACATCTATGCGTTTGAAGATTGCTCATAGGTAGTGTCACATTGATGTGACGCAGTCACCACTGTTTGCAATTGTCCTACATTTACTTGTTTTGATAATGTTGAATAAAGCCTAATAATTCTGTAAGGCTTGTCTTATTTAAATTTATTCAACATTATAATTTCCAAATGACCGACACAGAGAAAACGTCGTCTCCGTCGAGCTTAGCTCGCTATCTGCGACCTGACCGTTTCGACACGGAACCCTCGTCAACGAGTGCCCACTTGAAGTGGGCTCACTGGCGATCATCGTTCGAAAGCTTTTTACAAGTCGAAGCTACTTCCGCCTCCGAAGGTATAACGCTAAAATTACTTGTGAATCATGTGGCACCTTAAATTTTCAATATAATTCGAGAGTGTAGCAAATACTCCGACGCTATTACGCTCCTAAACAGCACCTTTGAGAAAATAAGGAATATAACCCTGGCTCGTCACCAACTAGCGACTCGGAAACAGCAGCCTGGTGAGACTATAGCCGAATACTCTAGAGCACTTACATATCTCGCGCAGGACTGTCACTTCAAACAAGTAACGGCGGAGGAACACCAGAGCCAGATTGGCTCTGGTGTTCCTTCTATTCCTTGTATTCCTGCAATGTATTTTCGGCAGTTTCGAGAGATAGGGCGAGGTTCAGTCTCTTCAAAGGACATTTCAGATTTTTCTAGTAGATGCTCACGTATTTTTTGAGTAGAAAGGCCGGCGATAAATGCTCCTTGTATAGATTATACATAGATACAGATTATACGAGGAGCATTTATCGCCGGCCTTTCTACTCAAAAAATACGTGAGCATCTACTAGAAAAATCTGAAATGTCCTTTGAAGAGACTTTGAACCTCGCCCTATATCTCGAAACTGCCGAAAATACATCGCATGCTATTCAAACCTCAAACACAAATTCGACTTTACTAAACGTTGTGTCAGATGGCGAAAACCTTTAAGGTAATAACGCGGCCGTTCCTAGACCAAACTTAAGGGGCTTGAGTAAGGTGACGATTTCTATTCTTATCAATAATCTCAAAGCTGATGCTCTCATAGACACTGGAAGCTCTATTAGTTTCATCAAAGATGACCTCGCCCAACTACTGAATTTGAAAAGGAAGCCCTGTACGCGAACTGTCACTCTCGCCTCTTTAAACAACACTCCCTCTATAATGGTATATTCAGATCGAGTCATATCTACAAGCATCACACGCTACATATCATGGAAAATCTCTGTGCCGATGTCATCATTGGCCACAATCTTCTGAAATACCATTCATCTCTTGAATTGCAGTTTGGAGGGAATAAAAGAACACTCAGAATATGCAACGTCAGCGAACATAGAAGCCTCTGTGCCACTTGTATCTGTTTTCACGAACCTGTCACTGAAAATCCAAGCTACCGCTATACCATCCCGACGTCATTCCGAAGAGGACCAAGCCTTTATCTCCAAAGGAATATTCGATCTGTTAAAAGGCAATGTCATCGAACCAAGCATATCGCCTTGGAAAGCCCAAGTCTTGGTCGCTGGGGGAGGTAATCAGAAAGCGTATGGTTATTGATTATTCTCGAACTATAAATCGCTACACTGAATTAGACGCCTACCCTATACCAAATATCGATGCCATAGTATCACGAGTCGCGAAATACAACGTCTTCAGTCAGATCGATCTTAAAAGCGCCTACCATCAGGTCCGCCTCAGAAGAGAAAATCTATACAGCTTTCGAAGCTTGCGGGAACTTATACCAATTCACAAGGAACCCGTTTGGCGTCACGAATGGGGTTGCGGCTTTTCAGAGAATTATCAGAACTGAAAAGCTTACTGGTACGTACGCTTATCTAGACGATGTCACTGTCTGCGGGAAGGATAAAGAAGAACACGACACGAATTTAAGCAAATTCTTAGAAGCTGCAAAGAAATACAATCTGACACTGAACGCTAACAAGTGTATCTTCGAAACAGACTATCGACAGGGACTAACACGACTCCTCAAGAAAGGATGTTCATCCACCCTCGTCGGTCTTGTAATGGGACGTCAATCCTGCGTGGTTAATGTCTCCCGGACGTGTGTATATAAAAAAAAGTGAGAAATCCCAAATACGATCCCGCCTTTGAGGAAGTGGCGCTCTTACAGAGCAATCTAGAATATTCATACATCCGTCTTCCTGACGGTCGTGAGACAACAGTCTCAAACAGACGTCTGGGACCTTCTCCACTCAGTGACGACGATGAGGAGTATGATGATGCTTTGGAAGTCTCCCTGTCTCCCGAAACCGGAAACGGAGAAACAGCTCCATCCACTTGTTCCAACCACCTGTTCAAGACGTTGAACGCCGCCGATCAGCTCGAGAACGAAGACCGCCTGATTACTTACGGGACTACGTAACGACCATAAACAAGGGGTGGTGAATGATGCAATCTATTTGGTTGTCACCTATTTGTTTGAAGATTGCTTATAGGTAGTGTCACATTGATGTGACGCAGTCACCACTGTTTGCAATTATCCAATATTTACTACCTTAGTTTCGATAATGTTGAATAAAGCCTAATAAAATGTCTTATTTACAACAGGCTTTGACAGGGAAAATATTTTCTCACTTTATATGTAAGTACAATTAACTTGTAATGCTCGCGGTTCCGCCTGTAAGGGACGATTTTTCAGAATAGACTCCTTCCATCTCCTTATCTCCTTTTCAGTGATTCTACCTCTAGAAACTAAACTAAATTCATCTTAATCAGTTCGTAATTAACTAGTTTAACTACTCTTAAACAGAGAGTCAAACGCACTTCTACATTTGTAACGTTCATAACATAACCTAAATGAAAATCCTAAATGAGATTGAACACTATAGTAGCACGCAGGAAACAATACTCGATCCTCTGAATTAATGACTACACGGTCCACTGTCAGGGGTGATCACGCCGCGGCGAATTTTATTTAAACATTTTCCATACAATATCCGTATTGGCTGCGTGTGTTCCCATGTTTAACGCACCTGTTATGTGAAGAATAACAAGGATCAAGGACAATTCAAAAGAGATTTTAGTAACAATACGGTTTATATTCACGTAAAAAAAAATGAAATACACTAATTATTTTGGTTTCAATGTTCTATCATAGTGATTTTATATATTGAACATACCTACACAGATACATACACAGTTACAGGGTATTTTGATGTTAGTTAATACCAAGATCATACTCATACTCATACTCATACTCATTTTTATTGATAATATAAAATTACAAGTCAGGTTTACTTAAATTAATTCACAATATCAGGATTCTAAACAGCATGTCAAGCGGTATGTTTTACAATAGTAATGTAAATGTAATTAACTTAAATATTTAATATGTCTAATTGATCCAGAGAGGACAAAGAGTTTAATTTCTTCTGTCAATAAAAAAGTTTGATACGTCCACCATATTATGATACGTCATACCTACTTTTAGCTTAAAATTAAAACAAAAGAATGTCACGTTGACGACCCCTGCCGAGCAGTATTTCAGGCCAACAATGGGAGGTCGTTTCGTTCGGATCACCTGCGGATATTAGTCGACGACCACTGCCGCTGTTGGCAACCATTGGAGCGGGGTTCGATTACAGGTGTACTTAACGGTACAGAATGTCAGTTTATCCGTGGTAATAATAAACATACGAAATTCGGCCCACAGTGTAAACAGACATCAGAATAAATGGGTGCGGAAATTATTCAACGGCGTTTTTTCAGGATGCCCATTTTATTGGGTCATTATAGCGGTCGATGATATTGTAGGCCATTTTGAAAATGAGTGGAAAGCCAGATACTTAGGTACTTGCTACTCTTCTTCAGGAGTTTCGATCTATTATGGCTGTTGCATGGTAACATTCACCGCTATTCTAAGATACTCCGACATCCTGATTGATGACAGGATTTGGTCTTTTATCTTCTACTGTACCTGTTACCTGGATTTCTCCAGATTCTTGGCACACCCGTGGGTTTTGTGACCAAAAACTGAAGAATTCGTGAAAGTAGAAAAAATCAGTGGAGCGGCGGGAACTACAACTTCTTAAATCGATCCTTTTTTTTTACTACTTCAGCAGTAGTAGTAGACAGCTACATTTGCAAATTCAAAATAATTACCTGTCTGTCTTGGCAAGGAGACCCGAAGGTCAGCCAGAGGTCTCAAGGATAGAGTGAGCGTTTCGCCTCTAGCTACTTATCAATACAACGAATCCTTACATCAATGAAGGGGCCACAACGCACTTGTGATACTGCTTACCATCAGGCAGGCCGTATGCTTGTTTGCCATCATCATAGTACAAAAAAAAGTTGACGATAGGACCTTTTTGGTACACAAATTGATATATAGAGTGAAGCTACAGCAATAGGCACGGAAGCATTAGAACTGCGTCCGTTCCGATCATTACGCGCGCCGCCCGGCCCGGCCCGGCCCGGCCCCAGGGGCCTGTATCCGTTTTTCCAAATTTATAGGCGCGTATTTACCAATTAGGACCCATTCAGGTTAGCGAATAAAGCAAGCTTCATAATGCAGGGTAATTTATGGACTGTTTATTAAACATGACAGGGTTTCGTGATTTCCGTGGTGATTTTGGGTCTACAACTTGTTATTGGTGCGTTATCTTTATCTACCAACAAAATATTAACGGCCGTATTCATAAACGCTCTACAAGCCGATTTTAACTAAAATGGCGTTAAAATTCGTTTGTCCTTATCTGTCACTGATATTTCCGTTCGTAAGAAAGGGACAAAGCCATTTTATTTAGCAGATGCATTTTAAGTTTTATGAATCAGGTGGTAAGTATCTACCATCTACTCACATCTCACACAGATATAGCAATTACAAAAAACACAGAGATATAAATTATAGAGATAGATTGCTGGTAGTATAGTAGACGATGATTATCTTTTTTCCTTACTGCACCCAACACTCGTTAATGTGCGTCACGTCTATAGACGTCGCGATATAAGGCTTAGCTACGACTATTTGAGGTCTCACGTGAACGTGTTATCAAATTTCTGTTTGGGCCAAAATTTGCCTTGTGGCATTAAGTCCTCCCTTTGATTTGTGCAATAAAGTTGCAATATTATACATACATGACTGACCACGGCGTCAACTAATCATGTGTTAGGTTCGCCACATATTACGAGCTTGACTTAAATATTAGTTATGACATTTTGGTGAAGCGGATTTGGTAAATGTTTGGTGAAAAATATCTTACGTATCCATATAGAGCTACAAGTATGTATTAGGATTTAGAAATTTTATGTTCCAATGGGTTTGGCTACACTGCAAATTATAGTTGCCTATGTGAAAGTGAGATAGTAATGGAAATACTTAATGTGCACTAGACGTAACGTGTGATCAAATTTAAATATTATAACAAGCTTTGAATGCACCTTTTACACATAATTAAGCGTTCATCTGAACCCAGTGTCAAAACTTGAACAGACTCGACACAAATCATCCCAATAGACCGCGAGATAAAACATCAGCGCAACTTTCTTAATCCAGGGCCGGCAGCCATACACATACACATACGCAATAGTAGGTACATTACTGCAGAGCCCGGATAGGGATTAGGGATGAGAGGCTGGCAGTCCATTTTCATGCCGAGGTATTTTCTCAAACATGCAATGAAATTAAAAAAGAACTCCAAACTTTTTAATGGCCGTGACTTCATCTCACGAATTGATATTGCAACAAAAGAAGGTCGCTATGCAGGCTTTCAATTTTGTATGAACTTCTCGTCGCGCGGAAAACGTGCAAGGTACTTCGAAACAAGTTCTTTATAAATAAAGAACACAACTTCAATTTTTTTAAATTATTATTATTAAATATTATATTTTTGTATTTAATGAAAACATACAAATCTTATGTGTGAAATAACAACTACAAATATAAAACTTAACACTAACACTTAAATCTACTTAACTACTAGTATAAAGCACTCTCCGAGGAAGTTATTGAAGTACGTTATCAGTTTTTGAATAAATACTAATAGTTACGTCGTAATCTTGAATGAAAAAGCAAGCATTTTGCTAAATACGTTCGTCTGTAGGCGTAAGGACCCTTACTTGCGTTATAACAAGCTTTAAAGTATCACGTTTCGGGCGGAACAACTCGAGAGAACCGGCAACCCCTTACTTCCCGGCCTCTGTAGTAATGTAGTTACTATTATACACCTTGTGTTTTTGTATTTAACAATCTTCGCCTAATGCAAATCAAAATCGGCTAAGTATTCAGATAAGAAGACGGGGTCATCAATTTTACAGTTTATGACTCCAGTGTTTAATTAAGTTCGATTTCACAGAATGCTGTCGTAGGTAATGTTTTTAGGCATTTGCATTAAACTAGGTACCTATTATAAAAGACAACCAGCACACGATGCATTTTAATGGAAACTACGAACCATCATGTAACACGCCTATTCAAATTATCCATGGCCTATTAAGGATTTAATATTATTGCTGAATTCAAATGAGACGGCCAGTATAAAGTAGGAAATAGGAAGATTTTCTCTTCAATCCAGTTTCAGTACGTATACATGCAACCATGAATATTGTCACTATTTCATGGGTAGCGTCCATCATCACAGTTTTATTTTTAGATATCTGTGCAGGCAAATCTAGTGAATCACTTGTAATCGCGATCTCTGAAGGAACCTCGTCTGAAGATGGAAAACTCAATTTTACCCAATTAGTACAAAAATACGGTCATGATGTCGAACAATATGATGTTGTTACAGAAGATGGCTACATTCTTACCTTATTCCACGTCCCAGGAGAAAAACCTCCCGTGCTACTATTTCATGGAATCGCAGATACAGCAGATACTTTTCTCCTTAGAGGTAATACTTCTTTGGGGATTACTTTGGCGAACTTAGGGTATGACGTGTGGTTTGGCAACAGTAGGGGAAATGTTTACGGACGACGTCATATCAATTTAAACCCCGATACTGACAAGAAATTTTGGGACTACACTTTTCACGAAGTTGGCTATTACGACCTCGCTGCTACCTATACTATAGATTTTGTTTGTGGAGAAACTGGCGAAGAGAGCATTTCCGTCGTCGGTCATTCTCAAGGAACTACTGCGGGTTTTGTGTTGTCATCTACGAGAACAGAATACAATAAGAAGATAAACGTATTCATAGCCTTAGCACCTATTGCTTTCTTTAATAATTTGTCACCTCTACTGTCCCTGGTGGTTGCGGCTGGGCCAGACATTAACGCACTATTGATATCGCTTCGTATTGAAGAAATTTTGCAAGACCGCTCAGCAGCTTCAGATCTAGTCAAGTATATATGCAGCCAAGGTATAGTTGGCTACGCCGTGTGCGCTTTAGGAGCTCTCTTTCCGTTTTTTGGTTTTGATCCAATTGGAATTGAACCGGAAATTCTTCCTGTCATCTTTGGGCACTACCCTGCTGCATGTTCAAGGAAGTCATTAGTGCATTTCGATCAAGTGGCGTTGCGGGGAACCTTTGGCCAATACGACTATGGAGCGTTAAAAAATATGGCTATATATGGTACTGCCAGTCCGCCAGACTATGATTTAAGCGCTGTAAAAATGAACGTTGCGTTACTGGCAGGCAATAATGATGGTTTGGCTAATATCAAAGATGTAAAATACCTCCGAGACAAACTGGCTAACGTGTTCTTTGAGGAGATGGAACCAAAACTATGGAGTCATTTAGATTTCGTATGGGGTAAAGAGATGCCTGCATATTTGTATCCCTCGATCTTTAAGCTATTGACTCAATATAATATAGTTTTTGATAGTTAACCCCCATTGTTTATTCTATAATAAATGTCTATAGGCAAGATGACTATAAACATCAGATCTAATCCGGTTCAAATAATTATATGGTTGTTGAATTTTATATTGTGAATTATGTTAATTATTTTCTGGATAGGATATGTTTATTTCTCCGTAATATAACTACAACTTAGAAAAGTTGAAAACCCCCCGACATTTTCATTTCAAACTCCAATATCTCAAAAACGGCTCAACAGATTTTCAAGAAACATAGCTAAGAACATTCGAGATAAAATTATCTATGACACAAAAACACCGCATTTAAATCGGTCCATGCGTTTGGGACCACAGACAGATACACAGACACTCAGATACACAGACGGACACGTTAAACTTATAACACCCCTCTCTTTGTGTCGGGGGTTAAAAATAACCCATTATTGCAGCGACAGACCAAAATATTTCGTGGATGGAAAACAGGTACGTTTCCAGGAATTGTGTTTCCACTGAAGCATATGTTAGGTACAGGGTGCATTTTTTATCAGTGGAAAACTCTTTGGGGCTAAATGTAGATAATACATAATCAGTTATCGGAATAGGTAGAGCTACTGGTAATAGTGTAAACGGAGCACTCAACGCCTTGATGAGCAGCCAGGAAATATCTCAAAAACCACGTCTGGCTGTGCTTAAGGGAGTGTTAGTCCCCACACTTATATATGGTAGTGAAAGTTGGGTGTGGTAGAAGAAACATCAGAGTCAAGTGAATGCAGTGGAAATGAGAGCGTTGCGAAGTATGTGTGGGGTGAGTTTGAGAGACAGAATAAGTTGTGATAAGAGAGAGATGTTGAGTGATGGAAGATGTAGTGACGAAAATTGAGAAGGGCATGCTAAGATGAAGCATGGTATGAGGGAAAACTGGATGGTAATTACAGTTGGAAGGGGACGACCTTATCGAACTTTTTCTGACCAAATTTGAGAACTCCTGAAGAAACGTCAGGTCAAATTACCCTTAACCGATGAACATGCATGAAGAATGTAATGAAAGTGAATGAAGCCAGAAAGGTATGTCGAGATCGCAGCAAGTGGAAATCCGCGATCTCTGCCTACCCCTCGGGGAAATAGGCGTGGTTATATGTATGTATGTATAGAGTACATACATTGCTTTAAGAAATGACGATTTGAAAGTGCTTGTTACTACAGGCCTACGTGAATAAAGTTTATTATGAGTTTGAGTTTGAAACCTAGCTAAATTTATGGACCGGATAAGAAAGGAATTACTAGACCGGAGAAAAACAAACAGTAAAAGCCGTTACGTATTTTTTCCTATTAAATCTATGTATACCTTTCAGACATAGCTTTTCAAATGACGTTTAATTAATCTATACCAGCTTTTGCCAACGACTTCATTCGCGTTGACTTCCTTTTATTGGACAAATTACTGGGATAAAAAGTATTTATAATCATTGTTCTGATCATTACCCCCTAGTGGTGAAATGTAATATGAATTTGGTTAAACCAAAGTTGTGTAGTCAGAGCTTACTATCGTACCAAAATCAGATAACCTGGGGTGAGAAATCATCTCTCGAAATTAAAAAGTACACTGATAAATGTAACGAAATTTTAAGGCCTGTTGATTTTCCTGTTGAACTAAGAGCCTGCGCTGACAATTGCTGTAAAAATGTAGACCATCTCGTGGTTTTTGATAACTTGTACATGAACATAATAAATGCACTTTGTGAGGCATCTATATTTAGTAAGGCGACGGCTAGCGGAGGGGGCAAAGGAAAAGTCATAGGGCGGAATAAACATGTGAGAGAGGCGAGGCTTTGTTTTCAAAACTGGGTGTTGAGCGGTAAACGGACCGTGGGTCCCTAACGCGATGCGATGTGGTCCAGTCGAAAAGTATTTAAATCAAGACTCAGGTGGGTACAACAGCACCAGGAGTAAATCAAAATGGATTTACTTGCCTCTCACCATAGAAAAAATCATTTCCGTAACAATTGCAAACTTACTAAGAAAATAGAGACAAAGCCTGGTCTCTCTGTCACTGTCAACGGCATCTCAGACAAGGCAGTTCAAGAAGGGGCTTCTCGATGATGAGTGGGAGCTGACCTTCTGGTTCGTTTTGGCCCAAATGACGTCATCAAAGCATTACAAATGATGAAAAGGGGAAAATCTCCTGGTCAAGACCACTTAAGCATCGAACATCTACAATTTGCTGGTCCTCATCTGCCTCAACTGTTGACCATGTTATTCAACCTGAGCATCGGGCATTCTTATGTACCTCCGAATATGACAAAAACTGTTGTGGTCCCCATTGTCAAAAATAAAACGGGTGACGAATTATAGACCTCTCTCTGGCAACGATTGTGCAATTGGACAGTTGCTTGCGATTACACGACGCACAGTTCGGCTTTCGAGTATTACACGCGCAGAAAAACGCCTATATATGCGTATTTCTCTCTAAGGCTTTTGACCTCGTAAACTATGACCTACTGTGAAAAAAGCTTGACGGGGTCAAATTCCCTAGAGATTTAAGAAAGAAAGAAAAAATATTTATTCAAGACGCTGCTTAGACTAACACATGGAAAATTAACATTTTTGCTAAAAACTATCGCGAGATGTTAATCTAACAAAAGCGTCAGAGAAAAGGACTCCACTCAGCTTAATGACAAGGTACCATGTAAATACCTTGACGCTGATCTTCCGTGGATACCCTTACAAGAGAGCGCTCCTATCTGCGGCAACATTGATAAAGGATACATAGTAAATGACATATAACGATACATAAATATTATTAAATATACACGGACTTTAGACAAAACAATTCTATTAGCTAACTAGTCTATGAAAACTAAACCAAACAGCGGACTAAAGTAGTTAACCTCTAAGCTGCTATTGCAAGCTGATTACTACTTATTTTTAGAGATGAAATAAAATCGTTTGAATGGGTGAAAATTGTACATAATACTAATACTAAACAGATTTCTGTAAAAATAAAACATATTTTTTGTACTTAACTTTAAATGAAAAAACCGATGCTGAATTCCTGATAGGCGGTGGTATATTGTTCCAACACTTCGTGGCAGAGTATCTAAAACTACCACGAAATGCAGTTGTTTTGTACCTTGGATAGATAAGACGTACAGCTTCCCTGACATGCCGTTGCGAAAATGTTAACTTGTTATACAGGTACTGGGGTGTCCGATTCTTTACACTGCCAAATAGCATACAGGCAAAATGCAGCGCGCGTCGCGACTCCATATTCATTAGCCCACTTCCATTAAGATAAGGTGTTACATGTGTTCTGGGCGGTATGGTGAAACAGAATCGAGCGCACGCATTTTGGACACGTTGTATTTGCTTTTTAGTTTCGAACAATAGACAACCACCGATGACAGTATCAGCATAATTGAGTTTAAACAAAACTAAAGATTCACACAGTGAGATGCTGACATCAGTACTTAAATATTTTCGGACTTGATACAATATTTTTAGTCGATAAAAACAGACTTTAGCAGTTTCTATAACATGGTTATGAAATTTGAGTTTACCATCCATGAGAACTCCTAAATTTCTTGCTTCTTGAGTTAACACGTATATGTTTAGGTGTTGGTACTCGAGCCAGAGAAATGGTTACGTTTTTTCTGACGAGTATTCTCTGGAATGCGGTGTGCGACAGGGAGGACTTACCTCTCCAAAGTTGTTTAACTTGTACGTAGATGCACTGATCGATGAACGCATGTCGGATGCCATGTGGACAGAGTTTGTTTCAATAACATAAGTTATGCAGATGACATGATTCTACTGAGCCCTTCGGTGGGTGGTTTGAGAATACTCCTTGATATTTATGAGAGGTACGCTAAGGAGCAGGACCTTAAATATAATGTACTTAAAAGTGAGTACATGGTGTTTAAGGCGGGCGGCAAGTGCCCATCATATGTCCCACCCATACTTTTAAACGGATAACAGGTGAAGAGGGTGCACATGTTTAAATATCTTAGACATTTGTTAGTTAACTGACGACCTGCGAGACGACGCGGACTTCGAGCGAGAACGCAGCGCATCGGCGATTAGGGCTAATATGACAGCGCGCAGGTTCAGCCGGTGTGCAGTGCGGGTTAAATTAACATTGTTTAAGGCGTACTGCACATCGCTGTATACCTGTAGCCTATGGTGCAACTACACTCAGCGATCGCTCAATGCAATGCGCGTCCAGTATAATGATGCATTCAGGGTAGTGTTGCGGCTGCCGCGACACTGTAGCGCGTCCGGTATGTTCGCGGACGCGCAAGTGGACGGTTTCCCTGCGACACTGCGCAAGCGCAGCGCGAGGGTGCGCGCCAGCCGCCACAGTCTCCTGAACGTGCTGGCCGACAGATGGGACGGTAGCATACTGAGGCACTGGTCCTCCCTACATTTAAGTCCTATTAACATAGTTATATTATATAAGTCCTGTAGTACTAACATTCTATGGATCTAAGTTGTCCGAAATAAATGCATTTAATTATATTTTATTTTCATTTTATTTTTATTTATATTATAAGTTAATCCAGGACATAATCGTACTCTCATTGTACACTAACATTCACCTTAATATCCGGAGAGCCGTTTTTGCGTGATTTAGTAACAAACATCCTAACTTTCGCATTTATAATACTACTAGCTTCCGCCCGCGACTTCGTCTGCGTGGACCCGGGATAAAAACTATCCTATATTTGAATCCAGGTTAAAAAATATCTTCGTGCAAAATTTCATCTGGCCGTTTAAGCGTGATTGAGTAACAAACATCTAAACATCCAAACTTTCGCATTTGTAATATTAGTAGGACTAGTAGGATGCTATGGCAGCCTACATCAGTGCTCTCGCACGAACTGAAGAAGTTCCGCATAAACTTTTGCCCTAATAATTAACGCGCAAGTTAATGACTTATGCCGACTGCGATAGTCGGTTAATCAGGACTGTAACGAAAAGTGAAAACCTATTTTCATTACGCTCATATTTAGAGATGCCAACAGAGAAGACCGCAGCTTCGCAACTATAATAACATCGCTACTTGCTGGGTGCCCCGAGGACGCGCTGTGTTGATCTCTCAACAATAACAATAATAATATAATATCAATAACAATAATTTACTTCTCTCAACAAATAACAGAGCTCTTGTCTCTAGCTGTCAACACAAGGAATCATCAATACCATAGATGGACACATCTATTGACCTGAAGATGTGTTCTAAAATACACGAGAGAATCGTGAGTAATGCGGACAGTGGTTGACACCTCGACGTATGCTTTTTTTTTTTTTCCTACCTATCTTTCCAAGTTGGGCCCCGAAGGGGCCCTTAACACCTCGACGTATGCTGTTTTTTTGTCGGTGGAAATGTTCTTGTGTTAAATTCAGTACTCCGCTAAGCCCACAGATAACCTCCAATAGATAGAGCCTATAAGCGATTTAGTTCGATGCAAAGGTCACCACAGTTGGCGGTAGGTGCGGGTTGCGGGGAGGTCGGTAACGGCGCTGCGATTGGCTGTTTCGAAAATAGCGCGCTTTGTCACATCATGGCGCCAGAAGCGTAGTGATGGGACGCGTTGGTCGTTAACGGTCTTTAGCGGTGCCGCAATCAATTGTTAGTAGAATATTTTACATGGCGTAGGTACCTGTTAACATAGTTTACATTTTTGAACGACTGTCACTGATATATTATTATCATGTTTCGTTCATCGACTGTTTTAATCACCACATAACATAAAAAAGTATGTTAATCGCAATCACGTCGAGTAGTCATATAAAATAATTATTTCTAGCCATTTTACAACATTTACTGCATTATCGTGTTTATATATGTGCCTTCGTCCCGTTCGTATTTTACATACTTACTAGGAAAGGGCGAATGCGATGCTTATTCGACATTAACGCGAATGTTCTAGCTAGTCTTATGTATGATATTTTAAGATTGGTATAGCTAGGTAAGGAAGACAAATAAAAACGATGTCATAAAAAAGTACATATATTTATTCAATGTGATAAAATGATGTGGTTGATGATAATCCTCGTCATCATTCAAGAGGGCGTTAACGTGCTCACTAGCGCCACTGGTAAATAATTGTGATTATTTAAATTTTACGATAGATATTTAAAAAGGAGGCCACTACACACTGTATTTTGTAATTAAGCTACACAACTAACCCCTTCCGAGATCCCTCACACGTCATCGAAGTCCAGCATGAGGTCCATCACGGACACTAGTCCTAATTGCTCTCGAAGACCACTCGAAAAAACCCAAATGCCATGGCTCTATCGCTAACCACCTCCGAGATCCCTCACACGTCATCGAAGTCCAGCATGAGATCCATCTCGTGACACTAGTCCTAATTGCTCTCGAAGACGATTCGAAAAAACCCAAATGCCATGGCTCCATCACTAACCACCTCCGAGAACATACTATCTATGTATTCATTATCAAATTCTATTTCATTCTACTTTATATGAATGAATATTAATTAGGGCTCGCGGTCGTGTCCGGGTTTCGTGTATTCGTGTCGGGTACCCGTGCCCGTGTAACACGCCCGCGGATTTAAGCGGCCGGTCCGAACGGATCCGTGTAATTAGCGCACGGGTACCCGCGGTTACACGCGGGTAGTACTACCCGTCCTTGAGGTGTGAAGTGTCCCGTTGTTCTAAGAATGTGCATACAAGTACTAAATGAGTGTTCGTAGCTTTGCAATTATAACATCTTTTTTTGTGAATAAAAATAGCAGATTAATAAATGTAACAAATTATAACAAAGTACGCAAAGTTCGCCTTCTCAAAATCCGAGACAGGTCGAGGCGGCGCTAGGAGCGATGCACTGGACGTACTGATAAGCGCATTGACAGCTGGTCGGGCGACTGAGTTCCCCGCCGCCACCACCACCGCGGCGCTGAACCGGTTTTACATCGACGCGAACAAGAATCTGGAGCCCGCGCGGATATTCCAGCCGCCTTGTGCTATCTGAGTAGGTATGTAAACAAACATGCTAACCTCATTAAGGCTGAACCGTTTGATTTACATTGCGTTGAAAAAAAGTATACAAAAAATAAAACGCAAAGATTCTAAGGATATTAACGATATGTCTACTCGCTTACTAGACCTAATACCAAAGTTTCTAATCAGCATCTTATGTATACTTTTCAATAGGTGCCTAGAACGCGGAATATACCCCAGTAACTTGAAAAAAATTAAAATACAACCGATTTATAAAGGGAAAGGTGATGTAGACATGTTAAAAACTATGAACCAATATCATTAATACCGTTATTTTCCAAAGTGTTCGAGCGTCTCAAAAGCGATAAACTGATGTCTTACTTTAACTTAAATCTTTTGTTAAATAAGCAACAATACGCGTACCAACATGGCAGATCCACGATCGACGCGGCGCGAGACGTCGTGACGAGAGTGACCAGCCACCTCGACGCCGCGCGACAGGTCGCCGCCATATTCGGCGACCTGTCGCGCGCCTTCGAGCTGGTGGCCCATCCTCTCATTGTATCTAAGTTGGACCACTATGGTGTTACTGGCAATTTCAAAAACTTAATATCCTCGTTTCTGGATAGCCGTAAACAACTAACGTCAGTCCGCGGCGAGAGATCTGACTTATTGGATCTAGGTGACTGTGCCGTGCCTCAAGGTTCTGTGATTGGCAATAATCGGTTTTTAATTCTTATGAACGATTTCACAACCGCCACCGCCGATGAAGAATTCGTGATGTTCGGCGATGACGGTTGTGTCATCGTCTCCGCCGACAACCAGAAGGACCTAAGATGCAACCTCAACAAGGTAATGGGCGACGTTGCCTCTTGGTTCTCGGCTAACGGTATGTTATTAAACATTGAGAAAACCAACATCATGCACTTCTCACTTCACAAAACAAAGAACACAATCTAAATATATAATGCAATGGTCGACTCGTCCCTCAGGTTGACGAGGTGAAATATTCAGGTCTTACCATTGATTCTGGCTTAACGTGGGGTCCCCATATCGACTCACTATGCGATCGTTTGTCATCCGCGTGTTTGGCACTCAGTAGGCTGCGCCCCAGTCTAGATCACATTAATGTAAGAAAAGATTATTTTGGGTATTTCCACTCTCTCCTAACTTATGGCATCGATGGGCAAGCGCAGCCAATCGAGAGACGCCATTCAGACTTCAAAAGCGAGCCATTCGTTGCATATGTGGAGTCTCGTGGGATCATCCTGTTCGTGAACTGTTCAAGGAAACCAAAATTCTCACCCTCCCAAGCTTGTATGTCCTTGAAGTAGCCAAGTACGGGGAAGAAGTAACCTTGAACAGTTCCCGACGCGCGGTGTTTCACACGATTATAACACCAGGCGACGCGGTGATCTGCGCCCACCCGCCACACGTCTCGCAAAGGCCAAAAAATGTCTTCACTCGATAGGACCCAAGATTTACAACAAGTTGCGCCATGATGTCAAAAGCGCCGAGTATGAGGTGTTTTGTTAATAGACTTAAAATGAAACTAGGATCCGATGCATGCTATTCCATAAAGGAATTTATGAATTAAATAAGTATGTACACTGACGGTTACCTATCATAAACTCGAAAATCGTATTACAGAATATTAAAATCCCGAAAACGTTTCCCTTTTTATCAGTTGGCTGAATTTTTGTTTGCCCGAAATTTCTTTTCCCATATTATTATTTTCCCAATTCTCAGTTCGTTGTAATTTTATTTCGCTTGTTTCGAATAGACACTTATTAAAATTCCCAAGGATCATTTGCCAACTAGTTTTAAGTGCCGAAAAGTATTAAGTCCGAAATATTATTATCCCGCTATTATATTAAAAGATCGAAATTGTAGCACGTCGATGCAAATCCTCGATACATTGGTTTGCTATTTTATCAGAGTAGGCGTCAATATTAATTGCTTGACCCTTAGTGTGGGTAAGTGAATACAGACACTTTAACCTAACCTAAACCTAACCTAACCGCCAGCGTGTCGACGTCACCCCGCTTCGCGGGGTGCCTATTTCCGCTCTAAGGGACAGAAGCTAACCCTAACCTAACCTACAAATAATACCATTTTTAGGTTCATTTGTTGTTTTTTTACTGCGGGGGGCTTTGCCCCCCGAGCCCCCCCCCCCCCCCCCCTTTTGCACGTTTTGAGAACTCGTGCAGCACTCTTGTTACCTAAATGTTTGGACCTAAGCGCCTTTTCTATCAATTGTTTATTTTTTAAGGTCACAGTTTTAAATGTAACCTAACCCATTTATTAGTCAAAGTTTATTTTCGCATTGCAATTTTAAAATGCACTTCTTTAGGGTTTTTAGCATATCTGAATGTTTTTTTAATCGTGTAAAATGAGATTTCGATTTTACGTAGCATCGGAATTATGAAAAGGTGGTAAACAATTCGGTTGTCAAATAATAAAGTTGGCAATCGTTCGTCGGGTTATTGAGTTTCTGGAAAACGACCATGTGGGAAAACAAACCAGCGATATTTCAAAAGTATGGTAAACAAAGTATATGGATTATAAGAATTCGGTTAACCGTTTTCGGACAAGTGAAAATCGGGCAAGTGTTTTTCGAAACTTCGATAGGTTACCACACTGACAACCAAACAACTTTTCAACTGGCTCGCTGCCCAACCTACTGATACTATATGGTAGTTTAAAATGTCTTTCTTCCGGAAACATTGACAAATAAACAAATGTACTAACTAACCATAATTATACCGTAATGTAAACTAAGACATACTTACGTAAATGTTGTACTGTTATGTATAAATGTTATTTAAGATCTTGACAAAAATTTACATGTAAAACTACGTTTTATCAAGGAATAAATGAAATGAAATAATGATAATGGTATACTTTAGATAGGTATCGTAGGCAGAGTAATGTTGCAAGTATCGTTTGATTCAGTGCCTTATTCGGTGCTCATATTCAACCTCGTGAGTAAAGGTACCGTTAAAAACCTTAATTTCGATACCACATTCAGTCCCTTATTTAGAACCATAATAGCATGTACGGTCGAGGAAAATGAAGGTTTGGCAAATGTCAACTCTATTTGAATGACGTTACGGATCAAAAGTGCTAAACATTAAATTTCCTCGACTGTAAAATAAAATAAGCGCTCGGTTAAAATTAAATAGTTCTCATGTACAGTCAGCCAAGAAACTGGTCTACCACTTTTGGACCTTATTTTGCATGCAATAGAGTCGAAAAGCGATAGATCACTTTCTTGGCTGACTGTACTTACCTACTGTTTTTGTTTAGCTATCATATCTATAAGCGGCTATTAATAAAAGTTAAACAGTTTGCGTGCCTTTTGTCAGGCAATCATTAAATAAAATACTAGGTTTATACAATATTATGACGCAATAGAGCAAACATAGGCTTCCTGCGATGTTTCCTTTTGCCACATACCTAATATAAAACAACATCATACACACCAAACCCATAGAGATGCTAATGCAAATAGAGTAAAGTGAAGTAATTATATTCTACTAGCTTCTGCCCGCAACTCCGTCCGCGTGGAGCTCGTTTATATCGTAAGCTCGATACAAACTTTCATCCCCATTTCACCCCCTCAGGGGATGATTTCCGGGATAAAAACTACCCTATGTCCTTCCCCGGGATTCAAACTATCTCCATACCAAATTTCATCTCAATCGGTTCAGCGGTTTAAGCGTGAAGAGGTAACAGACAGACAGACAGACAGACAGACAGACACACTTTCGCATTTATAATATTAGTATAGATTTGCCTCAACTCAAATGGCCACGGACGGTCGGAACCCGCGTGTAATTAGAACCCGCGGGTACGTGTGTGTGGGTACACGGGTACCCGGGTACCCGCCCGCGGACCGGGCGGGTTCGGGCGTGTCCGTGTAGAACGGACGCTTAGCACCGCGGGCTTAAGAACACGGGTATTCGGACGGGCGGGTTTACACGTGTAGCGGGAGCCCTAATACTAATACATAGCAATAGCTAACTTCGACACAACATATTATTCTACAATACTCTAAATTACCCAAAAATAAACTAAAACCATATAATATCTACTCTTAAATCAACAAAAAACTTCCACCACGGCAATCATGCGACGGCACGCGAGCTCTCTCGATTTTTCTCGCACTATCAGTCTCTTTCTTATTAGAGCACTTAGAACAATAGGTATAGTGCGAGAAAAATCGAGGCTATGTCGCGGCCGTCTCATGATAGACGTGCTACAATAATATATTCCGTTAATTAGCTCTGGAAGCTATAAAATAGGGCGAGATAGTAATTTACTACGTCTCCCTCTACCTCATAGCTTGTAAGACGGTTGCAGTCCGCCACGCTGCCTTCTTGGTGCAGTTTAAACCTTATAGTTCATCGTATAAATTATCTATGATTTCTTACAAAATAATTTTGACAAGGCAATGACAAGGATATAATTATTAATAATCTTTTTTTGGTGAATTTTCGTATTAAAATAGTACACGAAAGCACGGATGTGTTAACGTATTGTTTCCTTAAATGAATCTGAATCGATAAAATTCGAAAGCATCACATCACTAGCCCATCACTAGTGTCACGTGCTTTCGTGAGAAAGGAACAGTATATTGCCATTTCCATTTGATGAAAAGGGACATGGATACTTCACTACTTCTTGTGGACCAGTGTAAAATGAACTCCGCGTGACAGACTGAAATTTACATTTATATGATAAATTTAACTTACCTGTGAAATGTTATTCAGTGGGTTGTGTAAATAGATGTTCGGGAGTTTTTCCATCACCACTTCACACAGCAAGAACTAACTTTTGTCGCAAAATCAAGTTTAATTTATTGGTTGTTTGACGCACGTATAGATCGCGTACCTGGTCGATACTGACAATATGGCGCGGGGTAGTGGGGGGTTATCAGTGCAAAAACATATATGCGTGGTGACCGCACGTCGCCCTATAGGCTCTATCTATTGGAGGTTATCTGTGGGCTTCGCGGAGTACTGAATTGAATTAGGTTAAAACTTTGTGGTTGGTGGTGTTAAAAGTAAATAATGTATACTAAGTACTTGTGTAATCAGCTGGATGAAGTGAAGTAGAATAGGCACGACGAGGGGCATACTGAAATGATCGGGAATAGAAAAAAACCGATCGAAGATGTAACTTAATTATTTTTTATTTTTATGTTTAAGTATATATTATAATGATATGAGCGCTTTTGTCTAACATAAAACATTTTATTATGACAATGAATAAAGGCTGAAGTTGACATTGAAATGATGGCATCGTGTTATTCTGCCGTATTACAAAGTTCAAACCTCAATCAGTCCCGGATAACGTGATATTTCAGGCTTATAAAATAAATAAAAAATGTAAATTTATTTATTTCCAAATATAAGTTACATGATAAAGTACAAATATATACTCGCCAAACTATTAAGTTTGATGGCGAGACGCGCTCATTTACTATAACTATTGTAACTTAACCTAATTTGCTTTTATTACTATTATACCTAATCTCTTCTCTAAACTAGAAATATTATTAATCTTCGTATAAAATATGAGGGAACGCAAAAGGAAACTAGCTTTTAAACACCATTTTTTTTAGATTACGTTATTTTTAGAGTCATTCGAATACTTATAGTTATAGATAACGAAATGTGATATACCACGTGTAGATTATACTAATTTCTTTTTTTTCACTACCGGGATGTATTCAGGAGTTACCACTGTTTTTAGTCGACCTATAGAAGATAGAGCTAGGTCTGGAAATACTGAGATGCTAGCTGCACTGACTAGAGCTGTTGGGCTGGATTTTTAGTAAAAATAAACAATTTTTCATAATTATTTGAATGCCAATATGGTTTCAAAAGTTCAATGTTAATGTCATAAAATAAGATTTTCTGGTAACTAAGGCCTAAGTTATCCATTCCCGATCATTTTGGTGTGCCCATCGTACTGTCGAAAGCTATTTGTAAAATTAACAAAGCACACAAAGAGCGATTTATTGTACTTTGTATATTTTTCTACTAAAAAGTTTAACTTATGCGTAGATAATCGATTGTGGAAAAGCTCTTACTAAATGAGCGTTTCTCAAAAAAAATGCCACTACATTTTTTCGGAGATTTTCTGCAACTTTTATGTTATTTCTACTCAAAATCACGATGTCCTTCAATCCCACTAGGAGAAAAAAAGTGTCCCAAAATGTTCATACATTTTTGAACTTTCCTATTGTATTCCCACCATACATAGTGTATGGTAAATGGTAACACAATAGGAAAAATATCTTTGGGACAGTTTTTTGTCCTACCAGGGTCGAAAGAGCTCCTGATTCTGAGTGGAAATAGTTAACATAAAATTCCTAGAAGTACAATTAATAATAGTGGCGTTTTTTTTGAGAAACGCTCAAATCTTGAATGATTTTTCGCCTACTGAATTGAAAATATAACCTGTTATTGAGTAATGCCATGAACATTTTGTGGACTACCAGTGATAGGCATAGTTGTTACCTTAGAAGTCCAGAGCCCGGAATTTTCACGGCATAACAAAAGACTGTCGCAATCTTACTAGTGTTAGAAACATTTTTGTATCGATATCGAGTATTTTTGTCGAATATTTTAAAATACTTCGCGACGGTTAATGTAAAATAATATACGAGAAATATCTAAAAAAACTTACTCAACCTGAACAACATACCATTACAATGAATTTTCTAAATTCCTTGACGTCGAAGGAAGTTGAACGATCATTTAGTATATATAAATGGCTTTGATACACGAAACTGTCTGTCTACTCACAGAGAATGTTGAGAAATTAATGATTACATACTCTTATTACTAGGTATCAGAAATAAAATGGCATGTGCTGCTGTGAGTACTGACGTGGATTTCGAAGAAGAAATTGCATCTGTTTCTATGTAATTTTATACAAACCTCACGTAATTTTGTGGACCGTTTTTTTCTTCTATCACACAACTATCCATATCGATAAAAAATGTTACTAACACTAGTAAGGTTGCGACAGTCTTTTGTTTTGCCGTGAAAATTCCAGGTTCTGCGTTAGAACGGTAAGGCCGTTCTATGAATCTAATTAATTTGCAACTTTGCAAGTAAAAACCCCCTCTCGCATGTCCTCGGTTTCAATACTGATAAGGTTATCGTTGTCATCAGGTAGATGACTGTCGTTCGGGCTATTAGATAATCTTACTTTCATACTTCGCAGGCGCGAGCGTAATTGCCTTACCGAGTCATTGACCCATGTCTTTGATACACTTACAAGTGGATATTGTTTAATGGGAAAGTGCAAATTGTAATAATAGATAATAATGTCTAGTACTGAATTTACAATTACTTTTATAGTAGCTAGTTTATTTAAAACAGATTCCCAGTCATAATTACTTAAACTTAAATTAAATTGGTCTACATTATACGAGGAGAATATTCGTTTCCATATAATCTTATTACATTGATGAGTTTTGTCTACTAATATTGATATAATAGTACATTTATGGTCGGATACATGCATTTCAAAAGAATTTGTGCTTAGAATTTCATGAGTTGACATGTTGGAATATGCGTGATCTAAACAGGATTTCCTAGTCTGACATATTCTAGTAGGAAAATATACAAGTGACTTCAGCCCAGCGGCTGTTATTAAATCGGTTAATAACTTCTTTTCGGAGTTATTTCTTAAGATATCTACATTAAAATCTCCCACAATTATCACTTTATCCTGTTTTAGCAAGGGGCATTCGATTAACTTGTTAAATCGTTCAAGGAATGATGAGAAGTTGTTTTTCTCACCTGGTTGGGGCGGAGGTTTGTACACACACACAACAATAACGTCCAGTCCAATGAGTTCAGTCGCGCAGACCTCCAGATCCAATTCTTGACAGAATTCTGAAACTTCCTGCCTTTCTATTGTCAGGAGTGAAGACCTGGTGTAGATACATACACCTCCGCCTTGATGTTGGGATCTGCAAAACTTTGCGCTCAGTTTATAGTTCATTATGTTCACTGATACCATTTCGTCTATCAATAGCCAGTCTTCAGATAAACATAGCACATCTTTTTCCGTAAGATGTTCGAGCTCGCACTCTAATTGTATGTTTTGTTCTTAAGCCGATTAATGTTTTGATGAATGACAGATATTTTGTTGGATTCGACCATTAACTTCGTCGTTTTAACACCGCTGGGTTGTACGTTATATCGATGAGAGGTTGCGTTCATCTTTATGGTATGCATAACAATGGAAATTACGAACCAATATGCAATAATGTAATTGTGTTAATACTGTATTTGCGAAAATAAAATATTCCTTCTTTCTTTAATACAATTTTTCATGGCGTATTAAGGATATAATAGTATTGCCGTATTCAATTGAGCAGGCGGTATAAAAGAAGAAGTAGTGACATTTATCTCTTAAATCCAATTTAAGTACGTATACCTGCAACGCGCAACCATGAATATTATCACTATTTCTTGGGTAGCGTCCATCGTCACAGTTTTATTTTTAGATACGTGTGCAGGCGAATCTAGTCAATCAATTCTAACCGCGATCTCCGAAGGAACCTTGGCTGAAGATGGAAAGCTCAACTTTACACAATTAGTACATAAATACGGTCATCATGTCGAACAATATGATGTTGTTACAGAAGATGGCTGGCATTCTCACCGTTTTCCACGTCCCAGGAGTAAAACCTCCCGTGCTACTATTTCATGGACTCGCAGATTCAGCAGATACTTTTCTCCTTAGAGGTAATACTTCTTTGGGGATTACTTTGGTGAACTCAGAATATGACGTGTTGTTTGGACATGTCAATTTAAACCCTGACACTGACAAGACATTTTGGGACTACTCTTTCCACAAAGTTGGCTATTATGACTTCGCTGCTACTATAGATTTTGTGCGTGAAAAAACTGGCGAAAAGAGTATTTCCGTCTTGGGTCATTTTCAAGGAACTACTGCGGGTTTTGTGCTGTCATCCACGAAACCAGAATACAATAAGAAGATAAAGGTATTCATAGCATTAGCGCCGGTTGCTTTCTTTAATCATTTGACACCTCAACTGTCCCTGGTGGCTGCGGCTGGGCCAGCCATTAACACTGTTTATAACGCTGGGTATTGAAGAACTTTTTCGAGACCACTCAGCGGCTCCGGATCTTGTCAAGTCTATATGCAGCAAAGGTATAATTAGCTACCCTGTGTGCGATTTAGCAGTTATCTTCCTGTTTGCTGGTTTTGATCCAAATGAATTCGAACCGGAATTTATTCGTGTCGCCATTGGGTACTTTCCTGCATGGTTATCAAGAAAGTCATTAGTGCATTTCGACCAAGTGGCGTTGAGGGGAACATTTGGCCAATACGACTATGGAGTGCTCAAAAATATGGTTAAATATGGTACTGCCAGTCCGCCTGATTACGATTTGAGCGCTGTAACAATGAACGTTGCGTTGCTGGCAGGCAATAATGATGGCTTGACTAATATTAAAGATGTTAAATACCTCCGAGACAAACTGGCTAACGTGTACTTTGAAGAGATGGAACCAAAGCTGTGGAATCATTTAGATTTCGTATGGGGTAGAGAGATGGCAAAATATTTTTATCCCTCAATTTTTAAGCTTATGACTCTATATAATAATTGAAATTTAGTTGACCGTTATCACCCCATTGTTTATTATAGGTCCGTATTTTCCATTATCTAGTTGTTTATTGTTACATTGTGAATTATATTATGACTGTCCGTCTTCAGTTAGTTGTTAAGATTATTGTTATTATAAGTTTATGTTAGTGCTTAAATAACATTGTATACATTTCACAGTGCCTTGGTGTCTCACTGTAATTCTGTGTAATGTTGACCTGAGAAATACGTGGCAATATAATATAATAAAATAAAAAGTAAATGGCATTACATATTTATATCCATTTAATTCTCCAGAACCCGAAATCTCCCGACTATCTCAAAAGTTTGTTCCAGTACCATGGCGTGAGTTGTATCCGTCAGTTTCGCTCTTCAGGTAATTTTTCCCTCGCTATTCCACTTCACCGAACTGGTTTAATGTCCAATTCATTTACCATTCCAGTCGCTCGCCTCTGGAACGGTCTACCCGTTAAAATCCGTCAGTCTCCGACTAGATTCGCGTTTAAAAGATCTTTACGCATTTTGTTTGCTAGTAGAGCCGTAGATTCTTAGTGTTTCTGTTCACTATTTTCGTCTGTATATACTTATATATAAGTATATGTGTATGTATATATATGTATATAAGTTTAAGTATATACAACAACTACTACATATCAACTTCATTGCGTACCGTGTGACCGCATCTTTAAAGCGAAGTTTGGTTTTGCGAGTCATATTTATTTATTTATTTATTTATTGATACATGGAAAACCAACAGCGCAACATATTTATAGACAAAATAATAAATCCATATAGGCAATTACAGATATTAGAGAATATATGAATAACTGACGGAGTCACTGTCGCCGGACACGGCGAGGAGGACTATATCTGCCGTCATTCTTAAAAAGGCAGTCATCTACAAGTAAATGTATGAAGAAGACCTTTTAAAATAGTACGGCAGATATGTATATGTAGGTATTTATATTTGTATGTATTTTATCTGTGTATTTTTATTTATTTGGATATTGTTGTTATTTATTATTAAAGGTTGACTGGTAGAGAATGCTTACGTCATTAAGTCCGCCTTTATACGATAAGTGGTTCTTTAGTGCGATAAAGATTAAATAAATAAATAATCAAATAGTAACGTTACGAAATTCCGTTTCAAATGACGTTTTATTTAGGGTAAAACCCGGATAGTTGCCCCAGGGGTATAGTTGCCTCGATTGTAATACGCTAGTTTCACGAATTAAACACGTATTATTTTATTTATCTATCGAGAGATTCTGCAACTACAACTAAGTTGACCGTGTTGCATGTCTCTGTGCGATTGCATGGGAGTTTTTGCGGGATCAATGTACTCTTTCTCGACGGGGCATCTATCCTAAACGTAATTTACTTGGATTAGGCTACAATCCCCTATGTGGGATAGTTGTCCCAAAATTTAGAGGTCCGCAAAAATCGCCAATACTCTAGAAATATTAAAGATAATATTTATTAGTGGAAATCACATATCAAAAAAAACAAATCAAAAGTAACATCTTTGTTAGGTTCAATACGGGGCATAGTAAAACGTCTCCCGCGTAAGGTTCGTTTTAAAGTTTACAATTCCTTAGTTAAATCTCACTTAGACTACCTATCTAAAAGAGATTCAAATAACACTAAATAAATAAATTAAGGTTTCATTATGACTTTTTCACTTCAACCAAAAAAAAAGTTTACTTGCTAAGTAACCACATAGTACTTAAGTCTTATTTTATACGATAAATTAAAATGCACCTAATCTACTTTAAGGTTAGAAAATTTGATTTACCTGTTTCTAGCGTGTTATTGCAAGCGCTAGTTGCACTAATCTTCTACCTCGCCACCCATCATACAACTTACCTACACAACCACCATGTAAAATGTACACAACTTTATCTTCTACTTAAGGGGGTGAATTGGAAATTATTGCATGCGTTGAAATGCCGTTCTGACTAGATTAAGAACAATAAGGTCTGATTTTCAGATATAGGATTCTTGACTATATGATTATTTATCTGATTTAATCGATACATGATTGCCTAAAATTTCCTCGACAGAAAAAAATTGAAAGATTGGGTCTTTATTTTCGTGTTTTTACTCAGCCTACTCAAAACAAAGTTAATATAATATAGTATTTTATCTCATCTAAAATCTCACTTAATGAAATATAAATAAAACTACACTAAGTTAGGTATTTATCGAAAATTGTTGCATCTCTTTTTCTCGTGCGCGGAATGCATAAGCGTGTCTCGTTCAAGGAGGCGTGGTCGACTCTAATCAAGGCATCCCCTTAAATAAGTATCGAGACAGCGAAGCGCTTGCGATCGTGTCGCTAACTGACGAAAAAACTGCGCGTGATTCGTCAACCATACTTCTTAGGTTCTTCCCCGGATAACGTTTGAATGAATTTTGTTAAAAACCCTTGCGAGTACCCGTTAACTAGACTTTACATAGTTTTTCTTAAAGATTCCTTTCAGATAAATACTACAAGTATTTTTATTGGATTTCACTTTTTAGTCCCTTATAAGCATAACATGCAATAGGTATCGTTAAAGTAAAATCCGACAAATGTCTTTAACGTATTCTGTAACGTAAATAATAATTTTCTGAATTTGATATCTTTAATTCTCCGTAATAACCCATTATACCACCGGCCAAAACATTTCGTGGATGGAGTACTTGGTAGACAATAAGTACGTTTCCACAAATTGTGTTTCCACTGAAGCATATGCCGAAGGATGCATTGCTCTGTAGGTATGTTGTCACCAGGGTGCCCCGAGGACGCGCTGTGTTGATCTCTCAACAGATAACAGCGACCCGCTCTTGTCTCCAGCTGTACACACAAAGAACCATCAATAAGAGGTCAGGATAACACTTTTGTTTCCCCTGCTAGTCGAGCACGTAACACATTGTTCGTGCGTCAGGTACACAGATCTAAATGTCACTTTTTGCGAGGGAAAATGATAGCTCTAGTCGTCGTAGTCTTCTTAAGGTGCGTTGCAAAAAGTTAAGTGATCAACTGATAATCTCTCTGGAATCGCAAACGTCCACAGGCATAGTGCAAACCTTTTAGATAGTTTATCGTTCGTTCAATTTAATATTTTGTTCGTTCTTTACGACGTATGTTACCATGTGTATTGACATTTTATTTATTGCTATTGTAATTAAATGGGAACCATCTCGAATCATTTAGCAATGGGCCCGCGAATTTTAAACGGAACTACCTAGTCAACTCGTTCGTCTATCTTATCTTAACGAATCAGTGAGCGCGCGAGTTACGGCCCGCTTCGGGAGCATTCGGTACGCCGACGAACTTGGTATTTGAATTCCAATTCTAAAAACTGGTCGTTAAGGGAAAGTTCGCTGTTCAATTGTCAGTTTACAATATCAAGATTTTACAGCGATACATCGTCAAGTCGACTACTGCGGACTAATTTATTTTCAATTATAAGTTAACGATAGAGTTCTGATCGTATTGAAATTTAAAGATTGTGAAGAAATTAATTAAATGACGTATTGAAATAACATATATGTGGGCAAGCGCTCTAACTTGCGTACGGGCAAAGCCAGGTGTTCACACAAAACGAGAAATGCCTGCTACGCGTGAGATACAGGTTACAGAATTGCTCGTAGCAAACTTGCGTGGAGAATAAGTTAACACAAGTAGGCTTTTGTAAAGTTACGTTGCCACGACCGCCTCATACAGCGACGGTACAAGCAGAATATGCAGCCGACGTGTCAGTCACCCGATTTTTTCCCGACTTCCGACTTGTTATCAAACTGTCGCTGCGCGTGGCTAAAGTATATATACTGTGCTACCACTTTAATACACCATCATTCCAAAGGAGTTGTACATACTTGTCCCGTTCCAGCTACAGCGAGCCTTTGATAACCGTAATAGGTAAAGTCCCCATTTTTTTTACACTGGGCCATGACATATGGACACGTGTAATAATGATGGAGCTGTCTCAGTCTCAGAGTGGCTTAACTTAAGTGGTAGTGGACATTGCACTTAGAACTGATGGGTATCGGGCGGAAAAGTTCTCGAGTGGCGACCAGGCACCGGAAGACGCAGCGTCGGTAGACACCTGGCAATGTGGACTGGTAAATGTCGCGGAAGTCCGGTCACTTTAGCACTTTTTGGGGGAGCCTATGTCCAGCAGTGGATGCCTTTCGGCTGACATGATGATGATGTCTCAGACATTGGTTTACATTACCAATAATCGCATGACATTCAGTGCAATAAAAACTAACAAATTTGCAACTTTGCCTTAACACAATTCACCTGATAATGGCTTATGGAAAGCCCGCCTTAGGTAATATTTAACGTTCGCCAACGTTAGTGTGTGGCCACGCGTGATGCGATACCGGCTAACGTCGAACGTTTAAAAACGTTGAACGTTTTTACACGTCTAATGGGTTGGAACGAGAGTGTTTTGTTTATTGCCGCGGAAACCGTTTTAATAATCTGTGAATTTGATGTATGTACGAATAAGTAGCTATGAGATGAAACTCTGTATGGATCGTTATATCGGGAAAGACGCGCCCGACACGTGCTATGAGGGGTAGTAGGGCGTGTCCTCTAAGATTGTCATGATCTATGCGGTGTGTCTCATTTAAGTATATCCATACTAATATTATAAATGCGAAAGTGTGTCTGTCTGTCTGTCTGTCTCTTACCTCTTCACGCTTAAACCGCTGAACCGATTGAGATGAAATTTGGTATGGAGATAGTTTGAATCCCGGGGAAGGACATAGGATAGTTTTTATCCCGAAAAACCTTCCCCTGAGTAGGTGAAATGGGGGATGAAAGTTTGTATCGAGCTACGATATAAACGAGTTCCACGCAGACGGAGTCGCGGGCAGAAGCTAGTGTACATATATGACAAAAAGTGAAGAAGATGGTCATAAGTACTGAATAACTTTTTCCATGAAATCGCGATAACATTTTTTATGATGCGTTGCTATGTGATTGCCACGAAAAATTATTCTTATTCTTAATCATTTATACAGCTAAAGCAACAATTATAATCTGAGCGATTAGAGATGACAACGGCACGGACCTTCTAGCGTGGCAGCGTCAAGCGACGCGTCTGCAGGCGGCCACGGTCATCTAATGATTCAGATAATGAATGATGAATGATCTAGATAATTCTAAGCAAAGGAGACCGGAGTTCGCTATGGCACCTAATCCCAAGACTAGACCTTGTCGATTACTAAACTGGTGTCCTCACGATGTTTTCCGAAAAGTTATTATTATTAAATATCGAATGAATCCGAAATATCAGGCACACTTTTTTTAAAGACCGTGGCGTGGTAAGAGTATCCCACGACCTCCAGAATGAAAGTTAAGTCGCGTTACCGCTCGGCTACAGTGTCAGTGCCTCGCCAAAACCCCGGCCGCCCTAGGCTGGCTCTTGCGGGTTCGCAGCGTAAATCAGTTAGCGAAGATTGCTTCAGAAGATGACGCCGTAACGCGATTCCACCGGGTACGCTACTGTTTAGCGGGGCTAGGGTTGCCTATTCAAAGTTATTCGAAAATTCAAAAGATAAAACCTGTCAACCGAATTGCAGGAAGGAGAGCAATTTACTCCAAAGTTTGCATATAAAGGGCATTGGGTAACCTTGTATGAGAAAAAATGACGTTTTTATTTTATGCAGCAGACAAGGATGTTTTTTAAATAGTTGTTTAACGCGTTAAACAATATCGGAGCCGAGATATTTAAGTTTGAAGTTTTGTTTATAACTTTTCAATATGACCTGTGAAAATATCTCGGCTCCGATGCATTTTAGTGTATTACATTTTAAACAAAATATGTTTGTTTTGAGTAGATCTATCATAATCTACCACTTTTACGAATGGCCGCTCATCTATAAAAATGACAACAATTTTACCCAAACCCCCTACTAGCTTTCGCCCGCGACTTCGTTTGCGTGGACCCGGGATAATAAAACTATCTTATATTTTAATACAGCCTCGAAATCATTTTCGTGCAAAATTTCAACGAAATCGGTTGAGCCGTTTAAGCGGCATTGAGTAACAAACATCCAAACATCCAAAGTTTTTATAATATTAGTAGGATAATATCAATGTTATAAAGTTAGTGTTTTATTTAAAGTGCAGTTTTCACTTGTAATGTAGTGTTATGGTCATATATAAATCATAGTATGTGGTGTCCTATAAAAATGGACTACTAAATTTATATTACTCTCAAGAATCTTTACATAAGTACCTGTGATGTTAATTAACTCTTAAGATTTCAAAAATTGAAAATCATGCTTAAAAATTTGGTTGCAGCAGGAAAGCAAAGTGCTCGTAAAAGTGCAAAAAATCGAGACAACAATTAGTTTCAGTTCACGCTTGGCTAAAATCAAGGATATTTTTTGGTGATAAATGTTTTTTACACGGCCACTGGCAGATCCAAAAGAAAGTGTAATGATTTATTTTTAGCAGTCTTTGTTACTATGATGTTATCGTTTAAGTTTCTGAAGTAATTTTGATGAATAAATTGTCAATCGATTCATTGTTATTATCAAAGCAGCAAAAATTCAAACTTGTATTATAAATAGGCCATTCAATCCACGAGTGGCGCAATCAATCCACTCCGCAATTAACAAAATACAAATTAGGGCGCATTGAGGAATGGAGCTTCATCATGAATTTAGTATTCTATAGTTACTTTGAGTATTGTGTACTTTTTGCGTCGTGTCTCAGAAGCCTAAAGTGCCAACCCTATCCGAACTCTGCACGTAGCCTAAAGGGTTCGCGTCAAATTGGCCGGTTAAAACAACCACATTAGCCACCGCACGCCGATGCGTTTACACTCATAAATATTAAACGTTTGAGGGGCGAAAAATAACTTTAATATTTCGTTACTGCTTTTGTTTTTGTCGACAATAGTAGGTACCAATTGATACAAGTTAACAGAGAGATTAAATAGAGCGAAACTTAAGTCTATTAATACCATGAACAAATCTGCCGGGGACCGCCCACTACTAAAGTTAGTTCGAGTACCTGTATTCAGTGACTATATTTATGTCTACCGAGAGATTATATAATAAATAGGTGGAATCTCAATGGCAATGAGAATGGGGAACTCAAGAGCTTTGGTTGCACGAGAAGAGCTAGTCGGGTCATAGAAATGGTCATCTACTGTGGGATTGTTTAGGATTAAGCCTCACTGAGGATTAACGATCAATATACAAAGAATTGGCAATGTTTTTTAAGTACATAAATTTCTAAAGTAGACCAGGTTTAAGTGACACTGTGTGTTGAAATGTCAACTCTAATTGGCAATTACAGTCAAAAAGTCGAGGAGGCAACCGACCCTTTTTGACTAATGTAGCGTTTTTTTACATATTTTAGTGTATCATCATCATTAATCGCCAAAAAACTGTGAATACAGTTTGGCGACGTAAAATCTGTACCTTAACATTTTAAGTTTTTTTTATTTATTCAATAAATAAAAATTAAAATATATATATATATATATATTATGAGCAAACCACTTCGATTCGAAACGACGAAACGAACAACAATTTAGAAATGTAGAGCTAACTCCTGTTATTTATTTATAATGGGAGCCCAACAGTTGTCGGAGTTGAGGGCATTTGCATATTCCAATCTCGCGGCGCCTCGGGCCGCGGACAACACGGGATAAATTGACTACACAGTTTACAAAACGATCTAACAATAAGTTTATGAAAAAAATGAGTTTGCGTAAACATTTCGTTTCTTTAACATTTTCACGAAAGTATTGCTGAGTTATTTTTGCTTGTGCACTCACTTTATTCACCCGAACGGCTACGGTCTTTTGCAGTTCCCGGATTGCACTTTCCAACGTTTTTAGCGACGTTTTTACAAGTTACGCGAATTAAAAATGCACATTATATTCATCAGCAGACTCAATAATATCGTATGGTATTAGAAGCCATGGGAGGACATACAAAACCTATATGGAACATATACATAACATTACAACGAATACTATTGGAAACGTTTATGCCTAATAACATTAGAAAAATCCATAATGATGATAACAACGGCCTATTTCAACACTGTATGGTAATCAATACCTATAACCGGTTTCGTCTGTCCTTACTGGCTGAGGAGTGTATTTCATTTCATTTCATTTCATTTATTCCTTGATAAAACGTAGTTTTACATGTCAATTAGTGATATATCTAATTTTGAAATTTGTAATTTTGATTTTTTTATTTTATTTACTTATTGTTTTATAAGTAAGAATGAATTTGAATATCGAATGTTATTTTTTTAATTTTTTTATTACGTGATGCTGCATGTAGGTAGTACGTATCCAGCTCTCACCTGGTTTTTAAAATTATATTTATTTCTCTCTCGCCTATCCCAATAGTATATTAGTATAGTAGTTTATATATATATTAAATTGTATGACGTTTCCGTGAGTCACCAACGGTGCTGGCTGAAAATCAGCGCTGCAGGTGTCTGACACCTCAGCATAATGCTGAGCCAGTGTCCGGTTCACTGCCGCAGAGACACACTTGTTTCATGTTTCATGTGCTTTTCTTGTTCATTTTATTATTTAATAACCATGTGTGTCCTGTGTGTTTGTGAATAAATGTATCTTTCTTTCTTTTCTTTCTTTCATATCATAATTAAGACAAAAATCGCGCCCCAACCAGCTACGCTCATTAGATTACCTACCAACATACCTATCTACTACCAGCCAAACACATTGTCAGTATTAACCGAATACCTACCAATTATGTTACCTAGCTAAACTTAGCTCAATGTTAAGTAGTTAGTAAACCCTATCTGAATACATAAATAAAAAAAATAAAAAATATATACATTACGTGTACCTTACAGTACGTGTTACCCCCCCGAAATTCTGTACCTAAAAAACATTGAAAATGAAAATATTTTTATTGTATATATGTATATATAACACAGACGAGTATCTTGGTTCGATGTTTGCTATATAACCCTTTAAAAGGCAATGGGAAATATATTGCCACCAAGATTGGGAACTTTATGTGATAGGGTTCAATTCTATGAAAAAAAAAAAATAGGTAGGTACCTCTATCCCCGTTAAGGGGTCAACGTAGAATTATAATAGAACAACATCTGAACACATAAATATTGTACGTGGCAGCAAATCCGATGATCGTATCACAGCATCGTCGGACTACAAGCCTTTAGCACCTTTACCCCCAGCACTAATCGGCCATTACAGCCGGGACCCGCCCCCCGCCCTCGCCTCGCTTCATTTGCAGCCAATTAAACGGATCACCCTATGAAACCCACAAAATACCTACACTCATACAGTATAACCTGCTGAGGCTCGTTTTAAAAGACGCATTAGATCATGCCAGAGGGGTGATTACGTACCTAACTTTTCGAAAAACGCAACTGTCATTTCCCCGTACAAAAAATGGAATCTAAAACTACCTACGTAATGTACATACAAAGCGTTACGCAATCTACCAGCTGGTGTAAAACTCAATAATACAGTTTCAAAAGGTTTTATTTCACAGTTCACACACATGAAAATATATTGCACGCGCTGTCGGAACGGTACTAACTACTTGCCGCGCGGGCGACGGTTGAGCGCGGTGAGGCGCAGGGCGCGAGAGGGGCCCCTGGAGGGGTGAAAGATGCGGTAAATTTGGGCGCGAGCGTTACACTCCCCCTCTAGTTCGAAGGTAGCGCCCCCGCTTTCGAACTAGGAAGAACTATAACCTACGGCGATGTCGTTGAAGATACATTTCTATCAAAAGATAGATGAGAACCGAACTATAGGCCGCAAGTGGTCGAAATGCGATACTGCCCTGCATCGAACAGATACCCTCCCCTGAACGAATCTACCTTAAACGTTACTTATTAATCTAAATATCGGCCCGGTCTTCCGCGCTTCCGTTTCTCCCTCACGGCGGGTTGAGCGCCGCCGTGAAAGGGGTGAGCTGTGAGACGTGATACTTACCCAATACCACTCCATCGCTAATACGATCCACCGTATAAGTTGTAGGGCTGACAATTTCTCGGACTCTGTACGGTCCATCCCTCCGTGGTATAAACTTGGGTGTCTGACCCGCCGCTGTATCATTGGAGCCCTGCGTCTTCAGTAATACGAGAGCTCCTGGGTCGTAATCAGGTGCTGGCCCACGGTGCTCATCTGCATACTGTTTCTGCCGTGCCTGCGCGCGCTCGTGTACATTCCGAGCGTGCAATAACGTACCGGCCAGCCGTTTCAAGTAAGGTGTCACCGCTGCTACCACGGTGTAGCCCTCTACTATCGCGCGCATGTCGGATGTGGCGTCAGCTGGCGCACGTAGCTCCCTGCCAAACGTTAGGAACGCAGGCGAATATCCAGTGCTAGCGGTTACTGCTGTGTTAATTGCAAACCTGATGGCTGACAGATGGACATCCCACGAGCTGTGGTCGTTACCGACTAATATTGCCAGCTGCGGTTTTATGTCACGGTTCTTTCTTTCGATCGGGTTCGCTTCAGGGTGGTAATAAGGTGTCAGGGACTGCTCGACCTTTATAATGTTGCATGACTTCGCTGACAAATTGGACTCCGTTGTCGCTGATCATCCGCCGAGCGACACCGTGACATAGAACGACTTCTGATGCGAGTACCCTGCCACATTCCAGACTGGTGGCCTGCTTCAAGGCAAATAACTCGACCCAGCGTATACACACGTCTTCTACGATTAGAATCCATTTATTACCTTCAGTGGTTTCCGGCAGGGGCCCGAACAGATCGACCGATACGACCTCAAACCTCCGAGCGACGGCGGGGGTCTGCACTAGCCCCGCTGGTTTCCTTGTGTCTACTTTATAGCGCTGACACGCCACGCATTGCTTGATGTAAACGACAACGTGCGTACGCATCCCCGACCAATAATACTTCTGCGAGATGCGTTGCAGCGTGCGTTCGGCGCAAAAATGGCCAGCAGTGGGCGCGTCGTGGTAGTCTGCTAGTACCTGTGCACGTTCGTGGTCGGGAACCACGAGGCAGGCCTCTTCCTCTTCACCATCGGGCTCGTATTTGAAGAGTACGCCGTCGGAGAACAGGTACCCTCGATCTGCCCACTGTCTCCCCTAAAAGGATCGTCATCGGCCTCTAGGTCTTCCATGATTTTGCGTACCTCCGGGTCCTTCAGTTGATGGTCGCGCTGCGTATGTCACTAGGCGTACGTACAGTCGTCCCTAGACTCCATCACACACGGCGGCCGGGAGAGAGTATCCGCAATCACGTTGGACTTGCCATTCGTGTACTCGATGCGTAGATCGAGTCATCAGGTTTGCAATGAACACGGCGTCCCCCTCTAGTAACATGGCAAGGCCACGTATAGCGTGCTCGTCGCTCACGGCGGTGCACTCCTTGAAGGTCTCCACTGCATCTAGGAAGGCTTCCACCACTTCAGGGTCACGCGATCGGCCATCGAAGCGCGCGGTGCATCTGCTGAAGTTGCCGGCGGACGCGGCGGCGGCGGCGGGCTCGATGGCGTTTGAAGTCGGCGTGGGCGCGGCTGACGCCCTAGTCTCCGTTAAGGTTGTCGCGCGCAACGTTTCAACGAGGTTTCGGTTTACTTCGGCTTGTGATTCTGCAAAGGCCCTCATAAAAGTTGACACGAAATGCTCTGCGTTGAAAACGTAAGGCTGCGCCTGCGATGCAGACGTTCCGGCCGCGGGATTAGTATTCGCTTCATCGTTCTGGTGATTGGCGGCTGCAGCGTCGTCTTGGCCGCGCTCGTCGTCTGATCGTTTCTCCGAATCACCTTGGCGTCTTGCTCGTTCCGCGGCCGTTTTCTTTGGCGTTTTCTTCGGCGGCATGACGTCGGGCTGGGCTAAAGCTCGTCAGTCGGTGTGATATCGGTTATAGGTACTTCACAGTGAGCAACACAACACGGATGAATTCCACGTGTCGCGGCTACCATACTTCACAGCCGTCGTTTTATAATAGTTATAACTCGGCACAGAGTTCGGCCTCGAGTTAGAGCGCCATTGTAAAACTCAATAATACAGTTTCAAAAGGTTTTATTTCACAGTTCACACACATGAAAATATTTCGCACGCGCTGTCGGAACGGTACTAACTACTTGCCGCGCGGGTGATGGTTGAGCGCGGTGAGGCGAAAGGGTGAAAGATGCGGTAAATTTGGGCGCGAGCGTTACACTGGTTAAATATTGGTAAAACCAGGGACCGGCCCGCTATCCCTTATAAAGGGTTTTGTATGGGTTTTGCATAAGGCTTAACTAACCATACCCTTTGCCGACGAAACCCATTCATTTTGCTTTTAAAGCCCTTATATAAGCGCTAACCCATATGAGCAAGCGGTATCCCAATACCCTTACAAAACCCTTATCATCCGCTCACCAATAGCGTATAAGGGTTACACTTATAAAGGGTTTCCCTTTTAGCACGTAAGCGAGCTAATTTATATCGTCTACCTTGTTCATAAAGCACACATTACTCCGAATCCAATAGTAAGCGATCGTCGGCGGCGGCGGCGTTCTTTGATGTTCGCGCGCTTCCGAATGATCGAAGCCGCTGTAGATTAAATACGGTTCAATTTTACTCCAGGCAAAATACGGTTTTGAAAAACATTAATTTATAATAGCGTTTTTTTTGTTGATTTCGTTTTAAAATGTTGTTCTAAGATGATATATTCAAGAATCCGGCAAACTATCCACCCGGAAGTAATTATGTAGATTTAAATGAAGCATGCATTGTCTTTTTTTGTACGATTTATCTTGAATATTATAGAGCAAATATAAATGAACCAAAATAAAGACAAAAATATTTATTAATATTTTTTCTGACTTTTCAGTAGCTAGTTAATTTATTATTTTTTTGATGTCTGAAATTTTGTCGGATTTTGTCGCTGGGTAACTATTTAATTGATAATATATCAGTTACACATAAAAAATTAGCTATTATAAATTATTTCCAAAATTGTCATTTTTTCCATACAAGTTGTCAGTTCATTGACTGGACTATTTTCAATGGCAAAGAGTTGTGATTGGCTGTTGGTTTGCGCGGGTCGAGCGCATCGTCACGGCGGTTTTTTCTTTAGTCTTAGACACGTGCCAATGTTATGCTTAACGACGTTTCAACACATTTTGCGAGGGAAAAAACCTTTTCGTAAGATGAAAATTTTGTAGGCCTGCCAAGTTATTTTCTTTACTTATTAATGGCAACAGCTTTTTACTCACATTTTGTATACATCGCCAAGAATTTCCAGTGCCGTCCATTCTTTTTATTAATTTTCTAGTCGCCACGAGTCAATATTTTTGTTAATTACCAAACACGCATTAGCAATGTTTACAAATATCTGTGAAACGTGCTGTGAAATAACTTATAATGGCGCGCAACAGTTTTTTTTTCGTTTGCACAGTACGCGCGCATGTGTTCAGCCAGACTTAGATGAAATCTCTAAACAGCCAATACAAAATAAAATAAATATTTTCGTTTTAAAATGTTATCTTTATTAATTCATGTAAAATGTTATCAAAAGTGAACAACTCTAGTTTTACTATATTCAACGTTTCTATATCATATCCAAAAAGAAATAGTCAATTAATTAACAAAGGATTTAATTTGTTTAGTCGAGTAAGAATCCATTTGTCGAGAATTAAAAAAAAAGCTGTACATTCTGTACAACCCGGTTAATTTAAGAATGCACCGTGTGCATGCATACATCTTGCTGCAAGGTGCCAACGTGACTTAATCGGGATATAACCATAACACACAAGTGTTGTAATGTTATAAAACACGCGTGTTTAATATCCAGGATTATGAGCCTAAAAGCGACACAATAAGAGGTAAGTTACGAGCAATTGTGTTGAAAATATCATTAAAATCTTCTTTTCTACGATTAATATTTTGGAAACTTAACATATTGTGATTATATTCCTCTTTAATTATTTATCTTCTTAGGTGTAGGTTTTTTACAATAAGAGAAATACAAGTAGAATATAAAACAACAAACAACAATTGTAATCAAAATATTTTTCGAAAAACCCGACTGCTTTTTTACAAGTATTATAGCCTATGTCACTCCTACGATGAAGAGGAATCCAACGACACCTCATGTGTCGAAATCCGTCAAACGGTTTGGCCTACAGGGCGCACACTGGGCTGAAAATCGGCTTTCATAGACATAGGAATCGAAGTTAACATTTTAAAGTTTTTGTGCTTGAAATGGCTTATGCTTGCCATTATTATGCTAAATTATGATCCTGGCGTGATTTAGCACTAAAACGTATGAGTTATAATTTTTTTCCGAAAAAAATGTATGGAGCTATAACGAAAAAACTGGATATCTCGGGAACCGCAAAAAAAACACAAATATCCTTACAGCTGGTTATATTACTAATTATTCCAGATTTTTTGACTTACTACATATTTCAGTCATAGGTGCGGTTTTTTTTTTAAAAATCGACGAAATTTTTAATATTTTTTTTCGTCCCAGACGTCTTACTTTAAACATAAAAGATAGAAATATGTATGTTTTGTATCTAATTTACTCAAATTATGAAAAACTATACATTGACATAAAACCAAAAGGATTTCCGAGCTCATGTTACGTCTTAAAATATAATTTTTCGTTTTATTTTCTGCGGTAATGAGGAATAACGATATCTAATTGGACATACTTACGAGATTGCATCAATTAGTAATGATAATGATCATAGCAATAATAAGTAAATTACTTGTAATACGTCTTAGCAATGACTTCTGATAAGCAAATAGCATAATAGAAAGGTCACTGGTGATTAAAGCACCATCATTAGTACACAAGAATAAAAGCATCGAACGTCTATGTGACAAAATCACTACAAAGTCTTGTACGCAACTGTTAACATCTAATTATATATTTTGATTAATTTTCGAAATTGTAACCATACAAAAATATGTTTAGTTTTTGTACCAACTTTTACTTATTTGTTATTTTACAAAGCGGGAGTCCTTCTTTTAATGATGGATTATTATTCGAAGCAGTTGGAGTCCAGTTAGGCTCTAGCCTATCAGAAGAAGACAGTGTCACCCTCAAAGAATTTTGTCGAAGATTCACCCGATCTGCTGAATGGAGATGGAAGAAATGTAAGAGAAACACCAAGGACTTCAGAAAAAACTACGAAAATTGGCTCCAAAAAGATGTTGATTGGCCCGGCTGTGTACAAACCAATCTTCTTATGCCTGAACTACAAGAAGAGTCTACTTGTTTGGAGTATTCTGCGACATCAACCAGCACCGAACTTACCTCTCCAGAATGTTCAACATCATCATCTTCAATTGGGACAATGACAAAGCACCCAAGAAAAGCCTTCGAAGACCTATCAAACAAGCAAAAGAAGAGAAGGTCTGACAGTCATAAAGGTGAAAACTCAACTGAGTTGGCTTTTACAGCGGCACAACTTTTGAAAGAGGATGGTCGAGATGATATCGCATCTGTGATTGAAAACATGCTTAAAAACCCAGAAATTGCTACAAACATATGTAGAATGATCAAGAAGCCGAATTGCTCCGCTGTATTTACACCAGAAAAAGCACTCGGACTTTTCATTTCATTAAAACTAAGTAAATGGCAATACATCACTTTAAGGGAGACTGCTATTCGAGAAGGTGCCCAGAAGCTTTATCCGTCTTACTACAAGATACAATCGGCCAAATTACAGTGCTATCCTCCGAAGTCAACCATAACTATAACGGATTCATCAGCTGAAATTAAACTTCAAGCTTTACTTGATTTAACAACGAAGAGGATACTGGATGGATTATCAAGCAATGTAGAAAACAAACAGCTGACGCTAATATCTAAGTGGGGTTTTGATGGTGCTTCTAGTCAAAGCAGATATAAGCAGAAAATGGAAGGCGAACAAGATGACTCGAGCATATTCATGACATCTTTAGTACCACTTAAGTTGGTTTCTGGAGAAGACATTGTATGGACGAATCCAAAACCTTGCTCACCCTCCTATTGTCGCCCATTGATGTTCAGATTTGTGAAAGAAAGTGAAGCAGTCGTACTTGAGCAAAAAAGAAAGATAGAAGAAGAAATTAAAGCTCTACTCCCTACGGAATACAATACTTGTAAGATACATCATGCCCTGAAAATGACGATGATTGATGGGAAAATTTGTACATACCTTTCTGCAGCTAGGTCAAATGCTACATGCTATTTATGTTTGGCTAAGCCAACAGAAATGAATCGCATAAATTCTGTTACATCAAAGACGATAGCCACTGCGTTGTACGAATTTGGATTGTCACCACTGCATGCCCGCATCAATTCAATGGAATGTCTCCTACACATTTCGTACAGACTCGTCTTCAAGAAATGGGCTGCAAAGGGAGACGAACATAAAAAAATTATGAACGAGACAAAGAAAACAATTCAAGATCGATTTAAAGAAGAGCTAAACCTTTTGATTGATATTGTGAAGCAAGGTTCGGGGACCACAAACGATGGGAATACAGCAAGAAGATTTTTCCAGAATCCAGAAAAAACTGCAGCAATAACCGGATTGAATGAAGAGCTCGTACGCAGATTTGCCGTGATACTGCAAGCAATAACATCCGGGGAACATGTTGCTGTTTCGAATTTTAGAGAGTATGCCTTGGAGACGGCTAAAAAGTACGTAGAGTTGTATGATTGGTACTACATGCCATCAACCGTGCATAAATTGCTAATTCACGGAGCTGATATCATCGCCAGCAATGCCATTGTACCTATTGGAAGTCTCTCGGAAGAAGCTTCAGAAGCCCGAAATAAAGATTTTAGGATGTTCAGGGAACATAACTCCAGGAAGAAAAGCAGACAAGCATCCAACGAGGATATTCTCAACATGCTTATTTTATCCTCCGATCCTCTAATTACTGCAATGAGACCGACCCAGGATGCAAAGAAGAAACAGTCGTTTTTTATAGAAACGATAGACCTACTTAAATTAGAGGAACCCCAAATTGAGGTTTTAGGTGCGTGTGACGCAGAACCTGACTCTGAATTAGATTCAGAAGACAGTGATTTAGAAGAATAAATTAAAAATAAAGACATATTGTAAGGTTATGGTGTTCTTTTTATACTTGTTTATTATTTGTTTTTCTTTAAAGTTGTTATGGTTCTGTCAATATTTGTTTTTTTTTATGTAAATAATACTAACCTATGTAAAAAAAATACAAGCAATTTGATTAAATATGACTCACCCTTTATTGAAAATGCGAAACATACATATTTCTGTGTTTAATCTTTAAATTAGGACGTCCGGAACGAACAAAAAGAATTAAAAATTTCGCCGATTTTTTTAAAAAAAACCGCACTTTAGACTGAAATATGTAGTATGTCAAAAAATCAGGAATAATTAGTAATATAACCAGCTGTAAGGATATTAGTGTTTTTTTTGCGGTTCCCGAGATATCCAGTTTTTTCGTTATAGCTCCATACATTTTTTTCGGAAAAAAATTATAACTCATACGTTTTAGTGCTAAATCACGCCAGGATCATAATTTAGCATAATAATGGCAAGCATAAGCCATTTCAAGCACAAAAACTTTAAAATGTTAACTTCGATTCCTATGTCTATGAAAGCCGATTTTCAGCCCAGTGTGGGGCGTGCCAAAGCATGAGACATCGTCACATACACACATACATACATAGGTACATACACTCGAAAAACATAACCCTCGTTCGGCAGTCGGGCAAAAACAAAATATTTATTGTTAAAATAAAGATCATGAACAACGAACATGTTACTTCTACTTATAGGTTCCCTATTTGGATAGATATTTTGTATGTAACTTAATGTAAATTGTAAACAAAAAAACAACACGTGACTTGATCATTCAGCCAATAAGATAATATACTATAGATATCTACAAAAGGTTGAATCTGAATGATCAACCAATTCACGTGGTTCTGTTTTATTTAGTTAAATACCTATCCAAACAGGGTATAAGCACCTGTTTAACAAAAAAATCTGTGAACTAACAATATCATACCATATTTACTTACCCATGGCTGATCTTGTAGACCTTGGTTTTATCAGTTCAGTCAGTCCAGTCTGTGCGCGGCCACAGCAACTGGTATTCGTATTCGTACTAGTATAGTAGGTATGGTAGGCGAACAAAATAATTTTACAAACACTAGCGTAGATATACACTAATCCTGTCTCCTTTACGCAAGGCTCAACTACGACATTATTAAAGGGAAAGCTTTATAAAAAGCGCTTAATCAAAAAAAAAAAAAAAAAAAATCAAAAATCATTTATTTGCTTAATAATACACATGTTTACATATAAAATGAGATGCCAGGCGGACCCCAAACTAGGCTGAGCCTGAATCTTGGGACCCTGGAGTGCAATTTGTAAAACAATATGAAGTTATTCAAGAAATTAGAATGAACTCAAAAGAGGAAAGTAATAACAAGCATTATACCTACATATAAGAACACATGCGCAAACTGTGTGTGTGTGTGTGTGTGTGTGTGTTTTGTATTTGTGTGCTTGCGTGCTTGTGTGTGTGAGTGTATGTGTGTGCGTGTGTGCGTTAATGATAAGGGTAACCCTTATTAAGGGATTGCAAGGCATATGGGATAGCAGTAAGCAATTGCAAAGGGCTAGCCTTATTTTTAGCTGAGTTTTTCGATAAGGGGTAGTCAAACGAATGGGCTAGCAGTTCAAACTGGAAAGTCTTTCAATGGGTTAGCCTTGTATAAGGGATGCCCTTTGAAAGGCTTTTACCGCGGAAAGGGTTGTCCGGTCCCTGGGTAAAACTGGAGAGTCAGTAGGTAAGTTATTTGATTGGAACTCTTGATGCGTATGTTGAACAATCGAATGTGGTTTGAATTGTTTTAGAATGGCGTATTAGTTTAATTACGAGGAGTGGGAATCCGCACCCTAACGGTCACCCGTTGTAGCCCCAAGAGAAAATTCACTGTACCTTTCACCAGTAACACCTCAAGAAATTTTAAAAATCATTAAAAAACAAAAAAATAAGCGTAGCTATGGCATCGATGAAATGCCCTCCATACTTATAAAACAATGTGCTCAGGAGTTAGCCGATCCTTTGTCACTACTGATAAAACCAATCATTTCAAGAAGGTACTTTCCCAGACCTCCTAAAAACATCTATAATCAAACTAGTCTTAAAGAAAGGATCCCAAACCTACTTTAATAACTCCCACCCTATAGCGCTCTTAACGACTTTATCAAAGATCTTTGAAACAGCCATGACCACAAGGTTACATTCATTTTGCGAGAAATACAATATTTTTAGCGACAGTCAAAACGAGTTTAGGAAAAATCGATCAACAGCACTAGCTGCTTTTAAATACATCCATAATGTCTTAAACATAATAGCAAAAACCATGCTATCGGTGTACTGCTAGACTTGAGTAAAGCCTATGACAGAATTATGCACAATATCCTTCTGAATAAACTACATATACGACATTGGCGTGAGGGGAACAGCCCATGACTGGTTCGCCTCGTACATCACAAACCGTGTGCAATGTGTGGAAGTTGAACACTACGACTATAAAGCGGGAAACTTAGAAATAATACGATCAAAAGAGACAAAGGTAACACATTCAATCCCCCAAGGCTCCTTGGGTGTGTTCTATTTTTAATCTACATAAATGACATATCCCTTGTTATACCTTGCAAAGACGACCTAGTCTTAAAATTACAACTAGACTGTGTTAAAAGAAATAACTACCTGGTTAGCTGATCATAACCTGCAAGTAAACTTTGGGAAAACAAAATTGCTTCAATGCAAGCCACACCAACGACGAGCAATTAAAATAGACTATTGTTTTGAAGGCATCCCGTTAGAGCACGTAGAAAATTTCCCCCTACTAGGCATCACTATTGACTCGGCAATAAATTGGAAAGAACATGTTAACAACATAACGGCCAAACTAAACAGATTCACTTATGCACTCCATATACTAAAGATATGTACAAATGCTAAAACTGCTACTAGCGCTTATTATGCCTATGCCCACTCTTGGTTGACGTATGGCATCGTCTTGTGGGGCAATAGTGCAGATTTTATACATTTATTTAGGATGAAAAAGGGGTGCTTTAGAACAATAAACAATATAGGCATTCGGGAAAGCTGCAAGGCGCACTTTGCGGAGCAAAAAATCCTGACCTTGCCGTCAGTATACATTCTAGAAGCATGCATTTTTGTAAATAAGAACAAGCACCTATTTCCACAACATTCCCGACCTACCAATTTACGTCCACGAACTGAATTTCAACGGCCAACTTCAAAATTGCAAATGGTTCACTCCGGCCCTTTCGCAATGTGTGTACGAGTAAAACTACATATAACTTATCGACCGCATTTAAAAACGAAAATAACATATATGAAAATGAAAATGAAAATTATTTATTCGTAACAAACAAATATAAATAAACATCATCATATCAGCCGAAAGACGTCCACTGCTGGACATAGGCCTCCCCCAAAGAGTGCCAAAGTAACCGGTCCTGCGCCACCCGCATCCTGCGGACTCCAGCAACCTTTACCAGGTCATCAGTCTACGTTGCGGGGGGCCTACCCACGCCGCGCCTTCCGGCTCGTGGTCGCCACTCGAGAACCTTTCAGCCCCAACGGCCATCAGTTCTACGTGCTATGTGCCCCGCCCACTGCCACTTAAGTTTAGCTATTCAGAAGGCTATATCGGCTACCTTGTTTCTGCTGCGGATAGGCAAATTTCTGATGCGATCACGCAGAGAAACTCCCAATAGATTAGCCCTCTCCATAGCCCTTTGGGTGATTTTGAGCCCACTTACGAGGCCTATAGTAAGCGACCACGTTTCAGTGCCATATGTCACCACAGGCAACACACACTGGTCAAAGACTCTCGTTTTGAGACACTATTAATGAATATCACATACACACATATAATACTATTTAATTAGGTACTTAAAACTATTATAAATGTAAACAAATGTAATGTAATGAAATTTCTAAATGTAATGAAACGTCAATATCCAGAACATGATACTCTCGCTCAATGCATTAGTCATCACGCAGATCGCATTAAATCGGAATCATTGACCGCCCCTCGAGAGTACAATGCAAACCGGATTGTCAATAGTAAAAATCCATCTAAAGAGATGTGGCGCGTAATCAATGACGAAGTATCCAAAAAACCGCTGATGGTGATAGCATCTCACTTGAGGATGAAAGTGGAAAGGTCTTACCCTCTCGCAAGGTACCGGAACACTTAAACCAACATTTTCTCACATTAGCTTCAACATACACATTAAACATAAACAAATCGGACTCTGTACAGTACCTCACACATTACTTACACAACACTGACATACCTCAACATGTTCTGCCCATGGTTACACTCACAGACCTAAATCGTACGTTGAGGTCAATGACAAAGACACGCGGGACCCTTGATATTTACTTTATATCACTGAACATACTCGAGTGTGTATGGCCGGTCGTCGCTGGATTGCTCGTGAAACTCATAAACACCATGTTCACTTGCGGTGGATACACACCGACGTACTGAAAAGCACTCGAGTGTGTCCAGTATATAAGGGCAAGGGTGAAAAAAGTTCTGTTGACAATTACAGACCAATCACTATCGTGCCAAATATCTCTAAGATTATTGAATCCATTGTGTCTAACTCCTTAATGCACCATCTTGAAACAAACAACTTACTGACGGACAGACAGTTTGCCTATAGGAAAAATAGATGTACCACAACAGCTGCATATCAGATATACGACTGCGTAACAACGGCGTTGGATACGAAACAAAAGGCTGCAGGGGTATTCTGCGACCTGTCGAAAGCGTTCGATGTGATTAATCACGACTTGTTATTACAAAAGATAGGTCATTACGGAATAAAGGATAACACTCATAGACTACTCACATCGTTTCTAAAAAATAGGCGGCAGACAGAAAATCGAAGGCAAAAGCTGAAAATCTGAGGCGGGTGTACTCGAACATGGAATTCCACAGGGCTCTTCGCTTGGAAATACCCTGTTTTTAATTTTTTGTTAACGACCTCCCTTCCTCTGTAGCCGAAGGTACTATGGTGTTGTTTGCCGATGATATACCACAGTTGTAGTAACCGATCACACGTACTCACAACTCGAGCAAAAGGTAACAAAGACGTGTACCCCAACTTCATGAGTGGTTTTCGGCAAACGGCCTCATAATCAATGTGTCAAAGTCCAACGTGATGTTGTTCACAGCCGGAAACACTACACACATTCCACTGAATTATTATTTTCACCTTACGCACATGGTCGCACGTCGCACGTACCGTACAGCATTCCAGCAAGTTTATTTCCTAAAACAATAGAAAACCCGAAGATACAACAAAGAAAAGGATATTATGAAACAGTGTATGGTTAAATCCAGAAAAAATTAACAAACAAATTAGTATTACGAACATTTTAACACAAAAAAAAACGAGAAGAAGACAGAAGTGTACCCTCATGTGCGAACAATTGTGCATTGTACATTTCGCCACATCAGGGACAGAAAAAAGGTAATGAAAGATATATACTACACTCTATATACAAATAAAATTTATCGGCTTTATCTCGGAATTCCAGCGTTCATATTTTCAAACAATTTTGTTTTAGGTTCCACATAAAAAACACAAAAGAATTACAAAAGAAAGACAGGACAACACGACGGTCTTACACACAGAAATGCTACAAACTACAGTAATCCGGGCATCTTCAGAGAACACTTTACAAAATGGGATAGAAAACACAGGTATATAATTATAATTACCATCATCAACTCACTTATACTTATATAACTTTAAGACGTACGGGTGTCATCCAGAGTTGCCAGTAAGGCAACACCGCTGCAGTACGGGTGTCAACTAATATAGCAGATCGAAGTAATGGTCATGTTTAATATTTTTTTAAGTCAAAACGGGACCTTTGTTTTGGTAATAGCGGTCACATTATGCATTGGGATTAGTATATAGTTCGATTTTTTTAGCATTAGAAAGACCTTTACAGAAGTAAGTGTAACGTTTTTTATAGAACACGTTTTACGATACCTGCCGTAAATGCGGCGGAATAAGTGGAAAACTATGAAAACATTTTTTAAAGCATTTTGCATTATTATTAGACGATAGCAAAATGTGTAATTTGCATTTACTTAAAAGGATTATTATACAGCATTAATATTTTATTTGTGTTATTTTTAATGTATCGCAAAAAAATTGCATGATAAAAACCCTGAGAAGCAGAGGTTTCAAACAAACGGAACGTTTTAAACGCATAAATTGCGACTAAATTGAAGAGATGTCTCACATTAATAAGAGTTTAGCGTTTTGACATTTACTATCGGTCGGATAAAATGTTCGCCATTACATTGTTCATGTTTGTTTTTAAACGTCACTCATCTCGTATGTCATGCGAATGCAAGTGCGATACTTTGTCATTATCCCAGAATCTTGTTGTTTTGAGTTTTTAAGTTTCATTGTTTTCCGTTAAAGTTATTTTTATTACCTTTCGTTGATAGTGCGTTTTAAGGTTAAAACCACCCAATTCAGTGTAGTGAAAGGTTAGGTTAGGTTAGGAATAGTTAATAATAATATATATAATATTTACAAACCTAAGTGATAGGACATGTGAAATCATTGATAAGTACCTACCTATGATGTAACAAAGAAAACTTCTAAAGAAACAGGTTTACGACACCTGCTTCTTTGTTTATCGAATTTCTAATGCTAAAAAAATCGAAGTATAGATGCAAAGAAAAAAATATCATAATGTTCCGGTAGATGGCTCTGACAAACATATTTTTAAAATTACCGCATTTAAGCTGTCAACTGGGGTTGACACCCGTACTGCAGGAGTGCAAATAATTGAACTCAAACAAAAAACTATTCGTAGTAAATTATTGCTCGATTTTTTTCCTTGGTCGATGGTGTACTAGGTTATCGATATATCGACAACTGTCTCGATAGACGCAAATCTCTATTTTCCATAACTCGTAAATTGTTTTTATGCAACGTTTTAAGTGATTGATATTTATGCATTATATTTTATTGATTAAACACATACTTATTGTGCGTGTGATATTTCAAGTGTGTAGCTGTAATAAATACTTCAAAAGTTACAAGTAGGTGAAATTATGCCTAACCGCTGCCTCTCGCGAAAACATGGCCGTATTGAGAGGTGCCGATTAAAGGCGATTTAAGGCCCCGTCGGTAAAAGGTTAAAAAATGTTACTATTCAACCGAACAGTACCTAATAGATAAGGAATGTAAGTAATTTTAAGGGATATATTTATTGTATTGTATTGTAGGTATGTATAGCCGTAAGAATGCAACGCCCTAGCAGGGTTCATTCTTGAAACTTTTAATGCAATTATGTATTTTAATTTAAGACCTTTTGTAAACAGCATGATGCAATAAACAACTTGAACTTGAACTTGACTTTGCTCACCTACATCAATTCAATAGAGTTATCACTTACATAAGTATTCGTTGACTGAGTAGTAAGCTTTTTTAACTAGAAATCTACACCAGGCCCTTATTTCACCAAATTGGCAAGTGTCACCTGTCACTAACAATTCGCCATACATTGCTTGTTCTAGAAGTTAAGGTGGTCGCTAGGTTACTATTGGAGACAGCAATGTACGGAGAATTGTCGTTGTCAGGTGACAATTGTCAAGTTGGTGTAATAGGGGCCAGATGATTAAAAATTCTCTCTTCCTATAATATTTTTGACATAAGTCCCGTTTTAGATGGGGCTGCACACAACTTGTTTTGTAATCTTCTATTTGAAAAGTACTGAAACTGATTGAGATTCGATTATTAACATATGTAAATGTATAATTCACAAACAGTGTTTAAATTGTATGCGTTGTTTTTTTGGTGTTTAATTAGTATTGGATATGAACACTTGTGTAAATTGGCAGTATTTGTGTTTGATAGGTAATTTCGAGGAGTCCATACAATTTGTATTCCGTGTTACCTGAGTATTTTTGCGTTTAACTACTTCACATGATATTTATCAACTAATTCTGCAACATATCGTAGAAATTTCAAATATTATATAATAAATAAATAAATATTAAGGGAAAATCTTACACAAATCGACCTAGTGCCATTGTAAGCTCAGTAAGGCTTGTGTTATGGGAACTAGACGACGATATATATAATAGTTATAAATACTTAAATACATAGGACACTTCCATGACTCAGAAACAAATATTCATGCTCATCACACTAATATTTTCCCTTACCGGGATTCGAACCCGGGACCTTCAGCTTCGGAGGCAGCGTCGCTACCCACTAGGCTGACCGGTCGTCGTAATATGTATTTACCAAATAGGTACCTAGTGATGTCACGTATCAGCCGTGGATAATCTTACGAAGGTCTAGACGTAAAAAGGTACTTGTTCTATATACCTCAAGTCCTCGCTAAGGAGAAGCGATATTACGAGAACAATATTTCTTTGCTATTCCGCTAAAAAACGCAAGCAAAATCTCTTGCCAGCATCTCCTGATGATGCCTCGTAGAGAGGTGAAACACGTGTCGAAGTTTTTGTCATTATTGGTGGTGGTTTGCTGTAATTTTTGTATGTTTATACGCAAATAGTTGCATCTTATCTTCACTAATAGACCAGCACGTTTTTAGCAGAATAGCAAAGAAATATTGTTCTCGTAACATAAATCATGGACGTGGACAAAGTACACTCTGGAAGAGTGTACCGTGTGGGGGCATCAACGGACCTCTTTACAGGCGGCAATAGGGGCAAACCTCTCACTGTCGAGTGTCATCAACGCCATGCTCGACAGCGAGGAGGCGTGGAGAGCGATGGCCTGCTTCTGTGACGACGTAATGTCACAGAAGGAGGCTGCGGAGCGGGCTCGCGAAAACGATCCTCTCGCGGATCCGCTTCGCCGACGACGGACTGGAAGCAGAGCCAGGCGTTATGCGCATCTGCTGCCTCCGCCATAGTGGAACCATGCAGGGAGTTGGGGCAAGCCCTGTACACAAAGGTTCCACAGGACTGGAGGCGCTCGCCTACCTGACGCCTCGAAATGTCTGCGGCCTGCTACTGTGGGCCGCCCGCCGGGACGTACGCAGTTGAATGCCAAGAGCGATCCTGCGACGCCCCCCTTTACAAGGCGGAGCCGGATGTCGTTGGTGGTTTTAGACGGTAGTCCAGTTTCGGTTAGTCCGTCATACACGTCCTGCCTCCCCGGATAGGACGGGATGCGTAAATGCATTTCCCCAACGTTAAAAAAAAAAAAAAAATGGACGTGGACAAAGTAACGCCTGATTCAATAAATTAAGGACAAGCGATAAAAGCATGCCTGAGGGGCTACCGCGAAGTGAAAACGAACTTCGTTCGAGTATCTCCCTCTGTCGCTCGAACTAGCAAGTGCCACAGAGAGGGAGATACACGAACGAAATGCGTTTTCGTTTCGCGGTAGGGCCTCTGTAATGTTACGTGAGGCTATAGAATTCAATGGAGGCTTGTCTGTACCACTAGCTCGGAATCCTGTGCTCCATCTGATTAAGAAACAAGCAAGACGTAAGATTGCAAGGCCTTAACGTTGATTAGTGATCACATTATTTAATATATTGTAAATTGATTAAAATTCTGTAGTGCAGTGCATAAGTTATTTTCTTAACATTAGATTAGAATACTCTTCTGGTCATGTGTAACTTGCCGTAAGACCCATTTGGCATGTAATATCACCCTACTTTTGTATTAAAAAAAAATATCTGGATAGCCTGCTTATATTTTTCTTTTTCTTAGTCTACCCGCTTGACCACGAGCGCTGGAAACGACTCGAAATATCGGGTTACATATAATCCATATTCTAAACTTAATATTATAAATGCCAAAGTGAGTTTGTCTGTTACTTTTTCACGCTTTAACCGCTGAACCGATTTGTATATTTTTTTTCATAAAACATCTTTTACAAGTTTTCCTTCAAACTAGAACTCTACTCCCTAAAAAGGTTTAAACCTTTGTAGGGAGTATTACATAAGCATAGGATAAGCAGTGCTCCTCCCCCTAAAACATGTTTGATGTTTATGTACACAAATTGTATATTTATGTGTAAATATTACAAAAAAGAAAGTGATAGAGATAACTAGTTTGAGTCCCGGGGAAGGACGTATGCTAGTTATTATCCCCCAAGGCGGGAAATGGAAATTAAAAATGTGTATGGAGCTACGATATTTTAAACGAGTTCCTCGCGGACGGAAGAAGCTAGTATAAAATATATACCCATATTAAAATTGAAGGTCTGTCCAAATACGTCAGACATGCAGCATTTCATTATAATGATAATGCATAACGTATTGTATACTGTATTTGCGAAATAAATTATTTCCTTCTTTCTTGAATACAATTTTTCATGGCGTATTAAGGATATAATAGTATTGCCGAATTCAATCGAGCAAGGCAGTATAAAAGAAGTAGTGACATTATCTCTTAAATCCAATTTAAGTACGTATACCTGTAACGCGCAACCATGAATATTATCACTATTTCTTGGGTAGCGTCCATCGTCACAGTTTTATTTTTAGATATGTGTGCAGGCGAATCTAGTCAATCAATTCTAACCGCGATCTCCGAAGGAACCTTGGCTGAAGATGGAAAGCTCAACTTTACACAATTAGTACATAAATACGGTCATGATGTCGAACAATATGATGTTGTTACAGAAGATGGCTACATTCTCACCGTGTTCCACGTCCCAGGAGTAAAACCTCCCGTGCTACTACTTCATGGACTCGCAGATTCAGCATATACTTTTCTCCTTAGAGGTAATACTTCTTTGGGGATTACTTTGGCGAACTTAGGGTATGACGTGTGGTTTGGCACCAGCAGGGGAAATCTTTACGGACGACGTCATGTCAATTTAAACCCGGACACTGACAAGACATTTTGGGACTACTCTTTCCACGAAATTGGCTATTACGACCTCGCTGCTACTATAGATTTTGTGCGTGAAAAAACTGGCGAAAAGAGTATTTCTGTCATGGGTCATTCTCAAGGAACTACTGCGGGTTTTGTGCTGTCATCGACGAGACCAGAATACAATAAGAAGATTAAAGTATTCATAGCATTAGCGCCGGCTGCTTTCCTTAATAACTTGACACCTCAACTGTCCCTGGTGGCTGCGGCTGCACCAGCTATTAGCGCACTGTTTATGACGCTGGGTATTGAAGAACTTTTGCGAGACCACTCAGCGGCTTCGGATCTTGTCAAGTTTATATGCAGCAAAGGCACGGTTAGCTATTCTGTGTGCGCTTTAGGAGTTATCTTCCCGCTTGCTGGTTTTGATCCAATTGGAATGGAACCTGAATTTATTAGTGGTGTCGCCATTGGGCACTTTCCTGCAGGGTGTGCAAGAAAGCAATTCGTGCATTACGACCAAGTGGCGTTGAGGGGAACATTTGGCCAATACGACTATGGAGTGCTCAAAAATATGGTTAAATATGGTACTGCCAGTCCGCCTGATTACGATTTGAGCGCTGTAACAATGAACGTTGCGTTGCTGGCAGGCAATAATGATGGCTTGACTAATATTAAAGATGTTAAATACCTCCGAGACAAACTGGCTAACGTGTACTTTGAAGAGATGGAACCAAAGCTGTGGAATCATTTCGATTTCGTATGGGGTAGAGACATGCCTAAATATTTGTATCCCTCGATTTTTAAACTTATGACTCAATATAATAATTGAAATTTAGTTGACCGTTATCGCCCCATTGTTTATTATATAAAATAAAGCTCGGTCACCTATAGGTCCATATACTATTTCCAAATAATGATCTGGCTGTTTATTTTTTATATTGTGAATTATATGATGACCTTCTTCAGTTAGTTGTTAAGATTATTGTTATTCTAAGTTTATGCTAGTGCTTAAATAACATTATATCCATTTCACAGTGCCTTGGGTGTCCCACTGTAATAAATACTGTGTAATCTGGTTGAATAAATAAATAAATAATAATTTTCTGAATTTGATATCTTTAATTCTCCATAATATAACCCATTATACCACCGGCCAAAACATTTGTGGATGGAGTACTTGCTAGACAATAAGTACGTTTCCACAAATTGTGTTTCCACTGAAGCATATGCCGAATATGTCAACAGATAGTTGGCTAATTTGTATTCCCTTTTTTCTTTGAACATCTACATGTAAACATTAATCGCGTCGAATTGAGCAGCGAAGCATAATTAATGACAAAACGAACTTACCTGTATGTGAAGTTCTATCATAATTATGCGAGCTGCTCAAGTCGACGCGATTAATGTTTACATGTACTGTTTTCCAATTCACGGCCATTATCACGAATTATTTATTTAGAATAAATGCTAATCTGCAACTCTTGATGGTGCGTATGTTGAACGATCGAATGTGGTTTGAATTGTTTTAGAATGGCGTATTAGTTGAATTACGAGTAGTGTTGCGGCTTGCAACACCGAAGCGAAGATGGCGCCCAATTAGATGACGGCATCCCGCGCATGCGCGCACAGCAGCGCCGAAGTTTATAAATAGCGCCACGCGGTCCACCATCTTCCCTTTTTTGCATTATATATATATATTTTTTTTTTAATCGACCTAGTCCCGAACTAAGCAAAGCTTGTACTATGGGTACTAGACGACGATATACATACTTATATAGATAAATAAATACTTCAATACATAGAAAACATCCATGACTCAGGAACAAATATTCATGCTCATCACACAAATAAATGCCCTTACCGGGATTCGAACCCAGGACCTCTTGCTTCGTATATCCACATAAAGCACACGCGCGTCGCATATGTACATTAGACTTACCTTATTGTTCAAACTAGAGCAAAACTATAAAATGGTAAAACTCAGTTTTATTAAAATATAACCTATGTCCCAGACAAGTAGTAAGACGAATTGAACGGTACAAACATATGATTTGAAGCTGTACATAAAAGGAAATGTTTTCTAGAAGATTTCATTTATTTCAACGTGGCTGGTTGGGGGGTCAGGGGTCCATTATACCTGTGTATTTTTGAAATACAAACAAATGTTTTTCGAGAAAAAAACTGTCAATAATCAAAAGGTTTTATTTACACAATATTTTTCCATGCTACAATGTGTTGTCACAACACTAAAATTTAAAAGGAATTAAATCACAAAACAGGACTTGGACAAAAATTGTATTATTTGGCGAACAAAATGCTATTCCGTCGCAGATTGCGATTTCAGCTTCCAGCTCAACTCGTAGGTAAGTCCTCTCGTTACGTCATTTGCTCATTTCAACCTTCGATTATCCTATTCGACATGTCAACCTTAAGTCTTTAATCAAGTAGGTAATTCCTATGCTTATATAACAAAAAGGTTGGGTTGAACCAAACGGTCTGTAATCGCAAGCGGCGTTCGTTAAAATCTGAAAGTATGGAAAGTTTGACAAGTTCCTATGGAACGGCAGCTGCCGGCGCGGTGCCATATTTAACGTTGATCGGTCTGTAGTACGAGTGGTAGCCAGCGGTTCAGGCATGCGGCTGTCAAGCGGCGGTCGTGGGTTCGAATCCCCGCTCGTAGCAATGAGTTTTTCGGAATGTTTATCGTTAGCTTTCCAGTTCACGTCTCCGTCTTACGAATTTTCAATCTCTCGAATCTTACGGTCCCGTGACCTGTGGCGAGTTTAACAATTTTTCTCCATCACAAACGTGCACAGCGCCGCTTAAGAAATTTCACTTCGAAAAACGCCATTATAAATGAATGTTTTTCAATACCGTATTTTTCCTGGAGTAAATAAAAATATTTACATTTTCAAGGTGCGTGCCGTCCAAGTTGTTTAGTTACATAACACCAGATAAGCTGACATAGACCCCCGGCATATTTACGCTAAACGTCTTTTCCGGCTCACCGGCTACTGAATCATATTCGTTGTGTAATGAAATTCGTTTGAATCACCCTTCATATTTTTACGCACTGCGATGGTGGAAGGCCGCAGCCAACTGGAGCATACTCGTAGTTCTGCCGGTTTTGCAGTTGGACGCCAAACCATCGGTGATAAATGACTTGCTTTTTATACGGTAGCTTTAACCACTAGTGTTTCAAAGTGTGTCTCTACACAGTTGTAAATTTATGAAATTTCATTATGATTTGAAAATACGTTGACTTAGTTAGTGGTCATTCCCTACGTTGCGTAAAAATTAATGCCTTACTTAAAACCGTATGGCACAGCAAAATGTTATCACGCTCGTGTTTGGAGCAGTCCAACTTAGGAAAGTTACGAAGTTCCTCCACCCTACAGATGACCGCAGCCATAAAACTATCACCGACTGTTGACAAACACAACGAATACTCCGCGTTGCCACCGCTTGCGACTCTTCATAGTCTACGTCTGCTTCTTACCATCAGGCCGGCCGTATACTTGTTTGCCACCATCGTGTATTAAAAAAAGACCGGGTTGCACTCAGGGAGTGCCGGCAGAAGTGAAAACTTGAATCATTTCAATTTTGAAAAAAAAACAGTCACAACGCCGCCGCTAAAGAAGTTTTCACTTCAAAAAACTATCGCTTCTCCCAACGCAGTGCGTACGCGCCATTAGCGGATGACGCAGGGACCGCATCAATCTCGGGCCAGCCAATTCATTACCGCCACTCGGCGCAGATTGCACCCACGGACATATTTTAATTATTATAGTGTTGTCAGAATGTTTATAGCTCGACGTGGTGATCATATTGTTGCAATATTATTCCATTAATTTTTGTACATAATACCTAATGTTTAGGTAGATATTCAAATACGGCTGATCGATTGTGTAACGCTTCGTACATATGTTAGGTAGATTTACATGTCATTATTTGTATGGGACAGTTGATTTGTCCTAACGTTTGTTCGAAAAGTTACGAAACCACCTTACTTTGCCTAAAAATCTTTCTTGACAAAATAATAATCTTATAGGTATGTATTAAAGGTTTCAGGTCATCTCGTATAAAATTAAGCGCCGCATTTAAGTTTTATCTACAAATAGGTGGCTATTTAGTAATAAATAGCGACTACATATTTTAACTTAATATGCAGAGAAATCCTGAAAAAAGGTCGGGTCAGAATCTAATAAAAGCGAATGAAGCAAGAAAAGTTTGTCAAGATCGTAGCAAGTGGAAATCCGTGATCTCTGCCTACCCCTCCGGGAAATAGGCGTGATTATATATATGTATGTACGTAAACTTAATATTAACATACGAAAGCCATAAATCATTGGCAGGCGTATTTGATCCGCGTACTGACAGTATTGACTTACAATTCAACACTCGATGTGATAAAAAACCATAAAAAACTTTCTCAAAAAATACAGTTATCATGTGCATTCTGTATCAGTAGTTCGAGTTCTTTGTGTTATGCTGAAAACATAATTGATATCCATCACAGCAATAACTAATTTACCAGTTTATTTAATAACATTTCATTAGAACTATGCCTGCAGCATCGGAATCCGGGACCTAATTCCGTTATTCCAAAAGACAGACTATAGTTCACGTAGGTACTTTGTGTTAAAATTCCCACAAATATGGGATGTCTTCATATTGCCGACGCATTCTTGTCGGCATATGTGACAGCTCGTTGGAAGACAACTCGCAATTTGGTAAATGGTCACAGCGAGCTACTAAACGCATGGAATTCGTAACACTTATTAAATTGATTTCAATATAAATAATCCAGCTTCCCCTCGCGACTTCGTCTGCGTGGACCCGGAATAAAAACTATTCTATATTTTAATCCAGGCTATAAACCATCTTGGTGCAAAGTGTCATTCAAATAGGTTGAGCCGTTTAAGCGTGATCCTACCTTAGTAAACGTTCAAACGTCCAAACTTTCGCATTTATAATATTAGTAGAATTATAATTTTAGTGCTCAGTACCAAGTTGCATACATGTAAAAAAGACGAACTTAATGCCACAAGTTAGTAGAGGTAAACTACAGGCGATCTTATCGCTAAAGAGCGATCACTTCCAGACAACCATTGTGTAGTGGAGAGATTGACCTTTAGTTCAAACGGAGAAGAAACTTGCTGGTGCGAGATATGAGTTTATACCTCCGGAATTCTCAGTTGCAATAACGGTGGCGATTTTGATATACTCGTTAGTAACTCGTATGTATGAAAGTTTCGGTCAAAAATTTCATTTTTGGTACAAGCTTTTGTTACAGACTGTACTTTTCTATATACCGTCATCAACAACTCATTGAGACGATTCTAACGAGCCCAAACTCAACGGGGTTACGTCGGTTAAGTACTGAATTCCAATGGCCACCTTCTGTCTCCATCTTATGATGGAAAATCTGATGACCAGCTGGTATGGTACCATAATTTTCAATCGCCATCCAAACTATACTTACACCCAAAATTTCAGCTCAATCGGTCACCGGGAAGTGGGTCAAATTTAACTTGCAAGATTTCATTACCGACACCGGGACGGGTGAACCTAAATAAAAGCTTGTAAAAAAATATATGCCTTTACCGAAACTGACCGTTCAGTTTCGATAAAAACATCGTTTTTTTTCGGGTGTCAGGGCTTTCGTAAATCGATTGTTTTGAATCGAGTGATTTAGTTCAGTATGAGTAAATTATAAATTCTAGCCCATTTGTCTATTTATCTCGTTGTTTTATTCTGTAGTAGCCAACTTGACGAGGAATTTGGCGTCTACAAGATTCCAAAAATAGAAGACGACGGTTAAAAAAAACGTAGTTTTATTATTTTCTGCAATAATCTTAATCGATACATTTCATAAGCGCAGATTTTTGCAGCTCCACGGCGATCGCTTCGTGACATAATATGTCCACTGGGTTTCGTTGTCCAATTTAATTATATTAGCCCGAAAATTTAATGCTTTCCAACGTTTTAACAGACCTATGAAATATAATATTAAAGTCCAAGTTGCCTTAATAAATTGGATTCGCATTCTTTTCATTTCATATGTAATATCCTGCTTTTTAAAGTAATTTGACTAAAGTGTATCACTATTCTATAATTATGACAATTACAACGAATTACTTATAAAAATGTTGTCCTATTTATGTTGATGTTTTTTATAAGTAAAAGTTTATTCCTTTGCAACGTACATTTTATTAAATATTGGACATTCGGGGCACTGCTTATCCTATAGAACAGGTTTTTAACCTTGTTAGGGAGGTAACTTCTATATATCTATAATAAAGTTTTAAGGACAACTCATAAAAGATGTTTTTTGGAATAAATAAATAAATCTGGGAAAAGCGCGCCAACATGAGACCTGAATGGCGGCACGATAACAAAGTCGGGACAACAAAACATGACGACGATTGGCTCGTGTCCTCAAGCAGAAAAGACTTCGCCGTGCTTTATCACCTCCTATACGGTTCACAATACGTCTGCAATCGATGTGGCAGGAAATGCCGCGCTGCTATAAGGACTATACAGCCACCAAATTAGATGCGGCAATCCATAGGCTCCTAAGCGCTGCAACATTGTCAAAACCTTGTTCAACAATTTGCCACCTAGTTAAAAGTAACTATATAAAGATATTGCAAACGCAAATTACCAAATAAATTTCCATTATTCCATTATCACTTATCATATTGAATATGTTGTACAGCATTTAATCACGAAAGTGCCTTATTGCAGTGCTGCCCTCTGCGGTGCGGCCGTAAATTTCAATCAAAATCATACTAACGACCGGACGAGGGCGTATTGTGCGAGCAGTTTGCGACACCGGGGCTAGCTCACTTGCTACTCGACTTACCCAGACCCTAGAAATCTATTTTTGTTCGTCGTTTACGTGAATCGACTGCGTTCCCTAATATAATTTAATATGCCTATTTGAAAAAACCAAAAAAAAAGAACGAGCATTATTTCGTAGTCCTGATTTCGATTGGACCTGCAGTTTTGATTTGTATTGGACCTGGAATGAAGCCTGCGATCAAATTTCTATTGATAATTGCCCATGTGTAAGTGCCCAACCAGCAGTAGACCAGCGTGGCGACTGCCCATTCCTCATGAGAAGAGGCTGATGATGGCAATGACGATGATGATGATTGAAATATGTTCCGATGTTGGGCCTAAATACGTCGCACCTGGTTCCACTCAACTTCTAGTTATTATGATGGTATGATCTCAGCTCGGCTCAGCGGTTACCTGAACAATTGATTGCTTCGAATCTGCTCATAATGACTTATGGGGGTTCACGACGTTTTATATAATTTCACTTAATCTATTTTGGTTTGATATACCTTTGCTTATTATAATGTAAAGGATGGTATAATATTCTATCAGATGATTATCAAATGATCTAATGTAAAAAGTGATATAATGATTTAAGGCTAATTACAATTAGTATAAAATACATTTACTATAATTTATCACTTGGTATAAAACGTGTTTATCAAAATGACTTACTTGACATAATTCGTCAATGCTATAAATTTCAGAAGCGCAATTATTTTAAATAATATGTATGTTGAACATATTTTTCATAGGCGTTATATGAAAACGCAATTATTTTAAATAATATGTATGTTAATTTATGTCATAATTGCGTTATACTAAAATAGAATTATGCCATTTGCAAATTATGTAAATTTGCATATTATATCGATGTCAATAATTGTAAAGCTAAATATAGCATAAAAACCGTTATATCAAACGTTACATTATACTAAATAACTTTATGCCAATTTAATGTATATCAAGTGTATGTTAGTTTTTCTGACATTATATGAAACATTACGCACCCATCTAACTATAACGTTATATCTTAGTTGGAAGTCTCTGAATACACCCTCGTGAAGAGAGGACGGGCCATGAAATATGCCATTGGTGCCTACCAGAAACTACACGACACGACACTTTAAAATATTAACCCCGGCACAGCGATACATAATACGTATTAGCGTGAAATATGCTTGGAGAGTTGCGTGTAGAGTGAAATATGCTTTATCGAACGGTTTTAGTGGAAATGCTTTGTTCTAGTTCTAGTCGAGTAAATGGCCGATGAATGATTAAAGGTAGGTACTTCAGATGGAATAAAATCAGAAACCAATAGCTATTTCCTGCACGAAGATTACGAAAGACAAGAATTTTAATTCTAGTGTGGCGATTCCATTTCTCTTAAGTGACAGAACGGGCATCCCTAGAATATCGCTTTTGTTAAATGTCTCTGGGATCCCGATTTCAAAAGGCAGTCACGAAAGTGAGGATATCGCTATTTGTACATGATGTGGACGACATATTTGTCCTATCGAATTGAGCCCCATGTTAAAAAGGAATCATAAAAATATACTTATTTCAACAGTTTTCACGCATTTAACTGTAATAAAAAATAACAGAGCATTACGAACAACCTAGTAAGGCTGGTTTTTAACCATACCATTGAGCGTGGTTATCGTTGAATCACAAGGAGAGCCAAGTCGTATAAAATATCACCAAACAGAGAAAAACACAAAACCAAGAGCACAGTACAGAGGTCAAACCAAGACTGTGCAACTCTCTCTGGATCTACCAAAAACCTACTATAGAGACGTCAACCTACCATTTTTTTGGCCATAGAATAGTAATAAAATATGTCATCATCATCATCATATCAGCCGAAAGCCGTCCACTGCTGGACATAGGCCTCCCCCAAAGAGTGCCAAAGTGACCGGTCCTGCGCCACCCGCATCCAGCGGACTCCAGCAACCTTTACCAGGTCATCAGTCCACCTTGCGGGGGGGCCTACCCACGCCGCGCCTTCCGGTTAAGTTTAGCGATTTGGGGGCTATATCGGTTACCTTGGTTCTGCTGCGGATAGCCTCATTTCTGATGCGATCACGCAGAGACACCCCCAACATAGCCCTCTCCATAGCCCTTTGGGTGACTTTGAGCCTTCTTATGAGGCCCATAACAAGCGACCACGTTTCAGTGCCATATGTCATCACTGGCAACACACACAGACTCTCGTCTTGAGACACTGCGGAATATTGGACGAAAAGATGTGCCGTAGCTTCCCGAACGCTGCCCAGCCGAGTCGGATTCGACGATTGACCTCTTTCTCGAAGTTGGACCTACCTAACTGGATAGTTTGTCCTAGGTATACATAATCGTCTACAACTTCGAGTGTAAAGTGTCTGATTGTAATGGGAGTTGGTACTACATGGGTATTTGACATGATCTTCGTCTTATCCATGTTCATTCTTAAACCAACTCGTTCGGAAGCTTTATTGAGGTCATCGAGCATCTTACTTAAGTCTTCCATGGTCTCAGCCAAGACTACTATATCGTCAGCAAACCGAAGGTGAGTGATGTACTCGCCGTTGATGTTGATGCCTAGCCTTCTCCAGTCCAGAGTTTTGAAAACGTCCTCCAGTGCAGCGGTGAACAGTTTTGGAGAAATAACATCTCCTTGCCTGACTCCTCGCTGCAGCGGAATAGGTTTCGAGTTCTGGTCCTGGAGTCGAACTGACATAGTGGCGTTCTCGTACAAACACTTCAGCACTTCGAAATAAAATATGTATATGCCTAAAATATATTTATTTATCCACAAACATTGATATGCTTGGTTAAAACGGCAATAGCATGAAACCATTCTTCCCGACTCAAACGACGTGATTTACGAAAAGTAGCATTACTACTGTGAACAAAGAGCTACTTATGCTTTGGCAATGACAACACTTACGACTCTTTTGAAATGGGTCGTTATGCGCAGTCCACCCGCAAGCCTGAATGACGCCGACCTCGGCGCAAGAGGTTTTAAACCTATTAAACTTAGACATATTTTCTCCAAAATTACTGTTTTCTTACCTATATTATCTACTCTATGTTTTGTTAAAGGACTTCAGAAATGTTTACAAGCCATTATATACAGAAAGAGTGAAATGAAAGTTTGGAGTAAAATATTACAATATATACAGATAATTTTGTGTTTTAGTCGTATTGAATATTACAGCTCAGACTGTTAATTATACAAAAAAATAAGAAAAAGTACTTAATCGATTTTCTGACATAAATGCAAAAATGTTATGGCGCAGAGCCGGCGTCATCAGTACGGCGGACTTGCAAACGGCATGGCGCCGACGCCGGCGTCATGCGCACTGAAAGGGTTAATTTAAGCACACTCACGCATAAATAATATACAAACGGTATTGTACTGCCTTAACTACGTTACACCCCGAAGAAGCAACAGTTATATAATATTTATTCCCGAGTCATGGATGTTTTCTATGTATATAAGTATTTATCTATGTATATAAGTATGTATATCGTCGTCTAGTACCCATAGTACAAGCTATGCTTAGTTTGGGACTAGGTCGATTCGTGTAAGATTGTCCCTAAATATTTATTTTATTTATTTATTTAATGTTTTATATTTAATACTGTACGCAGAGGGCTGATGTCAAGATGATTCAATTTTAACACTGTGAAATAATACACTAGAAATAGGTAACTCTTATATGTAACATATCGACATAAAGCAAAACTTGCGTCATAAATATATCGTCTTATGGTCTTGAACTTTAACAATATTCTAAACAAAAAGGCGAAACACATTTGTCAAGAGGTTGTCGGCGCCAGGCCGATAACTTTATAGTTTTGCTTCAACTGTTAGGTGGTAAATTGTTACTTCAGGAGTGTATAGTTCGTAGATGTGTTGTATTTGTCTGACTCACAGATTATATAGGTAAGAAAGCTATAAAGAGGTAAAATATCGATAAAAGGTTTCAATAAAATAGTCATATCTAATGATACACCGTGGCTACAGTTCGAGTTCATAACCTTGTGTCCTGAACAGTAAAATCGTGTTAACATATTATTTGTTTGTCTGTGCACATTCATCCGAAATCGACTATGAGCCGCTCATTAGGTAAATATTACATACATCATGCGATCTTCCTTAAAATAATCCTTCCTACTTAAGATTGAAGTTGCATTTCCGTGTGTGACAAAACTCTGGTGTAGGTATCTTTATAGTCTACCTATACTCTTATTTCGTTTTCAATGCCATTAAATGCACAATAAAATGCATTTAAGTAGTTATTTACTCAATAATATGATGAACAGTGTCTACTCAAAAACCTATTCGCTCGAAAAGTAGCAAATAAACTAAATGTATTCATACATCTCCTGCACTAAGCGACAATATGCGGACCAATTCCGCGTAAAAGCCTCCGTATGCTCGCATATGCGCATAAAAATAACTGTCATCGCAAATACATTGGCCAGAGCAGTAAGTAATTGGATAGGACTGCAAATGTGATTAGGCAAATTTAATAGCCACGTGTGCAGCTGAGGAAAATACTTTGCACAGATTGTGGCCGTTTTGTTAGAAGGGCGGAACGAAAATTTCTGAGTCTCGACATTTTCTGTGAGAAACTTAATAGATTTAAAACACTATCTTTGCTGTGTAATAACCCAAATCATTAAATTAGGCGCTATTAAGAAATAATCTCAGTATTAAATGTTACTGCTTTTTATAACTGATTAAGAATAACAAAACCTTTTGAGTATTCAGTTTTGTTAACACAAAACATAAAAATTGTCATTACTCTTGTGCTCTTGCTTTTTATTTTTCATTATAGTTATTATTATTTCTTTTTGTTCTTGTATGCACAAATAGCTCTGTTTTTACTCTTAAGAAACTTTATTAAAACAAGATGTTAAAGTATTTTCATTAAGAAGTCTAGCTTTAAGAAAAATGTCCAGTGCTATGTATAACTATAAAAGACTGTTTCTTAAATAAATTAATTAAAAAATATATATTTTTGCAGAAGACAATTGTACTGGACAGCTTTTACGGTACCATACACGAACTCGCAAAAAAACTGCAATGCCACACATTGACTCTTAACACTTAATAAGATCTCATATTTTCGCGACTGCGAAACAAAAGTTGTTCAGTACCGACACTTTCTTCACTATTTATCAGTCCTGACATCTGGTAGTGATCATTACCTCAAAATCACAGTTGTTTTAGGACTACGCTCTAAGAGAAGATGGCAAAGACTGTGTATACTCATGATACACGTAAAACAAATGTAGCATGCCTACCTTAAAACTATCCTTCACCGAGTACATTAACGTCATATTTACATGCGAAGGGTGGAGCCGGATGCGGGGCGGCGCCGGAACGGGCCCGGAGGGCTCCGAGCGGTTTTTAGGCTTTGATTGTTTGTTAAGAGTCCGCAGTAAGCTCGATTCTCCATACAAACGTAGTTACGCTTTCATTTTAAAACTACGTGTTGGATTGTGGCGAAACTGCATGTACAATGACATGAGGTATATCCAGGTCTGTAATTAGTTGATGTAGCTTCAGATACCATAGTAAAAAATACAGCGAATTTAAGTTTTTCATACAAAACTTGTTTTTGCTGTGTTTCGTTTGTTTTATAAACTGGAACCATATAAACTAACTACAAACATAGATACCTTATGTCATTGTATATGTTTTAAAATGCGTACACGCAACACGTAGTTTTAAAATGAGAACGAAACTCCGTTTGTATGGGAAGTTGAAATTCGGCCGAGCTTACTGCGGACTCTTAATAGATGCCCATATACTATTCCTCAATACCATTTGACAAGACGAACAATAAAAGTAGCAATAAGACCTTTTTGTGTTTGTTGTAAGGAAACATATTTTTCTTAAAAATCTTTTAAAGAGATGAACCGAATTAAGGACCAAACTCCAACCTATTTTAAATCAACCAAGCAGACTAAATAATACTTTTACGGAAATGATAGTGTGAAAACAAGTACGAATCAATAATTCAGTTGAATACACAAGAATAAATTATGTGCATTATTTCTATACTGTTCGTGTACATAACTGCACTATTTATTTTATAATTGCGTCAATGTCTTTTCCGCCACATTACCTACTACCTAGGTACGTACTTAAATGTTAATTGTACATAATATTTGTACCTACGCCGATTTCGGCAGTATATATATGAAAGTCCGCGTAGCGTAAAACATACCAATAAATGTACCATATTCAAGGTAATACATAAACTTATTATACTCTATTATATTCTAGCTCGTAGCATGATCCGTTCTATAGTTTCGTTTTAAAGGACTTTGCCGTACATTTAGGCCGTAAAACATACCATAAAACCTATCGCGCTAGCCGGGCAGGAGACATCATTCATTACCTGCAAGCCGGTATTCCATCCGCTAATTAACAGAAGACATATCTCCAATTTGATGTCTTTGTATTGAAAATAATAGGCAACGGACATGAAAAACCATATTGTTGATCAAGTAGAAACAATCGATAAACCCCTCATACATTCACTTTGTCGATTTACTTTTTGAGGACTACGATCGTGTCTCGATTTTGTTTTGCCCTATTTTTTTTTATACTGCGACGGAGAAAAACAAGTATACGGTCTGCCTGGTAAGCAGACACGGTAGCCTATAGACGCTTGCTATTCCAAAAAGATCACAAGCGCGTTGCCGACCTTTTATTGATTTGAGGGTTCGTTGTGTTGATAGCTAGAGACGAACGCGGGCCCCTCACTCCCAACACAACACATCCTCGGGAGCTCTGGAGACCTTACTCACTGCCTGGAACTCAATACCACATACCCACTGAGCAAGTAGTGGCTGCGCTGCGGTCTGCGGGAAGGTGGAGCAATTGGTTTTTCATATTCATCATATCAGCCGAAAGACGTCCACTGCTGGACAAAGGCCTCCCCCAAAGAGTGCCAGTGACCGGTCCTGCGCCACCCGCATCCAGCGGACTCCAGCAACCTTTACCAGGTCATCAGTCCACCTTGCGCCTAACCCACGCCGCGTTCCGGTTCGTGGTCGCCACTCACTTTTCATATTCTTATTCATTTATTTACAGGATGTTTTTTTTTTTTTATTGTGTTTATTTGGGGCGTCAACAGCAATACATACAAAAACTATGATGATCATCCTCCTACCGTTACTCCCGGTTGTGCCCCTAAAGGTGCCCGGGGTCCGCTTTGACACGTAATCCCAAGATTTCACATATGCACTAGTTTTACGAAAGCGACTGCCATCTGACCTTCCAACTCAGAGGGAAAACTAGACCTTATTGGGATTAGACCGGTTTCCTGACGATGTTTTCCTTCACCGAAAAGCTAACGGTAAATATTCCGCGGATAAGTTCCGAAAAACTCATTGGTACGACGAGCTGGGATTCGAACTAAAAAACTTAAAATATTAAGAAAGTTGCCAATAACAGATGTGATAAACATTAATTTATAAATACTAACCTAACCTAGACATACATAAATTATTATTATATTTTTATAAAATGTACACATTAGTTAAGTTTAATGGTAGGTTGCACCAAGCCATCTGTAATCGAAGGCGGTATTCGTTAAATCTGAACGTATAGTAAGTTTGTTAATTTTCTATGGGATGACAGCTGCGAGCGCCATATTAAATAAGCGTTGATCGGTCAGTGGGCGTAGCATGGTTGCCATTTTATCACTTATCGTTGTGGTAAAGACGCCCATCACGCTCTGACAAGTATGCGAGTGCGATAGTGACGGATGCCTTATCCACAACGATAAGTGATAAAATGGCAACCGTGCTACGCCCGCTGTTATCGTAAGTTGGTGCAACCCGCCCTAAATCTATCCGCCGATCGATACGAATCGATCCGCCACATCAGAGGAGTACCTACAAAAGGTTTTGTAGGTACTCCTCTGATGTGGCGGATTTGTAACAACAAAAATTATGTTCAGCGATAATGCATGATTATTTTGATTAGTGTGATAATACTAGTACGCCATACATCACTTATACAAAAGCATAGGGGTGTAGACACTAAATAAAATAATCAATTATATTGTATTTACTCGAAAAATAATTTAAATTGTAGTCAAATGGAGAAAAAAGCAACACAAGACGGTTTCAGAGAAATTTCCTCCCTCGGACGCTCCGGTTGTGGAATGAGCTCCCTGCCGAGGTTTTCCCGAGGGACTACCGTATGGGGTTCTTCAAAAAAGGAGTTTATAAATTCTTAAAGGGTCGGCAATGCGCATGTAACACCACTGGAGTTGCCAGCGTCCACAGGTTACGGTAACTACTTACCATCAGGTGGGCCGTAATCTTGTTTGCAACCGACGTGGTATTAAAAACAACAAGAGGTTAAATAATCACAAAGTTATGAGTGTCCAAAGTTTTTTTAAGAGGGGGTATGGTCTTTCCCTTTTCCGCAACACGCACCTTCGTATGAAACGATTGTCATTTACTATGACCACAGATTATATAACAGTTCTACGAAGTATGACGCTCTCAGCACGGCTAGCACGCGACGGCGTGCGAGCTCTCTCGATTTTTCTCGCACTATCCGTCTCTCTCTCATTAGAACACTTAGAAGAAGAGGTATAGTGCGATAAAAATCGAGAGTATGTCGCGGCCGTCGTGTGCTAGACGTGCAGCAGGTCTGTTATGGGACGGCCGCGACATACTCTCGATTTTTCTCGCACTATACCACATGTTCTAAGTGTTCTAAAAATCGAGAGAGCTCGCGCGCCGTCGCATGATTGCCGTGCAGATTGTGACGTGACTATCTGCGAGCGTTTTTTTCTCTCTAACAAGCAATATTAAAACGGTTGTAGCTTCATAATTCTTTGATCTGAATGGGATTTTCGTCACTAGGCATATTTTTTTACCGTGTAGGCTCGGACAAGAATAGGTCTACGGTCTCCCCGCCTGTCGTAGAAGGCGACTTAAGGGGGTCATAGGGGTCGCAGTGTTCTGGCGGGGGCCGGGGCACTCGCTTAAGAACCCCAGCAGGGAAGGCGACAACATCTCTTTGCCCTAGGACTAGCTCCACTTCGTTCAGCATGACATTCTGGAGTGCATGAGAGCGCAGATGCAGGGCACCGTGGAGTTTTTATTGGATAGAAATACATAACCAAGTCATCCGCATCCCCCGGTGATTGGGTAACTGGCACGCATGTTTTCTACACGAAAAAAGACATTTTTTTTTTTTGGATAAATATTAATTATTCAAGTCTACACTCGTATTGGTAGCCAGGGTAAATAACCATGATCGTTAGCATCACTTTTATTATAAAGTAACAGCCCTCTTACATAAGTTCCTGCAGTCAGACAACACATAAAAACCGTCCTGATAACAATTACAGCGCGCTTTATGTCTGCTTTATCTCGGTTTGTATTCCGAAGGTGTTGCCAGCCGTTACGCGATATAGATGTTTAAGACCGCTTCATATTTTATTGGAGCAAGCTTCGCGGCGTACTGAATTCTAGGGTTGCCTGTTGGTTTTTAGTAGGAGTTAAAATTTTGTCGGAGGTGCAAAATTTTCTAGCGTCAATGTTTCATAAGTGTGCGTGTGTAAAATACTGTGGTCACAAGACAAGCTTAGTAAAAACAAAGGTACTACCTACCTACTAGCGCCTACTTATGGAGGTACTGTGACAAAGGGTAGCGCAATTAGAATGGCAATGGTCTGACCATATCTGTCGCAGGAACAATGACCGATGGAGCCAACAAGTGTTGCCGTTTAGATCTCGGGAAGGGAACCGTAGGGTGGCGAGACCGCCAGCCGGATGGTCAGAAGATATTGGAAAGGCAGCAGGGCCAACCTGGTCCGAGGCATCCATTTCATTTTGGAAGTTCATGGAAGAGGCATATGTCCTCCAGTTGACGCAATTATGATGAAGAAGAGAAGAGACCTACTAGCGTAGTGAAAAGTTTATAAGGAAAACAAGTCATGACTGGCTGATTGACTGATACTTGTATCATTGCAATCCTTGTTACTCAAATAGTAGATATGAATTGAATTGGCCTGAGCCAATGAACGTCTATATATAGACGTTACCTTTATTATCATTGCCAAAATTAGATCCCCGTGATGTCACAGCCAAACTTTGTGATATCGCAGAGATATAACGAAAGCAGAGTAAAAAACCATTTAAATAGGTTCTCAGTATTTTTTTCATGCTTGACATCAGTATTAAGAAACGTCTACTAACCCTAGCATCTAAGTGCTGTTATCTCAATCACGTCGCGAGCTCGCGCCTTGCATATTCCGCGGGCTTATCATTCGTCTAATTAATTACACCAAGCAGAGATTTTGTTCGCGGCCCCTGGTATGTTAATGGAAAACTGCCTGGCGAATACGTGATTGTTTTTGGGGTTTATTCAATGATAAGTAAGATAATTGCTGTGGGTATGTACGCGACTTGTTACCGACGGGATAAACACAGGGCATGCTGATGCATGATACCTTGGAATGAATCTGAATTTAATTATATTTGCTTTTCAGTTACGACTATCTTTTGTAATGCGAGTACTGTGGCAATAAAAAAATAGTCAGAATTCAGGCTTCAAAGCTGCATGGGGTTAGTTGGACATCGCACGAACAGGCCAACTATGAGTTAAAACTGTCCAACAATGTTATTGTTGGACAGTTTAAACAGCGAATCGCTCAATCTCAGGCTCCCCGGCCGATAAGTTTTTCTTTTGTGCAATAAAGTTTAAATAAATAAATAATATCGGAAGCGTACAGTTTACGAGTATAGTAAAATCTTTTTTTCTGTTGGTGCCGTTTAGTTCATGTCTGTAAAATTATTTGAAATGCTGCTTTAATCATTTCTAAGTATCAAAAAGACAAAACTGGTTATGAATCCAATCATAGAACTTACTGTAACTAGAATCCGGATTTGTTTTGTACGCCATAAACTGAGTTCACTGGCTGAACGGGTAGATTGCCCGATTATGCGACATTGGGAGGAATCACACACTCCGGTGCGTGCCTCTCCCCGCAGATATTAGGTTTAAAGATTATGTCACTAACACTAGTTGTAAGTAATTTGTTACTAACAAGTTATGGAACTAGAGTCCGAAATAAAGATTTTTTAATTTAATTTTTAATTTAATTTAATTTAATAAACATGTCATAAGAAGTACGATTTCACAAATCTCTGTTATTAAAAAAATACTATTTACGCAGCTCGTGCAGCAATCCTCAATGACGTCTAACGGTAACGTCTTTTACCAATGACGTAGACAAAAATCCAAGTCTATCCCCGATTTATATCCGCCATAACTCTGCGTTATCGCAAACGGAATCAGATGAGCGGTGTCGCCTCCTATCTGGTGAAGTTTGCCAATAAATACGGAGAATCTGCATAACTCCCGCGTGTATGCGAGTTATAGAGGAGCGGAAGTTGCACAACGAAGTATGGATGTGGCTTTATTTGGGTGCTGTTATTATGGCGTCCTGTCGGACGTCCAAGGCACCGCTGGAGCGACATGCTCCAGGTGGATCTGAGCGAGCTCCAAATCTGCAATTGGCAAGAGTTAGCGCGGAATCGAGAAAAATGGCGCACTCTCGTGTCAAGGCCAACGTTCATTTTGGGTCGCTGAGCCAACGGAGTAGTAGTAGTAGTAGTATTGTGGCTGCAGTTGCGCTGCTCCAAATACGAGCGAGTTGAAATGCCGCTGTGCCCTTCCTTTACACTTTCTACCCTTCAAAGACACAGCGATTAAATTTTCACCATTGAGATGCCATAATTTATAAGAGACACTATGCCATCAAAGACCGCCTGCTATAAGGACTCAGAATAGTTTGAAGGAGAAAGAATGAAGAGTGCACGGGAAGAAGTTCTATACTCATTTAGTAAGCGACTTTTCTTCAGCAATATGGCTTCAGCAAAAAAAACCGTTTTTTTATACATAAGATAGCCTATGTCACTTGGAGGATAACTTCGAATCGATTGATGGCTCATTCATCAAAATCGGTTCAATATCTTAAACGCTACGGTGGACCACACATAAATACAAAGATAGCCTGCTAAAAACATACCCCATATATTCGGGCAAAAACCAGTAACGCTAACTACATATATTAATATCCAAAATACCTTTGTAAAATAAATATAAAGTAAATACGTTTGAAAATATCTGAACATCCGCATGTCGAAGACGTGTCACCAACGAGAGAATACCGGATGGCTGATATGGATGAATGCGGTGGAAAAACCAATTCAGAACTGATTAAGTACCGGACTACAATAGCCATTCAAGAAAATTTAAAAATGAATGAGACAATAGGAGCATTATCGACGCAGCTTTACGCTTTACGTGTCCCGGCTACACTACACTACGAAGGCAGAGGAAGTAGTGGAGTATGTGCGCGTGAAGGCCGGATTCATCCTGAGGGTCGTGAGGTTGTAGTCTCGCTATAACGTGAATTTTAATTCCTTAGTAGTCAGAGTTCCAACAGACCATCTATCGACCATCACTAAAGGCTGGTTTCCACTTTGTTTAGTGCGCCTGCAGGTGCGTAGTGCAGGTGATTAGTGACTAGGTGTGGACAGCGACTGATTAGTGCAAGTGATTAGTTGGCTGTGTAGTATAGTGAATAGAAGCGCGTTCTATTTTTTGCGAGTGGACTGCGAGTAGCCACGCCCCGCGCGCCCTCCCTTCCCCCTCACTCGCAGCGTGCCTGCCACTAAACACGTGTGGACACTACTCGCACTACGCACCTGCACTCGCACTAATCACCTGCGCTCGCAGTGAATTGGTCACTACTCGCACTACACACCTGCACTCGCACTACACACCTGCACTCGCACTAATCAAAGTGGAAACCAGCATTAAGTAAGAATTTTGGCCGAAGGGAGTCAAGTTCCGACATTTTTGCGGTCGGTGACCTGACACAACGAAATTGCGCAATACGTCGCAGTAATTGTGTTTTGTAGTTGTTAATAAGTATTAATATGTTTGTTAGTTTTTAAAGATTTAAATAAATAAAATAAAATAAATACTTGCCTCCTCCACCCAAGGTTCCTTAGCACGTCTCAGAACCCACTCGGTCGAACATAAGAGAGTTCGTACGGAACCCTCTTCCTGCGCTAGAACAACTGTTTGTTTGTCTGTCGCAGGAAGCTTATGTACGGAATATGCATATGACCACTTGAAATTTGTATGTAATGTTATCTCTATGGTTACGACTGTTTTGAAGCCAGTCAAGTTTGGAGTTGTGGTTGAGACAAATAGAGTTGGTTCTTTCTATGTTGTTGACAGTATATGATTAGTACAAATAAAGACATCATATAATGATATAATATAATATCGTATGTTTACCAATAGGTCAACCCATTCGAGGGCACGTAGCGTTACGTGCCCTACGCAGTAGCGCGTAGCAGCAATTTTCCGATTTGTAGTGGAAATTGCTCGTAGAGACATGACTCATATGTGAAGCTTTGTAGTAGAACACTCACTTACCTTTACCTACCCTTGGTTGCTCTTAATAAAATTAGACGGTTTTGTCGTCATCCTCCTAACGTTATTCCTGGGTGTGCCCTAAAGGAGCCCAGAATCCGCCTTGACACCTAATCCCAAGATTTGGCATAGGCATTAGTTTTACGCAAGCGACTGCCATATGTCGTTCCAACTCAGAGGGAGAACTAGACCTTATTGGGATTAGACCGCTTTCCTCACGATGTTTAAAAATTAGTCGGTTTTGTCGTAAGAATGAAAATTTCTTATGCTAATACTTAAGTATAGGTCAATCAAATCAACAATGTCTGTTTGTATTGCAGTGCTACAATAGCGAAGAAGACGCCTAAATTAATATTGAGAAAAAAATCTCTTTCGCAATTAAAGAGAATAGTCGATAGATCGATTTTTATTTTTACAAACGCTGTGGCAATGTTGGCTTTAAATTATGTTTTTTTTTCTGTAATATAAGCAATCTCGAACTTTACTTAGTAACAGTGTTAATAGTCAATATCGAAAATGGAACACCCAATATGGCGGGCACTGCCAATATGGATATTTCATATTTTATCCCGGACCTTTTCATATTCTTTATCCCTCACACCGCATGCACGTAGACCTACTTTTTCAATTTACTAGATGAGGCACTTTTTAATAATAGTACATTACTACAGAGGCCGAGAAGTAAGGGGTTGCCGGCCTAGTACAGTCAAGGGCATAAATATATATACGTTCCCAAGGCGTCAAAATATCTGTACAGTTGATTAGCCAGAAATATCTGTATGGTAATCCGGTCAAAAATATGTGATCATTTTATTAGTCAAAAAGTTCTAGACATTTACATGGCCATAAATAAATGTACAATGTCAGTCAAATATATGTAGGCAAATAGGTGGCCATAAATATATATACACGCAACTCTCACATACATAAGAACAAAACCCGAGCCAAAAATATCTATACAGTCAAGGGCAATAATATCTACATGCCCATAAATAAATGTACAATGTCAGACAAAAATATCCATACAAGAAACAAACAAGTTTTCTAATTTTGAATTATGACAATCACCGAAAAGAGTACCGACGTGTCATGATCGCTTTGTCCTTTTCATTTTGATCGTGACGTCATTGACGTGTCATTTGTTTTACCGTTCACCCACACAACTATTATTATAGATTCTGCTTCTCAGCAATATAACATACAAGATTTTCATGTGGCTTTTCTCGTAAATATTATGGTACCGTTTGCCCGATGCTGAATTTTGTTTGTAACATATTAATACTAGATGTAGGTTATAATAATAAAGTTCTTTCAATTTCACTAATTTATCTGATTTCTTAAAATGTGTAGAACTTTTTGACTAATAAAATGATCACATATTTTTTACCGGATTACCGTACAGATATTTCTGGCTAATCAACTGTACAGATATTTTTGACGCCTTGGGAACGTATATATATTTATGCCCTTGACTGTACATATAGACGGTCGAGCGTAGCGAGGTCGGATAGTTATGAGGCCGGCCACGTCTTTTCACGCCGAGGTATGTATAGTGCTTTTCTCAAACATGCAATGAAATAAATTAAAAAACTCCAAGAAATCAAATTGAAATTTTCATGGCTGAACGCCGTGATCCTGTGCCACAATTTGTGGATGATGGCATGGAAAGCCCATTATGAAGAACACAACGTCAGTATTTCATTGCATGTTTGAGAAAAAAATATACTTATATCTGACAGCACTACAGATATTTTTTTTATCCCTGACTGTTGCTTTAATAGGACGAACCCAATAAAGCAGTCGAACTACGTGGTTGGAGAGTAGCCTGGGGAAACCTCCGGCACGACCACGCGGGGGTTGTTCCGGATGTTAGCCACTCACTCGGATTTTAAAAAAGATTAAAAAAGGTAGCCTAAATTGATTCCATTTTTTCGTTATCAATGAAGTCTATACTTCGCTTGGCAACCACAATTGCCAACATCAGTTTAGGGGTGTGCGAAATTGGCAACTGTGGTTGCCACAAGCAAGTGAGTGGTTAGTCACAACGGTCAGGTATATATAGACAACAGTGTAGCAGTACAGCATACCCGTCTGACTGCGTTAGTACAGAAAGACGGGTGGCTCCGATCCAGATGTTTGACCGACCCATCCCCTGGGTCAACGAGGCCAAATATCTTGGAGTGACCCTCGACAGGAGACTGACTTTCCGTAGCCACATCCGTAGGGTTCGCAACCGCGCGTTGTTCGTACTAGGAAGGCTTGGGCCGATGATCAACAAGTTTAGTAAAATGTCACTTAGAAATAAACTGACACTCTACAAGACTTGTGTTCGTCCAATCATGACATATGCAAGTGTATCATTTGCTCACGTGCCTATGTCATCGCTCAAGCCGCTTCAGGTCATTCAGAATCGTTTTCTCCGTAGGGCGACTGGTGCCCCGTGGTACCAATCGAACCTCAGCCTGCAACACGACATGGGGATTAGCACCATGTATGGTTTCTTTAAGCAGGCTGCCAGACGTTATTTTGACAACGCTCCCCACCATAGGAATCCGTTAGTTAGGAAGGCTGCTGTTACGTTCCCATCCCTCCCCCCTCTGTCGTTACTCGGCGCTCACTGATTAGGGGCCACACGGTCCGGCGTCCTAGGCACACACTCACGGACCCGGACGACGAAATCACAGCGTCCATCGAAAGATGGAACGCTGCGCTTTCGGCGTCCAACACATCGCGTACACTTCGGCGTTCCCGCCGGCGGGGACGTCCACCGCGAGATCACGACAACACAGACACATACAGTCCCTATTCGTCCCGGTACCGCCGCATACCGGGTAGAGTCAGTCCGACCCAAGTCGGGCCTAGCTGAGTTTCTTGCTGGACTCTTCTCAGCTAGGCTAGGTTTTAGCGAACCAGCGATAAAACTCCCAGTAGTTCGACACCACTCACACCCCAGATTCGGTTGATACCGTTCAACCAATCTCACTGGAGCGCAAACTCGTAGAGTATTCCAGTGTACAAACTTTCCCGCGTGGTCGTGCCGGAGGCTCCCCCTGGATTTTCCCCAGGCTACCCTCCAACCACGCAATTCGACCGCTATATTGGGTTCGTCCCATTATAGCAACAGTCAGGTTCAAAAAAAAAAATATATATACAGCATGGCAGCGCGTAGGTATAGACCAGTCTTGAAGTGGACTGTCGAACTGCGGGGTAAGACAAGAGGCGCGCGCGCCGGCGGCAGCGCCCTGCTGGCGGTACTGTCCATTTATGAGACAGGCAGTCATTGCATACACCAGTGTCTCATATCTGGGCTAAATAATAATAATGCAATGAATGTCAGAGTAGTATTTAGTTATTTATTTAGTCACTAACACTTAATTTAATTTAATTTAATGTTATGGAACTAACTAACACATATGGGTCCAAAAACCTGAAATAAAGATTGAATTGAATTGAAATTGAATTACGTAATTTGGTGAACGAGCATTATAGTACACATTGACTATGCTTTTCCCACACAACAAATTACATTTAGATCTAACCAAACGTACGTACACAGCGTTATACAATCGACCTGCTGGTGAAGGTTGCGGAAGTATTGATATATTATATTAAAGGCGAGATAAAATACGGATTCGGATATTACTTAACATGCTGCTGGTTAGCTGGAAGAGATCCCTTATAGGGATAAGTTCGCCTTTGTACTTTGATCTATTGTGTGACCTGTATATTCTTTACCCTGTTATTGTGTGCAATAAATTGCTTACACACATACATACATGTGCATGGACCGAAACCGGAAAACTTTTCTGTATTTCTAGCTCCTTGTTCCTGTTTCGATGTTTTACATAGCCCCGGGCAACAAGGTAATGGGGGGCGGCGACGGGGTCGAACAAGGTAATAGCATATTTCAACCCACTAATGGCCGGGCTATCGACCCACATGTAATACAGTTGCGGAAACACTTGATCATGCTCACTATTATAATAAGATAATTTGAAATCTTTATGGATAATGTGTGATAAGTTCTCGATGAGATTATCCTGCTGGAGTTGTGGCGTAGCATCTATATTGTTTGTCCACAGGGCATTTAGTTACACAAGATGTACCTAGTTAGTGAATATATCACAGAATATACATATAGATGTAACTAAACTGTAATTTTATGGAATTTGCCAACTATGTAAACAAACCGTCATACTGAAATTGACATTAAATGTCAATTTCAATACATTTTTTGTTTACATAGTTAACAAATTCCATAAAATGATAGTTTACGTTTCGTATGTAAATACAAAATTTACTCTGAGTACAGTACTCTGACAACAGCGGGGCTAGCACAACTCAAGCCGCGCCGCGACGCGAGTCGAGAAAGATCTGCCCTCCTCTTTCTAATTTGCACGGTACGAGTGAGAAGGGAGACGCTCAGTCGCGCGCAAAGCGACTTGTCAGCAAGTTGTGCTAGACGTACAGACGTGAGAAGTCATCGAATATCACCGGTGTAAACAAACAGCAAGGAATACTAAATACTTCGCGATTGTAATAGTACATTACGTACCTAGGGCGGTGAATTCGTGAATGGCCCAGATCGCAGGTGTTTGTGGCCCGAACCGAGGGTGAGGGCCATAAATATGCGATCTGGGGCTTTACGAATTACCGCCCGTGTTAAGTACGCAATTTTACGTCTTCATCTGGCCACAATGTGAGTTTTACCGTACGCGTAGCGTGCAGTAAAACTCGCATTATGGCCAGGTGTGACGTAAAATAAATTACAATGAATATGCCGAAAGCAATCCATAGCGATGTCAGAAAGCTTATTTTGAATATAATCGAATATGTACAGCAAATTGTTGTTAAGTATTTCTATAAACAATGTTTTGTAATTGGTTGTTAGCATGATCGGTACCACGTACCGGAAGGCGCGGCGTGGGTAGGCCCCCCACAAGGTGGACTGATGACCTGGTAAAGGTTGCGGGAGTCCGCTGGATGCGGGTGGCCCAGGACCGGTCACTGTGGCACTCTTTGGGGGAGGCCTATGTCCAGCAGTGGACGTCTTTCGGCTGATATGATGATGATGATGATGATGATCGGTACTGACATTAAATTTTATAGTGAGGTCGTAGGTATTGATTGAACTGACCCCGTATCATGGTCGGCCTTATCACGCGATAAGTGACAAGATAGAGCGTCCGTCTCGTTCTATTGAACGGTGTCAGCCGTGACGGACGGATCTTGTCACTTATCGTGTGATAAGGCCGTCCATGCTACGGGGTCTGGTTAGTTTGGTTGGATTTAACTAGTATTTTTTTTACTTATTAATATAGAAAAAGGTCCTTTCTTCGAATCCCAGACCGAACGTTTTATAATTGAGGTCCGCGATCTTGAAAACGACACATCAGAGTAAGACTCTGACTGAGTGACAATCTGAAAAATACTTGAATATCTAATACGTACTTGGAATAAGATATGGATGAATAGGTATTTATTATAAAGCATAGAATTTTTACACTCAACAAACAACACAATCCCAATACACACTGTCCCGACTATACATGACGTATATTATGCTGTTTAGAGCGACACTACCTCTAAGATAATAAGATAAAAATCATTTATTCAAGCAGGATTTCATAATCACTTTTGCATCGTCAAAGATTATACATTGTATCCATCTCTGGGTCAAATAGCGGCTTGTCGGGCTACACCCACCTATGTTATTGAAAGTAACGACGCACTAATTGAAAGTTAATTGAAAACGCCTCGAAAGAGTATTCCTACCACTGTTTTTAATAATATTTTTCTCTGCGGCTATTAAATGTATTTTTTTGTTTTTCTTTCTTTTGTGGAATCCATCTAGAAACTGTCACTGGGCATATCTGGACGATACATGCTGAAACTGACCTATTGACTCAACTACTTCCCTTTCATCGATGTTGATGTAATTTGCTGTTTTATTATTGTAGTGAATTTTCAACATAGGTAATAAGCAAAATATATACCTACATTAAAAACATAAAATATAATATTTTATAACACAATCAATCATAACTTACAGCTAAAAATAAATCAGCGCAAAAAATACACACCCATTTAATTTCCCATACAAACTCGCTCAAATAAATCAGATATTTTCCAAAACTTCCAAACGTATTACGACCATCGCATTGCACCCCCTAATAATAACTAAAAAACTTTCTCGGGGGTATATCAGTGGCAATATCTCGTTTATAGTTAGAACAGTCCCTCAGGGAGGTTATAACTGCCCAATGATTATTTTGCTCCTTATAGGGTGGATTCTGAGGGTCGAGTGAGATGTAAATGTATTTAACAGAGATGCAATGATGTTATGAAAATTATATGAAAGAAAAAATCGAACGCTTCCAATGTTGTTATTGTTTTTCTTATTAGTAAATCAAACAAACGAAGTTTAAACAACAGGATGCAGAGACAAGAATTCAGTTAGTTAATTTCTTCCCTTCTTTTAAGAAAAAAATAAACAATAAATAAGCATCGTAACTAACCTGATTTCTAACAAATCTATATCCCTTAAACAAGTATCGTAATGAGAGCATTATGATGCTTGTTTAAGGGAAAAGTGTCCTATTGTAATTACTCCAATGTCCTTTATTTATAACGCGTATGACAACTATCAGAACCATATCATGTTAAGACACACGAAGTAGATTAGACTTAAATATGGTGATAGATAATACACGTATATACATACGCATGTTTTTAATAAAATATTATATACGTATTCAATAAGAATCGTACTAGTAAAACAGCCAAATAAAAAAACAGTTTACCTACTTCATAAAAAAGAAAGTCCAGAATACTCCCTCTGTCCTCTTAAGATGCTCATAAACATGTTTTTCCACCAATAAAAATGATAAATCACCGTTTTTTATATGGTCAATCAGTAATACAGCTATCGGGGAATCTATGTGCCAGTGGGGGGAGTGTGATTCCGTGATGATTGATGGTGTTATGGTGGTGAAATGTTTATTAGAGGGTTATACACTTTCACTAGATGTTTTTAATTTCAAATAGCACTTGGCACTGTTGTCAATTACTGTTGTTTTTTTTTTATAAATATATTAAATATAAGGGGACAATCTTACACAAATCGACCCAGTCCCATAGTAAGCTGAGTAAGGCTTGTGTTATGGGTACTAGACGACGATATATATAATAGATATAAATACTTAAATACATAGAAAAACATCCATGACTCAGAAACAAATATTTATGCCCATCACACAAATATTTGCCCTTACCGGGATTCGAACCCAGGAACTTCAGCTTCGTAGGCAGCGTCACTACCCACTAGGCTAACCGGTCGTCAAAAATGAAAAAATGAAAATGATTATAAATGTTTTTTACATTTATCAATATCTTATCAAAAACTCACAGAAAACGTCACGATTTAAAGTATAGTTATATGCTATTTAGATTTTTTTAAACATAACGATAAAAAATTGATGCTGTTTGACCATATAAGATTGTGCCATCGTTTTTTCTATTTCTCAACAACTTCATATACAAACAGAACGTTTAAAGTTGCTATTTGACAACCATATTAAATCCTGATTACATGGAAATGATAGGTGTGGTCACGCGAGTTGATGTACCCACGTACTTGAATTAAGTACTTGCCTTCTTCTCATTTCGATGGTTTCCCATATCCTGAGTTTTGATTTTGCTTACCTATTTGCAGTCCCACCCATGAGATCAGGCCTGTGCCCAGCAGTAGCACAGTATATAGGCTGTTTTTTTTATTATTTATTATTAAGTACCAAATATCAATTTATTCCCCCGTGTGGTGTCGGGTAAGAATAGCACCACCCCCTTTCTTCCTGTGGGTGTCGTAAGAGTCGACTAAGACTTTTTATACCCACATTGATGCTAAAAGTGGCACTGGAACACAAGTTTTATGTGCTCTGCCTACCCCTTTTTGGGATAAAGGCGTGAATGTATGTATATTTATATTTTGGTAAAAACTTACTGACTGTTAAGTTTGTTTTGGCGGTTCTTCTTGACAGTGGTCTTCTTTTTAGAAACGCTGGTACATCTTGACTTGTATAAGTGCAAAAATATTGCGGCGAGCAGAATAAATTTCATTTCAGTATGCCTTGCGGCATATTTTTTACCATGAAATTATCATACAAGCCAAACAGTGTAGTATATCAGTATATTCTGCCGAGCAAGCTTACGTTCGGGCTCATTTGCTATGCCACGCAAACATAGTGAGTTATCGCAGAAGGCAGGGGAAGGCCTCTTCATCATGGCTTTGACAGTCTGCGAATCTGCGATTGTGTGAAAAAAATACTTTGTAAGCAAGATTATGGTGCCAGATAACTCTAGAAGCCTAAATGTACTTCACCGTATAGTATATTTCCGACTTGTAGCGGAAATCGCTCGAAGAGGCATGTCTCACATATGGGACATGAACATTGAATGGGTTAAAAAAGCCTAGGCTCTGCTAGCTTAAGTAGCTTGGTTTTCAGCGCGCATAGCTAAACCGCGTATCAAGTGGCGATTACTTATACGAGATAAGTGTCTCAGTGGTGATTCTTTGAAATCAAGAGTAATACCAGAGATTAAATAACTAAACTCCAGACGGAAACTGAAAACGAATATTGTAATGTCACAAAAATAACAATATTTCAATATTTATCCTCGGGCGGCTTTGTAGGCTTTTGTAGGTATTATAGTAATTACAAACAAGACCATTCCATCCCTAAGACACTTCAAAACAAGACTATTAAATCATAAACAGAACTATACAATAAGTCAACGCTAAATGTACAACAATAAACAGACCAACAAACAACATAAAAACTCCAATACAATTTCTTTACATCTTCGTCCGAAATAATCAAAACAAAAACCAACTTTAATTTGCTGCTACTTAAGTAAAATCTTATACAACCGTTAAAGTATAACACGATTTCGAGAACTGTAAACGTAACTTGGTGTAAATAATATCCTCGAGACGGTGGCAGTTTTTGGTTGGTTTTGGTTGTTTTTAGTAGTTTTAATATGAAGAAAGTTGAGAGCAGTGTTGGAAGAGGAACATTATGGTGGCGTGTCGCTGCCAAGTTTTGATGATCATTGCTTTATTAACCAATATTGAAACGGGATTTCAGGCCCGGTGGTATAAAGTAAGGTTTAGAGAAAATTTATTTAACCGGTTATTTTAACCTTCTGAGGCGCACTAAGTTTGTGTTTCTGTAGAAACTACAAAAATATTTTATTAATATATACGTACATATTAGATACTTTTGGTCTTTGGTTTCTTTTGGGCCTCTTTTGAAATATGTAGGAATGTACATCCAGATATTATGTTTCAAACAAACAAGCAACCAAGACGAACTGTTCCTCATCACTTTCGTTATAAATAGTTAATAGTTGCATTGGCATACCGATTGCTGCAGACAGTACTGTGCTGATCCATTTGATGCGATCCGTCCGATGACGAAATGTGGACGCTTATCTTTAATGGACTTTGTCTGCTGTTTAACGATTTAAAAGAACCCTTTTTTGACCTTGTATCTAGATACATAACTTTGCATTATTTTGCAGGCCTTTAGTCTGCTTTACAAGACGCAAATGAGGCTCACGTTTTCTTTTTAAATTTGTCAAGCAAACGGGTCAGTTTCGGATAATGCAGGAAGGAAATCATTTATTTTGGAAACAAGTTATGCCAAAAAGGTTATTGTCGAATTCTTAACCCTCAATCAAATGAGAAAGATAAAACGAAAGTTAAGAAAGCGATGGTTAGCCATTCGCGGTTCAACTGTCTGTTTTAGGGATCCCCAGGGAGCGGCAGTTAGTCGCGGCGTCGCCGCTTGATTGGGCTTGTCGTAAACCAATCTAGTGCGGAACACTAGTGATGGGCAATGTGTTATCGATAACTTTTACAATTTCTCACTCGCTTATCCCAATAACATGTTTATTTATTACACTTATCACTTGTATGGCGTTTCCGTAAGTCACCAACGGTACTTGCTTAAAATCCGCGCTGTAGGTGTCTGACACCTGAGCATAATTCAATCTTGCATGATTTTTTGGGTAGCCTTTATTGAATATATTAGGTAATTAAACTGTATAACACAGTAACAAACTTTAAGTACCTAAGTACCTACCTACACAAGGCGAACATTTAGGCAAAAATAAAAGACAAGAAATATTCAAATTGCACTCCGAACACGATAGTTTCCAAACCCGTTACGGGTCTAAACCCGTGCGAAGTTCCGTGTTTAACCCAACTCGCGCCAATAGCGAATCAAACTACAAATATGTATCTATGTAAATACGAGTCCTCTTCGTCAGTCGTACACTCTTGACAGAGCGGTCGTGGTTGTTCCGATGGCGTACGAAGATAATACACGTCGTATACGGTGAATCTAAAAAAACCGGCCAAGTGCGAGTCGGACTCGCGCACGAAGGGTTCCGTACCATTATCTATAAAAACGATGACAGACGGACAGACAGCGAAGTCTTAGTAATAGGGTCCCGTTTTTACCCTTTGGGTACGGAACCCAAAGAAAACATAAATATGAGTAGGTCAGTTATAAATGGGTTGGGTCAGACCATACAATAGATGGGTATCGAATATCGATATGTTGATATCGATATCAACATATCGATATTCGATATCAGATAGGCTATCACTATTTGCATTTTACGTCTGCTGGCACCTAAATCAGCGTACTTTACAACGGACGATACGACCGAAAATAACTTAGGTAAGTAGTTCAATGGAATTTACAAATTTTGACAGCTTATTAAGTTTGACAGTATTATTTTTAGATACATGTGCAGTGCAGTCAATTATAGGTATAGGTCGGTACTAATAGTAGGGACAATTCAACACGTTCACGGACAGTGCGGCCATAGGTGTAAATTGAAACGACTGTGGTGGTCGTGTCTAGATCATTTTGAGCACTAGAACTTCTTAAATAGCAGCTTCTGCTGCTAACTGTACATACATAGATGAAACAACGGAGCCACAATATTTTACAAAACAGTTGCGTCAGTACGTCCACAGCAGTACAAAAAAAATACGAATTTAATATGTAACAGATCACACCATTTTCAGAATGGCGCTGTGTCCGTGAACGTGTTAAGTTTGTAGGTTTGTATGTAGGCGATAATCAGCTATGTTACACATCCAATAAAAAAAAATGTTTCATCAGTGTATCTTAGAATGGGGATTAGGGACATTACGGACCCACCGTTAGGGTTTTTTCTCATACGCGGGCAAAGCAGCGCGGGCAGTCAACAATGTCAATTTTATTTGTAAATGTTACGCGTGTATTATTAAAATATAGGCTGATAGTTAAACGCATTTTTACAGACTATACGACGACTTAAGAGGGAAGTATAGCTAGCAGCTCGCGACTGACAATAGCTACTTTTTATATGAAATTTCCATTTCGGAAGAAAACGTTTTCCACTAACTAAATCTTAACAAATCAATTTGATTTTGATGTCGATCGCTTCAGCATAATAATATATAGGTTTATAGGATTTGCTTTATAAAAAAAAAATTTAGGTGCCTATACATTTTTATTTATTGCAAATTATGAAAAAAGGTAAACCTACAGGTAAACCTAGTCTTTCATTGTGTCAATAATGTCTACTATAAAATCATTAAGATTGGAAAATATTTAGAAGTGGAAAGATGTTTTCTGTTTTTGTATGGACCAGTACGTAGTATTCCAAAGGTATTCTTCCCTCTGAAGAAAATGTTATATCTGATGTCGAAATGTACATTACATACCTACTGCTTAAATACACCATACTCTGCATTCTACGTTTACGTTTTGTTTCGTCGCCTAAATAATAATAAGTGTTTTAATTTTATGATTGTATTGTATGTATGTTAGTCGTTTAGGTAGTTGCAACTATGGTCCTTAACTAGCTGCCTGAAATAAATGATGATGATTATTATTATTATTATTTTACTATGTAGTATCTCCGATTGAAATTCACGGGGCGAACTCCGGTCATATGGAAGGCCTGCGTGGGGATATAGTAATAGTAATAGTCATTTATTTAAAACACATTCTGATTACGTAGTTACCAGGGGTCCCCACACTAGGCTACGCCTGTATCGTGAACAACCAGTTAATTATTAAACATCAGAAATAAGTTACCTTAATTATATTTATTACATTCGGAGAAGTAAGAAAAATTATTACTTCTTATAAACTAACTTAAATATTAAAAATAGCTTCAGTCTCAGCATAGTCTAATGAATGAAGAAATTTAAAAATAAGGGTTTTAGCTTCATTTATACTGCAGCTCGTTAGGTTACAGTATTTCAGTAAGGTGTTATAGATTGCTAACCTAATGTAATCACCAAAACGTTTACCAAAGCTGGAAAGAACTCTAGGAACCGGTAACCTAAAGGCGCGTTTTGTAAGTAGTGTGTCATAGCAAGTCATAGATTTAGAGGTTTTGTGTGTAAATAAGGAAATTTTAAGGATATAAAGTTGACGTACAGTTAAAACATGTGATTCGGCATACAAGGTCGCAATTGGGTATCGAAAGGGCATCTTTAACATGACTCAGCACCGAACGTTGCGCTCTTTCGATTTCCAATATGGTGGTCTTTGCTACGCTGCCCCACGCTGTGATACAATAACTGATCACGGACTGGCACAGCGCAGTGTACACTAGTAATAACAAAGAGTTATTAGCAGACTGTCGAAGCTTTTTGAAAATAAAAATAGATTTTCTTATTCTTTCGGAGAGTCTGTTTATGTTGGTGCTTGAAATTTAGTTATTCGTCGACAAATAGACCCAAGTACTTAATAACCTCATTGCGCTGGATGGAGTCGCAGTTACACGGGATAGCAGGGAAGTTTTTACACGAATGAATTTTGATAACGGGATTGAGGGATGGTTTCGATGAGGCGGTTTTGTAAAAGCAAAGAAATTTAGTTTTAATATTATTAAGGGTCAAAAGGTTGGTACGAAACCAGTCGGAAGCCATTTTCATGCCTTTTCTGCAGCAGCAACTGTTTTTTCCCAGCTAATATCATTGAACAGAATTACCGTGTCGTCAGCGTAGCAAATTATTTCAGAATCTGGAATTTTCAGGTTATATAGTCCAACACGTAGAGGTCCTTTGGAGACGAAGTTTAATGTGATGTAGTACACCTGACCTGATGCTATAGAACCCATTCACGGGTACATCGGTAGATTCCCGTGAACCGGTTCATACAGGCATTGGGGCTATTGTGGGTGAAATGGATGAAGAACTGGGTCTATGGTGATGAGATATGGGTGGATTATGATACTGGGCTATTGCAAAGAGGACACCTACCATAACATTGTTGCGCACAGTGCACCGCGCGCGCGCGCGCTCAGTGCAAATAGGTAGTAAGTCCCATACGAATTTCAAATCTCGTCCATCCACGCCCCGCCTCGCCTCGCCGGTGGAAAACCACCTTTATCGAGGCTGGCGGTAATTATTATTATTATTCTTACAATTCTACTCAAAATAAGAAAACTTCACAAGTTATCGGAGCTTTCAAATCATAATCGAACGAGCGAGCGAAACAAACGATTTTTTCTTTGAAGACTGGTTTGCGACTACTTTATATTTACACTAGTCAATATACCGCCATCGGCGCGATCGGTGTATCGTATCGCCATCGTCCCATATGAAGAGAGCGTTTCTGAAAGAACATTCACAGGAATATTCTCATAAACCTATGGCAGTTTGTTCGACAGCTTATTTGAAGTTATTTGTGTACGATGTTTATTGGTGTCATTATTTGTGCCTCGTTTCGTGTTCGTTGTAAAGTTACTTACTTACCTCCTTATTTTGGCATCTTTTATGAATTTTAGTATTTTCTCTAAATAAATCATGTGCAGTTCTGTCGAGATAAGGTTGTTAATCCTAACCTTAATCCCGAGCCTAATTTTAATCTCTTCACAGTCTTCACGTAAAACCGTTTCGAAAGCATTTCTATAAAATATAATTAATATAAATATAATCTATATTAAATAAAAAGAGTATATATATATACGTCCCACCGCATGCCTCCTATCATAGATGAGTGAGAGGGAACGGGCAGTCATCCCCACGCTGGCCCAGTGCGGGTGAAGGTTATAGTGCCTTGTAGCAAGCGTATGCGAATAGTAGCGAATAATCTCTTGTAGCTTGACGCGCCTGCAAGATAGCTCGTACACATTAACACTTTCACTGCCAGGAACCCGCCTCGCGGGCGCCCACGCTACATATAAGGAAAACCACGGGAGCGCCTACGAGCGTAGCGATTCTTGGCAGTGTGTCCAAATGTAGAGGAAAGCGCTACATACGAGATTTTAATTAAATTTTATAGAATATGTCGAGCAAACGAATGATTTTACGTCAGACCTGGCCATAAAGTGGCAATTACCGACCGCAGTCGAAAATCCCACTTCCTGGCTGGGAGGTGCGTAAAATTTGCTACTCACCACTAGCGGTAGTAAGGAAAGCCTCCTATCGCATATTTATATCCCTTGCCTTATAAATAATCTAGTTTCAAATCAGTACATTCCAAATAGTATCACTTCAAAAGCGCCACCTATGAGTTACAAAACAAACGACGGCTCCTTTACAGTAACATCAAGAAGCTGAAGTAGGTCAGTTATGTTTGCAGCAAGTTCAGCTATTAGGCGCTAGATGGCGTTGAATGGCAAATGGGTTGAAAACTATAAAATAGCAAACCCTGTACGTATTGATGTTTGTTTCAATATTACGCATTTCTTACAAAGCGCCAGATGTTTTAAATAATTATGAATTTGATAATTCTAAGTTTAACTAGCCCCCGACAGAGGGCGGTAGTCAAAGCTTGAATGGGTGGTCCAAACTAAGTAAGTAAGCTCCTAGTTTTACTTATTACCGTGAGATGGCTCTTTATTCATTCGTTATATTTGGCGGGAATAGCGACTAATTTACAATATTTTATGTAAGTAAGTACTTATGGCCAAGTTCCTATCACCATTTCAATAAAAAAAGATATTTTAAACAAACTTTTCATACAATTTGATATAATTACCAAACGGCTTACTAGGTTAGCAAACACCATTTAGGTACTTTATGGTAGGATTAAAACATGATCCATTATCAAAACCGTACTGTTGCTAACACTATTACCCAAGTAAAAAATAATATTTACACCAATTCTTATAGGATGAAAAACCTAATGGACCGTTAGGGCGAGCGCTCGATAAAATATCTAATGGAATATCGCTTCCGTATCCGCATAATTCTCTTTGATCGAATCTAAATTTAAGATACGTGTTCTAGATTTAATTCTAGGACCGGTTTTGAAATAGTGTGAAAAATGCTCACAGGTTGCATGCTACTTTCCTAGTTTTTATGTTAGTTTTGATGATAACGACCATCGAAAATGTGTGGAGCTTTTCTGTAGGATTACGAACGTACAGGTACGAGTAATTATACTTATGAAGTACCTACTCTTGTTATCTAGTCCGGACCCCAAAATAAGAGAAACTAGGTACCTAGATTGAGAAATAAAAATGTTGTGGAAGCAGACTATATTATTTTATTATCTAAAGTACTTGACTAATAGACATAATTCTCCGAATTTCTAAAATAAACAAATTTGGCTGCGCTTTTAAATACAGTAGAACCACAACTATACTGAAAAATCGCCAGTGACACCAAAAAGCATTTACAAATGATGTCACGGGCGATCTTGCAGTTGGCGTTAGCTACCTGTGTCCTCAAACGGATATTGTCGATGTAGCTTATATTTATGCTTCTGTATCTATTTATTTCGAAATTTATTTTGAGTTACACAAAACCTGGTCTACTTCATATTCATTACCTAGGTACCTCTTTTTTTATTGAGTAACTTTTATCGGTAATATCACTAATGGAACTGTGGCAACATTATGTTCAAGATATTTCCAAATAAAAAACAAAGACCATTTATTGCATGTTATTTATTTAACCATCCGGTTTGAATATAATTATAATTGACTTTAAAAACAAAGTTTTAACCGACTTCAATTTAGTATAGTACTCCGCCAAGCCACGTGAACGTTTCCGCATTTCTTTTCTAATTTACCACATGAACTGATTTCTTAGAGATTATTAGAGAAAAAATCCGAATCCCTGTCTGTGGGCCGATAATATTTGAGGACTTCCCTCGATTCCTCAAGGATTACCTTTGGCACTTCATTCGTTGCTTATTCAACGGGATCATATCAGAATCTGTGACGTACTTTTATAGTTTTATGTACATAATTGAGGAATTCCATAAGTCATCTGTGGTCTTCATCATCAATTCCACTCCACCAAATTTATGATTTCCGGGTGGACATGTATAATAGAAAATACTGAAATCACTACACGCGTGCCTAATATAATTGAGGAGTTCCCTCAATTCCTCATGGTTCCCATCATCTAACTGGATTTTTGAAAAAAAACGGGACCAACCTGGAAGCATATACTTACAAACAAAAATGAAATTGTACGAATCGGCTCATACATGACGAAGTTCTGAGGTAACAAACATTAAAAAACAGAAAAAAAATACAGCCGAATTGAGAGCCTCCTCCATTTTTTAAGTCGGTTAAAACTGAGTACAAATATAATTAAAGGATAGTGGTTATTCAATTGTCAGTCAGGTGAATCTTTTGTCATGCTGAGTTTTACATGGAAAGTTCAATATCTCGTACGAGTCTCGTAAAATATGGACGAAATATCGCGAGATCGAGATTGTATTCCCTAGTATCAACGTTGTAATTAGGCCAAACTAGATTATAAATAGAGATGTATGTGAAAAGCTTAGCTTCGATGTGAATGCGAAATTATACTTAGGCACTAGGTACCTGCGTAATAAAAACGTCTACAATCGCTAATAAAACACTTTTCACTCAATTTGCATGCCTCTATTTCGGTGCTGGCTTATAAATAAACATACACGTGATTGCAGAGGACCGCCCGGCTGGTAAAAAAGGAAAAAGTGCAGCCCGGTACAACTCAATTTTGGAGGCTGAGAAATAAGTGGAAAAAAATCGCGGGAGACTTTATTAGCGTGCGGCCAAGGGGAGTGGTGGGCTGCTGTGTGAACATACTTTTATTATGACTTTTACTCAGTGCTGTTCGTTAGTCTATTGGCGGGAAAATAAGCGTTTCTTTTACTATTAAATACTCACTACTTACTTTTGTTTGTTTTTTCTGTTGGCGCAGCGTGGGTAGTCCCACCAGGTGAACTGATGACCTGGTAAAGGTTGCGGGAGTCCGCTGGATGGGGTGGCGCAGGATCGGTCATTGTGGCACTCTTTGGGGAGGCCTATCATTTGATATAGTTGTAGAACTCGCTAGCCAGACATTAAAAAACCTTTTTGTTTTATTACGACGGCCTGAATTGACATAAATTTTCTAGGTAATGTATATTTGTTGAAACTGCTCACAAAATTTCACGAGAATCGGCTGCGTACAGAAGAACAGCCGAATAGAAGCCGGACATACGAAATAATTCTGGCCAAGCTGAAACGGAGAATTTCGTTCGCTTCCCAAGCTCGTTCAATTATATAGATAAATACGTTACTAGCTTTTGCCCGCGAATTCATCCGCGTAGAAATCGTTAATAGCTAAAGAGGATGATTGAAATTAAAATCCTTGCTTCCTAATTATGGCTCTCTCATAGAAATTTCAACCGGTCACACCCTTAGGGGATGCTCTCCAGTATAAAAAGTATCCTATGTCCTTTCCCGTAACTCGCAGTTTTTTTCAATTTTATTACGATCCGTTAAACAGCACTGTAATGAATTGCTGTACTATTTAAATGTTAGGAAACTGCAATGACGTGCTAAGTGAGGTGCACAGATAAAGAGATTCCGTTACACACCTATGGCGGCTGAGATGGCAATTCGTGGATTATTGACGGACTTTGCCACGCTTCCTCCGTCAAACTCTGAGCTCACCTCAACGATCACCCACAAATATATCTTGACACCGCGATGCGTAGTAAATAAGCGTAGGTAGAGGTCTAGTTTCGTGACGATGACCGGCGGGGTGAGCCACATTAGCGTGTAGCGAATAACAGCCCTGCTCATCCTCGAACTGCATCCCGGCCTCTGCACGTACTTAATATTGCCTGACGAAGCTTATGAATATGTTATTGGGACTATTTTTTTCTGTACAGCAATAAAAGGCCCGGGCTGCGGCCGCGTCGGATTACAGAGCTCGCGCCGGCGCGCGCGGTGGTCTCCCCCCTCGCACCTGCCGGCTTTCCACTACGGGACCCCCACTACTACCACTATAGATCCTTCCATCTATTATATAATATAAGCAACATCGTTCTGCAGCTGTCATTTTTCCATACAAATTGACATTTAGATCTACCTAACGTAAGGTAAACGCAGGTATTAACGACCCTCTTAAGGCAATTTTAAAATCGACTTTACTTTTTAAGTATACGGGTTGCCATCACATTTAGTTTTTTAAATTTATATGTTAGTGTTATCTTATCTTATCTTATCTAGATGAGGGCCCTTTCGGATGCACTTCGACCCAGCGGGATCTTTTGTGCATTTGCCCTCTCCTTTATGCCTACTCCCAAGCTCGCTCCATCGTTTCCACAAAGCGGATGATGCAGCTCAGCGGGAGCACCTTGAACTCCCTTGGTTGCGGATAGTCGCTACCAAAGTAATTCATTCTTTGTCTGGCAAGGGCATGACATTCACACAGTAAGTGTTCCATGGTCTCATCCTCCTCGCCACACATTCTACAGACTAAGCTGTCCGACAGTCCCATCTTGGCCAAGAGATCCTTGACTCCGAAGTGACCTGTGAACACCCCAGATATGATTCTGAGTTGCTTCCTGCTGGATTTCCAGAGCTTGTTAGTCCAGCCCGAGTCCACTCCTTCTATGAAGAGCTTAGAGTGCCTTAAGCCCGCCTCATTCCTCCACTCGTGTTGGTGTTTGGTTTTGGCGTAGGCTTTAAAGGCCGAAGTTATGGTTCTCTGCGAGAGTCCCACAAATGGTTCTGGACCTACAAAGTGATTTGTAGACCCCCCTCTTGCAAGCTCATCCGCTCTTTCGTTGCCGATGTAGCCCTCGTGCCCCGGTATCCAAACTAGTTGCACCTTATTGTGCTTCCCAAGCTTGTTCAGTGCCTGGACGCCATTATAGACTAGTCTAGAATCCACTTTCGGCGCCGTAAGCGCTTTAAGGGCCGCTTGACTGTCGCTGAGGATATAGATGGTCTGCCCTCTGGTTTGCCTGTCTATATTCTCCTGTGCACAGGCAATTATGGCGTATGTCTCCGCCTGGAAGACGGTTGCCAAACTACCCATGCTTACACTACTACTGTAGTCAATCGCATAAATGCCTGCTCCCGTACCGGATCCCATTTTAGATCCGTCCGTGTACCATATACTGTCTTCGACACCAGACCTCGGTGGTTCTAGACCTTCGGCCCATTCGGCCCTGGATGGAACTTTTGTTGTGTAGTTCCTATGGAATACATACTTGGGTAGCATTTTGTCACATCCCATGTTTGTTATTCTGTCTAAGAGACTGTCAGTCTCCATGTTTGTGTGCTTAGTCTTTGGCTTGCTGTCGCTCCACAGTCCAAGAGTTCTTAGTCTATAGAGCGATTTGCGCGCCTCTGACTTAATCACCATGTGAAGTGGCGGTAGGTCCAGTAGGACTTCTAGCGCCGCTGTAGGCGTGGTTCGAAACGCCCCTGTTATAGCCATGCATGCCGATCTCTGTACTTTGGTCAGGGCATCTCTGCATGTGCTCATTAAAGTCCTTGGCCACCACACCAGGCTACCGTACAATAATATGGGCCTCACCATCATGGTATAGATCCACTTCAGTACCTTTGGGTTCAGTCCCCATGTTTTGCCATACGCTGATCTACACATTCCAAATACCCTGAGTGCCTTTGTAATGGTGAGATCTGTATGCTTCTTCCAATTCAGTTCCTTATCCAGAGTGACACCTAGATATTTCACATCGTTGGACAGTTCTAGTACCCTCCCGTACAGTTTTAACTGCTGTACGCCGCGAAGGGTCCTTTTCCTAGTAAAGGGTATTACTACAGTTTTGCCTGGATTAATGGATAATTGGTGCCGGTCGCACCATCTCTCCACTGTCTTCAGTGCCTTGTTCATGATTTCTGATACCGTGCCTGGGAACTTCCCACTCACCAGTATTACTAAATCATCAGCATATCCTACCGTGTGGGTGGGACCTTTATTGAGTTCCACCAGGAGTGAGTTCACCACCAAACTCCAGAGAGTTGGTGAGAGTACCCCACCTTGCGGACATCCCTTTGTGGCCGTGGCCGTTATCTCATCCCCCAAGAGAGATGACTTTATTAGTCTGCCATTTAGCATGTTGCCTATCCATTTACAAATGGTCGGCTCTACACCATGTTTTGCAGCTGCTTCGCTGATAGCTTTATACGTGGTGCGATCAAACGCTCCCTCCACGTCTAAGAAAGCTGCCAGACATAGTTCTTTATTCTCTATAGCCTGCTCAGCCTTGGTTGTTACCAGGTGGAGTGCGGTTTCCGTTGACTTCCCTGGCTGGTATGCACATTGCAGTTCGTGCAGCGGATGTCTCCTTAATGGGCCATCCCTTATGTGTCTATCTACCAATTTCTCCAGTGTTTTGAGGAAAAACGACGATAGACTTATCGGCCTATACGATTTGGCTTCACTGTAATCCGCCTTACCTGGTTTGGGTAGATAGGTTACTTTTACCATCCTCCACACACGCGGTACGTGTGCGAAGGCCAAGCACGCCCTGTACAATCTGCTAAGGTGCGGGATTAGTACATTAGCGCCTTCTTGTAGTAGAATGGGGTAGATTCCATCTGGCCCCGGGGCTTTGAAAGGTTGAAATGTTGAAAGTGCCCACTTTATCTTTTTATGATCTACTACCTTTTTAGACGTGTCCCAATTGTGTCTCGTTGTACTTGTGGTTTGTTCCAACGCACTAATTGCACCGTCGTCTGTTACGCTGTCGTGTATTACTGAGCCTGGGAAGTGTGTGTTACACATTATCTTAAGGGTCTCCAGCCCCGTTTTCGTCATTCTACCGTCATTGTCCCTGATGGATGTGAGCGGTACCGACTTTGTGGTTGCTAATGCCTTTGTTAGTCTCATTCCTTCCGGTATTGACTCAATCTGATCGCAGTGATTCCTCCATGCTCTCCTTTTGGCTTTCCTCACAGCCTTGCTGAGTTCTGTGAGTTTTTGTGCATAGTACCCGAAGTCATTGGATGACTTTGCGTCATTAAATATTGCCCTGGTTTCCCTCCTGAGCTTGACTATCTCTGGGGTCCACCATGGTAACTTTTTAGCCAGGGTTTTCTTTTCCGGGCAGTTATTAGTGAAGGCCGTGTATACGGCTTGTACTATTTTGTCCGCTTCGAATTCTATGTCAATAATAGAGTTTAGCTTACCTTTTGGGTCTCCTAGGTCCACTTTGAGATCATTTCTAAAGGCCGACCAGTCCGTGTTCCTAGGATTCCGTTTATATGTTAGTGTTAAGTATAAAGATTAAATTTTCTCGGTCAAATGCCTATAAATAAAGGGTTATCGTATTTAAAAAAAATAAGAAGTTACGAAGTCGATTGTTGCTATTACCGTCCTAAAATAACGGCTGTGAATCTATTAACGATTTTTATGCAGCTATTACTGATCGTTACCCGGGTATGTCCTAAAACTACGACTATAAATTGCCCACATTTTATGAGTCGGTAATACATTGTCCTTACATATTTTATTACCGACCCATAGTAGTCGGTAATGGCCACCATAAGAAACCATTACCGACCCATAGAAGTCGGTAATAACTACCATAAGAAGCTATTACTAACAATTTCTTATGGTTGCTATTAACGACTCATATGGGTCGGTAATAGTTTCTTATGGTTGCTTTTATCGACTCATATGGGTCGGTAATAGTTTCTCATGGGTCGTTAATAAAATATGTAACGACAAACATAAAAATTATTAGCGACTCATAAAAATTAGGATTTTTTTATTAAATCGACCTTCTGACTACAAAATCGATTGTTAGTGATTAATATCACAAAAAATATGAACAAAATAATACGGCTTTAAACGAGAAACAATCATTTACGAAGATTACTATAAAATATCGATCTACCGAAATTATCATAATTTTGGTTAAACTGACAACGCTAAAATAAGAAAAACTGGACAACAATTTATGTGTCGCTAATAGATTTTTACAAAGACTAATTTGTTTAGCTTCAAACTGGTAAAAAAAAAACTTGTGTTATAATGCAATATAATAACATAAAAGAGAGAAAAACTAAACATTACTTTGCGGCAATTACCGACTCAGGGGTCGTTGATAGCTGCCACAATAGTACTGGCGAAGCTATCACCGTCCTTTTTTAATTCATAGTTTTAGCTGTTAAAATGGTTATGTTTCAATAAAATGTTGTAAGAAATCAAAAGCTGACACTTAAGCGGATATAATTAATAATACACGATAAAGTATAAGGTTCACAAATTCGTACGAGTATAAATGTCTTAAGCAGAAAAGTCGCGTACTTACTTGGAGGAACAAGAGCCAGTATGGCGCGACCTGTGTCTGCGCTTCCCCTGCAGAAACTTTGCCCACTGCTACACACACTAAAGTAAAAGTATACGATGCTCAAGGAACAAGTGCGTGTATAGCTTTCCTTACTTATAGCTGGAACAGTTCTGGAAACGTAAAAATAACGAATAACTATAATAGGTCGGTAATACCTTCCGATTTTCGATGGGTCGTTAATAGCTGCGTTTACTTTAGTTAGGTACAATGCGTTATCCGATCACGGGCTGCTGGCGAGTCCCGCACTAAATAAAAACGAAAAAATAAACGATAATATAAAATGTCTCATCCCTACACGCGCTGTGGCCATATCATAAAGTAGTAGGTACCCAATGAGAGGCAGTTAAGAGCATCATTGTCGACTGAATAATTTATACCTTTTAGCAGAAAATAAATTCAAGTGGCTATGTAACAGAGCCCAAGCAGGGTACTTCAGCTACTCGCTTCTCTAAATCTATATCACTGTAACATTACAGTACAAGTGGAATAAAATCTTTCATAAATATATATACAGTTACCTACCATTCGTATTAAGTATCTCAACGGCGTTTACTTCTACTCAAGTGTAGCTTGTGTGTGTGAATTGTTCAATACACGAAGACGCGATCCATTCCTTTAAATAAAAATACTAAAGTACTATCCTATCCAGTCAAATAGCAAAGGTCGACCGGTAACTAAGACGGCGAGAGGAGCCTTTGACGTCTCTGCGCCTCTGTCCTGTCACAAACGCCGTCTCAGAAACGATTAGTTCGTGTTTTGCCTCAAGTTCTGAACGATTTTAAGAAATCCCTATATTGTTATAATCTGCTGCCACATATGTTTTTCTCTGCTTATGCATGGGTTAAAAACAGAGAGTTATAGTGGATGCAGTTAACTGTAATATATGGATCCATTCTAAGTCCCAGAAGGGAAGCGACCCGCCTAACGAGCTCGTAGTACGGAGGTCCGATTAATTTGCGAGCTCGCGTCTCAGCGCGCGTTTTGCTCTCGTTGCAACCACAGATAATAGAGTAGCTGTAAATTTGCTAATCGAATTCTTAACCCCTTAACTCATTCAATATAATACGAAGAACACGCGAGAAAAATAACTTGAAGCAGAATATGGGAAGGGTGATTTCGCTTTTTAACTAGATGGATTATAGGGTAGATAAAGCTGCTATCGGCTTTCTTTCTTGCTTAGATATACTTATCAAAAGAAAAAGACTTAGTAGACCGTAAGCCCACTCCCAATAGACCCAATACACCTACGTCTCATGCCAACATGATAAAATGCATGGCAGCAGGTTGAGAAAGTTGTACTGAGCGAGAAAAAAAATATATATATATATACTGGCCGAAAGTGAAAATCCTTCACTTCCGGTCATGTGTAAGTTGCCAACTTTGGCACCGTCAAGTACTTCCGGCCATTTCAGGACTGACAGACTTAAGTTTACTCTCTCTACGATTAAAGGGCTAAATGATGCCCCATATCTCGTACTGTTTCGCATGACGTAAATTATACCCATACAAATTTTGACCGGAAGTGAAGGATTTTCAAACTTTCGGCCAATTTGAATTTTTTTTTTTCCTTTTTTCTTTCTCAGTACAACTTTCTCGACCTGCTGCCATGCATTTTATCATGTGGTCATGAGTCGTAGGTGTATTGGGAATGGGCTTACGGTCTATAAGGCCAATCTACCAAGACTCATTGTTGGGAGAAGCATTTCTTACGGGCCCTTTTTTAAGCCCAAAAACGTACCTAAGCGCCTCCAAAAACGATATCGATATATAATTTCGGGGCTTATTTATTTATATTGGTACTTATTTGCGTTTCTTGATTAGAAGTACAGTTAGGTATCTATAAAAGGGGATGCCATTAAATGTATAATAAGTATCTAACAAGAAACTGTTGTAAGTAAATGAATATTAGGAAGTAAGTACTTTAATATCGTACTTAGATAATATATATAATCGTTTTTGTCTTGTACGACATCTGCATTTTAAATATCAGTTGTTCAAAAGAAATCAAAACTAAGTGACAAACAACATCAATTTCACCTTCCGCTGCGGTAACTCCGTGACTTCCGACAAACAACGAACTGTCCAAAAAAACGACGAGCGTCATTGACGAAAAATAAAAGACACCCCGTCTAGTCGAACGTGTCTATTGAACGTAAACGCTCCGCTCAACAAAGCGCGTTCCCGGTAGTGCATACAGTTTTATTGTATAATCCGCCTTCTTGGGGGTAAATCACGTTTCTGTTTACGTGAATTATATCGGTTATAATGCAGTCGGCGTTTACTGACGCTTTTAATGAGTCAGAGGTTTATTTTGGATAGCTGAGCTAGTGGGAAAGTTGTTATAAATAGAGATAATCGTAAATAATAGAACACCTTACGGCACTATCTAAGATCGCCTGAATCTGCCTTAGTATGAGAGGCCTTGTGGCCTACTTGCCTGCGGCCAACTTATAGCGCTCTTTAACGCTCAATAAAAACCACATAAAGCCGTAATCAATAGTAATTTTGACAGCTATTCTCAAATTATTGACCGCCACCGCAAGCCGCGCCAGTCAGTGAGACGCTTCACGCCTTACACACGGGTGCAATGACAAATAATTCGCTGTCGACGGCACTGACGTGTTTTTATTTGAACCAATATTTGCACTGACAATTTCAATATGCAAAGCTGCAGAGCAGAGGTCTAAAATTTATATTGCCTTTTCTAAATATACAGATAATGCAGGCTATATAGATGTGGCGATATGTCCATATATTATCAGGAACACAAAAACGAATATAAGACGCAAAGTGTACCGGTGGAGGTTGCGGCGTTCGTCCTAAGTCCATTCGATGCAAATTCTCACATCGACCGTCTTGTGGCTTGTCCTGATTCATAAGAGACTCATATAGCGGCAAGAATATGAGCTATTTTCGTTCCTAAATTAAGTCATGTTTAAGATGATGACATCTTAAACATTCATTTAGGAACTATTACAGCTTGGCAAAAAAGTCTAGAAACGGAACAATTTTTTTAGAGCCTGGTGACTTCGTTAAACTTGTCAAATGCTATTAATAGACGTATTGTCATATGATTGTCATATGTGTTGTTATTTTACCGTATTTATTTAATCTCACCGATTTATTAGCATTCTAAAGCAAATAAAAAAAACATGCAATGAGTAAAACGATACGCAGTTCCAGTCGGGAAGTAATTTATAATGTATACAAGCGATATGTGTTGCAGAATATCAAGCCGGAATCAATGTCTGAATTAGAAAATGTTTACAGAACTTCTGGAATACAGGTCTTTAATAATTTTAGCCTACTCTAGTCACTAAATTGATTTATTCCTACCGCTAGAATCACAGTGAATTGATAATTTAAGTCTTATTTACGGGATCCTGTTGTTTTACCAAATTTATTTTGGTCAAATTTCATTTCCCAAACAAAGTTTAGCAACTATTTTGTTTGCCAATGCAAACTTTGGCACAATTTTAATACGAATATTTTCATACACAAACAATCGTAACAATTGTATCATTTGGTAGGTTAGGTTAGGGTTAGCTCGTGTCCCTTAGAGCGGAAATAGCCACCCCGCGAAGCGGGGTGACGTCGATTTTTTTTTGGGACATGATAATTTGTCAATTTTTTTTTGGTAAAACAAAGGTAACCCCTTATTTACATATAGTACATTTTAGAGGTTATCCTACTATCCTACTAATATTATAAATGCGAAAGTTTGGATGATTGGATGTTTGGATGTTTGTTACTCAATGACGCTTAAATGGCTCAACCGATTTGGATGAAATTTTGCACATAGATAGTTTACAGCCTGGATTACAATATAGGGTAGTTTTTATAAAGGGTCCACGCAGATGAAGTCGCTGGCGGAAGCTAGTGTTTTCATAAAACTTATTTGGTACTTGCGATATATTTATATATATATATATATATATCCTGCTCAAAAGAAAACAAGGGCCATTGTAATTATTGGACATAAACTAATTGATAAGTGGCTAATTAATGAACTCCCGTATAAGGATACGAATGTATTCTGAAGGCAGAATCAAACCCTTTTCATGCTGGAGTTTAAGTCTAAAAGCTAGAAAAAAAAAAATTACTGTTTAATATAATTTTCACGTAACGATCACCATGCTTGTGGCCCCTATTTTCTTTTGAGTAGTATATATATATATATATATATATATATATGTGTATATATATATACAGCTATATATAGCGAATTTTAATTAAGTGTAATTGTAACCGAAGTGAAATATTTGGAGGAGGAAGAAACTGTATATGGTACTATTTAATAAAATTTGTATTTTAATTACTTGCATGTGGTCTATATAAACATTACACACAGATAATGTTTGTGAGTTTTTATGTCTATACCAATATGTATTTGCTTGTATTTTTTTCTAAATTAGGAACCTACTAAAAATAATGTCCTCGTAAAAAGTGAAGAATCAAAATCTCTCGTGTTGCCGTATCAGCGATAGTGGCGCCCCTACTATTTCTACTGTCTTGCTACACTGCAAGACTTACCTTATATCTGCTCTTTTAGATGAACAATTTAAAAGCACAATTACCTAAGCCAAATTTCTTTAATTGGCAGATCAAAATTTGAAGCATAGTTTTCAATCTTCTGCATAATTATAAATTGTACATTTATAAAGCTTAAAAACAAGATAAGTAAACTTAGGATAACTCGGGGCTAGAGAGAATTTGAATTTAAGAGGGAATTTGAAATAATGACTTCGACGTCTACCTAATCAAACAATGCGATTTAAGAAACTCTCGGTTCTCAACCTCTGAGGTAAACCTAACAAAACAGTCGATGATTACTTTGAGGACACATTGATACACCTAAATTGCTTATTCTCGTATAAGGCTCGTGTATTCTGTGTATGTACGCGCAGCGTAAAGCAACTAACCCAACTTAAAAGAGAAACGCAATGTATAGTTAGGGTTAAATCGACACCGCCTTTCCCTTGCACTACACCACAAAGAATCCAAGGAATGCAACGTTCGCTTCTACGGTGTAAGACCCGTCTTTAAATAGCTATGTGAGCCAATGAAGGATTATCGTCGCAAGCTGCAGGCTGAGGACATGATCGTGTGTTCTTAAGTAATAACATGCTTACCATACCCAGGGTAATGCAAGAGGCAAGCGGCAAACTGACTATTGTCGTTGGGATTACCGTTGTCTTTGGCAAACCAATTGCTATAAATTGGAGGGTTATAATAGGAATTAACTTTGATGTGTTTTGACTAACGTTGCTCGGATTCCATTAGTTTAAAGTAGTATTTGGATGTGTTTATGCATTTGAATGGGATTCAAAGTGCTCTAGAGCTCTGCACGGCTAGCACAAGACTGCACGCCAGCTGTTTCGCGGCGATCCGTCGCTTTTGAAGTGTTCTTATTAGAAAGAGACGGGTAGTCTATGTCGCTGCGAGATCACGCACAATCTTGTGCTAACCGTACCGTACTGGCTGTACTAAACTAACTGCCTATCCGTTAACTGAGACTGCGTCTGTGACGGGACAGGGGCACGAGGGGAGATGTCAAAGGGTACCGGGCGGGTAGCGGGCAGCAGGGACCTGGAGCTGGTCTCCTCGGCGTCTCAGTTAAGCCGTCGACCTATAGTTATGATAAAAGTTGAGTGCTTCATTTGTAAAACTTTAAAAAAGCATGTCTCATTCTACTGGTAGTGGGTACAAGTATCGTAATAGACATTCTCATTCTCATCATTTTATGCATTATTTACGTTGTCCTTATAGGTTTCAATCTGCGCCTGATTTTGCATTACCTACGTGTGGATCCTGATAGTTTCAGGGATAAAAGTTGTATCACATAAGAACAGCTAATTAAAAGCTACTTCTTGCGTAGATAAATACCTATACATTTTACTGAATTGAACAAGGTTACACATTTGTGTATACTAACACCAGCAGCACGGCTACCACGCGACGGCGCGCGAGCTCTCTCGATTATTCTCGCTCTATCCGTCTCTCTCTTATTAGAACACTTAGAACAAGAGGTATATTGTGCGAGAAAAATCGAGAGTATGTCGCGGCCGTCCCATGATAGACGTGCTGGTATATCATTACTTAGACTCATTAGACACTATCATGGCAATCTTCACACTTGTTAAATAAGACAATAAACAAAAACTGGGCACCAAAAGTGGGCACAAAAAAGTGGGCGCAAAAAGTTGGGGACATAAATAAAGCGGAGTGGAAACGATGAATTAATCGCAAAATAGTTCTCACGGTGTGCGGGGGCTGGCGGGGTTCCCGAGGTGCGAATGTGCTGAATTGGCACTCAAAAATGTGATTTTCGAAAAATATAGCTACCTAGTGAACTTTTGATATATTCGAGTATCCAATGGATAATGTATCGTACATTATAAAGTTGATATTACAAAAATAATTCATATAAGAATGTACATACTCGTATCAAATAATACCATATACGGCACATAAGTGTCATTGTCAGGGAAAGGGTACCTTATTGTCAATGGCGTTTTGCCATTATTACGCCGTGACTCGAGGCATTTTTGTTAGCTTATTATTAACGAATAATGGCATAACGACTAACTCCAACGACAATAGGGTACACAAATACACCTTTTCCCTGAGAATGACACATAGGTATAGTTCATAGACGTAGATTTAATGTAACCACGCCTGTTAGGGTTAGACGATCCTCATGGAAACCGGAAGGCACTGTCGTCGCAATTCCTACCCCTTCATTCATTTTTCAAATAAGTACTTACACAACTCTTTTGTTTAAGTTACGTATACTATTTGCGCAAATATGTCTCGGTGTCTCTTTTGTTCTTCGATTCTAAAGCATGTAGAGCGTGAATGTTGTCAAGAGAGTTGCCAGACGGATCAAAATTGGTTGTTAAAGATTTTGTCATTTATCTGTAATCAGAACCATAATTCCATGACACTTTAATATTGTTGTTCATGAAATAGTTTTTTTTTTATTCGACTCGCTAGTCCATTTTCGATACCGTCGACAGCTCCCGTTAGCCCCCGGAACGAGCACACGCAGTCACAGCAGCGCTGCGAGCGTGGTCGAGCGACACTGGACAATGGCTCTGGGTGGTCGTGGCCCTGGAGAGTTCAGGCTTTGCCCAAATTGAGACTTTAGTACAATGTGGAACAGTGTGAAAGAGCCCTTTTGGTTAAGGTTATGGTTCTCCGGTTGCCTCTATAAATGGTGAATTAACTATTCTGGCAAACAGACGTCACAAGGATTGTTTTTCATTAAAGAAAATTCCTCGTCATGTTTTGCTTCTCCCTTTTATCTTCTTCTTTCTTTAGTCTATTATTTGCGTTCCTAAAGTCTTCTGCACTTGACTAGTTTTGAACTTGTGACATACCTCATATAGTACAATAATTCTCACGCCTCCTTAGAAGAGTGTAGGTACAGTAAGCTGTAGAGAAACGTGACCACCCACTTAAAAACTACTCTGTAGACGGGGTGCGGGTGTGCTGACTGTCCCTAATTCGTGTAAGAAGCATCGAGTTATAGTACTATCAAAAAAAAAACCGGCCAAGAGCGTGTCGGGCCACGCTCAGTGTAGGGTTCCGTAGTTTTTCGTCCGTCGCAGTTAGTGTCCCTACTTAAGCGTTAAAAAAAATATAGACAGACACAATACAAGCAATACTTAGCGAACAATTTTATTATTAGACAACGAACGACCACAGACAACTAAGCCAATTAGAGCACGACATTTTCGACCTAATTATGGGCGCACCTGCTCCGACCCCATAAAATCAGGAAAAATCTTAACAGCGCCATGTACAATGTGAGCGTTCCGCGTACAGCGACATCTATCGGCAAATTAAGTAAACTATTGCGCGCGAGCTTAAAGTATGGAAGATGATTTTTATGGGATAATTCTTTATTGCGTGAACCGATTTTCACCGTTTTTTTACTTTATTTGAAAGCACGTCATTTCATTGTGATTTTGTAGAAATTACAGGTACAATAAACACCTGCTTATACGGTTAAATTACAAACTTAGTTCAGAAATTATTTTGTAACTTTTTTCAAAAACTATTCAACCTATCAAGTTCAAAATAATTTTCCTAAAAATTTTTTGTAAAGTTCTACTTTTGAGATTTTTTTCATATTTTTAAAAGTTATGGTTCAAAAGTTAGAGGGGGGGGACACATTTTTTTTACTTCTGGAGCGATTATCTCCGAAAATATTAACATTATCAAAAAATGATTTTAGCAAACCCCTATTCATTTTAAATACCTATCCAACAATATATCACACGATAGGGTTGAAACGAAAAAAAACACTCCCACGTTACGTATAGGGGGTACCCTAATAAAAAAATAAAAAAACACTTTATTTTACCACTTTGTCGGCGTGATTGATATACATATTAGTATCAAATTTTCTAGTGCTAACGGTTACTGAGATTATCCTCGGACGGACGGACAGACAAAGCGAAACTATGTATAAGGGTTCCTAGTCGACTACGGAACCCTAAAAAAGATAATATTCATCGACGTCTAAAAAGGTTGGGAAACTTGAAAGAAAGAAGAAGGTCTAGGTTATACTTTTGACGAAAAACTTTATCTTATACAGTCGAGGTCAAAGATATGTTTACACTTTATTGCCTTGTAATAAGGTGCAAAAGTGGTAGGTATACCAGAATCCTGTTATTCATATTTTGAGTAAAATTTATCAGGAGGATGTCGTTCCTAGTTTCGCATTTCAACTTGTTTCGAGCTTAGCTAACGTGTCAGAATCGATCGCGTCAAGCATATAGCAATGAGAAATAGTTTCGGATGCGAAAAAATCTCACAGAAGGCCAGGTACTTTAACTGTGGAGCTAAGCAGTCATTAAGGCTCGCCCAAGAGGCGCCGTCGGCGGCGCCGGGGTGGCTAAGCCCTCGTTCCACGGTTTACGGGATTTATATGACGAAGGATGTAAATACTACACCTACATATTGTTATAACAGTGGCATATAATGAATGATCTATTTAAATCGAACCGAAGCATGCAACTAAAAGATGTTACACTGTACCTATACTATGCTATACCAACACTACCCGCGCTTCCGATTTTGAAGAATGACGGACGGAACGTCATAATGACAACCTAGCGCGTTTACGTCATAAACAAAGTTTATTTCTTGGTAGTATTCATAATTGCAAATATTTCTTAAAAAGTACATTTGAATGTCTGTGAAAACCAACTAGACTACCTAACTGTATGTATTTTTATTGTAAGTTGTTGTTATAATGTTAATTTCTTTCTTACCTATTATATTTTGTTCTACTTAAGATAATAAGCCACCAATGATCACCCTTGCGACCAATGGCGTTATTAAAAATCAGCGTCACGAAGTAAGTTTACTTCTAGACATCAAAGACCTTTTTAGCACCTATTGCAATATTCGCAATGTATTCTTAATATCTGTGTGACTGAGATGCTAAATTAACGTTTTTCTTTCTTTCTAACTTTTCATGCATGCCGAATGATCTTTAATCGACTAAAACTATATACAAAGAATCTAGAAACTGCAACAACTGACGTCGTTACCTATATGTTATCATACTCATCACAAAAATAACCCCCATCTAAAACCAATAATTAAGACGTTGGCCAGACTTGCCATGAGATATGAGCACAATTTCGCCATCACGCTCCAAAGCGGCTGAGGGGTGATCAGCAATAAAGATAGCGGTGAGTGCATTCGTCTGCAGTAGACAGTAAGAATATAAATAACAATTGCAGTAACGAAATAATAATAATTTGCAATACTCAACCGCCTGTCCTCAGATCATTATCCCCATAATACAAGTACCTATATACCTACTTATAGTAACGATCTATCTACGAATTTTAGATGCAAATTGTACCAGTTTTCATTTATCTTGGACTTGAGTACTTATATAATGGACTGAGGTAAGGCACGTCCGGGTGGATTGAAGAAGATACGAAGTGTGACATTCTAATTTTGACATGAGACCACTGAATTTAGGTTAAAATAAATAATTCTAATTTCGGTGCCTGTACACCATAACTATGACGGGAGAGAGCTCATGAAAAATACATATTATTATTAGAATTAGATTAGACGGTTTCATGGTACTAATTCACAGGTAAGGTGGGTGGTTAGACCAGTGGAACATTCACCATATCCGTCTACTTATTTAAGATCTAAGCTATAACTTTACCCTTGAGCCATGTTGAGTTCAGTAGCTCGGTCTGTTTTATGGTAATAGTTATATTATAACAAAATATCACTAAGTTGAGACTTGATGAGGTAGGCTGTAGGCCTTACTTTCCCAGTGCGCCGTTCCGGTCGACGCGTGCGGCGTTATCGGAGTAATTAGTGTGTCTGGGGGAGCCATGCGTTGCGGGCCGACGCTCATTCACGACTGCTGTGCTTTTGTAGGATGGTTCTCACAGGCTATTCTCTTAGGTTTTGGGCGTACGAGCATAGACCGTCCAGAAAAATGACAAACATTATAGAACCCATTTGCCTATACGATAAAATCCTGCAAATGGTCTTCATTCTGTCAGCCAGTGGGCTGGTTAAGAGCTTGTTTGTGAACGCTTTTCAACTTCTGTGTTCTACATTACGAGTAAGTTGCATAAAACTCCACTGATAAACTGGATGCGCCATTACCACGGCCCTGGAACAAACTCCATGTAGGACTAACCAGTGTCGAGGATGTGTTTTAGTTTTAATTACCCTAACCCTAGTCTGTAAGTATAAATGTATCTAACTAACAATTATGGATTGTATGGTCTGAAAATAAAGATTGATTGATTGATTGATAAAATTGTCCGATGAGTCATATGCCATATACAGCCTTAAAGTTGTATGGTAAACCTCCCAAGTACTCCCAATATTTCGTTGATTTAAATCATTGACTCTGCTTGTTACCTTTATTGCAATGAATGATTGAAGGTGTCAACTGTTGGGGCAGCGTCAAGCAGTTTAACATTTACCTAACGCGGGCATATTCTTAAATAGGAAAATCATGTGACAAGTTACTTGATATGCGGGAATACGAACGTGTTAGCTGCGGTGTGACAGTTTGAATTTAAGGTGAAGTATATCCTTGACTCACCGGTCTCACACAACGCTTTTGTCCGCTAAATCCTCCATTTTATCACTTTGTAATTTTATTGCTTATTTTTGAAGCCTTTTGTTGCTAACGCTGCCGCTCGCAAATGAGTTCCCAAACTAAATTTTATTAAGGGAGAGATGGTTTGTGCATGAGAATAGTTAGGTGCTGTAAAGTTGCCAGTGAGTGTACGAAGAATATTGAAAAGATATTTTCGATGTCGATGTTATAATTTTTTGTAACTCATTTAGAAATAATAGTAACAATGTGTCGTGTAGAGGTAATGCAACCTACCAACCAGTCTACGTCCAGATTGATGAAAAAAAATCGGTTCTATTCATTTATTTATGTAACTGTCATATTTTTATTGATTGAAACTTTACTAAAGCGTAATTCAAGTATCCGCAACGTATCCAAGAATCCGGGTACCCATAAGTTATTCGCTAGAGATGACTTTCGATTTCATTAACTAGGGACCCAAAATCTTACTTCATTCGCTTCGAGAGCCCCGTTAGATAATTTATTCCGACCTTGCCCTTAACCCGTGCATGCAAAAAGTAAAGTCGTAAAGATTTATAACAGCAGGACCTAGTTTAGGAGCGGCAATTAAAAAGTTCCGAGAACGGAATCCGCCCGTTAGAACAATTGATTTATTTATAGTTAATTAATTTGAATATTTAATCAGCCGTCTGACGCCGCTACCTGATGAAAAGTGACAGTTTTAGTATTTTAAGTATCGTAAAAGCTTTCGCTTTAATGGTTTATTTCCATAAAAGAACTGTAAAACAACCCTTTTTGAAATCATACATATTATGCAATGTATTTTATTACAATTAGGTAGGTACCTACTAATATTAGCTTAACTAGGTACTAACTGACAAAAATTATCTATGTTGGTCTTTAAATTAATTGAATTAAATTAAATTGAAAACTAAGTACACGTCAAAGCCGAGCCGTGGATCCTACAGTACCTGTGGGACTCTTCAAGAAAAGAGTACACGGGCTTTGGGGGATAAAAACCCGAGGTTGAGTCCCCGGAAGTTGCAGGGGTCTGTAGGCGTAGGTAGGCTTACCTCTAGGTTATTCACAACCAGAAATTCCAATTACTATTATAAACCTTACGGGAGCTTACTAAGTTAAGGGGGCTTTGAGCGGCTTAAACATCAAAAATTTAAAAGTTAAAATAAAATAAATATTAGGGGACAATCTTACACAAATCGACCCTGTCCCAAACTAAGCAAAGCTTGTACTATGGGTACTAGACGACGATAAACATACCTATATAGATAAATAAATACTTAAATACATAGAAAACATCCATGACTCAGAAACAAATATTCGTGCTCATCACACAAATAAATGCCCTTACCGGGATTCGAATCCAGGACCTTTTGCTTCGTAGGCAGGGTCACTACCAACTAGGCTACAGCGGTCGTCAAATTCGAAACATATTATATTCGTGACAGCGATTATATAATTTATAGCATGACAAAGACAAACAAAACGGCCTACTTAGACCGTGTCACAAAATGGATTCGGCTCAGCATAACGCTGGGTTTAACAGTCAGCTGGTCTTCCGCAGACCGCCGAGAGAGTGGTATTTAACATTATATTCTCTTTGGTATTTAAGAGCTAGGCTCTTGTCGATGGAATAATTTCAAACTTATTGTACAGTATTCCATTACTCCAAGTTAGGGATAAGTAATGGTGTCAGGCAGCAGTGGCACTAGTACTGACAAAAGAAATAGAAATCTTCGGTAATCGACCGAAAATAAATTTAAAATACACGTACTGTATTTTTTATTCTATTGTCACATCTATTATGTAACCTGTGTATCACAAATAAATATTTACCATTTAAAAATTATCCTTTTATTTATGTACTTACTTAATTATAATATTTTACATTGCTTCACTTTTGCCTTCGTTTCTGGCCCTGTCCCTCGCACACCGCGTTGAATGACGAACTGTAAAGACGTTATTTTCATAAATACGACGAGTGCTTGCGCGTACGCCGCGGGCTACGTAATACAGGCATGTACACTGTGTATGCTATAACATGATATTTTATAGTGAGATTGCTGCATTTGCCTCTAGCTCACACGAATCTTCAAAGCAATAAAGGGTCGGCACGCGCTTGTTTTGTTTGTTGTGGTAGGGAAAGCTGGCTGAAGCTCTTCTGAAGCTCATTCAGGAAAGCTGGCTGAAAGTATTTTATAGGAGTGGGTGTAGCAGTCAGCAGAAAAAGTAAGGTGAGCGAGGTGCTCTAAATGATCTAACCAAAGTCTTATCTATACTAATATCATAAAGAGTCTGTGAGATTCTAGCTTAGTAAGTTTGTATTTTTTGGGTTATCTACGGAACCGCTTATCCATTTTTTTTTTCACCTGCGTGTAGAATGCTCTTTCTGCATGGTTATAGGCTATATTTTATTCCGCGGGTTTGCCTGCGTTCTTTGCAAAGCCGCGCGGGCAGCAAGTTCCCTTATAATAAAGAAGTGCGTGTGTCATCTCTACGCAACACCAGCATCTACACATCGCGAACGTACGACTGAGAAGATGATCTGGTTAAATATGACTCCGTCGGCCATTGTTCGGAAATGTTCGGCTAACGTTCGGATCGGTCTCGCTTAATACCTTACGTTTAAGTAGACGCATTTAGTCTTTAATTTCGGATCGGTCTCGCTTAATGAGTACACAATCGCATAGCCTAGCTAGCATGATACTCAACCATAATCTTAGGGGCGGCCAATATTTTAGGTAGATCTTTATCGATGATTCCGCGATGCAGCCTGATATACCTCTGATTGCCTCGCCCGCGATAGCGGCTAACTTCATAAATTACTCAAAAATGGCGGTCTTAATGAAATATTTTAATAATATATACGCGCATGAAAGTTTCATTTAGAACTGCGTGGTGGGTCAACATAAGTAATCACCTTTACATTGTAACTTTAGGAAACTCGCTTACAATTAACGTCATAAATTTTTGGGTTAATCTTTCTCTGTAATTCTCGAAACTAGCGATCTTCCAGTTTCGGACCTAAGGCGCTATTCCTTTTGTCTTAATTGATGCTTTTTGGGATGCCTAGGATATCTTTTTTTTACTTCTAAGCCGGTATTCCATCCACGATATTTGACAGGAGGAATACCACTTTGTTACTAAGAGTCATAATTAATTAAATGTTTTACAAAAACACATTTTTTAAAACATTTCAAAAGTGATGACTTATCAAACGGCCGTCTTGGTGGCATAAATATGTTCATTTTCTCTGCATAAGGTCGTCATATCAACATAATGTCATTAAACCTGCTGAATACTTACTTAAGAGCGAAATCTATCGCCACATATCGAGTGTCATTGTATCCCTCACACAAAACTTCTTATATGATTTAAATGTGAAAGTCCTATCGTTATGAAGCATGTTCTCACGTTACGTCACTTTCGGAAAAGCAACGAAAATGATGCAACGCCACAGAACTTGTGGAATTTAATAAACAATTAGTAGATCCAACGTGGCGATTCCATCTGTCCTAATTGACAGAAGGGGATGTCCCTAAGATCGCGATATCATTTTGTTGGTTATTTTTCATAATGATTTTGAAAAACAGAAACATAAAATGTGGATATCTCTATGACAAACTGAGGACTTCACATTTTGGATCTCGGGGCCCCATAAAAGTATACCGCGTCTCACAATTCTCTTTGTTTGACCGAATAAGGGTAAATAGAGGGAGCGAGTGAGCTACGTCACGGCGCGTCTCGTGGCCCAAAGGTGAGAGCACTCAAATCACCTTGTTACGAGCGTAACCATCGGAACACGAAAGCTGTCATAGAGCAGTTACGAAGGATAGAGGTATAAGTGGAGCAGCCCAACTGTGGAAGTCCTCCGCCTCACAGAAAACCACACCCTATGGTAAATCACCACTACTTGCTCTTTGTCTATATAGTAATGTGTTCCTGGTGGTGAGTAAGATGTTAAAAGCTCTCGAGAAACGGAGCGCGAGGTGTGGGGCCTGTTTTGTTTTTAGCTTTCGCCACAGTGAATTTTTCTTATACCAGTAAAGTGTTGGTAACGCGCTTCTAACTACTTAGGTGATACTGGTGTCTACTTACCATCAAGCTATGTTTAGTATTGTCATCGTATAAAAAGTATCCGAAAAGTAAGTAAAAAAAAATCTTCAATAGATATTTATATTTAATTATTAATCAGAACATTTGAATTTCTAGTCTAGGTAAGTAGTCAAATAAAATAAAAATTATTTTCAAAACCATTAATCTCATTCAATAAGAGATATTTTCGCGGTTCTTTCTTAAAATCGGAACGAAGATGATTCTAAAAATAACCATTTGTTTTGATAATATGAATTTTGACCGTTCCTTGCGCGGGCTATCATTAGCGACCGAGCGAGACAACATTTTGAGAGTTACTATCGCCTTAATTTCCGACTACGTAAACTCGCTTTAACTTACGCCATCCACGCAACAGCGAGTTCCCGTCGACTTTCTCCCTTGGTACCCCCAGTGCTATAACTCGCCGGTTATATTTACTCCGGGGCGCGAACGAAATAAACCACGCGACTTGGTTTGGCGGCCGATACCACTGTAGGTGTACATGCTAACGCCACATTCTGGGTTACGGTATTTGAAGATTTTTTTCAGCCATCTTCAAGTATGACCTCAGTTTTTAGACTATACTATACTATAGGCGTCTGTTGCTGCCGTTATTCTTGCATTTCATTAAACTGAGTTTAAATGCCGTTGAAAAATGAGAATGTTCACTTTTAGTTTAGATATTTTGAGTTTTCAGTGATTTCGTAATTCCGATTTCCCTTTTACATTTATTTATGAACAACTCCGTAACTTGAATCACTTTATGTGGGTACTGTAGGATGAGCATTGCAAATTTGACTTGGTCTTATACCCATTATGGTTCGGATCACTATAAAAAGTATTTTTCTCGTGGATTTTTTAATTCATTGATTTATCCGTTGCATTTTTATCGAGTGTCGCAACAATTCTCAAAGGTTTAATTGTATTATATGTCTTACATATTCGGTAGTGCGCCAGTGAGCAGAAGCGCAATTTTAACTGCACTCTGGCACGTGGCTAGTGAGAAGAGAAATTCCTGACCAGCCAGTGACACAGCCAAAATATCACTTCGAAAATTAACCAACTTTACTCGAATGAAAATCGGCCGAATCGACCCGTTCGATAATTACCCGCCCGATGAATAAATATTTATGTGGCTACATTATGCGGGTAAAATTATGACAATTTAAACAATTACACTGTTAACGAGAAAACTACCGCGGTGGCCGATTCGGTAACGGAGACGTTGGCTTAACCGACAAGTAACTCTACTTGTTAATAACTTGAGGTTATAAAATAGAAAAGGTTATTGCTTCATAAATTACGAAACCTATTTCTTAATAATGTACTTAGTGCTTTTAAATTATTTACAATAAAAAGTTTAGTATGTCTTGTGGTGGTATTTTTGTATTTGCCACTGAATTTAACTTTTTTTAGATTTTAACTCGGTGTAGCAATCTTTCGTTCAAAGCCTTTTTTTTAATGTACGTATTTATATTTTGCTTTATTACAAACACTGTTTTGTATATTATACATATTTAAGTATAGTAAAAAAATCCGTTTACCTATGTGTATGAGTGAATCCGTGTATCCGTGATTGAAAATACTGAGACCAAATAAATATAACGATCTCAATGATTTCAATATCGGCAATCTATTGCTGGCTGAAGTTTGAACTTTTATCTGATATCAATCTCTCTTATTTAAAGTAGAGTTCCACTACAGTCACATCGCTCGACACCCAAATGACGGGTTACGGTCAATTTTGTCCCGCAAGCGAGCCACTTGCAATAAAGCCATTAACCACGACATAAACATTACTATTATTTGTGAAAGACTCGTATTTGCGAACAAGGACATGCCGTAGGACCCCACTAATAAGCGGCGAAATAAAAACCTCGTTGTTCGTCTAAAAAGTCGTCGTCGTCGGAAAAAGGACATTAAAGGATCATACAGAGTACAGACATTTATGTTCGCGTCTTTACGGTAGACTTAAGTTGAGGCCTAAAAAGCCTAATTTTGGGTGTACTCATAATCCGTGTAAACGGCCTCTTTTATATAAACCTACTAGCTGCCCGCGCGGCTCCGGCCCGCGTATTGCAAACAACGCAAACAAACCCGCGGGATAAAACATAGCCTCTAACCATCCAGAAAGTCCATTCTACACGCAGGTGAACGAATTTTTTTAATCGGATAAGTGGAGATTACTTAAAACATAGAAACTTACATTTTAAGAAGCTACAATCTCACAGATTGTTCTCTTTATAATATGAATATACATATAGATGTAATACAAACAGAACTTAATAGAAACGTAAACGCAGAATCTGACCAGCCAGTCGTATCACAGACATTTTTTTTTTCTGACTCCAACCCTAAGGCATGATGTGCACTGTTATAATCCGGGCGGTAATTTACCGGCTGTTACCCAGATAACGCTTTTGTCCACTATCGCAACAGATGTTTATACAAATACCTGGCTAAACCTCTGCTAATTGGCACCACGTGTCACCGACAATAGGCAAGGCCTTTTATTGTTATTAGAAGGAGATAGTCACTCGTCAGAAAAGGACGATTCCGGTAGGGCATGAAATATTAGTATATTGGCGTGAGATTGAGTCGCAACAGAGGGTTTTTTTAGCAATTTTGTCAGGAATTTAAAGGAAGTGCAGGATTGTGTCTTTTAATTTTTTTAATCATTTGACAGATCGTCGGTTAGCAGCGTACTTTTTGATATGGTTATGGAGGTAATCCTCGCGCGCATAATTCAATTATTTTTATACTTTGCTCTGTCGTTCCTATGAAGATACTGCGTTCACATCAAAGAGACTTGAGATTCATGATCGCGTGGTACAATCGACGTAAAAAAGGATGTATTTTTGACGGCACCGCTATCCTAGGAATCCAGAGCTTAACATTGTTAAGAGGAAAAGTCTGTAAGATTGTAGCTTATGGGTGTAAGTTTGTATGTAATGGGTAAGCTTTGACTCATTCGATGTCAAAAATCTTTCACCTGTGTATTGAATGGACTTTCCGGACGGACATGTGCTATGTTTTATCTCGCGGGTTTGGCTGCGATCTTTACAATACGCGGGTGAAGCCGGGCAGCTAGTCTTATTACAAAGAAATAAGGTGCAAAAGTGTAAAACATATCTTCGACTTCGACCGTTGTATCAAACACTTCGATTGAATTTTGGCAAACGTTTTCTTTGCTCGCAATTATTTATGGCTTAAATCCTGACACGAAACAAATTCAAATTAAACGTATGATCAAATGAGTAAAAATATATCGTAACTCACTTTGCTCCCAATTTGGTGTACGAACAAATGAGCTCATATTGTACGTATATTGTTGTATGCTTTTGGGAATCGATAAACTATTAAAAAATCCAAGTTATTTTGTAAGATTTTTAAAGGGATTTCTGTCGCTTACCAAAAGAAGCTGACTGCACATCAATTACACATCAAAACCGAATTTGGATGAAAATCGGTATTTTTTAGGTTCTTAGGTTTTTATTTAATAAGCCATTTTAAAAGTTGGTACCTACCTAGTTAATATTTTTTAAGGTAATACCAGTGTTCGTCACTGCCCCAGTAGTTCGCACTTTAAATCTTAATTCATAGCAATAGAACAGGGAAACAGCATGTGAATTATAGAAATGAAGGGTTTAACTTATTTCAACTTTAAAATAGATATAGGTTCTTTCAGATCCATCATAAACTATTCTTAAACTTACGTCCGAACCATTACTTGAAACTTCCCAATATACTTAAGATATATAAAGACCCTATCACAGATTCCGAAGCAAAACCTTACAAAGTTCTCCGACCTGCCCAAACCTTCCCATTACGCGACACCGACAAAGACACACGTGGGTTCTCAAACCCTTATTCCGGTGTTTTTGTGTGTGTAAAAAACACCGGTCATTCAGTTCGTTCGTTCGTGAATGAACCGGCTACCTGGACGTTTACTACGCCGGATGTGAGACAAATCGGTCACCGTTAGGTCCTGTGAGAAATTTTGGTCGGATTAAGAATGTTCTTAGAATAGTTTCTTTCATATTTGGTATTAAATCTAAATTTATATTGGGTAATTTATATCTCAATCACTTATTTTATTGGAAATCCCGAATCCTAGTGCCACCTGAAAAAGGTAGGTATGTTGCAATGTCCTAGAAAAAGAATGAATTAAAAGATGTAAAACGTTGGAAAGTAATGTATCGTACTTGTAAGGTCACGAGTAGCCAAGGTCAAAGCTACGCGCTACAGCCGTAGAGGCGCTACGAGCCGTTAGAAGAAAACCTTTGCTACGAAGGCTTTGAGGCAATGGCCCTTTCAACTAGCTCTGAGTTACACAAAGCTATACCTACTTATGTTGCTGACAGATAGGAAAAAATGTGCCCTACTATTCGTTACCAACTTTGCAAATCAGTGTTTTGCCAGTAAAAGTGTTATTACATACTTTATTGTTTTCGAGTTAACTATGTTTTTGTTTTTCTGTAATTCAGATGATTCAGAGATTTTCTTTTTATAAATTAATTGGACATACTGACCGACAGATCTTAGATGGTACCTACCTTTGCCGTATTTACATTTTTGCACAAAAAAGTACTTAACGATAACTGCATCAATATGTATAGCTAACTTTCTGCAAACTTAAGATATGGTAATTCCTAATAAGCACCTCCCCTGAGGCGTCAATCGCTATCGACACTTTACCTACTAATTACAAGGCATATCTCCGATAAGTGTGCGTCGCGTGCGAACCGTATCTCAGACTATTTCGGTGTAGGCGGAGCGAGTGATTCAGCCGCAGTCGCGAGCCGCCCGCCGAGAGGCACACACGTCCAGTGGACGAGTTGCGGCGATGGCGCGATGAATTGCGCTCGCGCGGCGTACTGGGCCCTCTTCTGCCTCGCCGCTAGCGCCCTAGCCGCGCCAAGACGCCTCTACTGCGAGCGCGCCGACGTCGCCTGGCGGGCCTACCGCGCGCCCGCGGCGTTCGAGGCTCGCATCCAGTCCCTCTCCAAAGACGCAGCGACCGTCCAGATCAAGCGCGTGCTGAGGCAGCAAGGACACTGGCCGAGAGAGGACTCCGTCATCCGACTGAAACTCCCACCGCAGGATCCTCGCGAGTGCACGGGGCGATTCGAAGTCCCCTTGAAGAATAGGAGAAACTACATAGTATTTGCTGAAAGACACGGACACCAGGCTGTGGCCCTAGGCCCGCCGCTGAAGAGGACCGGGAAGCTACTCCGCAGGATCAGAGCAGTCTACAAGCCGGGATACAGTGAGTGCTAGTGTAGATAGTGCCTGGCGGTGGCGGTGGCGATGGCGAGCCGCCCACATGCTGATGGAAACGTGCGTACAGGGTGTCTTATTTCCAACTGTGTGGTAAGTGCTTAGGAACACGTTTTTCTTCTAGTTTTTGTTTTCAACACTAAAGTTCCGGTGTTCCCCTGATAGCACATATGTATCTCTGGACACCCTGTATGCCCATTTGCATTGAATTTCTTCGCTCTTCGATACCCATGTGAACGCATGTTCAGTATGATTTAAATCGCTTACGTCACTAGATATGCAGAACATATGCTCTGAAGTAAACTGTTTTGAATTATTCCAACAATATCATAATATCAAAGAGGACCGCGTTATATAAACTTGCGTTTAGGTTAAATGCCTCCGACAAGTAGGGTGAAACACGCAGTTGCTGACTAGACTCAATATTTTGTAGTAAACGAAATCTGAATGAAATGCTATTTGTAGTTTCTAATCAGGACTACGCTTACATAGGATGATAGGTAGGTATTCCTATGAGATTACGGAAACCAACAATTTATAGCAAATAGTGATACATAAAAAGTCATTTATGATTTATGAATAATTATTTCGTTTTCTTCAACATTACATTAATTGACTTGGAAACAATATAGGTATTTATTATTATATTGATCATTAATTAACTTTAAAACATAAATAAATGAAAAACACCATTTTTTATCAGTGAAACGCATTCAAATTATAAAAATTACCTTGGAAATAATAATGAACAAGGCCCGCCCACAGGCTCCTTTACCCTGTCCTTTGGCAGGTGTATCGTAGAACAAGTGGCCATTACAAGTCCATTTTAGTCCACGAGGCTGTGCCCTTATTTATGCACCCTTCTTAACCACGCTTGGATAAGAAAACAAAGCACGCTATATTCATAGATAATACTCCTTTTAGATGCATTCTATAGTTTGAAACGATGTAATTAGAAGAGGATTTTGAAGCATTATCGACGTAGGTATATATATATCTTCTTTTTTACTTTCCAATTTCCTATAAAATCATTCGGTTCCTTACAATTGTCGATTAGTCAAATAATAAATGACTTTTGTCAATCTGTTTTAAGATTCTTACTTAATGCGTGTTAGAAGTCTTTTTTAATTGCTTACCTACGTGCTTCCTATAGGTAAATACATAAAACCTTAAATGCATTCAGTTTAGTGTATGCTATGTTTCATGACATCGATGAAAAAAGAGACGAAATTCCTATTCCATTCTTGAGTCGTAGATCCTGTGCTGAAAATAATGATAATATAAATAATGATTATACAGGAATAAATAGTGCTGAAAATAATGATATCAATACATTCAAATATGAGGTATAGGGTATTAAGACCCTGAACCATCAATCAGACACCAGAGACAATCCACAAGACATGATCGGACAGGTCGTAACTAGAGCGTGGCGTGACGTCATCTCATTGAGGTGTGGGTCACCAGCGTCATTGGGCTGACAATACTACCGAGCCTTTGATTTCCTGCTTTCGACGGATGAAGGATTTTCAAGGACCATCCACAGAATAGAATAGAATAGAATTATTTTATTTGCCAGAATACTTATAAACGTAGTACCTACAGGGTGTTGAGGTACAGCAGTACAGTATTCAGTAGGTGAACGGCATGCAAAAATTATACAGGACTAAAATAATTATCATATAACGTAGGTACAATGTCTTAAGAGTCCGCAGTAAGCTCGGCCGAATTTCACTTTCCCATACAAACGTAGTTACGCTCTCATTTTAAAACTACCTGTTGGACTGTGACGAAACTGCATATACAATGACATGAGGTATATCTATGTCTGTAATTAGTTTATATGGTTTCAGTTTATAAAACAAACGAAATACAGCAAAAACAAGTTTTGTAAGAGAAACTTAAATTTGCTGTATTTTTTTTCTATGATATGGTATCTGAAGCTACATAAACTAATTACAGACATAGATATACCTCATGTCATTGTGCATGCAAAGTTTCGTTACAATCCAACACGTAGTTGTAAAATGAGAGCGTAACTACGTTTGTATGGAGAATCGAGCTTACTGCGGACTCTTAACTAATATGATTTAATAAATGTAAAAATATTTCAATAGTAATGTCAATGTATTTCAATAGCACAAAAAAAACAATTATCAAAACCTATTTAATTTGTCACACTATTAAAGTCTATAAAATCTTTAATACTATAAAAACAGTTATCCTTCAACCAACTAACTGATTTGTTTTACAAAATTGTCATATTCCATTTGTCTTAATGTGCGGGAAGGTTGCGCGAAGTATTGTTTAGTCCACGAAGACGCGCCTTACTACTACCTCATCAATTGATTATCTATTATCAACCAAACCTACAGCAATTTAAAAATGATACTCAAATATAATTAAAATCTGCATAACAATAATAGATTTTATCCACGCTAATGTGAAATGTCGACTTCAACATTAAACGCGATGTACGATCGACATCAAAGATGTTCTTTTCTAAATCTCATGGCTGCCAAGACCTGTTATGTCTTTCATATGTGCTAGTGGCTCCGTGGAGAGCCATAAAGCGAAAATACACACCTTTTTGAGCTCGACTGTACCCTAGTCTGTGTGTGCCTAGTTTTTACCAGAGACAGCATCATTGAATTACAGAGTACCACTTACCCACGCAGTGTCTTTGGTAAGACGTCAAATAATTGTATGTTCCACCCAATATCAAAATATTTGTAATAGTGTCTTCTATTATATACCATATGTCAAATGTCCAAAACACTCACCAAATATTAAGTCTGAATAATCAGATGTGTAAACATGTCTGAACTCTGAATAGTAAGCGCACTAGACATATTTTCAGACATGGCAACACAGATGATTAGATGATGTTAGATTTTTCCTGAACATTGGCAATTGGCATATCCAATGATAACAATTTATTCATTGCTAAAAGGATTTTTTTGCGAATACTGAAATTAAAATCACTTTCACGGATTATTGTTCTAGCGCATACCAGTCATACCACGGAGACAATTTGATGGACGTACGAAAAATCTGTTATCGATTTTACATATTCGGTACTTTCCGCACTCGATTTTTAACCAGTTTTGATTTGATTTGATTAATCCTCAAATTAATAATAGGTCGGCACCACGCTTATAAATATAATTATATAATTTCGCACGTAGAGCCGATGGCCGTTGGGGCGGAAAGATTCTCGCGTGTCGACCACGTACCGGAAGGCGCGGCGTGGATAGGCCCCTCACAAGGTGGACTGATGACCTGGTAAAGGTCGCGAGAGTCCGCTGGATGCGGGTGGCGCAGGACCGGTCACTGGCACTCTTTGGGAGATGTATGTGTCTATGTCCAGCCAGTGGACGTCTTTCGGCTGATATGATGATGATGATATAATTTCGAAAGTCTGAATTGACAAAAAACTATATAACTATTGAACCTGCTCACAAAATTTCACGAAAATCGCCTGAGAAATTCGACCTGGAGAGGAGAACAGCTGGACAAACGGGCAGACGAACTCTTGGCCCAAGGCACTTATTTCACTTCACTGCCTCGTTCAGTTATTTTCGGTTTATCATGTCTTAACTTAAGTATTGTTGTTATCACGTCATTCTCGTTCATGTCATAATAATTTTAATTGACTCATATTCTTTCAAGAACTTGCATTGCATTCAATTTCAAGTACCAATAATAAAGTAGCTTCAATTAAACACATCATCATACCTATCACGATATCTCAAGTGCTCCATCCTCAATAATATTCAAGATGTCGGTACTCGAATCGAGATCTTGGCGCTGGGCGGGCGCCTTGTAGGTGTGTTTACGTGATCTGTTTATATCTCTGGATATCATCTGTCTTATCTTTGTTTTGCTTTCTTTATGTTTTTGATATCTGGGTATCGAGGAGATTTTTCACTAATCGACATTATCGAAGGTACTTCTTTTATTTATTAACCCCCCACGCAAAAAGTGGGGGTTATAAATTTGACGTAACTGTGTATCGGTGTGTCTGGCTGTAGCATCCTGAACAAATGGACAGACTTTGATGCGATTTTTGTCCGAAAGCTGACGTGATCGAGATGGTTCTTAGCTATGTTTCAACAAAATCGATTCAGCCGGTTTTGAAATATTGAACTTAGTAATTAAAATGTCGGGAGCTTTTCAACTTTTTTAAAGTTGTTTATTATACCTTGTTTTCCTTGAATATACATAAATGTTATTGTTTTGGTCCATTGATACTTTCTAAACTTAAACCTTGTCTCTGAAAGTTTTATTACCTATGTAATGATTTAGAGTATATAACATTCTCAGATAGTGTAGCACCTTATACTACGGCCCTTGAAGAAAGAGTCAGCCATAAGTCTCCGGTTTAACCCTTTAATTCCCAATGTAAAGTTTCATCATCACAATTTTTGATTCTCTGTTTCATTTTTTTTTACTTTTTTGGCTCTACGTGTTGCAAACAAAATTTACAAATAAAAGACTATTTTGTTAGGTCTTACGTCAATTTCAAATTGATGTTACAAAACAATGATTATGTTTTTCGTGACTATGATAACTATGATGTAATTTCTGATTCTGAACGACCATGAATTTAACACGCCGCGTTCACTTGATAGTTTTGTGAACGTGTCATATAATGTCTCCACTACCGTGAAAACGTCACTAGCTGATCTTTAATCGTGTTATCTATGATTTATGTTTATGATACTACAAAGTACTCATTCCAAACCACACGTGGATAGTACCTGTCCTTCAAACAATTGATAGTTAGGTACATCATAAATGTCACAGATGCCTATTATGTCAATGCAAACTTGGGATTCCTGTTGGTGGCTCCGCTACTTTGAGTCACAAAATTCATGCAAAGTAGGTACGTAGTTAGGTGTACTAGAATAAGAAATGAAATATCAAAATAGAAAAATTACACCAGCGTGCAAGTAGGTATGACTATGAATTGCTTGGGTTATTTTTCTACCTAGACTTCGGTGAAATTTTATTGTATACAACACGCATGCGTAGGCCTACTTCTTTTTGCAGGAAAATTTGCTTCGTTTACTGACTCTATTCCACTTGATTTACATTCCTGCTGGAAAAATGTCTCGGAGTTCAATGACCGACGCCATGCTTAATTCAAGGTGCAATAACATTTTATCAGTGAATGATTTGATTTGCTTTATTATCTAATAAAATAAATGTAGATTATCGAAGAATTACGGGATACTTATTGCGCATTATCATGCATGATGTGAAACGTGTTTATGATTTATTTATTTTGACAATGTTGTTTTCGAGTCTTCTTAATTTTACTGCCATTTCTTAAGAGCCCGTATAATTTTTATTGCGAAAACAAATGTTCATGCGTAAGGTAAATTATCGCTGTTTAAACTAGAAGTAACGCAACTTGTAAATCAGTCGCAATCCTAGAAACATAGTCGTATCAATGAGTTTATGCAGGATGCTCGCCCTCGCCGTCGCCTACACGCGGTACCTACTAATAACTGTATGAACTGCCTGTTTGGTAAAGGGTTAAATTTTTTCCCAAAAACTAGTTATCTATCCGTCAGTAGTAGATTAAAATTAAGCCTTAAATAATTACAAATATTTGTGATATGAGCATGAATATTTGTTTCTGAGTCTTGGATATTTTCTATGTATTTAAATATTTATAACTATTAAATATACCATCGTCTAGTTCCCATTACACAATCCTAATTGAGCTGACTCGATTTGCGTAAGATTGTTCACTAATATTTATTTTGTTATAGACAGCATATTTGTTAAAAGTTTCATACACCATTTCTAAGCTCCGATCATAGAGTTTTTACGTAATTTGTGACCTTCGACAAATATTTGTTACTTACCAGACTATTTACTACCAGAGTATTCTTAATTCTTTAAATACTCATCCAATTACAGTAACATCTTTTAATTTTTGAACTGCCGTTACGCCCCGGCAGACGTCCATTATACTTTCAACGCTCCGCTGACTTTACTGTCCTATTAAATATTAACATACGTATTATGGTTAGAGTTTTATTTAAGTTATATTTTAATAAAACGCGAAGGCATAGATGTGTGAATGCACTTATAAGATTCGAGTAAGTTTGCCAATGTCCGTTAGCTTTAAACAAGAAGAAGTGGCTTACTGCCAGCACGATGTCTGAAAAGAAGAAGTAAATTCATAGGTCATTATGTAGGTACCCAGCAGAAATAAATTCACTAAATTTTCTCAAGTTAGACATTTGTTACTTTCGGACAAAGCACACGACAGGATTCTCAGCTAAAAGAAAAAAAACTTAGGAAAAAGGGGATCATTTTATGCATGATCCGCTTTTTTCATACTATATCAAAATAAAGTATCATTTCAGAATAGGTCAAAGTTCGATGAACCCTTAAAATAAATGAAAACAAACATTGTTTGAATCACACTTAATGCATGACTTGATGACTTTACCAACTTGGCTACATGATCAGGTCAAACTTTATGATACCTACATAATTCATTATCATTCTAAATATGGTTAAACATGATGTCTCCATCAAACATTATGTAGATATGACACTTCGGAAAACCTCTGCAATAACATATTTATGTTATTTATTTATATTTGGAGAACCAACAGCTACAGAAACACATGGATTCCCACCGATAGCATCGAACTAAACATTTGTGAGATCACTATTGTTACACTGCATTTGTGAGATTTCCTAAATAGGGGTTACAAAATGTGGAAACTTTTGTATTAATTTAACTTAACTATATATACCAAAATCACAAGAGCACAGTATGATTAACTAAAAGCTTAAAGCTACGCTCATTCAAAGAAACTCCCCGTCAATTTCCTCACAGCAGGAATAAATTACTGTTCAATTTGTCAATATCAAGATCTTTTGTCAGCTTATGATTTTTTTTACAGGGGAGGAGGGGGATAGTGTTTTTTGGTTCTAGACGGAATATTGAATGAAAGTTTAGCTAATAAATCAGAGCAGTCTACATTACCATTTATATTATCGTAAACAGTGAGCGGTTGAATAGTAATTTCGAATTGCAATATTCTATATTTGTCAGAATTCGTATTTTCCATTAATCAATCTTATCCCTACGATGAAGTTTCAATCCTATTGATTCGTAAATTACTAGTATTGTAATACAAATTGGGATTTTACTCCAGGAAAGTTACGGTTTAGTTTCCTAAACATTAATTTATAATATGTACCATGTTTTTTATTTATTTGATTTTAAAACGTTATTCTAAGCTTATTTATTCATTCTACTGACTTTCCACCCGTATGTTATTATAAAAACTTAATTTTTTTACTATTTTTGTATGATTTGTTTTGAAAATAATCAATAATATTAGAGCAACTAATATAATCATAATAAGAATTAAAACATTTATTAATATTTTCCCCGACTTTTCAGAAGCTAATTAAGTTATAGTTTTTTGATGTCTGACATTTTGTTGGATTTTTTTGTCTATGTAACTATTTAAATGATCAATATCCGTTACACAAAAAAATCCTTAGTACAAAATGTATATATTATTTTATTACCAAACTTATTTTTTTTCCATAGATGTCAAAAAACCGGCCAAGAGCGTGTCGGGCCACGCTCAATGTAGGTTTCCGTAGCCCGTTCCGTGAACCGAATGTATGAGCAAGAGAGTTCAAATTCCCAAATCAAATCGACCATGTATTATAGACAGACACAATACAAGCAATACTTAACGAACAATTTTATTATAAGACAACGAACGACCAAAGACAAATAAGACAATTCAAGCACGACAAATTTTCGATCTAATGTATGGGCGCACCTGCTCCGACCCCATTAAATCAGGAAAATATTAACAGCGCCATGTACAATGTGAGCGTTCCGCGTACAGCGACATCTATCGGCAAATTAAGTAAACTATTGCGCGCGAGCTTAAAGTATGGAAGATTATTTTTATGGGATAATTCTTTATTGTGTGAACCGATTTTCACCGTTTTTTTACTTTATTTGAAAGCACGTCATTTCATTGTGATTTTGTAGAAATTACAGGTACAATAAACACCTGCTTATACGGTTAAATTACAAACTTAGTTCAGAAATTATTTTGTAATTTTTTTTAAAAAACTATTCAACTATCAAGTTCAAAATAATTTTCCTAGAAAGTTTTTATAAAGTTCTACTTTTGAGATTTTTTCATATTTTTAAAACTTATGGTTCAAAAGTTAGAGGGGGAGGGACACATTTTTTTTAACTTCTAGAGCGATTATCTCCTAAAATATTACCATTATCAAAAAATGATTTTAGCAAACCCCTATTCATTTTTAAATACCTATCCAACAATATATCACACGTTAGGGAATGAAAAGTTAGAAATGAAAAAAAAACACTCCCCGCGTTACCCTAATAAAATAAAATAAAAACACTTTTTATTTTACCACTTTGTCGGCGTGATTGATATACATATTAGTACAAATTTTCAGCTTTCTAGTGCTAACGGTTACTGAGATTATCCGCGGACGGACGGACAGACAAAGCGAAACTATAAGGGTTCCTAGTCGACTACGGAACCCTAATAAAAATGACCGGACTATTTACACCGCTTAGTTCAATCTGAATTATAGGTAAATTAGGTAGGTACTTTCCTTGCTACTTATCCACAGAGAAACAATCGAAATCGTACCATAGCAAGAAACATCATAAATAGATAAATAAATCGTCTACACGTGGCTCATGTATTGTTATTTATCCGTTAATCCAATAAATACGTTAGTTATCATGATTTATTATGATCATAATCAAGTTTCGCTAACATACGCCATACGCGATGATTCCCGCCGTTGCCCCCACATACCGTAATGGGCACCATATCGGGTATTGATCGATGACAATGACGGGATTCGAACCGTGGCCTTGTGGCTAACGCGTACATCCGACCCGAACGTTACCCTGCGCTGCGCGAGAGTCGATTGTGTTGCATTATTTGATGATAATTATCATTTCATCTATTCCAACGCGAATCGAAACGTCTAAATAGATTTATATACTTAAATTTGTATTGGCATGCTAAATAAAATTCAAAGCATGGAACTGACCCACCATGGATCTCGTATAATTAAAATACTGTTTAAGTCAATTTGATACGGATCCATGGTAGATCAGAGTTCTATTTTCCCATTACGATAGTAAATACATTATGTACGAGAATTATATATTTATACTTTATGCCAGATAAAAATTTAGAATTTTAACGGACAATTTTTTCTACATTTCTTCATTTATCTAGGGCAGTGTTTTTCAATCTTTTTCATGACGCGACCCCTTAGTACAGAAAAACCCCCTTTGGAAGGCTTCGCGACCCCGCTGGGGTTCGCGACCCACAGTTAGAAAAACACTGATCTAGGGTATCAAGGGGAAGTATTGAACAAGTTTTACTTCTAACTTAACGATGCTAACGTATTTGCGTTTCAAAATACATTTCTTTGAAATCCCAAACGATTGATGCACGATTTTTCTCATCTTATATGGAATAGGGTATAAGGCGGTATTTCGATTTAATAGCGTCTAAAGCAGATTTAGAAAGATCTGTAAATGTAAATTTACGGATCAATCCTAGTGTTACAACAATACTGTGTGCGAATAAATTTATAACGATAACTCCTACAAACCACAATGTCCGAAAATACGTTTTTAATTCGGTTTTTTCACATACCAACGACTCATGCGAGCAAATATTTTATATAATACTTTAATCTGTCAAATAACGTCGTCTAGGTATTTCCGTCACTCCTAAATAGACGTGTTGTCTGCGGCATCCGTCTGTCTGGTTATTAAATTTATTTTCGAAAACACCTTTGAAACTGACTCAACTGAAGTCTGATTCAATAAAGAAATAATATAATAATATTTTTTAGCTAAAAGAGCGAATATACCAGATTATTAGGGATAAAATAAGCATTAGATTATTTAAAGTGGCCGACTTTTTATAAAACTGTCACTGGAATTGGAATCTTTTACGTTGGACGGTAGATTTGCTTTCTGAATGGACTACTTGCATGAAATTCGGCCAACTCAAATAATCTCAAGATACAACTAGGTAAGTACTTACATTTAACATCTTCGCTAGTTGATCGTCAATTCCCGTTTCCAAGAAGACGTACTTTACTACTGCGACATTACTAAACATGACAAATATAGATTAGTCACCCATACATTTTTGGTCTAGTTTATTGATCATTTTTCGGGCTCGTGAATCACTACCAAAAATGCAGATTTTGTGTCAAGTTTGTAGGTCGTTTGAGGCTCTAACCAGCCGACCGTTGGATTTTCTCGCTACCAGCCAGATTCTTTGAGTCCCTAAAGAGTTATTTTAGGATTGCCGAGTTTAATTTTGTTTGTAAAAGATTATACTTCTATGGTCTTTTTAGAAAAAGCTATCATAGAGGAACATCTTTTGTTGAAGCTTGCAACTGTTTTGAATTTTTCGCTTTATACTGCTCTATTTTTCTAGTTACTGGGATACCGTAGCGACCAAGGAACCTTATGTTCCTCTGTCCGCGGCTTAGCTCAGTGACTTTTTACTACCACGAAGCTACTCGTATGATTTGACATGACATGACTATACATATCAATTTAAGACATTATAAGTTTACACGAATAATAGACGCCCAACTAAAAAAAATTGGTACCTACTTGGCAACTACGCAACCCAACACTGCGCGTGGCCCGACACGACTTAGCTATTTTTACAAGATTTTATTTACTTTCACCTGTCCCGTTTTCTGTCTGTCTGTAATCAAATCTTGCAAGTTAAATTTGATCCACTTCCCGGTTTCCGATTGAGTTGAAATTTTGCACGAATATGCAAATCGCGTGGCAATGCAATATTATGATGACGTGGAGCTGATCTGATGATGGAGCTGGCAGGTGGCCATAGGAACTCCGTAATAAAACCACATAACCACATCGAGTTTGGGCTCGTTAGAATCGTCTCAATGTGTAGTTGATGACGGTATACAGAAAAGTACAGTCGGCAATAAAAGCTTGTACCAACCATGAAATTTTTGACAGAAACTTATTACAAGATTTTATTTACTTTCACCTGTCCCGTTCTCTTGTCTGTCTGTTATCAAATCTTGCAAGTTAAATTTGATCCACTTCCCGGTTTCCGATTGAGTTGAAATTTTGCACGAATATGCAAATCGCGTGAAAATGCAATATTATGATGATGTGGAGGTGATCTGATGATGCAGCTGGAAGGTGGCCATAGGAACTCCGTAATAAAACCACATAACCCCATCGAGTTTGGGCTCGTTAGAATCGTCTCAATGATTAGTTGATGATGGTATACCGAAAAGTACAGCCGGCAATAAAAGCCAAAAATGAAATTTGTCAGAAACTTGTTGTCTGATTCAATTCGAAAACTCGTACAGTGTTTGCAATTACACTTCATCAAAGTAAAACTTAAATTATAGGTAATTGCTCAATAGATATTGGAAGTCGATCCTTTTGATCATAGCCTTAATTCCTTTGGAGCATAAAGAGGAATCCTACTTGCGTCAAAGCGAACTAACAGCGACAGAACAAAACGTTCATGTCATTATCACACTGGCTTCCTCATCTGCAAGTGCTTCTACCGCTCCAAGCGAAAATTTTGTAACTTTCTACGGGCTTGCTCAATAGATATTGGAAGTTGATCTTTTTTGATCGTAGCCTTAATTTCCTTGGAGCGTAAAGAGGAGGATTCCTCTCAGGAGGGTTACTTCCATCAAAACGAACTGTTTGTTGTCTAACAGCGACAGAACAAAACGTTCACGCCATCATCACACTGGCTTCCTCATCTGCAAGTGCTTTTACCGCTCCAAGCGAAAATTGTGTTACTTTCTACGGGCTTCCGACCAAGTGAATGCGTTTTTCCTTTGACCGAGAGTATGTTATGTATAAGGCCCGCAGTTCAGTACGGGTGGGCGCTAATGCCTGGTGATTACGCCCTACCGCAGTCGGTGAATTAATCTCTTTCATACTGCCTTTATTTATATTGTGACCAACGGGTTTTAGGGACGTGCGAAAGGTGCTTGACTTTTATATCAGTGTTAACGGGGTTTTCCACGTTTATGTTTAACTGGCTCGGTCTGAAAATTAAATATTATTTTCATTTTAAATTTTATTTATTTATTTAAATAGGTTTTTTTTACTACGTAATGCTTTCTAATACATTTTATATTTTACGGACTTCAATTTAGAGTCGAATATTTACATTGTTTGAATATAAGTTGGACGACAACTTTAGCCTAGTTGGTAGTGACCCTGCCTACGAAGCAAGAGGTCCCGGGTTCGAATCCCGGTAAGGGCATTGTTTGTGTGATGAGCACGAATATTTGTTCCTGAGTCATAGATGTTTTCTATGTATTTAAGTATTTATTTATCTATATAAGTAAGTTTATCGTCGTCTAGTACCCATAGTACAAGCTTTGCTTAGTCTGGGAATAGGTCGATTTGTGTAAGATTGTCCCCTAATATTTATTTATAATAAAATACATGTTTGTAACCGAAACGAACTGACACGCTAATTTTCTAGTGTTTTGCTAAGAACAATCATTCGGGAAAAAAACTACTGAAACTTTACATTTACTTATGTCTAACCTAAGTCTAGGGTAGGTATTTTCTTGGACGAGAAACTTATAACTTTTCACATTATTTTAATATTTCATCTGCCGTTTTTATTGTGCCTTATACATATTTGTCACCAAACCAAATCAACACAAACCTCGAAGTGCTTTTGCTAGAACAGCAAACCTTTTTTTCTCTCAACAATTCTCACAAAAACTTAGCTGTGAACGCGACCTTAGAGTCCCTCACAGAGGTGAAGTGAACGCAGCTCACGTTGATTGAGGGCTCCCGATATTAATGAATACGTTAATGATACAGCGCCGGCGCATTACGTAACGCGTCCAGATGGAATTCACCGCAAAATGTCGAGGGCAGGAGCTGGGCGATGAAAGAATAGCGGGCGATATGAAGTAAGACTTACTTCACCCAGTGGTAGATTAGGAATTTTGGTTTGAGTTGGCTTAAGCACTGAGATTAGATTTTAGGGAGGACTCACATGCTTTGGAGGCTTTAGCCCCTTAGCAACCTGGATTCGCTCGTGGAGTTTAAACCTTAACTCGAATATGAAGAGACCATGTTTAAGCGTAGGGTAGTTTAAGGCGGGATGATTTAAGGTTAAATTGAAGCAATGTAAAACAGAAATAAACAAATACATTATCAAATAAGAACAAAAATAACATAGGTACATAGGTATAGGTAGTAGGTAGTCTTTGATGTGTTTAGAGGTAATCTTCTTAAGATTTATATCAAGCAGATTTTAAATATCAGGTAGATTTTTATTGCACTCACAACGCTTACAAGCCGAATACGATATGTAGAATTTAAAGGATATTTCTGAAAACCGCGAAAGTCTTATGCCTTACACGCCTTTGACCAAAAACTCCGATACGTATGACATTTAGAATTAATTGCGGGGAGCGGTCGGTGAAATGTCGGTCAGAAATTATGTTAAAGAAAGCTCAGGTGATGACCCCAATACTGAATGTCACTGGTTGATTAACGAGGCTGTGGTCAGGGTAGCCATGGGTAATAGTAATGTCAAGTCATCGACAGCAGGAACTTAGTCCATCTTTTTACAGCACATCGTTCCCTAAAGCCTACGGCGTACCGCGCCTAAAGTACGTACGAGTCAAGAAAAATCTACAATACGAAAATACATTTGTGTCACATTCACATCCCTACCGAAGGATTTTCAATCGAATTTAGGAAGAATCAAACTATACTATCAGATGTCACGAGTCGAGTACAAACTTTTTGTGAATAGATAGGTAGGTCTTTCTAATGTCCAAGCCAAATTATAAGACCAGTGAGTTAAACGTTGACCGGTTAGGACCACGAAATGACACAGTTTCCTAGATTTCCAAAAAGAGCATGATAGTTACATAAATAAGGCACACAAAAGAAGGATAGCGACCACAGAAGAACTAATTTATTAACCCTTTGCGAAACTCAAGGTTTTGATACCAAGTTAGCAAACCTAATGAAATAACTGATCAAATAATATTAGTATAATATACGGCGCACGTAGCGACAGACAGACGGACAGATCGTCGGCGCCGCACCTTAATAGGATTATTGGGTATCGATCGGAAATTAAGGCTATACTAGGCTAAGGCTGATTATCCATACAAATGTAGAAATCATCCGTCACCAGAGGAAATCTGGTTAAATACATTTAGCCTTATCTATTCCGTGTGCTGATCATTGGTCATGAATAAACATTCATGACCAATGATCAGCAAACGCATGCAGGACTTTTTCGCTCAAAATAGCCGTTTGCCAAAACGCAAGAGTCCAATTCTCTTTTAAACTTTCCTTTAGCAAGAGTGCAAGAATTCAATGTAATTAGAATGTTGCCACAGGCGGTAAATTTTTGATACTTGTTGAACTTTGAACTCCGCAAGAACTCTGATCTTTGGGTACCTAATAAAAACCGGCCAAGTACGTGTCGGGCCACGCGCAGTGTAGGGTACCGTAGCTGCCTGTCTGTGTTTGTTACATCGACACGCGCCAAGTAAATGGTGCAGTTGGTAGTCGGCCTTTTTAGTTGGTCGACTATTACTCGGTAACTAGTTATGCCTTCTTAGCCGTGATAGTTGTCCTTTTAAATTCATTATATGTACTACTTTTTCACATCCCCAGTAGTAGCCATTTAGCCGGCAGAGGTAATATTTTATCAAGATTTTATTTTACACGACGTGTGGTCGTGCTGTTTAAAAACCTTTTTGGCGCTGAAGAATGTTGTATCCAGACATTCAGAGCAGAGCCAGTATTCCATCCGCAATAATTATCAAATAGAACAATATCCCCATTTCCGTGTCTCTATCTTTCAAAATCAGAATGACAGAAAGAGAGAGCATGGAATATACAGGCCCGGTGCTATTGTCATGTCAATTCGCTTGTCTCATTGTTGTTTTATCCTCTATCGTCGATAAAATTGTAATTTCTTTTATCAGCCCTCCTATAAAATTCATTTCGAGTGCAGCAGCTTCTAGCTTTAACAAACTCAAGGTCATCCATCAGACCTATGCTGAAGTCGTTTTACATAGTATTTGACGAACTCCCATTTCGCCAGTTTACCTTACGCCGTAACTTTTATAATATCTCTTACGCAACCTCAGAAGTGGTTCGAACTGAAATATTATTTTAGGACTTCTCAGACTGTACGGCTGCATGCAGACGACAAATTGGAGATAAACCTTACGGGGTACATCTGAAAGTTCATTTTGCAATGTTACGGGAGGGCTATGTTTATGTCATTGTGTGTGTGAGTTACCGTCACGTGTCGCATATCACTCACCAAGTCGCTTCCTTTTGGATACTTAATAATAAAGAAAAAAAATGAAATACCGTTTTAGATTGGGTTTTTGGTTATACAAACATATGTATGTATATATGTAGCTACATAGTTGTATGCATTATGATTATGAACGAGACGTCATTAGTTTTCAAAAACATAGCTTTCTATTCGAAAAGAGTGCCATAGGTGGCATAGGTACATCGTATAATAGCATCCCAATTTTTTCATGCATAGACAGACCAAAACTTTCTTTAGTGCGTTTGTATTCAAGAAAGTTTTAGATAGTCAAGCAAAGCCCAAATATATATTCCTTTGAATTATTACTGTAACTTGTTTCAATTCTCCGGAAAAGTTTCACTTATAATATGCCACAATACGGTAGTTGAACTTGAGTTCAGTAAAAATAAATTTACATTACACAAAAATCCTAGATTTAACTTTTCAAAAAAGTAACAATTTGAATAGGTACATATATATATATATTAGTCATATTGCTTGAGTGAGTATTTTACGGCTCAAAAGATTCACCTTAGTATGTCATTAACTCATTAGTTTATTGTTTATTTTAAAGTTAATTGGCGTTGCTTAACACCGATTAACGTGCCATTGCCGCATAGACAAGGATTCAGCAGATGTCTGATCGATCGCACAACTTTCCATCCATTATATGAATAACGTCTGATCCATTAGATTTTTCTTTCAGTCACAAATACCAACAACACTATGCCGATATTTATCATCAGAGCGAGCAAATCGTATCGAGTTTACGGACGCATCTCCGCATTGGTCCAAGTAATAATCGTTAGACCACGAATATGGCCACTACCGCTTTTTACCCCGCGTCACAAATACCTCTCTCGGTCGGGACGCCGTTACAACACTACCACCCTGTTGTTCTCTCCCATCAAGCTATTTACAACCTTAATATCAATGGCATACAACTTCATAAACTGCAAAAAAACTGTGATCGCGACAAGTTGACTTTGCAGATAAATTAAGTTAATTTAGTCCTTATCATAATGGAATAGAGCTTTTTCTTTTGTTGATCACAGCTGACGTTAGTATGAACTTGTCATCAGTTAACATATTAGGGAAAGAATAAATCAATTTAGTAGATGTTGCATTTTTCATTAAATGAATGTGCTGGCTTTAAGTAAAACAAGATGTTCGTTTGTTTTAATCATCACAAAGCAACGGTAACTTTCGTTGTTGTTAAAGAAAACAATCCACATAATGTTATGCATAATCATGAAAAAGACCCATATCTACATAACAATGTCTATATCTGCACCATTTAGTTTTTCTTCGTTTGTTTATATATGACATGTTGCCATATTGCCACGGCATATACATAGTATTGTATAAATTAACGCGGCACTGTCGTTGTCTTGATAAACCGTTTACGTGCACAATGTAGTCATTTCCCACGGAACCGATAAGGCAACGTTGAAAAAGCCAACACGCCAGGAATTACAGTTATGCATGCGATAAAGCAAAAACATGTGTTTAAACATTAAAAATAATTTACAATGACAATGTTTTTGTTGGAGAACAAAACTATCTCGCCCCTAGTCCACCCTGACATGGTTCGCATAAATTTGCTTAGGCACCAGGAAAGAATAACGAAATTGTGAGTTTTAAGAAAATAATTACATTATCTTTGTGTCTTGAGTATCGTCTCTATCACAAGAAGAAGGTCGTGTCCAGCCAGCATTGATGTGATGATGATGAGGACAGAAAGATGAGAAAATAGCGTCAAAGAAAAATGATACACTTAATCCCCTATTCCTATAAACGGCGGTATTTTTATTAGGTACATTTCATTTCAGCAACGTGTAACACATGGCCCCTAAATCATAAATCTTTACAAGTCTACAATTCGACAAAATTGTACAATTTTTCATGGAAAAAGTTGTCAAAATTTTCAAATTGTACGCTTATAAAGTTTTGTGGTATAGGCCCCTGGTTTGTGTACCTCTGCCTATAAAAATGCCATTGTTTTCTTCAATTATAGGTACGCCCATCCATGGCGTTTGCGTCGTGAAGCCGAATGTGTCGCCTGCACATAAAAAATAGCTTGGATGGCATAAGTAACGGACGGCATATGTACCGAAGACATTAGCAAGTTGATTGCTTCCTCCACGTTACAATTAGCGGGGCTAGCATAGTTTGCTACCTAATAGCAAAGCGACCCTGCTACTCCTGTTTCCACTCGCACCGTGCAAATGAAAGACGAGGGTAGATTTTCTTTTCTCGTCTCGCGTCGCGTCTGTTGCGCTAGCCATGAATATACAGTAACTAATGAAAATCCTAGAATCCTTCACACACTCGTAGTACTGATAGTATCTAGTGGAGTAGGGCTCATTGCGCACGCTACACGCATGCGCACTCCTAATATGTAAGGCCGGCCTCGGCCGTGCGTCTTGGCCGTGGATCAATTCACAAGATAGGGACTAAACAGGACTTAAAAAGAAGTAAAATTGTTAATTAAATGTGTCATAAATACACACCGACTCTCGAAGTTTCAACTACTTGACAGCGCTCGTAGCCTACGGGGACTGACAAAAATACACCTACATTTTATCTGTTACATTATTGTGCCAACTACCCGCATACAAACTTCTAAATAACTACATAAGAGTGGTTGTATTTATTACATACTAGCTGCCCGGCCCGGCTTCGCACAGATTACCCGTTTTCCCGTAGGAATGAAGCATTTTCCCGCGGTAAAAAGTAGGCTATGTTCATCAGGGATAATGTCGGCTTCTAATGGTAAAATATTTTTTCAAATCACTCCAGTAGATTCGGAGCCTATTCAATACAAACAAACAAATAATCAAAACAATCCTCTTTATAATATTAGTGTAGATTAGGGTAGATTTAACTCGATATACTTTACCCGTTTAGATCGTTTTGTTTAACGAATACGAACGTAACGAGTATGTAGGTAACATAGTCGGAACAATCAGAGTAGGTAAGTATTTGCAAGAAACAACTTTGTTTTTTTGTTTAATTTGCTTGAAATAATACTCAATTATTATTTTTACTTTTCTACTAAGTAATTCTCTTTGAGCAATTTTGATTTCTATTGCATTAGTGGAAACTGTTTTGGCTCGTGTCCTATCCAATAATATCAATCTACTTTTTATAATGTATAATTTTAAGCTATTTGTTTCCCATCAAATAAAATAAAATAATAAGTAAAGCATTTAAAAACTAGACAGTCATAGGCTTCTATAGGTACGTGTAACATTTTATCGCTATCGCGTAAAACTTGGTACAAACATGAAGTACCAACCGATTCAGCTTATAGGGCCATACTTTGACATTAACACATTAATCTAAAACGTGTAAGAACCTGTCACAACTGAATAAATCAATGAAAAAGATATTTATTGTGCCGATTAAAATACAGGTTCTTATTTAAATCCTTTGTATTAAAGCACGCGGTAGTAGACAAGTTTGGAAAAAGGCGCTCGCCTGATTTTATTTGTACGAGCCATTTAGGGCAGTTTGCCATAGTAATGTGGTGACAAGTGCTAAATAAATCAAAAGGTCGATCGTTATTGATACAATTCTCTACTCTCATGTGAGCAAGTTATTGTTAGAACTGTATGTACCGTATTCCGCAAATAAAAATATTTCATTTCATTATGTTAGGAACCGACATAGCAGTACACTCAAACTAATAACGGCAAGACTTATCTACTATTCCATTAACGAAGAACAAATAACACACCTCAAGGCATAATTTTTTTGCTGACTTCGCGTATTTTTACCAAAATCGATTCGATTGTTTGTTGGTGAAATATGTATGATCACTGTAACCAAGGCCCGTAGAAATGATTTAGTTCTCCAGTGCTGTCTATTTTTCTGACAGTGTGTGTTAAAATGGCAGTGTGCATGACTTTTTATTCTAAGTTGGATGACCAACGCAACGTCAGTAATGTCATCCTGTAGGACCATGTCTTTCTTTGAAGTAGAATACAAGTTTTGGCAACCCTTACACTTGAAACGAATCGCGCCATCCGTAGTTCGCGATTGAAATATGGCTCTATTCGCGAAGTTATTTCTCGCAATTAAATTATAAATAAACCTTCATTTGAACTTCCTGACATAAAAGCCCGTCTAGGCCGCTAGACTAAATATTTAACCCTACGTCAGTTTCAGCTAACAAACAAACATACCTATTACTAATATTTTAATGTTTACATCCGGATTGCTGATTAGCCTGTTATGCTAAATATTTTATCTTTTGTTTCGAGTTCCTTATTAATTATAATGGGTAATCAAGTAATCATTAAAGAAACTCCTTCAACTTTACTTTGACCGTGTCATATAAGGAGTGTCACCGTAACTTACTCTGTTACAAATTAGTTATAGCGCATAATGCTTAGTTTAAACATTCCACGAAAAAATATTAAGTAGGAAATTACAGGTAAAATATTGTCAGAACGTCGAAAAAGTAAGTCGGTTATACTGCTAATAAACTTCCTATAAGACAACCACTGCGTTATCGCTTCCTAATTATTCTTAGATGAATAATTATTCGTAGAAATTTTCTGAAAATTGTGAGTGTCACTTTCAATTTCTTTCTAGATCGGCTTTTCCTCGAAACATCAACGATTTTTAAATATCTAAGAACCTACAAAATATTTACTACACTCTTATTCCAATTTCTTTGTTTTCATGTAATTTATTTCTCATACAGCCCGTACAAACAAGCTATTCAATTTGCGAGTGTAAGATGTAATAAGATGTACGTTTTGGCGCAAACTCAAAGATCATACTTGTGCTAAAATAATAATATATAGACTTGTTTTGATTATAGATAGTTTGTGTGTGATTAACAACTGTGTGCATTTGTATACAAAATAACTTAGGGATGTCGGCATCACACGATATTTCATGATACAGACGTAGAGTGCTGCTGAGTTTTTAACACATATCGTGCTATAACTTTAACAGTAGATAAGAGCCAAAATGTATGTTAACAATCCTGAATCAGACATGCAACGTATAGATTTAGATTTATTTATTTCACAATATACATATAATTACAATATAAATTAAAGCTAGCTACTTATATATGTTGTATATGTGAACTCTAAAATTCAGACTATTTAAAAATGTATTCATGCAGCAAATCATTAGGTAATCCTACATAAAATACTAATTTCAAATTTTACAATGAAACAAAACTGTGAATTAAATTCACGGGTCACTAGCCGCGTAAGATTTCTTTAATCCGTTGGGTGTGATGGATGACCTTGTTAACAATTGACAATCATCAATTAGACCTAAATGAGCCAGACTTGCCGCGAGTGGCGGTAATTGCTGCCTGTTTTTAACGCTCCAAAGACTGACACAGTTAAAAGTTACTCTTTTGTTTAGTGCTAACATAGATAACTGGGCCAATCAACTTTTAGACCCATATTATTTTGTCCGGTAATGACAAAACTGTCATGTTAGTTAGCTAGTAGCGTCCGAAACTATACACCTCTGGAGAAAATCACGTATTATATTTAAACAAAAACGAATTTAATTGACTAGACCTGTTAAACTGGAATCAATTTGATATTAATCTCACTCCTTCCCTTCCCGCGCCAAAACGAATGAAGAGAAGTATTCCACCAAATTTTAATACTCAACCACATGTGTATATTAAAGAACTCCGCTTTTGTTAGTGAGGTAAATGCGAATGTCATTTACATGGTACGTTATTGAGCTCACTGTACAACATAACATTGACTTTATATTTTCATTAGCTTGATCCATGTAAGCACATCTCTGTCATATTTTCTCTTCGTTCTATGTATATTTAAACACGTTTTTCAAATAAACTCCCAGGGCTTCAATGTTTATCAAGATCTCACTGGCTATATATTCTTCCCTTCATGAAACGGTTTCCGTGATCTTTCCGACCTCGCCCCTGATCATGTCTAATAACTAACGCACTAACGGCACATTTGGCTTATTATCAAATCGTGAGCATTGATGATATAAACATACTAACATTGTACAAGTCAAGTGCATTGGGGCTTAAGAAATCAATCTGCTTAGAGATCTAATTGATATATAAACGAAGTAAAATAAGTTTAGTAATACGTACCTGTTCAACAGTTAAGCACATTAAATTCAAACCGTCACAACTCTGGTCAAAAAACAGGTTTATTAGCTACATATTGGCATTTAAAAACTTTTTATTTTCTGAAAGGGTTTTTTATTTTAATGGAAATTGACTAACTATGTCCACGCAATCTTACACTATTAACCGGGGGGATTGCAACAGTTATTTACTGTTGAAGTAGCATTTTGGCTAATTGTAGAACAGCCTACTCCCGAAGCAGTTACGCGAACCTGACTTTTAAATGAGCGTCACTACGCATACAATACCTATATCATATTAAGCATGTTTAATAGGCCTACACAACAGACACATAATCATTCTCGAAAAATTACAGAAAATTAATTGAAGAGAACAAATACTCACAAAGTGCGTACTTTATTCTCACTTTTTCCATCAAATACCACGAAATTCTATCTCACTTAGCCGACGCCCGCGCAAACTCGCTGCGAATTGGAGACCATGGCCCGGGGAGCGGAACCGTTTTGACATCTAAATTGCGCTATTGCACGGAGCTGCAACGTTGCGTTTGCCAAATAAAGACGTGGCTGGTTGTGTACGTGTGGCTAACTGTCAAACAGGTGGCCCTACTGTTTGAACTGATAGATAAACTTCAGTATACCTACGTCTACTCTTGAACCAGGTCAGTACTCTTCTACCTGCTGTTCTTGAGTCTCAATGTCGGAGACGGTGAAGTAAATAAAGTCTGCAAAGAAAAGTAAAATAACATATTTATGTTTACCTACATGACCAAATATCCGGAAAAACGAAAACTGAGTAGCTTGGAAAACGTTGATGCCAGGAACACGTGGTGTTACAGGTTGCAGTCAATAATCGAAAAAAAAGGAAAAATCGGTTAAGACGTTAAGTAGTTCTGGTGAAATAAAGAATCTAAAAACATTACACTCCTTTTCCTTGGGTAGGGGCAGTCGTGTAAAATGATTGCTCTTGGTACGCACTTTGTTAGGTACAGCAGACCAGTACATTCCTAATCCTTATATCCGATACACACCTCAGGGTCAAGTTATACCAGACACAAGCTAATATTAGTCTACAAAACGTTTTGTGAATAGATAGGTTTATGACAATGAACCGCGGATATTTTCCTGGAAAGCGGGCCGCGGCGCCTCGCCTCCCGGCTGCGTAAACAATCGAGATAAAAGTAGACGAGTGTGGTAGGTGTACATCTAGGTAAATATCCGTTATTGATAGGATATAATTATAGCAATTGGCGCCTGAAAGTTTCAGAGAGGACTCAAGAGCGCGTAAACACAACTTCAACTTCTTTGAGTTGAGTCCTACATAGACAGTAACGATATCGTGCCAAACTATAGCAAATCAATAAGTGCTTAATAGGCGGTTGTTTTGTACACATTGAAACACATCGCTTTTTCTTTACCCAGTTAAATTGTTCGCCTCCGTAAATCAAAATCTTTAGAACTGTTTTCGGAAACGCGTTTTCACCATTAATTATTCTTCTTACTTACACAATTATCTCTTGTCCAATATTAGGTATGTGATTCGTCCCTGATTAAGTATCCATTCACCAACATTAATACAAATCTGGAGATATACAAATACTATAACCTACGTTCATGTACCCGATTGTACCCACATAAAGATAGATTAAACTCGCATAAACATCAGTAAAATACTCGTACGTCGACATAAGTAGCCAGCATTCATCACTCTATTAAGGCGAGCCACGTCTATATATGTCCTGATAAATATGTAACTGGATTACTTACTTTGTAGTTACACGGTCCTTTTGCCGCTTTGTTTAGTTAGGTATTTTACAAATTATTACAAGGAATTATAAATCTCAAATTCCATTCTCAAAAAATTAAAGACATTTGATATAAGCCAAATGTGCCGTTAGTGCGTTGGATATTAGACATGAACAGGGGCGAGATCGGAAAGATCACGGAAACCGTTTCATGAAGGGAAGAATATATAGCCAGTGAGATCTTGATAAACATTGAAGCCCTGTAGGTACTTAGGTCCTAAAGTATATTTGACGAACGTGTATAAATATACAAAAAGGAAACATCACATATATAGTTGTTACAATATCGCTCAATTTTCGGAGAAAGTCGAAGTCATTGGCTAGGAAAGTAGGCTACGTTATATGAATCCAATGACGAGGTTTTAGAGGTGATTTATTTCTGAGGAAGATTGCATTAGGCATCGTCATATAAGCATCAAAGGAAACTGTCCGTGGCATAAGTCAGCCGTACACAAATAATCACATTAGTCAGTCTGCTAACGATAAGGTAAACGTCCCAATGTTTAACACTTTAATTTCAATAAAATTACGCATTGCACATTTGTGACCTGCTTGTCACATTTATAATTAAAGGTTTAGGTGCCAACTATTTTGGCAGTATCGAGCACTGACATATATTTACCTTACGACGTTTTTAGAAACGTTTTTAGTACGAGTGTTTAGAAATCGCCGTATATTTTTCCTTTGTTTTAATAAGGTTTAGAGCTTTATAGTTATTTTCCTGAAGTTCAATTAAGTATTCATATTAATTCAGACAGAATGCTAAAGCACACATGTTCGCCATGTTCGGTGTACCTTGGTACTCTCCTTTGAAATTACCATTTCTAACAAGATAAAAAATACGTGCTGTCTATTTAATAGATCTCTATTACCAGCTATTATTGCGCATTATTACCCCAGTTCCATATCCAGTGCATGGTTACTCTTAAATGGTTATCTTGCATCTTATTGGCTATAGCTGAACCGTGGAAAATATATTATATCCTTTAACTAATCTAATTTTACTTCCTTATGGAACAAAAGGGCATAATTATATTATTTTCTGTGACGATGGTCAAGTAAGATTGTATTGAGACCGTTTACAGGGCTGAAGAAGAATGAAGAACCAATTACCGGCTTAGAAATAAGCACATAATGTGTCTTTTAAGCATGACTTCTAGAGAAAACTCTTTCCTTGCTTTTGTGTAGTTTATTTGACGGTAAATGTAGAAGAGTAATAGAAATCTTACTTTTACAGGGAAGTTGCAGAATTTAATTGTTTTTGTATGTTGGTATCTATACCAACCACAACATAGTATAGTATCTATACTAGGTATATGAGTAGGTTATTATGCGTTGAATTCGTGAGTGTCCCAGATCGCAGGTGTTTGTAATCCTGGGGCTTAACGAATTACCGCCCGTGGTGCGTACACAATCTTACGTCTTCTCCTGGGTGTGAAGTGAGATTTTCCGCTGCGCCCGTGGGCGGTAAATCTCACTTACCGCCCAGAGTGACGTAAATACTTTAGTTTACACAAGAAATACAAAAATACAGACAGAATAGATCAGAAGATTATTATAGGTAGGAGGGAATAGATTATTATCTGTTGTTGACATGTTTCGTCACCAAAGGGTAGTGAGCCCCATAGATACTACATATGTAGGTAGGTACTAGTCTAGATAGCATGTCATGGCAAAAAATAAACTTACATAAAGCACTATCATAAATATCGCCAGAGCGTTCGTTGGGCGTCGACATAATGGTAAAGAGATAATGTGGGGTAATTTTGATGTTTGATGTATGGCTGCATTACCAGGCGCGAAGTAACTAGGTGAAGGTTGTGCATAGCCCGGACCTCGCACTTAAACGTATACCCGAGGTGAATAAGGTTACATGCATACAACCTTTTTTTATCGATAAACATATCAAGGCTATTTTGTCAGTCTGGAGAACCACTAAAATCCTAATATTGTACTAATGTTATAAACACGGAAGTTTTTGAACATATTTGCTGCTCTTCGGGTAAAAACTACCGGACGAATTTGACGATAGAACTACTGGAAGTTTCAACTTTCCACTAGTTCTGCTTATATACCAGAGTAACATATGGGCAGATGAAGTCGCGGAAAAATCTAGTAGGAAATATCTAGATCTGCAATCATTACTACAGTTGTTTGCATTGTGGACAGTTTTTCACCCCATGGAAACAGCCGGTGGCACAAGTAGCAGGCGCCATCTAATAATACCGTAGCACCGAAGTGCAGATACATGTGTCGACGGCCGTACGCTATTTATAATCGTAACAAGTCATTGGCGGAGCAGTGAGTAACCGAACTATTGTTGATCGCCTGTCAAAGAATAGCTCCGAGAGTGGACGTTTACTATGCATGCATGCATACACTTGTACATAGTGTTTTGTTTTGAGGCGTTTCGCGGCCAACACAGAATCTGTAGCCCAGAAGGACATTTCTAAATAACGGTAACTAATGGTTTATTTAACTTTTTGACATTATAGATATTAATAAATGAGTATGAGTATAAGTAAATAAACGTTAAACCTCATAGGGTACAATCTAAATTACATGACAAAAATTACCAACTGTTAAGGTCTTTTTTTATGGTGCAGAATTTTTAGGTCTCAATAGTAAGAGACTTGAATTAATTTTAACTTTGCCCGTTACACGGTTAAATAGATTAACTTAGTACCATTGAACGTAAGGAAAGCAAGGAAGCAAGAATAAAGGTCAACCGAGACAGACTTGGAAATTACCGTTGTATTAGACGGAGTCATTTATAAAAATAAGTTGTAAAAAGCATAATCGATACTTAAATAATATCTTAATGCTTCCAACTGAAGTTATATAGCGCTTAACACCGCAAAAACGCGTCCTGCACGCTCCGTTGCTTCGACTATCGATTTCAACCGCAATAACCTGGGATCGGACCTCTCCGAACAAAGAACTAATTAGACATATCAATAAAAAATAGCATAGAATACGCTGTGAGAAAATACTAGGCTTCAAAAAACAATTAAAAGTTTACGATTGCAGCCAGTTAAATGTGTTTCCGCGGTTCAAAATATACAGTAAATTATGAATCCTTCCTGTGTGTTATTAGCGATTAGCACCTCTATGACCTTAATTATGTTAAGGCCTCCACACATCGAACGCGGGTCGTGCGCGATGCGGGGCGGGCGCGGCGCGGGTCGGGTGCGGTTACAGCGGTATCACACCGTAGGCGGGCGGCGTCTCTATAATATCTCTATCACTCAGTAGCACCGGCCCGCCGCGGGAGCAACGCGGGCCCACGCTACTGTGTGATAGAGATAGTGATATAAATATTAAATGCGTTGGTAGTGAAAGAGATATCAATCGCCCGACCCGCGGCGGTAGTTTCAATGTTTTACAACTTGCGCAGGCCCGCGCCCGACTCGCGTTCGCGCCGCAACCGCGACCGATGTGTCGAGGTCTTGATTGTTTTGCATGTTTATTTTACACTAACTGCCCGCGTATTGCAAAGAACGCAGGAAAACCCGCGGGATAACATAGTGCCTATAAACATCGAGAAAGTCCATGCTACACGCAGGTGAAATATTTATTGAATAAGCGGTTCCGGAGATTAACTCATTACATACAAACTTACAAAGCTACAATCTCACAGACAATTTCTCTTTATAATATTAGTATAGATTATAAATAAGTACAATAAAGTTTATTGAGTGTCAATTAAAATCGAACCATGTTTTTTATTCAACACAAATTATCACAAAACTTGCCTCAAAATTACGCAATAGCTTATAAATGCATTGTCAATTTTTTTCCTATACTCTTTTTCCTACGGGGTGATAGTACCTTCTCACTTTCTGCTACACAAATATTTAAAGAAAAGAGTCAAGTCCTTACGAGAAGCATCATTAAAGCGGCCGAGTAAACAACGTCTAGTCAGAGCTTCCGGTTGAAAAAAAGTAGTCACAACAAACCGAGGCGCAGACAAAAGTGCCGTAACACGACACCGTAGGGAGGAGCCAACTCGATAATTATTATTCGATGGTTCTATTAGTTAATGGTAACTCGATAGAAATCACTTCATAATTATATGTATATAAATTACATATGTTTATTACTTCCTTCATATTAACGAATATCGAAGAAGGTTGAATTCGACAGGACGCGTTTTCTACAAATTATTATTTATTATTATTTAAATATACATATGTATATAAAAAAAACCTATGGCAAATTTGAAAATAATATGTAGGATATTTTTAGCCCATAAACGTCAGGTCACATTTCTACTTTAGTCTACCGAGACGTAAACTTGACAAAACAATATAAATATTCAAACGAATAATATAAAATAAATGCATATTATACATAATATCTCAACTCAATCCCACAGTTTTTTTTTCTGAACTTACATGTAGGTACCGTTTGTTTCACACATTATTTACTTCATTTCCTTGAGAAGTAAAGACAAGTATGTATAATAAACTGGAACTCGGAGGTGAATGACAGCAGCCCCTGCCTTGTGTTAGTTTCGAGTGGGTACTTACTTTATTTTGACTGTCTTTTATTATATGAGATGTGCCCGCAATGTTGATATTTGTCGATAGATTCTTAGAATGTTAATTAGAATACAACTCTATCGTGGTAAGACATTTGTTACCTAAATATAGGTGAATTATTGATGTTTGTTTAGTTTTTTGTAACTTTTTTGATATAGGACTCGGAGCTAAATTTGGCTGCGTGAAAATTAATGATTGTTGACTTAATTTTTTAAACAGTGATTCATTACTGCTTAAAAATATCCGTAGAGATTTGTTCGTTGGCATCGCTATTGATATAAAAGATGGACAGACGAGCACTCAAATCGGAATAATAATAAGAATAAGAATAAGAAAAAAAGTTAACTTCGTTAATCGTTAATCCGTTACATATCCAGTTCATGAACGGAAGTTAACGTTAATCGTTAACTCCTGATGACTGTTACTGCGTATAGTCTAGCTCATTAATTAATGAGTCATTTATCATTTACTAGCTTCCGCCCGCGACTTCGTCCGCGTGGACCCGGGATAAAACTATCCTATATTTTAATCCAGGCTATAAACTATCTTCGTGCAAAATTTCATTCAAATCGGTTCAGCCGTTTAAGCGTGATTGAGTAACAAACATCCAAACGTCTAAACTTTCGCATTTATAATATTAGTAGGATAGTAGGATCTGACATTAACCCTTCATCAACATCAAAACATTGAAATTTTTGTCAGGGAGCGAGGCAAGTTTACACGTTAAAATGTCTTGCCTGTTGAAAAGACACGTTCAACTGCAGCACTCGAGGGTGTAGCGGTGTAATGTGTTGTATTTTATGAACAGATTTATATTATAATTATCATAAGGCACGGCACGGTCGTATGCTTGTTTGCCAATCGTGTTATAAACAATTTTACAATTTTCAGTACTTGCCCATACTTCCGCGTTGCCATACAAGTATTCCAACATTTCCAACCTCAATACAATGCACTTGCATACCTTCGACTGTTTGTGTCAGACTCCCATTCAAACCGATGACACTCGACGCGCATTCTTCAAGCTTGTTTACACATCTTATCAGTTCCTGAGACTGCTGACGTCCAACTGAATTGCGAACCGGGTAGATAATAGGCCGAAGTTTATTCTACTGCGGGAATTCGGAACTTCGAAGGTAGATTTTGATATATTATACTGACACACTGAAATTCTATGTAATTGCTATAAGTGGAATGACAATCGAACGAATTGGTCTGATTGGAGGCAAAACGTATTTAGTATGATATTGAGAACTTTTTAAAGTTTCAGTAAGGAGGATCCTGCTTATGGGGAAATATTATGAATCTAAAATTGAAAATAAGATAAACCTTTGGAAAACGTTTTAGCCGTGGGGCAACCTAAATGCTTTTACAAATTAGACCATAGTTACTATTTCACATAAATGCAAGTGCCCATTCATTGCTAATGAAATTAGAGTGTTAAAGAGGTAAAGTAATTGTTTTTGCCGTTGGGCTGTAATAAAGTTTGAATTTCTAGTATTACATTGTTCCGTTACTTTCTACTTTTACCTTAAGGATAGTCTTTTATAGTTCTTTACCACTTCTTCCCTCAAGAAGTTATTTGAGATATTCATATGATTAGGTGCCTATTTTGGAAACATGTTTTATGAGTATACCACATTGTATCTTTAAATAATAAAATAGTAGGTATATACTAACCTTTTCAACTATAATAACCCAGTTTTTATACAGAGGAAAATATAAATAGGATAGAATATGTTCTTAGCGTTTCAGACGAACTTGCGCTGAAATAGCCGTCCAACCACGATTTCCCTGTTTCAATTTTCCCATCAAAGTTCACCGACCTCGCGGTGAGTTTTATGCCTATCATAAACCGGCCTCGCCGAGGCTGATTAAAGATTTAACAGCCCGACGACGATATTTGTTTTGTTTCACCCCAATTGCGTAAAATTACTCTCTTAACGACTCATCGGCTAATTTGATCATGTGCCTGTTTTGTCTATGGTGCTTTATGACTGTCTGGTAGGGCTTCATCTCGACGTAAACGCGAGGGCGTAATGTGGAGTATGAAAAATTGGTTGTATAGTTTTATGTGAATTTCTTATTTTCGCTTCACAGTTTATCTTGGTCATGGAGATTTTAATTTTACCATACCATTGGCAATTCTTTGCCAATTAACTCGGAACCAGTAGGTAAATTATAAATAGTTGAAATATAAAGAAGAAACAGACATCATCTCAAAGACAGCAGAACGCTTGTTAGTTTAGTTTAGTTTAGTTCAGTGTACACCGGTACACTGAGCCCGTAGCATCGAAAAAAATACTCAATATAAGTGCAACAAAAACAGTTGGCTTTTCAGTAATTATTAAAGTACATTCGCAAAAGTCAACAGTTATAGGCTTTTAACATCCCACTGAGTACATACCACATCAAAATATTAATGATCTTTCAAATCGATATCAATCATTTTTGATAGGTGTTTATAGGTATTAAAAGATATAACGACTACCAGATCTGTTTAAGACGATAATCTCTGATTTATTCGCAATTGGACCGACTACTGGTTTTCTGTGATTTATTTTGCAGCCATTATCTATGTTTATTTGGTGTAAAGTAGAAGTCTGCTTCTGATTTACAATGTCTGTAATTCTTTTTGATCTCGCTTGCTTTTTGATTTCTTGCTAGAATTCATAAAATTGCTACGTGGGCATAAATAAATAAGATTACTAAAAAGTATTAAAAATAGGTAATTATCTACCCTTTACTTATATGTATGTATGTTGTAATAAGTAAATTAATTTATACAACAGCTAGCATGATCGAGTTAGATATATTGGACATAGAAGACATAACAGTGATCATACATACATCATCGGACATAAGAATGATGACATGTAATATTTTTGAATATTATTAATAAATGACTTATGACTTATGACTTATAGCGTTCGTTCTTATCGCACTCAGGTAAGTAGATACATGCTTTCTAGTAAGGGACATTTTTTTACGCCGGACATAAACGCGAAAGCAGGAGGAAACAAGAGACGGCTCTCTCTGTCACATTTAAATTCATAAGGTTTTCTTTTCTACATTAAAATCTAAGTTTAATTTAGATACGAGTGTTTGGGTAGGTTGCGCCAACTTACGATAGCAAGCCAAACTTTAAATATGGCGCCGGTAGCTGTCATTCCATAGAAACTTCTCAAACTTATCACACATTCAGATTTTAACGAACACCGCTTACGATAACAGACGGTTTGGTGCAAACCACCCTTAATGAAAGTGGTGTAAGAAACCATTGGACTCGACCAAGTGGGAATCATATCCTGAATGGCTTATCGGGTATATAGTCGTAGATACGATTACGTGCTTTACACCATTTGTCACGCTGTAGTTAGTGTTTACGTCACATATGTTATAGGTCCGGCTTCCTAACGCATGCAAGTCCCATGTGGCATCAAGAGGTATTTAACCGCCTAGCCTTCACACGTGGGAACATCAGAACACAGTAGGTATTTATTTACTTTCCAAGAGGAGCACTATCAGCACATCACAATGGAGAATATACGCTCAGTACTAGAGTTGTGTAAGATACAATATTGCAAATATTTACGTCATTCAATATTGCCAAGAGGCCAGGACTGATAACCTCAATGTTACTCGAAAAACATTCTGACACATTCAGTTCCACCTCCCCCGTGCCCCATTAAACGACTGTTACAGAAAAACAACGCGTTGAAAAATAAGAAAAAAGCATTAAACAATATCATAAGCTACCGCTATAGATTTAACTTACTTGTGTTAAGATTTAAATTGCAACTGATTTGATTTGAGATTTGACGCGTTTAGTTTAGTAGCTGTGAAATGTTGCAGGGTAAAAAATTAAACGTTTCAGTTGGCAGCCACACGCGACCCTGACCTACCTTGGCTAATTACTATTGGCATCGCGCTAAAATACCGAGATTTGGTTTGAATGAAGATTTTGTTAAAAGCACGAAGCTACGTAACTGTCCGTCAGCGAGAAAAAATATGAAACACTGCTTCTTGAAAAGTTTTCTTTTCTCTTTTCATGAAGCAGTTTTTGACAGTTCGGTAAGGCATATGTATTAAGTATATCCCAATAACAAGTGCATCGGAGGTGCTGTTAATGGATCACTTCTATAGCCTTCTGCTAACTTAATATGTAGGTACGTTAAGTGTTACCTAATTGCAAATTTGATTGAGTATAAATTGTTTTCGTAGAACAAATAAGAAAAATATGATAATTGTTAGCGCCGAAAACGATTCTTCCTTTAAACTTGGTTTTATAATCTCAATTCGCAAATTCAATCTCACCCACGCGTGGGAAAGTCAAAACACAATGGCGGCAAGCCGGTTTGAGCCAGTTCTCACAAGTTCTTAGCACTAATTAGCGCACTTAGAGCCCATGGGCGTTTATTTGACGCTTGTTATATCTATACTTAGGCCTCGTTTACGCACAGGCGTAATGTTGGGCGAACCCGCCGCGCGAACTATGTATTTGGCGACTGTGGCAACACGCGCCTCCGCCACCGCAGAGCGCAAACAAGCCAATACGAATGTTTTAATTATATTCGAGGGTTTATCGCGTATCCCCGGTATATATCCCCGGTTCATTAGATTTGATGATAAAATTCTGCATTCGCGCTGTGGCGATATGCAGGATGATAAATGAAAGTTCGCTGTATTCGAGCTGATAAGGATAAGGTTATTGGCGCGCAGCAGGTGTCGCCTGCACACCTGAGCCACGCCCACTCGTAGATAAAAAACAAAAACAAACGACCGCGTCGTTTGACGGCTCCGTTACGGAATGGTATTCCACTCTAATCTTTACAATAGTAGCGACTATTGTAAAGATTAGAGTGGAATACAATTGGTTAGTGCTCACTAGATTTACAATTAAAAAATGATAATCCTAATGCGCTTAGTTGTAACTTACGGGGTACAAAGATGGTAGCTCTTGTTGACTGGTTGCCAAAATCAAGTGAGTAGTAGCAGGTCCTTGAACTTCGTTAACAAATTATTTTAATAAGGGGTCTATTCGAGACACGTACTTGATTGGAGCCAGTTTCGTATATGTCTTGTTCGCTTGCTTCCATGTGCACTAAACCACACGTGTCAGAACGAGACCGCAGTTGCCATAATGCATACAATAACCGATTCCAAATTACTCAACTAAGACTTGACTTTAAATGTCGTCGGATAACTTTTTTGATTTTGTTCTACGTTGCGAATACCAATTTTCATGTTCAACGAGTTTACATGAAAATTATTTCAAATAAAGGAAGCTTCAAGCTGCAGCCCTACGCTTCGACGACTAAAGGCGATAGTATGAAATAAATACGAAAAACTATCAATTTAAGTATCACTAGCTTTTAAATCGATTCTCATATTTCTTCACCCGTTGCATTTTATTCGCGGCGCAGCTGCTTGCGCATCTGCCGCACGCGCTGGCCTCCGAACAATTCCAAATTCAAATGTAATTATTGTTTTTTTCATTACAATTGGCGTCCTTGTGCGCAAGGTGTACTGGTTGTGTAAAAAAGGGTCTGGCTGGTTGACTTTCTTTTTAAATATGGTTGTCAGGGCTACCGTGTCCACATATCGTTTACATTTAACTTATTATACTTATTATTACTAAAGTACAGCAAGTAAATAAAATGCGTAGGTAAATAGCCATGAATGGTAATTGCCAAGCCATCAGTGTATGTTGTGAAGACCACACAAAAAAACTAAGAAACATACCTTTTTTTTTCAATAAACTTTAATTTGTTTTGGTAAGGTGTTTCATTAACGCTACCTTTGTTGCTTTCTAGCCGAAATTACGGGAAGGAAGACGTTGAAATTAACTTGGACTCCTAGTAACAAAGGATCAATATAAAACTATCAAAAGATACCCGTGACCTGATATGACATTAAAAATTTAATATTCAAAAGGAAGTGCATATTATAAACGAATTTTGTGGTTTAATTGGTAATCATATAAAGAAGCTTACCTATAAAAACAAGGTCTTGACTAGCCAAGTTAAATACAAAACACGTAATTGAAAAATTTCGTTACCGCCGGTTAAACGCCAAGAAAACCAATATAAAGATCAGCACGTCTAGCACACGACGGCCGCGACATACTCTCGATTTTTATCGAACTATACCTCTTCTTCTAAGTGTTCTAATAAGAGAGAGACGGATAGTGCAAGAAAAATCGAGAAAGCTCGCGCGCCGTCGCCTGCTAGCCGTGCTGATAACCAAAAAGGTCGCTTCGGAGGACTACTAATAGACTAGTGTAGTGCAAGCATCAAAGCCCATGGTTAAACTCTGTATCTTGGATTTTTTCTAACGAGAATTTATGAAAAGACGAAGGTAGTTTGCTACTTGCCATACTAAATCAACCTAAACCACCACCAGTTAGTTAGCCTTACTAATTTTGCCCAGTTTCGTACCAGTTTCATTTTCGTCTTCTGAAGTAGAATGCAGAAATATGGTCTACAACTAGACTGGATACTGATTTGGACAGGTGAGCGTGATAAGAGAGCCGAGGATGTAATTAATCATCAAAGCTCACGCGTTTCATACGACGTATTTCAACACATTTTGCGAGAAAAAAATCCTTTTCATAAAATGAAAATTTGATAGGCCTGCCAAGTTATTTTGTTTACTTAATAATGGCAAGAGGTTTTTACTCACATATTGTACATCGCCAAGAATTTCCAGTGGCGTCCATTCTATTTATCAGTTATTCTCTAGTCACCACGAGTCAACATTTTTGGCCTAACCTATAATGGCGCACTACAGTCTTTTTTTCGTGAAGGCTGCGCAGTGCGCGCGCTTGTTAAGCCAGACTTAGACGAAATCTCTAGACAGCCAATATAAAATAAAATAAATAGTTACGTTTTAAAACGTTATCTTTATTAATTCATGTAAAATGTTCGCGCATAGGTGTTAACGTAGCAAACCTAATCCGTAGAAAACGCATCAGCGCTTCACGCTAGTGTGAATTTTCTTCAGTCCAGTTCAGAAATCTGTTACAGACATAAGTACAGCGCGCATTCTTGGTTCAGGACTTCGCTAACTTCGCCTGTGCTTGTAATTTGAAATCAACTATGGGAAGTGCAGGAGTATTGGTAGGAAAAGTAGTAAAATCCGGGTGTGTAGAGAGTCAATAAACTGGGCTGGGCGGCGCCCGAAATAGCCGGCGGGCGAGACGGCGCGGCGGGTACCGACAGCAGCTCAGGCCTCATTTAAAATAAATTGACCTGAAGTGAAATTATTCACTTGAATGCAGAAAGTAATAGATTCTTGAAGAAACTGAAAAAAAAACAACTTTTTTATTCTTGATGGCATCCACAAAGTAAGGAATTAAGAGTCCGCAGTAAGCTCGATTCTCCATACAAACGTAGTTACGCTGTCATTTTAAAACTACGTGACGGATTGTAACGAAACTTTGCATATACAATGACATGAGGTATATCTATGTCTGTAATTAGTTTATGTAGCTTCAGATACCATAGTAAACAAAATACAGCGAATTTAAGTTTTTCATACAAAACTTGTTTTTGCTGTATTTCGTTTGTTTTATAAACTGGAACCATATAAACTAATTACAGACATAGATATACCTCATGTCATTGTATATGCAAAGTTTCGTTACAATCAAACACTTAGTTTTAAAATGAGAGCGTAACTACGTTTGTATGGGAAGGTGAAATTCGGCCGAGCTTACTGCGGACTCTTAATAGGTATAACCTGCAATTACATAGAGCCAGTGCATCCACGTAAGGATGTACATGGATACTAGGCACTATCCCGGTCAAAAATCGCCGTTAAACCTAAAGCAGCCTGAAAAACCATTTAGTACACCGCTTTGCGATATTTTTTGCCTTGTACTGTTTCAGTAACATAGGGCCGATTTTTCAATTCCCAGATAAAACTATCTGTCAGATAAATGTTAGCTCTGTCCTTTTCTTTCATGTGACTTAAGAAAAAGATGGTGATGATTTTAACTGACGGATAACTTTATCTAGATCGGCCCTAAATATAACATAGCTGGGCTAGACAGGGAAAATATATTAAGTCTACTCCCTTGGTTAGCAGAAGACACATGTACCCTAATGATAATATCCTTAAATAAGATATCAAGAGACGGTTAATATTTTTGTTGTATTCCACGAAAAAGTACTGTTCTGCCTTTTCTTCTGACCGTACAAAACTTCTTTCTTTTCCCTAAGCTCTGAATTGAGACATTACATGCTTTCATACAAATATGAGGCGAGTGGGTGTCCCATTACAAATCGCTGATAAATATCACTTATTACGCATTAGTGCACTCTAAATGGGTTGCGGTGAACATATCATTTCACATTTTACTTTATTTATACTTTACTTTATATATATTTTACTTTATGGCATAAAGAATTGAATATTACTAGAAAAAAAGTTTAATAGCATAAAGTTTATGCTATTAAACTTATTATACGAAACCGACTGCCACCTGGAACCTCAGCGAACCCAAAGGGAAAACGGAAATTTATTAATTTAAATTTTCCTAATATCAAGCACATAAATAATTTAACGTTGCATTGGTCCTGTGTGACCGAATTTTTGCATCATATCATAAAATGTACAAACCCGGGAAGGAAATAATTTCCAAACTGTCAACGCTAAATGACACGCCACAAGCATTGCGGATGTATTGATATGATTTTTGTCCTCGTTCTGTAATTCACAGGATACTTCTGTCGTGCTCTTCAGTCAGATACTTATATATGGTGTAAACGAAGTGGAGAGAATTAAAAAAATCTACAAACTTTCAGAGTGCCCTGACAGTTTATTACGCGTATGCCTTTTCATGGCTTAAGTATGGTGTCATTCTTTGGGGCAATAGTACAGACATAAATGACCTATTCATCTTACAAAAAACTGTGTACGTATATAAGCCAACATAAAAAACATAGATAGCTGTAGACCTTACTCCATCGAGTACAAAATTTTGACACTAACATCCATAATCATCATCATCCTCCTACCGTTATTCCCGGTAATGCCCCTAAACGAGCCCGGGGTCCGCTTTGACACCTAATCCCAAGATTTGGCATACGACTGCCATCTGACCTTCCAACCCAGAGGGAAAACTAGACCTTATTGGGATTCGACCGGTTTCCTCACGATGTTTTCCTTTATCGAAAAGCTAACGGTAAATATTCCGTACATAAGTTCCGAAAAACTCATTGGTACGAGCCGGGATTCGAACCCACGACCGCCGCTTGACAGCCGCATGCCTGAACCACTAGGGTACCGTAGCTGTCCATTGACATCCATTGATCCATTCATTTCATTCTCTCTGTATTAACATCCATATATATTTTAAATCTGTAAGTTTGTGAGGAAATATTCGCAATTTTTCCCAAAACTCGTAGATCAACCACGGCGGTACCAAACCAGGTTTAAAAACTGTTTAGCGCCAGCGTCCCACTCAAACCTTAAACTACATAAGACCAGTCCAACGGCAGTAAGTATATATAATAAAATAAGTGACGATATAAAACAGGAAGTGACTAAAAAGCAGTTCAATCGACGGTTAAAGGACCACTTAGTTAATATTATAATATCTATTGACATTATACAATTATCGACGTGCTTCATTATTCTATTTATTTTACTTACAAGAATATTTTTGACGGGCGAAGTAGTTTGATAGTGGTAGCAGCGATTTGAAGTAGAAAATGCAAAATGTTGATACTGGCATTCTGCGATCTCGCTAGTAAATATACTGTTCAAAAAGACTGTGCGGTATCGACATGCGGTAGGATGAAAAGGCAAACATTAGTGCTGATAAAAATATTCTGCGCTGCAAGTATTTTGACACTCTTACCTAGTATAGTTCCACCAGCAGTTACATTTTGACAGATTACCCGTAGAAAATGTGTCAAAATGTAACTGCTGGTAAGGAAAACTAGCCGTGGATTGATTATTGGGAATGGCCGTAAGTAGTAAAGTAAGACTACGGTAAGGTACTTGCAGCCCAGAATATTTTTATCAGCACTAATGTTTGCCTTTTCATCCTACCGCATGTAATTCCGCACAAAGTCTTTTTGAACAGTATATTTACTAGCGAGATCGCAGAATGCCAGTATCAAAATTTTGCATTTTCTACTTCAAATCGCTGCTACCACTATCAAACTACTTCGCCCGTCAAAAATATTATTAATTCCCACCTTTATTTTCGTGGTGGTGAGACGGTATTTTGCAACCGAAATACCACGCGACAGAAAAAAAGAAGGCATTTCTAAATATAACGTAGCGTCGCGGCTCGTTCTGTGCATGAGACGTTTATGAATGAAATTTATTGACGTTGCATAAGGACTTTTTCACTGTTTGCACTTGTAATGAAGGGACATAAGACTTTCTGTCGGTAGATATCAAAAATATACAAATTATGCAATGATACCGATGTGTACATACAGCGTAGGTATGTTGAGCTTGTCACATTTGGAACACCTCAGATGAAATTACTAATTGAATGTACACTACATCAACTGAAGCTACCTTTAGGTACGGGTTTGGCGCATTTTATACAAAATATGATGTTGAAGGCTGAAATTCAGAAAACAGTGGCAGCAAAAATAATGTTATTGGATAAAGTCAGAGCCTGCTCCAAAGAGTGACAGCGCTATCCTACTAGAAACTGTCATCAACTCACATAATAATAGAATATTACTAGGAAAAGAAATCTGCTGCAGGAAAACTTCCACGTATGTAATCTACTTATACATATTTCATAATACGAGTCTTGAAACTTGGAATTTATTATACCCTTTAATCTCAAGCAAACCATTTTACGTCGTAGCACGTCGTAGCACGTAGCATGTTTATGCCATAAGTGACAGAAAATATATTGTATCTTTTTGAAGCGTATCTACATGAATCATCGGCGCTGAAAGGTTAAGTGGGTTCGATTATTTATATAAAGTCGTCAAGCGAATTCAATGGTCGACAACGCCGTACTTTTCTACATACTTACCTATATCTAATCTAGACAACAGACCAAATACGCCCGTCAGTTCAATGTAAACAAATTCCACAATAGCCTTAAGTCCTGGGTTCGAATTTCGAATCCCTGTAAGGGCAAATATTTGTATGATGAGCATGAGTATTGTTTCCGAGTCTTGGATGTTTTCTATGTAGGTATTTATATGTATTAAATAATAGCTGCCCGGGAGGCTACGCCCGCGTATTGCAAAGAGCGCAGGCAAACCCGCGGAATTATATTTAGTCTATAACCATCCAGAAATACTATTCTACACGCAGATGAAAGAATTTTAGAATCAGGTAAGCAGTTACGGAGATTACCCATTACATACATACTTATAGAGTTGCAATCCCAGACTTTCGATCTCGGGCTTCGCCCGCGTATTGTAAAGAAAGCAGGCAAACCCGCGGGATCAAATATAGCCTATTGCCATCCAGAAAGTCCATTCTACACGCAGGTGAAATAATTTTTGAAATCGGATATGCGGTTCCGAATATTACTCAAAGCATACAAACTTATAGGTAAAGCTACAATCTCACAGACTTTTCCTCTTTATAATATTCAATATGTATAAGATTCTCCCTTACCTAATATAAAAAAAACCTTTTATAATGCCCGTAGCCAATTTGACAGGGTTGTAATTTGCAAGATGTTCGCACTTTGCGCACAAGGGTATAGGTTGGGGCGCACGTGGCGCTTCGAGGCGCGCGCAGTGGCAGGTGCTTTTATCCTATTCATTAGTGCGCGCACGCCACCAATATAGACGCGTGGGGATGTAATAATCTTGATATTTGCGGTTATTATGGATACGTAATAAATATGGAAACTTTAAGGTCATTTTTGGAATGAATTTGATGTGCCTATGAAATGAAATAGTTTTGGGCTATTTATATCGGTTTTTTTTCGAAAATGTCTTACAACGAGCCCAGTAATGTACAGTACAGTAGGCACGGAAAGCGCGAAAGCAAGGAAAAAGAACACTAAATAAACGGAAAATAATGGCACTTCATTTATGTTTGCACATATGAAACATAATCACTTATTTCCAGATTTTTTTCCGATTGACGATGTAGTTATACAATATTAAATACTTACCTCTACTTTAGGAACAGAAAGCGACAGCTGCCTTACCTTATCTTTACTACGTGATTAACGATGATTAATTAAACAACCAACTCGCATCCATCCGCGTCTAAATAATAGAAAAGTGACTAAGTGTGTGTATCGTATCATATATCAATCGCACGGCCAGTCGCGCTGAAAACCCCCCTTCCCTTTCCTTCCCCGCCGCTACCCATCGTCTGTCTACTAAAATATCCCAGTCTCACCTCTGATACGCATTGTGATTTATGCACTACGGTTTTTAGCAGCTAACGCACTGAGGAGTCCAGGGCTGTTATTCGGAACGCGCTAATGCGCCTCACCTCATCCGTCACGCCTAAAGAAACTAGACCTCTCCCTACGCTTAGTTACACCGAATCGCGGCGTCAAGATATATTAGTGGGTAAGCATTGAGGTGAGCTTAAAACAAGGGCCTAACAGGTATCGGAACACGATACCTGTTATGCCCTTGATCGGTTCACACCCCATTTTTGGTACAACCTGTATATTTTATAATAAAATATGCAAAGTCGTTCACCTTATGACCTCTGACTATTGTAATTTAACCCAGATTTCAATTCGTAGTCACAGGGTAACAAAATGGTTTGATAACATTTTTTTTTTATATTAGGTACGTCTTGATTTTGACTGCTGCGGGTAGGTACATAGAGTTCGTAGATGGAAAACTAGATATTTATGTACGTATATTAATACCCCCATACCCCCGTATCTGTAGTGTTGAATGCGATCAGACCCCGTATCATGGTCGGCCTTATCACGCGATAAGTGACAAGATAGAGCGTCCGTCACTGGCTGACACCGTTGGATAGAACGAGACGACACTCTTATCTTGTCACTTATCGCGTGATAAGGCCGACCATGATACGGGGTCGGTACGTAATATTGGGAACTGATGATCCATCTTGCATGTATTATACCTACTACGTATATGTAGAGCAGCAATGTGAGATGTTTCTTTTTGATACTCCTAAGACTCATTTCTAAAAAAACAAAAAAGGGTCTTAAGATCACTATCACTGCACTAGACGTTTTTGCGTCTGTGGGAAGAGCAATAAGTCAGTTTAGATGACTTTACGTAACCGCGCGAAAGCAAGGGGCATAACTTTAAAATAATTCGTTCTCGGGCTGTTGCCAACTATGAAATTATTGTGCTAGTGCGACGTGCGTAGAAGAGGTTGTGCGAAATGCTAGATTTTATGTAGATTCTATTTTGGGGGTTTTTTTGGCAATACAGGGATGTGGTGATTTAGGTTAGATTTACCTAAATCGCCACGTATCCCTGTATTGCCAAAAAAAACTTGCACCATTTTATATTCCACCTAATTAAGAAAATATGTGGCTTACAAAAACTTAGATTATGTCAATTTAAAATTTGTTTCGTAAAATCACAATGTCACGGTAAAATTATAAAATAAAATGAGTTGCGTTACAACATTTATGATCCTACTTAATAACACAAATTCCTCTATTAGCACATATTTAATGCAATTTTTTATTAAATCCTACACTTAATAACACCGCCCGCGGGCAAAGCGCAATAACTGTAAAACTCGCATAATTAAGTTTGCTACGTTCACGACTTTTGTTCGTCCTCTTGTTTTTGGCGCCGCGTTTTTGACAGTCGGCCTCTTTGGCGATTCCAGAGTCCGAATCCAATTACCAAATATAGCGTTGCCACAATCGCCCTATTTCATTCGATTAAAGTCGATTTTCGCGTGTTTCGACGACACTATCTTGAATATTGCTTCGTTTTTGTTGGCCATTCTTTAGTAGCCGTTTTTTAAGGGTGTTAGGGTCAGTTGGCGCCACAGTTAGATTGATGGCCTCTTTTGTTATGGTTTAGTGTTAAAATTGAGATAATATCCAATGAGAAATTATCGTTTGCGGGAATTGTGGTTTGATCAGGTGTTTGTGAAAAATGACTACCAGTAACAACAGTGTTGGTAATTTATAAATATTTATCCAAATTCAGGTCCAGTTTTTAAAATATTTTTTGATGATAGCTTATAATGTATCAATAAAACTGAATGAATTCTATATGAACCATTCCAATTAGTCTTGCATTTAAAACATCTCGTCAAGGATTTCAAAATAATAAAGCTAAAAATCTATTTAATTTCTTGTAAGTACATAACAATTTATTTCAGAAACCTAAACCTGACTCCTAGAAAAATCAGTCAAGGCGAATCCAAAACGACAGACGACACAAACATAAAAGTGCATGTACGAATGAAAAGCTCAAAACAATTGAAGGCATGACCGCTAACATGACAATTTACTTTTTGATACAATTTGTCTCAATTAAGCCATATACCAGAGCGTGTGGTTAAAAATTAACTTTTATATAAACAGAGTAAATATTTCACAGTGTCTTTGATTAGCAAAAAACATTAACACTGTGTTCGAGCCTTTTACAAAACTATGTACGGTTAGCCAATTTGGTAGGTGCCGTGTCTGTTACAATAACATAAATCGTAAATTTTGCATAATTTTAAAGCTCATAATAATGAAAAGGTCTTTTTCTCATTTATTTGCTCTCTTTTTGGCTATATACATTATTTCACTTAAAAGATGTATCCAATCAAAGCAATTGCTTTTTAATTAGGTTTACCTTAAAAAAAAATTTTTTATTTGCTTTGACACATCATTACTTATTTAATAAGTACTCGGATTAAAAGCAAGTACACTCATAACGTAGTTACTGGTAGCAGGTAAAATAGTACTGTACTGTAGCAGGTAAAGTAGTACTTTAAACAACATTAATATTGTTTACAGAGCAATTCCACGTATAATATTCCTACCTAAATAAAGAAATAAGCTTTACACCTTTGTATGGGGTCTTCAGTACTTTCCCGTACACTCGCATGACCATACGCGGAGCGCGGCGCCTTAGCGGCACAAAGACCCGGGCATTTATGTAAATGCCCGGATTCCAAAAATGCCCGCAAAAACAATGAGCGAAAAATTTTACTTTTTGGACTTGGTGCACTTTCGCACTTGGCCTTATTGATGTCGTGGGGTTTAAATATATTTTTTATTATCACACCAAGATTTATACATATGCACTGTTGCCAGGGCCTTCCCAATTTTCAGATTTTGCCGAAGAAGATATGTGTTCTGTTGTGTATACGAGTATCCATTTTGCTGATGCTACAGTGAACTCAATCCGACTAAAGTTAAACGTCAAAACAAACAAGAAACAGCTGGATCGTTAATAATGTTAAACTAAAGATGGATAAACCTTGCCATTTAGGTAGGTACCTCAAAATATATTCCGATCACATAATGCTTAGGCCGAACTGCAAATACCGCGCCAATTCTTCAGCCCTTAACAGTTTTGGACTTAGCGCTCATACTTTTTACTTTTACTCGTCTACGTTTTGTTTTCTCTTGCTTTTAACGTTTGAAGCGCCCGTAAGGACTAACGGCTAAGTTTTTATCTAAATAACAGTATCACAATTTTATTGTAAGCGGAGTTTTGTTTTGTCTGCAGTATTGGATTTTTGCTGCCCAATTTAGTAAAAGCATTTCGAATAAAATTAGTTGGGGATTTTGTTTTTTTTTTTGCTTTTGAGCGCGTTTGACTTTCGGCGGCTACTAATTTGTAAGATTTATGTAGCCAACTTCGATTGTTCGATGTGCTGAGTATTGTTGTCGTTTTTATCGCGTTTAGTCGCACCTATCGCAGATGAGTGAGTAGCTTTAACTTATTGTCTGACCTTTATAAACGACTATTTCTTAAGAGGTCAGACGCTATAAGTTTGAAACGGTTTTTTTTTCAAGATTTAATTTGCACGCACTCCGTTTTCTGTTCTATTTGCGTTTCCGCCCGACGATCGCTATTAATTAACGAATATCTGAAAAAGAACAAACACACCTACGGAGACAGTGAACTTAGTCATTCGGCCGTTGTTGTTTACATTTACTCGCCAATTTATAGCTTAATGTGTTGCCAACTGCCAACTTTGAAAATAGAATGTGCATCGACGAATCCTTGTTTTCGACTGGTTTGCAGGGATTTTCCTAATTTCGATAAAATCGCCCTGGGGAAATTTGTTTTTCTTCTAAGCGGTATGAAGCGGTTTCGTATTTGCGTAGTAGCTAGTCGTAAGCATTTCCCTATACTCAATTAATACGCGGAACAGTGTCATATATTTGCGTAGTATGCAAGTTGACTATTCATATATATGTAGGAAGCAATATCTTAAGGCACTATTTCTTTCTTAAAAAGCTCTATCACTTAGTTTTTCTCAGTGCTAATGCGGTTTATTAAACTGATTTAATTATCTCGTCCGCTCGCATGATAACGTGTATCGCCAACGTAAATCGTTGCACGTAGGTACAGTCGTCTCCAAAGAGATCGATATTACAAAAATACAGGGCTTTATTGCCTAACATTAAAGTCGTGTATACATTTTTTTGGCTGGGTAAATCTTTGAAGTCGACTATACCTAAAACAAAACCCAAACCTGGGTACACGGAATTTGAGTTAGAATGTTGAAGAAATACACAAATTATTAAATTTTGTAGCCATGGCCGTAACCAGGAGATGGCATTGATTCCTTCACAATATCCCTGCCTTAGAAATACTATCAACTTAAGCTTAATCAAATTTTAGCTAGTTTTGAATGTCAGTTCGTGCAGGATTGAACTATTTGCCCTGAACAGGATTTGAACCCAGGATCTGCTTAGGGTACTAGGCTAAACCGGTCGTCCAAAAAGTAAAATCACGGTCTACAGTCCAAACGGATTGACTGAGTTTGACATATGAGGTGTCGTTGGATTCCTCGTAATCGTATGAGTGACATAGGCATATATATATAATATTTGAAAAAAGCAGTTGGGTTTTTGAAACATCTTTTGATTTCACTTAGAATTTCTCTTCTAAGATTTTTCTTTCACTTCTTTTTATGTCCAACTTTTCTTGTCCACATACGCTTGAAAAACATAACCCTCCTTCTGAGGTAGTCAGGTAAAATTTGTAAAAACATAATAACTATCAAGGGGCATAAAAAATGAAAAAAAGTAGTGGCAAGGCCGCCACCCACTTGCCGGCTGTCCATACCATACCTCGAACTAGGTTACACGTTGAATGAGATATATATAAAATACGCGGTTTCTCTATGCGTTTGTTACACAACTGTTTATTTACGTTACACATAAAACGTTAACTATTATGCTCTTAAGCTTTGCTTCTGCTTTTGTAGGTTCTAACGTTTATTTGCCTCCCTTTAACCGTAACAGCGTTAATGTGACGTGACATAATTATGATGTGTAGGTACCTAAGTACCTAGTAATGCAACGTATCCATTGCAAACAGCATTATTGGTCATCGTATCCATTGCAAACAGCATTATTGGTCATCGTATCCATGGCCGTCGTAATACATATTTCCTCATGCTTCGGTAGTCACATATTTAAAATAACCTAGCTTTTTACATGCGGAATAAATATCATAGGAAACTTCACCAAAAACAATTAGATAATAAAATGAAGCTACCAATGATATCCCCCTTTACACTAGTAATATTAATGGTACGGTGAACGGCGGTCCAATACCTAAAAAAAAACTGTTTATTTCATGCATGAGAAAAAAGCATGTTAGTATACATTAGTTAGTATAGTAGAGGTAGACAACAGGCGGTCAGTATATTACAGATACTGGCTAAAATCTTATATTTTTAAGATTTTTGGTAGCCTAGTCAAGTTAATTTGAACAATAATTTGCAAATCGTACTGTTCTGTGTAATGCTCACTAAGCCGATACGAATTTAAGTCGATTAAGAATTCCAATTTGAACATCGGGATCTAATTAAACAGTTTGGTGACTGTCGCTTCTTGTGGGTCCCATAATCGCTCTTAATCGGGTGTAATTAACGATTGTTATCGATTTAGGGCCGTGGGAGATGCGTGCGCGCTGTGAGGCCGAAATAAGGGATCCTTATACAGTGCTGTTGAAAAAATGTACAGGGATATCTGAAGTCTGTAACAAAAACGTGTAGCATACCAACAACAGAAGAGAAGACACCGGAGCGAACGGAGTTTGATTCTTAAAGAAATATGCATTCATGACAGGAATGGATCTCACTCCCTTCATCTGTATTTCTTGAGAACTTCGATCGAGGCGCCTTCAACACAAGAGTTAATAGGCCAATGGGCTTCATCTTTGGCTCTGTCGTCGGTTACCATCTGAGACTAGAGTCAATAACTGGATAGTGTTTTATAAAAATAAACTATTATGAATTCAATAAAGTTGTAGGTACTAATGATTGACGTATTGAAATCATATACCGTAAGCGCATATTGTATAAGCGTCGCATTAATATTGAGATAGGAAAATGTAAAAGTAAATTGAGTTGGAAAATGGTGACCCTGGTAATTTATTATTAATATTAGGTAGGTATTAACCAATTCCTCTTCTTTTCAATAAGGATAGGTACGAAAAGTGTGGAAATGCCCTTTAAAATCATCTGAGACTTAAAAGGTACGCGAACACGTGACCGGGTTTACCTACAGCCTTACGTAAAAATGAGTTGTCACTTTCGAAAACTTTAATGGCATCTTCTGTAACTTCTGTATGTTCATATATCTTCAGTGAACCGCGGTAGATCGTGTAAAGTACACGCAAACACAGACCACTTGTACACTGCAACTAAGTATTAACTGGGCCAATTAAAATGCAATGCCGTTCGTAGGACACGCCATGCGTGTAGCGGGGTCCCAAAAAAGCAAAATTTACTTGTTGTCGGTACATTTGACAAGGTATAGCTTTTTGTCGGCAACATTAAGAAAATCTTTGATTGCAATCTGACCCAAATTGTAACAATGTTACAATATACGGGTATGAGGTACCTTAGTCTTTGTCAGACAACACTTTCATGAATTGGCATATTTTGAACCAGCCAAATAAAATACTCAAGTTCGTGTTCCTGTTATTACAAAGTTTGATACATAATAATATTATGACATCTTAGCTTATTATATCTAGTAGTTAGGAGCGACATTCACTTACGCGCGGGTTTGTAAAGTAGAAAAATGAAATAACACTAATAGTAGTAGATATGATACAGAAAGTTCTTGTACACTCTTTTGAAAAATACTTGTTAATATTTTGTCATTTATTACGAATCAATCAATTTGAAGTCGAAATCAGTTCTATGAGTAAAGATGCTTTTTGGTTCAAGACTGACAACAATTATGCTAAACTAAAAAGATTGAGTATTAGGTACCACTTTATAACACCGACCGGTTACAAGATTATCGCAAAATACTCCAAAGCAGGCAAATTTAAAAAATTATCTACGTCCTGTCAATACTTAACTTTGAAATTATTTCATAATACTGTTAATATGACAATAAATTATCCGTCCGTTTTCAGGATGTTTCAGATCAGACAAATTGCAGATAGACGGAAATCCCGTGCAGCATAATTGCAACCACCTGTGTCTTCATTGCATTTCTCACGCGATTATATGTTAAATGATAAGGACTTATGTTAGAAAGCTTTGAATCAATATTAATCATGCGGTCAATAAACTGATTAAAATGAGGGAGAATATTCTTCACTGTCCAAGTTAGCTACATAACTATTAAATTTCACAGAGGTTATAGTGAAGGTGATGCGATCTGTTTTTTAGGGTTCCGTAGTCAACAAAGAACCCTAATAGTTTCGCCATGTCCGTCTGCGGGCCCTTACTACTAGAAAGCTGTAATTCGGCATGGGTATATAAATGAATCACGCCGACAAAACGGTAGAAAAATATTTTTTTTATGGTACCTCCCCTTATACGTAAAGTGGGGATGTAATTTTTCTCTTTAAACACATGGTGTGAGGTATCGTTGGATAGCTTGTTCAAAAATATTATGGGTCAAAAACATTTTTCAAGTAAGTGATCCGTTTGCGTGAAAATGAGCTTTATTTTTTGTTCGAGTCAAGTGTCCCATGCCAACAAAATGGCTACTACTCGGAATGTTAAAAAAATCATGGCAGTAGTACATACATTGAATTTCAAAGAAAACTATCCCGACTAAGTAGGCATACCTAATAGCTACCAAGTAATAGTCGACCAACTTAATGTGTACTTAGAAAGGCTAACTTTCGTACAAAGTCTGCCGAAGCAACCGCACCATTTAGTCGGCACCCGCGTGTCGATCTAACAAAGACAGACAGGCAAGTACGGAACCGTACACTGCGCGTGGCCCGACACGCACTTGGCCGGTTTTATTTTTATATAATGTGCATGCCTAATAAACTACTGCTAGTGCTTTCGGATCCACTGAAAATCAGCGTTGTTGCTCTCTGTGTCTAGACTTATGCTGAGTGGACTCCTTTTTTGAAGCAACAGTAGATTCCTTCTTTAGATTTAAGCCTTATGTGATGTATATTTCTCTTCCGCCTGTCCCAATAGTTTATATATTCTATTTGTATTTCCGTGAGTCACCAACGGTGGACTGAAAATCAGCGCTGTAGGTGTCTGACACCTCAGCATAATGCTGAGACAGTGTCCAGTTCACTGCCGCAGGGACACATGTGTGAGGGTGTTTGTTAATTTCGTTTGTTTTATTTTTTTGTAGGTTCAAAATATTCAATTTTTACCTTTACCTAGTATCTGTGAAAAGTCCAGTTTTTTTTTCTAATGGGGTTCTAGGTCAACAAACTAAACCAAAAAAATCTATTGACATGAGACTGCCGAAACAATGCCATTCGGACTTGCAATCCCCTTTGTAAACAAACACATATAACATTCATTTAGACCTCGTGTACTATTCCCACTAGTGTATTCGTAAGCCAGACGAGTAACGTAACGCCAACATAGGATTTTTTTTGCATAGTCGTCTGTGAGTCACTCTTGGCACTATTACAAAAGATCCTAGACAGAATAATCTTGGATCAAGATTTTGTAATAACTAAAGTGAAAAAAGAGGACGCTTGAAAATACATGTTGTTATTGGGGAACAGAGGAAAGTCGTATATTTTTTTATATTAAGATTTATAATATTTAATGTTGCAATCGCCAATTTTATGAATATAGTGAATGAAATAATCACTCAAAATTGATAAGCCTTTCGTACGTAAAACCAAAACACACGTTCTTAAATCATTTTGAACGGATTGTTTGAACTGTATGCTCGCGTTTTCCAGTTTCATTTCACAAATAGGTGACGGGAAACAAACTGAAGCTAACGAAGATAATTATTTTGAATTTAATACTTTTTAGCATATGCATTACTACATTGTTTTTGTATTACTTATTAATTAACACCACATGTCAGAGCGAATAAAACCCTGTTAAAACTTTCAAGTGTCAAATGCCATTCGAATTAAAATTGCAACGACTGGGAGTAATAGAATCAGAATTTGCACGGGTAATGACAGTAAAGTCACGCTCACCTTTTAACCCAGTTGCTCGGCTATGGAATCCCAAGTATTGTCACTGCACCTCATTTAGTATTCCACTCGTTTCTTCATCAGACGCTGTGGTCGCAAGTGTTCCTTTCGTTCGTCCCTTTTCAACTTCAGCTTTTAAGTATCGTCATCTCTTCCAAAATAATATGCCCAATCCCTACCAGTATCGGTAAATAAATAAACGATTTTAGCTTTGTGAAGTTCAAACATAAATGATACAGGAGTAACGTTGGTGACAAAGAGCATGTTTGTTATTGGGATGCTTCGGTTCCTTTGATTTTTAAACCGCCTACTTATTTCGTGTTTGCCGATGACATTATTTGAATTTCTGTATTCATTTTATTGGTTCAATTGCTAGATCGGCATTCCTGAGTGTAGTTTTAATGATGACATCTGTTGGACGTGTTTTATTTTCTTGGGTAGTTTGCCGATTAATGCCACCCATGCACATAACGAATTCATTTAGATTAAACATTTTGTGTACGTTCCTGTCATGAGACTAGATTCTGACGATAGAAGGGTTTAATGTTAAATAATGAAGGTCGTTTACCAAACTCGAAGAAGGGCTTAATCTGGGGATAAACATCAAAATTGAACTACTACTACTTTATATGTATAGACTAATCTTGAGCATTACTCTATTCCCATCTCAGATTCTTATTTGGTCGCATGGACTCCGTAATAAATAGCATGAGACTACCAATGCCAATGATTAAAATATTTACTTAATTTATCAACTGTAGATGTTTTAATTGTGTAATTTTATCTATATCTAACTCAGGTTGAAGTTCTACAGTAAGTAGGTATTAAAGTTCCAACAAGAAAACCCCATGCCTTAATAGTCTTAACACTTTCACTGCCGCCTAGCGGGCGCCTACGCCGTAGTCGCTTTCCGCTACATACGAGAAAACCACGGGATCGGCTACGAGCGTAGCGTGTAGCGATTCTTGGCAATGAATGTGCTAAATGTGTAGTATTTGACATATGCAAGTTAGATATGTGTTTCTCAAATATGCTCTTAATTAAATATTTGCCAACCAACATGCTAGAAAGTATCCTCTTTAAAAAATAAGCTCGCCTGTCTATATTATGATTTTATCGCATGACAAACATTTCCCGCGATAAGTTAATAAATACTAAAAATTACTAACGTAGTAATGAGATTGCAACTATATTTTATATAAAAGTGAAACAAATGTTTCACCCCTTTAAAAATCTATAATTTAAAACTCTGAATAATGTCACTATGTCTTCATTAACATCATTATAAAATATATCGTATCGTTATATCATATAGTTCACCTATTTACAGAGGCGAAAGCTTTTCGAAGAATAATTTTATGTATCCGTCTCAATATGACTAACTCGCGAATTGGAACACGCTTTAAAAACAATATTATTTTTAAAATAATCGCGCTTTCTGTGTTTAATAAGTTTATTAAGATACACGCCAAGTAGGGCTTGCAAGTTGTAAACTTCTTTCGGAAAAAATAGCGGGAACGATTTTTTTCTGTAAAGAGTAATCAAAACTATCCTACTTCAATATTGTTAATTTGATGTATCTCCTTATATGAAAAATCCTTATTGCCTTGAATAAGGCATTCAGTGTTTTTTTTTTTTACAAAAAACAAAGCTTTTATTACTTAATAAAATGTGCTCTACATAAGACGCCTACCAAACTCAAATTGAGCATTCCTTCGTCCACCGAGGAATGCTCAATTCCCTAGGGACACCGCTAAAACCCATATTCGCACGTCCACCTGGTCTGGCGTAATATATGTTTCAGAGAAAGCGGTGAAATTGGCTCCATCCTGCTAAACTGCATAGCAACTAACGACCTCTAACGTAGAGTCATCGAACTTAAAATATTTCCTAAATCGGGTATCGCCCGTAAGCATCACGCGACCGTCTAGACACAGCACACAGATAAACAGTAAGGTTATCGCCGCACGCGCAGATTGAAATTGCCATTAAAATCCTGTGTATTTTAAGAACGGAGAAGACACCTGTCGAAATGTAGTCTACAGTTTGTCTGGCGTACCTATGCTCAAGCTATCTACAATTAGCTTTGACCGGCTTTCTCTATTTTCTATATTCTGTAATCCTTCCCACTCGTCGTGCCGATCCATCTAAACAAAACTATTCCTCAATGTAAGACTACTGTTTGTCAGCGTGCGCTATGTTCTAGAAATTTGCAGGAATCCTTATAAAATTATACCAAAAATTGGCTACCACGCATGCCCTATAAATATTTAAATTTATTTCAATACTGCCTAAAGCTACAGAGAGTTCATGCCGCGGATTTTGCAATATTAAATTCCGCTTATTTAATTTGAACCACTTACTGCGTATCATTAAACAATAGGAATATAATTGTATAACCTTTAAAATAAGTAGTAATCAGCTTGCAATAGCAGCTTAGGGGTTAACCACTTTAGTCCGCTGTTTGGTTTAGTTTTTATAGACTAGTAACTGAGTAATAGTATTGTTTTGTCTAAAGTACGCGTATATTTATGTATCGTTATATGTCATTTACTATGTATCCTTAATCAATGTTGCCGCAGATAGAAGCACTCTCTTGTAAGGGTATCCACGGAAGATCAGCGTCAAGGTATTTACATGGTACCTTGTCATTAAGCTGAGTGGAGTCCTTTTCTCTGAAGCTCTTGCTTGCTCTAGATTAACATTTCGCGATAGTTTTAAGCAAAAATGTTTATTTTCCACGTGTTAGTCTAAGTAGCGTCTTAAATAAATATTTTTTCTTTCTTTCTTTCTAAAGTCACTTGGCACTAAACCAGACCAATTACAACAATAAACTATATATATGAATGACTTTGACATGGACGCTCAACAATTTGTAAGCCGTAAGGCGCCACATAGTGAAACTGACCATAATTCTGTAACATCCTGTAACATGCTGGACAAATAAATGATTTTTATCTTTTAAAAACTGTAGGAACTTTTCATCGATGCCCATACAATCACCAGCAGTAATATCTGCCACAACAGAGTCAATGCTGCTGACTGTACTTTTTCTTTTTTAACTACGATGATATCGATATTAACGATAGGTACGTACTATTATATTGCAGTCGCCTCAAAATAATCTCAGTAAATTCGTTATTACCATTTACATTAAGCATTAACATATTGAATTGTTGCGTGAAGATATTTTAAATTTTCGTAACCATTTATTTCATATTGGAATTTTTGATGATTCACATTGCGGGAATAACTTGGTGGTTAGATTGTTAAATTCAGTGAAATTAGCATTCCGATTCGGTGTATATGCAAAACACTAAAAAAAACTAAAAAAAAAGTTGAATATCAAGCTTAGAAACAGTACACAGTCAGTCTTTTTATGACATTAAAGATTTTTATGAGTTACCACAATAATAATGCATGTTCATATTGTTCATATACATGTTTATATAAATTTCATTTAATTATTAGCATATTATTATGACTTACCTACTTGGGTACAAGGTTGTTATTAAAGAGTAGCTAAGTAAAAGTTTTTAGTTAAGTCTCTTGAAGATATTAATGGAAATATATCTTCGGTATACATATGTAAAACCCTGTTGATGAAATAATCAATAGTCAGTGATTACCTCTGATTATTTTATGAAGCCAAGGCTGGCTACTTGACTTAAATGAAATACTGAAATAAATGTCAATGTCTTGCTATTTGTTCGATGTTCGACGAGGTTCACTTGACAGGAAGATTATGTTTGTTTATTTTGTTCAGAAATTTAAAACAATAAAATTAATTTAAAGTTAATTTTGTTTTGATGTAAATGTAATGTCTCCGAAAGTCTTGGTAGGTACCCAAATGATTAGTACCTTATCTGAAAAAGTTTCAAACCAAACACTTTAAAAATAAGTGGTGAAATAAGGTAAAGGGGGGGGGTAAGTAACAAAGTGTCTCCCCGATGGGATGCGGCCGCTTATCTCATTTCGCTCCATCTGAGGATGGACAAAAGATAGTATTGATTTTGCCGACTACACGTCATTCGGCCGATGACGGTGCAGGTTAGTTAAATAAATCATACCTAAATGATGACCAAGGAAATTTTGTAAAAAATACCCTCGAACTAACGAACAGACGGTTAAGAATAAATGATTCGTCTGTGAAAAGATTCTTGTTGCAAAATACTGTAATTTCGATGGTTGTATTAAATATCTATCAGGGCGTTGTGCCCAACTTTGGGGCATGGACGAGAATGGGATGATAAGAAAGGGATCACGAAATATAATGTTTAGACTTTCGAAGATTTTGAATTACTGCAGGTATCTTTGTGTTCCAGTAAGAGAGACGGAATCTGATGTTGCTAGTTAATAATATTACTGTACCTTATATTAGAGCGTTTCTCAAAAAAAATGCCACTATTATTAATTGTACTTCTACAAATTTTATGTTAACTATTTCCACTCAGAATCAGGAGCTCTTTCGACCCTGGTAGGACAAAAAACTGTCCCATACATATTTTTCCTATTGTGTTACTATTTACCTTATACTTTGTATAGTGATAACACAATAGGAAAGTTCAAAAATGTATGGACATTTTGGGACACTTTTTTTCTCCTATTGGGATGGAAAGACATCGTGATTTTGAGTAGAAATAACAAAAAAGTTGCAGAAAATCTCCGAAAAAATGTAGTGGCATTTTTTTTAAGAAACGCTCATTAGGTACTGAATTCGGGATGGCGGCGAGACTGCTTTTATATTGTATATGTTAATATTCTGAAATTGATACTCGATCCTATTTTAATTTTAACCACTATTGCTTGTATGTAGGAAGACATCACGTGACGAACCATCTGATTTTAAAATCCATACTAATATTATAAATGTGAAAGTGTGTCTGTCTGTCTGTCTGTTACCTCTTCACGCTTAAACCGCTGAACTGATTGAGGTGAAATTTGGTATGAAGACAGTTTGGATCCCGGGGAAGGACATAGGATAGTTTTTATCCCGGAAACTATCCCCTGAAGGGTGAAATTGGGGATGAAAGTTTGTATGGTGCTACGATATAAACGAGTTCCACGCGGACGGAGTCGCGGGCAGAAGCTAGTGTTGTAATATATTTCTGTATATATTAGTGAAAATAATAATTCGATTTTGTTCAACTGACACTTTGACATTTGTATTTGTACACAGGTTGAAGCTTCTAGCTCTGTAAGTTTGTATTTATAGAGTAATATCCCCGTCCGGAACTACTCATCCGGTTTAAAAACTATATTTCACCAGTAGGTATTATATTTCACCTTTGTAATACATAAGCGGAGCCGCCCGGGCAGCAGTAATAAATAAAAGCAAACCCGCACCAGCCTTCGTCGCACGCGCATACGTCTGCGTTCATTTAAACAATTCCGCCGGGGTTGCCTCGGTAACTGTTTATGGAGTCGCGCCAAACCGGGCGCGCGAAAAAACCCGAGCCGAGCCGAAGGAAACCCGAATGCGGTAAAAAAGGTTCAGTGTGTGCTGGTTTCGACTGAAGTTTGTTTTGGTCGCCAATTATATCATCGAGTCTAAAGTAGACACTCGAAGACTAGAGACTCGAATATTGCTCCCATTTGTAATGTCAGCAAACTCTTATGGCCGTATTCATAAACGTTCAACAAACCTATTATAGCTAAAATGCCGTTAATAATCGTTTCTCACAATCTGTCACTTTGAATTTTGTGTTCGTAAAAAAGAGAAAACACATTTTATTTATCAGAGACATTCTAGATTTCAAACGTCGTGAGGAAACCGGTCTAATCCCAATAAGGTAGGTCTAGCTTTCCCTCTGGGTTGGAAGGTCAGATGGCAGTCGCTTTCGTAAAACTAGTGCCTATGCCAAATCTTGGGATTAGGTGTCAAAGCGGACCCTGGGCTCGTTTAGGGACACAACCGGGAATAACGCTAGGAGGATGATGATTTTAAATTTTATGAATAAGGGGGTTAGTACCTAAAAGGAGAAGTGGAGTACTTAACATAAGTTAAGAACCGTTATGTATATGCTGATATTGTTACTAGGAGATGGAATCGTTAAATCTGTATTGCCATGGACACCAGCGGTATTCCATGTAATAAAAAGGAGGAATTACACCAGATTAGGTACCTGGTGCGTTTTCGCTTGCCGTAAGGCGTCCTAGCTAAATGACAGCGGACGGGACGCAGTACTAATCAGGTTGAATTTGAATCTAATTGGCAGTCTCTGATTACAGGCTTAGAGTACATCCTTGTCCTGCGGTTAGACGTTTTTTCGATTTTTAACGACGGATCATTGATCTCTCAATCTCAGGTTAAAATGAAAGTATACTAATATTGGAATAAGGTCTGTTCTTGTTTGGTCCAATGTCAGAGACTCAAGACCAAATGTCACATCACAGTAACTCAATATTTTTTTGATATTACTGACCGATAAGATTAATGAATCTTTATAAAACCGGGGATAAGTAAGGCAGATGATAAAGATTTCTAATATAATTGTCAGACACTGGGTAGAGTACGGAACCACCCGCAGCGTTGTAGCGTAGTGGCCCGCTCCCGCGCCCCGCTTGCGTACTACGTTGTTTTTACCCGCCACCGGCGACCGCGCAGCCTCTATTTGGCGTCCTTTTTATACGGTTATTGTTTAGATAAGGAAAACCTATATAGGGTCTGCTGCAATTATAAATAGTGTATGGATTGGTTTGTCGTTTTGTTTATTGCGACATTGCAAGAAACGCGCTACGCAATTTATGTCCAATATAAAAAATAGGATACCTAGGCAATATAATGATAAGTACTATAATGTTATAGGTGAAAAACTTAAGTAAGTCACCTGTTGTATGCAGTAGTGGCGTATTCGATTAGACAATACATGTTTAAAATTAGAACACAAACAAAACAAATGTCTATTCGCACACATTACTCACACATACAACAGGTGACTTACATAAGTTTTTCACCTATAAGTCATTTTAATTTACTTCAATATGAACACTTATATAGTATATTAAGAGTGTGATGTAGATAGACCCGCCCCGCTGTACGTAAAAACACGGGAAAGTTTAATTTAGGCCATACGGCTGTTTTTGCATGCATGTTAAGTGCCCTTACCAGCAAGTGTGATAATAAACCCTTTTCTTGGCGCGAATAATGTTTTGTAACTCCCCAGCACAGTCAAGATTCATTCTAACATAATTTGAATGTAAGTACCTAACGCTTGCAACAACTGTTGGCATACATGTCACGTGTACGAATATTGTCGATAATAGACGAATGATGGTTGCCACTTTCGCACCGGTTGCCATTTTATCACTTAGTATAGCTGTGGATAACACATTCGTCACTTTCGCACTGACATAGTCATATTCACAGTGACAAGTGATGAAATGACCATCGTACGCCCGCAACCGTCCCTAGACCAAATGTACTCGAGCACTGACGAAACAAATGTTGTGTGACTCACAATACTCAGAAAGAAGCTCACCGAAGGTGATAAATTTTCCGACGCGGCTGGTGCCAAGTACCCTCTGATTTTCCCGGATGAAGTGCCTTATTTATCTCACGCGTTATTGGGAAACGGGATTTAAAATGTATTTTTAAAAGCACTGTTTATTTCGGTTTAATGCGCCAGGTGCAATTGCGTTGAATATGTCATGGATAAGATTTTGGTTCACTGAAAATTGTTAGATAGACATTTGCTGTACAAGCCTTTTTGGTAGCCTGAAGGCTTTCGAGACTTGTTTTTAACAGAAAATATGAGTGCTAGTCTTTGGATGTGAACTTGTTTGAAACATTCAGGTCTATTGGGGATACTTATTATATGTACCTAAAGCCACAAAACACTCAGTATAATATGAGTTACGCAGAAAATATGTGACTATAGCGATACGGACATGGCGAGTTTCTGCTATACACTCTAGAGCAAAAGTTTCGGGTCACTAGCATTTACTTCAATATCTTGAAAACGAATAAAGCTATCGTATTGAAATAAATTGAACCTTATAGACAATTTAATAGTCCTTCATTACACGTATAAAAACTTATTGGTTGGCGTGAAGTAATGGCATTAAAAAAGTTATAAACATAATGATCCCTTTTTTTTCAAATCAGAACTTCTAATTTTCGCAACTGTTTTTGCTTTTGTTTTTGTTCTGTAATAAAATGTATTTGTAAGAAGTCTTCCAGGTATCCAATAGTCATTATTAAAGTAGTAATTATGCCACTCACACCTGAGGAATGTACGAGAATCCTCACGATCCTGGAAAATGGGAGCAGTCAGCGAGAAACAGCAAGAATAGTCGGTGTATCGTTGTCTACAGTTCAGCGTGTTCGCCAGCGGTTTCTAGAAACTGGTTCGAACCTACGCAGACCAATAACAGGCAGACCCAGGTGTACGACGGCACGGGAAGGTCGATATCTAGTCAACTCTATGCTGCGAAATCGGTTTCTTACGGGAACAGCACTGACTCATCATTTTTTAGGGCTAGGTAGAATCAACCCTTCTGCTTGGACTGTAAGATGGCGACTTGCTGAAGGTAATTTGAAACCATTTAGACCCGCAAGTGGTCCGAAACTCGAGAGGCACCATCGTATAGCAAGACGAATTTATGCACGCGAACACTCGCATTGGACGATTGAAAATTTGTCAAATGTCGGGTTCTCGGACGAATCAAAATTTATGCTGTATACACACGACGGAAGGGCAAAGGTGTACAGAAGACCAGGAGAAAGATTTATGCAAGCCTGTATTGAAGAAAAGGTGGCATACGGTGGTGGTTCGGTACTCGTGTGGGCTGGAATTTCTGCGGAAAGCCGAACAGAGCTTGTACTGATCGAAAACGGTACTCTTAATGGCGTAAGATACGTGGATGAAATACTCAACGAGCACGTCGGTCCATTTATGGCAAGACTAGGTGAGAATGCCATCTTTATGCACGATAACGCCCGTCCCCACACTGCTCGTGTAGTGCAAGACTACCTTGATGAGGTGAATATTCGTCCCATGGTGTGGCCTGCACGTAGCCCCGACCTCAACCCGATCGAGCACGCCTGGGACGAGCTCGGACGACGTGTAAGACAACGAGATCCTCCTTTAAATACGCTTCGTGACTTGAAACATGCATTGGTAGAGGAATGGGAGAACATTCCCCAACAGTATTTCAGAAACTTGGTGTACAGCATGCCGAATCGCATTGCAGCAGTCCAGACAGCACGTGGGGGTAATACCAAGTACTAAACTGTGTTAAAACTACTTGTAAATATAAAAAGTTCAATATTTTCAGTTTTGGTTTTGCAAGCAAAATGACGCCATTTTTAATTTGTCGTTTTAAACATAATAAAATAAATGGTCAGTAGTAAATGTAATGCATTTTATTTTAGTAACATTAGGTTGTCTATAAGGTTCAATTTATTTCAATACGATAGCTTTATTCGTTTTCAAGATATTGAAGTAAATGCTAGTGACCCGAAACTTTTGCTCTCGAGTGTATTTAATGAAAGAGCATGTCGCAAAAGAAAGCATGAGTAGGCTTATCATGAATTAATGATCGTGGATTTAAAGTTAGTTTCTATTTCAACAAGTTTTATTCAACTAGCACTGTTGCATAGCCGGTTCCTGAATTTATGTAAGTGGCATATTTTATATAAATTTGTTCACGTGAAAGCGCAATATTACAGCACCACCGAGCTGATTTGACGATGAAGAGAGAAGGTAGCCAGAGGGAAAACCGCGAAAGGAAAACGAATTTTCGTTCGCGTATCTCCGTCTTAGTCGCACTTGCTAGTTCGAGCGACAAAGAGGGAGATAGACGAACAAAGTTCGGTTTCGTTTCGCGGTAGCCCCTCTGAGTAACTAAACTACACAAGATACACCCGTCGTGTTTGGGCTCACTAGAACCCCCTCAACGAGTACTTAGTTGATGATTGTGCAATAAAAAGGACAGTCGGCAATAAAAACTTGGACCAAAGCAATTTATTTAAATAGGCAGTGCTAAATCGGACGATTCTCGACATGATTGACATTGACATGCTACTGTTGACGCTGCCTAGGACTGCTGACATACTGACGCACATTATTAACAGAAGTATACAGACTATGACTTTCCCGGTGGACTGGAAAATTGCTAAAGTGACTCCATTACCAAAAAAGCCAAATCCAGCTAACCTGTCCGAGCTCCGTCCCATAAGTATTCTCCCTTGCGTATCAAAGGTAATAGAGCGAGTGGTCTGCGACCAGCTCTCGGCATACCTGGAGGAAAATGGCATCCTACCTGAGCTACAGTCAGGTTTTCGCAAGGGTCGATCGACAGTTACTGCGTTGCTCGATGTAGTCGACAATATCCTACAGGCTCGGGATGTTGGGGAGAGTACCATTCTCGTTCTTTTGGATTTTTCGAGAGCTTTTGATTGTATAAACGTGTCCTTACTTCTATCAAAGATGTCATATTACGGGTTTGATGTTTCTGCGGTGAAGTGGTTTGATAGTTATCTCTCCGGCCGCGTGCAGACGGTGGCGTTGCGTAAGATGGATGGTGGCACTTTGCGGTCCGCTCTTTGCCCTGTGGAAAGAGGTGTGCCGCAAGGTTCAATACTGGGTCCCCTGCTTTTTATATTGTATAGTGCTGACATCACTCACAATATAAGAGGCAGTAGATACCATCTTTACGCTGACGACCTCCAGTTATACCTCTCTAGCGCGCCCACGGACATATCTGTTGCGGTCAATACACTCAACGCAGACCTAGAACGTATTTCTACATGGTCGGAAAAGAACTGCCTCGTCCTTAATCCGAATAAGTCGAAATATGTTGTTTTTGGGTCAGAGCATCAAATCCGTAGTACCATCAGTAACCTCGAGACTTTGACTACCAGTAAGGTTGCTATCATGGGCGAACCAATAGAGAGGGTGGTAGAAGCAACTAACCTTGGCCTCCTCATGGACGGCAAGCTGCGCTTTGAGAACCACGTACTAAAAGTTGTGAGTAACTGCTTCTACCGCCTTAAAGTTCTTTACAATGTTCGCGATTACTTAAGTGTTGATTTGCGTGTTAACCTTTGTGAATCGCTGATATTGTCAAGATTAAACTATTGTGATGTTGTCTATGCTGGCTGCATTACTGGTCGTACAAAAAAGCTCATACAGCGAGTGCAAAACGCATGCATTCGTTTCTGTGTCCGAGTCCCACCCCGCTCCCATATCACTCCCTACTTGAACGCCGCTGGTCTGCTGAACATGCCTGCACGCAGACGGCTTCACCTCGCCACTCTTCTCTTTGGCATAGTGCGATCTGGGGTCCCAGCATATTTGCTGAGTAGACTTGTATGGCCCAAGAGTGCGCGTAGGTGTAAGGCGATGATTCTGGTGCCAAAGCATCGGACCGCGGCGTTTCGAGGTAGCTTCAGGTTCGCGGCGTCCAAGTGTTGGAATGATCTCCCCCCACCTATCCAAGGAGCGTCTAGCAGGTATACCTTTAGGCGCCAGCTTAAGGGCTATTTGTTGACGCTCCAAAAATCTCAACCCTAACCCATCCAGCACTTTATTTAATTTTTAACCATTTTTTTTTTAAACATCCCAACCGTTTCGCGTTTTTCACATTGTTTCTCATCCCATTGTGCTTGTGTCACATATTTAACAGATTTAGTATATAAATTATTTATTTATTATGTGTATACGTTTGTATCGGCAGTATGTTTTGTTGCGTTCCGTGGGTCACGTACGGTGCTGTCTGAAAATCAGCGCTGTAGGTGTCTGTCTGACACCTTGGCATAATGCTGAGACAGCGACCGATTCACTGCCGCGAAGACACACACATTATGTGTCAATTGTATTGTATCTGTACTCCCTTTGTCTCTGTGTGTCTTTTGTGTAGTGAATAAATGTCTTCATTCTTTCTTTCTTTCTTTCTAAATTGTTTATGATAACTCAATACTAAAGATGTTTCATATACGAGTACCATCAAATATTTACCAACGCTATCGTTCCTCGTAATAGTTCTATGTTTACTGAACTCGATTCTGGAAGCTTTACCACCCATGGTTTATGTCATAATTAAGCTGTATGCTTTCATTAATAAGCTATAAAACTTATAGATCGTGGTTGTCCATAGTAAAAACAGATGCGAGTAGGGTAACCATGAGAACATAATCATATAATACCATTTAGATGTCTTAACTAGTGTTGCAAAGGACTCGAGTTCTGGGAGTCAATTTTATTAGACTCGGAACTCAAATGGCGAGACTCGACTCAGTACATAGGACTTTTTATTGCAGAACTCCCAACCAAGTAAGTCTCGCGAACTAAGCGAGTCTCGCAAAGGACTCGAGTCCTTTTTCTGCGTTCGTGTCCTTTGGTGCAACGAGTCGTGCTCGAGCCGTATTATTGTTTGAGCCCACCTCACCTTCAACAATGATACTTACATTACAGTACAGTTCTTATGTAGCTGTTCTTATACACACAGGGTGGAAAAAAAAATGGGCCCTGGAGGGAAACTGCCTTAAATCCTTAAGTTAGCTCATTTTGCTTAACGGAAACATTCTTTTATTTTTTTAAAGAAACATAACTCATCTTGTTATTCTGTTTTGGTATCAGTAGTCATGTAAATAATTTTCACTATTAACATTCTATAAATATCAATACAATACATTTTCGCTGCTAGACTTGGAGTCGTATTGTAAATCTAGCCGCGAGTCTTATAGTCGCAGTGAAACACTCCAGTTTTTTTTTTGAAGACTCGCTTTACGGAAACCTCGGTCGCTGGACTCACGCTCGACAGATGACGCATGCTCGTCGCGACTCGGGACTCTAAGTCTTCGCGTTCACCGAGTCGTCTATTAAGTGAGTCGAGTCTATAAACTTGGGACTCCAGAACTCGAGTATTTTACAACACTAGTCTTAACTGATTAGCAAACATACGCATGTTTGCTAATGATGCCTACTGATTTTTATAAAAAGTAAACACCTTTAAAGTTTATATTGATTTAAACTTTCACGATTCTCACACTTTATTTATGCTAAACGGGACTTAATCGCGTGTAATTAAATTATTTATTTACCTCACTGAGGTCTCCCGACGTTTCGGATGTGTTGCAACATCCATGGTCACGGGACCTTTAAAGTTGTATATGACTTCTAGTCTCTTTTAAGAGCTCAATGATTACAACCTGCGATCCTAGAGTTCTAGAATCATATATGCCACACGACGTCGAGTATCATGTGGCAGGACAGGATACGTCTCACAGAATTTCTCCGCGAAACAACGCTCATTTTACAAAAAAAAACTTGCCTAGTATACATTAATTAACTAACTAAAAGCAAATTACAAGCTACCACAGATATAATGCTAAGTAAGTTCGTGTTTACAAAAGTCTCGAAACAATACGATTGCACAGAACTTGGGCCAACTGAACAGTAAGCGGGCCAGTTTTTTATCGGGGATCGTTTCCAACGATACTAATACTTATGTGGTAACCCTAACTCAGGTCTTCGTTTAAAACGTTGGTGGTCGTATGCAGGTAAGTCATAAAAATTTAAGTACCCGCCAGTACTCATTTCAATAGGTATAACAACATTTTAATTATAATAGTAAGGGTTGTTTACGTATACTTTATTTTCCAGTATGGTGGAATAGTATTTGAAACGGGCATGGCTCTCACAGTTGTTTTGCGAGAGAGAAAGATGGGTTGTTTGTTCTTATAGTGCGTATTGTTCAACGAATGCTTGTCAAGTTGTTAGGACATATATAAACGGTACATGCATACTTATGATATTTAACATTTAGTCTGAATACTTTTTAGCCCGTTTCTCATTGAAATTGAAAAGCAATGGGAAGTGACTTACCCGCGCCCGGTTTGAGCCTGGTTTTGTATACAGGGTGTAGCAAAAATGGGGAAAAATCGTTTAATTTTAATAAAATAGGAAATTCTACGCCCTATTCTACTCCCGTGTAGCTTTCTAAACGGATTTCGCCATTGGAGGAAATTAGTGAGTGTTATTTTTTTCTCATGTCCCTTCCTTACTTTTACATATTATTATGTGGAGCCGACTCTTAGCGCCCTCTCTTATCGAATAGCAGAACTAATCGTGAAAGCCTTAGTTACTGAATTTGTATGGTGTGCTTTGGAACGATATTGTTAGGACTTACATTTTTAATGTGTCGAGAAAACCAATTGTGGATTACGACAGGAGATAAATTTAGCTGTTTAAATATACTATTATACTTAGGTAGTTACTAAATGAGGGTTTTGAATATTGAGGATCTGCTTAAGACAACACGGTTTGCTAATTGTCCATCTAAGAGCTAATTCATAAGTATATAATTGTTAATAAAATATACCATAATAGTGAACAACAGAATGGAAATTCAATAAAAAAAAACATGTATATATATATTTTTTTAATTTTAACTGGAGGATATCTGATTAATTTATCATCCGTTCTGTGTATATTTGCACGGGTAATTTAGAGTCCGTATAGCCCTCATGTTAGCTGACCCTTTACAGACTCTTCTTTTAAATTGTACACATTTGTTAAGGCTGTGCATTGGAAATTATCGCGTGCTTTGAAACGCCGTTCTGACAAGATTAAGAAAGAATAAGGTCTGATTTTCAGATATATTATGATTCATGACTATATGATTGTATGTCAGATTTTATCGATACATGATTGCTTAAAATTTCCTCGATATAAAAAATTCCAAAGTTGGGTCTGTATTTTCCTTTTTTTACTCAGCCTACTCAAACGATACATTATTTTACGACACAATCAAGTTAATACTATAGTATTATATCTCATCTAAAATTTCACTTTATGAAATTTAAATAATACTTCTCTCAGTTAGGTATTTATCGAAATTTGTCCGAAAAAGCCATTCCCGAAGAGTGTTACCTCTTTTCCTCGTGCGCGGAAGGCATCAGCGTGTCTCTGTCTAGGGGGCGTGTTCGACTCAAATCAAGGCATCGCCTTAATAGAAAAGCGTGCGGACCACGTGCAAATCATTACCGTAGGTACCACCGTGGTGCGATCGGGTAACGAGACGACCGGCAAGCCGCCTAACGAAGTACGATCATATTTAAATATAATTACATTACACGATTTATTTGTGGCGATTATTCGTACTTTCTTAGAGAGGGAATATTCTTACTGGAATGACGGATCAAAACTAACCAAAACTTACAATTAAATCTTGCTATTACTCGTACCTACTACTTCGACTAACCACTCTTGGGTAATCGTGTACAAGTAGACGCAGTATACACTAATCTCAGTAAGGCATTCGAAAGGGTCAATTTTACTCAGCAGGTTGTCGGAGTGTGGAGTTGGAGGAGCCATACTCGCCTGGTTTAAGTCTTATCTCAGTGATCGAAAACTCTTTGGTGGAAAAAAATCTGGATCGTTTTTGGCTTCAAGGCTCACATCTGGGACCTCTGCTATTTTTAATATTTATTAACAGCATAGTAGATTGCTGTAAATACTCAGAACCATATCTATACGCGGATGACCTCAAATTTGTTAGACTTATAAGAAATGATACAGATAGTTTGCTGCTACAAGCTGATATTGACAGACTGTGTGACTGGTGCGTACAAAATAAAATGACACTAAACGCAAGCAAGTGTTATCACATGAACTATACATACGAAATAAAAACATCATAGATTCTAAATATGACATGAACGGAAAACAACTCCAGAAAGTATATACCATGAAAGATCTAGGTGTCATAATGGATGGAACTAAATTTGAATGCCCACCTTAATAGTATTATACTAAAATCGTCTAGGATGCTGGGATTTTTAATAAGAAACTCCAAACAGTTTAAGCGCCTTGGCACGAGAATATTACTTTAATTTGTGTTAGTGAGAAGTAAGTTATAGTACTGTTCTCAGGTATGGTCATCATTCTACGAGGTTCATAGGAATCGTATAGAAAAAATACAAAGGCGTTTCCTGACCTACCTACTTAGGGTTTGTAACTCGCAACGGGCAAAAAATTCGATCATATCGAAAACGTCTGAAGTTCTTCCGGTGGACATCTCTAGGTGTTAGAAGAAAAGCACTTGATTTAATGTTTCTTTTTAAATTAGTCAATTATATAAGAGTAGATTGTCCAGAACTGCTTGCTAAGATCAATATAGTCGTGCCCACAAGATTGCTTCGTCCTGGCGTCTACAAGCTATTCAAAGATCGCTTTAGAAAGACAAACCTGGGGCGCAACTCTCCACTCTCAAGAATGTTCCAGCTATACAACCATCTCCCGAACTCCTTGGGAGCGGACTTGCTTCACGACAGTTTAATAGGATTTAAAAGAACGGTATTAAAGCATTTCGGCTCCCAGGATTTTTCGAGAATGTAACTTGCTGTATGCCTGTTTCTCACGAACTGTTTTTTTTTAATTTTTTTGTTGTTTTTTTTGCAAGTTTTTCTTCAATGTTTTATTTTAATTTTGTTCCCATTGCAGAACTTGTAGTTTTACCTTTGTTTTGTATTTAATTTGTTGTATGTTCTTGATACTAAAATAAGCTATAATTAGATGAACATCAACCAAGAATGTTACCTATTTAAGCTACATATTAAATTGCATGATGTATTGTCTATTGGTGATCCTAAGTAAATAAATACTTTCAGCAGTAGTATATGACATACGCTATACCCCCTCAACCTTCCTGACATATAGGTATGTCAGTATTGTCAGTACGAAACAAATTATCTACTATAATAGATATAACTAGATGTCGTCAATCAGGCACAAGTAGGTAAGTAAGTACTTATAATTATTTAGATTTTTTGTTCAACACACGACTGGCCAAAAGGGGGTACGTTTTATCTAGTTCTTTAGAATCTAATAAAAAGGGTAAAATTTAGTGAACATGTCGTTCAACCAATCGTGTCGCTCGCGTGTCGTCGGCTGAGTCAGTTGGCGTGCCGCCAGCGGTTCACCTGCGGTGCTCCCATTCGGCTTCCGTCGAGGATGCGACCTGACGACTATTTATAATAGCCTGACGAATACATTGATTAGCATGGCGAAGTATGGTGAGGACAGGTAATTTTCACGTGGAATCCGTATTTAAAAACACAACAATTTAAACAATTACAATTGGTTTGATCAAGTATGGGAAGCGTCCCTGGAAGGCGTAGGTATGACTATCTGCAGTATCATGTTTTGTTCAAAATTAGTTATTAGACATGATATATTGCTATACTTGTACCAATTGGTAAGAAACTGCTCTAGAATCCAAAATACCATAGACACTACTATTCTTCTGTAGTACTATTTTAACTGGCACTTTTCGGAGCACTACAAGAATATGGTCTTGCAGATATATACCAATAGATTATTGTGCGTTTTTGTTAACCACTATTCTATTTCCTTTCTTGCGTCATAACTGTCCATTCGTTCCCATGAATGAACGTCTAGGCGATGTTCTCGCCATTTCCTGGGCCCACGCACAATGACGTCACAGTATTACGACCTTATTAGGGGTTTTCTGTATGCCTGTGTGATTGACGACTGTCTAGAAAGAATAAACGTATTATTGACGTCAAGCGTTAGCAGACAGTATCCATAATATACATTGCCGATGGAAGCGGTTGTCGGGAGTGGGACACTCATCATAAAATTCTTACTGGCCAGGCTTCACATGAATGTCGTTCGTCATTCATAAAAAGTGGGCGTTAGTAATGGGGAAAATTTTAATCTGGTTTTGGGGGCGCTTTGTAGTAGCTCAAATACCAAGTCACGCGTCCATAACCTAGTCTAGCCGTGGGCTTTGGTGTCTGAACGCTCAGACGATAGGTAGTTAATTTTCTTATTAATCGATGTCAGGTTTCTAACTTTACACACGGACTACAATAATACATATAATCACGCCTATTTCCCGGAGGGGTTGGCAGAGATCACGGATTTCCACTTACGATCTTGACAAACCTTCCCGTCTCTCTCTCTTATTAGAACACTTAGAACAAGAGGTATATAGTGCGAGAAAAATCGAGAGTAGGTATGTCGCGGCCGTCTCATGATAGACGTGCTGTGCGTGCTGTAGGTGCAAATTACACGGGGTCTGTTGTCTTAAGCTGTGCAATGAAGTCTCAAACAATAAGGAACCATTAGGTTTTTCAAATGAACTAAAATAAATATGAACCAAAAAAACACACATCATAATAGCGGTGTTGTTGTTGTGACCACTCTCTTGTTCAAAATATATCTTTTACTATTTGCCTTGGCCGACTTAAAATAGGTGGTACATCTGCGTAGAATTCCCTGGTTTTTCGAAACGTCAAAAACAAACAATCGTTCACTAACCTCGATTGTAACAAAAATGTCTGCGCTTTCATTAGATTTTCTTTCAGTGTGTCCAAAAAAGTTAGTGAGTGTACAGTCGAGTTTTCCAATATCTATACAGACCTTTCAAAAATATCTACACATGTGTCAGTAACAATAAAGTCTCTGTATAGATATTATTGAAAGGTTGTCTGTGTAGATATTGGAGAACTCGACTGTACTTGCCTATCCATAATTAGATCGTAATCTCAACTTCATAGTTACCAACTAAAGAATTTTTGGGATCTATGCAAGTTATTTACTTATTTTATCCTAATAATATAATAAATGCGAAAGTTTGCATGTTTAGATATTTGGATGTTTAGATGTTTGGATGTTTGTTACTCAATCAGGCTTCAACGGCTCAACCGATTTTGACATCGGACAACGCTTTATCTCGGGTCCCCCGCAGACGCAGTCGCGGGCGGAAGCTAGTAATTTTATAATTTATTACCTTATGTTTTTTTGTATTTTGTGGAATATTTTTAATGTTTATAAACCATTAACAGCCCAATCAAACCACTGTTACGCATATGACATTGGTTTAATAGTCGTAGGTTTTCCATGAATTAAAGTTACCCTAGAACGGATTTGATATTATTAGTTAAAAATCTATGATACCTTCTACTACATCAACGGATTTGAACGTGTCGTCTGTACATTATAATACTGATTGTAAATTATTCAATAGATATTATTTACCAAATAAAGCAATACTGCACCTAAACGATACTGTATAAAAATTGCGTGAAATATTTAACAAATAAAAAGGGATGAAAAGACGGGCCGGGCCGACCTCTGCTCGGGTCAAAATAGTGAAAACTAATTTTCTAAGATATGAGACCTATAGCTAGATCGATTGTTCGCCCTCGTAAACCCCTATATTACAAATTCCATAGAAATCGTTAGTCGTTTTCGAGAATGTTAGTACAAATATTGCTCTACGTTTGGAAATTTATGAAATTGTGTTCTCAATTTATTATTCTCGTTAAATATATTTTTTGACATTAAATTGTTTTTCTAGAAACATTCTAGACTAGTATTTTTTATATAATTTTTGCTTTATATCATTTTTATTGCTGTAAGACATTTTCTAACTGACGATTTGAAAGTGCTTGTTACTAGGCCTACTTGAATAAAGATTATTTTGAGTTTGAGTTTTCTAGTTTAACAGTACAGGATAGGATAGGATATAGATTGTCATAAATAAATATTAAGTGAAGAAATAATTCCCCGTCATACCCTGAAACTGAACTTCAAAATCTTATTCCTCAATGGTTAAAAAGGAACCACCAACATTTTCTTCAATCTACCAAACTAACAATTGCCAATATGCTTAACATCAATTATTCTTCTCAAAAACATATTTTTCAACTTGGCCAGAATCTCAGATATATTTCAAGAGAAGCCACACCCAATTCATTTCCCAGACATTAGCATGACATACCCTAAAGAGATAGTAAATGATCTACATTAACTTTTCCTGAAAGCAAGCCAATTTTTTTGTCTAAACGACTTTCGGCGCCGTAGCATGATGTTATTTTACCACTTTAAGACTGTTCCTCCTTTTCATTCTGACGTATTCCGATAGGGACGGGTGTTCTGAAGCCCGCCACAACACATCATGCTACGACTCCCTTAGATAATACAGGTTATTTCCGATGTTACATATGTAACTCGTCAGACGAAATAATAAGGCCATCGGCCTAATGACAGCGGTCTATATTTAGGACGGACATTTTGGAGGCGACGCGTTTTTAAGAGAACTGAGTGCTTGAGGTGAACCGCGTGATTCTGGGGAATATGCTATTGCGGAAAATAGGAATTAATCCGTAACCGTTCAACTTATATTAAAGCACTTCACATTGACTGAACAAGCAAGCTGTAGCTTAAATTTCTTCCTTACGATCTGTTTGGACTGATGACCTGGTGAAGGTCGCGGGGCTCCGCTGGATTCTGGTGGCACAGGACCGGTCACTTGGGCATTCTTTTGGGGCCTATGTCCAGCAGTGGAGGTCTTTTAGCTGATATGACGATGTTCATCTGTTTGGCTTCGAGGTACTGTCACCATGATTCTGCGCGAAGCCTAGGGCATTGTAAAGCATTTTTTCTTCGGCAGGTAGTCCAGCAAGAGTGGAACCAATGCAGTCGGTGCGTACGACACGCGGGAGCCGAGTACGGCTCGAATGCAGCGCGAGCGCGCGCCCTCCGCCGCGCATCGCGTGGTACAAGGACGGCCGGCCCGTCGCCGATATCGCGCTCAGGAGATTCCGGGTGCAGAACTTTAGGTAATATATAATTTTCAGGAGTGTCATTGAAGTTCTAATGCAGAATTTTAGGTAATATCATCATCAAAATCGGAGACAAGGGTGCCGAAACTTGTAGTTTAGCTGAAACTTCAATTTCAGGATCATAGAAATGTGGGAGCAGTCCAGTAATCGTTGTACTTTCTGATGCTTTCTTTCCCAAAATTTTCTTTTTTCGTGTGCATCTGCCTTTTATTTCCAATCCTCAATTCTATAATAATCTCATGGACCAGCCCTTCTTACAAATCTATTTGATTACCAAGTAAGACTCCAGTGCAGGATGTAGATTAAGTGATATCTTTATCAGTTGCACCCTTTACGCTCCCACAGGAATAGATAATTTGTTAGATTTAGGTACTAAGTAGATGATAATGAATGTCAAGATCAGTTTTGTCTAGTTGTATCATTATCTGCCTGGCTGTTAATCTTTCACGCCAGACAATTACCGCTATTAAATTGTTTTCACTCAATTGACCGCAAACGTCTTTTGGTGTACGTCGACAAACTAATTGTAAGTTATTACCAGCTCACCCGAATCATTAGGGCCGTTGCCAATTGGGCTGACCTTCGTAATTACCAACATTGATATTATATAACCTACCATCCCGGTTGATATTAGGGCAGTGTATATGTATACGGTGTATATGTATACGGTGTACAAGGGATATTTTTTGGCTAGGTGTAGCCAATTTTATCAATGAATCAATTCCAGCTTAAAACGTGAGAATAATTTAATTGAATACTGTATTAACAAACAATTTTTCGCGTACAAATTTTGCGAATTCGTAAAAATACGCAACTGATACGTGCGCGTGCGCATCAGCATAAGAATTGAATACTAAATATCTCTTTTTATATGACTGATATTAGGTACTGAAACTGCGTTCACTATGCAGAAGTACAACACTATACTATTCTAATCCCAACTCGTCCAAAGGCAAAGATATAAGGATGTAGAGACTTCAATAGAATGTTGATCTTGATCTATGACAACATTGACAACGCCCGAACAATCACAAACAAAGACACGTTGATGTCGAATGACTCTTGCAATAATATGGAGCACCCATCAGGCATGCTTATTGCGACTGCAAAGATCTCGCTAATCACAACTCCAGGCTGTCAACGACCGACCTAAAGTGCATATTGCATACATCGAGCAATCAAGCGAAAATGATCCTTACTTGTTTCTACCATAGAATCATTAAAGGTGAATCGTTAAATTGGTAAGATACGGTTATAACAAGCAATTATTAGTGACACGAGAAGTAATTTCACGGGTCGTTTAATTGCGTTTGTATTTTTGCAGTTGGTCACGTTAACAAACACGTACTGACTGGTGACTGTATATATACTTCTCCGGTTGTTTGATTCCTTTGCATATTCAAATCAAAGGACTCCTTTTCTGTTCCTCTATCAATATCCATTGCTTGATCATCTTGAATTATCTTTGGTACCGATACAGTTTGTTAACACGAAACAGACGGACAATTATGACCACAAACGAGACGAGCAGGGCCCCAGAAGATAATTAAATAATCATCGTAGTAAAATGGTGACTAATTACTCAACCTAAATGTCTTGAATTTTGAATTCAACAAACGGACATGCCATAAAGTTTACGAAATTAGTGCCTGACCCGTTTAGCTGCAGTTAACACTGTTTAGTCCGACGTTCAGTGCTATGTTACGGCCTATGAATCTGTTTCGGAGCACGGACTCGAAGTAATAACACGGAGTGTTTGCTTACGTTCTATCCTACGCAGTTCCTTCAGGCTACCCATCACTGAATGCGATCTTTGACAGATTGCTTGCTAGGACAACTTTCTTAGGTTTCAAATATTTAGGCTCAGTCATGTAAAAAAAACTTGGGTTAGGTAATTTGTAGGTCTTGTGAATAAAAGTTGTATTGTATATTTCAGGAGGCGCTCAGTGCTAGTAATAAGGCATGCGCGGCGCGAGGACACGGCCACTTACGAGTGCAGGGCCCAGGGTGCCGTGGGGCCGCCGGCGGTAGCCGCGGCCAACGTCAGTGTAATGCTGCCGGTCACGGCGACACCGGACACGAGTAAGTAGCTGATGTGCCTAAACTCCACCATAATCATCTAACAGATCGAGATTAACGAGGCCTAATACATAGGTAACTAGTTCAACTAGTACGTGGTGCAGCTGTAGGTATATCGCATATTGCCACTGCATCCATTCCGGAAGGTTTTGGTACTTGCTTCGGTACATTATTATAGACTTACCACATAAAATTTGCCAAGGTACGATTTATAGAGGTCTACTTTCTATCGCAGGCGGTATATACCAATTTTCACAATACATTATGTTATGAATTATGTGTGACCCTAAATCTCATCCTCGCGTGTTCAAATCATCTAAACGTGGCATGGTTAATATTCCAACCATTATATTACAATATGGTGACTAAATTTTTTTCATGATGTCATTCGAACCGGTTTTTGGAGAGGAACAAATGTTTGTATGGGAGCAACTACAATTAAAGAACATAAATACCCAAAAAATAGAGACAAAGATTGACCTCGCTGGCGGCAGCGCAAAACGCTTCATACTGATTGACAGATAGGTATGACGTCACAACGACATTTGTTAGTACAAAGTACATAGTACCGTTGTATGGAAAATCTGCTAAATTGTTGTTTAGGTCGCGGAATACTGCCCGACGAAAGCGCGTCGTCTGTAGAACAATGTGTAAAGGGCTTATGACTCAACTCCGCTCCCTAATTAGGGTGCTAAATTCAGGTAAGTGGCATAAGCCCTTTACTATTGTCCGTTAGGCGCACACGTGTGTGTCTAGGACGCGTCACGGCATAGTTGTCATACAATTTTGTTTCTATAAAAGCGTAAGGATTCTATTGGTAACTTTAAATTTACTATTGGACAACAAAAAAATGCATATTTTTTCTAAACTTTCAAGGGTCATATCTTTTTACGATTTTAATTATATATCACAATTTATAATTTATATCGATAATTTGATGGTTTACTATCCATTTAGCATCACTACGTTATCAATTTGAACATGAGGCACCATGCCTATTATACTGAACACTATACCTAATATACCTACTTCCAAAACAAACCGGCATGAGGGTTTGTAACGACGAACGTGCATAAGCTCTTTGGCAGATTACCGCTTATCGATTACTTGCAGTATTCAATGACGGTGGACTGATATTCACTTAAGGAAGCATCATTATACCGCGTTTATGCCTTTTAAAGAGAAGCTATCTAGGTCCCCACATTGTTATTGTTTACGCCGTGCTACCGCGAAGCTTGCTGTTCCGCGAATCTGTACATGAATACAATGCTTTTATGAAGGCCAATAGAATGATCAGTTATTGAATAATGAGGTTCGATGGAAATGAGAATATCGTAAAAGCGGCCAAGTGCGTGTCGGGCCACGCGCAGTGCATGTAGGGTTCCGTACCTCCGTAGTTGCCTGTTTGTCTTTGTTACATCGACATGCACGCGCGAACTAAATGGTGCGGTTATGTCGGCCGAATTTTTACGAAAGTTGGCCTTTCCAAGTACTCATTAAGTTGGTCGACTATTACTCGGCAACTAGTTATGCCTACTTAGCCGTGATATATTTTTTTACATTAATTATATGTACTACTGCCACGAATATTTTCACATCCCCAGTCATTTAGCCGGCAGCGAGGGGGAGGGGGGGGGGGGGGATGACTCGAACAAAAAGAAGGGCTTTAAAGCCCAATATCTCTTGAACAAGCTATCCAACCATACCCCGCACTGTGGGTTTAACGAGAAAAAAATACATCCCAATTTTTTTTTTTCTGGATTGTATTCTACTGTTTTGTCAGCGTGATTGATTTATATACCCATGCATCTTATATTACCCGAAATACAGTTTTCTAGTAGTAATGGTTACTGAGCTTAGCCGAAGACGGACGGACGGACAAACGGACATTGCGAAACTATAAGGGTATTGTTGACTACGGAACCCTAAAAATACATTGTCATTGATGGTTGCATTGTATAGCAGCACGCTGTCACTAGCTACGTTATGGCATAATTACAAAAGCAGTATTGTTAGTTAAAAGCCCTCATTCCATATCAGATAACTACATAAAAGTTTTAAATTAGTCATCACTTCATCAAACAGATGGTCGATGTATCAGATTCACCTAGTTTCCATAATCCTTGCGCCAAATACTGTACCTATCAATACGGGTTTTTAGGGCGAATAATCGGGGCGCTATAGAAATTGTCCACATTTTACAACACGCACGAAACCAATTTTACGTTAGTGATAAATAAGTATATGGAGATTTGGTTTAGTTCTCTGACACAGAAAATTAGTACGATATCAAATCACATTTTGTGAATGTACGAGTATAGCTACCATTTACAAGACAGCACTTAAAATACTTCCCTGTGGTACTTACTTGAGCCTTTATTGTTTCACGTTAAAGTTTTCTCATGTTCAGCGCTGCAGGTGTCTGACACCTCGGCATAATGCTGAGCCAGTGTCCGGTTCACTGCCGCAGAGACACACTTGTTTCATGTTTTATCTGTTTTCTGTTTTTTGATTATTTTATTGTTTAACACGTGTGTCCTGTGTGTTTGTGAATAAATGTATCTTTCTTTCTTTCTTTCTTTCTATGTTATTTAACGGAGACGTGAACAGTTTGGTAAATAATATTTCATGCAATATTCTTATTTGTCAACAGCGACATTGGGAGCCCCTTGCCCAATGCCAGACCCGTCTTCGTACTGCCTCAACGGAGGCACTTGCCTATACTTTCAGCTTGTACAAGAACAAGCTTGCAAGTGAGTATACAACCACTTCCATTTTGACAAATAACTTGAACCAGCAATATTGAAGTGAAGTCTTTAATAGTTGTCTCTTTTACTTTTGCTATCGTTTTGTAATGTCTGTATTCTCATTACAGATGTCCCGAAGGTTTCAATGGCCAACGCTGCGAAAACAAGGATATAACAAATAGCAGCAGTATGTATCATTCCTATACGTGCAAACTGGGCCTCTCCACGTCCTACTACTGCTAGCTGGCGTTACTACGCATCTCCGCAATCACTTGAATTTGCGGGATTTAGCTTACGAACGAAAGCTAAACTCCGTGGGTTTGAGGTATCCATAAGTGCAGAAAGTCCGGTTCAGGCTCCTATTTGAGATTGTTGTGAGGAACATGATTGACATGGCACATATCACGCACCACATGCAGGACAATAATGAATTATATACTATGGCTTAAAAAGCGAGAGGTCTTTAGACATGATAATAGATTGGACACCAACTAATTTGCTAAAGACGTGTAAAGAGAGTAGGAAATACTTGTAGGTTAACATTTTTATCAAATTACTTACCTAATTGGTTATGCTTGAACTGCGGGCACGAGTCGGACCTTTTGTACTTATCTATTTTGTGGCATAACCCACCTCGTTCCAATTATAATTATATTTGCTCGCGAATTTTCGTTCGACGCATTCGAATGTTGGACTGTAAATTAGTTTTCTTGATGTTTAGTTAGTTTTTATAGCATTAGGCGCCAATTATGTTGAGAATTGAGTTTAAAGATACACTTTTTGTAGATACATTTCGAAAAAAAAACGGTCTGAGAGCAAATTATTATGACTTTATGACTGAGTGATTGTTTGTGAATTTGAAAGTAGCCGAATACAAAATGAATAGCTAAAATATAAAATAATACGTACATTTTAATGTTGTAAGTATAAGGGGCCAGCTGTTTGCATGGCTATTTTAATCGTAAACATCTATTTTTAGCGTCTACCTGCTGAAATAATTCGGGAAACTCTTGTATCTCACATTATTGAGGAGAAAACATGATGTTCCAGTAATAGGAAGATTCTGCCCATTTTTCGCATTTAGCTGTTTTTTGTCGTTTAGCTATAAATAATTTTAAATAATGTACATGGCTGGCCCAGTGAGATTGTTTATTTAAGTTTTACATACACATAACTCTGAGATATTAAAGATTTGAGATACACAAATCTAGTTGAGTTTAATATTGATTCGGTTAATCGTTTTCAAGGAGCCGATCATCTTAAAAAAATATCTTTATTCAGTGAAGTTGTAAATATTTTACATGACGTATTATATATACATTATTATTCCTATTTGTATTTTTTTGGAATTTATTATTAACGATTAAGGTTTGGTAGTCCGTAACTTTCAAAATGTGTACATACATATCTATTAGGCTAAGGGTTTTTTACTTTCCAAATAAAACTCATAAACAGGTACCTAGTATTTAAACTTATATGCTATGCGATTATTTAAAACCTTTTTTAAACTAAACTCTTAGCAAAGTTTATATTCCAACAAAAACAAAAAATAGACGGTGTCGCCTGTTGGTGTCAACAGATTTCCTACATCTAATTGTTACTTTTAGTTTAGCCACAACGCTTTGTTTTTTTTGTTATAGTTCGCATAGCAAATAAGACAACAAATACTAAACATAATGTCTGAAATTATTCCTGTAACTTTTTATTGGTCCTATATAATCCACCTAGTCAAAGCGCAGTTTTAATACTAGCTAGGTAGACATAACTTAATTTTATTATTATGTATGATTTCATGAGTGTGGCTAATACGACGAATGGTTGAGGTTATAGCGATTTTTTTCTACTCGATATTTTATTTCAACGCTGTAATATGGGACCGAACTTGCATAGTTTTGTTATTGTTTGATATTTCATTTTGTATAAAGTACTTCTATTAATTTTTAAGTTTATTATTTATGTGTAATTAAAGTAGAAAAGGGGATATTTATTTTTATGCGATTGAGGATTTTTGGGCATTAAGCCGAAGGTAAAGTGAGGTCACATAAAAAAGTTATTGCGCGGTTTTTTGAATTATTTTCAACTACACACATTTTTATTTAAGTATTTGTGACTTCACATCACCTTTAACCCAAGTATTGTCTCACAACAAATATTAAGACGCGTTATAATACCGTTAAGTCTATGTAATGGGCAAACGAAAATCACAATAAAAGAATGAGTGTTGGAATTAACAGAGAAGCGATATTTTGTTTTTCTTTTTAGTTTTCCTTTACCTGTATGATTTTATTTTTATCTGTGAGTAGGTACTTTAGTCGTTTCCGTTGCAACGAATATTACGATGCAAATGCTCAGCAGATAAAAATGATATTGTTACTTTTTCCATGGATAGACTGAGAACACAATTCGAAAATAAACGGTATGTATTCTAAATTAAGTTTTATTTTTGCACTAATTATAACACTCCGCACTCATTTTTGTAAACGTATGGAAATGTAACTTGTTATTTATTTTTATACCTATTTAAGATTTATATCTCATGATTAAAATTATTATGATTTTATTATTGTAATAAATCGAAATTTTAATGCAAACAGTGCCTCAGGATAATCTTTAAAATAAAGATCAAGTTACATTTTATATCAAATTACAAATAGATTAATCTACCTAGCCGTAAGTATAAGTAGATACTAATCAAATGCTTTAGGCAGTACCTACTAATAAAGCATGCATTTACGGGGCTGCATCTAAAACTCTTCTTAGTAACGATCTTATATATTTGTTGTGAGATAACAAGGTACAAACTGTTAAGACTCTTGCGCATGATCTCGTGGCCAATCTATACCCTTCTTACCAACAGGCGCAACTTCTCTGAAATTTTACGTACTTACAGTCGAGTTCTCCAATATCTACACAGAAAACCGTTCAAAAATATATATACAGAGACTTTATTTTTACTGACATAAGACACATGTGTAGATATTTTTGAAAGGTTGTCTGTATAGATATTGGAGAACTCAACTGTATATGAAAAAAGCTCTAAATTACAAAGACACTGAGGTAACGACCCTAAGACCAAACACTGTGTGAACACGTCATGTCGCAAACTAAACTGCAACTATTCTATCTTTGGAGTATAAAACATTTTTATGGAGACAAAGATATTTCGATTATAGGGTTTATTAAATAAGCTTACGAGAAAGCCAGTGGTATTACAAATAGATAAAAAATCTAATTCATGTATAAAAGAAGGTCCTTTATTTAGTAGGCTAAATAAAGTACAAAAGGGACACTGCCTGAGGACAGCATAAAAACCAATTTATGCCACGAAAAATACTGATGACTACATACTTTGTCTCTCAGTGATATAGGCATATAGCACATGCCCCTATCAGCCCTTAGAATTCTTTTAATGTCCGCCACTTGATAGTACGCAAAAGCCTTTAAGTAGATTGTGCAATTCCACTACCGGGTATTATTTATTTACTACTATTTGTTGCTGCTTAATCTATCAGGGTCCATAGTCGCCAAAACTATTCTATTTCGTTTCCTTACAGATATGAACGAGCCGGTGTGGAGGTGAGCGGCGAACGCGACGAAACGACTGAAACTACGACTGATATGAATACTATACTGGAAACGATATCTGCTAGTCCATACCATACTCTAAACTTCGAATTTAGGTAGGTATTTTTACCTCACATCATTGCGGTTTTTCGACACTTCCATTTTCGCATCAAAATCTTTTACAGAACACATGATCGTAATTATCCAGATTTTTCTCCAGTATAGTATAGCATCAGTAAATGACACGAAACCGATTATACATTGGGAAGATTGTAATGCATTCCTTCTATTTACGGCAAAATTTGTAAAGACAAGCTTAGAAACCGTTGTAGGTTACCCGCGGTTTAATTTATTTAAAAGCAATGTTAGAACAACATGTCGATGAGAAATGAAATAACCAACTACATAGATCAAATCTCTATAATTAAATAAAGGTAATAATGCTTTGGTAACTATTAATTACCTTACTTATATATATTAACGAGGTGAATAATATGTGATATAACCGGCTCAAGCGAATACTCATGAATCTCATGATTGCTTGTATAAAATTCATGTAACTTAAAAAAAATCGCCTTTTTTAGTAGGTACCGTTCTGGGACGAATTGTGTGTATCTTCTATATTACATCTAAGGGTGCCCCGGAAAACAACTGCCGTGACACTAGTAGGTACCATCAGTGCTATATTAACCCGTGTTAATAAATATACGGTGCTAACTGTCATTGCGTTCCAAAATCCAAGGCATTACCGACTACAAGACTAAATTCCGAATCTCAATTCATGAGAATACCTATAACGAACGCTCGATGCCTCGAATATGATCATGCTCAATTACCTAGATCCGTAACCAGATTAATGAGAACCAATTTAGAAGGTAATCATTTGAATATTCGTGTAGTTATTCCGCCTAATTAATAAAAATCACAAAAACTATACATTATAACGTTTAGAAAGTTAAAAAAGCTTTTTTTTAATTGCCTGAAATAATAAATTAACGGTTAACAAAATAGATAAAGATGATTTTCCTAACACTATCAACAAGTACTTGAATGAAGAAATGATATTGAAAACAAAAATACTGAATTTAAATATTGTTGAAGATTCCATTGCTTGCGTTGTCGACGTCAACCTTTGGTATTTTTCTGTACTGCCTGATAAAATGTTAAGTTGTATTAACAATTTTGTACAGTATTATTTGCTGAATAGATGTTATTTATTGTAACTATTAAATGCTATTTTGTAAGAGCTTTGTTACATAATAAATGAATTATTAAAGTCCGGTGGTGATTTATTTATTCATTTTATCTATTAGCTCCTGATCATACTAATACCAATATGTATGGTAGCGCCGCTATCTACTTACGCAAAAGTAGTTTGTTCGAATTTCGTCGAAATTGGATGCATCATGTACAATTTATAACTTAGGTACAAGTACCCACGTCAAAAAATTACTAAGATGACAGGTGCTACGACATCAAGCAGGTGGTGTGGGAAAAATATTAGTTCATTGAATTCGCACTTTTCCAGTATAGTGTATTTTTCTAATTTGTGTCTTTTTAGTTGTTTAAAAGGAAAAACGTATAGTTTGAGACTATTTTTTATTTCAAAATTCTACATTATTCTATCAAAAATACAATACCTATTTGAGTTAATTTTACAACTAAATTACTGCAATATTTACAATAGTGCAACTACTCTTACTCTGACTATAACTACGAAGATCTTTATTTTACTACTTCATGTTGTAGTTTCAATACTGCCGTCCTAAGCAAAAAGGACGCATCTGACTGTCTCATAGTCAGATGCGTCCTTTTTGCTTAGAACGGCAGAATAGACGAATTTAAACATCAATCAGAACAACATTTACTTTGTTGGAAATCTAATTGAAATAATCCTTTAGAGTGCGCTTGAAGCTACTGCACTTAGCACAATCTTCAGCTACTAAGCTTCTTGATACTTACATGGTAAAAACTAGTTAAAATGATGGATCAAAATAAATATGTATAAGAATATGCATCAAAGCACTTGTACCTACAGGCAGCTGAACTCATTACATCACAGGATGTTGTTAAAATCTGATCAAAGTACAATATATATGTAATCAATGCTATTATGCCCTAAGTAAAGTAAGTAGTTATGTGAAATTAGCACAACTCATGGGATTCATATTATTAGTAATAGTATAATATAGGTACATGGTGTCCCAAAAGTCAACGTTACGCCGCAAACGGGCCAAGTCATAAAAAAATCCAGGTCATGTTTTTTGTTCATTAAACTTAACTTTGAATTTCCTACGCCGTATTACACAGTTAACAACGTGTTAAATGCATATCACACTCTTTCAAAAAAAGACAAGTTTTTCGTCAATAATCCAACAACTGTTATACCATTTTGAAATGCGGGCTAAATAGGCCATCTATTGAAGTTAGTGTAGTAAATTTTATTTCGGTACAGTCAGATAAAGTTAGTCTGTCTAACGATTTTGAAAGAAAACGGAGGCACTTGTGTTTTAACTTTAGTAGGAATTTAAGTAAAGTAGAAGTTGTGCCATTCGTTTACAAAAGCGTCTATTAGGCACTAGATATTGAATTGAATCACAATAGTTCATGTAAAAGTACTTTTTCCTATTTTAATGATAAATTACACAAATAGGTCTTGCAAATCCAGTTACTGTAGTGTTGTAGTAGTTATTTAAGAAAAAATATTTATAGTACATTTAAAAAATATTGGCTTCATGCGTGATGTAGTCACACACCAAAGGACTCATACCTCACTAAATTATTTATTAATAGCCGTGTCTGCACCGGACGCATGCTCGGCCGCACGCCGCGCACGCTAGGGCGAGGCGTGGCTCGCCCAGGCACGTCTACAATGAGCGCGTACGCTCGGGCGAGGCATGCGTCCGGTGTAGACACGGCTTACCTTTTCAACGCCAAAGCCGGATATATCCACACCACTAGTTCAACGCCAATGACTATCGGCCGTATTCATAAACGTCATACAAGCCTGTTTTAACTAAAATGCCGTTAAAGTTCGTTTGTCCTTATCTGTCACTTTGACATTTGTGTTCGTAAGAAAGGGACAGGGGGGGGGGGGTTATTTAGCAGAGGCATTTTAAGTTTTATGAATAAGGGGGTATATGTAGTTGACAAACAGGTGTTTTTTTTTATTAGAAATTTAGTTAGACTTTATCATGGATTTACACACCATATCTACTCATATTGATCTTACCAATGTAAAAAAAAATTTGGTTGTGCACATATTATCTTAACCCACAAGACAATAAGACAGCTGCCAACTAAACTAATCAACTAACTTATAACTAACTACAGTTTCTACTTTGTTAAGGCCGGTGGAGAATGCTTTGAACTGAACATTCTGAGCGTTCTGTATAGCTACAGGCTCTGCTTCCGCCCATTTCTCAGGGACGTCACAATCTGTCTTAGCATGCACTAACACATCAAATGAACATCTACAATCTAAGAATGGTAAATATGAAATAGTAGCTGCTACCTGCAACATTACGTCTCTAATTTCTTGCTGGATCTTCTTCAACTCTTTACTGCTTACAGTTTCATTTTTTTCCTTTGATAATGCTGCATCACCGTCTTCATACTGGACATTAAAGTCCCAGCACTCAAGGACCTCTTTATTAGCTACATTCAGGATTACTAATGATAGTTTACTGACTTTTTTCTTGATGATCCATTCTGGAAATTAGAAAGAAATAATTATAATCAAGACAACACAACATTCACAACATGACTCTGTAGGTGCAGATGGTACTCATTTGTTCGTAAGATGCTAAGAATGATTTTAGAGAAGTAATCCCATGCTGGCACATGGTAATTGCAACATTATTTTATGCCGATCATTAAACACTAACTTATCATCTGCCGAATCCTACACCGGAGATGACGATGCAACGGGGCCACACCGTTTCGTCGCCTAAATAGTATTATCTGTTGTTTTTAGTTTCGTGACGCATTGGTTATTACTGTAATGTCACGTAAATGTATTTGTCAATAAATAAATAAATAAATAAATATATCATGGTTACTCAACTAACGAAAAATGAAAAAACCACAGTAATGCACAATGCACATCATAGGAAGTAGGTAACCAAAGTCTAGTAACCCAGGGATCACTGATCACATCACAGGATCTAAAATATACTAAGTATAGCCAAACTAAGCAAAGCTTGTACTATGGGTACTGGATGATTACAAAAAAACACTTGAATTAATTAAAAACATTGCTGACTCAGGAACAAATCTTCGTGCTAATCACACAAATAAATGGCCTTACCGGGATTCTAAACCCAGGACTTATAGCTTTGTAGGCACTAATAGTGATGCGCGACTTGGAATAATACTAAATCGATTAGTCTATAATAATTATTATTCCAATTATTCAACTCAATTTATAATCATTCCATTATCACTCACTACTAATGAATGCAGAGTCAACTCTACCCATGTCGAATTGAAGTATTTCAACTGAATGGAGTCGACTAGTCGAGCTGTGGCATTACACACATAAGTATATTACTAATGTCATAATCGTTTATTGATATTAGTAATCGCTAATTATTCGATTAGTCGAATTTTTCGAAGTCGCGCATCTTTAAACACATGCACGCACATCACTAACCAACTAGGCTAAATTGGTCGTCATTTGTACTATATTTAACAACTTTAACAGGATTACCTTCGCTCTGTGTAAGGAGATTGGTAAGGAAGCTCTTAATTTGTGCATCTTCTGACATGAGAAGAGTAATTCCGTACTGCTGCTCCGCTTTGAATGTCTCTGGAGGATATAGTCCTCTTTGAAATAGAACAGAGTTGATTGCGTACTCTGAAAGGATAATAATGACTATTACATGGGTGAAACGAGGGAGGGCATTGTAAGCCACTAGTAACCGATAAATTAAATAATAATGCTCTGCTGTTTTGTTGATAAATACTATAACAAAGGTGAAATAACAATATTTCGTTATCGTTCGTTAAGAGTAGGCTTACTTAAATACTCGCAAATAATTTGGGCGGAGCCCCGAAGAGTTATGCTGTTCTTCGTCTGCTGTTGGGACATTTTATTAATGGATGATATCAATATAAATATCACAAAGAGAATCTATTTAAAATAACACAACAGAGTAAACGGTCCCGATTCAGAAAATCCGTTGAAGTTTTGAAGTTTTATAACTGAAACTGACAGATCGTTGTCACGTGGTTGTCACATGGGTAAGGGTAGGTACACATGCGTCACTATTTCATTGCATGTCTGAGAAAATATACATAATTATATAGAATAGAATTGTTTTTTGTTTTTGTTGACATGTAAAATCTATATTTCACAGAGAGGAAAATATTGCTAGTTTCGTCTGATGCGGCTAAGGGTATGCGCGCACGAGCAACTTTTGTCGCCGGCGACGGTAAATCTGTCTCTTTTGCACGCTCGAAGTGAGATAAAGAGAGATGTACTGTCGTGGCTACAAAAGTTGCTCGTGCGCGCATACCCTAATACCGTATACACGTTTTACATCTGGCGACACACAGTAGTCTGACTGACATGACATTGACATCACTCAAATCACGCAAAACCCCAAAATTAAAAAGAGCGATTTTCATGTTCCTGTATTTTAAAGGTTTTTAAGTATTTCAGTTAATTATAATGCAAAACGGGAGTGGTTTATTATTGCGCCTATAATAAAATTGTGTCTATTTATAGGAAAATAATGTATTCAGTTCACGCCTAACCTAAGGTCACCTTACGTAAGATTGGTTAATAACTAAAAAATGGGCAACCAAGTATCTGCCGACGCTGGTGTGAACCTAAAAACTCCTGTGAATAATGCCAATCCGCCGCCGGAATGTCCTATGCACAAAAAAGAAGAAAACCCGCCCAAGGCTAAAGTATCAGAATGCCCAGTGCAGCATGGAAATGCACCCAACGACATAAATCCATATAACATGGTAAGTTTAACATTTTTAATATTTTCACATAACCAAATTGTCGAGCGAAAATATAACATCAACCTAAAACTATTTTTTTTAACTTTTTATTTTTTGAATTCAGATGCCACCAGCAAATCAACAGCCAGCTCCTGACCAGCCATTCGCTTTGCCCGTCCAACGTCAAGTGTCATCCATCCCGCGTGCGATGCCTGACGGCTCCACAGAGTTCTGGGTTTATCCTAGCCAACAGATGTTCTGGAATGCTATGCTCCGCAAGGGGTGGCGCTGGAAGGATGAAGATATAAAGCAAAAAGACATGGAAGATATTATTAAAATTCATAATGCTAATAATGAACAGGTTTGTTTACTATATTTGCAACTTTACTAATTTTCTATTGTCATCCATCATCATAAATAACATCTTTTCAATGCATACTGTCTACAAGATTTGTATTAACATGTTATAAAGTCAGTGTAAAATATGTTATTGATTTGCTTATTAAACATTATTATATTTGCTTATTGCCACTCCCATTATATTTCCGTGGGTTCCCATTTGGTGTTTGATTGCATTCTTAAAAATAACCAAAAATAAAATTTCAGGCTTGGCTGGAGGTGCTGAAATGGGAAGCACTCCATGCGAAAGAGTGTGGACATCCTAGGCTGAAGAGTTTCGGCGGGAAGGCTACTCAATACAGTCCTAGGGCTCAAATTCGCTCCTGGCTTGGGTGAGATGATTACTATCAATTCATAGTTAAAAATGGTTTGTGAACCCTTTCACTGACTAATTAAAGAGACCAAGCACTATACAGAGTGCAAAAACTATAGCTAGCCCTATGACTTTTGCCACACACTAATGAAGTGCCCCCAACGATGGATCATGCACCTGCTTTTCAGGAGTCTGTGCTGATGCAGTGGAATTACCATATTTAGTTAACCCACCGTGCTGACACAATATTGCTATAGCCCTGCCGAGCATACTGTTGCAATACTTTACACGCCTATAAGCCGCGTATTGAAAGTGTAAAACTTGCGACTCCTTTTTTTAATAATTTTGAAAAAGTGACGACTATAATAATTTACTTTAAAATGAAAAGTTTTAACCGACTTCAATTTAGTACTTCGTCAAGCTACGAGAACTTTTCCTCATTTCTTTTCCAATTCACTACATGAACTGATTTCCAAGAGCAAATGCGTTCATTATTAGAGAAAATAACCGAATCACTGTATGTGGCCCGATAATATTTGAGGACTTCCGTTGATTCCACAAGGATCACCTTTGGCACTTCATTAGTTGCTATTTCAACGGAATCTTATCAGAATCTGTGATATACTTTTGTACTTTTAAGTACATAATTGAGGAATTCCATAAGTCATCTATGGTCTTCATCATCAATTCCACTCCACCAAATTTATGATTTCCGGGTGTAAATACACGAGTTATAATCGAAAATACCAAAATCACTACACACATGCCTAATATAATTGAGGAGTTCCCTCAATTCCTCATGGATCCCATCATCCAACTGAATTTTTGAAAAAATGGGACCCACCTGGAAGCATACACTTATAAACAAAAAAAAATTTTACGAATCGGCTCATCAATGACGAAATTCTGAGTAAACAAACATTGAAAAAAATGATAAAAAAAAAACTACAACCGAATTGAGAACCTCCTCCTTTTTTTTGTTAAAAATCGATATAACTAACGAACCTGCTCTCAATTAACAAATGCGACCTGTAGAGAAGAAAAGCAGGACACTGGACAAACGATTTTCGGCCAAAAATAGAATCTTCATCTAATGAATGGTTTATCAATTTCCAGGTATGAGCTGCCATTCGACCGCCATGACTGGATTGTGGACCGCTGCGGCAAGGAAGTCCGCTACGTTATCGACTATTACGACGGCGGGGAGCTCGACAACAAGTACCAGTTCGCCCTCCTCGACGTCAGGCCAGCTCTCGACACCATCGAGAACGCCTGGGACAGAATGAAAGTCATGTACATGAGATATCGCTATGAACTGATTGGCGAAAAAGAATCTTCAACAAAACTAACCAATTGATAGATTATTTAAGAGTATTACAAATTACATTATTTAAAATGAGGTTCTTCATTTTGATCAACTAAATTAGGACGATGGTACAAATATCATTGTTTACAAAGTTAGAAGTTACCAACATGTAATCATATTAAAAGTTATGATTGCATAAAATAATTAGATCAAAATTAGAGTTGATTAAAGTTGTGGAGTCTTTCTGTCGACAAGTGTTGTCACTGCTAAAGCTCTTTGTGATTCATTGTTTTCATTATTTATTTTATTGATCAGTCCATCAATTCCATCATCCGATTATTGACCTTTTTTACTATTGTACGTTTTTTGACCTGACGCAAATCTAAGGCGCTTTACACACGGTAGCGTGTGGACGAGTGATACACAAAACTTCTAAACGTAAGACCGCGCTCGACCGGCTAGTGTAGCAACCTGTATAAAGCGCCTGAGTTTACAGACTGAATTGCATACAAACTAATCATAAAAATTGACACAGATCATAGAATAGGTTACAAGCTGCTTTAGCTGATAGCAGTAGCAGTCATTTATTTATTAGTGAACTATGTACTTATAATACTAAAAATGGAGTATTTAAATCCAGGCGTTTAAGTTTCAAAATAAAATGTTGGAAGCACATTTCTCGTTTGTATTTTTCTCCTTACTAATACTGAAAGGTCGGAACTCGAAACGCCATGGGAGAGTTGGAAATCAGACCTGCAGAATCGGTGTCCGGCTCGGCTTATAGACCGTAAGCACAGATTATACTGCGTGGAACGGAACGATGGACTTTCCCGCAAGAGGGGGATTATTGAGCGCTAGTACGTCACATTTTCCAGATAAACTATTTTTTTGACGCGTTTTTTTTCCCCTTTGTATGGAGCGTTGGCCGACTGGAGCGACGAGCTCCATACAAATGTAAAAAAAAATAGCGTCAAAATTTTTTTTTTTTCTCTTTATTATCAGAACACGATACCTGTCAAGCCCTTGATCGGTTCATACCCCATTTTTGTTACATCCTGTATAATAGTTCTATGAAAAAAAGTACTGTCGTAAGCCCAATCCCAATACACCTACGTCTCATGACAAAATGCATGGCAGCAGGTCCAGAAAGTTGTACTAATCCTTCACATCCGGTAAAAAATTGTATGTGTGTCATGTGCCAAGTTGGCAACATTGGCACCATCTGCCAAGTACTTCCGGCCATTTCAGGATTTTTATTAAGTTTTTCTTGCTCAGCACAACTTTCTCGACCTGCACGGCTATCAAGCGACGGCGCGCGAGCTCTCGATTTTTCTCGCACTATCCGTCTCTCTCTTATTAAAAAAAAATATCTCTTATTATCTCTATCTTATTAGAACAAGAGGTTTAGTGCGAGAAAAATCGAGGGTATGTCGCGGCCGTCCCATGATAGACGTCCTGCTGCCATGCATTTTATCATGTTGTCATGACACGTAGGTGTATTGGGAAGTGGGCTTACGGTCTATTAGCTACGCGTCCATAGAACTCGATAACCACAGTCTCAGCGCGAGTTGCACCAACTTACGATTACAGACTGATCAACGTTAAATATGGCGGCCGCAACTGTCATTCCATTGAAACTTGTTTGGAAATACATTCTGATTTTACGATTACAGACGGTTTGGTTTTGGTTCTAAAAAGTGAGATTTGCCTAACGTCAAGCAGCAGGACCCTATGGTACAATCGACGTTAAAGATATGTATAAATGTTTCGCCTTATTACCTACAATGGAATAAGGTGCATAAGTGTATAAATATCTTTGAACTCGACTGTACATATATCAATACATATGTATAAATATTTGTGTGATGAGCATGAATATTTGTTACTGAGTCATGGAAGTTTTCTATCTATCGTCGCCTAGTACCCATAACGCAAGCCTTACTGAGCCTACTATGGGACTAGGTCGATTTGTGTAAGATTGTCCCCTAATATTTATTTATTTATTTATGAGCAGGAAAATGAAAGAATAAAAACAAATTGTGTTTACTCTATTGTATTTCCTTAACATTAATTTTCCACATTAACAATTTGCGAACATAATCCTTTGCATTCTTTCTTGAAAATCTCAACTTGCTGTTCAATATAACCTTCAAAATTATTATATGGGCAACCCGGGAGCACTTTATGTTTGGGTCTGCCTTTACTGCTGTGATACACTGATCTGAGTGTGAGGACGGGTGGTTTATCCGGAAACTTCGTACCTGGAAATACAAAGTTAGAACCTTGGTAATATGAAAATAAAGTTGCATTTACAAAGTCACTGGAATGGACATTATAAAATAAATATACTTCATTCGACGATCACGGTTCAGACACCTGCTAGTAGTAACTGACAGTGCAAGGTGCTCAAAAATACCTGACAACTTCCATCTTCATCCGCCCAGCGTTATTCCCGGTTGTGTCCTAAAGGAGCCCGATAGGCACTAATTTTACGAAAGCGACCTTCCAACCCAGAGGGAAAACTACCTTACCTGACCTGGGTCCTTATTGGGATTAGACCGGAGTCCTCACAATGGTTTCCTTCATCGAAAAGCCACTGTTAAATTATGCGTGCAGATCAGCAAAGTCCGCCGCGTGATATCGGCCCGTCTGGATAAGTGCCAGAAGCACGGCGTCCGGCAAAACCGAGATCATTCCGTACTAGATTCCGTTTCACCTTCCCCAGCAGTCCGCCGATTTCGCTCATCTGACTGCGAGAGATGTTTTTGAGCACCTTGTACTATCAGCTACTTGCAGGTTACCCGTTTCATTTACCTATTTCAATCTGCAGAATCCAATGAAAGTCGTTCATCTCAAACAGGAAGGCTGCATTATTAGCATCATGTTCCAGCACAGCTCCTTCGTATTTTACAATGAGTTGAGCCAATAACTCTCTCTTTAACTTTTCATTATTCAAAAGAGCTTGAATCTGTAAACAGATAAATGCATAATATATTTTTAATACAGTTGCTCACAAAGTGCTACTTTACGCAGCTATTTAGCGTGCGGAAAGTTGGTTTTCGCGAACTAGTGCTTTTCCCTTTTCCCACTCAATAATTGTACAAATTGTACCATTCATTATTATGTCTAAACAAATAAATAAGATAGCACAGTATTAAAAATATATATTTTTGAACAACTTCATTATTGAGGTTTAAAGATCATTTATTCTCATTAAGAATTTTACAATTCACTTATTATGAGAACTTAAAATTAAACATATGTTAGAAAGTATAAAAAGGATAAAAAGGGTATACATAAAAAAGTGGGTAATTCTGCACAACACTCCGACAGCATTGTGCCGGTAGAATTGTCAACACGGCTAGAAGACCCGTGCGCCGAGTTGTAAGATAACGAAATCATTGAGTTACGCAGACTGGAAGTGGCATAGCGTATTTGGTTTGTAGGTAGGTATTTCGTTTTGTCACTAGGTGATATTGATATATGATATCATTATTATAGTGTTTGTATTTATTTTGTTAATTTGCTTTACATTATTTCTCATCTGTAATACAATGATGTTTCATTTAAAAGTTTCGAATTCCTTACTTGTGTTTTTCTTATTTTTTCGCAACTGTATTAAAAAACGTCGTTCGATACACGTGCGGAAATGTCATTCTTCACTCGTCCCGATGTCTCGGTGCTCGTGACGTAATGACTTACTTTACGCACTTTCATCAAAATGTACTATTATTGACTTGGTGTTTGCAGATATAAAAGTGGCGTAGTTTCTGATTCAATGTCCGGCCACAAACGGGGATGCCTTTCCTGAATTGGCTTTGTGCTTAAATGATGTATGATGTATGATGGATGATCTTATGATGTCATATTTTTATTACACACTTTTAAAAAGTATGTTTGTCTAAAGTGATACCTACTTTGTTATTTAGTAGTTCTGTGACCATGGGGACATAATCCATTAATACTCCTGACTGGTGCATCCTGTAAATAAGTTAATACATACATGTATATGAAGCTGTCTATATTGCAAGAGAGTGGAAAGCAAGGATCCCTAAATTGTACCTCCCAATAATCTAAGTCCACATACTTTTCTCTCTCTTTATGCATGGTTAAATAAAAACAGATCATCCAACTAATATCATACATGCGAATGTTGGGATGTTTAGATGTTTGTCACTCAATCACGCTTAAACGGCTTAACCCATTTGAATGGAATTTTGCATAAAGATAGTTAGGCTATAGCCTGGATTAAAATATAGGATAGTTTTTAATCCGGGTCCACGCAGACGAAGTCGCGGGCGGAAGCTAGTTTGACTATACATTAAGGTCATTACACACCTAGCAATTTGTCACAACAACTGGCTGGTTTTTGTGGTTTTTAAACTGACAATATTTGTTTGTCGAAACTGGCGGATAACATTTTAGACGTTTAAAAACATCGACGCAGCTGACGCGGATTTATTTCAACTAAGTAGTTGCTGTGACAAATTGCATAGTTTGTAATGTGCTTTAAAGGGATCCGGAAAGTTATAATAGAGCCCTTCACACATTTTTATGTTATTTTAGCAGGCAACTGTTACTTACGGTGGTAATGTTATGTTGCCCAGCGATTTTGTGAGCAGAGGTGATAGTATCAACTCTGCATTAGTGGAATTAGGGTACCTCACAAGCAGCAGTGCTGTGTCGATTCCAGGGTTCTGCTCAATACTGTAATCATTTTTTTAAATATTGTATCTTAAAAAGTAAACAAGCATTGCCAATAAGACAAGATTATGTTAGTACAGAGAATAATTAATAGTACAGCAGGAGCAAGTCCACTGCATTAGTGAATAAGAAGGTTGTAGATAGATCAGATCAACATGAAAATAAATAATTTAAGTTTTTATAGAATATTAAAAATACTTAAAGCCAAAGTGAATAGGTGTTTTCTTAAATTGATTACCATATTATTTGAAATTGTAATAACCCTGAGCTTGGACCTAGAACGATGTTTTTTCCTTATACTACAATGGTGGCAAACAAGAATATGGTCTGCCTCATGGTAAGCAGACACCGTAGCGTAGCCTATCGACGCTTACGATACCAGATCAGAAGCATGTAGCCAACCTTTTGTTGATTTGAGGATTCATTGTGTTTATAGGTCCCCCATTCACAACACAATAGATCATTGGTAGCTCAGGCTACCTTAATCACCACCAGGAGCAGAATTACAAAACACCAAATTGGACTGCTCCTAATATGAGCTATTAGATGCTGAAGTTACCTGTCATTGAATAACTCTGGTAATCTAGAGGTGTCCACATTTAGCCTTATCAAAAACTCCACAACATGGGTCCCCACCCACACTTCAATGTCTCTCTCTGATGTGAGTGCATCTCCAAGTAAGGCGCTATACTCAAAGTAAGCTCTGGAACTTTCATCTTCGTTTAACTTTCTAATCTGAAATGGTGGTTCGTTTAATTATTATCTTTTATATCATTGAGAACATGGTTAGAATGCCAAACAATAGATGGACAAAAACAATAAAAAAAATTAAACCAAAAATCGGTAAATATGAAAAGTGGGCAAATACAAGCTGGGAAAAAGACCTATTAGAAACAGTAGGCAATGACTGGAAAAAAGCAGCAATGGACAGACAAACATGGAAGAAAATGCTACATAAATACCTAGCAAAAATAGTAAGTGGCGATTCGGAACTAGCCTAGGATGAAAGAACCATACAAACATGATTTATACTATTGATGTATTTTAATTGGAAATGTGAAACGAAAACAATCAGTTTGTATAATAAAGGCTTAACGCGTTCGCTGACAGTACGTCAACAGGCCATATGTAGGCTTGACAACACTTAATTGATGGTACTGTCAATGAATGTGTTAAATAATTAAATATTATTGAGAAATGGACACCTAGGCCCAATGTCTGCATGAATTTACACTTGTTTTTTTCTAAACCCTGGGATTTACAAAGGATGCTGTCAGAACCCCATGAAATATGGCATATGTCTAGCCAGAAGCACCATTGCACTATACTTGAGAAGGAATATTGGAAATTGGATTACTAGTTCCAGGGATTCCCTGTTACATACAAACAAACTATACCTCTTTATGGCATAATAATCACTGAATATTCAGCCAATTACTAATAAAAACTAGAAGTAACTAAGTTATCGGGTATGTCAAAAAATTCTACCTGGTGAATCTTGTACAAATTCAGCAATTCCGATATGACTCCACTTAGTGCCTTAGGATCATTCTCATTCCATTTAGCCAGACTTGGCACTTTCTGCTCCAAAAAGTCTTCATCAAGATTGTTCAAAAATGACTCATCATCAAATCGAAAGTCTGGCGCAAACCATGGGGTAGAAGCATCAAAAATTACTTCCCATTTCAATTTCTTTGAACAATATGGCAGAACTAATCGAAATTGACATTCGGCCCCTTCCGAAGATCCTGATATTCTTTCGACATCCACTTTTGTTTTGCACAGTCCTGTCAATAATAATAAAAATAAACTTCAACACGAAGCAGTATGTATATATGACAAAAATATTGACTATATTTTTACGTAAGTAAACATACCTAGTTTAAGGTCCTGATAAATGTTTTGAACGTAAGGACGAAAAACTTGAGCTATATCGCTAATAACACCAAAGCTTTCTGTAGCCATCATTTGCAAATTGTTGATTAAGTTCCGCAAACGTTCACTCTACCTGTGAGTTGTTGTTATCGCTTCAGAAAATCTCAATTACTTCTTAGTACCCGTAATAGTTCAGTTTAGATTTAATGGCCAATGGCAGTTCACTTGCCGGGCAGTAAACATTCGAGTATATTGAATTGAAAGGAATTTTCTTCCGACAACACAACAATACTAGTGACATGACTGTCATTGTCAGAACAGCATGTCTAGCACACGACGGCCGCGACATACTCTCGATTTGTATCGCACTATACCTCTTCTTCTAAGTGTTCTAATAAGAGAGAGATGGATAGTGCGAGAAAAATCGAGAAAGCTCGCGCGCCGTCGTTTTTTTTTTTTTTTTTTTTTTTTTCCTACCTATCTTTCCAAGTTGGGCCCCGAAGGGGCCCTTAACTAATTACCTATAACTATAATACCTTAAAACCTAATAAACAAGTAACACCGCAGGGCGCGCAATAGACACCACACCTTGAGTGCGGTGATAACAATAACGCGCCCTGCGGCGCACAGGCCACGCCCCCCGCCCCGGCAGCACAAGACGAAGCGAGAGAGCGCGAGCCGTAGGCGAGACAGTACATAGCCGCTGGACCCAGACATAATATACAAACTTAAATCTAACGTGCAAACCATGCACTATAAAACTAACTAAGTAATGTACAAACCTTAGAATCTAACATATAAAGTAAAAAAAAAAATATATATATACAGCCAGAAGGGTAACATGCACACAAAGTAAGTATACCTATGTACAGAGAGTAGAAATTAACAAATAGAGTTATTTACAGAAACAGAAGGAGGACGGGTGTAGTGTCGGACGCTTTTTGATCTAAAATAGCGCCTCGCCAGTGAGGGCCTGTATGGGAAGGAAGGAGAGGAGGAAGAGGGAGAGGGAGATCGCACACTCCCATGAATATCAGGAGGTTGGTGGGAAAAGCTGCGCGCAAACTCTCCCACCAAGTCCTCGTCCGTATTTAAATCTACAAAGGATAAGCCAGTGAGCCCGTCCTCACGCGCTGCCTCACGGCGCCTCTGTTGCCGTTCCCGGGCGCGGAACTCAACATCGTATTCGAGTTCGGCCCTCCGCTCCATGGTGATGACATCGTCCGGGTAGCACAGGACGTGCCTAGGCCGGCGGTCCCTGAGCTTGGGGTCCGGCCTAGGCACGTAATCAATTGCCTTTCTAATGAGTGGACTTCCACTAAGTGCCGCCTTTTCAAAGTATTTAGTGGAAATCCGCTTCATATGATCCGCAACCGAAGGCATAAATAGGTCCGCGTGTAACCTTATGTTACGCACATAAAACGGAGCGTTTACAGACCGCCGCAAAAACTTATTTTGCAGGGTCTGCAAACGTCCCAAGTGCGTTTTAGCGCAATGCGCGAACGCTACACTCGCGTAGCAGAAAACTGGCCTGATACACGACTTATAGATCAGTAGTTTGTTCCTTACAGACAAGCTGCTGGACGGCCTAAGGAGGTGGAACAATCTGCTAAGATAAAAAGACGCCCTGTCCCGCACGACACTAAGGTGCTTGGCGAAAGTCAGTCGCCTGTCCAGGAGAACCCCGAGGTACCGCACGTGGGTAACCCACGGTATGACCCTCCCAGACAGGGACAGCACCCCATGCCGCGCGGTCAGAGCATCGTATCCTGACCTCTGAGAGAAGACCACCGCGGCACTCTTCTCCGGATTTAACTCCACTCTCCAGGCGCGGCACCAACTCCCGAGAGAGTCGATCGCGCGCTGGAGGAGAGCTCGCAACCTATCTGGATGGGTCGAAGACGTGTATATAGCCGTGTCGTCCGCGAAAAGCGCGTAGTGGACACGGTCTATCCTTGGCAGGTCGTTGATATACAGAGCAAACAAGAAGGGAGATAGTACTGCACCCTGCGGCACGCCCGCCCGAATGGGATGACGCGCCGAGAGGGTGCCCTCCACGCGATATTGGAATGCCCTGTTTGCCAGAAAGTCCCCAATCAGGTGCACCAGCCTGTCCGGCATCTGCATGTCGAACAGCTTATGCACCAGCCCGCAATGCCATACTTTGTCAAATGCCTTGGCGATGTCAAAGAACACAGCGCCAGTGGCGACCGACCGCCGTGTGGCAGCGAACCAGTGCAAGACATGCTCCACCAGCCGATGCACCTGATGGGTGCAGGAGTGTCCAGGCCTAAACCCAAACTGCTCGTCAATATAAATATTGTGCTCACTGAGGAAGTCCCACAAGCGGGCTTGAACAACCCGCTCGTATAACTTCCCCAGCGTGCACAATAGGCTAATGGGCCTGTAACTGACCGGCGCTGTCCTTGGCTTGCCTGGTTTCGGGATGCCAATGACATGGGCCACCTTCCAGGCCGCCGGGAAGTGACAGTTGGCCAGCGCCGCGTTAAACAGGTCTACCAGAAAGTGGATCAATGCGTCCGGAAGTGCCTTCAAGGCCCTGTTCGAAATGCCGTCCGAGCCGGGGGCCTTCTTGACCTGCAGTCTCCTGATCAACCTCTGGACCTCCGTGAACGTTGTCGTCCTCAGAGGCTGACCGGTAGGCGCGACTGCAAGTCTGGCAGCAACGTCATCCGCAACGCGGGCGACATGATCCTGGTCGCAGGGCTCTGTGCTGGGCGAACACTGCAGCTCTAGGCTGCTCGCCAAGCACTCGGCCATCTCCGCGTCCGTGAACGCCGGGGGAGCAGAAGGGGGGGCCCCAGGGATGGTCAAGGGCGGCATTTGAACGACACCCTCCATTTTGAATGTACGAACCAACTGCCAGAAAGCCACATGAGAAGGAACAAGCTCCACAAGGAGATTGTTCCACCTCGCGTTCCTATATTCCCTAATGCATTTTTTCAACCTCTTTTGCCACCAGTTAAGATGCGTCTTATTATCCGGCGAGGGAAACAGATCGTATTCACGAGTGGCCGCGTTCTTTAGCCTTTTAACCTCCTTGATATACGCAGGGAGCTCCCAGCGACCTGAATCAACTGGAACCTCCCTGGTGTTGGCCGAGATTATATCGCGCAAGCCACCCGTAACATAATCGACCGCACGGTCGGTTCCCTCGCGGGAGACCAAGACGTCAGGGGGAGGAAGGTTCAGTACCAGGGGGGAGTCCTCCCTTGCCAGCTCGTTGCTGACACCAAGCCAGTTGACAACCGACTTGGTGCCAGCAGGGTCCGCCAAGGAAGGGCCCAGCCTCAGCACCACAGGCCTATGGTCTGACGACATAACGTGCTCGACTACGATGCTGCGCATGCTAAGCGCAATTCGCTTAAGGATGAAAATGTCTAAGATATCAGGGTTATGACCGACAGTGAAGGGGAAGTGGGTGGGCTCAAAGGGAGCCAGAATGTCAACCCGCAACAGGTCACCATCCCGCGCCCCTTCCACTAAACTAAGGAGCGCCCTGCCATTCGCATTAGCCACCCCGCAGTTCCACTGAGGATGCTTCGCATTGAGGTCGCCAGCCAGAATGACCGACTCATCCAATGCCAAGACAGCCTCAAGGTCAGACCGCAGGATAGGCTTATCCGGTGGCAGGTAAACGGAAACAAAAGTGATGGGACGATGACCCAACATTGCAAGCCGACACACTGAGACCTCCATGTTAGTCAGCTGTGGCGGATCCATAGGCGAGACATGCAGGGACCTTTTGAAGTAGATAAGAGTGCCTCCCCCCCTGGCACTCATGGCTCTATCATTACGAACAAATGCGTAGTTCGCGATCCTAGGACTGCGCCCCCTGGGCTTGAGGAAAGTCTCTTGCACCATGAGGACATCCAATTGGGCGCGCGCCGTCGTGTCAGAAGCGTCAGTCTCATCTCAATCAGCACGGCTAGCATGCGACGGCGCGCGAGCTCTCGATTTTTCTCGCACTATCCGTCTCTTTCTTATTAGAACACTTAGAACAAGAGATATAGTGCGATAAAAATCGAGAGTATGTCGCGGCCGTCGCATGCTAGACGTGCAGAAGAACCTCTGCACGGCTAGCACGCGACGGCGCGCGAGCTCTCTCGATTTTTCTCGCACTATCCGTCTCTCTCTTATTAGACCACTTAAAAGAAGAAGTATAGTGCGATAAAAATCGAGAGTATGTCGCGGCCGTCGTGTGCTAGACGTGCAGAAGAACGACCGGCCTACCGCCAACGCGGCATCGAACTTTTTTCTCTCTGTTGCATTTATGTGCGAACTCGTAAGTCTGACAGAGAGGGAAAACTTCGAATGCCTTTCTCTGTCCTCAGAAGTGTCAACTGTCAATCGACAATAATGTCAATACGAAAGGGTATGTTCGAATATGGCTGAAAACGAACTTGAAATTTCACCAAGACTTTTTGAAAATGAGGTCGACGTCAATGATTTAAAAACATAATCGGGGAATATATTTAGACATAAATTGACGAAATGGCTGATGGATAAATGTTTATACAGGGAATATCTAAAGTATAAAAATCTACTGACATCTTAACTGACTGATTATCTTATTATTATCATTATTTTTAATTCAATGACATCTACCAATATTGTATTCTTGCGTAATTTATCAAGTATGCTTGTTGAATACAGGGACATTTTATACTGTAAACTCCTTTTTTTTTATACAACGACGTTGGCAAACAAGCGTACGGCCCGCCTGATGGTAAGCGGACACCGCAGCCTATAGACGCATGCAACTCCAAAGGAGTAACATGGGCGTTGCCGACCCTTGATATGTTTGAGGATTCGCCGTGTTGACAGCTGAAGGAACAAATTCCCTCGCTCTCAACACAACGCATCCTCGGGAGCCCTGGCGACCTTGCCCACCTCCAGGAACACAACACAACTACAGAGCAAGTAGTAGTGATATTATGGCTGTGGTCTTCTGCAAGGCGGAGGTACTTCCCCAGTTGGGCTGCTCCACATTCGAGCGGGACACTACTCAGTTTATTCAAATAAATGCGATAGTTATCGAGGACCTAAATATTCTTCGACATGAGTGCAGCAAAGTTCAGCTTGGACAACAGTAAAATGGCGGAAATGTCTCGGAATAAGGATAAGCATGGAAACCGCGCTAAAATAGATAACAGAGACGTACACCTGTCTTGTATTTCCTTACGACATACTAACGCGGCAGAAAGAGATGTAGATGCATTTGTTATTCCTCAATTGTGTAGGTTGTCACAAGTTTTATACAAGTTTGGTCTTTGCTAGGGATGTTGCTGTGTCGACTTGTTTATCGATAAATTATACAAACTGAATTTTAATTATATATATTTATAGTTTAATAAATAATACACTGTGTGAAAAACGGTTTCCTTCAGTCGTCATAAAAACAAAATGCATAATTTTAAGTAGCAAACTTCCAGAAATCATACCAAACTATTATCGTAAGGAGACGCTACACGAGCGAAATCGGCAGGCCAGCATGCAGTCTCTAGTTGAAGCGTGATTTGGCACGTGTCGATACCTGTCGGAAGCACGGCTTCCAACCAAATCAAGGTGGTATCTATGGAGTACTATACTAGATTTCTCTGCATGCTAGGATCACTTCGTTGTCTATCAGCCCGTCTGTCAATAATCTTTTTTCTCAGGAACGCGTGGAGGTATAAAGTTGAAATCTAAATCAAATACTTAAATACAATCTTTTTGAGCTCAGCTAAAATCGAACTTCTAAGTAAAGATGTTAAAAAAATACAGCCGTAGGTATATATACCTACAGTCATATTTTGCCGCATATTGCCAAAGAGCAAGATTGAAATTCATCTGGTCTATGTAAAAACATTACTCACACACTTCTAGGTGTAACATTCATATTTATGTACTTCTTTGTAATGGCAGACAAATATAATGTGGGAAAAGCATCTGCTTTGAGTCGAGTCGTCTCCATTTGAATTACTTATGAGCTAAAAAAGAATCAGAAGTGAAATGTATTGAGCACACGCAACTATGGGTTTCCCATGTCTAATTTCTTTTTCTAGCATGTGGTAACCATTTTTGTTTAATTTCTTCATCCTTTGGGAAACTAAAATCAAAAAGTCAAGTTTTGTTAGATAACTCCTAAATGTAACACTAAATTGTAAGTCTTCAATACATGGGACAACCAGAAAGCCATTTTGTTGTCATTCTTCAGCAAACTTGTAATTTCGTATGTTCCAACACAGATTTTCCTATATACTGATAAATACATCCATGTTAATGTCGATAAGTTATTGTTCCAAGTTCGATAAAAAATACACATTACTATGTAAATAAACATAACCTCTTTAATCCACAAAAAAGTCTTATTTACTTGCCGATTTTGCACGAATAATTGAACATGATGATATTTACATAAACTTCTAATAGTGATTATTAATCTTAGCTTAGATCGTTACATTAATAACATCAAAATCTATTGAAACTTACTGGTACCGACAACTATAGATATACGCAAGTGAATAAGGTAGCTGTTGCCAAGCTCTTATTTTAGCCCTACCGGGTTGGTTGGCACTAAAATGAACTCGTGAAATGTCAAATGGATCTTTTTTGTATCTCTTTTAGTCCAGCAAAATTAAATATGTCATCATTGTTTGGTAGTAAGTGTTATAACGTCACTCCTTAACTTGCTCGCATTATAGCAGCTGTCATATTTTCTATAAACAAACAGACCGTCTCAGGGAAAATTAATTAATTTGCGTATTGTTCCGCGCTAAATCATTAGAATAAAGTAAAATTTACTTTCTTTATAGTTTACTGTAGAATATAAGCAAATGTCTTGTGAGATTGAAGGTTGTACGTCCCATACGGGAAGAAAAGAAAATGTTCAGGGACCATTAAGCTTTCACCAGTAAGTTTCAATAGATTTCGATGTTATTCGTGTAACGATCTAAACTAAAATTAATAATCACTATTAGAAGTCTATGTAAATATCATAATGTTCAATTATTCGTGCAAAATCGGCATGTAAATAAGACATTTTTTGTGGATTAAAGAGGTTATATTTATTCACATAGTGATGTGTACTTTTTATCGAACTCGGAACAATAGCTTGTCGATATTGACATGGATGTATTTATCAGTATATAGAAAAATCTGTGTTGGAACATACGAAATTACAAGTTTGCTGAAGAATGACAACAAAATGGCTTAGTGTAATAGCTTAGTCTGTGAGTAATGTTTTTACATAGACCAGATGAATTTCAATCTTACTCTTTGGCAATATGCGGCAAAATATGGCCTTAGGTATATATACCTACGGCCGTATTTTTTTAGCATCTTTACTTAGAATTTCGATTTTAGCTGAGCTCAAAGAGATTGTATTTAGTATTTGATTTAGATTTTAACTTTATACCTCCACGCGTCCCTGGGAAAAAATATTATTGACAGACGGGCTGATAGACCACGAAGTGATCCTAGCATGCTAGTATGGTACTCCATAGAAACCACCTTTATTTGGTTGGAAGCCGTGCTTCCGACAGGTATCGACACGTGCCATATCACGTTTCAGCTAGAACTGCATGCTGGCCTGCCGATTTCGCTCGTCTAGCGTCTCCTTATGATAATAGTTTGGTATGATTTCTGGAAATATGCTACTTAAAATTATGCATTTTGTTTTTATGACGACTGAAGGAAACCGTTTTTCACACAGTGCATTATTTATTAAACTATAAATATATAATTACAATTTAGTTTGTAAATTTATCGATAAACAAGTCGACACAGTAACATCCCTAGCAAAGACCAAGCTTGCATAAAACTTGTGACAACCTACACAATTGAGGAATAACAAATGCATATACATCTCGCCGCGTTAGTATGTCGTAAGGAAGTACAGGACAGGTATACGTCTCTGCTACCTATTTTAGCGCGGCTTCCATGCTTATCCTTATTCCAAGGTGACCATCTACGAAAATGTGAAACCGAGTACGGATTGTGGTCTCATTCACTCTCACGCCAACTATAGACATACGCAAGTGAATGAGGTAGCTGTTGCTAAGCTCTTATTTTAGTCCTACCGGGTTGGTTCATATGATGTTCATGGAAAGACAGTAATTTCAATACAATGCAAATATTATGGCCGCTCCACACGATGGGCCATCCTGACCCATCATACAGGACGCGGCTATGTGGTAGAACGAGACATAAATATGTTTTACTTCCTTTAACGCATAGTTGCGTCCTGTATGATGGGTCAGGATGGCCCATCGTGTGGAGCGGCCATAAAAACCTAATAATAATATTTGAATAAGGGAAACATTAAACTGAAACAGAAAACATTTTCACAAAAAAAAAAATAGTTTTTTTTTCCTACCGGTTGGACTTTAATTTTAGCACAGGAAGCTAAGATTCCTTTTTTTTAAAGTGTAGTGTACTCGTTTTTCACTTCTGACTACACTTATTAATCTTATTATACTCTTTGAGTGACACTGACATTGGTAAACGCAACGCAAAGCTAAATGCTAGTTGTGCTTGTGAAGTGAATGTAAGAAATTAAGTGACGAGATTCCTGATAACGCAGACTCGCATAGTTGAAGAATTGCACGTTTAAATTGGCGTTTGTAGACATACAAATCAGTTGTGTGATTCATTGGAATTCGGTTTTGTATATTACATATTTATGAAGTAGTCGAGTGTCTTCATTTTACACGGATGCCTTGCGACGATCAAAATCATGACGAAAAACTGAAAAGAAGTTTTTGAACTTACCCTAATCTTAATTAATCTCGATCCTTTCGCATAATTCAGTGTATACACGAATACACAAACCTATTACCTTGTATGTCATTCGGTCCTGCATAAAGCTATGAAAAATATGAATTCCCTTCAGAACAACATTTCTGAGCTGTTGCAATTAGCGAAAAAGTTCAACTGTTTCTATTTTTCAGGTAATTAATGAAAAAAATATTATGAGATAATCAATATAATCATTTCCTTTTACAATGTGTGTGTTCTATTAATTTCTGTAACTGTTTATTTTCTTTTTAAGGTTTACATCAAGGGTTATGCAAACCATTCATAGTGGCTGGCCACCAAGTAGGGCTAATTCGCCCTGACGTTATGAAATATCTCCAAAGATTTCCTGAGGTAATGATTTTGATACTTCACTACAATTTGAACACATTGGTGCACATGGATGCATTAGAGTCATCTTTGCTTCATTTGTTCTTCAGAATGAACTGTCACTGACTGTCCTGAAACATGTTAAGATATTTATATTCTAGCATCATGCTCTGTGCTTCACAAATGTTAGAAGGGTATTCATGAAAGTTTATCTATACATTAATGAAAACTGCATGAAGTTGGGTCTCATATAGTGTTTGCAAGATCCACCAATATTTCGGATCCGGATATTTCGGATATTTAAATCGAACGGATCCGGATATCCGGATTTTTCGGATAAAACGGATCCACAAGGTTGTTTTTGGTATAAAGTAGGAATTCTAAGAAAAAACTAAAAACGGCTATACCACCGTATTTATATACCCGAAAGATTTTAAATAGATACGCATTCCCGAGGTCATAAGGGGTATAAATCTTCATTTTGTTTTAACTTACAACTACAAACTAACTAGCAAAGTTAGTTCAGTCACTGAAAGGTGTCACTTAAATAACTATAGACAGGTCGCGTTAACTCCGTAGCTGGTGCTCGTACATACATTTCAATGAGCTCTATGTATACAGTTAATTTGATAGGGTTGTAAAATAAATTGACATAATGACTCGGAGCCCTACTCAGTAATCGATTGGAAGAAGAGCCAACACCGAAATCGTGAAAATCAAGGGAAGAGGTCTTTGTTTAGCAAGGGACATTCCATTAGGCTAATAAGACTAGATATGTCTAGATATGGCAAAAACGGTGAACTATATATAACACACTATTCTTATTTTACATGATCATATTATAAGTCAAGACCATAATACTAAAAATTTATTACAATTATAAAACGTAGGTAATGTTGCTGCATTTACTTTTTACTTCCTGTGTCAAATCAAAGACTACAATGTGTCAAATATACATCTTAAATATTTCTTTAGGTATATATAGTCTAAGTAATATTGTACAGTACAGTAACAAAAACTCATTTTATCCACTAGAAGGGAAAGTAATTTGACCTTGGAGCGTGTTCAAGTAGCTTTTGACGGTAAGTATAACAAAACGTAAAACGCTCATAATACAAAAAATCACAGATGATGTATTTCTGTCGCCGCTATAACAATAAATACTAAAAAACAGAATTAAATAAATATTTAAAGACTTTTAAATAATTGCCTGTTGCCTTCATCAAATCATCAGGCAGCGCCTCAGTCTCAAAATGTATGGGAAAACTAAATCCGACTCGCACTTGACCAAAATTCTACTTGATATTACCTAACGTTATTATTACTGTTAAAATAATATATTATTTAAATTAAATAAAGTTGTTTTGCATGTTGCACTTTCCTCGCTACAGTGAGGAGAAAAGTTTTGTGTTACACATGGGTGCAAATGTATTTTACTTCTCGTGTGTTGAAACACTCGCTACTCTCAGGATTCTATTTTAGAACCACTCGCTTCGCTCGTGGTTCAACTATAGCATCCCTTCGCTTGCTCGTGTTTTCATTCCACACTCGCGGGTAAAATACAACTTTGCACCCTTGTATAACTAATAAATTAAAAACAAAAACAATCTGGTCTGGGATGAAGAAGTGGCGAATAAAAACAGAGGAGCCTGTCAGATCCGGATCTGAAATTTAGCGGATATCCGGATTGCAAATCCTAGTCTCATACTTTCCAAGTTCATTGTGGATCAATGCATCTGGGGAAGTACTAAGATAGTTTATTTATAGTTTTTATTGTTTCAGGTTTTTAGAATCACTGGTAAATATGTGGAACTCAACCCTGCATTCCGTGACTACCAAGAGAGAACGGCAAAAGTAGCTGATGTGTTACAGAACTTGAGGAAGGAGGGAGAGCTGTGTGCTCTTAAAGGCTGGCGGGATGAGGTAAGTATATTAACCTTTCCTGTCCCTTTCCAAAACAGTATGTTTTGAGTGTGCCGGCACGCTGCGGGAGGGGAAGGGTTAACGATCTTCATCAGCCTACTTACCTCAGGCCTCTCATGGATGACAGGGATTGGGCTGTCATTCCCACATTGGCCCATTGTGAGTTGGGAACTTACCATTCACCTTTTTTTATTTTGCATATACAATTTTTTTACATATTTCGAAATTGACTGATCTTTTACTGAAATTCAAAAGCAGTGAAGTGGTAAGGTCTTAGGAGGTTAAAGTCATAAAAATAGTTTACAGCTAGTGACTGTGAGCTGTAGAACGCGCGAGCCTGTATTTTTTAATTGTTTTTAATTTGGAAAATCTGAATTGACAGTTTTTATTTTATTGAACCTGCACACAAAATTTCACGAGAATCGGTTGAGAAATGCGAGCTGTAAAGAAGAACAGTTGGAAAAACGGCCAAGCGGATGCAGAGAATTTTGTTCGCTCCATTTGCTCCTTCAATCAGAGAACCTGAAAATGTTCACTCATGCATGGCATTCTCAACAGATAAGCTCCAAAAATACTCCTATTGCATTTCGGCAGTTGTAGTGTAATTTATAATGGATAGTACCATGTTCTTTATATTTGTTTTCAGTGCTTTGGAGTGAGCACTCCCTGCTACTATGAAAGCCTGATGGAGATGGAACGAAGCGCAATCTGTTTGTTCGGCATTAGGAACTATGGTGTCAGTGTCTCCGGCTATGTCAACCACCCCAACAAAGGGCTTTGCATCTGGCTGCAGCAGAGGAGCTTCACTAAACAAACATGGCCAGGTTAGTTATTTCAGGAATTTGACGATTATAATTCTAATCAGAATCAGATAAGGATAAAACTTACAATTACACACTCTTTATTGGACACCTGAGTATATTAAAAATTTAAATAGTACAGACTAGTACAATACTACAGACATACAGCGCGGTCTTATTGCCAGAGTGGTATCTTCCAGACAACCTATGGGTGGAGAAATGGCACAAATGTATTAAATGTAGGTCGCAAAATAAATAGTTAATTAGTTAGTCTTTATCGTTGCTTGTTGCCATAATTTTTAAGGATTACTAAACAGTTTTAAACGCTAATAAAAATACAATCGAAACCTAATTACTAGGAATCTGAAGATTGAATATAATCATGTCTGTATGTCAGACAGCATGTATGGTTATTTTAGGACAGTGATTATCTACTTGGATGTGACCTTAAACCCTTTTGGATATAAAATGTGTAAATTTATTTTCTAAGCTACAAGTTGTCTTGGCATTTTTTGACTGTGTCAAGGTCTACCATGCTTGTCCCTTTAAAAAGGTTAATCCCTTACAATAGTGGTTCTTAAACTTTTGTTAGGCATGGACCTCTTTCAGAATTTCAAAAATACCCCGGCAAAATACATTTGCAAGAAAATGTTGAAAAATGTTCATGTGGTATACCTACGTACCTGCCTCCGTTAAGAGTGAACGAAGTGGCCTAGCAATCAATCATTTCACGGACCCCTAGGGTCCATTGACCACACTTTAAGAAACCCTGCATTACAAGGACCTCCATGAGATCCTCTAGGGTCTACGGAGCACACCTAACCAATACGGGTTCAGGAAATATCCCTAATTCTTTATTATTAAACAGGGAAATGGGACTGTTTTGTCAGCGGTGGATTGGCAGTGGGCTATGGCATCCTGGAGACTTGCATCAAGGAAGCGGCAGAGGAAGCATCCGTGGCGGGAGAATTGGCAAAGAAGTTGGTCCCATCTGGCTGTGTAAGGTACTAATTTCAGGCTCTTAGTTTATTTAGTAGTGTCAGTAATAGACATTCTATGTATTTCTAAAAGGATATTTGTATATCTGTAAGTCCGTCTGCACCATCAAGAAGTGATTCTATTTGTTTGCTCGCGTGTATACAAATTCTGCCGAATCTAAAATCCTTTGGATGCTTAAAATATTGTTTTGTGCAGTGTGTTTTTATATGCTTTGAAGTGGAGGCATAGACGGTATTGACGGTACTGAATGGTTATTTTAAACCTCCTATTCTTAATCATACTAAGAACTAAAACGACCTAATTCCCGACACTGTAGTAGACCGAACTATTCCGCAACGTTTCTGCTCTTTAGTAGGTTTAGTTCACCCGGAGCGAGAACCGAGCGGAAGAGCGAGCAGTGTCACTGACAGCAAAACGATATCTGGTTCAATTCATTCGGTCAAAGGAGCATGAACAGACCTCGTTTCTTAGTGTACTAGTGAACTAAAAGACCTATAAGACCGAACGATAGTACATTTGAGCGTTTGTACTAGTTTGAAGCGATCCGCTTAGTGTCCGAGCGCGCACAAGCCTAGAGTTAGAAGACACAGGTCCTACAAGTACACAAGGATACTACCTATGACAAGGATTTAGTTAATAGTCGCATTTCCATTTTTTTTTAAATCTGCCTTGTATTATGTAACACAGTTTCGGGCATATTTTCTTGTAGAACAACACGTTACGATGATTTTTTCTTTGTATTCATATTCAGTTTGACTTAGTAGGTTAAGTACTATCATTTTAATAGGCTTTTTTTGGCAAAAAATGGCACTGTTGAGTTTGTTTCGCTGCTTCTTCTTAACAGTGGTCATCTTCAGAAACGCTGGTAGAATTTTGACTTATAAAAGTGCTATTACGGCCTACTTGCAGAATAAAAACAATTTATTTCATCATTTATTGCAGCTTTTACTTCGAAAGTGAGAGGGGACTCTTCCCAAACACGGAATACGTGTACGACCTTGAGTTACCGATTGATTTCGTGCCACAAAACGCCGATGGTGAAGTGGAGGGTTTCGAGTTGCTCACGGCACAGGAATGTGTCCAGAGGGCCCTCTCGCCGCAGTTTAAGACTACCAGCGCACCTGTTCTCTTGGACTTCCTTATTAGGAAGGGATTCATCACGCCAGAAAACGGTAAGAACCCTTTTGATGGTAGCCAAGGGCGGATCCGGAATTTTTTTCTGGGGGCATGGCACCTCATGCATCTATACAAGGTTATGCGGCAGCGGCATTGTCTTCCGCAGAGGTGGCAGGAGAATTGTGCGTTAGGTAATGGCGGGGTGTTCGATTTTCTTCTCCTTCTACCTCCAAGAAGCTCAAAGCTCGTGTTTTTCGCGCCCGGCCATGAGAGCCTTTCGCCACTTAATCCTGTAATCAGCAATGTGCATGATGCCAAATGCTGTCATATCCCTGAATACTGTTTTATATAGAGTACAACTCCGACAATACGGTGTCCTGTCTAGAGTTTATTTTCTACTTGATCCTTAACACTATATTAAGGTGGTTTAACTTCAATCATTCTCAAATCGTGCACGAGCATTTTATTACTTGAAAATCCCTTTCTTCCAAGTTCGGAGATGCCTACTCACACTTCAAAGTATGCTGTATTGCTGTTTGCAAATACCCACGATGAGTTTGGAGCAGATCGATTGATAATTACAAAAAAATGCGCTCGTGAAAGGAACTGTATTCGAAGTATTCGAACGTGTATTTCCGCACTTGCGTCTATCCGAACGCACAAAGTGTCAACGTGACGTGCCGCGCCGTGGGGATTCCCCTTAGGGCCGCTTCAGACCGGAATGGCAGCGGCCGGCAGCGGCGCGGCGAGCACTTTCAGTGTCAAATAATTTAAAACTTTATCTACATACTAAAAAGTTACAGTTACAACAGTTACAAGTTACAGTACGCCAAGACGCGCGTGGCCGCGAGGCTGCTCGCGTCACCGCGCGACACCGCGCGGCGCCGCGCGACCTTTTCGAGCTTCTCGAGCGGTACTGGACTTTTTAGTATGTAGATAAAGCTTAAAATTATTTGACACTGAAAGTGCTCGCCGCGCCGCTGCCGGCCGCTGCCATTCCGGTCTGAAGCGGCCCTTACAAGAAGAATTCAGTTCGGATTAATGCAAAGTTGAGCGAACTCGAGTGTCATTGGTTCTTATACTGGTGATAATTATCAAGAAGCGTAATTATCTTGATAGTTTCGAACCCTGTGTCGGAGAACAAATACATGAGTCGCCTAGATTAAACCCAAATTACTATAAATGAGCTTATTGGAGGAGTTCTGCTGGGAATCTCTAATTCTACAAAGTCCAATTTGGAGACAGCTTAGTCACCAAGGAATATCATTCAATGTTTATGAAATTGCCTGGAAGGAACACTATAGATTCCATTAATAGCCCTTATCACTGAATACTTATAAGCCTTGCCATATCTCTATCTCTTTTATTTTTATAATTGTTTCATTGTCTTATTATTATTGTGTTTTGTTTATTGTGATGTGGGCGCTGCCCGCCGCGGTTTCATCGATGGTGGTCAACGGAAGAGCAGCGCTGGTTATCGCAAGCACCATGCTCAGTTGGGATTGGGACTATTTCGTGACGCGTTTTTTTTTTAATTCACTGTTTGACCTTTTGTATTTCTTCTTTTGTATTTTTTCTTATTTTTCTATTTCTTATGGCTTCTAAATTTACAAATTCACTCTGTTTTACTTATCACAGGCCTATCCCACTCACATTTTAGCGTGATCTTAGTACATAGCTAAATCTATAGTGTAATTGAGGAAATATTATAAGCACCGATTCCTCGACCAAGTTGTATGGCGAATCGGTGGGCATTATACATACATATTTCGTCAACCACCTCTCTATGTAAGTCTAAAGGTGCGACCACACCGCTGCTCAAAATACGCGAACGCACCGTAAAACGCAGCAAAATGTATGAAGAATACGTGACGCATACGACACGTCAACGCGTATACGCAGCGTTAAGCACCAGTGTGGTCGCTCCCTAAATTGTCAGGGTTATTTTCAGTGTACCGTATATCGCCACGGAGCGGCGCTATAGTTCAGTTTTGCTAAAGAGGCGAAAGAAGTCAATAAAGAATTTACTTATTATTTACTTTAAATATTACTTTTCGAGATTTAGATGTGTACCGAGTACTAACCTATGTGTAAATTTGCCATCTCACACCAACATAAAAGGAGTGTACCTTAGTGTGTCGATGACTTTATGTTTGAGTACTTCTGCGTTTACCATAATTTTCTGTAACTTGTTCCAGAACCAAATTATCGGTACCTAGTTGAGCTACTGCATGTCCCGCTGCAGTCGATCTACAACTGGCCATACACAGCAACCAACGTCATCAATGGCGACGGCCCACAACTACAAACCCCAAACTAATCCTTTACATTATGTAGTTTACATTATAAATTTGCCCAGGTAATTTTCTAAACTTTTAATTTCTAGATATAATTTGTATGTCGTATTTATTACACATTTTTTGTGATTCCATTATTTATTTTACTTCAGGCCTAGCTTGTGTATGTGTGGGTCCCAGAAAAAAGGTTACAGCTTTGTTGGTTGTCAATAAGAACATTTTTTATTGCATCGCTATGCCAATAGGACCTTATTGACACCGACAAACTGGGAATCGTTGCCTGGGACACAGATGATTCCGTTTTAATTTGTAGCGTCCATGTTCTTTGATTTTCTCTAAATAATAATGTGTTGCCACGATGTAATAATGCGCTTCCAAAGCCTTTTCTTAAATAAGTTACACTAGAGTCAATCTAACATCTTGAGACAAAGAAATAAGTATGTATGATTTCAGATATACCCAATTCTATTTTAATTCTCCGTCTTCGTTGCAGTAGGTTGGGTTTGTTAATGATCGTAGTTTTATAAGCGCACGATATTCTTTAAAAAAAGTGCGGCTGTACGTAATAATTAATTAATGATGCCGTTAAAATATTTCCATTCTCCATTCTTCAATAATGACGTGATCTATAATTTCCATAAACATGCTTTATTCGATAAACGTATGATGTCTGTCTGATTTAAATTTTTTAAGTGTACACTAATCCTATCTTCGTATAAAAAGACCAACTCCTGAAGTAGTTTGAATGTTAAAACGATAGTTTAGCTAGGTATGGTTAATTTCTGTGATACTTTACCAGTTCGGTATAAGGTATTGTAATTTAGTTGAGTGCCCGATTACTCAGTTAAAAAATGATTATTAATGTAGAGAAATAATATGTTTTTTAAGTATTTATTTTACTCATTCTTTCCGTTTGGCTGTATTGCTTTAGATAGAATATAACTAAAATATTATTGGAGTAGCATTGGTCGTGTTGTGAAAATGTTAGGATGTTTTAGAGAATAGGTGCTATGTAATATTTCCCCAATATTATGCATTAACAGTAGAGTAAGTTGATTGGTACATGTATGGTATACTCATCGCTTGTGCGGGAGTCTGAAAGATGACTTTCGAAGACAACCAGAAGGCAATTTGCGGAGGTTGGCTTAGAGAATCGTTCGGTAATTATTATTTTCTCGGACCTACCTTGATTAATAACACCGCATCCATCTGTTCGGTTGTAAACTATGATTTCCGCTGGTGACAGCCCCGCGCCTTCTTTACTCACTACGTTATCACTCCTGCCCAGCTAGCACGATAGGTTTTATCGTCGCGTATTACGGCCTAAATGTACTGAAGCATTACATACATAACGTTAAAATGTATCATGCTACTAGACCTGGAAAGCGTCTATCGCCTATACATGCTAGTTACAGACCTACCGTTTAATTGAGTCTATTCCGGCGGGGAGACTGGACCGACTGGAGGGGTGTTTGTGAGTCGTTAGAGCTCAATCATATAGTTAGTAGCAGCCAAATATATATCGCAACACGTGTTTATTACTTTACGGTATAAGTTTGCCTATCTCGGTCTACCTACCTTCCTCTCAATTGCTCAAAGGTTAGCTGGAAGAGATCCCTTATAGGGATAAGTTCGCCTTTGTACTTTGATCTATTGTGTGACATGTATATTCTTTAACCTGTTATTGTGTACAATAAAGTGCTTACATACATACATACATACAGTAAGGATGAGTTACGATATACAGGATGAATTTTTAATGAGTGTCTGAATTCAAGTATAAGATTCTTCAGCAAAAATTATAAATTACGTGTTTTTTTGTTTCATATCATTCAGTACTAAAATTTGTAGTAATTGCTACTTAAAGTTATCCCAAAAAAAAATTCCCGCACGGGCACCAGCGGGTAGTTAGGGTTAACACGGCACGCCTCCCTCTCCCCCGCCCCCGCCCCGCTCCACGCCGTACTGAATCCCGAGTAACCACGCTGTACGGATAATTCTTTTGGGATAGGCAATTTATATAATTAAAAAAATACATACCAGTTTTTTTTTCAAAAATGGAGTCTATTAGTGGTACCGAATGCCTACAAATATTTGGACACTCATTAAAAATTCACCCTGTATTTGGCTACTTAAGCTGATTAACTATACGATGCTGACTGTACTAGTTAGTACCCCTGCTGGCAATGTCATCCCTCAGATTCAGTTGAGCGGTATGCATAAAGTTTTCATTGAGAAAAGCGTTTTCTTATTTTATATGATAAAGCGGATGAAATCTTGGAATTATAATTTTGCTATACTGTTGTGAACATGCCTAACAATCAAGTTTTTCATGATAACAGGATATTAAGTAACGATGTTTTTAACAATCCCTCTGATTCATACTTTCCATACCGACCGTTATAGTCTTATAGTATAACGATACGTTTTAGAACGTGTGTCAATGGTATAAGGTTGAAGTTCGCGTGTGTATGGATAGGAGTGCCTGTAATCTAATACCATACGCTGCAGCGATAGCGCGTTTCGGGCTGTAAGTAATTTAATAGACGGTTCACATGAATTACTTAAATATTCGTAAAATATATGAATTACCACGGACTTAATAAACTACTTAAAAATCAAGCTACTTTAAGGTAAAATTGTAATATTAATTATCTCTACGTGTTTATTACATTATAGTAGATTGTATGACAAAGGGCTAAAATAAGTCACATTACTACGAGATGGTTATTTTCTCGAGCGAAGTGAGGGAAAATTGTTCGAGTGGTAATATGGCTTTTAGACCAGAGTTATACACTACTTTTCACTTAGACTGCGAGAAAATAGTGAAAACAAAGATTATCCATCCAAAATCAAAAATAAATTCCACAGCGAAAAGATTGATCAATTTGGCGGCATGATTTTTTTAATAAACCGTTTAACACAGATACAAAATATTAACACCACGAATAAACACTACTTACAGCCGCTTATAGCCGGGTCCAAACGGCCGAGCGCGGCGGACAGCATACGCTGCATAGGATAAAGGGAGATAGACAGCAGTCTATCCCGCTCAATCTAATAGCTTGTCATGTTTGCAGTCAACCACGCTTGAACGTTTGGACGCGACTACAGACTATTTATAATTGTGACTTAAGGAGTAAACACACACCTAATGTTTGAAATGAATTATGTTACCTGATTGGTCGATTTTAATAACTAATTGTATTCTGGTTAGTTGATAGCAAATACAAATGTTATCAGAGTTTTGATTGGTGGATTTAATACGGTGAAGTTTTGAATGGTCAATTTAAAATGATTTAATAACCATAAATATGTATGCATATTTTACCTAGGGGCTACATGTACTACTTTTGCCCCGCTTGCTAAGCCTAATATGAAACACTTCGATAATGAGAAGTGAAAAATACATAGCTTTAGTTGTACCTAAAGCGGGTCGAAGTATTCCGTACCTGCTACTACCTAGCACTTAATTGTAAATCATATGTACCTAGAAAGATTTGCTTCTTAAAAAGACAATGTCATTTTTTAACTATGACTATTATAATTATAGTTGGCATGTATACATTTTAATCTAGTCATGTATCTACAGAATTTATCCAGATGAAATAAGATTTCCCATGTGCAAATGAACTATCTATCTATGTATCCCAGTTTAAATATGACTGTAAATGTCAATTACGCTTCTGTACGGCTGCCTGTCAACATGTGTATAAGGTACAGTGGTGGAGCGACCATACAACATCGGCTTCCCTAAAATTTCTGTGTAGACAAACCTATAGTCATGTCTCTAAACTATTTCATACCTTTTTTGTTTCGGGTTGCCCATCGAAAAATATCATGCGCCGCCACTGATAAGGTACCTTCTATTCTATAGGCCTACCTGTCTAACCGAGTTTAGATTGCGCTGGCGCGGTCACCCCCTTCCACACCGCGCAACGAATCAGTTAAACCATAGTAGAAAGAGTGGAAAGTAGGTTATCTTCATTCAAACGTACGGCGCGCGGCTTGTTTGTGTGCGCCATAGTATCTAGATGCGTCGTCGCACGCACACTCAAACAAAATCTCAACTGGCGCACCTCAGTGCGCCAGTTGAGTGACGGGTCGAGATTTTGTTTAAGTGTGCGTGCGGCGACGCATAAATACTATGGCGCACACATACAAGCCGCGCGCGGTGCGTATGTAGAAGATAACGTACTTTGCACTCTTTGTACTATGGTTAAACGGTAGACCATGGGTAAATCATTAATTACTTATAGCCTCTTTAGTAACGTGTAGGACTAATTCAGATTAGCACGTAATTGCTGTATACAGCCGTGTGTTCAAGTTAGGGTGGGTTGCACCAACTTACGATTACATACTGATCAACGTTAAATATGGCGCCGGCAGGTGTCATTCCATAGACACTTGACAAGCTTACCATACATTCAGATTTTACCGAACACTGCTACAATTATCTTATCAATTATCAAGTACTGGGCATACCTACGCGCTTACATGTATTAGCATACATAGCGCTTGTCTACGCAGGGGCCTAATATGCCTTAATCTCGAGTCGCTCACATACAATTTAGTCAGTGAAAATTGAATCATATTGCATGGTAGATAGAGTTGAATTTATTCGTTTTAAATTAAATATACGTACGTGTATACATCGAACGGTCTGAAATCTGTACTTTCTGTTAGACATTGGCCCGCACGAGGATAAATATTCGTTATTTTCTACATTGTATGAATGCAAAAGAGACAACTCATCGTTATAGGTACCTACTCTTCGTAGGTAGGTAGTTAGTGTTTTTCATTATTTATGTACTTGCCTATGTGTCTTGAGTAGGTACAATAAAGACTTTGAGTGATCCAACATAAAGGTAAAATGTCGGAAGACGGTTTCCAGTTCTCGACTCTGTGGCAGTTTCTCTGAACTGCGGGGTTAGCACAACTGACGCCGCGCCGCGCCGCGACGCGAGTCGAGAAATATCTACCCTCCTCTTTCTAATTTGCACGGTGCGAGTGAGAAAGGAGACCCACAGTCGCGCGCAAAGCGACTTGTCAGCAAGTTGTGCTAGACGTACTGGTTTGACCTACTTGTTTTTTCGTAGTGTCTGAACCGAAGTCAATCCATATTATCAATGTCATAAGATCGCAGACTTTTTTTATACAATAATTATCGTACGTTCGTAAATGCATCTTTCTTGACCCCACTGTAATTTAGGTACCGATTACATCGAATATACATTTTTAAATGATGCCTATTTTGGTTTCTTGATAGTCGCATTATTTATATCTATACATAGATATCCCTATTCTGACTGGAACTTCGTGACTGTCACATTTTTTTCACATCATATCGTGATCTATATGACTTCGTAGTGGTAATTTTTGCGGGATTCAGTCACGAGGTCAGATAAGGTGTTAATCGATCGAACATTATCGTGTGAAACCTCTTCACAGTTGGGTGTTTAATGAATAATGAAAGATCGATACTTCTCGCTTATGTATTCGATGAGGCCCTACACTCGGAAGTCCGTTGTGGCGCGCGGCTAAGTAACGGGATCTACGCGTGGCTATAAATTCCTATCTTATCAAAATGACCGCACATCGCTACGCTACGTAAAACCAGGAAATGGACCCACGTGGCTTGCGTTCCTGTGTAAAGGCTTCTCGACACAACAGGCTAACATGGTGCAGGACAGGGATGCCGTCATGCGTTGGAAGTATGCTTTTTCCCTCCCAACGCATAGTCGTGTCCTGTATGATGGACCACGGTGGCAGATTGTATAGGGCCTAACATGCGCCTCAGTGGGCTTCCGCCACAGCGGGTTAATGTCAGTGATATAGAAATGGGGTTTAGCATTTACTTGGGCCCATATTGAATTTTGTGATAACGTATTTCAGTAGAATCATCGAACACAATTGGTGGTTAGTTTCAGTATTTCGGGAATTGTCGGCAGGAGTCAAGTTTTTAACGTCGCCCATAGACATTAGTAGGCGTAGGTAGTAAATTGTCATGTATTATTATGTAATATTCATATTATAAATTGCAGTTTTATACATTTTTACCTCACGTTAGTTGAAGATTTTTTGTAATATGTAACATAGAATGTATACTTACGTAAATTATGATGTAACCATTTACATTCGCGAAATTGAGTGATTATTATAGTGATTTATTTCTCATAAAAGACGAATTAAAGTTGAATATGTAGTGATTTTTATTTGTTAATGTTTTCTTAATGTAGTATATCCCCAAACTTCAAACGAGTGTATAGGTTTTCTACACTACAACGTCACTTACTACAACTGTGTATCTGTGTCATACGATAGGGCTCCAAAAACAGGGCAGCAGTGAAAGTGTTAACCTTAAAGAAAGGGCTAGTGGATAATTTATCAATTTGTAAAAGTAGGACTGACAATCAACTGCTGGCCTGAAAAAAGGGCTGATGAAACTAAGAAATATAATAAAAATGCACATCTCAAATAAGTTGATTTATTGACAAGTTTCTGCTAATACTTTCGTATTGCATTTCAACAAGACTGGTTAAAATAAAATAAGCTTGCTAAGTTAGGTACTATTAACTGCAGCAGTTAAAACCGCAATGCAATTAAAAACTTGCATGGAACATTAAAATCCACGATTAGATCGTGATTTGATTGCACCATTACTATATTAAAAAAACAAAGTACATCAACACAATTCTCAAAACAGTTTATAATGTATACAAATTAGGGTTAGTCTTTAATAACTAAGTAAAACAAGTTCATTTATGAAGTACCATTGTTCCTGGTAGAAGTTTTAGGTGTAATTAATTGATTGCACTTAAGAGATCTCTGTTCATTACTCAAAAGTGTATCTTATTATTACTAAAATAACAAGGACTGACAGTACCTCATAAGATGGTACAACTAGGACTTACTCTTTTTATTAAAAGTTCTAAGGGTCAGTTAGTTAGGGCATAGAAATACCCATTGATACCCATCAAGGGGTGCCGACAATATTTACCCTACTTTGGGCAAAAGTAAAGACTCACTGTCGGTCTAACAAATTATTTGAACTATTTGCCCTTGGAAATTAAAAAATCAATTTTACAGACTGACGCAATCTAGCGGGTTGTCCCCTCCTAGTTGTAGTAACAGTTGGGAAATCAGCTGTTGACCAGTGGTAACAACTGGGGAAAACTCTGCACTAAAGGTGCAACAGTTTAAACATATTCGATGTCAACTGTACGTAAATGTCGGCTTCCATTTCCCTGTTCAGAATTTCATTATTACAGCAACTCAACAGATCATGTTTTTGCGAACAACTTTAGTACTAGCACTTTTATAAGTTACAAATACGTTGCACATGCATTATTTTATCATACGCACCATGTTCCTGGCCGCTGATGCAAACTTTTTAAACCCGCGTCACGGTATAAATAAGTACAGTACAAAATCGTCATTTGTTTCAGACGGTACCAAATAACGAGAGAAAAGCCATGTTAGTGACACTGACATAAAGCTTAACTTTGCCTGGCCTAGGATTTTTCACCGTGTCTTCTGCGCTAACGAATGCCTGTAACTTACATCAGTGTGTTTAGTAGTCGTCACCACGCGAGATGACTTCCTTGCAAGTGGGTCTCAGCAATATAGTGTGCTCAAATTGCGCAGTGTAGCTGCCCTTGATATCGCAGAGCGGCGGGTAGGCGTCGACCACGCCCTTGTCGCAGAGGTCTTTCAGCGCCATGGCGTAGCGGGAGGCGCCAGCGCGCTCCAGCCAGCGCTTGCAGAACGCGAGGGTGCTGAAGTTCTTGTTGATCAGGTTGAGTAGTTGTTTCGATGATTGTAACCTGGAATGGAGAGCTTCGATGTAGTACGATTGGTTTACTCCGTATAGGCTTGGAGATGTCCACGACATTATCTCCATCTCTGCGACACAGTAGATTATATAGCTTGAAGAAGTAAAACAAATCCCATTAAAAACATTCCATGTAAAAAAGAGGCCAAGTCTCGAAACTCTTCCACCGCAAAAAGTTGTGAAATATTTGGCAGTACCAAGTCTTTATTTGCTAGCTAAATAAAATTCTGCAACTTGGCAATCACACAACTTTACTGCATTTAAGGATTTTTGCATACCTAAAACTATATAGTAACTATTGTGTGATTGCCAAGTCACAAAATTTTATTTAGCTAGCAAATAATAAGAATGCCTGAGACTTGGTACTACCAAATAACTCACAACTTTTTGCGGTGGAAGAGTTTCGAGACTTGGCCTCTTTTTTACATGGAATGTTTTTTATGGGATCTCACTTCTTTTTGTAGGTTATTGTGTCAATATCCCATTCTTGATCCATTTACTGTAAATATAACGTTGTAATCCTATATGTTTATATGGGATTACAAAGTTATGTATGCCCCATTCACTGCAAATATAACTTTGTAATCAAATAAAGATACTTCAGACTTTGACATCAAATGAAGCGGCCCACCAAGTTGAATATTTTTTGTAAAGGCGGTATAGATATATCTCTAATAGTTTGCCTGGGCTCTTGTGTTTTCTAATCACGGTCACCAAGTACTCGAGATCTTCGATTATCCTAGTTTTTATAGTTTTCCCTTTATGTGGCCATTAAATCCTAACTCTGTACCAAATTTCAGCTGTCTGAGTTTATGGGTAGTACTAGTTCTATTTTGATGATCATGAGTGAGTGAGTGAGTGTCATAAATGCGAAACTTTGCTTTCGCTTAACTTCGGAACTAAATGACCTACAGACTTGAAATTTTGGATTTTAAGTATGTGATTATAGCTTACTGGATGACGAAAATTTCTGCGTTCTGGTCTTATCCAGAGCTTCTCAAATAGGGGCCTGAAAATGCGGCGAAATGGTTCCAGTAAAGGATGGTACGGCAGTGTTTGCTTCGCGCTCGACTTGGCGGGGGCACTGCCGTGCCCCCAGATCCGTATAATACAAATGTCCGACGCGACGCTCACACAAACACGCGTCACTACAATAAACTTAGTCGGTACATTAGTCCGCGTGCCGCACTGGTGATAGTAGGACTGGTTTGAAATGGAGTGCAGGTGTAATAATAATAAGGTCTTAAGCGACTGTAGTTGAGATACTGCCTTACCTAATATACACCATAGGCGGGTTGCATCAACTTACGATTACAGACCGATCACCGTTAACACTTTCGCAACCAGACCTAAAACTAGAATGTACCCCAGAAACCCCAGAAATATATAAGCGCCCACTAGGCGAGTTCTTTGGTCCACATAATGTGCACCGCAATACTGCACGCCGAGCGCCAACTAGGCGGGCGCACTTTTTGCTATACCGGCGACCCACGAGGCGGGTGCAGCGCTGTGCCAAGTCATTTTTATGATCAAACATTATTATTTCGTTACTTTTAAAAGTTTTTCGCGTACAAACTTTGCAAATACTTACCATAGGGCAGTAAAATACCAATGTTTTGTCCCTTGTGGTACCTACCTAATATATTCCCAATTCGGTTTTGCGATTAATGATATTCTAAACTTTTATCGATAGGTAATAGTGAGTGAAACTAATATAATCTGACACCGTATTTGGTATAGACGCCATCTATAGTTACACATAGCGCATCCCGCCTAGCGACAACGACCTCAGGTGAGCAGTGCAGGCGCAGGTTACCTCCAGTTGCTCCATTGTTGAAGTACCTACACCTTACAGTACGCTCTCTCCGCCGCGGTGGTGTGCGTGGAGGACAGCCCCGCGCACCTGCTCGCCTACGTGCAGACCGGGGAGCGGAGGCATCTGAGCAAAGTAACGGAGCGCCCACTAGGCGGGTTCTTGGTTGCGAAAGTGTTAAATATGGCGCCGGCAGCTGTCATTCCATAGAAACTTGACAAACTTTCCATACATTCAGATTTTAACGAACACCGCTTACGATTACAGACGTTTTGGTGCAACCCACCCTATGTCTGCAGCTAGATTAATTCCAGTGATAAAGATGGAGTTCACGTATCTTCGATGCTCCAACTTAGTGGCGTTTACCCAACTACTTAACCCTTAAATGCAGTGTTGCCAAATGTCTACAAAGCATTAGACAGCTCACAGATTTAAAAAAAAAACCTTACGTTTTTCTACCAAAAATAAAAAATCATGCATTTAAAGGTTAAATCTAAAGGTACAAGTTCTAAAGATGTCTATCTCTATTGCTTGGATGGTAAAGAGCGACAGAGATGGAGCCATTCGGATACCGAGTTTCATTGTGTCGCCCATATCTGATCTGTCAGTGCATGTAATTTCGGAAAACTAATTTATGTGTCACTGTACCTTAGAGGCACAAACTGCTGGTCGAAGTTCTTCATATAATGCGAGCAGTCCATATCGTCGTGCACCTGGCCGCGCCCTGTGGAGCCGAACGTCTCGATCGCGTAGAATTCGTTCTCCTCCATGCGGGTCGTCTCGCCGCCCTTCACGATGGGCACGGTCTTACCGGCGTGGATTCCTAGCAAAAATGAGTTGACCTTGTAAAAAAAATTGGGTCATTCCGACGTTTACGCGACCAGCCCGGCTAGCATGCGACGGCGCGCAAGCTCTCTCGATTTTTCTCGCACTATCTTATTAGAACACTTAGAACAAGATATAGTGCGATAAAAAAATCGAGATTATGTCGCGGCCGTCGCATGCTAGACGTGCTGCTTCAGTTAGTATCCGTCAGAAGGACAATATTTTATTTTTTGCTTTCATTTGAAAGAATTGCATGTAATTCTATATACCGGGTGTACAATCCAAATGGGTCAGTATGGAGCAGTCGGAAACTATGAGAGATAGCGAGATCTGTTCTTAGGAACCATGACGTCAAGTTTATATTTAATAATAATTACATTCAAACTTTTTTATTAACTCTCATACATAACCGGGAATCGAACCTGGTCAATATTTTTGTAACCGCGTTAAGTAAAAAGGACCAAATTTGGCTATTAAATTTTGTGTAAACACAACTGACAGTAAATTAGACAAAATTCCCACAGTTTTATTAATTTGCAAAAAGTCGTGAATAATATGAATCGACAAAAAATAATAATAATAATAAAAAAATTGTCATGGTTCCTAAGAACAGATCTCGCTATCTCTCATAGTTTCCGACTTCTACATACTGACCCATTTGGATTGTACACCAGGTATACACCACAAAAGTTTAGTTTATAGTCAAAAATTCTTGTTACACACTGACTATTTAAACTTTCGCGCCTAACGGATCTACGTTCCTGTGACGTCACTCATGTGTGTCACTCGCCATAAATATCTGTTCGTCCGTGATTCGTTCCTAGATATCATAGAGTTGTAGGCAACTCAAACACAAAATAATGGTAAATATTATAGCTGCATCTTCCCTATTAAGGATTGCTGCACGAACACTCAACAAACAGTGAACAGTATGCAATTTTTTGCAGTTATACGTATATCAGGGGGGCTAGTACGCTAAGTTTAATGTCGGACATAAAGCATTCGTCCCATTCTGGCAAATATACGAGTGCAAGAGGGACGAATGCTTTACGTCGGACATAAAACCTAGTATGCTAGGGGGGAAGGTAAAGGGACGTATCGCGACGTGGTTACGTGACCCCGCCGTTAAAACGCTTTAGTGGAACTAACTAAGAATTGATACCAATGTTTTTTGGATTATCGAGTCAACACTCAATTCCGATAAAGCCTACTATACTACTATGTAGATTTTGCTTCATACATCAAAAGTTGGATCGAGAACTACTTTTTGAATCAAAACAGATAGTCTGGGAAGTGCAAGTTGAACCCACTTGATTCAATGACGCGGCAACACTATTTGTCGTGATGTATGCGTATAGCGGTGACTATACGAAGGCGTGCTCGGCCGAGGCATGCGTCCGGTGTGGACTCAGTTAATGAAGTTTTAGTATTGCCATGTAATTGAATCGAATGGGTTCAACTTGCATTTGGCAGACTAATTAATATATTCATACTCACGATACGGTCCGATAGAATGCCCGTTCAGATTACGGATGGGTTTCACTTGATACACCGTGCCATCCAATTCAACTTCATGCGACTCCATAACCTGTAAAAACGTTGGTATTAGGATCTGATACAAAGTACACATACAAGGGAGTGCAGTCATCGTTATTTAGTTGGTAGCAACCAAAGTAGCCAAATATATCGCAACAAGTCTTTATTACTGTAGAAGTAAGGATGTGGCTACGATATATTTGGCCGCTACTAACTATATGACTATATGAAATCTCTTCCTATTTTCAAAAATCTGTTGAAACAATATTACCTGTCTCTCCCTTAAGTTGCTTTCTATGTATTGTATGTATGTATCTATGTATGATTGTATGTATGTCTGCGTATTTTTTTAAAATTTATTACGTATGTATTTTAATGTGTCCTGTTTAGTAATATTTTAAAGTTTCCTGTACTAATATTTGAAAGATTGATGTGTTAGTATGCTCTTCTTGATGAGTTCCTGCACTACCCGTTTAAAATTCTAATTTAAATGTGTCCTGCTATACAAAGGTTGTCTGGAAGAGATCGCTTTGAAGCGATAAGACCGCCTGTTGTTACCATTATTTATTAAGCAATTTTTTTTGTAAGATGCTTGCTCTGTTGTGGTGCAATAAAGAGTATTTATTATTATTATTATTATATGATGCCGACTGTACATATACAAGGGCGTGCGCAGCTTTGCTGACTAGACATTTGACGGAGATTAAAGTTTTTTTTTTTAAGCCTATACAGTGTTGCTCGCTGCTGGGCAAAGGCCTCGCCTTTCGACTTCCACTCGTCCCGGATTTGAGCAATCTGTGGCCAATCGTTACAAAATGCGTCCAGGTCGTCCCGCCATCTCCGTCTCGGCCTGCCACGTCGCCGCCGCCCACCGCGTGGCACCCACTCCATGGCTATTTTCGCCCACCTCTGTGGATGCATGCGGCAGACGTGGCCAGCCCATTCCCATTTCAGCTTGGCGGCCTTAACCCCAATGCGGGTTTTTGAACGCAGCGTAGAGTTTCGGACACCGTCGATCCGTTTCACACCCAGTATGCTGCGCTCCATAGCCCGTTGGCAAACCTTCAATCTGGTCTTTTGTGCCTCGGTGATTGACCATGTTTGGGCACCGTAGGTTAGGACGGGCAGAATACACATATCAACGAGTCTTCTTAAAGATTATTGAAACATTATAATTATTGACGCAAAATTAGACCTTGCCGGACTCTGGACTCCATTCGTCTAACTAAATAATAGTAATCGACTTACCTCTTGTAGCGCAGCCGCTATACCGAACAGCCCGACATCTACATCGGAGTACTTGCTCGTAACTTGAGTCCTGTACTCCAGTCAAGAATGATTCAAACCTAAGCACAAGTGTTTAAGAGTCCGCAGTAAACTCGGCCGAATTTCACCTTCCCATACAAATGTAGTTACACTCTCATTTTAAAACTACATGTTGGATTGTGACGAAACTTTGCATATACAATGACATGAAGATATCTATGTCTGTAATTAGGTTATATGGTTCCAGTTTATAAAACAAACAAAATACAGCAAAATAAAGTTTTGTATGAAAAACTTAAATGGGCTGTATTTTTTTTAATATGGTATCTGAAGCTACATAGACTAATTACAGACATAGATATACCTCATTTCATTGTACATGCAAAGTTTCGTTACACTCCGACACGTAGTTTTAAAATGAGAGCGTAACTACGTTTGTATGGAGAATCGAGCTTACTGCGGACTCTTTAACTTGCATCTAGGCCTTGCTGCCTCCAGTAAGTACTGCATTCACCAATAAACAGTTCGTATCTAAACAATTCGTTAGTATCTCACCTCTTGCACCGCAGCGCCCACGTCGCACAGCCTGACATCTACACCCGAGGCCTTGATTCCGGCCTCGGTGGCCTCCTGCACTCCCTTCACCAGCGAGTCGTAGCGCGGGTTGAAGTGAAGGGTGAAAGCGCAGTCAATGATGCGCCCGTTGATGTGGGTGCCGAAGTCGATCTTCACCACGTCATCATATTCTAGCACCGTGGTGTCACCTATAGGAAAACAATGATTCTTTTCACACATTTCATTCGGAAAAGTAAGTTTTGCCCCACGACGAGAGGGATCAAAATGCTACTTTTCTGTTCAAGTAATAATAAAATAATCGATTTTAATTTCATCGTAATCGATTAAAAACGAACCTATTTCAAGTTTTAACTTTAATAACGTTTTAACAGCATCTTATTTAAGCTTCTTCATAGTCGGTGTGAAAAATAGTATGTGTCACTCGGTAGCAAAATTATCTTCGTCTCGGGCGTTAATACTTGTGTCCCTCACTACGCTCAGGATCCTACGTTAGTATCCCTCACTAATTTCAGGATCCTACGTTAGAATCCCTCGCTACGCTCAGGATTCTATTGTAGGATCACTCACTACGTTCAGGATTCAATACACCGCCCTCGCCGTAAATATACTATTTTGCTCCCTTGTGACACAAATAACTATTAGCTTTCGAATTAAGTCTTAAAGAGAGTAATGTTCATGCTATATCTGCAAAAACAATATAAATACAGTATGAATAACTGAAACGAGTATGAGAGAGGAAATCGATAAGATAAAGGGAATCTACTTAAGAAGTTTGGAATTTATTAAGGAAGCAAGATTAAATGCATTCTAACGCGCAAGTTATTGGGTCACTGAGGTATAGAATAGGATAACATTTATTCAGGCAACACATCATAAGTAAAAAAAAACACATCAAGTAACAAATACATCAAAGAAGTAGATCGGGATGTGGACCTGACTGGCCTCCACTCAGCAATGCAGTTGGCACGGTTAGCGTGATCAACGGCGCTGGTTTTCTGTGGAGCCAGCGGGGTGTGCGGGACAGCGTACTGTGCGACTTGTGTCAGATGATACAAATACGTTATTAATATGAAGTATTAATATAAAAATATATGTATGTCACAACAATGAAAGTACTTATCGATCTATCTAAGCCTTTTATCCTGAACTCCGTCTTGAATGTATTATATTTATTATTGTATTTGTGTTTTTTTATTTTATTATGTACAAATAATTTTTTTTAATACATAGTTCTTTTTTTAGGCAGCAATATTGTTGAGCCATTAAGTGTTTTTTCAGTTTGGCCTTGAACCCACTAACAGTAATGCTCTCCTTGATAGGTGATGGAAGGTTATTGCAGCATTTCGTGGCAGCATAACGAAATTTGCCACGAAATGCAACGGTATCGTGCCTTGGGCAAACCAGTCGAAGAATACGCCTCGCTCGCCACCGGTAGAATATCAACTTACTATGCAAATACGCGGGTGTCTTACTAATCTTACTATAGAAAATACCAAATAATAGCGTGGCAAAGTGAAGTGTACGTCGACCACTTATATTTATGAGATGGGATCGTCACGGTATCGGGAAGCAAAAGCGTGTGCATGCATTTTGTAGCCGTTGTATAACTTTCTTAGTTCGCGAGAGTAAGCAGTTGCCATATATCGTATCCGCATATTTAAGTTTAGAAAGGATGAGCGTATTCGCAGCTTTACGCTTTTACATTGAGATACTTAATTACGCAGTCTGTAAAGAACAGTTGGTCTATAGAAGCAGTTTCCGACAGTTTCTAAGATGTGCTTTTCGAAGTGCAGGAAGCTATCCATAAGCAGTCCCAGGTTGTGGGCTTCCGAGGCCATCTGCACATATTTTCCTGATATATTTACATGGGGATTTCCAGCCATAATACGGCTGACTTGTTTTTTTGAATCCAAGACGAGAAACTTCGAGGGAAACTTCGAGGCATCGAGTTCTAGACTGTTTGTTCTGTAGCTATCAATACAAATGAGTTAAATTTCTATCAAACCCAGTAAAGTAGTTAAAGATGCATGCAAGTTTGCACATGTATTCATTGTGCTTAAAACCATTGTTTTATAACTGTACGTAAGAGAATGGATATATTTTAAGGAATACTAGCTACGAACAGAGAACCCACCTTTATGGCAGCGAAAGATTTTTGACAGTCAAGGTGTCAAATTTGACACGGGGCATATCATCAGCACGATATTTTATGAGCGTATTATGTGCGAGTATTAATACCTATTAGGTTTTGTTTTTATTTTCTCTGTTTTTTTGTACACGGTATAAGTTTGGCAATCTCGTTCTACCTACCTTCCTCTCAATTGCTCAAAGGTTAGCTAGAAGAGATCCCTTATAGGGATAAGTTCGCCTTTGTACTTTAATCTATTGTGTGACATGTATATTCTTTAACCTGTTATCGTGTACAATAAAGTGCTTACATACATACATTATGCACCTGGCATATTGCCTAATTACCAGTGTTAGGAGTGTAATGCGCCGCGCAATGATTGCGGCTGCAGCCCGTGGGGAAAGCCAGCCCCGCTTTGAGCCCGTCTTCGCCGATGAGGCGCCGGGCCGTCGACTCCAGCTCCTCGCATATTTGGATCATCGTCATGCCCGGCTTTATCCAGTCGCGCATGTATTGTCGTGTCTGGAAATGTGATAATTGTAATCTGTATTTTTTTTTCTTTATGGTTTTTACTCCTTGCTGATTTTAGCAAAGTGGATTTGCCAATATCAATGTATGTCATCATATCAGCCAGCCCAGAGTGCCAAAGTGACCGGTAGTATACCTAGTCTAGCCATAAGTTCTGTTACTTTGCATTTAACAATGATTTTAAGAAAAATAATTATTCGAATTTCGAATGTTGTGGGGGCTCCCCGCGCTTTTTGGCTAGTTTTGACGAGTTTTGAGTTGATATTCTTCCGTCAAAACTATAGATACACACGGTGTTCCAGGGAATTTCCGTTAACTTCGGCATATTGCAGAGTACATTCACAGAAACAAATTAGAATAATTATTTCGTAAAAAAAAAAAAAAATTTTTGTCGGGCATGCCGCCATCCCGGGGAGTCACTCAGGCATATTATCTCCGGTTGTGGTCATCTTGCTAACGGCGAGTACTTGCACAGACATAACCTTGTAGCCAGAATTATTCACCAGCAACTTGGTCTGCTATACGGTCTTGTGGTCTCCGAAGTGCCTTACTATAAGTACACACCTGCGCCAGTTCTCGAAAATGGTCGTGCCACGCTCTATTGGGATCGATCTGTCATCACGGACAGGACTATTCTTGCCAATAGGCCTGATATCGTGCTGACAGATCGATCAAAACGCCAGGCAGTGCTCGTCGACATCACCATCCCCCATGACGAGAACCTCGTGAAGGCCGAGAAGGACAAAGCCAGCAAGTACCTAGACCTGGCTCACGAAGTAACCGCTATGTGGGATGTTGATTCGACGATCATCGTCCCGATAGTCGTTTCGGCGAACGGTTTAATAGCGAAGAGTCTCGACCATCACTTCAAGAGACTCTCGCTAGATGGCTGGATCAAGGGTCAGATACAGAAGGCGGTACTCCTGGATACTGCGCGGATAGTCAGAAGGTTCCTGTCTCTGTCGCCCTGACCGCCGGTAGCTTAGGCCCCGCCTCGCTGCCGGCTGCACCCTAGGTTAGGTTTTTATAATGATTTTATGTTTTGTATGTATAGTTTTATATTTTACTTTTTATAATATTATTGTACAAACCTAACGTAAGATAAAATATGAACAAAGAGAATAATAAATAATAAATAAATATTAGGGGACAATCTTACACAAATCGCACTAGCCCCATAGTAAGCTCAATAAGGCTTGTGTTACGAGTACTAGACGACGATATATTTAATAGATATACATACTTAAATACATAGAAAACATCCAAGACTCAGAAACAAATAATCATGCTCGTCACACAACTATTTGCCCTTACCGGGATTCGAACCCAGAATATCTTATATCTTATATTGAATATCTTGATAACGGAAAGAGTTAAGATACTACTGTCTTCGAGAAATTAACTTTACCTATTTGATCTAAACTATGCGCCCTTGCAATTAACGGAAATTGTCAAAAACACGTACTTTATTTATGGCACATACACTTATCGGTTCTTCAATCCATTATCTACATTCGTACGAGTTTTTTTGAAAATATTTAATATGATTATTTAATATTTATTATTTTTTATTTAGTTTTTTTGTTATGATTTATTCAAAGATGGTCCAGAAAAGGTCTGTTTTCGATATTAGTATGTTGTTCATGCACTTATATGAAATCTACATATAACTGTTCCTTATTGACGTCTCTAAAAACCCACGAAGATTTTTATTTCTAACTTATTTTCACAAGTTACGTCCTAAAACCTGGTTTTTTGGCCTAAAATTGCCAAAGTTTGGTGCCATATATCCCAAAAACTGAGTTTTGATGTAAATTATGACTGAACTTTTTCTGTTGCACTACCACCTATGTCGCGTATAATCAAAGAAGACTCGAGTCTTGGAGCTTACCGAAGATATACAGGACATACCTTAAATCAGTCACTAAAGGACAAGAGAGTAGAGAGATCAAAAAGCCTGTTGTCTCGATACGCACATGACAAATATAAAAATATTCTATTCACTATGATTTTTTTTACTATCGAGCAGCACAAACAAAACGATAAAGTGTATGCTCACGACTCTTGAGAAGCCAAAGAGATAGTTGGGATTGGGAGGGTTCAGCGAGGTCATCATCCAACTTACGTCATGGTTTGGTGGGGTGTGTCGTACCAAGGCGACTCTGAGATCCATTTTTGCGAAAAAGGAGTGACAATTTCGGCAGAAATGTATCGAGATACGGTTTTAGAAACGGTAGTTAAACCACTCAAGGAGCTACGGTAGCCTAGTGGTTCAGGCATGCGGGTGTCAAGCGGTGGTCGTGGGTTCGAATCCCGGCTCGTACCAATGAGTTTTTCAGAACATGTACGGAATATTTACCGTTAGCTTTTCGGTGAAGGAAAACATCTTGAGGAAACCGGTGTAATCCCAATAAGGTCTAGTTTTCCCTCTGGGTTGGAAGGTCAGAAGGCAGTCGCTTTCGTTAAACTAGTGCCTATGCCAAATCTTGGGATTAGGTTTCAAAGCGGACCCCGGGCTCCTTTAGGGGCACAACCGGGAACAACGCTAGGAGGATGATGAGTTAAACCACTCAACAACACAATGTTCAAAAATATTCAATGGACCTTTCCGCAGGACTCGGCTCCAGGTCATAAAGCTCGCACCACCCAGATTTGGCTGGAAAGGAATGTTCCAGACTTCAACAGGGCAGATGATTGGCCCTCTTCCAGTCCCGATTTAAATCCCTTGGACTATATAAATTGTGGTTGGTGTTAGAGGATATGGTCGCCATGCCAATATTGATTCTCTAAAAAAATCTTTGAAGGCAGCAGTAGCAAATTTCCCAAAGGAGACAGTGCGTAAATCTATAGACGAGTGGCTGGATCGTTTGAAGGCGTGTATTGTACGAGGGTAAATCAAAAAGTTCTTAGAATAAGGGTGAACAACAAAAGAAAATCGTTTACTTATATTTTATTTTTCGACATAGTCTCCTTGGAGTTCTATACACTTTAGATATCGTTTATCATTTTTTTTTATTCCATCATAAAAAAAAGATTTTCCTTGGGTCTCGAAAAACTCCTCCACAGCACCCACTACGGCATCATCATCAGGAAATTTTCTTTCGAAACCTCTACATGCTGTTCTTTATTAACCTCACTTAACATTCGCGGAACCCATCTTGCCGAAACTTTTTTAAACCCTAAAACATCCGTCTATATTGATTGCACGCTACCAAAAGAAATGTGTAGGATCTCTACTAACTGTTGAATGTTAATTCTTCTATCCTCCAATACCAATTTTTCGATTTTCGCCACGTTTTCATCAGTAACCGAGGTGGAAGGCCGGCCGGAGCGAGGGTCATCTTCACAGTTGGCCCTACCTCTCTTGAATTCGGCAACCCAGTAAGCGACCGTGGAATATGGTACAGCATTAGTACCTATAGTCTGCTGGATATCCAAATGAATTTCCTTAGTGGACATTTTTTTCAGACACAGATACTTAATCACGGCACGTAACTCATTTTTCTCCATAATGCAAAATTTTGAGCGATTATCTTCACAAAATAATTAATTATGTCGCAATGGTACAAGCAATCAAATAGAATTTGCCGCCATAATTATGTCATAATGACAGCCAAATAAAAAAAGAATAACCTACATTTAAAAAGGTTTTACCACTATGCAGTTCTAAGAACTTTTTGATTCACCCTCGTAGCTAAAGGCGGGCATTTCGAATAAAAAATATATTTTTTGAAAACCATACTAACTTACCTATAAATAAACATTTAATTATTGTAAATAAATTACATTATTTTAATAATATGTCATTTTCATTCGTAACAGAACTTATGGCTAGACTAGGTACAGCATGCTCAGTGTAGACGTGCCTCGACGAGCCATGCTGTTCTGCAAACAGAATGGGGAACGGTCCACATGCTCGGCCACCAGCCTCGCCCTAGGCATGCGTCCAGTAAGGACCCGGCTATCAATGCAAGATATGTTAAGTAGTTCACCTGTCTGTGCGCTTCAGCAGCATGCCTGATCTCCTGGTATATGTCTTGGTGCATCCTGTCCAAGGCCCTCTTCTCTTCACTGGAGAACCGCTCCTTTGCAGTCCTATCGTCAATGCCTTCCGCAGGGCCATGCTCCATTATTTGACCCTCGGGGAAGTTACCTGTGGTAAGAAGTTTTAATATCATTTGACAGGTGCTGCCCACAAACTTTTGCTTCACACTTTTTTCGATAATTTTAACACCTACTGTCACATTTGGCATGACCCTGCCGGTGTCACTGTGACATATTATGTAGCGATCCCTAAAGACTGATTTTATTTGGCTGTTGTGCAGTTTGGTGCTTAGCACCATCTAGCTACCTACCTAGCATGCAAAAGAGCATGAGGTGTAGCACAAAAAGAAAAGCAATGCAACAAGTCTGTAAGAGTCTAATTCCGTTTTTGTACTTTTTGTTTGTTCAATAAGGTTTAAATAAATAAATGTAAGGGTGGGTTGAATCAACCACACTTTACACTTGATAAGATTAATTCAGTAACAAAGCTGTGATATTTCACTTGTTTTTCACACAGACTGGACTCTTATCTGTGTACAGATTAGCTTGACATTTGCATGTAACATTATGCCTATAAATATGACACCTCAAGTAATTTATGTAGGTACCCAGTACATAACCAGTTTCGATATCCTCAAACAAGTTTTGAGCAGGTCATGTGTAATTAATTTAATTTCCTTCTGCCTACTTTTAATATTATTTTTTAAGAGCATGAGTGTAAGCACTTTTGTAAGCATTGAATTTTGCAATATCAAGCAATATTTACAGTAATCATGATTTGAGAGAGCTATAATAGTTAATATAATAATTAAGTAATGTTTTAAAAATCCACCCCGAACAATTATGTCTGGGCATAGTTATAGCCTATAAATGCTTGAGACTCCAGGGAGGTCATAATCATGATGCTGACCTTTACTTTAATTGAGGTATTTCTGTGTTGATAGCAAGATACAAGTTGCAGGTTTCTCATACAAACATTCAAGGTCGGCTTGACATACCTTGTGGGTACAACTCTGCTATAGGTATAGTCGGTGGGTGAGTCTGTTCCTTGGCTCCACCTTTACCCCCCTTGCTCTTGTTTTTCTTTTTTTTCTTCTTCTCACAGTCTGGTGTGGAGTCGTCCACAGACAATGACTGAACTTTTTCTGTTGCATTTGTGATTTCACCATTATCGCCGGAATCTGTTAAAAGATTCATAAATATATATTAAGAACTAGGAAACGCAACATATATGCATATAAATATGTTTATGCTCCAACTGACTCCCACTGGATGATGTTCTTTGTCTGTGTTTATGTATTCAGTGTATGACAAGGAATGTTATAGGTTATATCAATGCCAACGGCCATTTGCAAGGGCAAATGTACAACACGGCAGTCAATGCACTTTTAATATTTATTATTAGCCAAATGCGATAATATTTATAACCTAACCTGTCTTTTTCTTCTTTTTTTTCTTTTTCTTCTTGGCGGGATCCTTGGTATCTTCAACTACGTCATCCAATTCCTCCTCTTGACCATTTTCCACTACAGCTTTTTTCAAGTCTTCGCCTTTCTGAATTGCAGCCATAACGGATAAGATAATAATTTAACTACAGATTTTTATAAATCCCATGCGACTGCCCCTCATAAGTCAATCTCATTAGCGGCACATGTCACGTTCCCCGAGGAGTTAGTTTCGCTTCAAATTTGCAAAGCAAATATGTAAGTTTTATTCTTGTTCAATGTTGATCTTTCTTGTAATTAAAATAAGACTGATTTTACAAAGAACCTAATGGTATAAACTTTTATAAAAAATAGCGTGATTAGCACCATTATCATCCCATTGAATGTCCGTTTGTAATGGGGTAATTAAGATTGTGATTTTATGGGGTATCCACATTATGTGATTTTATCCCAATTTGTCAGTACAACATGTCCAAGTCAGAATTGGATGTACAGTTCGTCAAGAAAGAGAAGAAATTAAATGAGGGCGCCACTTTCTACATAACTGTCACATTATTCGACGTAATGGCAACAATTTAGTATGGTATTAGTTCCATTTTATTTAATTTCTTCTCTTTCTTAACGGACTATAGCGTACAGATGTAACAATCCGACCACATGTGCATGTAATTTCTCAGTACAACTCGGTTGACAGCCAACTGTCAACCGAGTTGTACTATCCGAGTTGTATTTGTTGTGCTGATCCAAATCAGCAGCGCAACATGTCTCCAGACGATAGCAATTAGTCAGCTTCAGATAAATTGGGGCTGAAACGTAAGAAAGCGAAAATTGCCACATTCAAACGGTCCTGCGAAGCAGACTGCAAGATTTATACTAACCGATGAGATAGGGCGAGAGCACACAAATCAATCTTTGGTTTTATGGCTCCATCGATATTGTCGATGATTCTGCCAACGTCAAGGTTAGAAAAGGCACGTATTATAATAGATATTTGACCGGTGATTGAAGATTACCAGGTTCACTCAGGGTTGAATCTATAACAGAGCACACAAAAATACCCGTTAGGTACCCGGCGGTTGTCATTACCTGTCTAGTGGCGCGGCCATTTTTGGTGAACTACCGTCTAGTGGCAGGGGCCATAAATGGAATAAAACAGTTAATTGTAGAAAATACAAGTATATACATTTATTTTCACTTTTATATATTTTTATTGTCTCTCGCCTTAGAATATTTTTATACTACGAGGTTTGCAAAAACTCAAAAATTCTCAACGGTCAAATATTTCTCTGATTAATTTCTAATGAAATTTCTACGAAAGTGTTGTCGCGACAGTTATTATACGTCATCCTTATCTATTCACGAACGCGTCTTTCAAGAAAGAACAAGACAGGTGTAGATTTAGCGGCTCATTTTTTGAATCAATACGAAACTATGCTATCGCTGGCTCCCCGGCGCTTGCTACTAGCTAGACGGGTTTTTAACATCGCCGGGAGGCCGTCGACCGCCCCCTGACGGATAATAGCAATTTGGCGGCTGCCACTCGAAGGGATATAGCACGTGCAGTCCGCAACGCAGGACCGTCTGGTGCTCCTTACAGGCTGTCAACTATGACTTGAATTTGAAAACAGTGTTTGCTCTAGCGCAAACTCGTATCCCTCGGATCGTATCGTACTCGTATTCCTATGTGATCTTAGAGGATTCTGATTTTAAGGACAACTCGTTTGACGGTTGGATCAGACGTACAGACCTACACTTTTATTTAAAAATCTCCTTAGAATTAAAAGTTAGGTTTAGTTGGCTTTACGAGCAGTTTATAGAGCAGTAAAAACCGGTTAAATTAAAGCGTAAATCCCGATTTAGAATCAAGCGGGAAGGCTTCATAGAGTCAATAAGACGGGTTTTATTATTTTGAAAAGCGCAGCATTATAGCCACTTACGGCCGTGCCTTATATTCAATATACCTATTGTTAGTTTTGCTATACTGACGATATACAAACTTATAGATATCCTTCATTTTCTCGTCCCAATATACAAAACAAAGAATTAAAATATACAGATGTTATAAGTACCTATCATAAGCACGTATCGTAAGTCGTAACTTCGAACTTACGGCCGAAGGGGCTTTGCTTATTGAAGCTTTAAATCCATACTCCCTTATCTCCATACTATCCATACCAATAATACCAATATTATGAATTCGAAAGTAACTCTTTCTGTCTGTCGTTTCGGAGGTTACCTAGGTCGATTTGTGTAAGATTGTCCCCTTATATTTATTTTTATATTTATTTACCTCTACATACAATCTTACTGTTCATAGACATTACCTCTTTATTATTAGGTATAATCTATTTCAAATTGGAAGAGTTCGGTAACAGCGGTCTACTCAGTACAGCGGCGCTACCACGAACTTCGAAAGTCGAAGTTCGTAATACATGCATCCCTGTCACTCGAGTAAGGGAGTGCGATAGAGAACTTCGATTTTCGAAGTTCGTGGTAGCGCCGCAGATATACATTTAGATAAATAAACAAAATCCATACTATCCATACTAATATTATTACCTATAATGTAAAAGTAACTCTGTTTGTTTGTTACCTTTTCGCGCTTACACAGCTGAATCGATTGAATGAAATTTGGTATGCAGATACTTAGTTTTAGTCCTAGGGAAGGTCATAGGATAGTTTTTATCCCGGAAGTCAGCCCCTAAAGGGGTGAAATATGGGGTGAAAGTATGTATGGCGTTACAACACGTGAAAAGCGAGGAGCGTTAAGACTGATTAATAACCAACACAACACGTCCGCTTTTCGTGGCAGTTTTCGGTATGCTGCCACGAAGTGTTGGAATGATCTTCCACCACCTATCAAAAACTGTACATCCATTGCATCATTTAAAAACAATATTAAAATGTATCTTATCAACCTACAAATATCTAATGCATAAGCGGACAATCCACACAGCTCTTCATTTCAATATTTGTAAATGACATCATACCTACACCTGCATTTCATCATACTTACATTACTTACCTTAGACCTGATTTGTAAACACTTGACTGACCATTGACCTCTCCTTCTCATTTATTAAGTTCTGTTACGTTTAAGTTATAATTATAATATAAGTTATATAGTAAGATCTTAATCTGTATATCTCTCTGGGTGCCCTGAAAACCAGCGCCTTTAGCATGTATTTGCTGGTGGCCTATGCTGAGTGGCATCCATTTTGGTGAAATCCAATTGTAAGACACACATGTAACATAATACCACACCAAATAAATATATTTCTTTCTTTCAATATAAATGAGTTCCACGCGGACGGAGTCGCGGATAGAAGCTAATAATGAAATACTTACTTAAATTTAATTTCATCGAAAACGCGGCGATCAGAACTCCAGCAACATAAATAAAACTTGAAAATACAGTAAATTAGGGAATCGATCTCTTCCTCTTTATGGAAGTCAGTTGAAAATATACTTAACTCTTGAATCTATATTAGCTGCTCTACTGCCATAGTCAATGACGCAGATTAAAGCAAAATCCGTAGCATTGTTACTCATCGATAAACCCCTGAACTGGGATCCTAATCCAATTATATTTAGCATAACAAAAGGCTGCGCAGTTGGTAATTGGGCCATTACCACGTACCTAACTACCTGCAGGAAATAAAAGATGGCTGTGGCAATGGCATGCTTTGTGTCGTCTTTAATGAAGTGACGCAGGCTTTTTTAGAATAGCTGCCCGCGCCGCACTGCTCACGTTTTAGGAAAATGCAGGCGGAGTAATAATATAAATCACGTCCCACTGCTGGGCACAGGCCTCCTCTCATAAATCAGAGGGAACGCGCAGTAGTCCCCACGCTGGCGGAGTAAATAAAAGTCTCGTAGGTATATATTACCTACCTATATATGTTTTAGTTAATTATAAGTCATAATCCTCCTAGCTTACGAGGAAGAGAAAGGAGCCGTGGAATTGCTGGGCACAGGCCTCCTCTCATGAATGAGAGGGAACGGGCGGAGTAAATAAAGGCCTCCACCCACCGAAAGCGTGTCGTGCGCGGCGCGTGTTGGGCGCGGTTGAAGCGGTATATTCACACCGCAAGCGGGCGGCGTGTAGCAACGCGGGGGTACGCGGCGGGCCCGCCGCGTCAGCAACGCGTTAGCAACGCGTGTGCAGCGCGGGCCCGCCGCATCGTGCCTCTCACTACCAACACATTTAATATGTATCTCACTGTGTCTATCACACTTAGCAGCGCGGGCCCGTGCTGGCCCGCGCGTCATATCTCTCTCACTACCAACACATTTAATATGTATCTCACTATCTCTATCACACTCAGCAGGTACTACTCAGAGGTATATACTCATAGGTACATATTATAAGTCATAATACTCATAATACACCTAGCCTATGAGGAAGAGAAAGGAGCCGTGGAAGATCACCAACCCGTTGCACCGACGCAGTGCAGGAAATCAGCGGGGCTAGTACAACTGACGTCGCGCCGCGACGCGAGTCGAGAAAGATCTACCCTCCTATTTCTAATTTGCACGATGCGAGTGCGACAGGGGACGCTCAGTGGCGCGCGAAGCGACTGAGCAGCAATTTGTGCTAGACGTAACGTAACGTAGGAAACTTGTGCAGACGTCTATCCGAAGGGGCGAAATCCGATTGGCCTGGAGAGCATTAGTGCGCTAAGCGACGACCTCGTGTAGTCACGCACGACCCGACCCTCAGTCTCAGTCTCGACCCTCAGGATGCGACGAAGAAGAGGAATCCTCATATTGTTTTCCCGGTTGTATCCTTAAGGAGCAAGGGGTCCTCTTTGGCACCTAATCTCAAGATTTGGCGTAGGCACTAGTTTTGCGAATGCGACTGCCATCTAACTTTTCAACCCAGAGGGAAACCTAGCCCTTGTTGGGATTTGATCGGTATCTTCACGATATGTGACTACTGAAAAGCTACTGTTAAAATATCAAATGATCGTCATAATCCTCCTAGCGTTATTCCCGGTTGTGCCCTAAAGGAGCCCGGTATCCATTTTGACACCTAATCCCAAGATTTGGCATAGGCACTAGTATTACGAAAGCGACTCATCACACCTTTCAACCCAGATGGAAAACTAGATCTTATTGGGATAAGACCATAGGTGGCTGTCACACTGCCGCCGCGTCTCATTGCGAGACGCGGAGCTCGTTGTATGCAAGTACCTCAGTTTGTATATAAAGTCCGTGTGGTACGACACACTGCAACGCACCTCCGTCCGGCGAATTTTGTATGCAGCGACGCACCTCCGTCCGGAGATGCGGAGAAGTGTGACGACTGACGAATATTCCGTATGTATATAAGTTCCGAAAAATTCATTGGCGCGAGCCGGGATTCGAACCCACGACCGCCGCTTGACAGCCGCATGCCTGAACCACTAGGCTACCGTAGCTATCAAATGCTATTTAATACATAAGTTTTTTGGGTAAGATTGGTCTTTAGTGAACAGTCTCGATTTTACTTAACTTGAAGATTTGGAATTGGATGAAACATTCTCCGTCTTGGTCGCATTTGCATTCACGCGCGCCAATACTAAGCTGTTATAAACTTAATAAATAATCTATTAAAACTAATTAGTAATATATATATATAGCTGTGGGTATAGTTGCTAAGACTGCCTTCAAAAAAGGAATGTAAATAAAACCAAAAACTTGATCGACAAAAATCCTTCTATCTGTATCTAATTATCGAACCTGCTCCTAAAATTTCACGAGAATCGGTTGAGAAATGCGACCTGCACGGCTAGCACGCGACGGCGCGCGAGCTCTCTCGATTTTTCTCGCACTATCCGTCTCTCTCTTATTAGAACACTTAGAAAAAGAGGTATAGAGCGATAAAAATCGAGAGTATGTCGCGGCCGTCGTGTGCTAGACGTGCTGAGGGGCTACCGCGAAGTGAAAACGAACTTCGTTCGAGTGTCTCTGCCGTTCGAACTAGCAAGTGCAACAGAGAGGGAGATACACGAACGAAATTCGTTTTCTTTTCGCGGTAGGGCCTCTGTAGAGAAGAACAGCCGGACAGACATACGAAAGGAATTTTGCTCTAGTTGATACGGAGGAGCTCGTTCCCTTCGCTGGCTTTTTACAAGCTTTGTATTAACTTGAACTGTTCATATGTTTGTAAGTTGTCGCATCGCGACAGGCCATCTGGCGGGTAATAGAGGAACCAAAGCTGATTGTTTCCAAGTATAGTTGATACCTATTGGTTCCTACTGTTTTCGCTAGATGGCGAGTCAAAAACGCTTTACCGAGTGAGTGCGAATGACTCGTCGGTAAGGCGGTTTCGCCCAAAGAGTATAATAAGTATAATTCGCCCCTCTGACTTATCTAGCGTCGAAGATGGTGGACGTCTGTAAAATTATAATAATTGAATAAACGAGAAAAGAAATTATGTCTTTAACTTCAACTGCAAGTGGACATAAGTATATACATACGTATATGTAAGTTGTCCGTCATGCAATCTATTTTTAAGTCACTTGCCGTTGTCCGATTGAGCTGAAATTTCGGGTATTTAAATATATAGTTTGGGTTCGGTAGGGAGACAGAAGGTGGCCATGGGAATTTAGTATTTAACCGACGTAACCTCATTGAATTTGGGCTCGTTAGAATTGTCTCTGAGTAGTTGATGATGGTACGAGTATCGAGTATACTGAAAAGTACAGTCGGCAATAAAAGCTTGTGCCAAAAATAATTTTTTTGACAGAAACTTATTCATTAAATAATTATCATATTCTCTCTCTATCTATAATAATCTCATATTTATTATACTTGACAGACCCGCTGTTAACTAAAATTAGTCCCTTCTCATAAACACAAATATTATTACTTAGTACCTAACAGACAAAAACAAACGAATTTAAATGCCATTTTAGCACAAATAAGTATAGAGAGTAAGTGATGCACGTTTATAAATAAAAACATTCGTCTGGAAGTATATGTATACCTACATATCTACATATTATACTAGAGTAGACAATAATCATCCCTATTTTAAAGTGCTAAGTAGGTACATATTTGGTACCTGTGTACTTATGATCGCAAATCAAACAAGAAATCCGAATTCTTTACATTGAAGGAAATGCGCACCTAACTCGCACAATACTTAGTTTTTCAGACACGAATAATAATTACTTAGGCTTCTACTTTTTGATAAAATTCCATCAAAAGCCACTTTGAAACTTTCAAACTTATTATTACTGTTGCCGAAGTTCTTTAAAACGAAATACAGGAAAACAATGAAGTCTCCCTCGGTTTTATTGTTTCCGCCGAAAATATTGCTTTGCGAGATAAAATACAGTTATACTCAGCCAAAAAGTCATATAAGTACAGTCCCCTATTGCTTATACGACTATTTGGCTAAGAAAGACTGAATAGGCGGACTGTAGTTATTTATAGCTGCCAGGCGCGCACTTAGTCTATTTTCTCATATGGGGCAAGAGGTAAGAATGCCCCTGGCTGAGATAAGCTGCACTATTATGCGTTGGCGATTATTTACCGTCCCTTATATCTTATAACGTCCCTTACGTGTCAGGAAATGTGTTAGACGCATGTTGTTATATACTTATTCAGAATAAATAAACCATTTCGGGTGATACTTATGTATGTTTTGACATGAAAGATGGGTCCGACTCTAAGCTCTTAAACAGTTTTATGTTATACTAGCTGTTGCCCGCGACTTCATCCGCGTAGAACTTGATTGCTATTAAATGATTGTGGTCGGAACCTCAATTAACGCCGACCCAAACAAAATCCTACCATCTTAAGGGATGATTTCTGATATAAAAACTATCCTATATCCAGGGTCTCAACTCATCTGTACGAAAAACTTCATCTTAATCCGTTCACGGATTAAGCGTAAAAGGTAACAGTGCGATGAGTTCATTAGTTTAAATTGCAAAATTTCAATTGAAAACTCCGTTTTTACAAATATAATATCTTAAGAATCATCAACAGACGTTTCTGCTTAAATTGTATATTTCTTCATAATGTAGGTACCTATTAAAGAAAGCTACATGACTGGAAATTTTTGCTTAAATCCGTCTAGTAGTTTTACTCACGTTAGTTCGGGCTACCTGTATAGTTTTGAAAGCAAACTTATCTAAAGTTAAAAAACGGAGAACTTTCCATCTCCATCCACCGTCTCCATTTAACGGTGTTAGAGAATAAATTATTTTGATTAAGCCCGTTTACCCCCTTATTTCACCCCTTTAGGGGATAAATAAATAAATAACATAAACAATAGATAACAATAAAGAATAGATAAATAGATCTACATATTATAAAAGAAACATGCTGTCCTGCTTTCATGTTTCTAGCCACAGTTTAATATTAAAAATCACACATTACTTAGGTATCTGAACTTTGAACCCCTATCTTAACCCCTTCAAGGGATGAATTAGGAAAATATCCCTTATCAATGTTTTTGACTGTACATTAGGAGCTTGTGGCCAAAGTTTTAAACGTCTAACTATAAAACGACATGATTCCGATACAAACTTTCAACTCTTTTTTAACGCCCTTAGGGGATTAATGTTTGTAACATCGCTTAATCATTTGCTTTGGTTTTTAGTAAGATACCTTCATACTAAGATTCAAGTCTATAACTTTCCAAATGAACGATTTCCATACAACGGTTCCATCCCTATTTCACCCCCTTAAGGGTTGAATTTCGAAAAATCCTTTCTTTGTACACGTCCACGTACTGTAAAGTATATATATTCCAAATTTTATGCTTATAACTTCAGCGGTTTAGGAAATCACACATTACTTCCGACATGAATTCTCTTTTTTAACCCCCTTAGGGGATAATTTTTTATAGCAAAGTTCAATAATTTGTTTGGCTTTTTAGTAAGAAACTTTCATACAAAGATTCAAGTCTATAACTTTTAAAATGAACGAGTTCTATACAAGGGTTCGACCCCTATTTCACCCCCTTAAGGGTTGAATTTCGAAAAATCCTTTCTTAGCACACGTCCACGTATTGCAATTTATATATATTCCAAAATTCATGCTTATAACTTTAGCGGTTTAGGAAATCACACATTACTTATGTGAACTTTCAACCCCTATCTTAACCTCTTCAAGGGATGAATTAGAAAATAATCCTAATCAATGTTTTTGACTGTACATTAGGAGCTTGTGACCGAAGTTTTAAATGGCTAACTTTAAAAACGACATGTTTCCCATACAAACTTTCAACTCTTTTTTAACCCCCTTAGGGGATGATTTTTTACAGCAAAGTTAAATCATTTGTTTGGCTTTTTATTAAGAAACTTTCATACAAAGATTCAAGTCTATAACTTTTAAAATAAACGATTTCCATACAACGGATTGACCCCTATTTCACCCCCTTAAGGGTTGAATTTCGAAAAATCCTTTCTCAGCCCACGTCCACGTACTGTAAAGAATATATGTTTCAAATTTCATGCTTATATCGTTAGCGGTTTAGGCTGTGCGCTGTCTGTCAATAGATTAGTAACGAAGAGTTTTATATATATAGATTATACTCCAGGAAAAACATTAATTTATAATAGCGTTTTTTGTTGATTTCATTTTAAAATGTTATTCTAAGATGCTTTATTCAAGAATCCGACAAACTTTCTACCCGGAAGTAATTATGTAGATTTAAATGAAGCATGCATTGTCTTTTTTTAATGATTTATCTTGAATTATAGAGTAAATGTTAATGCACCAAAATACAAACATATTACTTAATTAATATTTTTTCTGACTTATCTGAAGCTAGTTAACTTGTATTTTTTTATGTCTGAAATGTTGGATTCTGTCGCTGGGAAACTATTTAATTGATAATATATCCGTTCCACAAAAAATAAGCTACCTATTATAAATTTATAAATTATTACCGAAATTGTCATTTTTTCCATACAAGATGTCACTTCATTCACTGGACTATTATTTAGGTGTCATATATCACAATGCAAGATTATGGACGCTTAAAGTTTTCAGTGGATGAACGGATGTTGATTTTTTTGAGATTTTAAGGGTCAATGTTAGCGCGAACATTTCATACAAACGTTTTTCTAATTACATCACGATTGAGTAAATGAAACATAAAATGGCCCGGTTTTGTAACTAGTAAATAATAGTTCAAAAATAGCATTTTTATTAAACTACACGCCATGCCAACATTTGTCCCTAAATGAAACTCAATTTCACACTTATAATAAAGCCTAGAAGTCTATAAGTAGCTAATTTAAAACTCGGCTACTCAGGGCTGGTATTCACAATGTTTACCGGCTACTCTCCCTATGTCAAACCAGTATAAGTGTCACCTCAGTAATTTCGAATCAAAGGGTCAGGGTAAATTAGAGATGAGGTGTAGATTTTAGATATATCGCACAGCATTTATTAACAAAGAGTATTTTTTGTGATTCAGAACTATATTCGTATTAACTATAGCACGTTTCCACATTTCACATCGATTACCTTATCTACAAATTACTGAATCAAATTGTTTCTCATTATGTACTGAATTGAGTAACTGACAAACCGACACTATATTAGTTATCCTCACGTTTTTTCCCTTCGAACTATAAACAGTCAAACATACCTATCTAAAGCTCGACATTCATACTCGCGTCGCGCTGTTTGTCCAGTTGCTAAATGGACGCATCCAAATGGATGGACGTAATATTTTGTCTACATTCACGGGCACGCCACGGCAGCTGTCACTTTGTCGTGGTGTGTTTATGTGTGTTGTTTCGACGTTCACACTAGTGCGCCATTAGGTGTGTCCACACCGGACGAGCGGTTCGACCGAACGGTTCGCCCGAGCCAGTCCAAACGCTCACCCGAACGGCTCGGGCGAATCGTCCGAATGCTCGGCCGTATGCGGTGGTCGGTGTGGATACGCGTTGGGGCAAACGCGCGCGGCAAGTCCGAGCTAAATCGGTTCGGCCGAATTTACATACGGGCCATTAGTTGCGATCGTGATCACCATGAAGCCGCACGTACGCACAGCTGTCGCTTGCCTTGTCTTGTAAGTATTGCACAATGCCACCAGTTAAGAAAGATGCCGTTCATTTCATCGGTATTTTGTATGATGATTCTGGTGAAGTGTCTATATATGTATAGGTCTCTCTTATAGGTAATTTTGTGAGCGAGTTATATTTATAGGGCAAAAATGCTTTCGTATGTCCGGCTGTTCCTTCTATAGGTCGCATCTCTCAATAGATTCTCGTGAAATTTTGTGAGCGAATTCGATATTTATAGGGCAAAAAATTGCCCTCCCCTGAGCCGTTCGGCCGCACAAAACAACCGTCCACATGGGCTGCGGCGCGCTTGGTTCGGGCAAGCATTCGGATCCTCGGCCGAACGGTTCAGGCGAGCGGTGATTCGCCGAACCACGACTACACTGAGCGCGCACATTTGGGTCGGCGACAAGTGATGCATCCAATAGGGTAGTTTCCTAAAAAGTATAAATTACAATATATCATTAAAATTAAAAAAAAATATGGAACTTTTAAGTTTAGAAAAAGTATGCCTTGGTTTTATTTTTTCCACCAGTAAATTTTAAGCTGCCAATAGAATCCTTACGCTTTTATAGAAACAACATTTTACGACAATTATAACTCTAAACACAGTATTTCGCTACCGAAACAGCAATTTACTTAATTTTCGATACAACGATTAGTACAAATAGCAAACTGTGACGTCATATTTCCGTGGTCCGTCTTTGAGTAAAATGTTTGGGTATTTGTTCTTTACTTTAATTGTAGTAGGGGGCACCCATACAAACATTGTTCCTCTCCGAAAACTGGTCCGAATTGCATCGTAAAAAAATCTTAGGACACAATATATTCAATATATTATGACATACGACCGTTATTCAAATGGCGCGTTGCCGCGTTGCTATAGCTATCCAATACCTATATCAGTTTGGATATCAAGCGGGCTACGCCAGCCATATTTATGCGCTACAGTTTTGACATTCACGTACCGATTTTGGCGCGGCGCCGCAGGCTCTAACCGGCTTGGTGGAACGGTCTTCAATGCCCAGCTTTAGAAACGTGAAAACGTGCTCCGTAGCTCAAGAATAATGTATAATGTATAGGTATGTCTAGTTAGTATTCTTGGATTGTTACCTACACAAAAAGCTTTCCGAGCGCATCATTACAGGAACCAATATAAGGATTATAAGGTTACAGTACGATTACTGTTAGTTAAGACCTGACAGATGGATTGCTTTCATTTAATTTTCAACTTTAAACTTATACAAATAAAATAGTTATTACTAAATCGGTAGATGTGGGTAACAGTATTCTGAAAAATGCTTTATCTATATGAAATTAAAGTTGAAAATTAAATGAAGGCAATCCATCTGTCAGGTCTTAACTAACAGTAATCGTACTGTAATGTCTGATGTTGGGACGATGTTGGGAATCTAGCGGTCTAAATATACTGGAGTGTACAACTTTTATGAATAGGACTGAATTAAAAGTTTTGCCTTGAATCTAACTTATAATTACGCTGTCGTGTGAATAAGAAATTGTTTTCGATAATCGATAAATGTTAAAACATTTAAACACAAAGTACGTACCTATTACGTAAATTGCTAAGAATATAAAGTTCCTATGCAAACCTTCGGCAGAATATGATCACACAATAAGATTTCTGGCCTTTGTTAAAACTAGTGCGAAAGCCAAATCTTGGGATATGGTGCCAAACCGGACCCCGGCGTCCCCGACGAACACCTTTAGGGCACAATCGGGGAGACGCTGAGAAGATGATGATGATGATGGTGACGACATGCAACGCGTTACTTAGGGTACTTAGGGGTACTTAGGAGTATTATGGTATGGGGTGCCATATAGTACCAACTGACAAGCTGTCGACCTTCATAAAGGAGGAGTTCTGACCGAAGGGTGTAGTTTTCCGGCGATTTCGAGGCCGGCTAGTTGACACCCAGAACTTGCGCCGCGCGTCGTTTGTGTTATGTTATAAGTTTTGTATATTGTTATGTATTTTAGTCTGTAAGGTATTTGTAAGTATGGGCCTTGTTGCCTGACTCAAATAAATAAATAAGTATAACGAATTCCACGCGGATGAATATCTACAGATAGACAGAAAATACTACTACTACTAGTTGCTTACTAGTTGCTTCGTTGACTTGGTGCTGGGTTTCTGGCGGTGGCGTAAGGTCGCTGGAGTCATCAGGGATGCCCTGTGTAAGGGTAAGTAAGGGTCCTGGAATTTGGCTCTAGCACCTAACACGACGAATCCTCAAATAAATAATGGCCGACTTTGCACTTGTGACTCCTGTCGCGCGTTTCTCTTCTACCATCCGCTAGGTAGTAGGGGAACGTCCGCCTACGGCGCGTGAAAAAGACGCAGTCCGCATAGGCCCTAATATGTCGTCGCCAAGAATATGCGGAACGTGTTCGCTTTACCCGTCCCGCCTAACGAAACTAGACATCAAGACGCAAAAAAAAAACTGCATATAGGCCACAAGGGCACTTTTACATGTCAAACGGTAATTTACAATAAAATAATTATAATCTTACACAATAGTAATTTAAAATTGGCAGATTAAGGACCGATATAAACGTTTAACAAACTAAGTTAATGAAAACAAAACAAAATTGCAAAATATCACCATTACATTCGATATAAGGTCTGTATCAGCATTAAGAAGAAGTTAATGATATTAATTCAGTATTCCAGAGATGTATAAGGTCTCTGAGCGTTAATTATTCTAATGTTCGTAGAGATGTACCTAGTCTAGCCATAAGTTCTGTTACTGGCAGTTAACAATGATTTTAAGAAAAATAATAATTCGAATTTCGAATGTTGTGTTTTGACGTAAGTACTTGGATGTTTTTGCCACCATTTATATACAATATAATATTAAAATAAGTAAATTAATAATGGAGTGGGGTGTCAAAGAAAATAGAATTGCTGTGATTGCTCTGCATAAGGTAGGAATGGAGCCGTCCCACATTTTTGAGACACTAAAAAAGTTAGAGATCAGTCGAATGTTTGTGTATCGTACCATTCAAAGATACAACAAAACGTCCTCTGTCGATGACAGTAAAAGATCTGGCCGATCACGTACTGTTAGAACAAAACAAGCCGTTAATGCTGTAAGGGCCAGAATTCGCCGAAATCCCATAAGAAAACAGAAGATCCTTTCTAAGGAAATGAAAATACCACCTAGGACACTTTCGCGTATAATCAAAGATGACTTGAGTCTTGCAGCTTACCGACGATATACAGGACATATGTTAAATCAGTCACTAAAGGACAAGAGAGTTGAAAGATCAAAAAGCCTTTTATCTCGATACGCACATGGGAAATATAAAAATATTCTTTTCACGGATGAAAAAATTTTTACTATCGAGCAGCACTACAACAAACAAAATGATAAAGTGTACGCACACAACTCTCGAGAAGCTAAAGAGATAGTTGGAAGGATTCAGCGAGGTCATCATCCCGCTTACGTCATGGTTTGGTGGGGTGTGTCGTATCAAGGCGTCTCTGAGATCCATTTTTGCGAAAAAGGAGTGAAAATTTCAGCTAAAGTGTATCAGGACACGATTTTAGAAACAGTAGTTAAACCACTAAACGACACAATGTTCAAAAATGTACACTGGACCTTTCAGCAGGACTCAGCCCCGGGTCATAAAGCTCGCACCACCCAGATTTGGCTGCAAAGGAATGTTCCGGACTTCATCAAGGCAGATGATTGGCCCTCTTCCAGTCCCGACTTAAATCCCCTGGACTATAAATTGTGGTCAGTGTTAGAGGACATGGTCTGCTCTAAACGCCATGCCAATATCGATTCTCTAAAAAAATCTTTGAAGGTAGCAGTGGCAAATTTCCCAATGGATACAGTGCGTGAATCTATAGACGTGTGGCCGGATCGTTTGAGGGCGTGTATTAAAGCTAAAGGCGGGCATTTTGAATAAAAAATATATTGTTTAGAAACCTTATTAACTTACCTATAAATACTTTACTTATGGTAAATTAATTACATCCTTTTAAAAATATGTTTCATTTCATTTGTAACAGAACTTATGGCTAGACTAGGTATACGGTCTCTAAGCGTCAAAACAAAACAAAAAAGGAACATTATGTAATATTACATGCAGATGCGTTTTATTGTTATTGACCCTGTACATCTCTGACAATATTGTCAGAGATGTACAGGGTCAATAACAATAAAACGTGTCAAGATCAGAATGTCTCTCGTCATTACGATAATAGTTAGGCACTATGCCCTTGCAAGCATAAACAGTCCGGACTTCACAAAGAGCACCCGATCACGAGTATGACGCATGGTATCTCAGCCATCGCTTCCCTCAACCATATGTTGGGGAGGTTCCCCCTGTTTTGGCATAATTTTTAGGGTTCCGTAGTCAACAAGGAACCCTTATAGTTTCGCCGTGTCCGTCCGTCTGTCTGTCTGTCCGTCTTCGGCTTAGCTCAGTAACGATTACTACTAGAAAACTGTGATTCGGCATGGATATATGAATTAACCACGCCGACAATACAATTTGAAAAAGAAATTTTTTTTAGGGTTCCTCCCCTACCTAAAGCGGGGATGTATTTTTTTTTCGTCAAACCCATGGTGTGGGGTATCGTTGGATAGCTCGTTCAAAATATTATGGGTTTTCAAATCAGTAATTCGTTTGCGAGATATTGGGCTTTAAAGCCCTAATTTTAGTTCGTCACGTGGCTGGCTAAATGGCTACTACTGGGGATGTGAAAAAAATCGTGGTAGTAGTACATACAATGAATTTAAAAGGAAAACTATCACGAACAAATAGGCATAAGTAGTTACCGAGTAATAGTCGACCAACTTAATGTGTAATTGAAAAGGCCAATTTTCGTACAAATTCGGCCGACGCAACCGCACCGCACGTCGATGTAACCAAGACAGACAGGCAACTACGGAACCCTACACTGCGCGTGGCCCGACACGCTCTTGGCCGGTTTTTACGTTGTTTTTGAATGAATGAATCAAATCTTTATCTTCATCGACCCATACCTATAGCAGTTGTTAGTTACATTTTTAACTATTGGAATTATTATGTTGTAGTACCCTCAGCCAAATTAAGTCCATTTCACTAATAACTATATAATTGTACTTATCTTATACACATTTTTTTTTTAAATACTGTTCCTCCTCAATGTGTCGATTAATGGTGCCATCACGTTTTAGGCTAATGATGATGATGAACATTATAATTCGATATTTTCCTATCCACACGCAACAGAGCCAATGTTTATATAATCCTGAAACTTCAAAGGCCGGTTTTTTAGAAAGAATTCTATTTGGCATAATCTATGTAGGCATAATTGACTTTGCGCATAAACTGTTTTGGCAGAATCGAGATTCGCATAGTTCGATTACGCCGAATTTCAATAGTCCGAATATGATTTGTGCATAATTTTGATGCTCCGAATCATGTTCACGCATAAAATATATGAGCTTATTTTTTTTTGTCGGACACTATTCTCGCAGAAATATATATATTGGCACAATATTATTTAACAGACTTTATTATTCACACAAACGTATTTTAACATTTACAAGTATTTACCTTGTAAATTATAGAAGCAATAACATTTGTTGTAATTAATATATTTTTTAAATAAACCAATTATTTTAACCTAACCTAAACCTAACCTAACCGCCAGCGTGTCGACGTCACACCGCTTCGCGGGGTGCCTATTTTCGCTTTAAGGGACACAAGCGAACCCTAACCTAACCTACTAATAATACCATTGTTACGATTGTCCGGTGTTTTTGCTACCGCGGCTTCTTAATCAACCCCAGGATTCTTCTAGTCATGTGGTTTGGTGGTCGCCGCAGGACATGGCCATACCAACTGAGCCTGTTTTCGACAAGTCTCTCTTGAATCGACGGTTGAGTGTGATGGAATCGAAAGTATATTTATATACAAAGGTGCATTCAAATTAAGTAGATGGACGGATACAGTTGAAAATACTACTTTGATTAAGATCCTGATAGGTACCTTGAGCTTTGCTTGATTAGATGGAGTCAGGTGTAATGTTTCTAAGATATTCCAAGGTATTCCATTGGTCTGCCGAATGACCATCGGTTTTGGACTGTATAATTGACTGTATAATTGAACGTGAGCTTCGCAATATTAGCAAGAATACTTTCATATTGTATTTTCCTAATTTATTTAATTTTATCGGTGTTAAGGAAGATTAGGAATATGCAAAAACATACGAAAAACATAAAAAAGCGTTGATTGAAAACAAACACGCTTTAGAACAGTACAAAAAATATTATTTCATAATTTCAATAGTATATACGGGTTAAAAATCCCGAGCACCATATTCAGCCAGAAAACACATTAAAAACATAACTCAAGTAAGTACTTAACCAATTAAAACTAATATGTAATATTGATAAAAATAATGATTCATTATTATTAATTGTTAATTATTCATTTATAAGTAAAAATAGAACCACGAAAACTAGTAGGTACGTAAATTTTTAATGATAGTCTAAATAAATTCAATTAATTAAGTCACAACTCACCCCAACGGAAGTCGACGAAGGCAATCCAGGCTTAGAAAGTTTCATATTGAGATTAGTTTTCATTAAATTTGACCAACTTCTGCTGTTCAGATTTTTTTCTTTCCATGCAATGAAATAATCATTACATGAAACAGAGCCGACCCGCGTCAAAAAAAAAATTGACCAACTTTATAATTTTTTAAGAACAACTCACGCTTGGCCAAAAATTTTAACGAGCCAAATTTGTTTACATAAAAAAACACCTAATGTCTCCTTGGTCACTTTTCCTCTATCTCTTTTAGATTCGGATTTCCCCATACTGTCCCATTTAAAAAAAACACTGTATATCCTACTAATATATCTACCAGGCTTTGTTTACTTAGTTTCTTTCAATGGCCAGTGATATAAATAAAAAATAAAATGCATTTATTCAGACTCATTTTGTCCATATTTTGTTAGTAGGTGCCTTAAAATAAAAACTAATACTAAGGTTAACTTAAATAATATTCTTATATGCTAGGCTTAAATGCAGAGAGGACCAATGCCGTGTCAGGCCACTGTCCCATCTGTCGGCCACAACGGTAACAATGTAATTAAAGTAGTCTATTTTTTTAATTTTAGATGCAAGATGGTGAACTTCGTAAAATAGTTTTTTTTTATGTGGGCCTCCTTAACCTAGACTTAAAGCCGCTTTTTGGTTGAAAAAGTATTGAAGTTTACTACGTTTATTTAAAGATATACACAGTATCAACCCAGCGGTTACACTGTATTGCAACAATAAAAGTCAATTACTTTGAAAGTACACGGGAGATCCTCTGGACTTACTTAAGCTAAGCGAAAACGCAGCTGATTGGGTGAAGAATCTAGATATTAATTTGTAAATTTGTAAAAGCGACCATGAATTGTATGCCATACGACTAAATTACTTTGTTTACCACTTTACAATGAAAGACAATCGCATTGTTTACAAGGCACAAAGTAAAGTGAATTCGGTCTAGAAAATGAATCCGCACTATACTACATGTATGCAACAGATATCGTTCAGTTGCGACACGACACAACACGACAGATAACTAGAAATCGGGTTTTATTCTCACGCTATTATATGACAGGCTGGTTTGTAATTTACCAGTCACTAAAAGTACCTTCGGCTCCAAAAGTAATCCTATATAACTCTACCTTACCCTGTAATAACTTTCATCTGCAGAAAATTACTTAAAGCATTTCAAACCTCTAGTGAAATATTAAATGCAAGTTATTAGACGGCGGGCGAATTGAAACTAGAAGGCAAAGTTCATAGAGATGACATTGGCTTAAACTGGCTTAATGTAAGGATATGTTTTCTATCAGATGATCTGGGAATTCCTAAAGCTATTAAGTCTAATTTCATGTGGTGTTTAGGGTGCAATCAACGATCGCGTGATTGAAAGTCACGCTAAGTCTGTTTTTACAAACCTATAGTAGTAGATATAGCTGTTTCGAACGGGGGTTTACGCTAGCACTGATACCTCCGATAGGTGTTTTCAGGCTTGGGTCGGCGTCGCGACGTTGCCAGTTGCGATTTGGTTTCCCGTCCGCCGCCACGGCTCAGGGCGCCCTTAGTCGCTCGACTGACGCTACGAAAGCCTGCGATATCGTAGGCTAGGCTTATCTCGTTCTATTATTTCAAATAAATACGACTTACACTTAATAAACTAGTGTTTTGAAACTTAAAGTGACTTCTTAGTGCTAAGTTTTGTGAGTGTGAAGTTAGTGTTAACCAAATTGCGGAGTTGTTAACTACGGTGCGGTGTTTGTGTTAATAACCTAAGTAAACGGCAAGATTAGGCACTTCGGAGTGTAATGTGTGATGTTGAAAATGTTTTAGTTTAATAGGATTATAACCCAAGGGGATTGCAGTTCCTGTGCTAACTTTAGGTGAGTTGATTTGAATTTGTGCTTAATTGCATCATGTAAATAAATTATAATATTTGGTCGGAAAGAGCCTCAAACATTAGTTAAGAATAAAATGATAAAATTGTTTACCTACTGAATGGCAAATTTTAGTGTTCATTAAAATTGTGGAAACTTTGATAACGATACAGTCAATGTGATGGAATCATAATGGGTGTAGAATTTATATTGAAAAAATTATATATAACTGCCTAATATATTTTCGTCACAGCCTGTGTTTGATGAAATTTCACCTGATTATAGAGACAATTTCAGCTTCAACCGCTATTACATTGTGGTCGTTTATTACGCTGCGTCATACGGCCGTCGTGTACAAAAACATACTTTTGGGCGTTCGTAGAAATTATGATAATTTGGGGCCATAATCTCCATATCTACCCTTTTTAATGCTATGCTTAAGTGATGAATACGCCTTAATATATGAAAATATTCACTATATTATTACAAAAAAGCATGTTGTAGGCAACGGTACTTATGTATACTAAATCAATTTAAAAGTAGGTATGCACTGCATTGCATCTTGCATAAAACTAAGTATCGCTCTACATAGTGAGTAAACTTTGTTGACAAACTCGTTTTCTTTAATGGGCAGATGAAGAGGTGTCAGAATAAGAGATAAGTAGATAATTATGCCAGCTCATTACAAACCACACATCAAAGAACCATACATATTTCCAAGTGATTGCACATAATACCATAACTAGATATAGTAGTATTCCATTTTTAACCGACTTCAAAAAAAAGGAGGAGGTTCTCAATTCGGTTGTATTTTTTTTTTTTCAATGTTTGTTACCTCAGAACTCCGTCATTGAAAGGCCGATTCGTAAAATTTTTTTTTCGTTTGTAACTATATGCTTCCAGGTGGGTCCCATTTTTTTCAAATACTCAATTGGATGATGGGATCCATGAGGAATTGAGGGAACTCCTCAATTATATTAGGCACGCGTGTAGTGATTTTGGTATTTTCTATTATAACTCGTGTATTTACATCTGGAAATCATAAATTTGGTGGAGTGGAATTGATGATGAAGACCACAGATGACTTATGGAATTCCTCAATTATGTACTTAAAAGTACAAAAGCATATCACAGATTCTGATAAGATTCCGTTGAAATAGCAACTAATGAAGTGCCAAAGGTGATCCTTGTGGAATCGACGGAAGTCCTCAAATATTATCGGGTCACATACAGCGATTGGGTTTTTTTTTGTCTAATAATCAACGCATTTGTTTTCGGAAATCAGTTCATGTGGTAAATTGGAAAAGAAATGTGGAAATGTTCTCGTGGCTTGGCGGAGTACTAAATTGAAATCGGTTAAAACTTTGTTTTTAAATTAAATTATATTTGTTGAAACCGGCCTTCAATTTTGATCATCAATGTCATCTTTACAATTTAGCACCCTATTCCTTGGTGCATACATATCTTTGAAGTCGACTGTATAAAATCTCCTCTACTCAGTGTGTTTCCTGATTAAAATGTAAGCTTTATATTACTGATTGATTTTCAGATCATGACCGTCGCTACGTCCGGGTGTCATAATTTTATAGTTTTAGTAGTAGTCAGATTCACTTTTGACCACTTTTCACGTCTAATATTGTTGTAGGTTATTGTACATTCCGCATCAAACACATACCTCGTGCAAACATACAAAGCATATGTGAAATGATGCTAATAAATCCACGGTATAATATTACTACCCGGGCGACATGCTTCGACTTCAGGATGAGTGTGTTTGCGGCAAAGGTGAGTTAACCGTGGATTTATTCGTATTTTGAAGTGAAAACTTATTTAGCGGCGCTGTGCACTTTTTGGGATGGGGAAAAATTGTTAAACTCGCCACAGGTCACGTGACTGTAAGATGAGATTCAGTGTTGCCAGATGCCAGAATACAAAAAGCGGGAGCTGCGCTTTCAGAACGCGGATTTTAAAATAAAAATGCGGATTTGCGGAATAGGTACGTTTATAGGTTTTTGAGAGGTGAGATCTCATCTTACGCATGATGCGTAGACAGGCCGACAGGACTCGGGGTTTTTTTAAATACTGATAATTAAAGCAATTCGTGCAAAATTATTCCCTAACCATTCCAAAATATCAAAATGCACAACGTTAATATTCAAGTTTTCACTTCTGCCGGCACTCCCAGAGTGCAACCCGGTCTTTTTTTAACCTCCGACGCAAAGTTAATATAAATTATAAGTTTAACGTGTCGTGTGTCTGTGTATCTGTGTATCTGTCTGTGGTTTCGTAGCTTCCAAACGGATAGACCGATTTGAATGCGGTTTTTTTTATTCGAAAGCTGATGTGATCCCAAATGTTCTTAGCCATGTTTCATGAAAATCTGTTTAGCCGTTTTTGAGATATTGGACTTTGAAATGAAAATGTCGGGGGTTTTTCAACTTTGAAATAATATGTGATTCTGGCTTTAATGCCAAGGCTGTACGTATGTATATTTTTTCTTACGATGGTAACATATAGTTTATGACTTGACTGTAGGTACAGTCGACTTTAAAAATATGTCGCTATCGATATTTTTATCTTATTGCCGTGTAACATGGCGAACAAATGAATGCTCTTATTGAAGTTGACTGTGAAGCAGCTTCAAATTGTTAAGGAAATAACTAAACTACCATAAAACCTATTTTAGTTAACATTCCGCTGAGTTTGTCTTAGTTATCAGTCATCTTGACATTCGTTAGTGAAAAAAGGGCAAAACATTTGAGTTGCCAAAGGCATGTACATTATGAAAAAGGTGTTTCTAAATTCTTGTATATCTAGGTAAACACCTTGTTAAAGATACAATTAAAACAGATTATCTAGGTAGGGGTTCCTTTTCAGTAAACCTGCCCGCTGTATGGTTGAGATTATTTATTTTGGGCGACTTTTTATAAAACTCTCATTGGAATTGGAATCTTCTGCCTTGGACGGTACAGTTGCTTTTTGAATGGACAACTTTGATGCAATTCGACCAACTCAAATAGTCTCTAGTATATTTATATTTTATATCTACATAATTTAACGATGCTAACAGTTCTCTTGTCTGCTTAAGCCGTCACGTTGTATGTATTTAAAGAACAATTATCATCACAATATGGACTAACTCAGATAAGAGATCACATAGTAGCTAGTTATTATATTTTATCTCGTACCGTCTTTAAACAGTTCGTTCAAATACTAGCAGGCATGCAGACATTGACAAATACAATGAATTATTCGTATCTGACTATTATGTATCCAATTGATAATGTATTCGAATTGCGAAAGTTAATCTTATTCGATGTTATGATTGAGGCCGAGCAAATATACGGATTACCAATATTACCATACATGATCAATCAAAACGCTTGCAGCATATTAGATAACGAACGGACGTCAAATATATTTTTCTCCTACTATTTGAAGTAACTTGGTTTTACGATAAATTCCATTGCTCATGTTTTTTTCGAGTGAGCAATGATCGGTATAACAATTACCTATAGATATATTTTCATTGGATATAACAACATTTTACCGACCGAGCGAGCGAAGCGGATGCTTCCGCTTGGACGAAAAATCGTTTTTCCTCATGTCCGGATGTTTGGATTTCCCCCTGTTCTCGCCTAGAGCTTACATTTCTCATGAAATGTTGTGAGTAGCAGTGTCTCAAGACGAGAGTCTTTAACCAGTGTGTGTTGCCAGTGATGACATATGACACTGAAACGTGGTCGCTTACTATGGGCCTCATAAGAAGGCTCAAAGTCACCCTAAGGGCTATGGAGAGGGCTATGTTGGGAGTTTCTCTGCATGCGTGATCGCATCAGAAATGAGGCTATCCGCAGCAGAACCAAAGTAACCGATATAGCCCTCCGAATCGCTAAACTTAAGTGGCAGTGGGCGGGGCACATAGCACGTAGAACCGATGGCCGTTGGGGCGGAAAGGTTCTCGAGTGGCGGCCACGAACCGGAAGGCGCGGCGTGGGTAGGCCCCCCGTAAGGTGGACTGATGACCTGGTAAAGGTTGCTGGAGTCCGCTGGATGCGGGTGGCGCAGGACCGGCCACTTTGGCAGCAGGCCTATATCCAGCAGTGGACGTCTTTCGGCTGATATGATGATGATGATGATGATGTTGTGAGTAGTTTCGGTAAGTATACAGATTTTTTTTTCGAATGGGTTTTTCGAAATTTTGTAAAATAGCAGAGATATGGGTTGAAAAGGTAAGAAATTGCAAGAAAGGGGTCAGCGTTGACTACTGACTAATCACTCAAGGGGCATAGTAAACTTTTGATGCAACAACATAACTACAACTTAGAAAAGTTGAAAAACCCCCGACATTTTCATTTCAAGGTCCAATCTCTCAAAAACGGCTCAACAGATTTTCATGAAACTCAGGCTCACAACAGCTTTCGATAAAAAAACCGCATTCAAATCGGTCCATCCGTTTGGGAGCTACGATACCACAGACAGATACACAGATACACAGACACGTTAAACTTATAACACCCCTCTCTCTGCGTTGGGGGTTAAAAATAGATAATTTCATGGTGTAATGTTTAATAAATATAAAATATATTAGATATAACGTTTACCTAATATAATGAATATATGCTATAAGTATTATGTAATGAAACGATGCTTGCTAGACGAACACTGATTTATTCATATATCAATGTGGGTACACTTATATTCGACTACCTACCAGTATGTTACATATAATATACTACATCTCTCTCGTTATGGAATCAACAATCAATCAATTGCACATCTGTTAACAGAACCCTATATTTAGTTTGGTTACATAACATAACAGATGTTCCATTTTATTGCATTAATCCACTTATCTTTAAAATGCATACCTAGATTCAAATATAGTCAATTACTAGGTATACCTGTATACTAAACATACTACTTTGCTTTGATACCTATCTTATATTATACCCTTCACCTACCTATTCACACAATACATAAACATTTATGATACCTAACGATAGTTTTGTAGGTATCGTAAGTTAGGTACTTTGTTTATACACTACTGGATCTCTTAGCCGATACTTAGTTAATAACAATGATATTTTTATTAGATAGACACTTGGGTATGATCGATTAAAGTAGTGTGTTTTTAGTATTTGATTTTCGTTAAAAAGAAGTACTTAGCTAGCTAGAATGAAAATGTTTTTATTTTATTTTATTTAAACATGCAATTAAAAGTATATTAAAACCTATCCGATTTTAAAAATATGCAAGTGCCTGTTCAGCCAGTTTTTGAGCTCGACTCCTGGTTAGCGGTGGATTCACTTCCACTGGCGGAACAGGAATTGACAATTTAGTATCTCCTTGCGTAGTCCCGCCCGAGGCAGCGGGAGGTGCGGGAGGTGCGGGAGGTGCGGGAGGCGGAGGTGCCGGGTCGCTGCCCTCTAGCGGCTCCCGCTTCAGCTCTCGGCTGATGATGTGGCGGCGGTTCCGTCTGTACTTACGCCCTACTGCATCCTGCAGTATGTAAGACCGTGGTTCCGCTGCTCTAGTGACAACTTTCATAAAACGCCGGGTACTGCCGTCCGCTACTACTACCTTGGTATTGTTATGTAGTGCAGGGAGGTCCCGGGCCGTTTTGTCATAGTTTGATTTTATTTTTTGTCGTTGCAACTTAATCGCCTCGTAATTGTTTTTATTGTCGACTGGCTCCGTAAGCAATGATTTATATGTCGGTAACCGCGTGTTTAACCGCCTGCCAAAAAGGATTTGCGCGGGTGAATCAATTTTATCCCGTGGCGTAGCCCTATAATTTAATAGGCTAACGCGATAATCCTGTCCGGACTCCAAACACTTTTTTAGCAAGTTCTTGACAGTACGTACAGAACGCTCGCTCTTTCCGTTCGCTTGGGCATACATAGGTGATGAAGTGGTATGCTTAATTTCCCAGCCTGACATAAATTGTTTGAACTCTCGGGAGTTGTACGCGGGGCCGTTATCTGTCACCAATTCCATCGGTATTCCGTGGCGACAAAACTGCTCGGTCATTGATGTGATGACAGATTTACTATTTATATTGTGCATCTCATTGACTTCCACATAATTCGAGAAATAATCTACTAGCAACAGATAGTATTTCTTTTTATACTCGAATATGTCGGAGCCTAGCTTGCACCATGGCACGTCAGGCACCGCGTGCGGGCGCAGCGTCTCGCGGCGCGGCGGCGGCGCGTGCAGCGCGCAGGCGGCGCAGGCGCGGACGGCGGCCTCCACCTGCTCGCCCAGCCCCGGCCAAAACATCACCTCGCGCGCGCGCCGCTTGCAACGCTCAATCCCCAGGTGGCCCTCGTGTACTCGCCTTACCATTTCCCCGCGCAGCGCCGCAGGAATAAAGACACGATCGTCTTTCAAAATAAGTCCGTCTGTGTACTGCAGATTTCCCCTGTACGGCCAAAAAATACGACAAGACATGTCCACATCGTATTTGTTCTTGGGCCACCCTGTGACTATGTAGTTAATTAACGACTTACATACATCGTCGTTGTTTATATGTGTCCTAATTTTACTCAATTTGTCGTCACTAAATTGCAAATGTTCAATCAAAAAACAAGTTTGTGCTTCTAAATCCCTATTTAAACGTTCATTCATTAACTCAGGTAATGCCGCACGCGACAACGTGTCAGCAATGTACATTAACTTCCCTGGTGTGTACTGAACTCTTACGTCGTACCCTTGCATGCGCAGTATCATCCGCTGTAAACGAGCTGGGACCGATGATAACGGCTTTTTGAAAATTGATTCAAGCGGCTTGTGGTCTGTCTGTATGGTAACATCACTCCTGCCAAAGATATATTGATTAAAACGTTCACAGGCGTGAACTATCGCTAACATTTCTTTTTCGATTTGCGCGTAACGCCGCTGAGTGTCCGTTAGCGTTACGGAAGCGAACTCGACCGGCCGCCCGCCCTGCAGCAGCACAGCGCCCAGCGCTTCTGAGCTAGCGTCCACTGAAACTACCACTGGGAGCTCACTCGAATATAGGGACAATACCGGCGCGGTTGAGATTTTGGCTTTCAGTATCTTTACCGCTTCCGAATGTTCTCGGTCCCATAACCATTCTGAATCCTTTCTAAGAAGCCCTCTTAGAATAGCCACCGATTCAGAATAGTTCGGAATAAACTTAGAAAGATAGTTCACCATTCCCAGGAATCGCTCAAGTGACTTCCTGTCGGTCGGGTCGGGCATATCGACAATTGCCTGCACTTTAGCTTGGTCGGGTTTCATCCCCTCCGCGTCGAATACATGACCTAAGTACACAATCTGTCTCAATCCAAATTTACACTTCGCTTTATTGAACCTGATACCTATTTCTCGTGCTCGCTGCAGGAGACGCTCGAGACGGGCGTCGTGCTCCTCTTTAGTCGCTCCCCAAACTATAACATCGTCTATGAAAGAATCAGTGCCATCCAGATCTTCCAGGTGTTGTCGCACTCTTGCATGAAAGACCTCTGGTGCACAACTGACTCCATATGGGAGTCTCAAAAATTGGTACCTACCGAAGGGACTGGCGAATGTGCAAAGATCTGAGCTAGCCTCGTCCAACTGCAACATCCAGAACCCGCAGCGCGCGTCCAGCACGCTGAACCAGCTGGCGCCGCGCAGGCGTGCCGCCATCTCGCTCACCGTGGGCAGCGAGAAATGCGCACGCTTGACGGCTGTGTTAAGCACCCGCGGATCTAGACAGACCCTTATTTCCCCGTTCTTTTTAGCCGCTATTACGATAGGATTAACCCATTCCGTTGGATGTGTCACCTTACGTACGACACCCATATTTTCCATCCTAGTTAATTCCTCCCGCAATTTGTCCCTCATGCCCATAGGGACCCTGCGAGCAGGACATACTACTGGCTGAACTGTCTTATCTACCACTATCGTATGTAATCCTGGCAATTTTCCTAACCCATTAAATAAATCCGCATAGCTATCTATATTGAGCAAGTCTACCCTTCGAACAAGGCCTAAATGTACGCATCCATCTAATCCCAAAATATTTTGACATCGCATTTTAGCTACCACGAAATTTACATCAAAATATTTGTCCTTAAATTTTAACGCTAGAGTACAGGCGCCAATTATTGGAACAGTGTTACCAGTATAGGAATAAACTTTTTTATTATAAGGAACAAGCTCACAATTCAACTCTAAGCGATCAAAGTCACATTTAGAAATTATGTTCAGCATAGAACCAGTGTCTAATTTAAAAGCGAGTTGCTTACCCTTAACGTCCATATACTCAATCCACTGATTGGACCTTTCTCCGCGCCGTTTTTGCTCCTCGACCACGTCAACGTAAAAGGCGTCACTTTCTGAACTGTCCGTCAGCTCCGAGACACTCACATTATGCACAATACCGACCGGCTTACTACTACACACTCGCGCGAAGTGGCCCCGACGGTCGCATACAAAACACGTCGCTCTCACGGCCGGGCACCGCTCCTCATCTCGGCAGGCCCCGTTGCCGCAGCGCGCGCACGGCGCCCGCGGCCGCTGCCGGCGCCCGCGGCCGGGCTGCTCGCGCCGCGGCGCCCCGCGCTCCCGACCCGCCGTAGCCCGCGCGGGCCATCGCGAGACGCGTCCGCCAACCAGATCGTCCACTTGCACCTTCAACTCCTCGAATTGTTTACTCTCCTCCTTAGACATCTCGTCCGCTTCGCAGATCTGTATTGCCTTTTCCAAGGTCAAGTCGTCCGCTCTCAAAAGCCGATCCCTGACTACATTATTGGTGATACCGCAAACTACGCGGTCTCTTATCAATCCGTCCGTCAGTTTATCAAACTCGCACCCTTGACTCAGCAGTCTTAAAGCTGTTACATATTGGCTAATCGTTTCACCGTCATTTTGGTTGCGCGTAAAGAATTTAAAACGCACCATAGTTATGTTAATTTTGGTCCCAAAATGCAAATCAAACTTTTCTTTTATGGTTTGAAGGTTTTCCTCCTTTTCAGCTGCTCCAAATTCAAAGGTGGAGTATATCTCGTAACCCTCCGGCCCGATGAGGTTCACCAGCAAGCTCGCCTGCACATCTTTTGGCTCCTTATTCACTCCGGATGCTTTAATAAATACACAAAAGTGTTTCCACCATCTCTGCCACGCCGCCGCCCGCGCGCCCGGGCTTCCTTCAATCTGTAACTCCGGCGGCGGTCGTGCATGCTCCATAGCTTGTTTTTCGATAGAACACACCTTAAACACTATGTAAAAGCAATAACCGATACTATGAATTTAAAATCGTTAATAAACTCAAGAAATAGATCCCGCCGCTGCCACCATGTAATGAAACGATGCTTGCTAGACGAACACTGATTTATTCATATATCAATGTGGGTACACTTATATTCGACTACCTACCAGTATGTTACATATAATATACTACATATTAGTGGTATAATGTGTTGTAAGATATAAACATATTAAAAAAACTAGAATGAAAGAAAATCGATGCTGGTACTTCGCCGGCCGCTGCCGCGCGGCACCCTCGCTTCGCTCGCTCGGCTCGCGCGCTTCAGGGTCGCAGTTAACCTAACACTCCTCCTCGCTTCGCTCGTCGTACCTACACCGACCCGCCTTAAAGTAGAATAGGTAGGTAATCCGATATCTAGAGGTAAAGGTGGCAAGGCTTAGAGAGTAGTATATCATTTGAATAATATTTCAAATGTTATGTACTATATTATTAAGATTTGTATATGGCCTACTTTTCTGGCACAGTTTCGTGTCTGTTGGAGTCACATTTCTAACCCAATATAACCATTTTTTTGCCAAACAAATATTATTATAAATAGTATCTAGTACGTATTCCAGATACCATATACCATTACGTACTTCATTATACCCACTGAACGTTATATCGAACATAGTTATATCACGTTATACCATATTACTGTTAGATTAATAGTTGTTGTTATATTACAAGTTCATACCAAATGTTGATATACCAAAAGTGCGTTATATCCCTTAACCGATATATCGATCAGTAATATATCAAAAGTTGTTATAGCGTTACGCCTCACCCTTATCTGTAAACTAACTTCCCGCGCCGCTACGTTTGTGTATTACTAAGAATGCAAGTAAAGCCATCGGGTACAATAAAGGGTAGTTTCCGTTTACCTAACTTACAAACACGCAGAATTTTTCTCTTTATAATATCAGTATAAATACAAATGCGTAGGTATTAGTTGTTTATTAGTTGTATTAAAGTAGACATGAGTAGTTCGCGAATGAGTGATTCAAATGAAGTACTTCACTTGGTGTCACTCTTTCGTTCACTAGTTTAGTTCGGATTCATATACTTCAATACTTCAGTATATCATTTAGAAAATTGCTAGTTAATTCTGCCTATTGATCATTGAATATGATTCGATTCGATGATATGAGTGATTTAACTTTATTTTAATTTTAAATACGGCTAGTAACTCAATAGTTCATTGAAAGAGACGCGTACGACTGATATGATATACTCAATCTAATCTATCAATCTATATCAACTGATGTAGATGCACCTCTAGAGCTACTGAACTAAATTGAACTAGTGAACTAAAAGAGTGATATACTTCACAACGAACGAAAGATGCATATCAATCTTTTCTTTTTAGTGACACATTTCGCGCATGACTATATTAAAGTAACAACTAATAGACGTTACGTACTTACGATAGCTTCCAAAACGACGTAATATCACGTAAGCAAGAAATATACTTGCATGCTTGTCTTGGCTTGTATTGAATAATACGTATAAACATTTATATAATTGACGACCGCTTTAGCCTAGTTCTTAGTGACCCTGCCTACGAAGCAAGAGGTCCTGGGTTAGAATCCCGGTAAGGGCATTTATTTGTGTGATGAGCACGAATATTTGTTCCTGAGTCATGGATGTTTTCTATCATCATCATCATCATATCAGCCGAAAGACGTCCACTGCTGGACATAGGCCTCCCCCAAAGAGTGCCACAATGACCGGTCCTGCGCCACCCGCATCCAGCGGACTCCCGCGACCTTTACCAGGTCATCAGTCCACCTTGTGGGGGGCCTACCCACGCTGCGCCTTCCGGTACGTGGTCGCCACTCGAGAACCTTTCCGCCCCAACGGCCATCAGTTCTACGTGCAATGTGCCCCGCCCACTGCCACTTAAGTTTAGCGATTCGGAGGGCTATATCGGTTACCTTGGTTCTGCTGCGGATAGCCTCATTTCTGATGCGATCGCACAGAGAAACTCCCAACATAGCCCTCTCCATTGCCCTTTGGGTGACTTTGAGCCTACTTATGATGTTTTCCATGTATTTAAGTATTTATTTGTCTATATATGTATGTATATCGGCGTTTAGTACATACCCATAGTACAAGCTTAGCTTAGTTTGGGACTACATAGTTTTTGTGTAAGATTGTCCCCTAATATTTATTTATTTATTTTATATAATATTATGAATAAATGAGTATGAGTGCAAGGAATTTTGGTTAGATACACTAGGTACAGCGTATATCGCAGTCCTTGTAATGACCAGTTTCATGTTCAGTTCGCGTATGAGTTCTAAACTGCGATAAATTAACGCTAATTTCTATGCTTTACGTAACTTATGACTCATGGCAATATTAAATATGTTTATAGTTGTACCTCAATTCGGCAACAAACTACATATTGAAATGCGATTGGTATTAAAGTCGTTCACGGGCTTTAACCCATTCAGGGCCCATGACGACAGACCGCCGTAGTTGCTTTCCGCTACATTACTCCAGGAAAAATACGGTTTTGAAAAACATTAATTCATAATAGCGTTTTTTTTGTTGATTTCATTTTAAAATGTTATTCTAAGATGCTCTATTCAAGAATCCGATAAACTTTCCAGCCGGAAGTAATTATGTAGATTTAAATGAAGCATGCATTCTCTTTTTTGTATGATTTATCTTGAATATTATAGAGCAAATGTAACTGAACCAAAATAAAGACAAAAACATTGATCAATATTTTTTCTGACTTTTTAGAACCTAGTTAATTTATCATTTTTCCGATGTCTGAAATTTTGTCGGATTCTGTCGCTGGGTAACTATTTAATTGATAATATATCCGTTACACAGAAAATATAAGCTATTATAAATTATTTCCAAAATTGACAGATTTTGCATACAAGTTGTCAGTTCATTGACTGGACTACATACGAGGAAAACCACGGGATCGGCTACGAGCGTAGCGCGTAGCGATTCTTGGCCCTTAATGTGGCTTTTGGCTATCGGTGAGAGTTTTTTTATGTCACCGGAGTTTCAGAATCAACTTTGAATTTCCAAGTCCCTCTAGCCCCCATGCATGCACGTTGTCTTCGCCATGTTAGAATGTCGCTGTAAATGGAACCGTCTGGGAGGACATCATAATCATTATCATTTGTGAGAGAGCGCTGCATATGATACTGATACTGACATTGAATATTCGATTCATTATTAGAGTTGGGCATTTTCAATAATTCATGTACCCAATTAGCGTAAGTTGTTAAACAATGATTAAATTGGTGTCAGTTTTGTGACGACAATTTCAGGTTGCATAAAAATAAACTTTTTCTCCTCAATTCAATCATATGCATATACGCGTTATTTAAATGTGAAACAAGTTCATTTTCACATCATTTGTTTGTTTAACTTTCGTCACAAAACTGACACTGAGTTAATTTTTGAAGTAAAAACTTCTTTAGCGGCGCTGTGCACTTTTTGGGATGGGGAAAATTTGTTAAACTCGCCACAGGTGTAGGAGCGTAGGAGGTCACGTGACTGCAAGATGGTGAGAGATTCGGGACGAGGCTTGGGGGTGAGGGGGCACCGATGCCGTAGTACGAGACTGGCTGCGCCATTCGAGTTAGCGAGAAAAAGGGCGCAAACAGCATGCAATCCGCGGCGCTTACCCGTTCCGCCGAGTCGGCGCCGACACACAATAAGTTCTCACGCGCTAATTTGCAAGTGAAATAGTTTACTTCTGTCGCTACGGTATTCTTCGATTCGAAATGTAAAGTATTCAAGTTTTCACTTCTGCCGGCACTCCCGGAGTGCAACCCGGTCTTTTTTTTTATTTAACAACTTACGCTAATTGGGTACACGATTTTTTAAAAATTTCCAGTTACGTACTGTCGCTGAATACATTTTCTCGCGCTACCCTACCTATTCAGTTTAATATTAACTGGTATTTGCCACACTCCACTCATTTGACTAGTGCTAGTGTAAGAGAGAGCGCCATAACCAATACGATTCCAATCTGATTGTAAATTGCAATACGTAAACACGTTATGGAATAGAGACCAAGGTCACGGTTATGGTTAGTGTGATAAATTTATTATAAAATTGATCGGCGTATTTTTAGCTTTCCGTGGAAACGCTACACTGTGTTCATTTGCTTAAAACATTCACTGCCAGGAATCGCTACGCGCTACGTTCGTAGCCGATCCCGAAGTTTTTCTCGTATGTAGTGGAGAGCGAGCGGAGGGCGTACTAAATGATTTCCATGGTTGCGATGGTTGCTCATTATTTTTCGCAAAACCGTGACCAGCACCCAAAGTCAGTCGGATATGTATATATTGTGCTTATACTCTTCTATTTAGCGTAGTTACACTCGCCATTAATTCGGGGGTCACATTTTGCTTAAAGAGTGAGTGAGACGCTATGCACATTGTACAAAATCTTGGACAAGTGTTATACTACCCTAATCTACGCTCGTAGCGCTACGCCCTAATCCGTAGCAGCTTAATCTCCATAAGTAGCGAAAATCACCTGTAGCCCTTTGGAGAGGGCTAACGCATGTGTGACTAGCGCTAAATGGACCATATATGTTATTTATGGGCTATATTTTTAATACTCGTCAGGATGCTCAAGAATAATTCCAGCACCTTAAAATTATTATAGTGTTTAGATATTTGTGAGCAACTTCTTTGCTCCGATATATCTGATGTCGAGTGTACGTGTATGTCGTGCATGGTAAGATACGTACATTTAAAATTTGAAATGCCTAATATCAAACATATTGTACGACGCAGGATAAGCAGTAATCGCACTACGAGGCGATAAGCTGCATACAAATGTAAAAAAAAATCGCGTCATAATTTTTTTTTTTCTGTTTTTTCTTATCAGAACACGATACCTGTTAAGCTCTTGATCGGCGTACATACATTCCTACAATGAAATTTTAATCATCGTGATGTGGGGAATTGAAAAAGTGATGATTTTTTCCTATGTTTACATACATCTAATCTAGGAGCTAATAGACCGTGGACCCACTCCCAATACACCTACGGCACATGACAACATGATAGAATCCATGGCAGCAGATTGAGAAAGTTGTGCTGAGCAAGAAAAAAATTTTTTTTTTTTTTTTTATCCGAATGTAAAAAATATATATTTATTTTTGCTCAGCACTACTTCTCGACCTGCTGCCATGCATTTTATCATGTTATTATGTGACGTAGGTGTATTGGGAGTGGGCCCACGGTCTATAAGATGCCACAGACACACAGATACACATTTTAAACCTATCAGACCTATCACAAGCTTCGTTAGCGTCGGGGGTTAAAACAACGCAAAAAGAAGTACACAGACATAATACAAAAAAATACAAAATATTTTATTGATTTAAAACACAGTGGTTTACAGAGGGTAAGGTTGATGCCTCTCATTAGGTATTCACCCCCCTACTGCATATGTAGTTTCTAGGAAAACGTCTTGAGAAGTTTACGCTTGTTGCTAATCGCAGTTATAAGCGAAGCGAGTAAGTGAAGTGAAGTAGAGAGATGGATTTCATCTGCCCTATTTTAACAACTTGTGAATTGTTACCGGACTATGTATGTCTTTAAACGATGAAAATAATCGAAATAAATATTTCACGTTAGGGTAGTATTATGAAGTAATGCTATGGTATACGCATATTCAATTGAATGCAATCCAATTATTGATAAAATACAAGTATTTTACATGTCAGTCTTTAAATATGTACTTATGTTATCGAATACTTAACATAATTTCCCCTCCTCCTTGCGTCGTGTTCCTCATTGCTAAAGGTCGTGAACTCCCCGATGTGAAGTTAGTGTTTTCTGCACCAGAGGCTCTAGTATAAGTTTTACCGAAACAAAACGTTACAATCGCGTTTGCGTTTTACCCTCAACTTGTATGGGATTTGACAGCTGAACGCGAACGCGGTCGTAACGTTTTGTTTCGGTAAACCTTATACTAGAGCCTCTGTTCCGGTACTTAGCAGCGTGGAGTGATTCACGCAAGTTGGAATCCGTGCCGAGCGTATTTGATCGGCCCATCTACATAGTTGGACTCCTCCTTCTTGGTCGTTTGCCATCCACCTTGCCGGTAACACACGCACATAATTTATGTAACCAATATAATATGTTTCGATCAATTCGTAATGTCGTAGGTCTAGGGCACTTGGAAAAATTCAACAAACCAACGAACAGATAGACAAAAGGGTAAGTCCCTAGGTTATATCATTTTTGTTAAATACCTTTGTTTTATATTATAAGGTGCTTCCAAATTAGATGCCAATACTTTCAGAGCTGATAGTACTCGTCCCTAGAAGTAGACTTAAGTATAAAACTAACTTAACACATTCACTACCAAGAATCGCTACGCGCTACGCTCGTAGCCGATTCCGTGGTTTTCCTCGTATGTAGCGGAAAGCGACTACGGCGCTGGCGCCCGCTAGGCGCGTTCCTGGTAGTGAAAGTGTCAAAGTTTATGTTAGATTTTGGAGAAAATTAGGAAAACAACTGTGCCACGTAATAATACCCTGTTAATGAGATGTTAAAATTGGTACCTATTGAAAATTATGTAAAGCTAGTTGCCTTATAACATTTTTGCCGCCAATCTTAATCAATGTCATCGATGACAAACTAGGACGCTCACTTGACAGAAAGTGATAACCACCTTGCCAGTTAAATGCACAGAATGATTATGTTTGGGCAGCATTTTAATTTAATTATTTAGTCCGGAAAATGAAAACAAAAATGTCCTATAAAAGTTTTCTTAATACCTATTTAAACTTAATTATTTTTATGTTAGTTGACATCTCTTAAAGTATTGGCATCTAATTTGGAAGCCCCTCATACAGGGTGTCCCGTAACTCAACGATAACCTGGTACCGGGTGAGAGGCCAAGGTATACCAGTTATGAAAAAAAAAAGAAAAAAAACCATGTCACTTAGTCAAGCGAAAAAGATGACAATTTGACACCCTTGGTCGCTTTTTTAAGTACTGTGATCACATTTTCCACAATTTTACAGTGATTTTTTTAATAATGTAATCTCAAATAACAGTGATATTAATCGAAACCACAAATCAAAGTAATAAACATTCCTAAATTAATTAAAATAAAAAGTTTTGACGAGTTATGGTTCATAAAATTATTGTCAGTCAACTTTGACACTACATGTTGGAAAAAAAAATGTACCTCACTACCCTTGGCAAGTTATTTTAAAAGATGGCCTATTTAGTATATATTTAAAAATGTTACAACACTTGCCACTTTTCTTGCCATAGCACTGTTATTTGAGATTACATTATTAAAAAAAAACACTGTAAAATTGTGAAAAATGTGATCACAGTGCTACCAAGGGTGTCAAATTTTCAAGTTTTTCGAAAAATGACTAAAGTGACATGGATTTTTTTTCTAATTTTTTTCATAACTGGTATACCTTGGCCTCTCACCCGATACCAGGTTATCGTTAAGTTCCGCGACACCCTGTATAGATACTAATCTGATAAATACATGAAATGCGTGACGTACCTAGTTGGTAAAGTCCGGAGCAACCCGATATTTAGAATGCACTACGCAGTTAGAATTGCATGAGCAGCTAGTAATATTTCAAGTCGGAGCCATGAAAGTAGGGATACCTTAATAAAGTTATAACATACCGGGTCCATTATGACGTGGTTGTCACATTGACTGGTTAACACATTCACTGCCAAGAATCTTTCACCGATATTTAGAATGCACTACGCAGTTGGAATTGCATGAGCAGCTAGTAATATTTCAAGTCGGAGCCATGAAAGTAGGGATACCTTAATAAAGTTATAACATACCGGGTCCATTATGACGTGGTTGTCACATTGACTGGTTAACACATTCACTGCCAAGAATCGCTACGCGCTACGCTGGTAGCCGATCCCGTAGTTTTCCTCGTATTTAGCGGAAAGCGACTACGGCGTAGACGCCCGCTAGGCGAATTCATGGTACAACGTGGTACAACAAGTGTTAATTAACCTTCCTTACGAACGAACCATCATAGACCATAATCTTTACTCATCATGGGACCAGGAATGGACCAAAATATATCGTGTCTATACACTTTGAAGTCATTGTACTCAAACTGATTTTAATCGGCTTTTGCAATTAATTAGTTCATAAATAAAATAAGACATTAATATTAATTAAATTCTATCTTATTTTCACATAGCTCCAGCTGTTTTCCATTAACGTACGATATTGCATTGTTTATCGGACGAAGTTAATTGATAATCCGATATTATCTCTGATACCTACATTCAGCAGGTTGATTACGTAACGTACAATAGTACGTACAGTCAGGGGTAGTAAAATACGTGCCTACATAAATAAGGACATAAATATCTCTACAAGCCTTTATGACATTAACAATAGAGTCCTGTACAGATTATGTATGTCCTTATTTATGTACTACCCCTGATTGTACGTTAGATAGATCTAAATGTCACTATTTGTATGGGAAAACGATCGCTGATTTGTCCTAACTTCGAAAAGTTACGTGATTATCGATCAGACGTACGGCGTTTACGTTTTTTTGTTACTTTGTAATAATGTAAAAAAAAAGACATATATATGTCGATTGTATCATGACAACCCAAACGAGGATTTCAGATAATCATTAAACGCGTAAAGCTCCCTGAGCTTATTTCAATATCTCGACATTTGTTTTGTTCAATCATCGTCAAATACATATGTACACTTATCGCATTATTACCAAGGAATAAGGTGCAAAAGTGTAGACATAATTATCTTCGGCGTTGATCGAGTTACACAGGATGCTGTCTATGCCTAATCAGTAATCACATCAATATTAAGCTGCGAGGCGGGATGCGAGCGGTCAAGCGAGAGTTCGCTTTGCGCCCCCAGGGCAGGCTAAACAAAATGAAGTATTTTGATGTTGTTTTTACCGCCTTACTGTATACAAAAAGGCATAGCCAGTACACGTAAATAGGCATTGTGATGTATGATCATTTTATATTCTTAGCTACCTAGGAAACCTTTTGGGCTACCACAAACGGTAAGTATACCCCTTTCGGACGGTCTGAAAGGGATACTTTGGCTTTTTTCGCGGCGCTGTTATTTTATTTCAGAAGGTTCTCATTCTACCGTTGTGTCTACTTTTTTAACCTATTGTTTGGCAATGTATTTCTGGATATATTTAATCATTGAGTACCTTTTTATTTACTTTTACTGTCCGAATCGTTTGGACAATTCAATTTAAGCTAAAACTAAAAGTCATGTTTATTTTTGTTAAACAGGTATTGTGTTGTACCTATCTTGTTTCTTACTTTGTGATTGTAAATTGGTATTGACCGTTCCACCATATTTTTTCAATTTTTTTTTTCTTATAGAGTACCAATGGCTGCAAAAAAATGTTACATAGTAAAAAAAGCCAATTAAAGGAACTCACAGATATAAAATAGAGTATTTGTCCTCAGATCATATCATATCATATCATTTATTCAGTAATAATCTTACATTGTCATTGTTCATATACATTTCACTTAAAGAAAAATTAAGGATAAAAATGCGGAGATTCAATTAAATAGTAATTACAATATTTACAATGTCAATTTAGATAATTTAGAATATATGGGATACAAAACAAAATAAAATAAACGTCAGGTCTCATTATTCACATCGATGAACCCATTCACTGAGTAATAGGCCCCTTACCAATAAAGCTTTTAAGTGTGGATTAAAAACTGAAATGGTGTTCGTACTTTTAATGCCAAGTGGAATTTTATTATAGATCTTAGATCCAACGGGCCTAAGGCCTACTATTTTATCACTTTTCGCTGTTTTTCACTGTTACAAGTGAAAATGTTTATCTATGTACTCGAAATAGTACCTATATATAATTCATAAGAACATTAACTACATCAAAGTTCAAAGTTCTAAAACAACGAGGTTAAATAAAGGTCTGCAAGTGTCAAAATTAAAATAATTATCCACTCACTTGCTTGTGGCAACCACAGTTGCCAAATTTGCAGACCCCTAATCTTATGGTGGCAACTGTGATTGCCAAACGAAGTATGGCCTGCTTTGATAATGAAAAATTTGAAGCAATTTAGGCTACCATTTTTAAAATACGAAATCAAGTGAGCGGTTATAATTATACCTGATAGGTATCCTCAGAGATACTCTGAGTGTCAAAAACTAAGTAATAAAGTAATAAAATCAAGTGAGAACAAAGTGAAATTTCTCATGTCAATTCCGCTGAACACTAATAATTAAGTTACTTCCTCATATTTGCTAACATGAACTGACTAGACTCAACTAACACCCGTTCACGAGTATGACGCGTATTTCAGCCGGCCATTAGCTGGTGGGACTGTTTTGTGAGGTAAGAGTCAAAGTCCACCCAATCACATTAAATCATCATCCATTTTATAAGTGGATTTTGGGAGCCACAGTTTTTCCAGATGGTGGCGATATGCATTCTGAAAACCCTATTGCCTGCCGTTGCCTCGCTCTATGCCGAAATAGGCAATGTAAGTATTAATGATAATATTGGTCGAGTCACGTAGTGTAGCGCGGTCATTCTTACAGTATCTTGCACAGCTTATCATGGGTCGTGGGTCTGAGACACATGGTAATATTCAACAGGTATATAGCTTTGTTATGAATACATAAACAGTCGAAAAGTCATTTGTCCGAAACCATAATTCTCCCGAAATGTTAAAATTTCAAACACCATTTTCTGCTAAAGGAAATTTGGACGTAGATGATTTATTGGAATAATAAATAGTTAGGTTAGTATTAAATGCTGGAAAATTAAAAATTCCTGCAGCGGAACATGTTTTTCGGAATTATGGAATTCGGAAAAACCAACCTTTCGGAGATATGACTTTTGAATTGTGTAGCGTAACGTCACTTTGTAAGGAGTTTTCGGAGTTATGAATCTGTGGGAAAAATATGCTTTCCGATATATCACTCTTCGGAATTATGTAGTGTATGTACCCTTTGTTATGTTTTTGATGGCTAATTGACTGGTTAATGAACCTCTAGGATCTCTTGGATTATATCACTGTTTAATCTAATCTCAAAGAGTGTCCTAAACCCACAACCAATCATAAATTGTGCAAGATAAAGCAGCGGGCGTAGCACGGTTGCCATTTTATCACTTATCGTTGTGGTAAAGACGCCCGCAGGTACAAAAATCCCAATACATGAGTTAGGTAAGTACAAGGAAACAATCAAAGGTTACAATAGCTCCTTTACTCAAAAATCTGCTTTATATACGAAATAATTATTCCGTAAACAGCCGTCTTTTTACTTTAAAACAAGTTAAGAATTGCGCTGTACTCTCTTTCGTTCCTCCGAGACAAGTAGATTGCGTGAAAATTGCTCCTTAGGATGGCTTTTATTAAATTATAGTATTGAAATCGGATTGATATGTATTCCGCATGCTCGCTTTCACGCGCCCTATGACTAACGTGCCAGAACGAGAGCGCGCGATATATACGAATCCATTTCCAAATCAGTTTATGAATTCGAATGGAGTCCCTAGCGTATTGTATTGTACCACACTTATTACTGAATTTTGTAAATAAATATTCCAGAACTTATGTCCCTGTGGGATGCCAAGAGTTCCTATTTGCAAATTACTCTCATAAAAGTTTCCTTGTTTGGAGTATTTAAGAGTTAGGCTTATGTATATGGTGTAATGTTTAAATCTATAATTGTACGAACTGGATTATTATTAATCATATTATTAGTTTTGTTTAGTTTTATCATTAAGAACAAACCATCTTCTGTTTTCCGCCGACATCAATTATGGACGGAGAGCTAGCGACCAAATCGGCCATGTGGCTTCAGCTGTATTAAAACTCCGTTAGCTACTTCCCTGAACAACCCTTTCCGATAATCTTCGTGCTGGCAGGCCGCGGGCGGTGGGTGCGGGTGTAGTGGGGTGGAGAAAAAAAAGAAAAAAAATGTGGGCTCAGCGACTTTTTTTTTTTCAAACCGTTGGTCTGTCCCTGTGTACCTAAAAATTTCTTTAAATCGATCTGGTGGTGGGAAGGTGTTGCCAGCGCTAATTAAAAATACCAAAATAATAATAATTTTCTAGGCTATTGAATAAGAATAAGAATAAGAATAAGAATTTATTTATTTAGCACACAAAACACGGAAAAAAGAAATGTAGTGACTTTTTTTCTGACTTGTTGATAACACTTTTTAAATCTTAAACAAATAGAACTTTTTATTTCAAAAATTGTGGCCCTTATTAGACTAATGAGATCTAACATTATGAGATGTGCCGGCCCTGGCCCTTCTAACCAACCTTTTAAGTGGCCCTTATTAGACTCTGACACCAAGCTTAAACTTTGACGTAAGATTGTTAAATGTTAATATAACGATTAAACTTACCTTTATTAGTTAACACTAATCACTATGCTTTACTATTAAACAGCAGCTATTACAAAAAACAAGTTATTTTATGCATATTTTTCACTTAATTTGGAGAGATTTTAACTATGGTGTGACGCAGACTAACTGTCTGTACGCATTTTTGAGTACTGGCAAAATGGTGGATCGTACGATCACGTGGCCGCTGAAATAAGCTTTCCTATTGGTCCTTTAGGATGTGTGCGTACGCGGAACCTAGGAATCAGTTGAAAGTGTGTTTTTGTAGGAGTGGCTCTTGTTATACGCCGGCCCTTATTTGCCGCAGGTACCTTATACAGAACGGACCTTTACGAGTTCAGGATGGACAAAGGCCGGGCTTTCTGTAATATAATACAATGCGAGCGGAGCCGCGCGGATAGCTAGTAAACTAGCACTGCTTATGGCAACTTATGGTAGTGTTTTGATAGACTTGACATCCGAAATAATATAAATGGTACAATAAGTTACCATAACCGCTTAGAGAATTGTCACAGGCGACAATTATTACGTTGGTAAATAGAAGCCTGTAGATTTCTAAACGTTGAACAGCAAAGAAAAGAGAACGATCCATCTTGTTCGATTAAATAGGCCATGGTTACTGAATTTCTTCGTGATCCTTTTAGTAATAATATGTATCTTGAAAAGTATCAAAGCAAAACATTTGCGCCATGAAACAGCATTTTTGGGACACATTCATAATAATACAATAATCGTTTTTACTCTACACAAATTGAACCCGTCACAATACGATAGCAAGTCACGAATCACGATTCTACTAAAGCGACAAAGCAAAACCTAGGAAAATCTTCAATAATCCATTCCACTGATTCAATTCAAAGTACACCGTCATGTTGTTTTAAATTTTAAGCCATGAAAAGAACACAATTCTTTCATTCATCCAAGTCTGAAAGTTAAATTCCTTAATGCTACCTACGCTCGGTGTCAGATACAACAAAGGGGATAATATACTATATGAAAAATATATGCAGCCTTTGGAAACTCTTATAATGATAAATGTACGGGGACGATGTCCCATTGCAGCCCACCTAACAAAACACAGAATACATGGATCTAATATATACTCTAATACAGAATATAATATATTGTCAATATTTTCTTTACGTTGGAAGTAGACACAAGAGAATCTTAAAACAATGTATGTAGTTCCGCCTCTTAAGACGTAGTGGTTATATTCTCTTTGATATATGTGAGTATCGTCTAGGGTGTATGCGAGCGGTTTGGAGTGATATAATACTCTTAGATTTGGACTGATATTTTTGTTAAGCTAACACAGCGCTGACACTTTATCTATCTATACTAACAAAATTATAACGATGTAAAGTTGAGAGATTGCAGCTTTGTGAGGGTGTAGTTTTGTAAGTTTGTATGTAGAAGGTAATATCTGGAACTACTCCAAAAATCTTTCATCAGTATAATATATGGGCCTTATTTTATGCCGCTGGTTTATCTGCTTTCTTTGCAATATGCGGGCGAAACCGCGCTCAACTTAGGAAGATTATAAATAAAACTATGGGACTTTATACAGCGACATTTTTTTACGAATTTAATACATAAAGATCATAGGTATAATCTAACGATCAGTGACTCGTGCAATCATACCGTTAGCTACACCTTAGCGCGAGCGACATCGCACTAAACAATATAAACTACATCTAATTTTAATACGTCAGTATCGCGTTCTCGAATTTAACTATACAGTGCAATGCGTAGATAAATATCTAAAATACTAGGCATAACGTTATGGTACTACTAAAGTTAAATATAGAACATTTTATTAACTTGCCCCCTATATTGACAACCCTGTAAAGGTCTAACTATGAAAGGTAATACTGCGGCCCTAGCACACTAGCAAAATGACGACTTTTATGCACATGTTTTATGTCCACAACCGACGTATAAAATTTTACCGTCATGAGCTAACATGATATACCGTCATGTACGTAAAATGTGACCATTTATATGTCTTGCACATAAAACGATTTTTTTACGTCAAATGCTAACATGCTCTTGATTTTGGCACATAAAACGTGACGATATGAACCGTTGACGGACGAAATTTTATGTAGGTCACTCGAGACCCCAGATAAATTTTAACACCATGAAAACGATACAATTGGCCGCAGGATATTTGTCAAATTTCTGTCACAACACGGTTTCAGTTTCAAAACTTAAAACTTATTATTATTCGTTTGCTGTTTGGATTGATTACTTTTCTACGACTTTTCGCTTGACCGTTGGATATCGATATCGCATATTAATCGTACCACGTGTTTACGTATTTTCGACCTGACTGTTTCGCACCGGAACTTACAAGGTAATTTAATTTTATTTCAAAGGCCTACGAATACATATATATATATATAATATGCGCATCTTCAAGAAACCTGAACAACTCCTACATTGATTTCAGGATGGCATCACCTTACATACTGATGTAAGGTGATGCCATCCTGAACCTAATATCCTACCTAATATCTCGGCAGGCCGACAAACAGGCAAGGAAGTTGCACCGGCGTCAAATACGCGATGCCTCCAACCCTTTCGAGTGGCCGGAGCCAGAATTTCGACACATACGATTATAACAGAACTTAATACAAGAGTACAACTATTTAGTAGCAGTGCAGTGCTTATCATTACTCTTTAATTAAGTAGTATTATATTATATTGGGTCTCTAACCATAGACTACGATTGAACGAATGAAATGAATGTAATAATTAGTAGAAATTCGGTTGTACATATTGGCAACACTATAGTACACTAAACTCCTTTTTCCTACATATATTTTACGCTATGGCATAAATATATGTTGCGAGATTATCATGTTAGCTAAATAACGTAAAAATGGGCACAATCGTAAAGTTATACGTTCGAACATAAATATATGGCCGATTAGTGTGCTAGCCTGGCTGAAGGCCCAATAGGCATGATGCCTCATGTTCAAATTGATATCGTAGCGATGCTTAATGGATAGTAAACCATCAAACAATCATAATAAGTATAAATTATAAAATATAATTAAAATCGTAAAAAGATATAACTTTATTTTACTACTAATATACTAACTATTATTTTTTATTGTCCAAGAGTAAATTTAGAGTTAACAATAGAATCCTTACGCTTTTATAGAAACAAAATTGTATGACAACTATGTACTTAAACGCAGTATTTCGCGACCTAAACAACAATTTACCTGATTTTCCATTTGACGTTGTGACGTCATACTTGTCTGTCTATCAGTATGAAGCGTTTTGCGCTGCCATGCCGCCAGCGAGGTCAATCGTTGTCTCAGATTTTTGGGTATTTATGTTCTTTAATTGTAGTTGCTCCCATACAAACATTTGTTCCTGTCCAAAAACTGGTTCGAATGACATCATAAAATTTTATTAGTCATCATTCCTATTATACCTACTTGATTCTCTTTGTAAACAGCTTTGTGAATTTTAACGAGTCATAAAATATCGCAGATATAATTTGGAACATCAAAGACGGGGTATTTGCTAACACTTAATTGCAGCGTAAACACTTTTCGGCCGGTCTAAAAAAAGAAACACTTATAAACACGATACTTAACTGTTAAGGGGCTACCCGAGCTTTTCATCGATTTTTGACAAGTTTTGAATCGTATCTCCTACTTTTGCACTCCGGATAGAATTATAAGTCCAACGGCTATCGGTTCTCCAACTTTTATCTTCATTTTTGTTTACCGGATTTTGAAAAAAATGAACACTTAATTTTGTATGATTTTTTCAAACATTGTCCAAAAAACACTTATTTCGTATCTATTGACGTGAAAGATCTAACATATGCGAAATCTACGTATTTGGGTTCGTCTATGACGTCTCTGAAAACGTGTCTAGGGTTTTTATTTTAAACTAATTAACACAAAAGTTATGGCCAGAAAACCGGTTTTATTGGCCTAAAATGGTTCAACTTTGATGCCAAATATCTCGAAAACAGTGAACTTTGAAGTAAATATGGGATAATATATTGCTTAAATCCGTTTTTGTTAATATAGTAAGCTACAAAAAACATTAGAAAGCTAAGGGATTCAGATCGAAGGTCATTGGCGTATGGGAGCCCCTTAATAGAGTTAATGTGCGGCAAAGCGGCTCCTGCTTAGACCATATCATGCTTAAATCTAATCTCCCAGCACTAACATTGGTTACTAATTCCTCTATTACAGATCATAGGGCTGCCCTAATTTCAATATTTCGTAAATTACCATATACAGCACGCACGCCAATAATTTCTAAATTAAATGTAAACAAACTTGAACGTGATTTATGTAACATTGAATTTGGCCCAGTTTACAATTCCGCTGACGCAAACACTAGCATGTCATACCTTATTCAAAAAGTCCAGCAAGCAATATTGAGTAATACCGTAAACCTACGTGTTAGTAGTAAATATTTTAACATTAAACCTTGGATTACACCTGGACTTATCCGTTGCATGAAACACAGGGACAAACTGCATCTTAAAGCTAAATCAAATCCAGACAATTTAGTATTACAATTATCGTACAAAAGATATCGTAATTTTTGTAATGACTTACTCAAAAAAGTGAAATCTAACTACGACAAAAAACAACTCGAATTGGCCGGAACAAACACTAAACTAGTTTGGAAGTATATTAAAAACGTTACATACTCAGCAAAACAACGTGAATCATGTTCAAGTTTGTCACAAGTTTGCTCATCACCTTTAACATCTGCTAATTGCGCAAATGACTTTTTTGTAAACATAGGAAGAAAATTAGCTGAAAAAGTCCAGCACAACCTGCCTTTACCCCTCCCTAATAGTTCTTCAAACCACAATAGTACATTAAAATCATTTGTGCTGATAAATACTGACGAACGAGAGGTGGAACGGATAATTATGTGCTTAAAAAATGAGTCGGCTACGGGTTGGGATGGTATATCTAATAAAATACTCAAGCAATTCAGACACATCCTGGTTCCTCCTCTTACCTTCATTTTCCAAAAATGCCTTTCAGAAGGTATATTTCCTAAATGTCTGATAAAAGCTATTGTGGTTCCTGTATACAAATCTGGTAGCAAAGACCAGGTGTCAAATTATAGACCTATCTCTATACTACCTTCGACGTCTAAAATATTAGAAAAAATATCAATAATAGGCTTGTCCAATATTTAGAGAGCCACGGTATTTTGTCTACAAGTCAGTTTGGATTTAGGTCGAAACTATCAACTGCCGACGCCGTACACGAATTGACCGACTACTTAGTGCAAGAACTAGACAAGGGTAATCAGACTTTGGGAATCTTCCTTGACCTTGCTAAAGCTTTCGATACCGTCTCCGTTCCCATCCTGCTTCACAAGCTTGAATTATTAGGAATTAGAGGTACGTAGCTCAAGCTATTTGCAGACTATTTAGATGGTCGCACGCAACGCAGAAAAATAGACAATGTCATGAGTTCTGACCTTAATAATGCCTCTTTTGGGGTCCCACAGGGAAGTATTCTAGGTCCTACGCTGTTCTTAATTTATATAAATGACCTTTGCAATCTTAAAATTGACTGTGGAAAAATAATTTCATACGCTGATTACGTACGATTGCAGACTCGCACATAATCAAACAAGTTTACTTTGCGTTATGTCAATCTGTATTAATTTACTGCATCTCTACGTGGGGTGGCTTGGCTAAAACCACTTTACTAAACCTAGAAAGAGCCCGGAAAGCAATCCTCAAGGTTTCTACTTTCCGCCCCTATCAATTCCTCACTAACCTTCTGTATAAATTATCTGAAGTTTTAACAGTTCGCCAATTGTTTATATTGCACACAGTTCTAAAACAGCACGCTGTAACCCCTTACAACACTGATCATGCCAGTAAAAGGCGTAAAGATTTTGTTTGTCCTAAATATACGCAAAAACGACACGCTTTCTCTTCTAGATTTTTTCTTTTCCTAGGTCCACTTCTTTACAATAGACATTAAGTCTAGGCGCGGCTAGGTTTATATCCTCTAAACTACATGAAATGTAAATCAACGCTACGAGAAGCCCTACAGAATATGTCCTATGACGATACAGAGAAATTATTTATCGTTTTAAAATAAAATAAAATATTTTATTATATCTTCATAGTTAGCGCCTAGGTTATAAGTTCCTAACTATTTTATACTAGCCAATAAGAATGATATTGTATTATGTTATGAATTACTTGATTTTCAATTGTTAGTTCTTTTTTGCCTGAAACACAGGGTATCCTAGCTCAGGCACATGTGTTATTTATCTCTAATAGTAAGCTCCTAGTCTATAGTAAAACTGATGTACTTTATGTTTTATCAATAAATTATGTTTATGTTTATGTTTATGTTAATGTAATCTTTTTCATCACACTTGCTTGTAAAGGTATGGGCATTGGGTTGCCACAAGATATGAAGTAGCGGCCATAACTCTTTATATTATCACTTATCACTCTTATCAGCTTGTACTACAAAACTCACGTCAGCGGATCACAATAAAAAAAACGAATTGGTATGACTACAGCGTTTAGAATATGAAATTGATTGATAACTACTATAAATTCATTTGACTATAAGAAATAAAATAAAATACAATTGATAAAGTGACCTCGCAAAGACGAGCCAAGCGAAGCTACCTTTATCGAAGCGCTTCGTCGTTTTAACGTTTAAACATATAAAGTTTCAGTTACATAGTTCTTCTACACAAGATTTTATTGATATCTAAAAAACGCTGATTTCATCGCTACCTTTTTCGAAGCGCTTCGTCGTTTTAACGTTTAAACATATAAAGTTTCAGTTACATAGTTCTTATACACAAGATTTTATTGATTTCTAAAAAACGCTGATTTCATCGCTGACTCACTCACTCACTCACGTTGATCATCAAACACTTTAGGGTACTTCTGAAGTACTAGAAAGCTGAAATTTGGTAGTAGTAGTAGTAGTAGTATTAAATAGTACACAAACAACAAAATAATAATTAAAAAAAACTTCTACTCCCCAACCCCTTAAACTAGGGGATGGAATTTTGTATGAGACTTCCGCAAATTTTGATATTATATAGAGGTCTGAAATTATTAGTTATAAAACTTATAAATAATACAATACATATTTCAGGATTCTTACTATTCCTAGTAAATCACCCCCACCCTATAAATTTAGGGATGGAAGACAGACTACTCTGCACCGAAAATGCTACGTCTGCTAATAAATACATCCAGCATTTATTAGGTAGATACATGTTTTTTTATAAACAACCTACCTTTCCGAAGGGTTGTAATTATTCTACTTTTCTTTATGATATACATATTTCGCCAAATTAACTGGAACATGTGTTTTATTGCTACAATGCCCTTGCAAGAATATTTAATTACTTTACAACTTTATAACTTAATTAACGCTAACTAACGTTTGGGGAATTTTAACACATCATTTTATGAGCGTGACAGACAGTGTTATGAGTGTTATGAACTGGTTATGTGTTAATTTTGAAAATGAAAACTTGTTGTTTATTGGACCTTTGCTAAAAACCCCAGTTGTTAAGCAAAAATAGCACTCAGGTACTTTGGGTAAACGCTTGTAACCTCTAATTTTAGGTACTAATGGCTCTATGAGCTGTAGAAATCGTGACCCTGCCTTTTTTCAAAATATATATTTTTTAATCTCGAAAAAGTTACTTGTCAAAAAAACATAATTAACGAACCTGCTCACAAAATATCACCAGAATCGGTTGAGAGATGTGATCTGTAGAGGAGAACCGCGGGAAATCCGGAAATACAAACGATTTTCGGAAGTTCGTTCGCTTCGCTCCCTCGTTCGGTAAATTTGAAAGTAACTGTCTAGCCTCCTTCAGGACAGCTTCCTTGGACTCCGTCTGCTATGGGCTTCCTCGTCGAGAGCTTGCCTTCTACCGCTACTTGGAAGCTGCGATTGGCGAGGAAGCTGGCCACGGTGTGCATGAGTCGTCATGGCGCCGTGGAGGTCGACATTTTGTAGACCAGGCCTGAGTGCCAGACCCGGTCAAAGGCCTTTTCCATGTCCAGGAGCCACCGCGTGCTCCTTTTTGTTCTGTGGCGCGGCTGCGACATGGAGGATCCGGGCGATCTGGAGGGTCGTCGAGTGCTCCGCCCTGAAGCCGAACTGCTCTGCGCGGGGCTCGATGTGCGGTGCCAAATGGTGGAGAAGGAGTCGCTCGAACACCTTTGACACCGTGGACAGCAGGGTGATGGGACGATAGCTTTCAGGGCGGAGAATGTTCTTTCCCGGTTTGGGCAGCAGGATGACTTTCCCCAGCTTCCAGCAGCTGGCAAAGTGGACGTCCTCACGATCCCGTTAAAGAAACGCGTCAGCGTCGCGATGGCTCGCGGGGGAAGGTGACGCAGCGCCTAATTCGGGATCGCGTCTGGACCTGGGGCCTTGCGAAGCTGGGTTTTTCGCACTGCCCGCTGGATTTGTCCGGGGGAGAAGGTGATGTTGTCCTCTTCTGGCAGTGGGGGCACCTCGAGATACCCCTCGACCTCGCGTTCCAACTGTGCAGTTTGCTCGGCATCAGTGGGCGCGTTTGGTCGGAACTGGATCTCGAGGTGCTCAGCAAAAATTTGCGCCCTGTCCTCGGCGTGGTACTGTGTGGTGCCGTCCGGGGCGAGGAGTGGTTTGACTGGAAGCGGCTTCCTGTGTTCGTGAGGAACATAAATAAAATAGTTTTTGATAGAAATTCACACTTTTATTTAATTAAAACTGATTAAAAGTATGGAGCACATGCAGCGAGTTAGAAGTTAATTTTTGAAGAGCGTGAATGAATGGTAATGTCTAATTTACATTCATTCGTGTTACATGGATACTAGTTTATTGAGTGTTCGTTGCGAACATATTCCCGAGAGGCGGGTGTTAATGTTTCTATGTAGGGCTGGTTCCAAAATATAGACGCAGACAGAGTAGCACTGAATTTATTTGCACTTTATTAATTTAATCTCATTTACAAGCAGGAGCGATGTGCATGGCTCTGACGCCATGACGAGAGAGAGAGACGGCTATAATTTCCGTCTTATTCGAAACATTTTCCCCGGCTTTGTTAGTAGAAACTTACCATCTAACGTTAGTTATACATACAGACTTAGGAATAGAGCTTTAATTCTAAAGAGTATTGCTAAGTCATATCTTACTGTAGTACATTAGCGTTTCGCCAAATGTATTAAGCTAAATTTACATGCAAATCAAAAATGCGAGGTTAATCTTACAAATTGAGCATTTATCTAACATGAAAATCCATGGTAAAATATAGCACTTATAGTGTATTGGTGCTCAGGCCACATTCATGAACAGTAGCTAGACTAAACTGATCCAATGCTGGGTAACGAAATAAGTTTGTGAATAGGCCTCGTGTACTCGCCCTTTGCAGTCTTTATTAGCACAGATCTTACTAAACCATCCTTAGAATTCGTATTTACAGCTATTACTTTTCCTAATGGCCAACAAGAGGGGGGAGTAGCCTCATCTTTAACAATTATCATATCACCCACTTTCAAGTTAGATCTAGCTTGTAACCACTTATTTCTAGGTAGCAATTCCGATAAGTAATTACTATAGAATTGTTTCCAAATTCTTTGTCTCATTTGAGTTACCTTCTGGTACATGTTTAACCTCGTATCATTCATTTCTAACATGTTTGGTTCAGGTAAGTCCGTAATTGCGGATCCTATCGCAAAATGCGAAGGTGTGAGGTACCCCAAATCATTTGGTGAATCTGAAATCGCACAAATTGGCCTCGAGTTAAGGATTCCTTCCACCTGCACAAGTAGCGTATACATAAGCTCATAGGTTACTTTGGCATTGCAAAGCTGTCGTTTTAACAAAGCCTTAACTGATTTGATGCCTGCTTCGTACAATCCACCCATGTGGCTTGCTAAGGGAATAGTAAATTTCCATTGAATGTTATTCATAGCACAATAGTTTACAATTTCAGAATAGCTCTTATCATTCTTAAACATTGTATTAAGCTCAGCCAATTCATTATTAGCACCTTTAAAATTAGAAGCGTTATCCGAATACAAGTATTTGCAGCCTCCTCTTCTAGCAATAAGCCGTTTAAGTGCACAAATGAAGGCTTGCGAGGTTAAGTCACTTCCAAGTTCGAGGTGTAAAAGTTTTGTAGCTAAACACACAAACAGACATATATAGGCCTTCTGATACCTGCAGTTGCGAGACATCGAGCTACGTAAGTAAATAGCGCCGCTGAAATCTACACCTGTATGTACAAATGGACGATCCAAGGTTACCCTAGGGGCTGGAAGATCAGCCATTTGCTGTCCACAAGCTTGTGTTCGAAATCTGATACAACGGATGCATCGGTGAATAATTATTTACTTCACTTCGTCCGTTGATAGGCCAATACTTGAATCTGATAGTAGATAGTCGAGGTACCAGTGTGTAAAAGCATGTGATGATAATACCTGATTATCAGCGTAGTGATGTATTCTCGTGCTGGTAGAATGATTGGGTGTGCATGATTGTAAGACGTGTTAGATTGAGTTAAACGACCTCCAGCACGGATGAGTCTGTGGTTATCCAGAAATACATTAAGCTTTCTCAATGGACTAGACTTTGTAAACAAATTAGTCTTTGTGCTGGTAGCGTTGCTATTATTTTGAGATTTTAATTCCTCTAACTCTTTAGGAAATGCTTTTTCTTGAACCACTCTAACAATAAACCTACTCGCAGAGTCCAACTCTAGCACTGCCAAGTGTGAGGATAAAGCGTTTTTCCTGTTTTTTAAATTGTGCACGAATCTGAGTACAAACGCAATAATTCTCACTACCTTACTGAAGCTTGAATATTTCTCAAACACATCATAAAAGTAACTATGATTATCCTTGTTCAGAACATGAAGGCAACTTTTAGATGTGGTTTCTATGGATTCTATATCAGAGGGGATCGCGGAGTCCGTTAAAGGCCATGTGGATCGGTCCTCAAGCAACCAAATTGGGCCGTTCCACCAATGTTTTAATGCTGGTAGTTTGTCAGGATAAACTCCTCTAGTAAGCAAATCGGCGGGATTCTCTTTAGTGTTGACATAATGCCATTTGTCACTGTTAGTAGTTTCAACGATTTCCATGAGCCTATTCGAAACAAAGGGGTTCAATTTACGGCCGAATGGTGTCTTTATCCAGTTCAGGACTACTAATGAATCTGTAAATAAGTATGTATCGTCTATATGTAATTTATTCGCTGACGCGTTTTTAGATTTAACCGTGAGCTGCGCAAGTACTAAAGCGCCGCAGAGCTCAAGGCGACGCAAGGATTGCGATTTAATAGGCGCTACGCGTGTCTTAGCAGTGATTAAAGTACAGGTCGGTTTCCTGTAATTGTATAGTGCATGTAAATACAAACATCCTCCAAATGATTTCACCAAACTGTCACAGAAACCTACCAATATGATAGCTATCGGAAGCTCCGTGAAATAGCATCGGGGTATCTGCAAAGATCTCAAGTCATCTAACCTTCTACAAGACTCAAACCAAGTGTTTTGAATATGTAAAGGCAGCTCGTCGTCCCACGCTCACTTTAGCCTCCCAATATCCTGCATTAGTGTTTTAGCTAAAATGGTAGACGGTGCTAAGATGCCTAAAGGATCAAAAATTTGAGATATCTGGGACAACACATTCCATTTTGTGGGTCTCAGTTTTTTAAAGTCGGGTATATGAATCTGAAAGTTGTCACTCAATGGTATCCATCTTAAGCATAACGTTTTGACTATATGATCGGGTGTGAAGTACGGGTGGTAAGTAGTAGTGTGTGTACGACATTGCCGTCTAAATTTGTATCTAAATCTAACATGTGAACATGTTCGAGTATACTATTGTGGTTTGCCGACCATTTATGCAGTTCAAAATTAGCAGTTTTTAGCAAATCAATGAGTTGAGTGCATACTTCTTTGACGTGTTGTAACGACTGTCCGCCAGGCAGGAAGTCGTCCATATAACAATCTGGCTGAATGCATTCCGCGGTGAGTGGGTATGTATCTTTATGTTATTCAGCCAAATCGCGTAAAGTGCGACAAGCGAGGTACGGCGCACTTTTTGTACCGTAAGCAACAGTTGAAAGCTGTATACATTGTAATGGGTCCGACTTTGAGTCTCTCCACAACAACCGTTGTAGGGGGCGTTGATCCAGGGTTAATAAAAATATTCCTGAACATTTTCACGATGTCAGTGGTAAAAACATATTTATGTAATCTAAATCTTAATATTATGTCTAGCAGATCATTATAAATGTTTGGACCTTCTAACAGTATGTCATTTAGTGGCACACCGGTGTCACTCTTAGAACTGCCATTAAAAACTGTCCTGAGCATCGTTGTATGGCTGTCAGGTTTTAGAACAGCTAAATGCGGCAGATAGAATGACTTGTTGTGACTTGTGATCTGATTAAAATCTGTAACATATTCTGCATGTCCTAAATTAATAAACTCGTGAATGAACTTTTTATATTCTCTATGCAACTTTTTATTCTTTTGGAATCTGGATTAAAGCTGCAACAAGCTGCGGTAAGCAGTATTAAATGAATTACCTAACTCTGCCACCTTATTTCCAAGCAGTGGTAAATTTACCATGTAATGACCTGATTCTGTTCGGGTTGTAGTGTTTTGAAATAACTGCTCACAATATTTTTGTTCCGGAGACAGAAATTTCCTAGATTCGACCTCTTCTTGTTCCCAAAATCTACACAAAAGGTCATCGGTCCGCTGGAATGAAACAAATAAACTAACTTGTGATGTATGTATAGCCCTTTTGTCTGTTACATAACTGCCTGACACTATCCATCCAAATCTAGTTTCGATCAGCTGCGGCATATCAGCTCCTAGTCTAATATAGCCTGACTGCAAAATGTCATAGAATATTTCGGCTCCTAAAAGCAAATCTATATATGTCGCTAGGTATGAAAAAGGTAGGGTTTGCCAGCTTGCGAACTTGAGAAGTTGGAATATCCCATTGCTCTGTGTTGATAAATTTATGAGGCAAAGGAACTGTTATGCTGTCCATGACTACAAAGTTAAGTTGACGTGTATAGTCATCTGTCCTAGAGGATATATCAGCTGTTGCACTCACTTGAGTATGTTTGTGTGTATTTCCGATTCCCTGTATATGGCATGCGCTATAATAAAACTTGTGTTACAGCAATGTAGCAATCCGATGTGACATAATGTTGACTTCACTACCGGAATCAAGGAGCGCGCGTGCTTTGTGCCAGTAGCCCGCCGCATCTCGGATGTTTATGACAGCTGTTGAGAGTAAAATTTGTGGTACATTAGTGTTTGCTAACATGACTGTAGATGTTGAAGCAGTTTTTATATCAATATTAGGCATAAGCGCTTGATTTTGTGATTGTGCATACACATGCACAATCACAAAATCAAGCGTACACATGAATGCTGTGTGCTTGTTGGCAGCCTTGGCTTGCATGTGCTGGTTGTAGCATGCATGAAGGAGTGCTTATAGGTATGTCTGTTGACTGTTGACTGAATGTCTGTAAGCTAGGTGGATTTGACTGTTGACTGAAAGACTGTATGCTAGGTGTGTTTGTTTGTTGAGTGAATGACTGTATGCTAGGTATGCTGGGTGTCTGTTGACTATAGGTAGGTATGTTATGCGTATCCTGAATAGGTGTCTGTATTTGTTGGTAGCAATTGTCTGCAACTGCGGCATAGTTGTCCATAGCGGAGGGTTGTCCATATGAATGCTTGTGTGGTGCTTACCACGGCAAGTAAAGCAACTAGTTTTTGTACAATTATGTTTAGGCTGAAACACCTGTAAACAGTTAAAACACAAGGACTTAGATTTAATAAATTCAATTCTTTTAGGTATAGGTAGCTCGAGATAATTTGGGCATTTATATAGCCTATGTGGCCCGTTGCACATAAAACATATATAATCAGTACTTGAAACTGATGTCAGATGTGACATTCTAGTATGGGAAGTGGGTTTGTCAATTTGCTTATCAGTTAACATTTCAAATGCAGTAACTCTTAAATTAAGAAATTCTAGTAGGTCCTTGAATTTGGGAATTGTTGTTTCCTTACGGCTCATTTCCCAAGCAGCTCTCAGGGAATTATCAAGCTTTTGAGTGATTAAAAACACTAACAACACATCCCAGGAATCCACAGGCAAATCCAAAGATCGCAAGGAGTCTAAGCTCTGCTGCAGCGCTACTAGAAATTCTTTTAAGTTGTATTTAGTTATAGTTGAATAATTTACAAATGTTTTCATATGATGGTTTACAATTATTGTTTTGTTTTCATACCTCTTAATTAGTATGTCCCAAGCTTTATGATAGTTAGCTTCTGAAAGTATAAGTGAGCTCACTAGACCGGCAGCTTCACCCTTGAGCGATGACTTCAAATACTGAAACTTATGCAGCACTGGAATGTTAGCACTGTCAACCGCTGACTTGAAAATATTCTTGAACACCGGCCATTCCTTGATGGCGCCGTCGAATATGGGAAGCTGAAGCTGAGGCAGCCTGACCTGCGACTGTACAATTTCCGAATGTTGCGAGTCATTCATCGAACTGTTATGCGTCGAGGGGTTAAGTATACGCTCCATGGCCGGTTTTGATTGGTAAAACTTCTGCTCGTTTGCGTCCCGCTCGCGTTCGTGAACAGAACTCCTCTCCACGTCATTGTCCAGAGCTTCAATCAGCACGCCTATCACTAGACGGCCGCGACATACTCTCGATTTTTGTCGCACTATCCGTCTCTCTCTTATTAGAACATTTAGTAAGAGAGGTATAGTGCGAGAAAAATCGACAGTATGTCGCAGCAGTCTCGTGCTAGCCGTGCTGATCCTGTATGTTCTCGATTTTGTCGAACAGAGTAGCCAAATCATCGTAACGCACCTTTAAATCTGTCATGTCGTCAGTTAATGCGTTAAATGTCTGCGCATAGTTATAAATGCGTGTTAATTTTCCTTTAAGGCTCCCTCTTTGGGTAATTAAAGCTGGTAATTCCATCGTACAAACTGAGGTTGAGGTTATTATCTGTTTAAATTCTTGCTTCATATATTTTTGATTAATAATGTATTATAGGCTGAAATAAAAAATGTGAGACGTAGTTTTCTTCTGAATATTTGTAATCCGTAGCAGAAACTTGTTACGTTGTATAATGCGTATTGCACGTGGATTTGCGGATTTTTTTTTTATTTCGATCGAATAAGACAGCCGATATGTATGATGTTATCAGTGTTGCCAGTCAGCCAATCCTGTTAAGCCTTCTGCGCACGATCGGACCGGCAAGCTTTCTCTCCTGCAATATGTTATTGTTATGTTGGCAATAGAATGGTGTTGTGAAGTCCGCTGTTACGGTAGCTCGATGCTTGTCTGTGGAAGATCCGATTTGTGTACTCACGAGCTGTCAACGCGTTCTATGTAAAATGGCGATCTTGATATCTTCTTGAAGCGATTTTCACGAAGTTTCTTCACGCCACCGACCGAAGGACCAAAATGTTAATGTTTCTATGTAGGGCTGGTTCCAAAATATAGACGCAGACAGAGTAGCACTGAATTTATTTGCACTTTATTAATTTAATCTCATTTACAAGCAGGAGCGATGTGCATGGCTCTGACGCCATGAGGAGAGAGAGAGACGGCTATAATTTCCGTCTTATTCGGAACAGCGGGTTTTAAACTTATTTTTAAGTTAAATAGAAAAGGTACAGTGCTAAATTAATATCTAGGTAGCTATAGGTAACTGACATTTGCTTGTACTAACGACTTAATATTAAATAAATCTTTTGTTACATATAACATATACAGCATGTTTTATTTTAAAGTTTATACTAATTACAATATCCCATTCATGGCTCTATAGAAAGTAAACATAGCTTATTTTTAGCTCTACGGGTCATACCAGTAGAAGTTTTAATATCGGCTACTCTTACTTTTTGATCTGGCCCTTTGTAAACCTTAACGACTCTGCCTGCAGGCCAGTGCAAAGGCGCGGTGTTGTCGTCCCGTAAAAGTACTAGGTTTCCTTCAGCTATGTTTTCTTGGCTATTGTGCCATTTAGAACGGCTATTTAGCTGGGATAGATACTGCCTATGCCAGGCTTTCCAAAAATGCTGCTGTATCTGTGTGCAGCGTCTCCAGAAGCGAAGCCTGTTTGTAGGAATGGACGTTATGTCAGGCTCTGGTACAGCTGTTATAGGTCTGCCCAAAAGAAAATGGCCCGGCGTTAATGTAGAAAAATCCGATATATCCTTAGACATTTCTGTTAGTGGCCTTGAATTGAGAATGCCTTCTATGCTAATTATAATCGTATTAAATTCTTCATATGTGAATAAACTAAGTCCTACTATTCTTTTGAAATGATACTTGAAGCTTTTCACTGAACTTTCCCAAATCCCTCCGAAGGTCGGGGAATAGCTGGGTATATATTAAAAGTTAATACCTTTGGACGTAGCAAAATTATTTATTAAGGTTATATGTTCATTCGACTTGTTAAGCAAGTACAAATCTTTTAATATATTGTCAGCTCCGTATAACGTTTTAGCATTATCGCAATATATTGTATTGGGCACTCCGCGCCGTGCGATAAATCGTTTTAATGCTGCAAGGAAACATTGAGACGTCGTGTCAGACACAAGTTCTAAGTGAACCGCTTTGGTGACGAAGCACACAAACACAGCAACATAGCCTTTGGTGATTCACAGTTCGTCGCAATGACGATTGCTTTATTTGAAAGGCGCCACAGTAATCTATGCCGACTATACTAAATATTTTGGCTTCGTTTACCCTATCAGAAGGTAATGAGCCCATTAACTGAGAAGCGCACTTGGCTTTAAATCTGTAACATTTAATGCATTTGTTTATTATTCTTTTGACTTCTTTGTTGCAATTAACAATCCAATATTTTTGGGCCAAGTTGCACATCATTAATTTTAACCCAGCATGCATTGAGTTTAAGTGCTCGTCTTGTATAACTATATCTGTTACATGTCATTTTTTTGGTAGAATGACCGGATATTTCTGAGAATACGGTATTGACGAGTTTTGCAAGCGACCACTTACTCTCATTACACCATTGCCATCTATGAATGGAGCTAAGCTTTTTAAGTTCGATTTAATAGGCAAATTATCTTTTTCATTTTTTATTTCCTCATGAAAATATATATTCTGAATGACAGATATTATTTTAAATCGAGCATTTTCTAATTCTTTTGAAGGCAGTTTACCCGTGAGTTTATTGCTTCTGTTTTTACAGTTATATTTAAAACGCAATATCCAAGCAAATATTCTTTGCATTTAGAACCATGATGAATATTGCTTAAATAATGATGGTTCAATGACACCCAAGTATGCTGCTTGCTCAGGCGTGGTTGGCTGCTCCTCACATAGTATATGATTGCATGAAACCGAAAATGGCAGCGGCTTATAATTAGGCAAGGAAATCTGAGGAGGCCCGCACCACCATAAGTTGTTTTTTAGCAGATCAGCAGGATCGCAGCCCCGAGATAAGCAGTCAGCAGATTTGGATGCTCCATCTATGTGGAACCAGTCACTATCTGATGTAATAGAGTTGATAACATTCACTCTATTTTTGAGATAAACAGGGATGGTATTTCTTTTCGACTTTAACCAACATAAGACTACTTGTGAGTCTGAAAACAAGTATTTTCCATGAAATTTGATTTTAGAATACACAGCCATTACTCTATTGTACAACTTTGCTAACAATAATGCCGCATTAAGTTCGAGTTTTGGGGCAGTCAAGGTATTTTTTACAGGTGAAATTCTAGACTTTGAGCACAATAGTGTAACTGTTACATTGTCATTATGAATAAGTCTTATATAAATGCAACATCCATATGCAATATTGGATGCATCACAGTACCCAAATATTTCTATGCATTGTGCATTACATGTTTAAATTTCTGTTGACTGATATATCCGGCATTGATATCAAGTTCATATAAAAGGCTTGCCATGCTTTAAGCAATTGTGCTGGTATGGGGGAATCCCATTTAAGGCTTTTTTCCATACTTTTTGTAAAAATTCCTTAGCCCGAACTATAACGGGTCCTGCCAGCCCTAGAGGATCGAAGAAAGACCCTATAACACTGCGGATGGTCCTCTTGTTCCATGACTCTACATGCCTTGCAGGACTGCTTACCTTTAAAACATCATTGCTAACATCATAGGATGGAGCAAGCAGGAAGTTTTCTTGGCAAAGTGTGCGTTCTTCGAAGTACTGCTTATCAGCTGGTATGCCTGCTAATAGCCTGTGATCATTTGCAGCCCATTTGTGCAAATGAAAGTTGGCTTTATCAAGCAACAATATAAATTGATCTCTTACCTCAAGTGCTTTTTCAATTGTTTGGGCTCCAAAAAGAGCATCGTCTACATACATGGCTGTGCGGATTACATCTGCTGCTAACGGCATCTCAGCTTCATTACGCTCTGCAAGCTCCTCGAGGCATCTGGTGGCTTGGTAACTGGAACTTTTGAGCCCGTATGTCAAGGTCTGTAATTGGAGAATAATTTTGTGGTTACACTCATCTTTCCATAATATGTTTTGCAGATGCCTATGAGATGGATCAATCTTTATAGCCCTGAACATATGCATTATATCCGTTATAAGTACATATTTATGGGACCTGAATAAAATTAATATGTCAAACAGGTATTTTTGCACTTTGGGTCCATTTAAGAGAACTTCATTTAAGCTGTTATGATGAGAACTTGCTTTAGTATTGCCATTGAAAACGATTCTAACTTTATTTGTTTTTCTATCATTTTTTATGACGGGTAAATGCTGCATGAAATACATTTTTTCAGTATCGGCATCCTTTAGGGGTATGACCTTTGCATGACCTAGGTCAATATATTGATCTAAGAAGTTTTTATATTGTTTATTTAGTTGCTCATCCTTAGCTAATCTTTTTTCTATACAGCATAATACTTTTGATGCAATGGGAAATGTGTTGCCTAAGTTAAGCTGATCTATTGGTAATTGAAGCGGCGTGCCAGTCCGGAAAGTTATCGAAAGTAATTGGTCGCGGCTTCTTCTGCTTCTGGGGCGGCTGGGTCGTGGATGTTGTTGTTGTTGCTGCTGGTGGCGTCGGGTTTGTGGTTGACGCGAGCGCTGCGCGGAGGGCTGGATTCGCCTGGCCCGCTCCGAGGGCGGGTGGCGGACGCGGCGCGCGTTGTGGCTGAGGCGCGGGCGCGGGGGCCTTTTTATTTACGGTCGCTATGGTGGCGGCCGCGTAGGTCGAGCTGGATTTCGGCCGGGCGCCCGTAGAGGCGGTGACACGGTCGGCTGACTTCTGTTTTGCCCCCTCCCCGGTGGGCGGGCGTGGGGCGGGCGGTGCAAGTAGGGGGGCGGCGGTATTCGCTTCGCCCGATGCTGCGGTGGCACGGTCCCTTGCGCTGAGCGCGATGACGGCCGAGGTTGTTGCGGCCGCTAGGTCAGCGGCCGTGATTCAGTCCTGCGAATCGAGCCGTCCTCATCTTCTGGATCAGCTCGTACGGCCCGGGGAACGGGGCTTCACCGGCGCCCTCGCTGGTTGGCGTTCCGGGGGTGCTTGGTGTGGACGCGGCCATGCAGGCCTCTTGGGACGCGCGCAGTACATGTCTGAAGCCCCGTTGTACGCGCGGGTCGCGGGCGGCGTTGGCCGCGTTCCCCAAGCCGCGTGTGTGGTGGAAAGTCCGGGGGCGGCTTTCTTTCTCCTGCGGCGCTCCCGAGGGGAGCGGGGTTGGCGGAGCCATCTTCTTTTTTACGTGTGGGTAGTTAGCCCACACGATTTTTTGGTCTACCCCCACCATTGATGTCAATGGCGGGGGGTAGGGGAGTGTTTTGAGCCCTGAGAAGCGCTCGCTGGGGCGCTTGGAGCGCGATCGCCGGCAGCGCGGCTGCCCTTACCCACTTCGTAAACAGCCAGAACCCGGTGAGACCCGCTTGTGGGCGGCCGGGGCTGACTGAAACTAGACGGGCGTTACAGTGGCGCGGAGAGTGGAGTTGACGTCGTCGGTAGTGGCGATCCGGGCGCGAGAGAGATGGAGATATCCGAAGCGCAGCGAATCCCACAAATTGCACTTTTTTTTTTTTTTGAACCTGACTGTTGCTATAATAGGACGAACCCAATATAGCGGTCGAATTGCGTGGTTGGAGGGTAGCCTGGGGAAAATCCAGGGGGAGCCTCCGGCACGACCACGCGGGAAAGTTTGTGCACTGGAATACTCTACGAGTTTGCGCTCCAGTGAGATTAGTTGAACGGTATCAACCGAATCTGGGGTGTGAGTGGTGTCGAACTACTGGGAGTTTTATCGCTGGTTCGCTAAAACCTAGCCTAGCTGAGAAGAGTCCAGCAAGAAACTCAGCTAGGCCCGACTTGGGTCGGACTGACTCTACCCGGTATGCGGCGGTACCGGGACGAATAGGGACTGTATGTGTCTGTGTTGTCGCGATCTCGCGGTGGACGTCCCCGCCGGCGGGAACGCCGAAGTGTACGCGATGTGTTGGACGCCGAAAGCGCAGCGTTCCATCTTTCGATGGACGCTGTGATTTCGTCGTCCGGGTCCGTGAGTGTGTGCCTAGGACGCCGGACCGTGCGGCCCCTAATCAGTGAGCGCCGAGTAACGACAGAGGGGGGAGGGATGGGAACGTAATCAGCAGCCTTCCTAACTAACGGATTCCTATGGTGGGGAGCGTTGTCAAAATAACGTCTGGCAGCCTGCTTAAAGAAACCATACATGGTGCTAATCCCCATGTCGTGGTGCAGGCTGAGGTTCGATTGGTACCACGGGGCACCAGTCGCCCTACGGAGAAAACGATTCTGAATGACCTGAAGCGGCTTGAGCGATGACATAGGCACGTGAGCAAATGCTACACTAGCATATGTCATGATTGGACGAACACAAGTCTTGTAGAGTGTCAGCTTATTTCTAAGTGACATTTTACTAAACTTGTTGATCATCGGCCCAAGCCTTCCTAGCGCCTCCGCGCGGTTGCGAACCCTGCGGATGTGGCTACGGAAAGTCAGTCTCCTGTCGAGGGTCACTCCAAGATATTTGGCCTCGTTGACCCAGGGGATGGGTCGGTCAAACATCTGGATCGGAGCCACCCGTCTTTCTGTACTAACGCAGTCAGACGGGTGGAAGACTATTGCAGTGCTTTTTTCCGGGTTGACTTCGATACGCCAAAGATTAAACCAACGACCTAGGTCGGTGATTGCCTCTTGGAGGTATCGCCGAATAGTAGCGTACTTACAATGGGTCGTAAAGAGCGCGGTGTCGTCCGCAAACAACCCCAGTTGCACCTTAGGGTGCCTGGGAATGTCGTTCGTGAACAACGAGTAGAGAGTGGGAGATTGCACGGAGCCTTGCGGGACTCCGGCCCGGATGGGGTGTGGGTCCGAGTACGTTCCCTCCAGTCGGTATCAAAAGCTTCGATCACTGAGAAAATCACGTATGGTGAGTACGGGTCTGTCCGGTATACCGAGCTGGTATAACTTGTATACCAGCCCGTTATGCCAGACCTTATCGAAGGCTTTCGCCACGTCGAGAAAGATCGCACCGGTCTTGAGCCCCTGGAATCGAGAGAAACCGTCCAACACGTGCTCCGTGACGCGGTGCACCTGTTGGACGCATGAGTGTCCGGATCTAAAGCCGAACTGCTCGTCGATGAGGAGGTTATTCTCAGCCGTAAATCTGAGAATTCTCGTGAGTAGGATCCGCTCATATAGCTTTCCAAGGGAGCTAAATAAGCTGATCGGCCTATAAGAGGCAGGCGAGGTCCGGGGTTTACCGGGCTTCGCTATCCCTATGACCGTTGCACATTTCCACGCGGCTGGAAAGTGAGCATTGGTCAGACATATTGCACTGAGCGCTGACCCGTTTATATTCTAAATTACGTCCGGCACCCGGTGGGGGTTACCGCGCGAGTGGCGGGGATTTCCATTTTTGCGGTTGACTAAAATGTCGCCGCCCCTATTGATGGTTACGTGATTTCACGCCCACTTTCATTATAATTTTCCTATGATTGCCATTAACTTTTAATTATTCCTCCAGTTAGATTTAATTCTTACATGTTTCTAATTCCGTGACTCGGAAGGACGTCTTCAAACAGTGGTGCGTCCGCTAACTTGATTCTAACTGAGACTATACATTGGGAAAGTTGGGTGCCTTTGTTTGGACTCAAATTATGCCTGGTTTTTAGGAATCAATTTATACAAAGTGCCCTACGGCTTATGGTCCTATTAACAGTTAGGACTGGTTGTTAGCTACATGGCGCTATAATTACTTTACCCGTATCACAATGGGCTACTTAATGACCGTGATTAATGTCTTACGTTCATAAGCCAAATTACCGTGTTTTAATGTTCAATCTGTTCTTTGTATGGAATATTAATAGCCAATCAGCGTGTTCGTGTCACGTGATGGTGGCCGGGACTGCTCCTCGGTCGTGCCGGTCGGATATACTCAATTTCGTATGAGCTTAAGGTTGATCTTGGGAAGCAGAGGCAGAGGCCTCTGCTTCCCAAGATCTTCTGCGAAAGAGAAAGAGTTCTGCGAGACTGTTCTTTCGCAGAAGGAGGTCTCGGAACGGGTGCGGAGACGGAGGGGGAGGAGAAGACCGCGGTTCGCTACCGCAATAGCAATCGCATAACCCCCTGTAGAGCCAGTGAGCTGGGAACTCACTGCACGGATTTATACGTCTGAAGGGGTCTGAAGGGGGGGTCATTGCGTTCCTGACCTTCCCTTCCCTTTAGCGTGGGTGCACCAGCGTAAGCATGGCTGGGGCTGCCGGGGGCGGCATGGTAGAATGTTCGCGATCCCATGGCGTCCCTCTTCACGGCAATGTGGGAAAACGCCGGTTTGGTTTTAGTGGGTATGCTATGTATTAGTGAGTCCCACGTAACCCACTATTTCCCAACCGGGGGTATGCATAAAGCATTTCCACATCGATACAAAAAAGTTTAGGTTAGGTTAAAATTATTGGCGTTTGTTTTAATAAGAAAGAAAACATACACACGTACATTCCACTAGGCAACAGTCTAAAAGTAATGATGTAAACACATCTCCAATGACGCTCTTCATTCAGGTACCTTCATTGTCATAAAAAGAAGTGATCGGTTGCGCTTACCCACTTTATAAATATGTTACATAGTTACTGAATAAAACATTTGGTTAGCGTTATACCATGAAATGTATATTACTCAAACTTAACCATTCTGCTACTCGAAAGGTGGCATTTTGAAAAGTGACTTTATAAAAAAAAATACCAAGCATACAGTTGGTAACCGTGAGGTTGGGAAATGCATGCATGGCTATAACAGGGGCGTTTCGAAGCACGCCTACGGCGGCGCTAGAGGTCCTACTGGACCTACAGTCACATGGTGATTAAGTCAGAGGCGCGCAAATCGCTCTTCAGATTAAGAACTCTTGGACTATGGAGTGATAGCAAACCAAAGACTGAGCACACAAACATGGAAACCGACGGTTTCTTAGACAGAATAACAAACATAGGATGCGACAAAATGCTACCCAAGTATGTATATACCATACTATACAACAAACGTTCTATCTAGGGCTGAATGGGCTGAAGGTCTAGAACCACCAAGGTCTGGTATCAAAGACAGAATATGGTACACGGACGGATCAAAAATGGCATCCGGTAAGAGCAGGCATTTATGCAAATGACTATGTGTGGGCATGTGTAGTTTGGTAACCGTCTTCTAGGCTTAGACATACGCCGTAATTGCCTGCGTACAAGAGAATATAAACAGACAACTCAGAGGGCAGACTATCTATATACTCAGTGACATTCAAGCAGCCCTTAAAGCGCTTACGGCGCCAAAAGTGGATTCTAGACTAGTTTATAATGGCGTCCAAAGCTCTGAACAAGCTTGGAAAGCACAATAAGGTGCAACTAGCTTGGATACCAGGGCACGAGGGCTTCATTGGCAACGAAAGAGCAGATGAGGTTGCAAGAAGGGGGTCCACAAATCACTTTGTAGGTCCCATCCATCCCCAACCATTTGTGGGACTCTCGCAGGGAACCATAATTCCGGCCTTTAAAGCCTACGCCTGGAGGAATGAGGCTGGCTTAACGCACTCTAAGCTCTTTATAGAAGGGGTGGACTCGGCCTGGACCAAAAACTCTGGAAATCCAGCAGGAAGCAACTCAGAATTATATCTGGGGTATTCACAAGTCACTTCGGGGTTAAGAATCTTTTGGCCAAGATGGGACTATCAGATAGCTGACTGTTGAATGTGTGGCGAGTTGGATGAGACTAAGGAAGACTTACTGTGTGAAAACATGCCCTTGCCAGACAAATAATGAATTACTTCGGTAACGGCTGTCCGCAGCCAAAGGAATTCAAGGTGCTTCCGCTGAGCTGCATCATCCGGTTTGTGGAAATGATGGAGCGAGGTTGGGAGTATGCATAAAGGAGAGAGCAAATGCACAAAAGATCCCATTTGGTCGAAGTGTATCCGAAAGCGCCCTCATCTAGATAAGATAAGATAAGAACTGTCTGTCGTTATCTTTTCACGATTTAAACCGCTGCGCTGATTTGGATGAAATTAGATATAATAATTTGAGAGCCTGGAAAGGACACGTAATCGTTTTTATTCCTTATCCCTTATAGTGGTAAAAAGGGAGGTGGAAGTTTCTGTGTAAGCGCAATAATTGATACTGCGCCTGCGGAAAATCTAGTAATCTGTATCTGGCAAGCAAGTAGATCGCAAGCAATTTGATTTACTAGCATGCAATATGAGGTTCAACTTGCAAATGTATTCACTGGTATCCTGCCGTTTCGGCAAAATATTTTTCAGCTCACTTCCCACAGAACTAATGGCAGTAGTTTCATTTTCCAAACGAACAAATAGTGTAGTGAAGTGACACTGGGAAATATTTTTTGCCCATGCAATAGATAACCGTATTCACTGTCAGTTGCCAGTTGGGTAGGGGTCGGGTTGCAAAAGTCTAGTAATATTTTTGATAGGCATATTCGCTTGTGTCATAATCATCATTATATAACCGACAAAAGTCATAAATTAGTTAACATATATTTTTTAACCAACATATTTAAGAGCATAAATAACAATTATCATAAATTATGCGCATGAAAGCTTTAAGCATAAATATCAATCGCCATAGTAGGTTTGCGCGTAATGTTTTCAAGTCATAGGTACTTATAAGAAAATTGGTAAAAGTAAAGGTAAAAGTAAATTATCTCTTTGTAACCTAAACCTAACAATTTTTTTTTAAATAAACGCAAGGCAATATTTTAACCCACCCTTATCCTAACCTAACCGCCAGCGTGTCGACGTCACCCCGCGCTCGCGGGGTGACTATTTCCGCTCTACGGGACACAAGATAACCATAACCTAACCTACCAAAAATACAATTGTTACGATTTTTTTTTACTGTGGGGGGTTTCACCCCCCGGCCCCCCTTATCTAGCTGCCCTAACTCAATAAAACGATGGTCAACTAATTTAATAGCTTGTTTTTTCGCGAATCAATCTTAATAACAGTCTATTGACAAAAAATATGCATAGCAATTCTTGTGACTAAAAATAATTATGATTTTCAATATAATGACTAAGACTTGCATGACATTCAACATTATGGCTTAGAAAAAAGTGACATACTACAGTTATGACAATGAAAGCATTATGCGCAGAATCATTAATGACAAAAGACTTTTATAAGCAACAACTTTATGCGTATAGTTGTATGACAATCGAAATGATGACAATAGTCATTATGCGACGATAGACACCCGTGCCGGTTACTTCTACATACTGTTAACTAGTATACTCGCTACTGTTCCGTCTTTCAGGCATCTGTATTTCCGCCTTGAAGGCGATTAAGTACCGATTATATACGGGCAAGTTATGACTATTATTCTAAACGCCAAATGTAGCTATGCGAAAACTTAAAGCATTTTACAGCCCACAAGAGCGTTTCGAACTAGTTCCTATAAATGACGGAAGCAGATTGTGGTAACTTTTGATCGACCCTTAAAGACCCGTTTAACGTAATTGACTGATAAAGATTCGGCACTTTAGAATACTTTAGAAAGCGTTAAAGGGCAGTTATAGTTGGTTAAGGTTTGAAATATAGAAAAACATAGATAAATTCCTGTTATTCGTATCGTAAATGTCACTCGTACTCAAGTGTCATTTTGACCAAAAAGGTTTGAGAGCATAGAGAAAGGATATATAGAGGGACACACACACATGCACACATTAGTGACAAAGATATCAGCACAGACAAAGTGGGAGTGGGAACGCAGTATCATATTTCCTGTCCCTCATCGCGTATAGGCATTTTTGTTTGTCACCAGTGATCAAAATTTATTCTCAAACTGACGTCACGGATATAATACGACTAAAGTATATAAGACATGAGGTGTCAGGGATGTATTCGTCTTGTGTTCCTTCTCAATTTAGTCAGGTTAATTTATCTCCATCCCCTTTGGGCATTCGCTAGGACGCCATCTATGATATCCTCTATCTGCGATTGAGAGGTATTCCAAGTTTAGTCTATATTGTTTTACCGTTTAATCTCTGATGACGTAGGTATGCCTTATACCAGTTTGGACAAATCGAACCTTAGCGTGAAGCTGTTCTAGATAAAGGAAATGGTAAATTTTTTGTTTATGATTAATCCGTTTGGTATCCCTTCGCAATAACTAAATTTCATTTCCCAACATATCGTTTGTCCGCGTTTTCATTTCGGCAAAAAGCCAATTTTCACATAATTCCCAAAAGCATTTGTTTTTTTAAAATAATTATCGTGTAAATCCCATTACGTTAGGTTAGATTGGTTTTATAATAACACTGAAAATGTCATGGCTTCAGAGAAAAACGGCTTTTAGGACAAATGAAAATTCGGACAAACGATACACTTGGGAAACAATTTTTAGTGATTCAGATAGGTAACTGAAAATATCTTGCTCCAAATAACCCAGGGGAAACGTAATTGTCCTCTCTACCCGGATGACAACTTCCGTTTAATCCAACTAAGACACTCAATCTGAGCAGGAAAAATGGGATTTTATGTAACACATAAATTCAGTAAAAGGGAAATTATACTAAGAAATCGATTCATAGATACAAGCTCAAGCCAGCAGATCAAGGAATCAAATAAATAATCGAGGGCGCCTGGGGCCTGACTGACTATTAATGTGCCGTTGGCAATATTTTTGTCCTCAGGAATAATGGCATTGGTAATTTTGCCCTGCCTACGAAGCAAGAGGTCCTGGGTTCGAATCCCGGTAAGGGCATTTATTTGTGTGATGAGCACGAATATTTGTTCCTGAGTCATGGATGTTTTCTATGTATTTAAGTATTTATTTATCTATATAAGTATGTTTATCGTCGTCTAGTACCCATAGTACAAGCTTTGCTTAGTTTGGGACTAGGTCGATTTGTGTAAGATTGTCCCCTAATATTTATTATATTTATTAATATTGCCTGTGTTACCGGTCCGATCGACCTTTGCACCTTACTCCATAACAATACTGCTCAAATTGCATACATATATTTAACGTCGATTGTACATGAAATTTGAATGTGATATTTTCTTTGTTTTAATCGTAAAATAGCATTGAGAACTTTTTCTCAGACCCCGGTCGAAAATAGACATGAGTAAAAAAAAAAACCGCGTCAGCCCGCTGTCAGTCTCAAACATGTCTGTCATATTGGAAATGCTCCCGGCTATGGCTCGTCACTAAAAACATGAAAGAGACAGTATGCCACTGGATCTCAAAGTAAAAAAAAAAAAAAAAAAAGTTAGAGCAAATTCAAAAGACTATTAAAAACGCATTACCTAGATGTAGGTATTTATGTAACACCTAGAAAGTTTAGTATGTATAACTGATTTATGGTCAGTATATTACACTGTTATTTATATTAGTGTATGTCTAACCTAGAGAAGTTCCCACAGTCAAACTGTTGCGACAGTTTTGTGGGGCTATGTCTTAATTTTTAGTAATAATTAATTGTACTTATAAAAAAAAACAGTCAATGTCACAAATAGGATATGAGTACAAATATGTATAGGCAAGGTTTACAATATGGGTGCATACAGCCTACTCATAAATATGACCTATCGCTCTTATGTCAGCAGATTCGTTTCCGTGCATATTTACAAGAGGATTGAATCGATGCGTATTATTGCACCTCATCTATACGTTTTTCACCTTATTACAAAAAATGTTTCTTAGACGTTGAAAGTACAAGGATTTAGACTTCTAGATATCTATCTAGAAGTCATGACGAATCGTCTGCGAATAAAGTTAAATCGAGAAAAGGATGCGATGGCCCGGCCGTGCCTGCTCGACTGGACGAGGTCACACGCGATAGTTAGGTCCAACTATTAATAAGACATTCGAAGCCAAACAGCGCTACGCAGTGCGTAGCAGCATTTTGCCACTTTGTGGCCGAAATCGCTCGTAGAGGCATAACTCATCTGTGTGTCATCAGCCTTGCATGGTTTAAGTAAATAGATTGAGTGTACTACTGCCATGACTTTTTTCACATTCCCAGTAGCAGCCATATAGCCGGCAGGTGGTGGGGACACATGACTCTAAACAAAATTTTGGGCTTTAAAGCCAAATATTACACAAATGGACTACTAAGCTGAAAAATAGTTTTTCACACCTTTCATTCGGAAACGTAAGTTTTGCTCCACGACGAGAGGGATCAAAATGCTACTTTTCTGTTCAAGCTACTTTTTTAATTTATTCATTGGCATGTAGCATTTACGCAATGTGCAATTGAACACAGATGTTAATAAAATAATCGACTGTAATTTTATCGTAATCGGTTAAAAACGATCATGTTTCAAGTTTTAACTTTAACAACTTTATTTGAAAATGTATGTATTTTTGGTAATATTAAAAAGATTGTAATATAAATTAAGAAAATTTGTTAAAACTTTTTAAGTAATTTTAACAGCATCTTTTTAAAATTTCTTCATAGTCGGTGTGAAAAATAGTATGGGTCACTCGGTAGCAAAATTATCTTCGACTCGGGCGTTAACACGTGTATCCCTCACTACGCTCAGGATCCTACGTTAGAATCCCTCGCTACGCTCAGGATTCAATTGTAGCTCAGGAGAGCTACGTTCAGAATTCAATACACCACCCTCGCCGTAAATATACTATTTTGCTTCCTTGTGACACAAATAACTATTAAAAACTCATGATATTATTGAACAAGCTATCCAACGCTATCCCATTTAACGAGAAAAATAATTACATCCCCGCTTTACGTGTAGGGGAGGTAACTTAAAAAAAAAAAATATTTTACCAGTTTGTTGGCGTAATGATTTATATACCCATGCCGAATTACAGCTTTCTAGTAGTAAGGGTCACTATGCTAAGCCGCAAACGGACAGACGGACAGACGAACATGGCAAAACTATAAGGGTTCAGTTTTTTCCATGTTTGTTCCGGGACCCTTATAAAAAAAATACGGAGTTCCGATATTTCATGGCTAGGTTAGACACGTAATTTGAGAGTATTTACTCGACTCTAATGCGGCAACCGCTTATGGCATACGGGGTTGAAAATGTATAGGAACAAGGTTGAAAACAGCGTAACTGCTTGCCAAGCTAGGTCCTTTTTCAGTGGGTAAGTAAGTCTAGCAATGACACAGTTGGCCGCCATAGCCTCGCTCTGTTATGAAGGCTTCAACGTTAATCTAAGCTTGTAACTTGGCAACCACCACAATACGAAAATACTTAGATATTTTTTAATTTTTCTTGTATAAAAGTAACATCAAAGGTAATTTACAGTGATCGGAATAGGCAGAGTATATTTACCTACACTTGGTAGAACATAGATAAAAAGTGGAGACTTCCTTACGACTAAATTTTTTTGCGGGATAAAGTCCCGGGAATTTACCGAATAATTAATATTGTTCTGAATAGTACAAAAAACAATACAAACTGCTTCAATACAATAAATAGGCATAAAATAAAACAACCAATATATAAACGAATTCTTCTATATTTATTTTTAATAAACTCTCTTTATGTACAAAATTATTATTATTTTACTAAATCTAAATATAAATAACATTGCAACTTAATCTACAAATACAAAATTATTATATTGATTTAAACTAACACCATTTTCACACATACCTATTATTAAATGAAAACGGGACTTAATCGCGTAACACTTATATTTATATTTGGCCCAAGGTTTCGGATGTCACATTACGTATTACGTCCGTAGTCAGAGGCATACTGGTAGGGAGTTGTGTCAACATTTTCTAACTATACGAGTTTTTGGAATTACCCGCACTTGATTTTCATTAGTTACTTTTATGCTAGGGTAAGTGCTACGCGATTAAATCCAGTTTTCATTTAATTTACAAAATTATTCGTCACTATCAGAATCAAATTCATAATCATAACCTTTATTCATTTCAATACTATCATTATTCTCCTGGAGATGATTGAAATATATTACTATAATTTTTTCCACATTTTCAATTTTCAGTCTATTTCTTTTCACGCTTAAAATCCACTTGTATGTAGATAATGACCGTTCAACGTATACAGATGTGAGTGGTGCAAAATTATAAATCGAATCATCATCTGCATCGATCCCTTGAACAATTCTCTCACTTTTTCTCTAACAACGTCATAGTCAGGATTGCGTTCTATAACTTTCTCTAATTTATTTTCTATTATTTCGTTCGACGACCAGTTCAAAACACATCTAACGTTGTCAATAATATCAAAATATTCTGCTAGCGATAATTTAGACTCTTGTAATTTTGTAAGTGCTACTTGAATTATTCGATAGTTTTCGTGAATAAAATTTAGTTGGGATTGAATATTTTCTTTTCTAAACGCGGCTTTTGCTTTTCTTATAGATATTGCTTCATTGCTATTAAGATTACCTACAACATCCGATATTTGTTGAAAATGTTCCGCATAGTACGACGTTGCCTTTAGCCATGTACCCCACCTAGTAATTACTGGTTGAGGAGGTAGCGGTAAATTAGGGTACATATCCTTAAGTAGTCTTACTCTGTTAGGTGATTTTAAAAATATCTTTTTTACATTGGCTACTAAATCATCAACGTTTTCGTATTGAGAACGTATTTGTTCTGCCACTCTGTTAAGGGCATGTGCTAAGCACGTTACGTGCAACATATTTGGAAAATCGATTTTTAACAAACGTCCGGCTTTTAACATGTATGCCACGCTGTCAGAGCATAACATAAGCACATTGTTAGATTTTTCTTCAAATGATTCTCCCCACATTTCGTTAAATGATCCGTTCACAAAATTTGCTATAGTTTCCCCGTTTACCTTTTGTAGCACTTTACATGCAATTAAATACGGTCGAGTCGCTACATTTTTTATTAAAGGCATCACTAATAAATGAACCACATATCTTCCTAAAAAATCAGTTGTTTCGTCAAGAGATATCCAGACCTTATTGTTTCCTATTGTGTCGTATATATGTTTCAATCGATCTTTATAAAATTCATCTAGATACTTTTTCCGTAATATTGATTCAGATGGCACTTTCTTTTCTACGCACACACAACAACCACTGTAGCAAACATATTTGCCAAAAAAAGATTGGAACGCAGAATTATTAACTTGCGACCAAGGGATGTTACACAAAATTAAAAAAATTACTAAGTCGAAGTAGTATTCTTTCTCAGTATTTTGTCGCCTGCCTTGATGTATGGCTTCATTGATGTGCCGATCAACGTTGCCTTTCTTCGTGGCTTTGAAAGAGGTCTCGCATTTGGTGCAAAATATGATACCACTTGCTTCGTCATATACAAGTTCCGGATTATTAACAATCCAACTAGTGACTAGTTCGGGTCTCACTTTGTTCGCCATGTCGACAACAAAAATTATATAATATATTCCGAAGCGTACCTGAAATAAATTATACGAAGTGTTAGCAATGAGCTTTAAATATTTCAGAATGAAGGGTAAGGTTTCTCTTAACCTATCGACGCGAAATCGGCTTTAGCCGACCAAAAATAGCTCGTTAGTATGAAGACGCGTACGCATGTTCATACTAACGAGCGATTTTTGGTCAGCAGTATGTACAAAACACATTTGTAGAAATATTAAAAATAGTTGAGACGCGCATTATCGAAGAGCTGAACTTCGTGTAGCAAAGCTGCAAATTCCCATCAGAATCAACACGTGCAAACTTGCAAATAATACAAAACCCCATTTTAAGGTACAAACTTCAAACTCCGAGTACAGTTTACAACCGTTTTCTCAAATTTAGTTGTAGTCTGGCTAGTATATAGTGTTCTTCGCATATATTTATGATTTAAATCTTTACAAGCTTACACGTGTCTATTTATGTACAGTACGGTAAGTATAATGTAGGTAGGTTTAATACATTACACGGCCAAATTATGAGCATAGGTAAGTGACTTAAGTCAATAGTCATAGTTCGTGACCATATATGAAAAAGGTAAAAATTTTAAATAATAAATAATATTATAATATTTTATATATCTTACCTTGAAACTTGGTAGTTTTGCAGTATCCGTGGTGTTTTCAGTGTCCAGTAATCGCCAAATCCAATCAAAGCAAAATCGGTGTCCGAGTTCGGCCGTGTGTAATCAAGTATAGCAGGCGAAATTCCAGTAAACAAGCAAATGTCAAATATCGAAAAAACACAGTATCTACACTTCCGTACGTACTCGACAAGGGATAGTAAGAAACTGATGTCAACTTTCTATTTAAGTAATGCATAAAAAGGGTAGCAGGTAACAGCGATAAGTGATAACGACTTCTGCTTTGTCTTTTAGACGATAACAATGGAAAGTACAATTAACATAGTTGATATTAATACTGTTATTTCTATCTCTTTCACTTAAACACAGCTGGTATTGGTGTAAAAGAGACGGACAAGTTTGAAATAATATAAATACAATAATGTTATATTATCACCTGTAAACTAGTACAAACTTGTAGTGTTATGGTTACTATTTAATTTAACGTACATTGGGGATACATTGTGAGATTTTATTTATTTTACTGATTTTTAAATCCGGGAAGTCCCGGAAAATTTTTTTATCGCAAGGAAGTCTCCACTTCATGACTTTGTTCTACCAAGTGTAGGTAAATATACTCCTATTCCTATAAATATATTGCCTATTCCGATCACTGGTAATTTACGTTCGCGGAATAATATTACATTTCAAAGTTTGATATGGCGCGGAACTTATCTTCTTTATGGTATAATTGTTTTGTTGAGTTGTGATCCATTTCAGCATCATATTGGTTTGATTGAATTTCAATATTAAATTGTGTCTATCTAAATTACCTAATTGATGTGGTGATTGATGAATTGGAAAGTGACTTATTATGTCTGGAACAAAACCCTTCACTTACGTATATTAATATATTACCATGTGTATACCACATGGCAAGGTATACTCGGACCGCTTTATGGTAGGTTATTTGGGCGTTTTTCAAAAAAAGTGTACAAAACTTTTTTTTTCAGATTTTGTTTTTTTTTGGTTTTTCTTTCTCAGAATCGTTGATACTATCGATCCTCATACAAGAAAAAAAGTGTGAAAATTTCCATTCCAGATCGTCACATTTTGTATGCAGTGTTTTTTTATTTGGTCGTGACGCACTGGAAGAACAAACTTACATAGTAAAATGTTTTCTTGTATGACGATCGATAGTGTCAACGATTCTGAGTAAGAAAAACAAAAAAAAACGAACACTGAAAAAAAAGTTTTGTGTTCTTTTTTTGAAAAACGCCCATTTTGCAAAATTTCTGTAATCTTGTAACCAATTTGTATAACTTTGAAGATGAAGTTCCGAACTATGTAGCTAAACTACTAAATGGCAATCCGATTACATAATGTTCACACGGCAGAGACTTGAATCGCAGATACCTACTACAAATCGGCCCGGGCTTCTTAGCAATATTTAAGATATATTTTGTATTCGAATATAGCTGTCACACTGTGCAGAATATAATAGTTTTTTTTAACTGAGCTCAAGAATGTCCATTGTTTGTGGTCTGTGCGTGCCATATTCTGTAAAAAAAAGGTTACCTCCACGTAAAACGTTCATTGGATAAAGAGCATGAAAGAACATTAATTCAATGAACATTCAAGTAGCGGTAACCTGTTTTGCTAAATATGGCACACGCCCACCACATAATGATATTGTTTGACTTAAATGGTATTGGGATGGATATTGTTACGTTACGATAAGGGGAAATGCTCATTTCAAATAATTTTGAATATGATCCACCAGAGATCAGTGTGATCCCACATTGCGCATAGAACTACCATGCGAGCAGTAAGTTGCTTGATTTCGCGTGTATTTTCTTGTCACTCGTCACTCACCATCTAAGCACATTACAACTCGCTCACTGACTGTTTGCCTGTAATTTACTTGATTGTGCTCCAGGGTTTATTAAAAACTCAAAATAATTACAAAAATATATACTTAGGTATACTTACAATAGTTTAAGAACTTAGTTATTAAACTAATTAAAAAAGGTTTATTATTTTTTGCTTATCAGTTTTTTTCGGCGGTTTAATTTTTTTTTTGTAAAGTATTTATTTTTCAATTTTCTGTGGCTTACTTTAGTTAATTACTAACTTAATTACTAGTTACATGCAAATAAGGTATTACACAAACCTCACGATGAACGAGCTTTAGCAGAAATGCAGACTGAGAGGTCTACACACAAGAAACTGACAGGTCTAAAGCTCATTCATCGTGAGGTTCTTCACACGACAACACAACACAACACAACACACACACACACACACGCTACACACGCGCGCGCACTTACACACACACACACACACACACGCACGCACGCACACAGACACATGCGTGGTCATACATTTCAATCAGTAAGTGAACAATCAATCATCCCCTGTTTTCCTACCCTTAGGGTTGAAATTTTTATTTAAAATGTATGTGGGGCCAATTTCGAGGTATACCCTTTCTAATAAAAAAGAACTATCAAAATCGGACTACTCTGTAAAAACTTATGCGTGGTCATACATAAAAAAAAATATACGCGTTGACTTGAGACCTTCCTCCTTTTTTTTTGTCGGTTAAAACACAACTTTACACAACTCTGGCGGATTATTCACGGTTTACTGATGTTTCGGCGAAAATAGTTTAGAATTATTTTTACTCCCAAACTTTCCCATATTTTTATTTGGCGTAAGTTTTTTTCCCAACTCAACGTTTCTCAATTTTCAACGTTCTTCAATTCTCAATTATTGTTAGGCAAGTTATTACCTAGGATTTATTTAAGATGTCATTTATGTATTCGTCTAATGTAATGATTAGAATACTATACTTTTGATACAACATATTGATTACTATGGTACTGGTACTGTTGCGGCTGCCTCGTTACTGCAGTGCGTCGGGCACGTTCGCGGACGCGCACGTGGACGGTTTCCACGCGACGCTGCGCCGCGACGCTCCGCAGAGTGCGCGACAGCCGCTACAGTCTCCTGACCGTTGTGGCCGACAGATGGGACAATGGCCTGACACGGCATTGGTCCTCTCTGCATTTAAGCCTAGCATATAAGAATATTATTTAAGTTAACCTTAGTATTAGTTTTTATTTTAAGGCACCTACTAACAAAATATGGACAAAATTAGTCTGAAATAAATGCATTTTATTTATATATTTTTATTTTTTTACTATACAATTATGTAAGTATTAGGTAAAAAAGTGTTCGGTTCTGGCGCTTCGGTGGCCGCTGCCGCGGCACGCTCGCTTCGCGCGGTCGGCTCGCGCGGTGTAGGATCGCGGTTCTTCCTAACACTCCTCCTCGCTTCGCAAGCAAATCATTTGCTTCATAAAGTTATGCCAACGATTGATTTGCCAAATGAAACAAATGCGAAAAGTTGGTTGCGAAGTGAGATTTGGCGAAACATATTTCGCTGAAAAGGCAGTATAGCATAAAGTTCACACGTATTCAGCTTTTTCTTAACAAATACATAAGAAGATAGAACAGACCATAAAGACAACCTATAAATAACAATATCTTATTATATATTCGTTTGCGAACGTAAGCCACTGCTTCTCCAAAATTCTAAATATGGAAAGCCGGAAGCATAATAGTATTAAGCGTCTAATCAGTGGATTAGACGCTTATCTACTGACTCCAATAATTCACATACACTCACTTCTATCTTACATTTTATTATGTAATGAATTATGCTTCCGGCTTTCCATATTTCGAATTTTGGAGAACTCATAAAAGACGAAAGTTTTCGGACAAACGATATTCGGTCAATGAATTTTAGTGATTGCGATAGGTTACCGTGGCGGGCACATCATCCGACAGATATTTAAAAATAACATCAACCGTGTCTCTTATTTTTAAAGTTTGATCGAAATACAATCAAGGAGATTGTACTTGATGAATGAATACTTTCAACGAAAATTGTTTTAAAATAATGGTACATGTGTGTTTAAATTTCAATTTATCGTCGAAAATACAACCTTCCTAAAAAAAGACCGGGTTGCACTCCGGGAGTGCCGGCAGAAGTGAAAACTTGAATAATTTTAATTTTACAAAAAAATATCCCTCAAAATACCCGCTCTTCTTAAAGAGGTACCTACATAAGTTAAGTTTGTGTACCCGCCGAGTTTAAAATATTTACATACTCAATAAATCACAATCCTGAAAGCGGATTTCATGGAAAACTTCCATTGTTTATGGCTGAACGAAAACATGATAAATCATTAAACGTAGGTTTTGGTATTTATTGAAAGGTACAAACGATAGTGATTTTTCTTTATATTTTCCTACATGGTAGTTTATCTTTGGGTATAATGTAATACTCGTACTTAAAGATATTGTATATTCTAACTTTCTCCTACCCTTATATAAACAAGCATTTCTTTTGTAAGAAGTGCGTTCTTTTTATTTGCTTTTACTTTTGTAGGCGGGTTTGTGTCGTAGGTGCAGGGACGATAGATACTGTCCGGCAATATAAACACCCCACTTTTCTCCAATATATATAATGTCAGTAAGAACAACACAGAAGGTATATCCAAAGTCAGAAGATAGTTACACAGAAGAGAATAGTACGGAAATAGGAATCGAATATATAAAACAAAGTTAAGCGCAAGCGATAGCATTAAAACGTAAGCGGATGGCGGTCGAGAACGGCATGCGCTTCGCGTCAGTATATGAGATCGACTAGTCGCGCGCATAGCAACTCTCGGGCGGCCGGCGACTCGCACGGACCGTTATCGGTGCGCGGTCGCATTGCACCGAACTGTTCGCACATCAAGAATATTGACGGATGTAATGTAAACATACTAGTGTATTAAGTATGTAGATGTATAAATGTATATAAATAAATATGTGTGTAAATATATAGTAGTAAGGTATTATATAAGTGTAGATACATGTGAGTAGTGTGAATGGGCAAGTAGCCCACACTTTTTACCCAACTGCCGAAGGAGAGGAGGGTTATGTTTTTAGACGAGTCAGTCAGCGACGTAGCCTTTACCGTATGGCTCATCAGGCTTCACTCGCCATCGATATATTCACACTAGCTGCTTGTAAACGTGCCATAAATATGTTTCCATCAATATACATATCATCTAAAGTATTGCTATTTATTACTTATGGGAATCTTTGGCTTAAATGTAACGAACGTCGATGGAAAAAAGTCGATCGAAAAGAAAGGTTTGAACATGACTGTGTGTAGCTTTGTGGTGCTCGAAACACTTAAATATTAGATTACATACATACTTTGTAATAAGGTGAAAGGATATACCTACTGACCTTTGACCCAGTATAAATACAAACATACATATCTATGGGTGTTTTTATAGAGGATCTCACAATCGAAAAAGTTCATAAAATAATGCAAAATTCCTTCTGTGATGCCAACATCCATCAATCAGTGTCCGCGACCCTCAGTAATGAGGAAACCGATGCAGGGACATCAAAAATAAACACATTTATTTTTCTGCCATTGGTACAAAAAGTAAAAATGAATTACCGAGAATCATGTCCTATGTCACAATGCTATTTGTATTTCGATTAAATATTGTATTTGCTTAGTAGGTAATACTTACGCATATCGCGTTATTGATGTGCTAGTTTTTTCAACGAAAGGAGGGTAGATTGTGCTGACCCCGCGTAGACTGGGATGCGGATTGCGGAGCCAGCGTTTCTGGGTCCGGATCCCGAAAGTATTCATTTATCTAAGTAAATAAATACATACTAACTTGGGTATTTTTCTAATCCAACTTATACTCCTACCACTTATTATACCGATATAACAGTGCAATAGATCCCTACAAGCCAAGCGTTCCAAACAGTGTTCAAATACAAAAATGGAAAATTATTCGAGTTTTGTAAAAAATGTTTAAAAGCCGAGGCGGATAATGCTATTAAGGAGGTAATGAAGGTAATTAACTGAGATCGTTAGATGGTATTTAAGGGATGAAGGACGGCTTTCTTTTGCTACAAACCCGGGCGAGATGTAGATTTGGTAAATCTCTTCAAATTTGTTCTATGTAGCGAAGTTATCCTACTGGCGGAAGTTTTTGGGAACGCTTTTCATCTCGCACTTAAATACTTTCTTTGTTGGGGTTTTCGAGGGTTTATTGTGTCAATGAATTGACGATTTTGTATACCTACTTACACACAAACTTGCACTTGCACGTCGTTTTTAAAGAATAGGTACTAGTTAGGTGCACAGCTATTTTGTCAAATATTTTCATATTTCATAGAATGGGCCAAACAAGTAACTACATTATTGCTATCTGCAGTTGTATTACATCGAATGTCACCAACGTGAATGAAGTAAGAAAATGTCAAGATCTTAGCAAATGGAAATTCGCGATCTCTGCCTACCCCTCCCTAGTATTGAATTGTGTAAATAATACTTCAAATAGTTTGGCGTAAATTGCCACAAAAGGCTTGTGTCCTAAGATTTTTTTACGATGTCATTCGAACCAGTTTTTTAGAGGAACATTTGTTTATATAGGAGCAACTACAATTACTACCCAAAAGTTTAAATAAAAGACGGACCTCGCTGGCGGCAGCCGAAAAGATTCATACTAATTGACATAAAAGTATGACGTATATTCTATTTCTACTAATCGTTGTTAGAAAATCAAGTAGATTGCTGTTTCGGTCGCGAAATACTCCACAAAATTGTTTCTATAAGTGTAAGGATTCTATTGGTAGCTTTAAATTTACTCTTGGCCAATAAAAATAAATACATATTTTTTCTAAACATTCAAGGATCATATCTTTTAATGATTTTAATTATATTTTGTACTTTATACTTTATTACAATAATTTGATGGTTTACTACCATTTTAGCACACTACGTTATCAATTTTAACACGAGGAAACTACCCTATTTTCTCGGCAGCGATTAATTGTGTACGCATTTTCTCCAATTTAGGAGCACTTCAAGGGAGTGTGGGGCGGTGTTTATGGTGCCATATTGGGATGTAAGCCCGACTCTGCGAGTCGTGTCATAAAATGGTGAATGTTTGTGAAACCTCTTACGCGTCGAACTCGCTTCAGAGGAAAATTAATATTCATGGCAGTTCAGAGCTCGAGGCAATTATACAATGTGCCTATTACGTTAATTATCTGTAAAGTGCATGTTTCCTTTAATTGAAAATGTCTTACGGATAAACTTGTTTATTTTTCAAAACATTGATTTCTAGGCGAATTTCCGACTCAACCTCAAATTACTCGTCCATTACAATCTTAAATCGTACAAAAAAGCAATCAGTTATGTTGCATGTTCACAGTAAAATAATGGACTAATTCATAATTATTTTCTCGTGTTTTTTCAATTAAACTGTAATGCAGTCGATGTGAATACCTAACATTTTCATAAAACAATAACAATGGATTGTTTTGATATATCTATTTGTATGGAAGGTAAACCGAAGCGTTTCGCGTTAAATTAAGTAGTGCTCGCGAATTATCAGCAACAGCTGAAATAACTAAAACACGGGCAGATTAAAATGAAAGTTATTGTTTTGTAGTTTCACAATATTTATCCCGATATCTATTCGTATGGAAGGTAAACCAAAACGTTTCGCGTTAAATTAAGTAGTGTTCGCGAATTATCAGCAACAGCTGAAATAAAATAAACACAGGCAAAAGATTAAAATGAAAGTTCACTCAACAAAGAAATAAGACGCTTATCTCTTAGAATTGTTATTCTCTAGCTGACTTTAGATAATTTTAGTCCATGTAATAAACTCAGCTGTTTTAATATTGCATAAATTATGCGATGAAAAGGTTAAAAGTAGATATTTTTACATCATTTATACTACACTACTACATCATTGTTAAGTATTAATAAATAGCTATAAAAAAAACTACCTTAATTCAGGTATTATTTACACTTGACTTAAATCACACCAAGTTTAACTTGTGTCGTTTTTTAGGGTTCCGTAGTCAACAAGGAACCCTTATAGTTTCGCCATGTCCGTCTGTCCGTCCGTCCGTCTTCGGCTTAGCTCAGTAACCATTACTACTAGAAAACTGGGGCATTCGGCATGGGTATATAAATCAATCACGCCAACAAAACAGTACAGTAAATCTTTAAAAATTTTTTAGGGTACCTCCCCTACTCCTAAAGCGGGGATGTACTCGTAATTTTTTTTTCTCGTTATACGCATGGTGTGGGTTTAACAATATTATGGGTTTCCTAAAACCATTTTTCAAATCAGTGATTAGTTTGCGAGATATAGGGCTTTAAAGCGCTAATTTCTGTTCCAGTCATGTGCCCCCCTGCCGGCTAAATGGCTACTACTGGAGATGTGAAAAAATTCGTGGTAGTAGTACATATAACGTAATGAATGTGGGATTGGTACTTTTTGATGACTTTGTATGATGCTGGCTGTTAGATGATGAATAAGTAAACGATCGAACGTGGTTTGAATCGTTTTAGAACGGTGAATGATTTGACGTATGGTTCAGTTTGTAAGACGAACGGTACGAATGAAGACGTATATTATGTAAATAAATCCGATTTTATATAGTTCTCGTGTTTCCCTGCCATCCCAATCTACATGAATTTAAAAGGAAAACTATCACGGAAAAGTAGGCAAAAGTAGTTACCGAGTAATAGTTGACCAACTTAATGTGTAGTGGAAAGGCCAATTTTCGTACAAATTCGGCCGACGCAACCGCACCGCACGTTGATGTAACTAAGACAGACAGGCAACTACGGAACCCTACACTGCGCGTGGCCCGACACGCTCTTGGCCGGTTTTTACGTTGTTTTTGAATGAATGAATAAAATCTTTATCTTCATCGACCCATACCTATAGCAGTTGTTATTTACATTTTTAACTATTGGAATTATTATGTTGTAGTACCCTCAGCCACATTAAGTCCATTTCACTAATAACTATTGTTATAATTGTACTTATCTTACACACATTGTTTTTATTAAAATACTGTTCCTCCTCAATGTGTCTATTAATGGTGCCATCACGTTTTAGGCTAATGATGATGATGAACATTATAATTAACTATTAAAAGAAACTTACCTAAGGGAAGTTCAATAGTAATTATACGAGCTTGTTCTTCCGAGAGATTATTTTAACTTGTAGTAGTGTTCTCGTACGGCCGTTGTCACAATATTTTAGAGAATCTGTATCTATAGATAAACATATTTTTTGGTAGGCACCTTCGTACAACGAAACGCAATTAAAAAGTTACCCCCCCACTACCAGCAATGATTGTCGCCCGCTAAATCGATACGCCATCTTGTCATTGAGTTTAAAGAAATACCTTAACGGCGCGGATGACATATTTATTTTATTTGACTATGGGCAAACGTTAGCGGGTTGGGAGGGACTATTTTGGTCTAATCTCTCGGAAGAACAAGCTCGTATAATTACTATTGAACTTCCCTTAGGTAAGTTTCTTTTAATAGTTAATTATACTTCACTTGTTCTTCCGAGAGATTATTTTAACTTGTAGATGTTCAGAGCGTAAAATAAAATAAATATTACAAATTATCAATATTGATTTATTTGTAAAGACAATATGATAGTATGATATTAATCAAAGCTCTAATCCGGGTTTTATTAAAATCAGAATACAAATTATCCATTTAAATATTTATAATACTAATATTGTATGTCACTCAGCCTGAGAGAGAATTGATCGAGCAAAATTTTCCTCAACCAGAGTATCGTCAATGACAGGTCTATTATAAAAAGAGCCAAAAACTTTAGATGTTCCTGTCCATCCAGCTGTGTTTCGTATTAACTGGAGATTTACTCCTGACCTCCGTGCAGCTGATGTCGAAGCATGTCTGGTACTGTAAGCGTTAAAAATTGTTGTGTTTATTCCACTCTCTTCAAGCACTAGCTTTACCCATCTACTAAGTGTCTGTGACGATACTCGTGAGTGAGGTTTTTTGAAACTTATGAACAAATCATTAACATTGTTGTTATTTCTTAACCCTTTCGTCCGATTTAGATAAGTTAATAAAGATTTGGCTGGGCATATTTCTGGGCGTTCTAAAAAGAAGGGTAAAACCAAAATAGGTTGAACTCTATTTAAGCCTGAAGTTTTTATAAAATCTGGGATTTTTATACAAATTTTGGTGTCTGTTTTTTCGATGTTACAAATCTTTATAATCGATAGTGTTTGTAACCGATGTGCAGTTACTAATGCAAGTAACGTTATTAGTTTTTTGGATAACATTTCTAGTGATATAGACTCATTACCTAATGTACTTAAATAATTTAGTACAATCGAAGTGTCCCATGTTAAATTATATCTTGGTACCGAAGGGACTCGCCTATATACTCCTTTTAAAAATCTTGATATTAAATCATCATTCACTTGATCGCCCAACAACATCACTAAAGCTGATTTATGAGAATTCATTGTGCCATATTTGCCACCGCGATTATAAATTGACGACAGATATTTTAAAATAATTGGCGTTGATGCAGTATAACAATCATAATTGTGCTGATTACAAAACTTAAACCATTCTTTCAAACAAGACTTATACTGCTTAAAAGTGTTAGAAGATATAGAATCTAATAATATATCTAATGCTTCAATAGGAGCCCCTCTTCTTATGAACGCTTCCCGCATAAAATGCCTGCCATCAAAGACAGGGTCTTGTGAAGCGGATGTGTGATTCTGGAAGGAGATGATAACAATTTTGGATTAGCATCCAGAATGACAAGTTGTGAGTCAAGCAACCGATGGTATAAAGGAAACCACGGTTGATTGGGCCAGTTTGGTACCACAACAATTCCTTTAGCTTTATCTGAAACGATTTTTGATAAAACTTTTAGAATCAAACAAAAGGGGGGAAATTCGTAAAAGGAATAGCCTTTCCAGTTTAATGTGAACGCATCAATAGCAACAGAATTAGGATCTCCATGCCATGACACGTATTTTTCACATTTGTAATTCAAACGACTTGCAAATAAATCTATTTCAGGAATAGCGAGTTTTCTTAAGATGGTGGCATAGGCCAAATCGTTAAGCTGCCATTCAGTATCATCATTTAATCGTCTTGATTCAAAATCGGCTATAAAATTATCAACAGATGTAACGTACGAAGCGAACACAAAGTTGTTCCTTGCTTCACACCAATCCCATATGTCTCTGGCGACTTTATTTAAATGGGGATACTGAATGCCGCCCATTCGATTTATGTAAGCAATAGCCGTTTTATTATCAATTCGCATGAGTATTTGAGAATTATAGCAATGCTTGCCAAAGATCTTCAAAGCAAAGTAAGCGGCTATAAGTTCCAACTCATTAATATGCTTGCTAGCTTCATCAACTGACCAAAAACCATTTGCTCTTGCATTATTGCAAGCGGCACCCCAACCGCTCATAGAAGAATCAGAATAAATTTCCATGACATATTTATGATTTCTGATAAAATTGACTGATTTGTCGATATGATTTATCCACCATTGAAAATCCATTTTTAAATGTTTGGGAATAAGGAATGTTTTATCATAATTTTCATTTCCTTTTAATTGTAAGTATTTGACTCGTTCAAATAATTTTGTATGAGCCCAGCCGTAAGTTACTGCGGGGCAGGCTGAACAAAGTAGCCCAATTACACGAGCAAAAGTTCTCACTGTACATTGTTTTGTGTCTTTTAACTTTACAAGTTCGGATTTTATCAATAAGCGCTTATTCTCTGGCAGCGCAATAGAAAGATCGTTAGAATTTAGTATAAAACCCAGAAATTTGTTTGTGGTTTTTGGTACAAGTTGACTTTTGTCATAGTTAATGATAAATCCTAAAGATTCAAAACGAGCTATTGTGTCTAACACATTTTTCTCACATTTTTTGTACGTCTTGGCCAGCAACAAAGTATCATCTAGATAAATGACAGACAAATGGCCTTGGCCTCTTAAATATTTTATAACTGGCTTCATTAATTTTGTAAAAACATACGGAGCTACATTTAATCCACACGGGAGTACCGAGTACTCATATAATTTAGATTTGTACTGAAATCTAAGAAACTTTCTGTGATTTTGATCAACACTGATTGCATAATAAGCGTCCTTTAAATCAATACAGCACATAAAATAATTTTTAGATAACAATTTTATTGCCGTTCTAAGATCTTCTAATTTAAAATGAGCTGTGTCAATAAATTTATTCAATCCTTTTAAATTTAAAATCATACGCTTGTCACCATTTGGTTTGTCTAGCAAAAAGATCCTAGATACGAATTGATTCTTACAAGGTAAGCATTCATTTACTACCCCTTTAAGAATCAGTTCATTAATTTCTTTTAAAAAACATTTATCCTCTTCAACATTATGAGGTCGAGTGATGAGTGGTTCATTTTGATGAACTTTGCGAGAAAAAGGTATCTTAAAACCTTTCACCCATGACAATATAACTGCATCGCTAGTTATTTGCTGCCATTGTGCGTAAAAATGTTGTAATCTGCCCGCACAATGCGTTACCTGAGAACTATTTAATATTTGTTGGTCGATGACGACGCCTGGTGTCTGAAGTTCCGGTTGTACTGTCTCCGGGCTGGTGCAGCCGATGGCTGGCGACGGCCGCGATATCCACCCGTCGTCATCGCTGGATACGCTGGATACGCTGAACGACGCGACGGGCCCCTCCAGTTTAAAGAAGAGTTTGTTGCAGTCCTGAGTGTGCTAGGTCCCGCGATACTTTCATTAACACGTTGTGCCGGCTTGACTGGCTTAGTTTTTATGTCAGTTGCAGATCTGGAGCATGCTTTTATAGCTTTTAATGTTTCTGTAAGGCCTTCGCCAAATAAAAGCTTGTCCCGTGTGAGATCTTTTACTGCATCTTTTGTATTTTTATTAAGACCTTGCATTAACAGGGATCTCCGTGTTATGGTGTCCAAATAATGCAAATCACACAATATTTGCCCGGCTTCGCCTAAGTGTTTTACAATCAGGTCACGCGATTGTTTATCTGGTATTTTAAAAGCGATGTCAAGCGCCCTACCTAGGCAGGTTATACCGGATCCAAGCTGCGACTGTTTAATGACAAATTTTTCATCCCGCTTTACTGAGGAATCTGGAACAGCAGCCTTTATTTCCTCGTTCAGCTTTGGAGTCTCCAATAAAGTACAGTTTGCTGGAGGTGCATACTTATTCAGTAATTCGGATCGATGATCTTTTTTCAGGCCCTTTGATAGTAAGTGAGTCCACCTAACAGCGAGATGTGCGTGAATATCATCACCGTAATCTTTATTTTGAGTTGGATCTTCACCCAAAAGTGTAAATAAGTCGTCCGTATTTACATCATTCGTTTGACCTTGTCTGGCAACTGAAATATAAAAGAAATACTCTTTCAGTATTATCATAAACTGCAGCAAAATAATAATAAATATTTTGAGGGTAGACGCAGTTTCTTGCGTTGCGTGAGATATGCAGTCGTCACTTGCAACGTAATTAGGTCATAACATGAAGTAATATAGATAGGTAGGGTTACACGTATCTTATACTTATGGTATTGTACGGGTTTGTCAACAAATGAATGTTTTATGTATAGTTGCGTATTCCATACAGGTTATACTTGCAACTAACAGTTATTTAGTTGCGTATGCCATCCAGACAATACTTGCAACAAAGTATGCACTCGTTAGGTAATAATTAAACTTACCGTTGGTATTTTCGTCGTCAGGTTCCGGTTCAGATGAATCGGAAGATATAAATCGTAAACGGCAACGCCTTTTTGGGGAAAGAGATCGTCCTGCTGAAGAATCCGACGGAGTTGGCGATCTCCTTCGCTTGAGCTGTTTATTAAGATCTTTGATCTTCCGTCGAATTGATGCCCTATCCATGGTGTGTGTGCACAACGGCGCACAAAAACAAAGAAATGACAAGATGGCGTATCGATTTAGCGGGCGACAATCATTGCTGGTAGTGGGGGGGTAACTTTTTAATTGCGTTTCGTTGTACGAAGGTGCCTACCAAAAAATATGTTTATCTATAGATACAGATTCTCTAAAATATTGTGACAACGGCCGTACGAGAACACTACTACAAGTTAAAATAATCTCTCGGAAGAACAAGTGAAGTATAATTCGATATTTTCCTATCCACACGTAACAGAGCCAATGTTTATATAATCCTGAAACTTCAAAAACTCTCTCCCCGCCAAATAGTTTCGAATAACCTGACCGACTCAGAAGATCATTATTATTATAGGCGAGGTATTGTTACGAAAGCGTCAAGTGTGAAACTTTAAGGCAATTAGGTATCTTTTGAAGTGCTGGGCGACAATAAGATACTGGAATTAGATATAATTAGAATTAGATATGCGAGGTGCTCGGATGGTATCCAAATATTTTTAATGCCCATTCCTGAGATACTAAGGAGTAAAAAATGTCACGCACAGTTTGTGTGTGCCAACCTTCAGGTCAAGCAAAAACTAACGTAGGTATGTATACCTCATTCCATATAACATTAAGCGCAATTTACACATGCGAAATATTGCATGTAAGTTATATTACATTGCGGGTTATCGAGGTATTTATACTGCGTTTTATCTATCAAACCCCGCAATGTAGTTAAGCTTGCATGCAGTTTCTTAGAATTTTAGTCTACGTTTTTTCGTTTATCAAAGAGATAGTGGACTACTTTTACTTATTTTGATCATTAAGTGCTTATTGAACATAAGAATACCAATGTTTATGCGTTTCGAAATAGTTTTCCTGAAAACCGCATGATGATAACGCACGATTTTTCTAATCTTAACTGGAATAGTTGGTGGAATAGTTGCTGCCGTCTAAATACTACGGTGTTCGTTTACGGTGGGCCGTAGGCTTGTTTGCCACCATTGTGGTGTAAAAATTCCCAAGTAATATAAATATAAAAGACAACTGCAAATTACAAATCGATGTTTAATTTATGATTCAAATAATTTAATTTATTCTTGTATTTTATAAATTGAATAAGCTAAGCTGCCTAGATATTTTACAAGTTATAGTGAATTATTAGATAATAGTGAACGCACTACACAGAATACCTAGACTAGCTACTTATATTGGACAACAAAAATCTACACACGAATTATACGATTTTTGAAATTCAATGTTAAACTAATTCTGTTCGATGAATTTGAACGTTGATTGTTTTGACGTAAAAAAAACTGAGCGATACGTTGATACAGTAAAACCATTTTCACATGTTGGCACATATCAGACAGAAGAGACGCAGATAATCCGTTTGGTAAGTCGGATGTAACATAACGGGTAAATTTATAAAATGTTGTTCAGCCCGATAACTTGTGGGAATTGTGGCCTTAACCTTTCGAATGCCTTGTTTCGGATCCTTCCAGTTAGAACGGTTTGAAACTTACGTCTAAAACTTCAAGTTCATGGTTTAAGGGCGTGAATTGGAAATTATCGCGTTCTTTGAAACGCCGTGCTGACTAGATTAGGAAACAATAAGGTCTGATTTTTTTTTAACTTATCCTACTCAAATACTTAAGGCGCCGTAGGTTCATGATCTTCTCTCCCTCTCACTGAGCATAAGCGTGAGCGAGATGGAAGTGCGTCCTCGGAAGAGCGGATATCATGTTTTCAATTAAATTTTTTGGCTGTTTAAATAAATAAAAAAGTAATCACTGAATTCTCTCAAACATGATAATGCCGATTTTTAGAAGCAATTTTTATATTTTTAGCTTTTGTGCATGATTTGTTACGAATATTTTAAGTGTATTTTAGACCTATGTTCGTGATTTTTTTCTGTAGAGCGAAAATTGCTTAATCATGTTTCGAATTACTGATCTCGCTGCAGAAATGCCTCAAGATCCCTATTTGTATTTTTTGAAACCATATTATTATAAACACATGCATAATATAATTTCAAAAAGTCTGTTCGCTGAACTTCGCTGAACCTACGGCGCCTTAATACAATATTTTACGACAAAATCAAGTTTATATGATGGTATCTTACCTCATCTAAAATCTTACTTAATGAAATCTGAATAAAACTACGCTAAGTTAGGTTTTTATCAAAATTTATTCAAAAAAGCCACTCCCGAAGAGCGTTGCATCTCTTTTCCTCGTGCGCTAATTGTAATTTTTTGACATGTATACAATCTTTTAGTACTTATTATTAATAAATGAGTATGAGTATTTAAATAACTGCCCACGCAGCTCCACGCACGTGTCGTAAAGAACGCAAGCAAAGCCGAGGGATAAAATCAAACTCTTGGGATAAAATATAGCTTATAATCATCCAGAAAGCCTATCCACCACCGTACAGGCAGGCGAAATAATTTTTGAAATCGGATAAGAGGTTCCGTCGATTACCCATTACATAATTATTTACAAACTGACAACGTTACAATCTCACAGACTTTTCCACTTTATAGTATTTGTATAGATTATGCCGCCTTACGGGCTGGCAGCGTGGTGGAAGTTATAATAGAGTTGTAAAACTTGAAGATAGAAGAAACTAATGGGAAAGAATATTAATAAATAACTAGTAATTTTTTTTTATAGTTTTGTTTGGTTTTAATATTGGATATAGGTATATTTTTTTTATATAATTAAATATTCTTTAAGAATAATATTTCTTGCCAGTGGCCTAGATCCAAACAGTAGAAGTATGAAATAATCAGATATAATATTGAATCCGAACTGCATCCATTATGATGTTATTCTAGTTTTTCTTATTAACCGACTTTAAAAAAAGGAGGAGGTTCTCAATGCGGTTGTATTTTTTTATTGTATCATGTTTTTTTTTAAATGTTTGTTACCTCCTTACTCCGTCATTTATGAGCCGTTTTTTTTGTAAGTATATGCTTCCAGGTTGGTCCCTTTTTTTTTCAAAAATCCTGTTGGATGATGGGACCCATGAGAAATTGAGGGAACTCTTCAATTATATTAGGCACGCGTGTAGTGATTTTGGTATTTTCTATTATAACTCGTGTATTTACACTCGTAAATCATAAATTTGGTGGAGTGGAATTGATGATGAAGACCATATATGGCTTATGGAATGCCTCAATTATGTACTTAAAAGTAAAAGTAAAATATTCATTCAGTAGGTATTGTTACAATAGCTATCATAACTTATTTTGCACAAAGCATTTTCCATTTAACTTTCTTCTGACATGACTAGAGTTGCTGGTAATATGTTGTAAAAGTACTAAGTAGAAATAAAAGTTAAATTTGTGTAACGTTTCACTATTCCTATTAGGTATTCTTAATAATACTGTATGGTAATTTGACAAGGAAAACGTACATTTTAAGATATGATTTCACACATCAATGAAAGGTCGGTCACGCGCTTGTGAATCTTTTGTCTCGGAGACATCTATAGGCAACGGTGTCTGCTTACCATCAGGTGTGTTGTAAGCGTCACTGTCGTAGTATTCAAAATAACAATGGATTTAATGCACTCAGCGACTAGGCTAAACAGCTAAACATGGTGGTGGTGCAAGGCCACAGACGCTGAGGCATGAAATGAGACACATCCCGCTTCTCATCATATTTCTTCAAAGTTCTTAATTTATCTGGGATTTGCAATGAGACGTAGCTACAAGCAATCTTTTGTACTTATATAAAAATAAAATACAATACTCTTTATTGCACACCTCACACAGATAAAGCAGTTACAAAAGAAAGCAGGCAGACAGTGGAGGTAAAATATAACAGGCGGTCAGCATAATATTGATAACATGAAACACTTCACTGGATCTCAGTTCCTAATCCTACAAGATTTCAATAGTTTCAGTTTCAATAACAACAACCGTTTAGATTGCTGCCAGCATTCTTAAGTTCGAACCAAAATATTTGCGCCACAGATGAGAAAACTTTGCTGTAAGACGAACCCTCTATAGACAGATGGTATTGCTTTTCTTTATGTTGTTTACGGAACCGGTAATGTAATATTCTTGTGGGTAAGGATAAAATGTTTCGGCTAAACAATTAGCAAACTTAGAATATTAGCTCTATCCGTTAAAACTCAGCCTAGAACAATATCGTTTGAATGGACTTTTTTTTTCTATTGGTTTGGCCAACGGATTTGACAATAACAATCCCGCAAAAACCATGAAATAGAGGATGTGAAACAATATGCCTCTAAATAAAGGTAATACAATATTTTTTTGTAATCAAGAAAAACTGAATAACCGAGAATCAATATTCCAACTATCCAATGATGTTCAGGAATAAGCATCATCGGGAAACATTCATTCATAGCACAATTAATATCGCGCTGAAAATCGCTGGTTTGCTGCATGCATTAAAATCTATTAAGTTTTCCTTATCATCACATTACTCATAAAATAAAAATGTCCTTATCATTTCAACAGTTTCCAGCACTATCCTTTCAGAGCTCAGGCGAAACGTGCCACAGAATATATGCGGGTACGCCTAAACAGTCGGCTTAGACTCTTTTGATATTTTAAAATAACTCAACCTCCTGATTGACAGGGTTTACAGACTGGGGGACTGTCGACCTTCAACCCATTTATAATTGTTCATCAGTCCATCTAAGCCTGAGGTCGCTCGACTGAAAATAATATCACTCAAAATGCCTTTGGGGCATGTGAGTTGAACTAGCCTCGTTAGGTAACTATTTTCTTTTACAATAGAATAAAATTGCTAGAATAATTTCTTACTATTACTTTAAGATTAACTATCTTAGAATTAATTATCTTAGGATTACTTTAAGATTTAGTTAGGTGGATAGGTAGCTACCTTTTTTGTTCAGCTGGTAGATTACGTATAAATGCATTGTACGCAAGTCAGGTAGATCTAAATGTCACTTAGCCGGGAAAATTACATTTGAGTTGTCCTTAAACGTGCATTCGAAAAGTTACATCGTCACCCCTCATTTACCTTTATCAGTAAGTCCTCCACTGTTGGACATAGGCCTCCCCCAAAGAGTGCTAAAGTGACCGGTCTTGCGCCACCCGCATCCAGCGGACTCCCGCAACCTTTACCAGGTCATCAGTCCACCTTGTGGGGGCCTACCCACGCCGCGCCTTCCGGTACGTGGTCGCCACTCGAGAACCTTTATCAGTAAGTAATTGTTTGTAAATCTTGTTCTCATCAAAGACCCAAAAGTAACTTTTAGTGAAAAATCCTTACTTTTATTTAAAGGATGTGTTTATCGTGTTGGTCCTATTGTACAAAGATAGGTTTTAGTCACTTCAGGTTTTTCATATATTCCAACCATAAAACTCGAGCTACACAAGCGAGGCCTGGAAGAGTTTGCAAGCTATAATAGCTTTAAGTTCTTGGAAAACGTTTCTGGCCATAACAGTTTTCAACCAGCTACTTGCGAAACCGTATTCATTTAATTAGTCCTAGGAGCATATTGTGTAATTATTATTGGAAAGATACGCTTTCAAATGTTTTTTTTGCAATACGGATATTTTGTTTATTATATAACTAGCTGTTGCCCGCGACTTCGTCCGCGAAGAACTTGTAACCGTCTTAGAAAAATGGTTGCTATTAAATTATTGTGGGCGGATCCTTAACTATCGCCGACCCAAACAAAGTTCTACCATCTTAGGGGTGATTTCCGAGATAAAAACTATCCTTTACCCTTCCATGGGTCTCAAAATATCTTTACGAAAAATTTCATCTAAATCCGATCAGGGATAAGCGTAAAAGGTAATAGTGCGATGAGTTCATTCGTTTAAATTGCAAAATTTCAATTGAAAACTCCGTTTTTACCAATATAATATCTTAAGAATCATCAACAGACGTTTCTGCTTAAATTGTATATTTTTTCATAATGTATTAAAGAAAGCTACATTACTGGAAATGTTTGCGTAAATCCGTCCAGTAGTTTTACTCACGTTAGTTCGGGCTACCTGTATAGTTTTAAAGGCACACTTATCTAATGCTAAAAGACGTAGAACTTTTCATCTTCATCTACCGTCCCCATTTAACGGTGTTAGAGAATAAATTATTTTGATTAAGTATCCAAAATAAACTTTTTCAAGTAAAAAAATAATCCGCAAGTTAAATGAAACATTACCTTCTTTTCGGTTCTAGGAGCATCGCAGTTCGAACCTAACCTACATTTCTAGTAGCTGTTCGGTTCTGTAAGGGTCGTGGTTCTAACTGAATCTAACCTACTTTTCTGCTAGCAGTCGGATTATGTATTTTGACTAATAAATGGCTTATTAGTCAAAATACATAATATAACATTTTTCTTAGTCGCCATAAAAAACTTGAATCCCGTTTAACCCCCTTAACATGTAATCTTTGATGTACCTAGTTAATTCTATTATGAATAATGTACTCATACTATTTAAAGTCTAGAGATAGACATTTTGACATGTAAAAGTGCCCTCGTGGCCTATTTGTTGAATAGTACAATAGTACATATTTTGATTTGATTTGATTTGACTTAGGACTGTAATTTTTCCAAAACGGTGAAAGATTTTTTTTACTCTGATACGAAATCTTTCCTTTACATCTCCAGCTCAAAAAAGAGTGTTTCTCATCCAAAGCTTGCACCCCTTTTAACCCCTTAAGGGATATATAATTTTCTAAAACGCTGAAAGTACTTGTTTATATTTTAATAAGTAATCTTTCTACAACGTTTCAAGTCTCTAGTTAAAAAAAATGTGTTTCATAGGAAACACATTTTGTGTTGTATAGACAAACCTTGCACCCCTTTTTAACCCCCTTAGGGGTGATTTTTTTTTAAACGCTGATATTACTTTTTTGTTTTTTAATAAGTAATCTTTCTACAAAGTTTCAAGTATCTAGCTAAAAAAACCTTGCACCCCCTTTTGACCCCCTTAGAGGTAGAATGTTCATAAACGCTGAAAATACTTAATTTGTATTTTAATAATGAAACTTTCTACTAAGTGTTAAGTCTCTCCCCCCCTATAACGCTTTTAGGGGATGAATTTCAGAAATCAGCGTAGTTACTCAGCAAGTTGAGTATATAAAAGGAGCCTATGTGCAAAGTTTCAACTCTCATAATATTATGTTTTCCATATGGCCTTTGGGGTGCCCTAGGGAATAAATTTTGATGAAAACGCTATGTGAATTATCTGGTTTATAAATAAAGAACTTATATACGAACTTTCAAAGTTCTAAGTTTTTAAAAGAACGTCTTCTAGGTACAACTCCTATTTCACCCCTTTAGGTGGCAGGTTTGAAAAAATATATTTCTGGATAGATCTACATATTATAAAAGAAACCTGCTGTCCTGATTTCATGTTTCTAGCCATAGTTTATCATTAAAAATCACACATTACTTATGTGAACTTTTAACCCCTATCTTAACCCACTCAAGGGATGAATTAGAAAAAATCCCTTATCGATGTTTTTGACTATATTAGGAGCTTGTGAACGAAGCTTTAAATGGCTAACTTTAAAAACGACATGTTTCCCATACGAACTTTCAACTCCACCCCCTTAAGGGTTGAATTTCGAAAAAAAATCCTTTGTTAGTACACGTCCACGTACCAAATTTCATGCTTATATATATATATCTACTTATCTACATATATATACTATATATATATATATATATATATATATATATATATATATATATATATATAGATAAGTAGATAATACTTTGCGCAGTGGGACGTATACAGGCTGATTTATTATATTATTATTTTATAGTGGCGTATACTGTGCATCGTATGACTATAAATTTTAACTCGTAGTCTTCGGATTGTAGTGGCAAAGGGGCGTATGCATGTACAATCGTACTAGCCTTAAGAGTAATAGTAAATTATACTTTGGTCTTTAAATACCATCGAGTATGTGCACACGGACTGTGATTCGTACGTCAGCACCAAACAGATAATACTCGAATGACATAAATTATAAAGTACAGGGCTCCACCAGATCTTTAGGTAAAAGCTTATTTCGACACCTGTACGTGCTGAAAAGCAGACGGACTCTGGTAAAAGGCTAGGCGTGACATTGGCACGAAAATAAAGGATTACAATTGTTTTGTTTTACGAACATAATGGAAAAATAGGTGCTTCTATTCCTCTATCTCCTTTAAGGCTAAAGAACAGTCCATTATCAACAATGACTAGAATTCGCAAATGAAATCAACAAAAGGTATATTTTTACGGCCGTACATTAACAACTATGTCATCAATGCTTTCAATAGAACTTCATCCGAGGTTGTCACAATAGGGTCATTCTGTTGATTGTACGACCTCATGCCATTGTACGAATTCATTTCAATGGCTAAAGCGGCAATTCACAGGAATTTCAGGATACTACATATCTGCGTAAACCTGAACAATTTTCTATGTAACACAAGTCCATAGAAAGGCTCGCAATATGTAAGTACCTACTTTATGGACTTTACCTAAACTGCAAATGTGGGTTTGAAATTATTTTTTATTTTCAATACATTCTTGTAAACAATACATGACAACAGTATACAACTTTTTTTTAACCGTCTGAGAGCCGAAGCCCACTTATATTATCCAAAACGTACTAACCATTCGTGAAAAAAAATGTATTAGTTAAGCTTTTAGTAATAAAAGGTATAATTAAGTTTGAAAAATCCTGTATAGCGCGCGGTGTGAAGTTCATTCACCCGGTTAGAGTACGTATCTATCTACAAAAGATGGCGGCTAGCGGTCTCTGCGGTCACTCGGCTGGATGATTAAAATTAATATTAATACAAAAAAAAACAATATTAATACATAAAAAATAACAAAAAATAACCTTTTTTTTTAGTTTTTTTTTGTAATGTATACATTAACTGGGCTTCGGCTCTAAGACGGTTAAAAAACACGTTTTATAGAGATAGTGAGAATTATTTTTCTTGAACGAATCTTATCTTAAGAACCATCGGTCCAACAAAGCCCATTGTTTAACCACGTGTCAGAAACGCTTCGGAACGAAAACGCCATGTTAATAAATACTTTACTCGAATAGTGAGTCTATTGTTAAAGTAGCAAGGTTAAAATGAAAACGAAAGGTATATCGATATAAACAACTTTTTATTAGTAGTTGAAACATACTTAGTAGAACGTAAACATTAGGGGCGTAAACACTAAATAAAATAATCAATAATATCATATTTTCTCGAAAAAGGATTAAAAATATAGTTAAATGGAGAGAAAATCAATGCAACAGGTTAAATAATCTCGAGGTTATAAGTGTCCAAAGTTTTAAGAAGGGGTATGTTCTGTCCCTTTTTCGCAAAACGCAACTTCCTATGAAACGATGATGCTGGAAGAATGTGACGTCACACTAATAGACTGCACCGTGCTGCGCCCCATCGTGTGCGACGCGGCCCCCCGGGCCCCGGCAGCATCCTGTAATGTGACGTCACACACTGTTTGCGTTTTCTCTCTAACAAGCAATATTAAAACGGTTGTAGCTTCGTTATTCTTTGTGATATCTGAAATATCTGAATCGGATTTTCGTCACTAGGCATATTTTTTTTGCCTTCTTTCATTTCAAGTAATAATAATTTTCGAGTCTATACTCCTATTAACTTAACGATGAAAGACAATGGCTTTTTCTTCTCTCGTGTGTGCATTGAGAAGTGAGCTCTATCTAGAAAAAAAAAATGCCCTAGATACCAGGCTACCACCACTTTCGGAACAAACAAGTTCGCGAATTAGCACGAGTAACTAAAATAAAATAACTAACGAAAACAATACATATTTTGGTAAGGTAGAGTACTATCTGCTATTGTATTAGATATAATAATCTGTTGTAGCGGTACATTAAGTGCATTGAATTAGTTTCAGTTCACAATTGGATTTTTCGCTCGTCCGAGGCGAGTAAATCGAGAGTTCAAAGGTTTGAGCTGCAATCGTGTTTAGACTTACAAAGGCTTCTTGGTTAGCTCTTTTATACCTAAATTGATAGAAGGATTATTCATTTATAGGTGGCTAAGCGTGTTTTTTCGTTAATTTATATTCAATATTACCTACTCCGATTCTAGATGTTAGGTGTTCTTCTTGAAAAAAAAGCCTTTGACATGTACACATACATTAAGTGATCGTATTCGTTTTCTGTTACGTTGGACCTATTTTGGTAGGAACATAAAACACACCCTAATTCATCTTCTACTTTTATCCTCTACATCATATTTTAGCCACTTCCGTATTTCAGAAGTAAATTGTGTTTGTATTCGGAGTTTAAACGGATAAGGTACTCCGAAATTTCGTTTTATTAAATCATCGTTTTAAGCAACAAAAATATGCAACTAAGAAAAAAGATACGTTTGGTTAATCCAAACGTGCGGGCTATAAAGAAAATCGTTTTTTCTTCGGCCTCTAGCGCTGGGTTTTGCAGGTCTATTCGTAATTCGTCAAATTTGCAATTTGGTTTTGATATGTTCCGCGTGGTTGTTTTCTCGTGCGACGAGACAACGAGTCAGAATAGCGCGCGAAACAAATTGAAATAAAATTAGTAAGACTGGAACTCCTTGAAAGATTTTTCGGTTACACTGCGTATTTGCCTTATTTTATGCCAAGGGATTTTTAATAGTCCGGTCTGTTTTTATACGTTTAATGCGCTTATACGTATTACGGTAAGGTAATGAAGATGCATGAAACGCAGACAGGGTCGCAGAAATTGCAGACGAGTGAATGATATAGATCTTAGATTATTTTTAAACAGAATTCATATGAATTCAGTGTAGTTTAGCTCCCAATTCGTCTTCATAATATATTTGGTTTGAGTTATTAATTTCTTTACAACTTTTTTTATTCACTTTGGCAGGGAACAAACGTTTGTCACTATCTGTACGGCTTGACTAACAAAAGGTGCCTGCATGTTGCAATTGATGAAGGTACTAACACGGTTATTAGATTCATTAATACATTTTCCATTTTATCTCAACAGCATAGAGGTTTTACAATGTTAGCCAGTCACCCTCCCACGAAGGGTGATGCGACATGCCATTAGCATTTATATTAACCCCTTTAAGAAACCAGGTTTGTATAAATCATGTTATGATTGAATTTTTCTTGTTGAGGCTGCTTTTCAAATACTTTTCTTGTTGAAGTTGCTTTAAAAACGTGTACGGTGTTAAATGGATTTTTCAACACATTTGCTCGTAACGTACCTCTTATTCGTCGCTTTTAGGCTCATAATCCTGGGTATTAAACACGCGTGTTTTATAACACACACTCGTGTGTTATGGTTATATCCCGATAAAGTAGCGTTGGCACCTTGCACCAAGATGTATGCATCATCATCATCATCATCATCATCATATCAGCCGAAAGACGTCCACTGCTGGACATAGGCCTCCCCCAAAGAGTGCCACAATGACCGGTCCTGCGCCACCCGCATCCAGCGGACTCCTGCGACCTTTACCAGGTCATCAGTCCACCTTGTTGGAGACCTACCCACGCTGCGCCTTCCGGTACCTGGTCGCCACCCGAGAACCTTTCCGCCTCAACGGCCATCAGTTCTACGTGCAATGTGCCCCGCCCACTGCCACTTAAGTTTAGCGATTCGGAGGGCTATATCGGTTACCTTGGTTCTGCTGCGGATAGCCTCATTTCTGATGCGATCGCGCAGAGAAACTCCAACATAGCCCTCTCCATTGCCCTTTGGGTGACTTTGAGCCTTCTTATGAGGCCCATAGTAAGCGACCACGTTTCCGTGCCATACGTCATCACTGGCAACACACACTGGTCAAAGACGCTCGTCTTGAGACACTGCGGAATATTGGACGAAAAGATGTGCCGTAGCCTCCCGAATGCTGCCCAGCCGAGTCGGATTCGACGATTGACCTCTTTCTCAAAGTTGGACCTACCTAACTGAACAGATGTATGCATGAACACGGTGTATTCTTAAATTAACCGGGTTGTATCAGAATGTACAGTTTTTTTAAACTCGTGGCAAATGGATTCTTACTCGACTAAACAAATTAAATCCTTTTTGTTAATTAATTGACTATATTTCTTTTTGGATATGATATAGAAACGTTTAATTTAGTAAAACTTTTCACTTTTGATAACATTTTACATGAATTAATAAAGATAACATTTTAAAACGAAAATATTTATTTTATTTGAGATTTCATCTAAGTCTGGCTTAACACATGCGCGCGCACTGCGCAAACTTCACGAAAAAAAAACTGTTGCGCGCCATTATAGGTTATTTCACAAATATTTGTAAACATTGTTAATGCGTGTTTGGTTATTATCAAAAATGTTGACTCGTGGTGACTAGAAAAGTGATAAATAGAATGGTGTGTGAGTAAAAACCGGTTGCCATCATTAAGTAAAGAAACTACCTTGAAAATATCTTATGACAAGGATTTTTTCCTCGCAACATGTGTTGAAAAACGTCGTATGAAACGCGTGAGCTCTGATAAATACATTCTCGGCTAGAGAGCCGCAGGTGAGCGTGATAAGAGTATCACAATGTACTGCGGCTCGCGTGAACAATTCCGCCTTAGATGTAATTAACAACATACCTCACTTTATCACAATGTACTATTTCGTCATAACTTCTCGGAAAAGCGGTTTTATATCCTAATAGCATGCACTATAGTAGATTTAGTATAACACAACAACCTGATATAAAACCGAAATAAATTTGTGTATTAGCAACTATACTAATGGGATTAGTTGAACGAGCGAGCGAGAGAAGCGAACGAAGTTGTCCGCTTCAGCTTGGTTCCGGCTGTCCGGCTGTCCAGCTGTCCGGCTGTGCTCCTCTACAGGTCGCATTTCTCAACCGATTCTCTTGATTGATATTTTATGAGCAGATTCGATAATTATGTAGCTTTAATTTATATTCAGTTTTTGTTTTTGAAAAAAAAACAGTTCCAGTTCTGGTTCTTCTCTTAATAGGGCCACTAGTAATATACTGAGCGACTTTAGGGTCATCATCAGGAATAACAAAGTTACGAAGATGGTCATACTTAACAACTTTCCCCATAACCAAATCTCTAGCACGAAATCACGAAACTTAGAGCTAATTAAGTGAAAACTGTTGGTTAATTGAGAATTAATAATAATAATAAATACCCTTCATTGTACCACAACAAGAGAGAAACATCTTACAAAAAAATTGCCTAATAAATAATGGTAACAACAGGCGGTCTTATCGTTTAATGTAGGAATAGCTGAATTTTATTTGCGTATTAGTGGGTGGTCTAAAAAACACTTTCTTTCTCACCTGGAGTTAGCTTCTAGTATAACTTATCCAGGTTTCTTAATAATGCGGTATTGGAGCTCAGGCTTATTTTGGTTCGTGTGATGGGAGCGGACCGTAATCTTTGTGAATATTATTCATTACACTGAGTGAAGACTGGCCGATTTCACGGAGTTAACTTTCGTGGCACAGTTAATAATAAAGTTACCGCAACTAAATGTACGCACGTATATACGAAGGTATACGTGAATTTTGCGCGATATACACGAATTAATTAAGTTCCTGACTTGGAACAATTTTGTGGTACGTTAATCCAGGCTAAGGGGTCGCAAACATGATTCGCGATCTTTATTACTAATTGCAAAGTTAAAAAAAAACAGTATAATTCAGTAACAGGCTTTTAAGCGGAACTAGAAAACTCTGAATTCAATCCCAGATTGTTAAATATAAGGTGTTTGGCACAATTTTCGCCCCGAATTAGTTTAACTATGTTTTTTTATCGAGTAACTAAGTATTTTATATCTGCCTCTACTCTATATTGTCTTTATCGACTTGATTAAATTTTCGTATCAAAGGAACAAGAAAGTCCAGGAAAGTCATAGGATACTTTTTAACCCACATCGACAATCCGCGCGCTGATGCTTGTAAATAGGTAACTAAACATGTTAGGGGTTCCTACCCTTGTAACGGAGCGTCGGGTTACCCAATTAGCAGCGGCGTAATGCTACGATAATTAATTTTTAATTGCTTTGTTATACGGACTTCGTTGGACTTAAGTCGGGGCTATGCATACAGTCATATCGGAAGTAACAACAGAAAGTCTACTTGCAACTTTAAATCTTATTGCAACATTCAAAGACTAAACACGTTTACGAGTTATAAAACCTGAAGTCATACTTGGAATAATTCGACTGTTCATAAAATACTCTACCTACCTTATTTTGCTCTCACAAATGAACAATGTTGCTTATTTCAAGCTTTCATTAGGCTACACTTTCTTAAGAAATAGGGCACATTGTATTGTACCGTCATAAATGTCATACATAATATATACTAGCGTATAACCAGAATAACCTGCAGTCAGCAACAGTGGGCGTAGCATGGTTGCCATTTTATCACTTATCGTTGTGGTAAAGATGCCCATCACGGTCTGACAAGTATGCGAGTGCGAGAGTGACGGATGCCTGATCCACAACGATAAGTGATAAAATGGCAACCGTGCTACGCCCGCTGAAGTAGTTACGCAAAAAAACGTGCTCTATAATCCTTATTCTCATGAAACTAGATTCATGTACAGATCGATGTGAGTTCTAGGTCCAAGTAGATACTATGCTGTTAGTCAACACGTCGTGTACGGTAAATGTAGCAGCAATCGAATACGTAATTGTCAACACAATTCGCCAGTCCTTTGATATCAGAACCGTCGTATTCAACACAGCGCGGCATTTTTCGCGTTGCACCAGTCGAAAAGCACCTACCCTAGTACGTCAGAGGGGTAATTACGTAACGTTTTGAACGCGCGTTAGGCAGATCCAAATGTCATTTTTCGTTACAAATAGAATGTTCTAGATCTACCCTGACGCGCGTAAAATTCGTTACGTGGTCGACCTGCAGATGTGAGTGAACTTTCTGTTTGTAATTGTACGCAGAACTTAACTGTCATGTGACCTTTCGAGTGGACTTTCTGCGCTATTCCGAGGTGTAGTTAAAGAAAGCGTGATGTCGTCGCATCCGGCGGTGAGTTTTAAGTGACACGCCAGCTGAAGAGGCACGTTCTTGCCCTGGAGCTGACAGCCTTTCATGTTCATGCGAGATTAGCGTTCACTTCTCTTACTAATTACACCCTGTAATTACAATTCGAAGTATAAGCAAGCATGTGAAGTTGATTTGTAAGCAATGAGGAGTTTAAACCCTTGAGTAGAGAGGTACAGTCGCTTTAGTGAAACACGCGCCAACGCGAAATCGATATGGTGCCAAAGCGGACCACGAGCTCCTTTTGGATACAACTGGTAAACACGCTAGGACGATGATCAATGTAGAGTACGAGTATTACAAGGATCCAATTTCAGATTTATCCCTGGATATGAAAAACACAGAAGATTTTCTATTAATCTTCCAGCAACTACAAACACGGGAAAAAATCAAGATGGCCCAGTTTCTTTTTGAAAAACGAGATTGAAACGTAGGTATTAACACTTTCATTGCCAAGAATCGCTACGCGCTACGCTTGTAGCCGATCCCGTGGTTTTCCTCGTATGTAGCGGAAAGCGACTACGGCGTAGGCGGGTTCCTGGTAGCGAAAGTGTTAAGGTCTGGCGGTAGATTGTATAAACTATATAGGTATCTTGAATAACTAACTAAAACTAGCCTTTGTTTTGTTTAGGCCATGCACCACGAACAAAATCGCAAGCAATATTAAGAACTACCTCTGCCGCGCTCCGTCCGCGTGGAGCTCGTTTATGTGTTTATGTCGTAGCACCATACAAACTATTACCCTCCATTTCACTCCCTTAGATGATGATATCCGGGATCAAAATTATCCTTGGTCCTTTCCCGGGACTCAAACTATCTCCATACCAAGTTTCATCTAAATCGGTATAGCGGTTTAAGCGTACAGAGGTAACAGGCAGACAGAGACTGACAGATAAACTTAAGGTGGTTTTCCACCGGCGAGGCGAGGCGGGGCGTGGATGGGCGAGAATTGAAATTCGTATGGGACTATAATAATATAGTACGCCCCGCCTCGCCTCGCCGGTGGAAAACCACCTTTAAGCATTTATAACATTAAAGTATTATATAGCATATAGTATAGTATACAGTATAGTATAGTATATAGTATAGTATGTTATAGTGTAGCATATAGTAAAGCGTAGAATAGTATGTATAGTATTATGGTATAGTACCTTTTGGGTTTTTACTTTATGAAACGTACATGTAGGCACACGTTTCACTCTATTTTGTTTTTAGCAGAATTGATTTGATTACCGATTCAGCGTTTTTCTTTGTGACTTACTTTTCGCGCGGGCCTGGGATTTAAAAACTACTTGCTAGGCTATTCTTCGATAAACCGCAGCTATATGGAACTTGATAGCATTTTCGGTTTCGATTTTAGCAATTTTATGTTATAGATTAAGATAGCAGTTCCACGTTGACTAAAGAAGGTCTCATATTTAGTAGTTTATAGAGCCTACAGTATACTAATAGTATTTTATCTGGAGGCACAGCAGTGCCCCCGCCAAGTCGAGAAAAATAAAGAGGTGCGGCCGTACCATCCTTTTCTGGAAGCTATTCAGGCCATTTTCAACATCCTGCAATTTTGTGCTGGCTAAAGCTAGAAACCTGAATGTTCAGTAACATAAAGTGCGGCATACATAAAATTATCAATAACATTCAATTTGAACTTGCAGTTTAAAAACTATTGCCCGTCAAAGTTCCCTAGTTTTATCACTCACACACTCACTGACTTACCTACTGACTGACTAACCTAATTCTAAGGTACTTCTAGCAGATCCACAAGCTCCAAATTTTAAATGTTATTAGCCTATCAATTCATAAAAAAATCAACAATATTGCAATTTCTGTCGCTATACCTCTTAACGAAGCAACTTATTTTATTACCCGACTGCCGAAGGAGAGGTTTTTCGTGTTAATTTAACGTGGAAGTTACCACGATCAAATTTTAAAAGATACGGATAGAGAATAATGGAAAAATAAACTATCATCGTCTGAAACCCAGAGAAAATGTTTCTGTTTTGCCCAATGGTTGACTGGTAGAGAATGCCTTATGGCATTAAGTCCGCCATTTGTACTTTATCTTGTATAGTGCAATAAAGTTTAAATAAATAAATGAATGTGATGGGAAAATACACTACGTCAGTCTATGTCTGGGTCGCTCAGAGGTGAGGGCACGTTTCAGAGATATACAAACTGCATAAGTAAGTTTATAATCTTATGCAAACACATGCGATTACAAAGAATAAAATTAAGATTAATAACAATGCCTGACTTGGCTCTACAAAATATCTTAAAACTTTTTTCGGTGGAAGAGTTCGAGACTTGCCCTATTTTTTACATGGAATGTTTTTTATGGAATTACTATTTCCTATTGGCCAGTATTCAAAGGCACATAGAAAAAAATACGATCGTGAACAACATAAGGAATACTAATTTGCACAGCTGAACTACTAATAGTTCATAAAAAATAGTTATGATTTTGATGTGCAATTGTTATGATGATGTGCAAGTCAGTTTTTTTTGGAGCGCAGTCGGTATTTTTTGGCAAGCGATAAAAATTTTCTCTTTACTTTTCAATAGTAAATCCTAATGTGTCGACTATATATTATCAGATTTCTAAATAGCTTTTTTGTTCACAAGAAATAAATCATCTTTCAGGAGCGGTCAAATATACCGCACCCTTTCAAAACAGGTAATTGAATCACAGGCCATCGTTACATTGGACCCGAACATTTAGTTCTACTCTACCTACATTCGAATGTTCAAAATCTAAATATAATTCATTCGGTTTCTTTCACACTTCGACTACGTATGTTGCGAAATAAAGAAACATAAAGGCAGGCTTTCTTTAATGTTCATTTGCCATGCAATCAAACGGGACGATATCCTGAAAGGAAATTTAAGACAAATTGAAAACGCATTTTGAATCTGAAAAAGCTTACCGACATAAAGGCGATTGACGATGTTTTATCAGCCTTTGAAGACTGATATTTGAGGCTGGGAATATTTTCGTCAAGAACATGTAGATTTTGTTAATAGGGATATTGTAACGTTTGTACAGGGTGGATGTTTTCCATGAACCATAAGAAAATATATTGTCATATAAGGGCAGTAGAATCGAATAGTAATGATTACACAAATACTGCAAACAAAAAACAAATACATTTTAATGATAGCGCCAACCCTTATTGATCTCATTCATCTGTAACTGTTAATGTTTACCATGACAGTCTTGCTTCTCAATGATTTGTCAATTTCATTGTTACTTCTTCAGGGTTCAAGCAAAATTCGACTTTCCGATGACAGTAAAGATTGTTTACCAGTGATGGCATTGACTTTCATCGGTCAGGTCATTGACCTTCACCGGTCAGGACATTGACCTTATTCTCCATTGGAGTTATATGCAGATTTTTGCACAAAAGCTTGATGAACTCGACATTGGAAACGGTCAGAAATATTAACATAGCTTATTTGCAAAATTTTAAGCACTAACGCTAAACTATCCTCCTCTTGCGGGAAAGTCCATCGTTCCGTTCCACGCTGTATATTTTAGTGGTATCATTATTTCTTCATGTCATTCTATATTTAATACAACCAGGCATTTCGGTAAAGAAAAACATCGCGAGGGAACCGGTCTAATCCCAACAAGTTCTAGTTTTCCCTCTGGGTTGAAAGGTCAGGTGGCAGTCGCTTTCGTAAAGTGCCTGTCTGCAAAATCGACCCCGGGCAGTGCTCGGGTAGGGTACTACTAAGAGAAATGCTAGGAGGGTAATGATAATTTTTTATTTATCTTATCTATTTAATCTTTATTGCACAAATACATAACGTATCGTACAAAAGGTGGACTAAAACATTCGCTAACAGCCAACCTTTGGTATTTTCTGGTTTGCGACAAATTTTGATGGTGGTGTGGTGCTAAGTATATCCATACGAATATTATAAATGGGAAAGTGTATGTGGTCGTTTGTTTGTCCGTCTTTCACGGCAAAACGGAGCGGCAAATTGACGTGTTTTTTTAAGTGCAGATAGTTGAAGGGATGGGGAGTGACATAGGCTACTTTTTGTGTCTTTCTAACCCCCCCACTTCCCTAAAATGGGGGGTGAAAGTTTGTATGGAGCTACGATATAAACGACTTCCACGCGGGCGGAGTCGCGGGCAGAGGCTAGTTACCTTATATTTTCGATAGCTCTATAACTGTCTGCCTGCTCCAATATCACATTGTCCAATTTTTTCCAGTAAGTTGACATGCATTCCTGTCCTCCATATGTCTCTTTAAAACCCTTATTACTAACTTCACGCTGTTACTAAATATTGGATGTCTTCAAGTTACAATGTACCTAATCAAATCCTGCAAGTAAACATTCTTCTAATAGTCGTCTCGTCTGATAGTAGTACTTAAAAAGTTCCAAATATATATGTCACATTCATTGACAATACAATAATTTGGTACCTACCGTCAAGTTGATCTGATGTTCGAGCCAGAAGCTGTTGTAATTCTTTAAGTTTGTAGTTCGTTAGGTTTGTATTAAAAAAACAAACTTATTCCACACAATTACTCCAACGCGCGTCATTTATTTCATTCATTCATTTCGTGACAGAAATATTTTAATTTATTTCGTTTATTTTCTGTATTGTTTGAATATAATGTTCGAATTTGTTTTTTTTTTTTAATTTGAATTCAAGAACCCAATACAAATACGACATATACTCCCAAGAGTGAATAATACTATGTATAAAAACAGTACTTTCATTTCCGCTATACGAATCTTCAACAAACTTCCTGATTAAAACTTATTTGCGAAATTGGCTTATTGAAAGAGTATTTTACAATTTAAAGGATTTTTTAATTATAAAAACCCAGTATTAAATCATTAATGTATAATTTGTCAGTTTAGTCTTAAGTTGTATGCCTGTAACAGGTAACTGTTGATACTTTTCAAATTTGTTTATCCTATATGTACACAGTCAAACAAATATTTTCTGATTCTGATTCTGATTCAACAAAAGTATACAAGGCTACTAAATTATAATATGTCCTAATACGTACTGGGGATTTTTGACTTTCGAGCGCTCGACTCTTTCACTCGAAAATTGCCAAAAATTATGAAATGCTATTTGGAAATAACGTTAGAAAATATAAAAACGTGCGGTATTGACCACTCGTATTCAATTCTATCGGTAGAAAGTAAGTGCCTGTGATTATGACTCTACAATAGCATTTACTTTTATTTAATTTTCGAGCGCTCGAAAGTCAAAAATCGGCCCCCTGATATATAAAGGCAAATATAGCTTGATTCAACCCGTACAGGCAGTTGCATCGGATGTACGTGTCTATTATTACCCCATAGGGAAGACCACGCAACCCCGATCGATAAGCCATTGACCTATAACTTACCTACTTAATTTGTTCAGGACGGACTGGTTCCCACGAATACTCGAAAAAAGGTAACAAGTGCCCTTTTAGTTTCATTATTATTTTACTCACCCTAGGTCTAAAATTGATTTGAGTATAACTTTTACCTAATACTTTACTCAGTACCAATACCTAGGTAGTATGTATATTTGACCCGTTAACATTTTTGTACGGGCAATCCGCCCCGACTTCGTATCGGAGCATACGTACGAACATTGTCCTGATAATTAGACAAACTGGACGGACTAGACTGCCTCTGCTCCCGCTGGACTCCGTGGGTAGCCTTATTAACAAAGGGTGGGTTGGACCAAACCGTCTTGTGTTCAACATTGATCGATCTGTAATCGTAACTTGGTGTACAGGTTACTGTAAACCTGTCTATTAACGTTGTGCATAGTGAGTGCGTCAGCATTACCACCGACACACCTATTTGATCGCCCGCTTCTTTTTGCACCTATGATACCTACATCAGGATTGAGCGAGGGATCTTCCAGGGTGACAGTCTGAGGCCTTTGTGGCTCTGCCTTGCACCGAATCCGCTCAGCACCCTGCTGAAGGATTCGGGGCTAGGTTGCCTGCTTCGAAGAGAGGGTGAGATCATTTCTCGTCTGCTCTACTTGGATGACCTTGAACTATTTCACCAAATAGACATGACCTGTTGGTATTCGAATGAGTTTAGAGTATTCCGTATTACACAGTACATCTGAATCATTCCATTTAATTAGCCATTTCGATAAAAATTGCTTTTTACTACTACAATAAGAATTATCATAAGTAAGAGTATAAAATATAAATCTTCCTTTTGAAAATGTTCACAAAAACTATTAAGTAGCAGAATACATAATACGATCAATAAGACTTCAGCTATCCTGCATGTTATGTTATCTATCTTCATCGTTTTTCGCTTTACCTTTATTTAGATGTGATGGATTGACGTGTGAAATATGAGAAATTACCTACCAATTATGTATCATACATTTTATTTTGTATTAATTAATAATCAGTAAAGCCAATGTCATTGTAATGAGTAATCAATCTCCAGGCCCCTATTTCACCAACTTGACAATTGACACCTGACGCTGACAATTCGCCATGCATTGCTTGTTCTACAAGTTAAGGTGGTCGCTAGGTTACTTGTGGAACCAGCAATGTATGGAGAATTGTCGTTTTCAGGTGACAATTGTCAAGTTGGTGAAATAGGGGCCAGTATGTCATTTATTACTGGAAGTAAAATGTCAAAATTTATTAAATAAAATATGTTCAAGTGCTACGGTGATAAATGGAGGGTGAGGAAATAATTCAAAGCTAGCCTCCTATGGCCCATGGGCCAACTGAAAGGGTTTATTCGCTTAAAGGAAATAAAATCATGCTCAATTGGAACAGAGTTGTTTATGATTTGTCTCGGTCACTTTTGGAACAAAAGTAATACTGCTCTATTTCCTAGACTAGTTGATTCCATCTTCAATGCCATATTGTATATTAGGAGGCTAGAAAATGTAGGTCAGTTTATTAAAAATGTTAATGACATGATGATAAACAGATGTGATTTATTTTTAAACTTGCTCATTAATTTATCAAAAAACAATGGAAACTGCTTTTACCGTTGCTTAAATCTTAATAAAACTACGTTTAATCCAAGAAAGAGTTGTCTAATACATTATGCTCAGACGCACAGACACACACACACCTACAAAATCCTACCCTTAAAATCCACATACACGCCTATAAACACACATACACACATCACATGGCACTTTGTTGTTGACTTTGTTTAATATTTGTTTTTTTTGGTATTAGTTTAATTATTTTAATGCAACAACACAATATGTTTTATAGATATTTATTTTTATTTTTATTGAATGCATACTTTGTTTGTAACTTTTTTGTCTACGTGTGCGCTACGACTGGCCTTTCTTCCTACAGGGACCATTCTGAAAACCAGCGCTGGGCATCCAAACCCAGCAAATGCTGAGATTGGGATTTGTACCGGCTAAACATTAATATTAAAGTTTAAGTTTAATTGTAAATATATCTAAAGTGTACTTTAGTTCTTAAGTTTATATGCGGTGTACTTAAATTATTTTGTATTGTATTATTTTGTATGCGTAAAAGAAAAGCTGGTACGCTTTTCACTACAGTTCCATACAAATCGACCTGTCTTCATTGATCTTCATGTCTAATTAGGTGTCTGTGCAGTCAGCAGCAGAAGTAACACCGCAAAACACGCACAAGATGATCTATATACTCCTTACATACCTTGACATTAGAGTCGTGTGTTGGTAATTTGAAGCACTTAGGTAACAATATGTTGCTTTGTAACAAAAGTACCGAGATCGGAAGGGATTTCTCGCTTCAATCTCAAGTAGAATAGATACCAGTAATTAATAGTGTAAGTAATCAAGACAGCTCACATTCAGCGTGTCAGGAGTCACGACTACGGCACTAAGTAAGTACCTAAAGTTAATGCCATGTCGCCGCATCTATTAGTTTCGAGTTACGACTTATTTGTAGTTCTAGTGCGGATACTGTTATTCGTCAGGTTACCGGTGACTCTTGAAACTAATTAGTACCGTGGTGGTGCCCAATTATGATGTAAAATCACAATTAGTCGTCCCGTACGTTTCAGTTCGGGCAAAAATTCTTACGTATGTCGCCGTATGTCCAACAGGGGACGTAGACAAGGTTACAATCGACCAGCGCAAACGCCAATATAAAATAATAAAATGTAGGCTAATGACAGATGCCGACGAAACACTTTTGGTTAACATCTGTCATTCCCATACATTTTATTAGTTTTCTATTGGCGTTAGCGCTTGTCGATTTTAACCTTGTCTAGGCTCCCTGTTCTCATCTACAGGTCGTTTCGTTCGGCATTTCTCAACCATTCTCGTGAATTTTTGTGGGCAGGTTCATTAATTATATAGATATAATTTGACGATTCATTTTTTGGATAAAAATACGGGTTCGCGAGCTTTACAGCTCACAAAGCCACTAGTTAAAGTTTGGTATTAGAACTAAATGACATAAAGTATTGCTGGAGCAATATACCCAATATATACAATATATGACCCATGTAACGTAATTTCAATCTACTTAGGTCATTAAAAATACATAAAAGGAAGGACCATGTTAAAAATGTAGATTGGGTTTGCTAATTAAATTGACTACTAGTTTCTATTTCGTTAATTTTATTGTTGCATAAATTGTACGTTGTTTATGTCATTGTGAAACGTCAAATCAAAAGCCTTCTTTGTGCCTCAATTACAAAAAAGAAATAGGCAGGTATGAGTAGCACAAACAGAGCTTAATAAAACATTTCAAAAATAATACCACTGACGCTCCCTGTAAATTATCCGATTTACATGGAAAATAATTTTCCTACGGCTCATAAAGGCCGGGAAAGTACTCGTGATTCCGACTAATTTTGCGAACGTCTCACAAGTATGTACTTAAACTTCTTTCGGAGTGGCTCGGTAAACAACGGATTCCTTTGCTCCCAAGTGCTTGCGGGATATTATAAACCCGCTTCGCGTGTGTAATGAAATGCTTTAGGCGAGGGGTTAAAAGTTTGTTGTTAGTTTATTTACACTGCTGTATATTATTAGTCCGGTAACGTGGAAGTTCTGTGGTAATCGACTTGCCACTGATACACGTGGCAAGCAATGTTGATATCTACGGAAATGATAATACTTATTAGCTTTTATCTGCGACTTTGCATAGAACTCGTTAATAGCACTTCGGTAAAAAAAAACTCCTGCATGTTTTATCTTATTAAGGGATGTTTTTCAGGTCCCTTCGTACAAACGACAACACTGTTAACTGTCCATCCTGTGTTTATTTAGAACCTTATTACTATGCACTTAAGGTGACGCACCGGTGGTCAGTTAGTTGTGTTGTCGATAGTACCTACTTTGAACAACAGCGGTGGAACAGTTACTTTAACAAACAGGATTAATTCATATAATATATTATTGGCGGTAGCTATTCATAAACGCCCAACAAACCAATTTCAGCTAATGATCATCATCATTTTTAATAATAAATCATGTCTTTTACAAATTAAATATTTTCTCTCGAAAGCTGCCAGCACGTGGTATACCTAATGAGTCCGTAATGTCTACATTATGTGACACCCTTCCATTGTAAGACTCCATCAAATGGTGCACGCTTATTTTCCGCCATCACAAAAATAGTATCCAATGTACGTTTTTACCTAGGAATAAAGCTTTTATTTATTTTACCTACATGTGGCCATTTGTTTCAGATTGATGTTCTAAATAACATTTATTAGCAGTCTAATAAATGTTATTTAGAACATTAATCTGAAACAAATGGCCACATGTAGGTAAAATAAATAAAAGCTTTATTCCTTACACTTGCGTTTCTCAAGTGACTTGTTTATCACTCTAGACGGATAGTTTACCGACTACTGCAAACTTGCCCTTAACCTACGGTTGATTTGAGACAATTTACGCTAGCCTCCATGCGCGTCGTATAACTTATCCAAGTGTGCTCACGCTAGCGTGTGCAAGGGCACTGGAATAATATAATAATTTATTATCAAAAAGTTAACTTCTGGTAAGTATAGGCTTTTTTGCTGACTGTACTTTTTTACACAGTCATCCATCAACTACTCGTCGAGAGGGTTCCAAATGAGCCACCATGAAACACCACGGGTTTTATCTTTTGTAGTTAAGAGTTATGGTCACCCTCTGTCTCAATCATTAGTTCAGCTCGATGGATTATATTGCGTTGTCATCGAACTAAGTATAACAGTATATACCAAATTTCAGCTTAGTCGGATACTGGCCAGTGGCTGAAAAACGGGTTGTTGGTTTGAATGCACAGTTAGCAAAATATATTTTTTAGTAGACTAAGGCTGGTCGGTGTAGGTACCTATGACAACGAGCGAAGCGGGGAAGAACTGAACACTCCTTTACTACCTAATACTTACATTATTACATAGTATTAAATATGTTGCTAAAAGTATGTTATGCCAATCAATACATTTGACGAATATATAAATGACAGCTTAATAAAATCCCAGGTAATAATTTGCCTAACAATAATTTATCAAACCATTAGTTGGGAAATGATATCAGTGCGAAACGTTGGGTTGGGAAATAAAACTTCGCCCAAATAAAAATATGGGCACAAAAGTTTTTGGAGTAAATAAAATTACTAAATAATATTCACCGAAAGATTAGGGAACTGTTTTTTGTTTATTGGATGGAAATTGGAGTAGAATATGTAATTGTTTTTTGTTTACATGTATGTTTTGGTCGTATCGCAGCAATATGTTACTGCTATACGAACAAATCCATCCATGTTACTGCTTTGGATTTGCATGCGTCTATAGGCTGCGGTGTCCGCTTACCATCAGGCGGGCCGTACGCTTGTTTGCCACCGACGTTGTATAAAAAATATATAATGTCAAGTGTAAAGCTACAAGGCACGATAACCGTGAAAACGTTAAAATATAAAACGTAACCTAAATAATATCATTTATCATATATGTATGTGTGTATATACATACATACATTCACGCCTTTATTAATGCACATATTTTTTTTTAGTATGACGCACGAAACTGTTACTTTATTTTATAAGAAGAGTTTATTAGGTTAAGTTGTATAAAAACGTAGCGCGTCTCGCAATCAAATGTAACAGTTTGGCGAAAATATAAATGTATAGTAAGTATGTAAGTTTTCATTAGTATATATAAAAAACGAAAATGCGTTCAAAGTAAAAAAGTTTTCAAAGTTTTCTATTTGGAGACTATCTAAGTAGGAGCCTACCAAAATGTTGGTTATTATATTATTTTACTTATATTTTAAAGGGACTTCCTTGAGCTGTATACGACTAGCCTATCCAAACACTTTCCCAGGCGTTACACACAAACTATGCCATCAATCTCAATAAAAATGCGTTTTCCTTTTCAGATAGTAGACCGCTCTAAACGCACGGTATTTTTAGGATTCGAGATTGTATATGGGGTTCAGCTTGACACGTTCGCGTGAAAAGGTCAACGTTTCCACTTCTGTCCAAAAGAAGAAGATAGTATCAGTGAATCAATTTCATATATTCATACAATCTTGCTCTTTTAGCTTTGATATGGGTCGAAGGGCCTTTCAAATGGTATCGCGAAATGAGAGGGCGTGAAACCGCGTTTCCTAGTTTCATTTTCACTTTTATAACCAAAACAAAGATTTATGTTTAACAGCCAAGTTTATGCGTCCCTATAAAGTTCACTAGGAAACCAAGATGTTTTATTTATGTCACGCATAACATTGGCGACATACTTAATGGACTTTCTTGAGATGCTAATACTGCGTTTATCGCGTCGATAAGAGCGTGAGATTGCTTATATTCAAATCATTCCTGTAAGACTCTACTAGAATTTCAATCATTTAAAAAATCTAGTACGTATTTGTTAGTGTATACTCGTTCGTACCTATACGTCACCGTATAGTTATGAAAATCGATAGCTTATAATCTGTAATGTAAAATTACGACTAAGTATAACTAACCTCAAACCGACAGTACCTATTTAAATTCTCAAAATGACAATTATTGAGATCACTTCTTCTTTTCTAAGTGTAATAAATAAATAAATAAATATTAGGGGACAATCTTACACAAATCGACCTAGTCCCAAACTAAGCAAAGCTTGTACTATGGGTACTAGACGACGATACTCATACATATATAGATAAATAAATACTTAAATACATAGAAAACTTCCATGACTCACGGACAAATATTCGTGCTGATCACACAAATAAATGCCCTTACCGGGATTCGAACCCAGGACCTCATGCTTCGTAGGCAGGGTCACTACCAACTAGGCTAAAGCGGTCGTCATATCACAGAGGAAACGTGCCCGACTTTAGCTTTGACCTAATTCAGTTTTTTGTGTTACCATTAAATACACTAAACAGTAAAGTTTTTAATGAGATCGTAATGGCAAAGCCTTTCAGTTTCAAATCAAAATACCTATCTTTTCATGGGCTGACGAGGTAAAAAGTTTATCTAGGCGTATAACATTTGAAACTGCCTGCTTTAAGGTGAATCACACAGTCGCCTAGATGTTTTGGTAGCGTGAAATTAAGGTGGTAAGTTAAATAACTATCTGGGGATAGATAACTATCACGTGTACAGTACGTGGTGCAAGTTTAAACGAAATTGGTATACAGGGTTGGTACCTACTTTATAATGGGTGCGATTGAGAAGGGAGATTGGGATGAGATTTGGATTGTTTTAGAATGGCGAATGGGTGAAGGAATAACGGATTTTTAAAGTAGATCTAAAAGAATCTAGACGATATTAAAACTTTTCTAAACTAATATTATAAAGAGGATAAGTCTGTGAGATCGTAGCATTGTAAGATTGTATGTACCTAATGCGTAATCTCAGAAACCGTTAACCGAAAAAAATATATATTTAACCTGCGTGTATTATGGACTTCCTGGGTGGTTATAGGCTTTATTTTAAGCCCCGGGTTTGCTCCCGTTTTTTGCAATACTTGCAGCTAGTTTTAAATAGAGAGCAGATTTCTTTTACTCTGCAAGGACCAGTCTGGATCTCATAAGTATCAAGACGCTACCACACAACTGACCTTTCGACGATCAGCCCGTGTCTACCTATGCTTTTACCATCTATAGGAGACGCTACACGGGCCGATATCGGCAGGACTGCATGCAGGCCGCCGCGTGGCTCGGCCCGTGTGGATACGTGTCGGAAGCACGGCGGCCAGCCAAATCGAGGTCACTCCATACTAGATTTTCTGTGACCTTGCTTGGCAGTCCTGCCGATTTCGCTCGTGTTGCGTCTCCTATTGGCCTTTAACATCTATAAAATAAAATTTGAGTCACTGTTCAACTGTCAAATCAAATGACTGAATCGACAGAAAATTATTGTACCTGCTCACAAAAAATCACGAGAATCGGTTGAGAAATGCTACCGGTAGCTGTAGAGGAGAAGACCGGGACATCCGGGCATAAGAAAGAATTTTGGCCCAAGCAGAACCGCAGAACTTCCTTCGTATCGCTCGCTTGTTTAACAAGTAAGTTGGAGTTATAGGAGGCGCAGCAGCGCGCTGGTGTCTCAATTCTCGGCTGTGCTTATACACCATGTTCTCGGCTTTACGTAAATTCGCTGAACCAAGCCGTTGAACCAAGTTGGTAACAAGCTCGTATTGATTATGTTCCACATGAATGGATTCTTATTACCTGTCACATCCCTTTGAAATCGCTGCCGAATCTATAGGTATTTACGTACACAGTATTAGACCGCACAATACACGCGAGCTAATTACCGAAAGCGTTAAATGGAATCGATACCGAGCATAGTGGTACGTCATTCTGTCTTCGGTTAACTTCGGTTGACTTCGCTCTTGGAGGAACAAGAGCCAGTATGGCGCGACCTGCGTCCGCGCTTCCCCCGTAGGAACTGACGTGTTTTATCTCTTTTGCCCACTGCTACACACACTAAAGTAAAGGTATACGATGCTCAAGGAACAAGCGCGTGTATAGCTTTCCCTACTTATATCTGGAATAGTTCTGAAAACGTAAAAATAACGAATAACTATAATAGGTCGGTAATACCTTCCGATTTTCGATGGGTCGTTAATAGCTGCGTTTACCTTAATCAATTCAGTTGATGACCTTGAACAATGAATAATTGAGGTATTTGTAGTGTATGCGGCCTCTGGCCAGCAAACTACTTTGTACGCTGCTACGCGCCTGTCAAGTATTGACTTTGTCAGAATAAAGGAATCCTCCCTAACTGCTGTTTATCTGATCTCCGGTCCCCGTAAACCCAGAACTTCACATTGACGACGAGTAAATTAAGTAAAATACGATGCTAATCGTATAAAAGTACGTATTAAATACGCGTGAAAATTCGGTCACAATAATGTCAATCGGAAAATTGAAGGAGTTCGATGTCAAAAACGGGCAATGGGCTTAATTTGTTGACATGATGGAAACGTATTTCCTTGTCAATGAAATTACCGAAGTTCTACGGGTTCCCACCTTGATAGCTGCCATGGGAGATGAAGCATACGAGCTGCTAGTGAATTTAGCCAGCCCAGAGAAACCTTCGACGCTAACTTACACACAGGCGATCGAGCTTATGCGGCAACATCTTCAACCGACCCCGTCCGCTTTAGCAGAAAGATACCGTTTCCGCCAGAGACGTCAGGGAGCCGTCGAGGATACCGCTTCTTACGTAGCAGAATTGAAAAGGTTATCTCGAAACTGCAAATTCGGAGGGAATCTCAGCGATAATTTACGCGATCAGTTTGTATGCGGGCTGCGTAATAATGTTATCAAGCAACGTCTCTTTGCGGAGGATGACACCATTACGTTCGCAGAAGCGGTGAAACTGGCGTGCTCGCTGGAAGCGGCGGAGAGAGATGCGGCGGCAGTGGACGAATCGGCGACCGCAGCGGCGGCGAGCGCGGTGCACGTGCTGAAGCCGGTCGCGGGACGCGAGCAGCATGCGCGCGCTGGCGGGTGGACCGGCAGCGCGGAGCGCGGTGCGGGGACAAGCTGCGCAGCTTGCGGGGCGCGCAGCCACGACAGCAGCAGTTGACGTTTCCGGAAGTTCGTGTGTAGCAGATGTCAGCGCATCGGGCATCTGCGGCGAATGTGTCCAGAGTTTTGCACTCCAGGCACAACGTCGAGCGGCTCAGGCTACAATCGGGAGCGCGGCCAGAAGAAGAGAGGGTTCAATTTCGGTGACGTTGAAGGCGGAAACAGCCGGGAAGAGGACGATATCGAGGAAAATTTGAACCTCCTTAGTTTGAACCAGTACAAACCTGTAAGTTTACCTATATCAATCGATAACAAAATGTTTAAAATGGAGATTGACACTGGCACGGCCATATCTTGTGTTAGCAGGGCTACTTATGATAAAGAGCTGTCACATATTCCGATACAGGAGGACAGCACTGTTTTACGTTTATATGACGGTTCGAATTTAAAACCAATTGGAATTATTAAACCCACAGTGCGATATTTAGACAGGGAGAAAAAACTTGAACTCTTTATTATCGAGGGTGGCACTACATCCTTGTTAGGTAGGCAATGGTTAACCGAGTTACACATTAAAGTACCAGATTTTGTATCAGACCTCGGTTTGTATAATTCTCAGGTTCAGATAGATAAGGAAATTTGTAATTTGATTGACAGATACAGTGAGGTGTTTAGTGGCAAGCTGGGGCGGTACTTGGGCGGCAAAGCGACGCTGCGCGTGCGCGAGGATGTTACGCCAGTGTTTCGTCGCGCGCGGCCCATGCCTTATGCAATGCGGGAGCGAGGTGACGCGGAGCTCGACGCCATGCTGCGCGACAAGATTATCGAGCCCGTCGACTGCTCCGAGTGGGCGTCGCCGCTGGTGCCGGTGAACAAGGCTGACGGTACGCTTAGAATCTGTGCGGATTACTAGGCAACGCTTAACCCGGTTTTGTTAGTGGACCGCTATCCACTCCCTAGAGTGGAGTTGTGCTTGTGGGGTTAAACGGTGCTCAATATTTTTCTAAAATAGATCTCTCTCAGGCGTATAACCAAATCGAACTAGATGAGACAAAAAGTACACTGTTATTAACACACATAGAGGTCTATTTATGTATAACCGACTCGTTTTTGGCCTTTCATCGAGTGTGGGTATTTTTCAGCGAATCATGACAAACTTGTTTTGCGGCATACCTAATGTGCAGGTTTTCTTGGATGACGTGATTATAGGCGGGAAAAGTAAGTCGGAACACTTGCTGGCGCTCAACGCGGTTTTTCGACGTTTAGTAGAATACGGGCTAAAGCTTAAAAAGAGTAAATGCGTTTTCCTAGTCGACGAAGTTAAGTATTTAGGTTACATTGTCTCTAGAGACGGAATAAAGGCGGATAGAACTAAAATAGAGGCCGTTATGAAGCTACAGCGTCCGGGAAACGTGAGCGACCTGCGGTCGTTTCTAGGGATGGTTAATTTCTTTGCAAAATTCGTAAAGAATTTTAGTTCGTTGTTAGTGCCGCTAAACAATTTATTACGCAAAGGGGTTGAATGGTACTGGGACGGCCGCTGTGAGCAGTCATTTTTGGAGGTGAAGCGTGCGCTGACCAGCACGGATGTTCTTGCGCATTACGACCCTAAGAAGGCTCTGATCGTCACCTGCGACGCCAGCTCACGCGGTATTGGTGGCGTGCTGGCGCACTGCGGGCCGACCGGGGAGCGTCCTGTGGCGTACGCGTCGCGCTCACTCACAGCGGCTGAGAAGAATTACTCCCAGATCCATCGAGAGGCTTTAGCAATTATTTACTGCATGAAGAAATTTCTCCAGTATCTTTATGGCAGAAAGTTTGTGTTGCGCACGGATCACAAACCGCTCGTGTCAATTTTTGGACCGAATTCCGGCATCCCAACTATGGCAGCGAGCAGGATGCAGCGCTGGGCGGTTATTTTGACAGCCTACAACTATGAAATTGAGTACATCAAAACAAATGAAAATTGTGCTGACGGCTTGTCTAGATTACCGCCAGGTGCGGATGCGCGGCTTGTACGGCGGAGATAGTTCCTGAGCAAACATATTTGCATTTTGCGCAGGACGTGCTATTATTAGATCATAACGAGTTGAAGAGGCTTACTGCAGAGGATAACATCTTACAGCAGTTGCTGTCTTTCATTCGTGATGGTTGGCCGGAGACGTGTGACATTCTGGCAATGAAACCTTTCTTCAATCGAAAGTCAGAGTTGTATGAGGAGTTAGGATGTTATGTGGGGCCACAAAATAGTCGTGCCGGAGAGCTGTCGGAAACAGATTTTGGAGATTATCTACGAACCACACATGGGCGTTGTGAAGTCAAAAGCTTTAGCGCGGAGTTACGTGTGGTGGCCCGGCATCGACGAGGCGGTGGAGCGCGCGTGCAACACATGCGCGGTGTGTGCTGTGCACGCGGACGCGCCACCCCGCGCTGAGCCACGTCCTTGGGGATGGCCTTCGCAAGCTTGGTCCCGGCTTCACTTGGATTTTATGGGCCCAATAGCTGGCAAGATCTATCTGGTGGCTATTGATGCAACGTCCAAGTGGCTGCAGGTATTCCCGGTCCCAAGCACAGCGGCCAGCTTCACGATTAATAGACTTAGTGAGCTATTCTGTAGGTTTGGAAACCCTAGGCAAATCGTAACAGATAACGGCCCTCCGTTTAACAGTTCGGAGTTTAATAGTTTCATCAGAAACGAGTTGATTGAACACGTATTTACGGCACCTTACCATACAGCTTCTAATGGCGCTGCTGAGAATGCTGTTAAGACCTTGAAAAGGGTGATTAAAAAAGCACTTACTGAAAGAAAGAATGTGGAAAGTGCATTGCACACATTCTTAAAGCATTACAGGAATACCGAACACGCTACTACTGGCAAGAGTCCGGCGGTCATTTTGCAAAATAGACATTTACGCACCAAGTTAGATGCTCTTAAGCCAGATCGGGTTACAAGAGCTCAAGAGTCTCAGATAGGCGGTGTGGAGGCGAACGATAGGATCTTCAGTGTAGGCCAAAACATGTGGTTCCGTCAATATTTAAGGGGGGAGAAGTGGCAGCCGGGTAAGGTAATTAGTTCTGCCGGTTCTAGGGATTATACGGTTATTGATAACTACGGCAAGCACTTTCATAGGCACGTTGACCAGTTAAGGAAACGTTTAGGAAGCGTCCTTGTAATCCCCACCGATTCCGAACATACGGTTTCAAGATCGCTAGCCATTCGCATGCCGGGTTGTTCTCACGGCCAATTAGTACAACCAGTGCCGTATCCAGAGCGGTCGGGTGTCACAGACACGCCGTCGGTGGTTGAGATTCCAGTGCCGCTTGAATCAGTAACACAAGGGGGCGCGATCCCGCCTGTTCCTCCTGATTCGAGGAACGAGCGACGCGACGTGAATGCCACACCATCGGCGGCCACACCACAGTCGGACGCGCCACCAGCGGCCACGTCATCGTCGACCCCAGTGCCGCCCCAGCCTCGTCCTGTTCGCCAGTGTAGGCTTGATAAAGTAATTAACTACAAAGAGTAGAATGTTAGTTTCCTATTATTAATATTATTTATTTTGTATTATCTTAAGTATGTGTGTGTGTGTGTGTGTGTTGCAGTAATTAGAGTGGAGGATTGTAGTGTATGCGCCCTCTGGCCAGTAAACTATTTTGTACGCTGCTACGCGCCTGTCAAGTATTGACTTTGTCAGAATAAAGGAATCCTCCCTAACTGCTGTTTATCTGATCTCCGGTCCCCGTAAACGCAGAACTTCACATTATTCAGTCAAGGTTAACGTCTTAAAAGTGAGTAAATAAGTTCACCTCCAATAAAATGGCATTTGCAGGATTAAGAAATAAACGAATCTCACTGTTTTTTTGGCATGGATTTTTAGGGTTCCGTAGTCAACAAGGAACCCTTATAGTTTCGCCATGTCCGTCTGTCTGTTTGTCTGTCTGTCTTCGGCTTAGCTCAATTATTACTACTAGAAAACTGTGATTCGGCATGGGTATATGAATCAATCACATGCACCGACAAAACAGTACAATACAATTTGGAAAAAGTTTTTTTTTTAGGGTACCTTCCCTACACCTAAAGCGGGGATGTAATTTTTTTTGTCGTCAAACCTATGATGGGTTTTCTAAACCCATTTTTCAAATCAGTAATTCGTTTGCGAGATATTGGGCTTTAAAGCCCTAATTTTAGTTCGAGTCATGTGTCGTCGTCCACCCCCGGTTTTATTTAGAATATACGATGTTCCTAAAAGTAAATTAGGTGATGGTTTTCCTTAAAAAAGTTTTAATATGTTTGTTGAACTAAGGAATTGTTAGATATACTATTTTGATATAATTTCAGTAAAACAGTTTTGCAAATACCATTAGACAGTATATTTAATTTAATTTATTTAGTGTGCATAATTTGTGTGCAGATCAGTATTTTTGGTTCAACTTTGAAATAATTTTATTCGAAAAAAGGGAATACGCAGATATCGATTTAATTACATGCCTTAATAAAATACACTACGGGTACTACGGTTACTACGGTTACATAATTTTACACACAATAATGCAAAATAACAAACTATTCAAATTTTGTACAATTCGAGGTTTAAATTGCCGCGGCGCATAATCAAGTAACCACTTTGAATAAGTAGAGTGCCAGCTGCGTGTATAAAAGGGAAAGATTACTACATAATTGGAAGGGAAAGACGAGGGGGTCCCTACGATTCCGGACTCATTAGGTACTGCGTTAATCGAAGAATCGGCCCTGTAATTCTTATGTTAAACGGCCCTCATGAAAACAGGCCAAGCGTAAGCTGGTAAAAAAATATGTTTTTATTTGTAATTTAATGTTTCTTTTTCATAGAATTTGTGAATCATAATCATGAATTATTGTTCATATCCGTTGTAAAAAAGATCTGAAATTGCATAAGTATTAACACGTTCAAAGGCACGCGGCCCGGCAGTCTACTAAACGAGAAAAAAAACTTCGAACTCCTATTTAAAAAGTCTGGGTTACAACTGTGTCTCCGAGGCCCCAAGGAAAGAAATACCAAAATCTTTCAGCGAGGGCCATGGGGTCGCCGTCTAACCCCGCAGCCCACCTGGCGCGTTTCACCGCTGAGTAAGTCCGAGTCGATCTTGGCCAGTTTTATCACTTATTTAATAACTAACTTCCGCCCGCGACATGGTTTGCGTGGACCCGGGATAGAACTATCCTATATTTTAATCCAGGCTATAAACTATCTTCGTGCAATTTTCATCCAAATCGGTTGAGCCGTTTAAGCGTCATTGAGTAACAAACATCTAAAAATCTAAACATCCAAACATCCTAACATCCAAACATCCTAACAGGACTCGCATTTATAATATTAGTAGGATTTACATTTTCACTTTGTTGGTAAACTTCAGCACAATTATACTGTAAAGCGAGGTAGCGTAGCGAAAATCGTGAATTAACCTTATTCATTAAGACGCTGTCAACACCAAAATGCCCTTGAGGATTTGGGATAGCGCACACCCTGTCTATTTGTATCGGAGAAAACAAGAGCGAGTGTTACTGGGCGGCCCGGTTTTTGAAGATAATATTAAATGAATATTGATATAAAAAAAGTGTGGATTATTTGTGAAATGACTGGAGTAGCGGTTTAGGTATGAATATGTTGACTTCATGTTTTTAATTGCAGACCCATCCGTCAAAAAAAAAGACATAGAACCGTTTAATGATTATTTTAAGACCAATATTTGCAATTATTTTCTATCGACCGATTTCGTCCAATTATGTATCGAGCCCGTCCACGGTCTTTGAAATATGGTGAATATTAACATATATTTTTATTAATGTGCTAAAACAAACAGTTTTTCTTAAAAAAATGCTTAAATAGGTAACATCTATTTCAACAAAATTAGGTCTTGTCAGCCTCTTAAACTTAAAATGCCTGCTAGAGTCTGTTAAGCGAGTCGTGTCCCTGGAATTTTTGCAAATTCTACTAATATTATGAATGCTAAAGTTTGGACCTCAATCACGCAAAAGCGGCTAAACGGTTTAATATGAATTTTGGTATACATATAGTGTAAAACCTGGATTAACATACGAGTATACATATGATACTTTTTATTCCGGGAATCATCGTCTAAGGAGGCGAAAGTTTGTAAGGAGCTACGACATTAAACGAGTTCCACGCGGACGAAGTCGCGGGCAGAAGCTAGTATGTTATATTATATAACAGCAAAAATATGAAGCATGAAGGTTACTTGAAAGCGTATGCTGTAAAGCCACAATATAATAAAAAAGTATTTGCTGTCACGCAATAGACGTATACATGAATTATAAAACTTTTTTTTTTATGTGACAAAAGGAACGGTCTCAGCGTGTGCTGAATACAGCCATCATAGGTTTTCTTAAAGCAGATCGACATGTCATCATTTCACTGCGACACTTTTTTAACCTTTCGTTAAAAGGTTTGAAGTAAAGTGTTGGCCTTAGGATCAAAGAAAAACATAAAAAGTTAAATGAACAATTCATTCTAGAAAAATAGTATTTATTTCAGCTCCTTACCTGTTTTCACTTCACTGGTTATTTGCAGTTAACAAGCAAATACTTTCTATTCAGTGAATCTTTTATTGGCTGATAGTGTGATTTTTCTTAATAATTGCGATTAGTGGCATCTTCTACTATTCTATAATTATTTGGTTTTTAATGGACGACCTCTGTAGCCTAGTTCGTAGTGACTGTGTCTGTCGTCCCTCCTATACTATGTATGTGAAGTTCTCACGGCACATATATGTAACTCAGGTATATACTGACGACATAGGGTTCATAAAATACACATTTATCATCATGAGAGTGGAAAGATGAGTCGACCCGTTATTCTACTGATGATACTTGTATGTGTATACGGATAAGGTGAGGTCTGGCCTCTCTCGTGTGGCTGTGCCACTCACAATGCATTATTCGGTTTTACCGAGTGCCTTGCCATACTCTAATTCCCTCTTTCGTGGTTGCATTCCCACGTATGCTATAGAGGGACCTCATGAATATTATTTCCTTATGGCTATGCACCTCTAATATCTCATTTGGGCATCGGTCGACTTGCTCCGGTCTTGACAGGGTATACCCCTGGTGACTCTGTTCATGTTTGCTTGTTAGTCACTAAGCCGGATAGGGGGCCTATGGCCCCCCAGAGGTCTCCACCATCCCCATAACCTCGCCACGGTTGCTCCAGCTCAGTCGACCGTGCCAGTGTGTTTCCGGACACACTACCAATATATGGGAGCTCCAGGCTTCCCTGTCCAATTCTAAGTGTGTTGTGCACTGCATGATTGGACTACTAAAGTAATGGAAAGGATGTCATATTATTCATATTACAACAGTCCTCTCATCTTTCCACTGATCATGCAATTATAAGTCGACATAAAGATATGCAAAGTAAACACTCACCGGGGTCTTGCAGATGGACCTCCTAGGAGCTCGGGGCTCCTAACTTCTTGGTGCTTTTCCCTTTATTCACCCACCTTGCCAATGGTGAGTCCGGCCTCCATATTCGTTCCCGCCATCTTTTTGCACAGTACCAACTTAAAGGTTAGTCAAATCCAAGCATGGTGTTACCATACTACAAAATATAGTTTGACATTACTAATGGTTGATACATACCGATTGTTGTATGGCGAATCGCGCTGGGCGCGACACTCCCACAGACAAGAAGAGTGTTATTGCAGTAGTGTGAACAGGTGACGTGTCCACTCCAGGATTTTCTCTCTGGCCCGAATAGCAGCGTCCCTTGTTGTCCTTGTCCCTGGTTGCATACAGTCAGGGTCGATAGTAGTTTCCTCTGATCTTGATGTCTCAGTATTCATCATAGATTCTTGCATTGGCACTACTTCCTTTGTGGCGATTACCTCATTGTCATTGTTCTTAGATGCTGGATCGGTTGCTAATGGTGGTTGCGTGTTGTCCACTGGACTAATGGCTTCACTCAGATCCAAGAATTCGATTGGCGCATCCAAAGGTGGCGTCGTCACTTCCTTCTCAATTGGTTCGGATAGTAAAGTAATGTCTTGTTCAGTCTCTAGCGGGTATAGATGACCAACAGACCTAGTCATTATAGAGTCACCAATTTTGACCTTAGCAACTCTACACTTCCCATCTTTACTCTTTATAAGTTCAGCTATTTTCCCGACCTTCCACAACTCACGGTTCTTCAGGTCTGACCTTATCTGTATGATGTCTCCTATTTTTGGTACACAATCAGATACAACTCTCGGCTGTTTAGGAGAGTTCCGGTACCTCTCTCGCAGACTAGTCAGATACTGTGACATGAACATTTTCTTGAATTCGTCAAGAATCATCAGTCCTCTCTTCCAGCTTTCTATCAAATTGAGCTTAAGTTTGGAACCGTCCACGGCATAAATATTGTCTGTGGCTGGGGTCAAGGTTAGGCATTTTCCCAGGGTCAGAAAATCTGTTGGTCTTAATATATGGATGACTTCAGTTCCAACCTTTGTAAGTGGTCTTGAGTTGACAACAGCTTCTACCTCTTTCAACACTGTCAATAGTTTGCTGTCTCCAAGTAGGTGCCTTTCGAGAGTGCGTTTTAGAGAATGTTTTACTATACCTATCAGCCGTTCGTAAAATCCGCCATGCCAAGGGGCGAGCTGGGGTATGAATCTCCATTCGATACCTCTCTCAATACAGTAGGGTTTACTGACCACTTCGGATGTTAGTTTGAAACAAGTAGCGTTGTCGGAATAGAGTCGTTTTGGTGTATTTCTGATAGCAGCAAATCTTCTCAGCGCTAGAAGACATTCTTCTGCTGTCAAGTCGTGTACTATTTCCAAATGAATAGCTCGCACAGCAAGACACGTGAAAAGAGCTACCCATCTCTTTTGTTTTCCATTTGATGTGTTCACATATAATGGGCCGAAATAATCTACTCCACAGTATGTGAAGGGTGTGCTATAGTTCACTCTTTCATTGGGTAGATCAGGTGCTGCTGGTAAACGATAAGGACCACCTCCATGTTTGACACACTGCTGACATCTTGAAATCACTCTTTCTACCTGACGTTTTCCTTGTGGTATCCAGTACTTTTCTCTGACGAGGCTAAGTGTATGTGTAGCACCAACATGGTAGTTCCTTTCATGAATATCCTTGATAATCATGTTTGTAAATTCGCAATCTCGGGGCAATAATATAGGATGTTTCATGTCGTAATTCCATGTGGTGTTTACCATTCGTCCTTGGCATCTTAGTACACCATCCACATCTAGAAATAGACCGAGGTTTCTAGTCAGGTGCGTCCTCTTCCCTGCAATTTCATCCGCAAAATGTTGTTTTTGCAGTTCTATAATTCTTGCCAAGCTGTCAGCTGTTGTGTTGGATGAAGGTAAATCTTGCCGTATTGGTTCGATTTCCATGATGTCATCGTTCCCATTCTCATTTGTTGGGATGTCAATTTCCATTTGTTGGGTGTCGATTACTTCTGCCTGCTGATTTCCTGGACCATTTTCTGCTTCTAGAGTCTTCTTGTCAATGCTTTGGTCCAGGCCCTCCCCAACAGAAAGAAATGTCATGTGGTTCATATAATACCTATCTGCAGGCCATGCTGACTCATCCTCTTTTAGGAATGCGGGACCGTTGAACCAAAGTTCTCTGGATTGACTCCATGTTTCAGGTCTGGTTGCAACATCAGCCGGGTTCATCTTTGTGTTAATATAGTGTATTTCAGCTTGCATCTGGTTTTTTTTGATTTCTTCTACTCTATTCGCTACAAAGGGTGGTAGTAATTTGTTTGAACGCATCCATCCATGAACCACCAAACTATCCGTCCACAGTGATTCCTTGCATATCGGTAACGATATGTTTTCTCTAACATATTTTAAAAGTCTACTGGCTATTAACAGACCCATTAACTCCAGTTTCGGTATATGAAGTTCGCTTGTCCCTTCATCTTTAGCTATTCTTGACTTTCCCATTAAGAATGAAACTGATGTTCCTTGTGGACTTTGTGATGTCAAATATATAACGGCAGCATAACCAACCTTTGAGGCATCAGAGAAACAATTTAATTGGTATGTTGTGTCATATTCTGGTACAGCAATTGTTATGCATCTTGGCAGTTCTATATGCGCAGCTGTTTCTATTATATCCAGGATTTCCTGCATAGACTGTATCAGATTCTCAGGCAAGATGGCATCCCATTTATGTTTTTGTTCACAAATGGTCCGAAACAAGATCTTCAATGGCAGTGTTAATGGGCAAATAAACCCACACGGGTCATAGATCCGGGCTAGAGCACGAAGGACTTTCCTTTTAGTATTGGCCGGGGCATCTTTGTTGAAGTGTTGGTCTGTTATTTTCAATTTTAACGTGTCCTTTTTCACGTTCCACGTCAGCCCAAGAATTTTAGCAGTGCCTTCATGCTTTGCTTGTTGCTCGGCAGGTACAAGATCAATAAATTCCTTTTCATTAGACATCCAGTCCCTTATGTTCATAGAGATTTGTTCAAAGGATTCCCTTGTTTTCATATATATTTCTTGAGCTTCTTGAACTGAGTTGGCTCCTGTCACTAAATTGTCCACATAGCAGTTATTGGCTACATCCTTTAGTAATTTTACATTAGTTTGTGTCATGTGATACCTAATAGTTGCAGTCAGAAGGAACGGAGATGAAATTATACCAAAGGCTACACGACAGAATCTGAGATATAACAGATTATCCTCCGTTGGGTCCTTTGTGATGTCTTTTACCCATAGGAATCTTGTCACATCACGGTCCCCCTCCTGGAGTCCCACTTGCAAGAACGCCTTCTCTACATCGGCTACGATTGCTATCTTCTTAGTTCTGAACTTCAGGAGAAGAGCCGTGAGATCCTCTATCATGGACGGGCCACTGTAAAGACATTCGTTCAAGCTTTTCTTACCCACCGCTTTGGCCGAGGCGTCATATACAATTCTACCGCGTTTCCCTTCATTTTTCACAATATGATGTGGCAAGTAGTGTACAGGATGTTCCGTGTCAGTACAATGTGGTCCTACAATTTCCACTACATTGTCCTTTAATTGCTCCTTAAGAATATCATCATATTCATTTAATGTTGATATATCCAGCCTGTTGATTAAACTCTTCAGTCTTCCTAGTGCCATGCCAAAGTTAACTGGGAGTTGAGGTGGGTACTCAATCCATGGCCATGTTACTTCATAACGCCCGTTGTTGTATTGTACAGTGTCATTAAAATGTTTGACTGCTTCGTCTTGCCTAGTAGCTTTAGGAGAATCTTTTATGCCAATGGACTCCAGTGACCATAAAAACTTGATGTCAATATTTTTGAGAGGTAAGTCAGGTTCGGTAAAATAAGGGCAGCTTGAATTGTGACAGTGGCAGTAAGTCGTCACAGTTAATATATTTTTCTGATCCACACCTTTATCTTGGACTACATTTCCAGATAACAGCCAACCGAAGTCAGAATCCACCACATACAAATTATTTTGTATCTTCTCCTTCGTTTCCCGCATGAAGCTTGCAAAATAATCATTCCCAATTAACAAGTCCACATTCTCACCAGTGGAATCATCGTCTGCCATTATGTCAACCATGGAACACTCCAATTCAGCTACTGGCAACCTATCTGTTATATGTGGAACTATATTTACCCTTACTTGCTTCTGGATGCCACGCTTGGTTTCTAACATAATATCTACAGATGGGCTTGACATTTCCTTTGGGTCAGTTTCTCCAAATGTATATACTAAGAGTCGGTCTTCATTATCAGGAGTGAGTTGTAGTCTGGATGCAGCCTTAGTGCTTATGTAACTCCGTTGTGAACCACTGTCCAAGACAAGTCTGCACTTATGCCCTTTTGTTAAATTGCCGGGGTTTCTGACCAGTGCTACTGCTGTCTGTAAAAAGGTAAAGTTGTTTGTTATATAACATTTAACCATATCTGGTTCAGCAATAGAAATAATTTCCTCACCCCTTGGTTTGGGACACAGCATTTGGAGATGTCCTTCACCGCAACGGTAACAAGTTATTTTCCTATGGCACTGGTCAGTTGTGTGATTTTTCTTCAAACATTTGTGACATCTGTCTGTCAGCTGCTTTTGTCGAGACTCAATGTCATTATATTTTTTGCAATCGGTACTATTATGATTGCTCAATTTGCAGAAAATGCAAGGTAGTCTGCTCCGCTTTCGATGTGCTTGATTGTCGGTAACTGCTTTTCGCTTTAAATTTAGCCTCCTCGGGTTACTGTTGATTGTGTTCCTCACTGCATATTCACATTTTATTTTTGACTTTGTTTGAAGCACTTCAGTGGTCATTCCTATTTCCGGTCGTGTGACTAATCCCGTTGGTATTGACTGAGCCTTCTCCATCGCCAGCACAATATCTAGCAGTGTTTGTCTAATGTTCGTTGTAGAATTGTCACTAGTCTGACGAGGCATCAAATGGTACTGATGCAAGACTTGCTCAGGGAATTTGCTTAAGATGATAGCACGCAGATGATTGCCCTTAACATCTTCACCTAATTTCTCCAGGACCCTTAGGTGCCTTTCAATTTCATCCAGTGTCCGTCTGCAGCTAGTTGCTGTATATTCAGCTCGTTCTAAATTGGCAAGTGCTGTGTAGTGTACATCAATTACGGTATCATTTGATCCATACCTAGATTTTAAGGCTTCTAAGGCGATGGTGTAGTTGTGATTGGTGATGGATAATCCGGCAACTGCTTCCAAAGCTTTCCCTTCCAGGCTGCTAATCAAATATGTCAGTTTATCAGCCTCTGACATGGCTTGGCTGTCTATATTAGATTGGAACCGGTCCCAAAATTCGAACCATTTAAGGCACTCTCCATCGAATTTTGGCAGTTCCAATTTAGGAAGCCGAATGCCTAACTGAACTTGGTGACCGCTATGTTGATTGCCAGTAAGGCTTTGTGACTGAGCCACAGTCGCTTCCACCGAGGACTCCAAGATCGAAAGGAAGTCCTCACTCTTAAGCTGCAGCTCCATAGTCTCCGTAACTACAACTAGCTGAGGGTTTGTTGAGGTGGTCGTATAGTGCCTCGTTTGCTCTTGTAAATGGTTTAATAAACCTTTTAATTTTGACACAGTGTTGGTCGCGGTACTGAGTGTCATCGCCCCTGATTCGTAATCATTTTGTGCTCGCTCCAGGTATCCTTCTAGTTTGTCCTTCCGCATTTGCAACAATTTGACGAGGCTCGCTTCCATCGTCCTACACTGAAACCATGCGAAACAAACTAACTATAGGCGTCGTTCGAAATACAAAACTCATACATTATGCAACTGTGCAGTACTCACCACTACGCGTCCAACCTTGTATGCAATATCTTGTATCTTGTATGCTTGGGGTTGGTCTTACTCGCTATGAACTGAAATAAACAGAACAACAAGTGATTTTACTTCGCGTAACCGGCGAAATAACATGGCGCACTCGTACTATACAAGTAATGACAAATTACCTCTATTTCACCTGATTGTAGTTTAATTACAACACACCAGCACCTAAAAACGTCCAAAATGTATCACCTGGAACTTGTTTCACTATTTTGCAGGTTTATTTTTCATTTAAAAACTTTTCTTTACTCCGATAACAAAGCAAAACAATAACACAGTACCCTCGAAAAAACGGAACAATATCCATCGACTTATAGACCGAACCGGCAGAAACGGCGGCAATTGGACTTGAGTTCTCCTTCGAGTATGTATTCTATAGAGAAGCCATACGCGTCCCATCGTAAGAAACGGAAAGACTCCTATACGACTAGATTCTATACAACCGTCTCATTCACTCGTTGTATTGTAATCACCGGGCGAGTCTACGAAAAGTTCGTCGATGGACTCGACACAATGCTACCAACTGCAGCCCGTAGTGATGTCACGGAGAACACAAATTGCCGATATTATGCAGGTTGCTACAATTTGCTGTAAGAGGTTTTACACAACACCACTTATATCAGTAACATAATAACCTTGTAGTATTTTACAATATTACTGCTAATGCTAAAATAAAAATATCGTTAGGTGATAATTATGCCAATCTAAAATACCACTTATAGCTATCGAATTGATTAATACCGATTACTTTAGTGTAACACTAGACCATAGACCTTTATTTAAATGCACTATACACAAGACGACCAGTCACGCCAACCTGCCGCAGTCCGAATGAAAGGTGAGTACATCCTACTCATTCTAACCTCAACAGGCTGCAACAAATCGCAAGGCGTGTACTTAACCTTACAACATACAAAACGAATTAATACATTTTGCAAAACGAATAAATATATTTTCTAACTTATTACATAAAATTCACTAGAAAAAATAAATGTAATCAGGTCTAACATTTCGTTATTTCTATATATGCCACTTATATTTAAAGTACAATATATCTGCTAAGACAAAGAAATATTGTATCTTTGTTCAAGCTGTTTTGAGGGATTTTTGTCAAAAATAAGTCATGCTTATTTCGCCTGTAAGTAATCAAATCCCAGCACCTCCACCAAAATGTCGTCCCTCCTATACTATGTATGTGAAGTTCTCACGGCACATATATGTAACTCAGGTATATACTGACGACATAGGGTTCATAAAATACACATTTATCATCATGAGAGTGGAAAGATGAGTCGACCCGTTATTCTACTGATGATACTTGTATGTGTATACGGATAAGGTGAGGTCTGGCCTCTCTCGTGTGGCTGTGCCACTCACAATGCATTATTCGGTTTTACCGAGTGCCTTGCCATACTCTAATTCCCTCTTTCGTGGTTGCATTCCCACGTATGCTATAGAGGGACCTCATGAATATTATTTCCTTATGGCTATGCACCTCTAATATCTCATTTGGGCATCGGTCGACTTGCTCCGGTCTTGACAGGGTATACCCCTGGTGACTCTGTTCATGTTTGCTTGTTAGTCACTAAGCCGGATAGGGGGCCTATGGCCCCCCAGAGGTCTCCACCATCCCCATAACCTCGCCACGGTTGCTCCAGCTCAGTCGACCGTGCCAGTGTGTTTCCGGACACACTACCAATATATGGGAGCTCCAGGCTTCCCTGTCCAATTCTAAGTGTGTTGTGCACTGCATGATTGGACTACTAAAGTAATGGAAAGGATGTCATATTATTCATATTACAACAGTCCTCTTATCTTTCCACTGATCATGCAATTATAAGTCGACATAAAGATATGCAAAGTAAACACTCACCGGGGTCTTGCAGATGGACCTCCTAGGAGCTCGGGGCTCCTAACTTCTTGGTGCTTTTCCCTTTATTCACCCACCTTGCCAATGGTGAGTCCGGCCTCCATATTCGTTCCCGCCATCTTTTTGCACAGTACCAACTTAAAGGTTAGTCAAATCCAAGCATGGTGTTACCATACTACAAAATATAGTTTGACATTACTAATGGTTGATACATACCGATTGTTGTATGGCGAATCGCGCTGGGCGCGACAGTGTCTTCGAAGCTGGAGGTCCCGGGTTCGTATCCCGGTAAGGGCATTTATTTATGTGATGAACACGAATATTTGTTCCTTAGTTATGGACTTTTCGTATTTATTTAAGTACTTATTTATCTGTATAATCGTCGTCTCGTACCCATATTACGAGCTTTGCTAAGTTTGGGACTAGGTCGATTAGTGTAAGATTGTTTAAATATATTTATTTATTTAAATATTTTTTATCAGAGCCAATAAATTATAAATACTACCATCGCCATGCATTAAACTTATCATGTATGCAGCATATAAATGTATAACTTCGTCTGTCCACCCCAACTCATAAAGTACGCTGCGTGGTACGGCATATCAATAATGTCATGAAGGCATCGTGCAGTTGTTGGCACACATACTAATATGTAATACTAAAAGGCTACGTAAAGTAACATTGTATACGACATGTTTATGATTAAGAGAAGTAACAAACCAATATGGAAACGGGTCGATATCAGCAAGGATAAGTTTGCAGAAAACCACTTTCCACGGCATCACAATGCGAACGGCATTGCTTTGTGAAGGAATACTATTACTTGGCATTCCATTAAATTACCTATGGCTTTTACTTTTCTTTCTACATATTGAATGTACTGTGGTAACTGTAACACGCATATATCTACCGAACGGGGTCAAAACAAAGCACCTAAGTGATTTCTTTACTTTCATTATGTTTACTTCGAAGAATTTTAAACTAATATTCGATTATGTGTACAGTAATTACAGTCAAGGAGCGCGTCAACAATAAGAATACTTCAAAACCTTTCTGATGTTTGCATACAAAAGTAACTGCGATAAATATACATCAAACACGGAAGAATGATATTAATACACTTTATAATCATAAAAAGTATATGCGTGGTGGCATAGGGCAGGTGCGAGCGGAAATTTGTTGGTATAACCATTGTTTAGTTTGCTCTCCGATGGAAAGCTAAACTATAAATTTTCACCTGCCACGAGGCTAGAAATAGAAAAGTTTCCTAGTGACTCTCTGAATAATAAATCGACCAAGGCAAGCGTAGAAGATGGAACGGATACTTCGATTACTAACATCGCTTTGCAATCAAACGTGCAACTTTCAACACGTTCACTGTTTGTAGTTTACAGATTAGATCGAGAGCATTTTAGGCAGTCATTGTTACCACACTACTGCAAATAACAAGAAAGTTAGTTTGTGTGATAGGAAAATCGTTTTGCAGTAGTATAGAATGCGATGTATGTTAGGTACGTGTATTTTATGACATTATACGGAATTGTAAAAAGTATATAAGTAAAGTAGTCTTCGACGCCACTAGGCGGTATAAGAGGCAACAGCCTAAACATTATTCGGGTATCCAGCATGAGCAATCCTAGGTAGCACTATCTCACATAACGGTGTTATCTCAACAATGGTTCAAGCGAAGGCACGAAAATAAGCTGGATAAAAAAAAAACAATGAATGAAATGAACTTTAAAACAACAAGTTTAGTGATATACACGCATCAGCTTTTAGCTGCTCGTGTATCAGAAAATAATAATAATTTAATAAACTTCTATTTACATTATGTACTTTTTCTTTTCTTTGTAATTGGCATGTAGTAGTCATTAAAAATCAATAAAAACATGGATAAATAAACAGTTTATGTGTTGATTTCCGGCATCCTTCGATTCCAATTCCAATTTACGCCCCAGAGCGATGTAATTCAGTTCTATTACTGGAAACCACTTAATAGAAACATCTTTGTGAGAAAACGTATAGGTATACGTTTATACGTACAGTCAGCATCAAAGTAACTGCGCAAACGAAGACATTAAAAGTTTTTATTAAAAGGGACTAAGATCTTTTGACTTCTTCGATTGCGCAGTTACTTTTGGCTGACTGTACCTATACATTTTACGCGCAATAAAAGTTTAGGGCAGTCGGAAAAGCGAGCAGGTACCGTTTATTTTTATTAAGACGATTTTAATTAACAAGCTCTAGGTATGTTAATTAGTTCTTTCATGAATTCAAATTAAAATATGGCCAGATGCCAGGCTACGAGTGATGAAATAAATTAACCTGTAGGTCTATTTTGGTAATGGTTTCAACGGTCCATTTTAATGCTTTTCTTAACACGCGCTTGCTTGCACGTGCCGAGCTAAAGTGCGCGGTTGTTTTATGCGGCAATCGAAGGGTTAGACGCATGCGAATATTGCATTGCGTTTCAAAATATGTGCAACTTATCTTCTAACAGTACAGGTTTAACGTAGATAACACAGTTTAGGAATGGGTTTATCAATACTAAAAAATAAAGAATGTCTGTGAAATGTAAGTTTGTATGTAAGGTCGTATCAATTAACCAGGTTCAAAAAAATGTTGTTTCATATATAAGAGATTCTCAATAACAGAGGTCGTAATTCTGCAAATTTCTTTCATGGAGGTGCAAACACGAATTTTATACCTGCCTAAATCGTATGTTTTTATATGAAAAAACTATATCGGACTTACATGTTTTGAAGTGGATACTTCTTTGCTCGCGTTCTTGTATAGGGGTACAGTTTAAAATGTATCACGTGACTTCCGGAATAACCTTTGTAGAGAAGCCTAATCTGATTTAAAATAATTGTTTGTTACATGTTTTAATCCTTCTTTATTTGCCATTAGTTGTTAATCACAAAATATTGTTTAGTTTATGTAGCGGACATGAAAATAATGCTGAAATAACCCCCATTTTCAATGTACCGCGAGTCAAATGAGCTACGTCAGTGAATGTTGCCATATATACCGATTTATCTGTACTTATACAGATTTTAGTGAATTAATTCAGATATATATTTTACGGGTACACCATAATAGCAGGCTTGGCCGGTTTTTTTTATTAGGGTTCCATAGCCAACAAAGAAGTATCCACTTAAACTTAATTAACGGTTGAATCTCCGACACAACCCGCTTCTTTTTTGTTTGGATTTTCATTTTAAAAATAAAACTGATAGTGTTTAAATATTCATATTATTTTTAAACTAACTGTTTTACTTGAAAATTTGTAGGTTTGGAAAGAGTTGATTTCATTAAAATTCCTGTAATAACTTAATAACACAATTTAGAAATACAGTAATTAATAATCATATTTCTAGGTGTACTACACATTAAAACTACCTTCCAAAAGGCATAAGTATCAGTGTGATTTAACGGCCTTTCAATTATAGAGGCCTTGGATGCCTCGTGGGTCAATTACAGATGTCATTTATTTTATAATAAGAAAAATACATGTGATTTAACAGCTTTTCAATTAAAGAGGTCTTTAACGCCTCTTGTGTCCTTTATAGAGGTCATATTACGAAAAAAGTTTAAAATGTAAACGTCAATTATAGAGGTTCCGAAATTTCAATTGTAGAGGTATTTCGGTGCCAAGGGATCGGGCAGAAGCTAGTATTATAAATGTATTATAATATATACCTATGTGTGTTAAGGAGGTAATGTCCGAAACTAATACTCACCCGGTAAAGATGTATTTAACTACTATTTAGACGTAGCTGCGTATATCGTATAATACAATCGCGCATTTTAATATTGTAATGTAATTGGGATCATTCCATTTACCTTGTAGGTAACGGCACATTTGGATATTCGAAGTTTATTTATATGGATTATTGTGTGGTATTGTGGGCCTTTATATGCCGCTTCGACCAGCAGGTGATCAATTGTGGCAGCCCTTTGTTTATATTTCACCGTAAGGACCCGTTGCCTCTAGGAAGTTCCAGATTCTTTGGGCGGTGATATGTTGTACCTCTTCTGGGTGCACTATGTGCCGCCCTAGGTAGATACTTCTTTTGTGCATGAGTGTTCCGCAGGAGCAGAGAATATGCATTGCTGTTTCCTCTGTCTCCTGGCAGAACCTGCAAGTTGCGTCCTGTTTCATACCCATTTGAAACAGGTGCTTGTTTAATTTGCAATGTCCAAGTTTATTTATAAGAGAATATTATCTACAAACAACGGAGAAAACACAGAATATATACTCGAGTAACTATTTACTCGTAATAAAACAATAGGTACTTGCGCTAATAATTTACAGATAATGTAATGACAAACAGAATTCTACCAGAACGAAGGAAAATCAATAGTTATAAACAAAGGAAGCGCGCTGGCAGCATTAGCCACACCGGCCAGCTTGCCAGCACGCGGGCACCGTGGAGGTTGCCGTGTGCGTCGTTTACACACCTCTTTAATTTTTAGATGGAGGGCACCAATTTTAAATTGATTCTAATATTTGTCATCTTACTAATTGCGTCGCGTTACTTTACACACAGTTTGCTCATGGAAATGTGAACCAAGCAAATTCACAAATACAATTCACAAAAAAAAATACAATTTTAATACGTCAAAATGCGATCCGATACTTGTGACCCGAATGCTTTTTAACTGACAAATTCTTCTACATTTCTTCGTTTATCTAAGATATCAAAGGGAAATATTGTACCAGTTTTACATATTTCGATGAACAAGGACTTTTCAAGCAGGACAGCAATACCAATGATTTTGCGTTTCAAGAGGTTTTCCTTGAAGTAGCACGACGATTAATGCACCATTTTTTTATATTATAGGAAATAGGGTACAGTAATAAATATCACGCAATTATTTTTTTAATATTGTTTTAAATTCTGTTGACATACCAGCACATATTTTAAGTAAGCTCTTAATAGTACATTACGTACCAAGGGCGGTGAATTCGTGAAAGGCCCAGATCGCAGCTGTTTGTGGCCCGAACCGAAGGTAAGGGCCATAAATATGCGATCTGGGGCTTTACGAATTACCGCCCGTGGTGAGTACACCATTTTACGTCTTCATCTGGCCACAATTCGAGTTTTACCGTACGCGCATGCAGTAAAACTCGCATTATGGCCAGGTGTGACGTAAAGACAAGTTCATGAGCATCAATTACTTATTGTAGTAGTTTTAACAAAGTGCTATGTTCCATCTGGATACAGCCAGATAATAGCAGATAATAGCAGATTAATAATAGCAGAATATTTCGTGGTTTATTGTCATATAAATGTACCTTCCAATAGTCATGTATTCCACCTACCTATATCTGTAGTCAGGTATTCCATTAGAGCAAATACAGATATTGTACTAATTATTTGTGCAAGAGAAGGGTGGTGGTATTGAGATCATTTTATTTTACCTTAAATGTGGGTTCAAAGTCGTACTTTTCTTCCCTGATCATGCTATTCAGAAAAGAGTCATTGTTACCTACCATTAAAGGAGGATTTCAATTTTCCTCACAGATGGTGTGAAAAACTGGGTCCTGTCTCTTGACCTACTTACTAACTTTTGCCATAATGTTTTACTGGACCTAATGCGTTTATTTCGAAACAGTTGGGTTTCGAAACAGTTGGGTTATCTTTGAATATCTTTAAATAGAAGTCAATAGAAGTCAAGGTTTGGTTTGTTTTGCAATAATCCTATAAAGTTTAATATTTAAGTGGCTCCCAAACGCCAATGACCTTCGATCTGAATCCCTTAGTTTTCTAATGTTTTTTGTAGCTTATTATATTAACAACAACGGCTTTAAGCAATATAGTATCCAACTTCAAAGTTCATTGTTTTCGAGATATTTGGTATCAACGTTGAACAATTTTTGGTCAAAAAACTAGTTTTCTGGGCATAACTTTTGTGTTTATTGGTTAAAAATGAAAATCTTAGATCAGTTTTTAGAGACGTCACAGACGAGCCCAAATAAGTATGTAGATTTCGTTCTTTCACGTCAATAGAGATACGAAACAAGTGTTTTTTAGACAATGCTTAAAAAATCATACAAAATTAAGTATTTATTTGTTTCAAAATCCGATAGACGAAAATGGAGATAAAAGATTGAAGAACCGATAGCCGTTTGATTCATAATTCTATCTGTAGCGCAAAAGTAGGAGATACGATTTAAAACTTGTCAAAAATCGATGAAAACATCGGGTAGACCCTTAAGAAAAAAAATGTATTAGGTCGAATGAAGCATTTCGGGCTAAAGTATTAAGGTCTAACAACGGAGAACCGTGAAAAAACAGTATGTGCTACTCAATAGCAAAATTATTACCGTCTTCAATCTCACTTACATTACAACTTACATTTTGCATAGGTAGGTATAGGTACTAACCTCATCATATCAGCTGAAAGACGTCCACTGCTGGACAATGGACATAGGCCTCCCCTAGAGAGTGCCACAATGACCGAACCCACCCGCATTCAGCGGACTCCCGTGACCTTTACCAGGTCAACAGTCCACCTTGTGGTGGGCCTACCCACGCTGCGCCTTCCGGTGCGTTGTACTAACCTAACCTAACCTACTAATATTATAAAGAGGAAACTATAGTTTGTGAATGTCTAGCTTTGTAGGTAAGTTTCTATGCAAGGGTTAATCTTCGAAATTACTCATCCGATTTCAAGAAAATCTTTCACCGTTACATAGAATGGATCTTCGGATCATAGGCGGCTATATTTTATCTTACGGCTTTTCTTGCGTAAGTTCAGTATGTTTCACACGCACTGATATACAAAGAATCCGTGAAACACATTTATATCTAACTAGCTCGACTCTGCATATTACATTATGTAATATGCAGAGTCGAGCTAGTTAGATATAAATGTGTTTCACGGATTCTTTGTATATCAGTGCGTGTGAAACATACTGAACTTAACAATGAATGCTAAGTGTAAGGGTCAGATAGCCCCCTGAAGTGGATCAACCTTACATCCGAATCTAATAAGCCCAACGGCTGCCAAACTTTCTGTTAATATTGTTTATTTACTTCTTCCCATCCCGTCTTGTTTTTTGTGAACATTGTGATTTTTTATGCATGAAGATAATAACTCCCTTTTATTAAAATTTCAATCCTTCATGCGTATTTATGTCGGTCGTTTCCGATATCAGTCAATGTATTTGTTTCCACGCGCACTGAGTCAATGTGATAAAACGTGCATGCAAAACATATTGCATACAATATGCAATTGTCATATGGAAGAGATGAACAGTATCGAGGTCCACGTGTAGTTATCATCATCATCAGTCTCATCATTTAACTATATACTATAAGTATTATCACATAGCATTACACGCTTTAATATAATGCACTATGAAACTAAACATCACCTGGTACTAACATTATATAAATACGCACTCTACAAAGCCAATCGTCTGCATCTCACAAAACATTAATCTCCATCGGCACGCATTATATAGGTTGTATTGTTACACGGGTAGAATACAAACCGCAATCAAAACAATAGTAGAGATCTTCAATTTCTAAAAAGCTAAAACTACATGTACATTCAAAATTTAAACAACCCCGACACATCCCGACATTATTAATAAACATATCTTTGAGCCATCTAGAATTCTAGACAGACAAGACTTTCGATTTAAAAAATCCGCACGCAATTCCGTTTACTTAATAACGAGACATCGTAAATTTTGGACCGTGGTTGTGTTAACGGAGTTGTTATATACAATATATTCTTTGCTTCTGCGGAACACTCATTTCATTACCTAGGCCGGCACATAGTGCACCCAGAAGAGGGACAACATATCACCGCCCAAAGAATCTGGAACCTCCTAGAGGCAACGGGTCTTAACGGTGAAATATAAACAAAGGGCTGCCACAATAGATCACCTGCTGGTCGAAGCGGCATATAAAGGCCCACAATAACACACAATAATAATAAAAATAATAAAAATCAAATTTCGATGATCACGAGATCACGTCTTCGAGCGGAGACACAACGCGCACGCCCACCACCTTCGCCCGCGCCGTTCAGCTCCTCGCCATCGTCGTCGGGCGATGAATTCGCCACAGCGCCCGACACCAGCGAGTCGAGCGACGAGCGCGGGCCGCCGTCCCCGCCGACGCGACCACCTGCGCGACGAGGACGACCACCGCTGCCGGTACGCTTGGGGCCTGCGGGGCATCCTGCTCCGCCCACGGCTCCCGCTACCGGAGGTATAGTGCGCCGCATGCAGTGGACGCAATCCATTAACGAAAACTGCATGCGCGCCTACTATGGGGCGACAGAGGGAGGAACTAATCTGTCTGCGTACCGTGTCCGGATGCTGCCTCTGTTCCAGGCGCTTGAACCGACCATCACCGTGTCTGCGCAGCGCCTATCGGATCAGGTGCGCGTCATCGAGCGGCACAAGCGGTTGGATGACGCTACGCTTGATCGGCTACGCCTGGAAGCACTCTCTGTTCGTGCGGCCTCTACCTCGGCGCGGGATCCGCCCGCCTTGTTGCCGGCTCCGATGCCTGCTCCCGACCTGGCACCGGGGGCACCGCGTGTTGATCACAGTGCTGACGAGGACGACCGTGCGAATCAGAGCGTGAATACCCAGACCAATGAGCAACTGAGGAGGGCTTTGGAAGATGCGATTACGGGGTATCGTTCCACAAACAACTCTAGGCCACGACTACCACGCCTGCCCGTAAATAGACGCAATCTAGCGTGAATGGGAGCTCTAAACGGTCTGCTAGACCCGTATATACGGGCTAGTGAAGACTTACTTGATACACACTCAATCATGTACTGCGGGGCCATCGCGGCGTGCCGTGTTGCTCGCGTCAAGTTTCCGGACGCTGACCGTGCACCTAGGACCGCCAGGGGTGTCCCTGCATGGCAAGTACGGATTGAGCGTCGTATCAATACGTGTAGGACTCTCATTGCAAAGCTGATCTGCTTCAGGGGGGGCAACAACCGCCCCCGAGTCATGCGCTTTGTGAACCAGGCCTTCGCGGGAAATGGTATCAGACCCCGTGACTACATGGCCTGTGTCACAGAGCGCATTGACTTTCTGAAGCAGAAAGTCTATGCATGGGCAGGCCGTATTCGCCGCTACAGAGAGCGAGTGGATCGATACCAGCAGAATTGCCTTTTCCAGAGCGATCAAAGGAAGGTATACCGAGAGTGGGAGGGAACCGACCTTCGTGTGTCCGACGGACAGCAACCGGATGCTACTGCCATGGTTGACTTCTGGCGTAGTATCTGGTCAGTGCCAGTCGAACACACCGAAGGCGGGTGGATAAGTGTTGTTGAACGCGAATGTGAGTTCATCGAACCCATGGGGACTGTTACCATCAGCCCCGAGGACGTTAGTTGTGCCATCCGTTTGGCTCCGAACTGGAAAAGTCCTGGACCGGATGGATTACACAACTTCTGGCTGAAATGGTTTCGATGCTCACACCTGCGGTTGGCAACACAGTTCCAGCAAGCCCTTGAGCTCGGTTCCCTGCCTTCTTTCTTGACAACTGGTATCACCTCCCTGCTCTATAAGTCCGGTAGTACCACGGAAGCGAAAAACTACAGACCCATCACGTGCTTGCCTACGCTGTACAAGCTCATTACATCCATTTTGAGAGCAAAAATTAACGCACACATAGTTGCAAACAACGTTTTGGCCTCTGCTCAAAATGGATGTAGCGTTGGGTCTCGTGGTACTAAAGAGCTCCTCCTCATAGACATGGCCATTTGCCAACGAGTCCGGCGGAACAGAGGGGCCCTTTCGACTGCCTGGATTGACTACAAGAAGGCCTATGATTCGGTGCCTCATTCATGGCTGAGGAGGATCTTAGAGTTGTATAAAGTTGATGCAGCTCTGAGATCCTTCTTAGGCGCTTGCATGGGGCAGTAGACCACAGTCCTTCGTCAACCGGGGGGAGGAGATTGCCCTTCTGGTCCGCAGGACTCTATAAGGATTGAACGTGGGATCTTCCAGGGCGACAGACTGAGTCCTTTGTGGTTCTGCCTAGCGCTGAATCCGCTTAGCACCATGCTGAAGGATTCAGGACTAGGTTGCCGACTTCGGAGAGAGGGTGAGGTCATATCTCATCTGCTCTATATGGACGACCTTAAGCTATTTGCACCGAATGGACATGACCTGATGGAACTACTGAAAACAACAGAAGTCTTCAGTTGCGCCATCAAAATGGAATTTGGTGTCGATAAGTGTGCAGTCATGCATGTACAGCGGGGGAAAGTTGTAAATTCAGCAAATTTGCAACTTTCTGAGACAACGTCCCTCAAATCTATCTCCGAAGCAGAAACCTATAAGTATCTTGGTATATCACAGTCATTGGGTATTGAGGGTGAGGGCGTAAAGCGGGCGGTGAAGGAGCGCTTCTTTTGTCGCCTGACCAAAGTACTTAATAGTCTTTTGTCGGGCGGCAACAAGGTGCGCGCCTTCAACGCCTGGGTGATGCCCTTGCTTACTTACTCCTTTGGCGTACTAAGGTGGACTCAGACTGAGCTGGATGCCCTGGACCGAAAAGTCCGAGTACTGCTTACTGCGCATCGCATGCTACACCCACGCTCGTCTGTTATGAGACTGTACATCTCGCGGAAGTGTGGAGGTCGCGGCTTTTTAAATGCCAAGGACCTTCACAACCGTGAGGTGTGCAGTCTCAGGGATTATTTCCTAAAGAACGAGTGTGGGATGCATCGCGACGTAGTGGCAGTAGACGGAAACTTCACCCCGCTCTCCTTGGCAAACGAGAACTGGCGCAGACTTAAAGTAATGAGCGTCGAGGACCGCAGGGCGGTGTGGAGGAGCAAGGAGCTACACGGGGGGTTCTACAAGGCCCTCACAGGACCCGATGTAGATCTGCTCGCGTCGGTGAACTGGCTACGTTTCGGGGATCTCTTCGGGGAAACCGAAGGTTTTGTCTGTGCGATTGCGGACGAAGTTATCATGACGAACAATTACCGGAGGTATATCCTGAAGGACGGTACGGTCGACATTTGTCGGGCATGCCGCCGTCCCGGGGAGTCACTCAGGCATATTATCTCCGGTTGTGGTCATCTTGCTAACGGCGAGTACTTGCACAGACATAACCTTGTAGCCAGAATTATTCACCAGCAACTTGCTCTGCTATACGGTCTTGTGGTCTCCGAAGTGCCTTACTATAAGTACACACCTGCGCCAGTTCTCGAAAATGGTCGTGCCACGCTCTATTGGGATCGATCTGTCATCACGGACAGGACTATTCTTGCCAATAGGCCTGATATCGTGCTGACAGATCGATCGAAACGCCAGGCAGTGCTCGTCGACATCACCATCCCCCATTGTGAAGGCCGAGAAGGACAAAGCCAGCAAGTACCTAGACCTGGCTCACGAGGTAACCGCTATGTGGGATGTTGATTCGACAATCATGTCCCGATAGTCGTTTCGGCGAACGATTTAATAGCGACGAGTCTCGACCATCACCTCAAGAGACTCTCGCTAGATGGCTGGATCAAGGGTCAGATACAGAAGGCGGTACTCCTGGATACTGCGCGGATAGTCAGAAGGTTCCTGTCTCTGTCGCCCTGACCGCCGGTAGCTTAGGCCCCGCCTCGCTGCCGGCTGCACCCTAGGTTAGGTTTTTATAATGATTTTATGTTTTGTATGTATAGTTTTATATTTTACTTTTTATAATATTATTGTACAAACCTAACGTAAGATAAAATATGAATAAAGAAAATAATAACAACGTAAGGCAGCTTGTGGCGGGCTGTTAGGGCGTAGCGACCCTACGTACCTGAGTACTCCTGGGGGTGTCCTGTGGTCAGGTTGAGCCGACCGGGTGGATGGTTGGACAGGCCCCCTGTCTCTGGCTTGCCTTTACTGGCCGTTCAGAGTGGAGTCGCAAGAGCTGTTGCTCGAGGGTTGATGTGGACACCTAAGTGGCGAGTTGGCTATATGTTTAAAGTCCAGTGCCACCTCTCTTCCCCCCAGCTTTCTGACCTGTGTTGCCCTTAGGCCATTTTTTAATGTCGCTATTAATAGGGGCCCATCTAGCAGTTGACCGTCACCGTCTGCCAGAGATAAAAAGTGAGACAGTTTTATTAGGCAGGCGTCCGATGTTTCACCCAATAGCCCAGCCACTAGTCCATCATTTTCACCCAATAACCCGTTTCATTTAGATTCTATCAACCATCAATAGGCCCTATACTCCTCAGCGGGTGCTGTCTCTGTGTGCGTCCCATGACACGGGCAGAGACAGCATCCGCTCGGTGTACTCCTTGCATTTTATTAAATTGGCAAAAGGGCCTCTACGTGTTGGCTCAGTTGGTACTTTGTAGGTACCTAGCTCCACGCATGCCTCCCAAAGGTCCGGGGCGTCATTGTCCCGTGAGCGGGAAAGACATACAAAATAATAATATACAATATCAACCCTTTCATATATTTATGAAAGTTAATAGTGCTTCGTAATGCAGAAAAGATGCATAAGGGCCATTTTCGCATTGGGACCTCGTGAATCATGTAAACCCGTCTTTAAACGACACAAGCTTATGTCACACTACCATCCTTATATATATATCTACGAAACTGTTTATGCGCATGGCATAAAAAGGATTTATTACATATTTTTACCTGAAGCATCCCTTACTTTATGTGTATTACTCGTAAGGTATACCAAAAACTAATAATAACTTCCTAGGGACATAAAGAAACACTCCACTATTTTTTAAAAATAACTTCATGTCTGGCTCTATGGACTGTGTGTAAAAGATCCATAAAAGGGTTTCTAAACACGAAAACTAGATAAACACTATCCCCCTTATTCATAAAACTTAAAATGCCTCTGCTACATAAAATGTGCTTTGTCCCTTTCTTACGAACACAAATGTCAATGTGACATATAAGGACCAACGAATTGTAACGCCATTTTAGTTAAAACAGGCTTATAGGACGTTTATGAATACGGCCGTATGTAAATAGCTTAATTTTTAGACTTAGTGATCACTATAATTTGTTTCATAAGTATCGTATATGAACATAATAAGTTATCTGAATAAATGAAATAAATTATTAAAATTAATTATTTGTTGCATGTTTACCCAAGCCGAATTTGGCGCACTGCAAATAATATATATTACCATATGTATGCACCCATTTTCTGCAATAAACATCATTTCAATTCAATATTAATGTTATTAACACTAATTAAACATAAGGATTGAAATTGTTTATACCAATTCCGTTAACACTACGCTGCATCGAAAATGCTCCAAAATGTACGATGTCTACTTATAACACCCTTCGTTGCATCGAGGGTTAAGATGCTCGACATTTACATAAATAAAATTCCAAGCGAGTTAATAAATATTATTGATTTACAATGTTGGCCCTGTTTCTCAATTCATCAACGTATTTTGGATATCGATAATGTTTAATTTATGCATGCCGGAAAGCGGCCGGGAAAACATTAATATGTTTACCAGTTAACACTTACACTGCCACGTCTCTGTGGTGTTTCGCTACTTAAAACTTACTTAAAAACTTACTTAAAGTTACTTAAAAACTTCGGTGAAAAATCAAATGTATAAGTGTCCGGATATCTATAGGTACTTATATTAAATATGGTGTCCCCTTATTTCATCGACAAACGTTTCACCGATTGCATGGTTTCGCCGAATTTTCGTTTCATCGATTTTTTGTTACTCAGATACCGTTAACTTTTTACGAGTAGGTACAGCTAATAGGTAATTCTGTAGAATCCATTACGTTAGGTTAGGTTCGGTTTGTTTTATAACATTCCTGAAAAGTTTACTGATTCTGAAAAAAATGGTTTTCGATGAAATGAAAATTCTGCGAAACATATATTCGATGGAACAACTGCCGGTTAAACAAGGTACAACCACTAATAATAGGTAAAGTATGAGAGTTTGTACTAAGGGGGAATCTCACGAAGTACTTACACAGTTGGACGCTTTTTTTTTGTGCTAGCCTGGTAGAGTGTCCCACTGCTGGGCAAATGCCTCCCCCCTGGATTTCCACTCGTCCCTGTCCGCCGCAATCCTTGGCCAATCACTTGAAAATGCGTCCAAGTCATCCCGCCATCTCCGCCTTGGCCTACCTCGCTGCCTGTGTCCGTCCTGTGGCAACTACCAAGTAGCTGCATGAGCCACCTTTGTGGGTGCATACGGCAAACATGACCGGCCCACTTAAGCAGACAGTCTTCTTGCCCACATCTGTTATTCTAGTTCTAGAGCGCAGTTGGACGCTTTATGAAAGCCATAAGTTAGTTCTACGTCCATGAATACTTGAACAACTCTGTGACCTATTTTCACGTTAACAGCCATGGCTGTCGAGTCATACAATATTTCTACAACAGAATGCTCCTTGAGGCGTGAATCACTTCCTTCACTCAAAACTTTGACTTCACGAAAATCGGGGTCGTGAGAATATTCATTTGTCTAAAACACTGTTGGAAAGAAAATGGTCGTAGGTTGACATGAAGCTCAGATTGTTATTGTCTTTTATACCTTAACGGCAGAGTAGAAGTGGGGAGTGCCCCACTATCGAGCGCGGATTTTCGTGGCAAAAGCGTGTCTCGAGGGGATTGGTCGCAGATGATTATACAGAGGGCGCACATAATATTAATGAAATGAAATGAAAAATAGTTTATTAATTAACTTGTAAGATACTTAACTAAATACAGGTTGGTGTCTCTTTTTAAGTATCAAGATACCTGTGTCAAGAGACACCGCTCTTCCACAGAGTGTAACTTGACATGGTACAGAAGTGCACAATACATGTTCAAATATAAAAACTAGGGTTTATTTGATATAAAAGGAGTATAACTCCTAAAAACCAATACTAATAATTATACTTATACTTTATTAAAAACGTAGCATCAGGTAGTTTTGCCATACTGACAATAAACACATTCACTACCGACGAATACGTAGCGCTACGCTCGTAGCCGATGCCGTGATTTTCCAGCTAAGCACAATCCAAAGGTTATCTGAAAGAGATCGCTTATTAGCGATAATATTAACTATTGATTACCAGCGTATAGCGTAAGGTCCTTGAAGTGTTTTTTTGGTAATTATTTTCTGTATGGCCTAACTGTTGACTGGTAGAGAGGGACTTGAGGCATTAAGTTCGTCTTTTGTTTGTGTGACTTGTTCTGTGGAATAGAGTTTAAGTACATAAAACAATCAATAATAATAAATTAATATTGTATGTTGTTCATGTTTTTTCATATTATGACTAAATTGCTCAATAACTTTATAATCATATGTTGTATAAAACAAATTCGCTGTATAATGTAATTTGCGTTCCGGTCACGACCTCAGTTAACCTGCCCGTATTGCAGTTTTCTTTGCACCCCTCATACAATAACCCCTCGTATAACCATCAAACATGTTGTGAAAGGTTTTTTCATCACGGAAATTTGTCGAAGGAAAAACACTTCGTTTTATCTCCGTTAACCGTCTTGGAAATGGATTTCCTCACGCGTCGTAGGCGACGCAAAAGGAACATAATGTATATTCTACTTAATGAATTGAATGTGAAATAGTGCGATATGATTTTCTCAGCGCACTCTCTCCCACGGGTGCCAAGCCTAATGTGTTAGAACGAGAACGCCATTCTTTCAATTTCATTATCCTCTCAATGGGTATGCTGAATGATCAGCCGCTACAAGGTATTATTCCTTCTAAGTTCGAGATTTTCTTGCTACGACCAACCAGCGTACTATTTTATACCGCCAAAATGACACTAAATCTGAATTGCTGGTAAAGTTATTTTGTCTATATCTGTCACCTTGACATTTGTGTTTGTGAGAAAAGCATGAAAGACATTTTAGTTAATAGACGTTTGTTAAGTTTTATGAATGTCATTGTTGTTGTATTTCAAACAGTCGCGTTTATTATCATCATATCAGCCGAAAGAGGTCCACTGCCGGACATAGGACTCCCCCAAAGAGTACCACATTTACCGGTACTACGCCGCCCGCATCCAGTGTGCCGCGTTTATAAAATACACGAAATGTAAAAATATTGTGTCCCTGTGGAAGGAGTGGAAGTGATTTCAATTCCTTCCGAGATTTGACGACCGCTTTAGCCTAGTTGGTAGTGACTTTTGCCTACGAAGCAAGAGGTGGGTTCGAATCTCGGTAAGGGCATTTATTTGTTCCTGAGTCATGAATGTTGTATGTAATTAAGTATTTATTTATCTATATAAGTATGTATATCTAGTACCCATAGTACAAGCTTCGCTTAGTTTGGAACTAGGTCGATTTGTGTAAGATGGTCTCCTAATATATATATTTAGCATACTAATTAACGCGAAAAATTAGATGCGATTTTGTTGGAATTAAAAAAGTTCCACACGCCACGTTAAAGGAAGCGTTAGTAAAGGAATAAGTTACAGTTGGTCGTAATAAAGTAAAAATGATTTTCTGCTGGGAGAAATAAGACTCCTTTTTTGACAGTTCGTATTTCACCAATCTTGTGATGATTTACCTATCACAAATGTCAATACACTCACTTAATCTTTTGTATGGTACTTGGATCCATTTCTAACAGCAAGATTTAAAAGTTCGTCGGTATATCTGCGCCAATTTTCAATGAAAGTAGCCATTTTGTTGTTCTGTGACGAACTGTTATTAAAACATGTCAAATTTCGCCCCCTTGCAAGAGTCGAACTTTAACTACTGTTCAAACACGAAATATTAAAAAAATACATTTATTTGTATGTTACTAAACGACGCACAAGGTTTTCTATGCTATCCATTCGTATAATATTACCGATACACAAAGGCCTCCCGCACCGAACGCGGGTCGTTCGCGGCGCGGGTCGGGCGGTATCTCTATCTCTTTCGACAGTAGCGCGGCGTCTCAATCGCACAGTAGCGCGGGCCCGCCGCGGTGGCAACGCGGGCCCGCGCCACTGTGTGAGAGATAGTGAGAGAGATATTAAATGCGTTGGTAGTGAGAGAGATACCTACCGACCGCGCCGCGCACGACCCGCGCCGCGCCGCGCCCGACCCGCGCCGCGCCCGACCCGCGCCGCGTCCGATCCGCGCCGCGCACGACCCGCGCCCGCGCCGCGCCGCGCACTACCCGCGTTCGGTGTGGGGAGGCCTTAAGAGGAAACACTAAGGTCAAGATAATTGAGAAATAGGTATTTGTAAAATGTATTGCTGTCGCGCCAACCACAAGCCTCCCGCCGCAGAGCGCGATAGAGACAACTGCAGCTTGGACCGAAAATACCTATTAAAATTACATAAAATCAACGTTTCGTTGTCCTCTGATTTCTTCTCCAAAACTTGACCTGTTTAACTATTTTTTTTTATTAAAAATCAAAGAAAGGCTTTGGCCGTCTTCCTATGTTTTCCTTTTTTAAATAATCTAGTCAAAATTGTTTTCTGGATGTCTGAACACAGCGGAAAATCTGGCATTTTTTTAAAGTTCTTGAAGGTTAATCTCCTTTAAGAATAAATTTATGAAAAAAAAAGAAAACAAAGGAACATGTCAATAGTAGCCATAGATTTATGGAAAAAAAATATTGCTCTACTGCTATTATCCAGGGAGAATCCGCAGTAAGCTCGATTCCCCATACAAACGTAGTTACGCTCTCATTTTAAAACTACGTGTTGGAGTGTAACGAAACTTTGCATGTACAATGAAATGAGGTATATCTATGTCTGTAATCAGTTTATGTAGCTTCAGATACCATAGTTAAAAAACACAACGAATTTAAGTTTTTCATACAAAACTTGTTTTTGCTGTATTTCGTTTGTTTTATAAGCTGGAACCATATAAACTAATTACAGACATAGATATACCTCATGTCATTGTATATGCAAGTTTCGTCACAATCCAACACGTAGTTTTAAAATGAGAGCGTAACTACGTTTGTATGGGAAGGTGAAATTCGGCCGAGCTTACTGCGGTACCTATCTACTATAACATCATCTCATACGATATCTTGATCTCGAAAAATACCTAGTTACTGTACGTTTTAGTAAATAAGTAGAGACTACTATTTTATAACCAACTTTGCACCTAATTTATTTTAAGCTCACGGATACGAGTAAACACAACGAATGAACGAAGAGAAAATACTATCCTAGCTATATTTTGTGCTGAGTACAATAAATAATTTCACGGAAACAAAGGTTAAAGTAAGTTTCGTAGGTACTGGAACCACGCTGCACGCTATATTTAGGGTTCCGTAGTCAATAGGGAACCTTTATAGTTTCGCCATGTTCGTCTGTTTGTCTGTCCGTCTTCGGCTTAGCTCAGTAACCATTACTACTAGAAAACTGTGATTCGGCATGGGTATATGAATCAATCACGCTGACAAAACAGTACAATACAATTTGGAAAAAGATTTTTTTTTAGGGTACCTCCCCTACACCTAAAGCGGGGATGTAATTTTTTTTCTCGTCAGACCCATAAAGTGAGGTATCGTTGGATAGCTCGTCCAAAAATATGATTTGTTTTCAAATCAGTAATACGTTTGCGAGATATTGGGCTTTAAATAACACTAAATGGCTACTACTAGGGATGTGAAAAAATTCATGGTAGTAGTACATATAATGAATTTAAAAGGAAAACTATTACGAACAAGTCGGCATAAGTAGTTACCGAGTAATAGTCGACCAACGTAATTGAAAAGGCCAATTTTCGTACAAATTCTGCCGAAGCAACCGCACCGCACGTCGATGTAACTAAGACAGACAGGCAACTACGGAACCCTACACTGCGCGTGGCCCGACACGCACTTGGCCAGTTTTTTATGATTTTTAAATGGGCTTTACGGATATAAATACCTAAATAATATTCTGGGAGTTCGAGTGTTGCTCGGCGTTTTTCAGAAGAAAACGAGCTTTTCTGGAAAAGCCCTGTATTACAAGTCTCATCAAAATCGTTAGAGCCTCTTTAGTAAACCCAAATCATTACAAATATATACATACATAATAATACGATTTTACGCCAAACAGCCAACTTCCTTCACGTCAAAATGGAGGGCCGGTTGCTACTGATAACTCATCTTTGTTAGCATTCCCATATATAATGTGTTTGTCTCGGTTATAAATATAATGTTCCGGCTTCTAGCCTGGAGATTATTTAATTAAGGTAATGAAGTTTGACCTACTATTGTTACGGGATCGATCGCCTGTTACCGGGTAGTTAGGTTTGTGACAATATTTGAACGCGGCAACCAATAAGAACTTGATTCGGTGAATAAGGGAAAAAATCTGAGCGGATTTGGTTTCGATTTTGCGTTTTTTCCGTCACTGCTTGCGGTGTTTCTATACCTATTTGTTTTATATAACCACTCACTTGCTTGTGGCAACCAGCACCCCTAAACTGATTGTGGCAACAGTGGTTGCCAAGTGAAGTATGGACTTCTTTGATACAGAAAAATTGAAAGCAATTTAGGCTACCTTTTTTAAAATCCGAAAGCAAGTGAGTGGTTATTGGGTAGGTCAAATGTTGTCTCATAATGATCGGGCGAAGAGAATGCTGGCCCCACGTGTCAGGGGCTCGGCAATGTTATCCGAACACTCGGATTGAAGCATGTTGCGAGAATTGGTGCACGCAGTGTGAATAGATCATGCACGTGAAAATATACAGCAAAAAGTTGATTACAGAATTTTATAATAACATTTATAACAACAATATTTAAAATGTACACTCATCAGAGTAGGTAAGTACGGTCTTTATTTTTAAAGATTCTTGTACATACATTAGGTAAATGCCAAGGGAGAAAAGAGTAAGTAGAGAACCAGTAATGCAGAATAATTTTAAAGTTACTATCGCATTGGGTGGGGGGCGGAACTTCGGAGCGCTTATTTTTTAGGTGACTTGAGATCTTTTTAACGACGACATTTTTCAACCCCATTAGTATGATTTCTTGTGCAAAACTAAATAACGCAGATCCTGTCTTAGCCTTTTTATGTTGTATCCATGATAATAAAATAGTAATTGGCGAATAACATGCATAAGAGCTGTTTTTGCTTAAGTAATTAGCATCTCCTCAATCACAGTCAGCCCCATGTGCAGAGCGTGCATGGAGGCGGAGAAACGACAAAACATATTCTACAGCAGGTAGAAGTATACAGGGTTTTTCCTAGGGTCTCCAGACACACTACGGGACGCAGTCAGAACCACCAAGGAGCTGGGGACCGATTTTTGACTTTCGAGCGCTCGACTCTTTCACTCGAAAACTGACAAATATTATGAAATGCTATTTTGAAATGACGATAGAAAATTTAAAAACGTACAGTATTGACCACTCGTATTCAATTCTATCGGTAGAAAGTAAGTGCCTGTGATTATGTCACTACAATAGAATTTACTTTTATTTAATTTTCGAGCGCTCGAAAGTCAAAAATCGCCCCCCTGGGGTGGTTAGAGTAGCGCTACCCCACCATTTTCACGCATAATAGGCACACTGGATGTCGATTTGCGGAAAAGAGCCCAGACTAACTAACTAACTAGCATCTCCTCAGCTCTTAATCTGGTTAAACCGTAAACTATTAGGTTTTCTGATTGACTGCTGATTTTAAAATACCTATTCAACGATATCCCACATGAAATAGTTCGTCGACTTTTTTTTGGTGTGGAACCCATTTAAACAAATTAATAAGTGCCATCTAGCGTCATCGTCAAGTACTATTTTGTTCATACAATCGGTCTTTCGTTCGTACTGAAAACACTCTGGGGACCGATTTTTGACTTTCGAGCGGTCGTAAATCAGTGAATACGTTTGTAGTGTCAAAATGGCAGGCACTTACTTTCTACCAATAGAATTGATTAGGAGTGGTGAATACCACTCGTTTTTCAATTTTCTATCGCTATTTCAAAATAGCATTGCATTTTTGACAGTTTTCGAGTGAAAGAGTCGAGCGCTCGTAAGTCAAAAATCGGTCCCCAGGTCGTAGTTACGTATATTGAAATAAGCGTTTGTAATAGTCTCTCGAATCTGTTTATAATGTCTGAAAATCTTGTGATGCATGATGTTTAAGCTACATTTTGTACCACTATTCTTGCTATTTATAAAAATCCTTGATTATTGATGTTAATGAAAATAGCTCTACGAAAGTTTAATTCATAGAAAACTTAATGAGATGGCCAAAATAGCCCAGGCAGCGTCCTATTAACGTAAATTGGTAAGAATTGAGGAACAAATTGAGATGTGTCGGCCCAAATGGTCAGTCCGCAAATGAAATAAGCAAACTTGGAAAGCTCACTTAGTACCTAATTGGTGTTTTTGAATTATTTATGGTACATTGCTTAAGTCATTGGCTTCTACGTCATTACCTGACGACGATTCATGAATCGTCTGGTAAAGATGTTGAGGCCAATAATGATTGCTTAAGTACATCGGTAATTAAATTTAAAATACTAATCACATCACAGTAGTATTTTTTTTTGGTGCTTGCAATATACAATATAAATTACACTCATAATTGCATTTTAGAAATGTTTTTTATTAAAATTAACGTGCTAACAGTTTTCTTTTTGATGAACTTGTTTCTTCCAGACATTATCGTACGACGTTATTCAATTTCCCGTCGCCTTTTATTTACATTTTAAAGTAGTAAATCCTTTTGCGCTTTTACCGTTAAAATAATACAAATACTGTTTGTTAGAAAAAAAGATTTTATGGATGTAACAGGCTTTCCCTTAGGTACTGTTCATCACTAGGTATACCTGCTTTCACAATCTTGCTTCCGACGACGTTTTATCTTTAATATTATACTTGTGACTTGGCTTGACCTTTATACTTGGCAAATTTTATAGTTCTAGGTCAACGGAAAGTAACCTTTACATTTTGATTCCCTTGAGAGCGTCGAAATATACGTTTTTTTGCGGCAACTTAGAAGTTTGATTTTTTAGAAAGAATGAAAGAAAGAAAAAATTTATTCTTGGACAAAACAATGGGTATAAAAAATAAAACACAGTAACGTAAAAGTAGCAGGGTCCACGAATAGGCCCCGACTCAGCATGGTGCTAATCTAGGAAGCCAGCGCTGGCCTTCCGTCGGAACCTTTACATGAGTTACCTCCTGGAAAGCAACACAAAACAAATACCTACGCTAAACATATTTTAAAGAATACATAGGTATCTTATGTAAAAATAAGCAGTATGTAAGTGCGATAGAGATAGAGATATCCGAACTTCGACATTCGAAGTTTCACAGCTTCAAGGGACTGTAAACCTGAGTTTGAGGTTTTTGAGGGAATTTTAACACGATACGTCCACGCGTTTCCGAGATAAAGGGTCTCGACACACAGACAGACGCACAACAAAGTGATTTTATAAGGGTTTTTTGAGGTACGGAACCCTAAAACATATCCTTATAAAAAACGGCAATCATACTCATACTTGTTCATTAATGGCATATAATGCTTCATTACGTGTGAAAAAGTTAGATGCTTTATAATGTACCTACTAGCCGCCCTGGCTTCGCACGGGTACTATATCATACATATAAACCTTCCTCTTGAATCACTATCACACATCTACTAAAAAAAAACGCATCAAAATCCGTTGCTTAATTTTAAAGATCTAAGCATACGTAGGGACAGACAGCGGGAATCGACTTTATGTACCTAGTGATTTTCCAACGATTATATTCATAACATTAAAATACTTGGTATCAACAACCTCTTCAAAAAGTTAAGCATATCAGAACAATTCAATATTATTTCCTGCATATTGTAAATTTTTTGTCGCACTTGATTAGTAATCACAACATCAAAATTCGAAGTTCGTAGATATTAAATACTTCCGAGGAGCTGTTTAAACTTATATTTTCGAAATCCGTGGTGACGCTTCTGGTTTTCATCTTAATTTAATGATTCCTAAAAGGCTATCTTTTATATTTTGATTTGGTCTATTGAAACCGACTTCTCATACTTCTTAAGACAGCCTTTGATACCAATTCTGTTTTCGATTGTAAAATTAGGAACTTTGATTGCTAACATATTCTTTGAAATTAATGTTGACCAAAGCGGTATTGGTGAAATAGTCTTATACAAGACTTGAAACATGCCTGCGACAACTAATGTTATTTATACAAAGACAGTTAAGCCATAATCATTTGTTTCATAGTTTGAGGAACCCTTGACAGCTTTCCCAGTTTATAATAATTCAATTTGACTCGCAGGGCCATACTGCTAACTCAACGGAATCTTTAATTAGTCCACTTGGGATTACAGCCTAGATCTAATACGAGTAGAATTCCGAAACAACGGCACTGTAATGCTCTGGCTCACCCTATGGATGCGTTGAATGTAAATGATTAACTCCGCGAGTCAAGTCTTTCACATGCCCTCGAGCAATCAAGTTAAATGCAGTTGTCCGCATTTACTGCTTGCTACATACATACTATACTTGATCATTTGATGCAAAGCGGTTGGGATTAAGCGAAATACTTGATAATAAAGAAGTGAAAAATAGTTAAGTACGATTTTCATCAAAATAGTTTTGACCTGAGGCGGAGCCCAATTTATTGTATACTTATATACATACATTCACGCCTTTATCCCTAAAAGCCTACCCCTTTTACCCCCAGAGCACATGAAACTTGTGTTCCAGTACCACTTTTTACATAAATACGGGTATAAAAGATCGACAAAATGTGATATCTCAGTGACAGGTTGCTAGCCCATCGCCTACAACACACTTCAATCCTGTTCCCTTAGTCGACTATTACGTCAGGAAAGGGAGTGGTGCTATTCAATTTATTGTATTACCTTTATTTAATTTGTTATAAGTAATATGTGTTCAAACCATAGTTCTAAGTCAACTTACTGACGCACGATGGATAGGACTAGGTTGACCGAAATAAAGATTTCATTGGATCAATAATAATAGGGATGACACTATGATCATTTCAGTCATCATTTACTTGACCTTACTTAATTTACTTGAGGTCGCGGAGTATATCATTTTGATAAGTAAAGTAATTAGTCATACTTTAAACATTTTAGTATTGTAAATCAAATGTCGTATTAACGCAAGATTGCGTACTAACAGTAGTATTCAGTTTTTCAAAATCTATGCCTAGCTAACATTTTGCTATGTATTTTTCAGTTACACCTAACTTACACAACCCCATTTGTTGCAGATTGACATGAAGTGATCCCAAAAGGTATACAAACACCAAAGGTGAGTGCTGGATGAAAACCGCGTTCCTTGGCAACGCTCGCTCTGTTTGTGATCGCAACGGGCGAGTTGTACAAGTCGTAAAGTGTTGGATTAAAAATAGTGATGTCCGCGTGCGTGATGGAGGAGGGTCGGGAGGACGGGGGCGGCGCGTGCGCGTCGGAGGACGCGCCGCCTGAGCGCCCGCGCAGGGAGGTGCTGCTGAGTGGTCGCGGCCGCCGCGCTTGTTCCGAGCAGGGCCCGCATCCTTCCTTGCATCCACGTAAGTGCCGATGTGCCAGTGTTTGTGTCATCAAGGTTTGAGTGTCACATGTGTTTGTGGGGATTGTGATTTTGCTTGTTTGTAAGTTTCATTTTGTGTTTTTGCGTGTGCGCATTAACGTGTACAATACTAGTGCATTGCGTACCTACTTAGTTTATTTATTTGAGTTTTCTATGCAAAAGCCCTGGACGTGAGTTACTGTAGATTTTTTTATTACGTTGTAGAATTGCAGTTTAATTAGAAGTTTAAGAGCAGTCTCGTGTTCTGCGTGTTTATGTTTATGTGAGCTTTTTATGAGTTTGGCTGAATACCTAATGGCGTGTATAGTATAGTTGTTGAATCAGTATGTATGTTTACAAAACGGCTTCAATCTTTTCAAGTGTTAGAAAAATATAGATTACTATGTCATAATCTGGCGTAAAGGTTTCGTATGATTGAGCATAGATTTAAAGCTGGTTACCCTGCGAATATTCTACAAATCCATATTCTAATAGAATTACTCGTGGCATTGCATATGTTGCGCAAACCGTTCACGATTTCTTTAAATAAATCATTTATGTAATGATCGGTTCACTGGAGTTTCATTGAGGCTCAGAATAACAGTATATCACAGGCAAACTTCACTGAAAACATACAGCAGTTTCAGATCCAGCCAACTCCACTCGATTGGTCGTTTGTTTATAATCGATTTATTTATTAGTTCATCGTGTTTGAGCTCTACTTTGAGGTACCCCTGAGTGCTAGGATAGGTAGGGACACTTAAGTTTGGAAATATGTGTAAGGACAAAGAGATCAAAATATGTGAACACGACTTTATTGGTAAGGTTGCTCAGATATTTTAGAATCCTTGGAACATATGTTTATGAACTCGACGGTACTATACGATATTTCATAACGTGTTTGACTTAGTTACTTGGTATTGACTTCGCGAACAAAGCTAAAGGTTCCGAATTCAATCCCGGGGAAAGCAATATTAAACTATTAAAAAGAGGCTATATTCTCAGTAAACATTCTCTTGTATAAGATTGACCTCTGGTATCATTTCTTTGTTCTTCATCACAAGTTATTCAAACGAGCAGTGTACGGCGAGGGTCAAAAGTTCTGATCGAATAGTACTCTTCTTTTATGACTTTGACTAGGCAGATGATCGTCAGCATTCAATGGCTCTTATACTTCGGGTCTCATCTGGCGTTATCGGAAAATTGAGTACAACTTGCACAACGGGCTTCTGTTGTTCTGTCATTCACTGTAAGTAGTATTGGCATCATGGGAAAGTTTTAGATTAACTAAACTCATGAACCATCAGTCTTTGCGCACAATGTTTTTTTTTTATTAAGGTCGAGGGATCTCTCGAGAACTAAAATAAAAGTAAAGATTCATTAAATTATCAACGATGCACTGAAATTGATAGCACTGCACTAGTTTGTAACTAGAGCTGTATTTGACATACATAACATAACCATACCCGGCATAACTCGGGGTACTTATACTAAAGTGACGTAGCAACATATTTTATCGAGAATTAAATATACCTACCGATGTTACTGTCAACATCTAAATGTTCTACAAAATACATATACTAAATCGCTTCGTATACTGCTTCTTAGATCCTAAAAAGGTGTTTTTTCGAATATTTATTTTATTTTTAAACCAGGTCAGTATTTCCACATTGGCACTAAAAATTTGTTCTAATAATTTTATATCGTTATTTATTATTTCTTAAACATAACTCCATCTTCTTTCATTGCTAAAAGTACATAAACAGTAGTACATCCATGAGTTAATAGAATATTCACTCGGGCGTGACTTTTTCTTGGGCGGCATGATTATTTTGGACTTCGTCACAATCGTAGCGGAATATTACCTCATACTTAATCTAGCATATGAATGGCACTGACAGTAAATTGTAATTTTGTTTGACATGACATCCTCATACATTTATTATCTTAAGAGGCTAGGTATCAGGCGCGAACCTTTTTATAGTAATCGTGAACTTTGAATGAGCACATGTATTATTATATATCGACATCTTTTTTATCGATATCAAATCCCTAGAATGTGCCACGAGTTATCACAGGTTTGTACATAACAGTTGAATTACAAGTGGTTTAGAATTTGCCGCTTGTTCTGAAACGCTAGGTGTGAAAGTGAGCGCTCGCGGTATACATAACAAATTCCGATTCAGTTAAGTTATGTAAAATAGAACCCCTGTTGAATGACTTAGTACCATCATAACTAGGCGACCAGAACTCTTAATTAGAAACAGACTTATACAAATGGTACACGAAGCGGACGGCGTACCGTATTCTCGTTGTATCAATTTTACGGCATCACAGTATTTGTTTTGTATGCACACAGCAATGCCAAATAGAAGCTCTAACTCGATCACTGAAAGCTTCTATTTTACTGTTTTACCCGTCGTGAAATCATTCATATCGATATTAACCTCGTTCTACGTAATGCTGTCCCACTCAAAACTATTTTACATATATTGTGATACAACGGTCGTTAATAATGTTTGCTCAAATAAAGGAAATAAGATCCCTGGTATATATATGATAATCTTTCTGGACTAGTTAGTCAGCATCTTTCGTCTCCAGACTTCCATCAAATCTTTAATTATGATACGCTGAAAAACAACCTTAAGAAAATAGTTTTATATTAAAAATAAGAAAGTCTGACATTCTCACTCTCTTCTCGATAGTAAACTTTTCTTCCTTAGTATAGTATCTTAAAGGCCTCCACCCACCGAACGCGTGTCGTGCGCGGCGCGTGTCGGGCGCGGTTGAGGCGGTATATTCACACCGCAAGCGGGCGGCGTGTCGCAACGCGGGGGTACGCGGCGGGCGCGC